>CM018077.1:160994562-162399032 GCA_008658365.1 Alca torda
CAGACAAAAATTGAAATGTTTTATTTTTTGTCATTTTCCATTTATTACCACTTCTGTAAATTACCTTACTGCTAAACTTTTCACATGAATTTATGATTCTTTCTGGCTATCCTAAAACTGCATTTATTGACAGATAATATTTTCAACCAGAAACATTCCCTCATTCTGATAACAGTACTAAAACTCAAGGAGAAGAGTCATCTCACGAATGGACAGTAAAGAGTGGTATCCATCACTCCCAGAAATCAAAGTTTGTGTTCTATGAAATATAGACATATTACAGTGATGCAGGCAATAACCTGAGATATAATAACAGGTGTGATATAAGAACTAGAATAGAACAGACTGGAAGACTATCTAAAAACATAAGCTTTCAGGAGCTGATGTCCTTTCCAAATAGCATCCTGAAGGAGAGACTGGATTTTATGTCTCAGAATATATCCAAACTGAACAATTCTGTGCAGCAGAGATAAAAAAACATGGTTCCCCACACAGGAAAATTATCCCCCAGGAGCTCAAAGCTAACATAATGGTTAGGGACCCAAGGCATCTGGTTGTTTCTAAGCTGCACCTTACTGTAGAGAATGCAAAATCATATTTGTAGAGGCACTTTTATTTGGAAAAGATGATAAAATTTATTATTTACTGCAGCTGCAAACTATCATGCTCTTAACCAGCAGCCTGAAATTGAAAAAACACCCCAAGCTCCATCTGTGGGTTTAGTTTTCAAATGGTCAGCAGATATTGGAATGATGCTGAACGACTCCCCGGGACAGATACATGAGAAGTTGGTGGCCAAATATTATCTGTTTCTGTTAGTTAGCAAGAGCTAAATCAAACTAGTAAGCTCAGTATGAGAAAACTGAAATTCAGTAGTGGATTACTCCCTCCGCGAGTGAAAGATTATGATGACCTTAAAATCAGTCATTTCTTTTAGTTAATCCAACATTAGTTCCAAGACAAGCATATTTAGTCACAAATATTCTTCCCGCGTACACACAACTTGAACTAATTCATTCTGGGGTCAGGTGTTCCAGTTGCTTTACAGGCAGCCAGGTTCTGTCCCAGGAAAATTATATTATAAAAAAAATAATAATAATAAAAAAGAATGAAAAGAAGTTAGAGCTTAAATTCACCTTTTTATTCTGTTTTCTATACTTGTCATTTCTGCTGCATTTACTGTTTAAAGCATGGCTTAGTGAAAAGCACAACTTTTTTCAAGCAGCAAAGCAGCAATATTTTGTTTCATAGTGTTTATGCTCTGATTTATGCTGGTGCCATAGTGTTACACTCAGTTGCATATCCAATTCCATTCTTAATGTTGCTTCTACAGTTTACAATGTTGGCATTTGAAGATGTAAATGTTGGGCTTGTCTATCCTGTGCTAGATTCTGCTCATGGTGAAGCTTCTGCCTTTTTTTTTTGTTTGTTTTTGATGTGTGAAAAGATTTTAGAGATTTTGGTCAAAGTCTGTGAATAAAACGCTGTGATCTCACCAGATGGAAGGTGCTGATGGAGAGCTAAACAGCTACAAGAAAGAAAACACTGCTTTTGGAAAAGTAGAATCATTTATTAGATCACCGTCCTCATTAGTATTTTGTTCTGTTATTTGAAGAAGCCAGTGTCTTGAGAGGCTGAAACATGAACACCAAAATCATGAGCACCTATACTGGAATTCATATCTACTACAATTTAGCCCTTAAGAAATTATAAGCTTAGGCTAAATTCTATATCTGGGATCTCATTATGCTCAATAAAAAGAGACGTGACTTCCACAGACTGACCCATCTCACACATGTCGGGTACAATAGGGAAGGATTAATTCTGCAGATTAAATAACTGCAATTTAGGTTTCCCCATGTAGGTGATGACAAATGGACTAAGTATCTAAATTCTCATTATAAACAATGGACATCATGTTAACACGGTTAATAAAATAGGAAGAGCTATTCAGCTGATCAGGAAATAGGAATATTATTCAGTTCCCTAAACAGTGACATCTAGTGCTGTTCAGGTGCCCTAGGGAGGCGTGTGGGCTGGCAAATAAGACACAATCAGATGAGATACACCCTTCTGAAGACTGTGTGGGATGCCCTCTAATGCCTAGAACACCAGTAAGTTCCCATGGTTGGGGAACTAAATGTGCCACAGCTCTCTCTAGAGTGAAATCAGGGTTTTGTAACTCAATGCACAAGAAGACATCTCCATTTAGGCATTTTCCCCTGGAGCTGATTCTCATCCTTGTTTACGATTGCACGAATTGTGCTTTGAAGGTGTTTCATTCCTTGCATCAGCTAAGACTTAGATTACTATCTTAGATTAGAGGCCTAATTTTTACATAGATGAAATTAGGTGACATAAATTTCTCCTTCCCTTTAGGGCTTAAGGGAAAAACTTCACTTTCAATGGTGGAAATACTGTAGAGCTATTACATTTTATGAGGCAGTAAGCGAGGAAACGTGATGCACCCTTAATAGCAATCTATATTTGCATGCTTAAAAGCCTGAAAAGCCTGATTGTACTTTCACAACTTTTTGTGTGACTGGTGCAAAACCAGGCAGATGAATGAAATAATATTATGCCATTTTCATGCTCACGGATGAAGACAGACAGCAGTTCAGTATGTCTTGAAACAAAGAGGTTTCATGAAGCAGTATTTCAAATGTGACATGGGTAAGAATTGTCACGCTCATTTGTAATACACAAAGTCATAGAAAATTAAGAGATGATCCTCTTGAAATTTCTACTCCAGCCCCAGCGTTGTCCTGAAGACCTTCTCTGAATTCATGCTAAAGGCTCAGATCCTTTCTGGATCTGCTTGTTGCTTCACCACACCCACACCCTGCAATAATAGCTTTACTTTGGTTTGGTGATGATGTCCCTAATTCAAAATGCACTGAAGTCAGTAAGAAACTTTCCATCTAATACGTACGATGACTATGGAGTAAGTGCAGGGTGCTCAGTTCCACTGTACATGCTATTTGGGTGCTATTTCCATGGGGTTTGGCGTTTTTTTAACAAGTTAAAATATTCCAAGAATTGCATTAGTAGGTGGAAATGATGGTGGCAGGGACCCTTGAGGTTCTTCAGACACTTTAATTTTGGGTTGGAATAACCATCTGCAACTTGTAGCAGAAAGCACCAAGCTCCATTTAATTTGGGAAGCAATGGAGTTGTCTGTGATTGGGCCATAGAGATTTGCATTAAATTTCTTATGGTGCCTAGTCTGGCTCGCTACCCAACTGCAGCCCTCTATAAATGTGCTTGTTTGTTCTTTTTATTGCAGCCATCTCCTGCAGACACGTAAATGGCTGTTATCAAACACCCCATTGTATTCTTGCTGGCCAGATGGCTAAAGGGGCATTACTGTTCTCTCACCATAAACTGTATGCTTTGCTGCAGGCATTAACAAGGCAATATATTTTTTAGGAACCATTAAATACTTGAAATTTAGGTAGTAGCAGGTACTGCAGTTGTGGGTTTAAAGATGCTTTTAAAGTCCTTCACTTTGTCCTTAAAAACTCTGCTCAAATGAGGTTGCCTCAGGAGACAAATTAAAATAAAAATAACCCTCTAAACGCAAAGTTTGGTGGTGCTCCTGAGATCTGTGCGTCTGTTAGGAGTGGAATCTTGCAAGTTGTGAAATGCCTTTTAACTGTTCTTGAGAGACACATCTCCAGATTTCCATGGGCGCAGTAATGATCTCTTTATTTTTAAATTGTTAGCTGGCTTCCTTTACAGGTGCATCTGTTCCTAACTCCTCAGAAAGGAGCACCCTGAGCCCAGAAAATCCAATTAATGAAACAAAGCAAAGCAACCTGTGACCCTGCTATATTTCTTGCGAGAGCCCAGGCTGCCAAATCTTTACTGAACATTTACTCCATCACATACTCTATGCTGGGTAATAACAGACGAGGACTCTTTGCTTGTAAAACTAAACTGCTCTGTAGTTAGAGAGCCATTTACAGCTGTAGTGTAATGGTCCAGCCATTCTCACTCCTACTGTCAGCTCCAAAGTCTTTCCCCCTTTCCCTCCTCCAGTATTTGCATTTTTCCTTGCAAGTGGTGGTGTGTTTCTCCAGCTGAGGTTCACTTTTGTGAGCTGTAAGGCCACACCACCTGTGAACTGTTCACCCCCAAAGAGCATGCCTGATTTAACATGCATGGGAGAGCAAATCTCTAAGTAAAATGTTGCAGAATGTGGAGATTTCCTAAGCAGAGCTATTTTCTCCTGGGAGACAGTGAGTGAAGAGCCCAACACTAGTTTCTCTGGCCACCCCACCTTCTTCTGATTACTCCCTTGTTAGTGTCTGGGCTTCCCACTCACAACATCCCTCTAAGGAAAATGTCATTATTCCCATGGGACCAATGAGACATGGAGCAATTAAATCATTAGCTCTATGCTACCTAGTGACTTAGCATGCGTGTGGATGAGCCTTAGCTTTGCTTTCAAAATGTGTGAGGGCTGTTCCCAACCCATCAGGTCTCGGTGCTATCAGGAAACTTCTGCTTCCCTTCTGTCCATGCTGCTCCCGCTGCCTGTTATTTAGGTTCTTTGAAGGCAACTTTATATCTTCTCCCAAATATCTTGGCCTTGGCAGGAGATGTCTGTAAAATAGAGCTACCTTGCTGTTCTTTTTCCTTTTTCAGGACTGGATGAGGCCAGTGGTGTATGAACTTGGCCATGTCATGGATATCAATTCCTCATCTCCACCTTGCTGCGCCTGTCTGTTGTGACTTGTATGTTAAGCTGCTTGAGGAAGACACTTTCTTCTTGGTCTGGGCTTATAGAGCTCATGACACAGAAGGAATAAGGACTGTAGTCAGTGATGGGGTTTTGACACACAATAGTGATAAAAACACTAATCATCATGAATTTTTAGTGCTGTGACTTCATCATTAGTCCCCCTAGCTCTGTTTGTGTTTGCAGACCGTTGGTACCCTCACACTCGCAGGCTTGGGTGGAGATGATACCCTGTATTTTCCAACTGGAGGAGAATAAAATGCAATCTAGGGAGTTGGTCATTGTCCTGTGCCTTGATAGACCTGGACTCAGTTCACTAACAGAGTTCTTGTGCATTCCTTGGCCTCTCCACATCTCCCTGTCTTCTGTTGGGATACTCACACTGCCTTGCATTGGGGTAATGAGGAAAAAACAGTAAAGCTTTTGGGATACATTATTCAGGAAGCCAAAGAGAAGCTGCTAGTTCTTACTGTCAGTGTGTGTCACCTCCTTTATGCTGATGAGATGTCAAGTCCATAATCTGCTGGTTTCTGATAACAGTTTTACGATGCTCTTTGCCCAATTTTCAACAGTTTTTTGTGCTATTTCTTTGCTCATACAAAGGTGCTAGCAGCAAGGAACAAAAAAATCCACACTGTTCTTCTTCACAACCTGCTTAGGATTTTCTTTTTCACCTAGACCTACAGAAAATGCCCAGCAGTCAGACAGCTTATTGGGATAACTTCTCATCATGTTTGTGACTGCATTTTCACTCTTCCTGTATCTGGAGTAGGCACTAAGTTGTTTTGTTGTTTTTCTGTATTATGTAGAGCATACCAAACAGAGTGAAGCTTTCATGTGTACTTTCTGACATAATAAATCAATCACAGTAATTAAGATTACATAGATATTATTGATATACCTGCTGTGCCTAGCCCGGTGGATCTCACTTTTTATGAATGTCAATTTAGATGGGAAATATTTACAAAGTAGCCCTGAAAGCTTCATAGTATCATAAGCATTGTCCCACCGAATACACAATGAAATAGGTAAATTTACAAAGTGCAAGGCCATTACTAGTTTCTGAGAAGTCTGCCAGAAACTGTTAGTTTGCATCAAATAATTTGAAGTCATGAAGGAATGTAAAAAAATCAAAAGCTGTTAAATGCATAGTTTGCACACATGAACAAGAAGCTAGAACCTGCTAATAAATTACTCCAGAAATAGTTTGCCTGGCCTTTTACCACAATCATAACAATGGGAATAGGAAAATTTGCAAGCAAATTTAATCAGTTTCTCTAAGGTATAGTCATTCTATTTCAAGATTATGCAAATCCAAAATTATTTTTCTTTTCAAAACCAAATTACTGCTTGGATTTTGATAGCTTCTATTGTCTTTGCTTTTCAGTGTGCCATTGATGTCACCTTATTTCATTTATATGAATGTTTTCTGTTCATTAGGGCAACTCAATCAAAATTCAGATTTTGGTCTTGGACTTTCTTTGAGCCTGACAACAGCAAGCAGGTCAAGTCAGGGCACCAGGGCATTAGAGAAGAGTCATAATTATTGACTGTAATGCTAAGAGTTCATTTCTATC
The DNA here is from genome assembly GCA_008658365.1 of Alca torda. Taxonomy (NCBI): domain Eukaryota; kingdom Metazoa; phylum Chordata; class Aves; order Charadriiformes; family Alcidae; genus Alca; species Alca torda. The sequence continues at coordinate 161,000,884 of CM018077.1, forward strand.
CAGAGGATCTATTTTCACACTGCCTAATGATTTCTCAGTTCCATTATCTATTTCATCTAGTGTTTGTTGTTACAATGGTGATATTGCTTTTGGCTGATGATGTTTTAATATAATTTTTCTTTCAAACTGTTACTAATTTCCAAACTTATGCATCTCTTTTGTCCAAATCTTAATGAGTCAATATATTCATATTCATATAAGTCCCTCCATCTGCCATTAGAAATGTTTCCGTCTGAAGAGCTGGCATTGACTGAAGGTGGCTTTTGAGTGTCACACACAATAAGGCATCTTTATGGACTCTGACCCCATGAGCCTTCATCCCTAATGGGAATACCTTCTTCATGGACAAATCTCAAGCTCTTCCTTGGTATCAGTTACTGTGAGTAGTTCCTGCTCAACATGAGGGGTCAATCTAAGGCTTTATCTGCACTGCTGATCTAATTTTGGGCTGCTTCTGTCCACCCTATGTTATCTTTTAAGAAAAAGTGGTTTTCATAATGCAAAATGTTTTTATTTTTTTTACCCACCCCATTTGCAGCTTTTCTAGGACAGAATGAAAGAGAATAGAGAAAAAGAGGACTCAGGAAAATGAGCCAGCTTGGGCACAGACCTCAGCATCCACCTCTAGGTCCTCGTCCTCCTGAGCTAGCTCAGTCATTGCTAACTGTGCCGTGCTGCAGTGTATGAGAGAGATAAACCTCCTTCTCCACCTCTGATCTCTCTCATGGATTTACTTTAGACCTTAAATAATTCACTTCATCACTGTTGGCCGTAGTGTAACTATATTTGAACTTAAGGCTTTCACCTGAAGACACTGTGCTTAGCCAGCAGAGAGAGGAAGGCTGAAGAAGAGTCTGTGGCTGTGCGCTCTTTGGTAGAGTAAAGATGTAGCTTTTGCTACCCACACCATCTTCTATTGAGCATCCAAATCAGCAGTGTATATAAGAGATGACTCAGAGAGCTAAGTGATTTACCCATCAAGCATCAGTTCAAGCAGTAATAACTGCCCATGCATTCAGCAGAAAAAGAGCTCCTGTGTCAAATTTTCCTCAAAGGACTCACACATCCCCACTGGTTATATTTCATCAAAATATCAGTTATTAGTCAAGCTTTACCCATACCTTTGCACCAAAAGTAACGGTGTGATGCAAGAGGAAATCAGAGAGCAATTCCAAGCAAGGCTGAGAAACTGATGCTCCTTCATTGTCTGTTTTTCCCAGGATCACAATTTGCTTTTGCAAAGGGGACAGATCTCGGAGGGCGTAATAAACTATTTCAACAGAGGAAATGAACTCGGTGGATGCTGCGAACTGACAAGAGTATAGCTAATCCTTGAAAACAGGTATTCCTTTTTAAAATAGATGATTTTTTCCAATTAAATAAATTGGGCTTGCTTTTTTTCTCTGCAATGGTAAACAGCAGAGTGCAGACAACAAGCAAGCAACAGTAGAAAAGATGTTCATATTTTAATTTAAGCAATAGTCCCCATATTAATAAATCCTACTGGAATTTACACCTTTCCTAATTCCCAGATGTTTTAGAAATACATGAAACTGTCTCTTCTGGAGGCACTAGGGGCTATGTCACTAATTTTTGATGTCTTGAGACATATACTGGGGATGTGACTGATCTTCCCTAGCTTGAATGTCTAGAGTGTTTTTTTTTATATCGAACTTAGCTGTCTAGACTGCTCCTGTGGACAACAGAAATCTTGGCAGTGGGATCAAAGGCATTTATATCTCAGTTCATCTGTCCAAATATAGGCTTGCCTTTAACACCTTTGACTAGACCTCCTCAAGTTATAAAAGCTCCACACAGGCATCTCCTGCTATTTCCCCACTTTGGATGTCTAGGGCATGGCATTGGACCCTATGCTGGTGCAAGAGAAGTTAGTCTTGATGTGAGATTTAGTTTGAAATTGAGATTACCTAATTAAGTCCTTCTGCATGGTAAGTGTCTCAGCTCCTGTAACAGGCAGTGAAGAGAAGGCTTGCTTGAGCTACCTAAAGAGAAGCACCCAGCACAGGCTGAGATGCTGTAAGGCAGCCCATCTGCACCCCAGCTGCTGGTCCAGACCAGCACTGGCCTCTTTTAGGGCCTGCATTGTACCTGACAGCTGTCTGCAGAGGTCTCAAACTGAGCTCCCAATAAATACAAGAGGAACTAAGGTGCAACTCAGTTCACCAAGAAGACACAGAGGGGATGAATATCTGTGAATTAATAGCATGGCCAGCAGGTCAAGAGAGGTCATCCTCCCCCTCTGCTCTGCCCTGATGGGGCCACATCTGAAGTACTGTGTCCATTTCTGGGCTCCCCAGTTCAAGAAAGACAGGGAACACCTGGAGACAGTCCATCGGAGGGTTACAAAGATGATCAAGGGAATGGAGCATGTCTCTTGAGGAAAGTCTGAGAGAGCTGGGTCTGTTTATCCTGGAGAAGAGAAGACTGAGAGGGGATCTCATCAATGATGATCAATGTCTAAAGGGCGGGTGTAAAGATGATGGGGCCAGACTCTTCTCAGTGGTGCCCAGCAACAGGACAAGGGACAACAGGCACAAACTGGAACACAGGAAATTCCGTCTCAACATGAGGAAAAACTTCTTTGAAGATGGCAGAGCACTGGAACAGGCTGCAAAGAGATGTTGTGGAGTTTCCTTCTCTGGAAACCTCCCTAGGTATGTTCCTGTCCAACCTGCTCTGGGTGAACCTGCTTTGGCAGGGGGGTTGGAGACTAGATGGTCTCTGAAGGTCCCTTCCAACCCCTACCATTCTGGGATTCTGTGGTCTCTTTGTGCTCTTTCAGGGAGGGACTCGGTTGCCAACACAGAGAAATCTACTTTGAATTTAGGAGCTGTGAGGTAATCTGTCTTTCTCAAGCAGCTGAAACCCATCTCACTGACTCTGTTGGCTAGATCTCTCTTGACTGTATCAGGAGCTCAGACATTTAAGGCTCAACCCTGTTGCACTCAGAGGCATCTAGCGTCAATCAAGTATTCATAGGGTGTCCAAAGCACCCATATGGGGCTGCTTGGTTTGTAAAGAGGACCACGCCCTCCTGCAGCAATGTCTGGAATCCAGAAAGGATAGTCAAGAACATGTCAATGTTTTTATACACCTGCGGGCAGGTTATTAAACCGAGCATCTTGTGTTTATATAGACTTCTACATGTGGATGCATAAATTCAGATTTGTCAGGTTAAATGTGTATGTCTACAGTGAATTGTTTTATAGCACAGGTCAGATGAGAGGAAATGCTTTCATTCCTTATAGTAATCCTGGATTGTACGTATGTTAGAGAAGTATATTTTAAGTAGATTGCAAGTATGTTAGAGAATACTCCTCTCTTTGCACCAGCTGAATTATTTTAAAATCAGCCTGACTGAAAGAGCTGTGAGATCCACATTCAAAACACTGTCTGAAGGATAACTCTGTAAAAGACCAGGCCAATATTATTCTCTCTGCTCCCAGATAAATTTTTAGATGGCTGCTGTTGCAATTACTGAAACTTAATATTCCATAAAAATTTATAGTGATGGGGAGTCATGATCTACAGTTCAGACTAACAGAAGAAGGCTGCAAATAGGGTCAGGTCAACCCAAACAGGTTAGAAGTATTTAGTTTCAATTTAATGAATAAAAATATAAGCAAATGTTTATATCTGAGAGTGGAGATATATATTTTTTTAATAAAAAAGATTCAAATGAGCAATTGTGAATAGCAATTATCAGAATTTCCATTGTTAAACAAATATTCCTTCTGTTCTAAGTCCCATGCTGAGGCAGAAAAATATTTCAAAATGTTCAGTGCTGCAGAAATTTCATTTTTGATCTCTGCCAGTTATAAATCCTACTGTCCACAGATAGTCTCATAGTATATAAACATTTTTCTTACTCTTGGATTATGGATTACTTGCCTATCTTCAGTGGGTTATTTACTTACAGCCAAGTTAAGTAACTGCCAGTCTAAAAAAAGCTAGAAAAAATGGGTAAAACCTTCATTTTTTTTTCCCACACGGGGTTACCGACAGCTTTGTCAAAAGACAATATTTTTTGTTGTGAGGTGCCTAGAATGACACATGAGGAAGTCATCAGTGGTAATTATGATCAGGCATCTGTTTAGTGAACCGTTATTTTTCTAATCTTCCACGGAAGCTCCTTCATTCAAGCTCAAATTCCTCCAGTGTTTTCATTTTCAAGGAGCATGGACAATGCGCCTCCTCTCCCCCCTGGATGTGCAAAAACAATTGGCGTTGTCACTTTTCTGAGCGATCTTCTGAAATGTGCGCGTGTGGTGGAAGAAAGCAACCACAAAGAAAAGAACTTTTACATTCAGAGAACAACATGTCAAAATTCCTTAAACCATGATAAATGTACCGAAATCATCCAGCTCTTTCCGAACAGTGGTGAGTGATGGTGATTTATGACTGTGGAGATTTTTCTTAAGCTAGTAGTTTTTGCAGAAGAAAGAAAGGTCACTGTAAATTGGGGTGTACATAGCTTATCTTGTTCTCTGCAGTCTGCTATTCCCTTTGAACTAGCCCGTACCAGAGTAGAGACCAGTGCTAGGGGACTACCATTAGTAATTACCATTATCATCATAACCAAGAGAAAATAAGGGACAGATACACACACACAAATACATAACAAGCGTTGTGTTTGTGAACCTTTTGACACCACCACATAAATAAAGCCAGTAGTTCGTAGATGAAAAAAGCAAATCCGAACAGGGGAAAAAATAGCTAATCCCTAAACTGAGCAACAGAAAACAAATCAAAGAGGCTGAATGGAAAAAAAATTCAGCAATTTGTACTCTGTCAAAGAAACTGGGGAATCATTTATAGGTAACAGCAGTGCAATCCAACAAATGATGATGGAAGCTATTGCATGGGCAGGAAAATGGAAAAAAAAAATGTTCTCCAGCAATTCCTGTCTCTTTGCTGTAGGTAATATCACAGCAAGCCTTGCTTTTCCATTGCTCACCTTAGAGATTGTCTAGCTGCAAGAGGCAATGGGATGAAAACACTTGGGTAAGGTCTGAGACCAAGACTTTGGTTTACGAAGATCTCTGGTAGTACACATCACAGAAAGCCTTAAGCATCCTCAGAGTTGTTGGTACAGAAATTAAATATGTGAGTACCGTCCACACACCATGGGTCTGTCCAGCCCCTTGCTCTGCCTTTGAAGGGACAGTAACCAGAAAAAATAAACATCCAGAAAAATGTGCAGTGAGATTTCCTCAGAACACTCACTTTCCAGTAATTTGCGACTTCCTGAGCAAGAGGTAATCTCATATGGAGGATTCAATGAGAATTTAGTGCAATTTCCTTTCCTGACATCCTGCTGCCAAATGGAAATAGACTTCTGGCTAAAATCGAGTTAGAAGGTGGTTAGAACTGAGGAGAGACTTAACAGATGTCTTTATGAAGGCTGGGAGGGGTGACTGGTAGAAATCTATAAACCTTTGGCCTGAGTACGCAAACCTTGCTAGTTTCAAAGGTAAGTGAATAACTATAGTTTTGAGGTTATTTGGAAATGCTCAACAGTAGGAGGAAATTCACTTTATACAGCAGGTAGTACAAGATGCTGATAATCAAACTTAGTTGGGATCTCCTTGCTTTGTTTTTTTTTTTCTTTTTTTTTGACTTGGTTTCTTTAACAAAGTGGATTTCACCCAGTAGAATTAAGATGATATTTTTTGATGCTGATTAAAAATAAGCCAGCTGATCTCAGATGGTAGCAAGAGCAATAAGGCATACAGGAAACACCAGGTGACATCCCACTGGTTGATCAACATTGTCTGTTATTACGCCAGGTTAAAACATAGGAGTGTGCTTGGAGCTAAATAGTTGGGCTAGGAAAACCTGGAAATGCAAGAAATTTAGAGTGATCTAGACAGAAGTGTTGTCAGAACGAAGTGCAGTGGAGACAAATAGGGGACACCATGTCAGAATAGTCCAAAATAAACCCAGCAGTTTATTTTTCTTAATCCCCTGACCCAAAACATGATCAACTCCACGAATATCACCTTCTCAATTATGTAACATTTTCTTTAAAATCTTCACTGGTGGACATTCCACAGCTCCCTCAGGCACCTGGTTCCAGTTTCAGCTTGCACTGGTCTACAGCAGGTCTTACAGAAGATGGAAAGAGTAGGAAGATGCATCCCAGAGAACTGTGAATAATTTAAGGAAAGAGCAAAATGTGACAAGAGGTTATAAACAATGTCCAGTGCTCTGCTTTCAGAAAAATAAATGTCTGGGACAAACCTCTTGGAAAACTAATCACTATGTGAATTTGGATTCATACAAACAAGCAAACATCTAGAAAGAAAACAAAAATACTTTGTAGATTATGAATTAAACCATCTAAAAAAACTTAGTACAACAAGTATTGGCCTAAGATTTTTTACTCTCTTATTGCTCACGTACAAACCTAATTAAGATATTACACTCAATGAAACCGAAGTTTACTTCAGGACTTTTGGAATAAATTTGATTTCTTTGCCTGTGGATGCGTGTCTCGTGGTCGATTGACTTTGGCTTTAAGCAAGGCTTAAACTATGTCTGAAACTTTTCTTGTGCTTGGGGCACCTGTAAAGGCTGTCTTCCATGTGGATTTTCCTGTGTATGCCAAGATTTATGCTTGTTTATTTTCCTATAGTGTCAGTGTCTGTGAGATCTGCCTTCTGCATTCAACCTCCTATTTACATGAAATGTAATTATCTGTGAGGCTTCAGGCTCTTCCATCGTTTCGGTTAATGATCTCAGAAGTTATTGGTGGTGCACATACAGACATACACAAGGTGACTGAGACCACCCAGGCTTCATTTCCGTGGGAAAGCAGCATAAAAATGGAACAGTTAACCAGAAAACAGATAGATGGATCGCTGAGAAAAGCAAGGTCAGTTTGAGGAGGCTGGTTTAAAATGACGTTTTCAAAGAGAAAGAGAGCATTTGAGGGCAGAGTTTGAGGCAAGGTATTTCATACTCTGCAGGCAACATGAAGGACGGGATGACACATAAAACATAGAGTGAAAATGGAGGCAAGGGACAGGATATGTGAGGCCTGCGGGGGCAGCCGAAGGGCCATGGAACATCTGCCCCAGGAGACACATCTGCTGTGGGGACATATTCTCTTCAACGTAGTGTGTGCATCGTGAGCTGTGCTGCAGGTGGGCTGTGCCCCCATCACCGCACGATGGCAGCAGCTTTGGATCAGCAGATGGGTGAGCACAAAGCACAGAGGGACCCATCCCATTGTCCACGCTTAAACAGTAGAGCTGACACTTCAATAGCATTTATGTGGAGGACTGAAATAGACAGCACTCAGGAGATTTAATGCTTTTTGGTGTGTGATTTTGGGCTTTCCCATGAAAGTCATAAATGAATAATGCTTGCTTTCTTCTTTCTTTTTTTTTCTTTTTCCAAAATCTTTGGTTGAAGAAGCAAACAAATAAACAAAGAACCACATCTTTATCACCTTCAGTTCCAAAGTATCGGAGAATCCAACATACAGAAGCAACTTTTCCCTATCTTTTCACTACTATAAACAACTCTCATCAATTCAGAAACATATATGAAGGCATGGAGATCCCTCCAGACTCATCTAACCTTTGCACATGAGAATCCCGGCAACTCAAGTATAAACAAACTTATAAATGAAGATCTGAACTCCTGATTCTCACCAGGAGAGGGCAATGCTTGACATACAGACATTATCCAGACACAATGATGACTATGACAAAAATTTCCTCACCTCAACAAATATGTGTCCATTATCAGCCTTGCGTAAGGGTAGGATCAAGGCAAGCGCTATCCATGCCCAGAACCAGGTTTTGACAGAAAATGGCAGGATAAAGTTGGTGTTATTTCAAGATTGTGATTTTCAGAGCAGTCTGCAGATGGTATGAACACAGACGAATCAGTCAGTCTGCATTTCAGTAGTTAATTATAGATATTAATGTCTACTTAGCTGCATTAGAAAAATAAATGTAATGGCTTTTCCTGCCAGGAGGGCGCTTCACATAATGGATCACTGCTGATGTGACTAAATACTTTTCTGATATTGATCCATGCAGAGAGAGACAGAAAACCTAAGAACACCCTTCAGGGTGCTATAAAACAGCCAGGGAGGCAGCTAAGGGACATGGCAATGTAGAACAGAATTTGTGCCTTCAGAACTGACACAAAAAGCACTTCTGATATTGCCAGGTCTTTTCAGGAGAAGCTGACAGACAAACAAAAGGAGCTGTTTCTTCATCTTGTAGGTGTCTATAGCTCCGCATGTCCTTCTGGAACAGGCAGTTGACGCTTGACATGCTGAAATGAAGGAGAGACCAGCTTTAATATTTGGATGTTGGGTGCACATGGCAGTTACCCTTCACCTGGACACTCTCACTGTTAGGTGGTGCTAAAACTCCAGTCTATATTTGCAGAAGAGGAGGCTGTAACCTGGATGCACCCGCCTTTGCTCACACACTTCACCAGCACCCAAGGTAAGTCTCCTCTTGGGCCTGTGTGATGATCTGTTGGCAGGTAGGATGCAGCAGTGGGATTTGTTCAGTTACATTGGTTTCTGCAAGACAGTGGATTTTCATGTGTGTCTTGTCTCACTCTAAAATAGATGGGTACACTTTTATGCTCTAAAACTCCTCGACCTTATTAACTTGATCTTAATTAATTCCAAGGAAGTCCAGAGCCACTTACTAAGAAGTTTACCCTGAAGTCATCTAAAGTCAGATAAGTTTATATCTTGTTGCCATAGGCTTCAAATGCCTTTAGTGTTTCAGCACGTGTTTATTACCTTGGTAACTCACTGGCCAGTGACTAAAAGTACAAAATTGTGTTGCAGAACTGAAGTGGGATAAAGTTAGGTACAGTTTCTAGGGCACTGTTGTTGTTGTTTTTTGGTGGTTTTTATTTTCAGGGGACACAGTTTCCGATCCTGACTATGCCACTGTTTGAGAACATGGTCTGTTGCTGGTTGCTTTTCGTCTTTATGCCTCAGTCTCCTCTCTCCACCACCTTTTCATTATTTGGACTGTAAACCTGTCAAGCTAAGAACATTTTGTAGAGCAAGAGCTTCAATTGGTAGCTGATACTGTACTAACAAGCTTATCGCATATCTCCTTATGTCTTCATTCTGGTGCATTGCTCTGCAGGTAAAGAGCTTTATGCTCCTTGAGCCTAGCTGTGATGCCCTTAAAGCAAATCTTGCCCTGACTGGTGGAAATAAGGAAGCACTGACTTCTGTGAAGTGCTCAGAGAACAGGGGTGGGAGCTCCTGTTTGCATTCTTAGATGTTTAACATTCAGCTACAAGTTCCGAAGCTTTATGGACATTTATAACATCTCTTTCTTGTATAGATTTCCAAGTGTCTGGTAGGTGATGAACTCAGATTGCAGTTCCCGTTAAACTTCTGAGAACTTGATATCTTTGAGATCTCTCCCTCTGTATCAAATTGGATTGATGCTGTCCAAGCAGGGGAAATACCAGCAGAGACACACACTCACAGAGCATGATAACATAAGATTTTCTTCCTCAAGAAACCATGCAAAAACTGCCAGTCCTTTTCAGAGACATTGCATTCTTGGCTAGTGGCCATCCCAGTCCTTTCCTCTTTTGTACTTTTTCTGGTTTAAAGCAGCATATCCTTATGAAAGGGCACTGAAGAGGTCTGGAAAAATCCACCAGCCTAGGCAAAAGAAGTTGATAGTGTTTGTAATCCCCTCAGGAACAAAATTCCAATCTTTTAGATGTGTAGTAGAAGGTGCCTTGCCTCTCAGGTGAAGAATACATTAGCTGTTATCACGACTCTGGCTTTAGATCAAGCAGACTGCAAATAAAACAAATGCGCTATACAGAAAGTAGCAATTCCTTTTTAGATTGTTTTGGCTTCTATTAGGTAAAGCTCTCGGGAGCCGTGGGAATATTTGCCAAGATGTCTTTTGGGGGCCAATTTGCAAATCAGTGGGGATGCTGGTGACATACTCCTGTATGCCATTAAGGGGATGATGATAATGTGTCTTTCATCCACACAATGATTCAGTTAGCTTCCCATCTTCTGAGAACATTGACTTCAGGGCTGAGTTTTTATTTTACTGTATAGAAGATCTAGGGAAAATGCTGGCTAAAAGTTGTGTAGAAATGAAATCCTAAATTGCCTTGTTCTCTGCAAGTAGTAAGGGGATTGTGGCCTTTCCGTACTTAGAAGAGGCTTATAAGAAAGATGGGGACAAACAGTTTTGTAGGGCCTGTTGCAACAGGACAAGGGGTAATGGTTTTAAACTCAAAGAGGGTAGATTTAGACTAGATAGAAGGAATAAAATCTTTACCATGAGGGTGGTGAAACATTGGCACAGGTTCCTCAGAGAGGTGATAGATGCCCCATCCCTGGAAACATTCCAAGTTAGGTTGGATGGGGGGTCTAAGCAACCTGATCTAGTTGAAGATGTCCCTGCCCATGGCAGGGGGGTTGGACTAGATGGCCTTTAAAGGTACCTTCCAACCAAAACTATTCTATGATTCTATGATTTGCTGCCCCACCTGTCCTAGTGTCCCTAAATTTTTGTAATACTTGGGAGGACCCACATCCAGTGGGAATAAATGGGAGTGGAGTCTTACTGAGATAGCTGGACAGTGGAGGTGTCACCTGAGATCAGTTTTAATACTGACCTTTTTCACCCAGGTTCACTGTCTTGTCCCTCTGAATACCTTTTAAGCATGTTGGTGAACTTCAACCAAATTTGAGTGAGGTGTAGAGGTTTCAGAGGTAATTAAGTTCCTGCAAGATTCATAAAAGCCTGGTAGAGATGAGATATCCAAATGAATGTTTTGCCTGGATGACTGGCAGGACTCAGTTGTGCCTCCTGTCCAACAGCAGCCAAGACAGATGATTGGCACAGGTTGACCCACCAGCCTGCCAGCACATGTGTAGCTGTAGGCACACTGCTTCCTTCCACTGTGGGCATCACAGCAGGATACGAGTACATGGGAGGTGATCAAGGGAAAAAAGGATACATCAAAAAGACAGGCATCATTATCTCTACTTCTCACATAAAGGGTTGCTCATGCTGATGGTAGCGGTGGTCCTTAGTGACATCATTTTGCACTTTTTATGGAGCAGGTAGGAAGGTGAAATTCATTTGGGTAATTACTCTGACTTACTTGAAAAAAATACCTTCATGGAATCCAGATGACCTTCCTATTACCATCATTATTACTATTTATAGTGTTATTTAATATTAGCCTATTTTTGTTTGGGATCCAATTATTCTGGGCAATATTTCGACACACAAAACAGAGACAGACTCTAACCAAAACTCCTCTTGAATTCAGTGTCTCTGCCCATATGTTTCAAAGTTGATGGGTACCCATCTTAGCATATAACTTCCTTCTAAGATGGTGTTACTAAAACCTTTTGCAAATATAATGGTTGAGTGACCATGGTTTGCTTAGGAGGATTAAAGAAAATCATATATATGCCTTAAACCCTCTTCCGACATATCTGCTTATCACCACTCAGAGATCAACTATCCGCAAAGATAATTTTGGAGTGACTGAGAAATAATTTTGCTTTATAAAGAATAGTTGATTCTTGTTGTTTGCTTTATACTTCTATTGATCATAAAATCTATGTGGCCAGAGCTTATTAAAAAACTTCAAAAGTCTGCATTCACAGGCACCAAGCCTATTATTCATATTTTGAAGTCTCTGAATTATTTTGCCATGAAATTTAGATACAGCTCTAAGTTTCTTTTGTTCCCATTCAAATGCTGGGACAACTGTGGTTCTTGGAGATATTGTTTCTTTTTATACTTCCAGATGAATAATCTGCTCTAAATCAATGTGTTTGCTCTAAACCTGGAACCAAGGAGAAGAAGTGTCTTTCTATGAGACAACCCCAGCTGTGTAGTGTGGCAGCCAAATGCCATTAGGTGTGCTGCTCTGTATGCCTTCTCCCATTAAGCGCAGCCAATGGAATGGGAATTATCTCCTCAACTAATGGCTAAGACCTAGTATCAGCCAAAGATTTACCTCCAAGTGACTGTGCTTGAGAGCTTTTGGACACCTCGGTCGCTAGGCTATGCAAGGAGGTGGTTATGGATGTACAGACAGGACAGAAATGAACACCCTAAACACATGGTTCTGTTATAATTTGAGGTCCTTTGGAGGATCCGTCCTAGACTTCAACTCTATGCATTAGATACACTAAGTTATTTAAGGCGCCTGTGTGGGCCTGCCAGATATTTATCAATATCTTTAGCAATCTGATCTAGTTGAAGGTGTCCCTGCTGACTGCAGGGGGGTTGGACTAGATGACCTTTAAAGATTCCTTCCAACCCAACACATTCTATGATTCTATGACTCTATGATTCTATAATTCTGTGACTCTATGATTCTAGGATTCTATGATATGCCACAGTACATGTGGGAGACATGCTGTTCTGGAATGGCAAGTGGAAGAAGGAATGAACCCCTTACAGCACCTACGATGATACTGCACTTAAATGTTTAGGCCACTGAATTCCACTCACGAGGTCTGGGCAGGTCACTCTCTCTGGATCTGATTCCAAAGCCAAACTCTTCCAATGTGTGGCAGCTGTTGTTAGCTCAACTTTGCTGCACCTTTTCACCAGCCTGTGGTTTGAAGACCTCAGTAGGTGAAATGCATCTCCCTGTCTTCTGTGGGTAGTGATGCTTATATCACTGTCACTCACAGCCAGAAAAATCCCACCTGATTCTGGCATAATTTTTTCATTCCCTAAGCTCTCTAAAGATGACTTTTATTAATTGACAAGATTATGAAGATTTTTTGTTTTCCTTATAGACTGATTCCTAATGGATGCTATAATGACAATAATATGGAAAGGCCTGATCTTATGCAACACAGGCCGTAACAATATATTGTGGCCCTTTTGGTAGTTAGCAAGAGTCCCACTGGTCAACAGTAACTGAAATTAAAGAGCACCAATAGAAGCCCATATCATACTTAGAACAACAGATTATGAGGCTAAAGGATTTGCCTACAAGAATGGTTTAGAATGCAAAAGAAATCTTAATATCTCAGGAATTCAGATACCGAGGTGGTAAGTGTGGCATAAAAATCAAACAAGAACAGAACAAACTATAGCTTTGCGTGAATCACTAAAGTCTCCCATTACACTTGCAAGCAAAACACACATTAAACTGCATTACAAAACTATCGTTTGCAGTAAAAAGTACCTGACAAATTTGGCTGTTAGTTTTTCTTGATGCACTAACATGTACCAATTTCCCTTATTTGTCGAAACTAAAAAAAATATTAATCTTTGAATCTCCTGGCATTTTTATTTTGTACCCTGCCATATGTGTTAACAAATTCTTATTCTATTCAGTTTTACCCCCCAACACAGAAGCATCAACACACAGCCATTAGATTCTCAGAGGAGAGTTATATATATTTTTTCTCTTCTTCTGCTATAGAAGGATTTCTCTTGTTTTCCTTCCATGAAGATTGTAGTTATAGCTTAGTCCGTTTATCCTACTGCCGGCACTTCTAATGTGTGTCCCCTGGATTTATGTGGATCTAAATGAACAACTGCACTGAAGCATCTCATAAGCTTCTATATTTTCATTTTAGATTTACTACTAGTAATTACATGCTGTGCATATAACAGAGGATCTAAAATCAATTGTGCACTTTACATTTTACTGGGTACTTATTAATTTCAATATCTATCTCAATTTAATTGACATTTCATGCATAAATAAATGTGTTTTTTTTTCAGGATGCAGTGATAATCCATTAGTGACATTTATAAATACTTTTTAAATGGCTGGTGATGCTGTGACCTGAAAGAAATGAGGAAATATGGGATGATTGATGAGGCACTACATCTTCTCCTTGGAGAACTGACCTGTCACCTAAATTTGTTATTTCCACTTTTTTGCATTACGGGGCCCAGAACAACATGTTCTTGAAATGCACAAATGTTGTTATTTTATCAGCTTTGTGCACCACGGCTTATAAAGCAATGCTATTGCAGCAAGAATACAGCCTTCTGTGGTGGCTGGTACCCTCCTTTTATTTTCCCTTTGCCATGGATGAAGAGATTCGCTTGTGAACGTTGGTGTTACACCGGGATGATGATTGCTGAAGGTCCCTATAAGCCAGGAGGAGGACGATGTGTTTCATCACATGTCCAGATGCTTTTGGTGGCAGTGGGTAAGGGACATCTGAGGAATATCACACTGCTGACCACATGCGTTTGGCTTGATTTGCAAAGTGTTCAAAGCTTGGATTGACCTGCTTCTGAATCTGCACAGAGTTTAATATGGAGATAATATCAGCTACTAGCAGTAGATGGGAACATTTCTCATTTCATTGCTTAGGTATGTGCCTTCTTACTGCCTCAGGGGGGATGGATGAATAGCTTTGAGCATAGGTTTGGATTCACGTTGTGATCCTTTAAGTCCCAAATTCAAAGAGAAGCATGACTTCTTGGGCAGCAGGCACTGCAAATAATGGATATCTGTGGACTCCAAGGACTCCTGCAGGAAAGTTCCTGTTCTTTTTTGGGCACGTTTTTCCTAGGAACTCTTCAGCTGTGGCCAAGGATAGGTATGACTCATCCTGCCAAGGTCTTTCCCAAATCCCTCCTCTTTTGCATAGCTTGTGGCTAGTCTACCATGCTACTGAAACACAGGCAATGTCCAGCCACGTGGTGCATGGGTGGGTTGTGTCTCATGGGAAACCATGTTGTGCTTGTCACACTGTACGACCAGTTGTCCCTTCCCTTCCAGTGTGTAGATGTAGGAGCAAGGGATTTGGCTCATCTACTTTAACGGGCATAAACCCACATGTATTCTCCAACTCCCTTCCCAATCACTGGTGAGGGAAACACCCTGTAAGGTATTATTAACCTGGCCCATTTTAGACATCCACTTCTGATAAAAAGCATTTCACACTGTGCATCCCTGTGGGAGTTGGCTACCTGTTCCTTGTCTGCAAAGAGAGTCTGTGCAGGTAAGTCAGGTGTAGATTTCTATAGTTAGATATATCCTAGTTTAATGATGTAACAAAGGGTGCCATAAGTCTGTAACGGAGTCAGGAACTGAAACCATTAGTGCTGGGGAGGCACAGAAATCGCTGATTTGTTTTTTCCCATGCCGGTAATTAATGGATACATTGAATACGTGAATAATACTGGCATTTCTAGTTAAGCTGTCACAGATGGCCTTAACTCAGCCTTAGCTCCGCCCGCTCTTCTCTCACACAAGGTCAACGACATGATCTTTAACTACTCTTTTCCGAAATCATCATTGCTCAGACTTTCACATGCTGTAACCAGGAGCAAGGGACAGAACCTGTGATTTTTGTGGCGGATGGAAATTCAAGCACTCATATGCTGGAGTGGTTAATCTCAGCCAATTATTTATATTTTAGGGCTCTTATCTCTTGTGTGTTTGTATTTTCAGATTTCAAGCACTTGAACTCAGTTGCTTTAATGGCTGCAGAAAACTTGCCACATGCATTCTGAGGACTGCTCTCCCTAAAGAAAATTAAGAAATGGCTGGCAATCCAAGCAAGTTCAGCTGAGGAATTATTAATTCACGTCTCAATTAGTCACTCATTAACAAGCTGTCCTTGCCTCTCAGTTAGCAGAATTAACAGAAATCATTAGTTTCTATCAGCTGTGACCATATTTCCCAACATATGTGGATGATATGCGGTTAGTTAAAAGGGAACTCAGCAATATGGAAGTCAATTTTGTAGCTGATCAAGAGAAAGACAGTTTTTCCTGGGACACGTGAAAAGGCAGCATCACACACCAGACTGGTTGCGTTTCCACTCGTAGCAGATAAAAGACTGAGAGAAACATGAAACTTGTGGGTCCCAGCTTGCATCTGCAAACTCCCCCTTCCCCTGTCCTGCTCAACCCCTCTTCCCAGTCGAAGTCCAGTTTGGGAAATCTTCACTCAGGTGGCCAAGAGGTGGAGAACAATAACATTTCAAACATCGCAGAAATGAAGCCAAATGCTTTTCCTGTACAATGTCCGTTAGCCCATCAGCCATGTGCTTCAAGTGGGAGACTTGCTCTTTTTTTTTTTCCTGCTGCAGTGCCTCTTCTCTCAGCTGCTGGCACCATTTCGTGGGGTTACCCCATGCACCAGGGCAACATCTGGGAGCCTCAAGGCCAGGTACTACTTCCTGGCATAAGACAACACCACAGGGAATGGTCCATCCCAAAAGTCATCACTGCCTGGGCCACAGGGAACGCACCTGTGATAATCCCAGATACTTAAGCAATTTGTCTGTACAAAGTCCAGGAATCCAACTTGCAGCTCAATATGGGCAATGAAGTCCTGATGTTTAAGGCATTACAGTCCCCTAGATATAACCTCAAATGTTTTTCGGAGAGGAAGATTAAGCTCCCTAATCTAAATGATGTTTTAGACACTTGTCCTTAAAACTGCTTCCCCACAGCTTCTGCTTTTTTGCCTCCCAGGCCTTGATCTTAGCTGTAGCATCTCAATATTATCGTCACAGAAACCATAATCAAGAATGCTTCACTCTAAGCCAAGGTGTCATGGTCTGGTCTTTCTTAGGTAGTCTCCAGATGGTACCAGTGAGCTTCTTGGAGTATGACAAATACCACTGTTACTTCGCTAGCTGAGATCCCATTTATTTCAATTTACTGCCTGGCTCACGGAGAGCAGATACAGTATGACTCTCTTCACTTTGTTAGACAGCTTCTCTATTTGACATCCTTCAGTGGGACTTGCCATAAGGTTATCCGAAAGGCACTCTCTGAGGCTTTCATTTTCATCTTAATTCAGACAGAGAGACAGAGAATTGTCCGTGACCCACTTTGCTGACTGAAGAGACCTGGAAGTACCCTTCACTGTGGAGGGAAATACAAAGTGAGTATAGGAAAGTAGATAATGCACTACACATGTTGCTCTGCTACAGGCCTGAAAAGTGAATGACACTGGTTTAAAGTTATCGCTGTTGCCACTTGGACACTGATCAGAAATTGTTTTCCACTCAGAGGGGGCAGAGTGACTTCTTATTTGAAAACAGACCATCAAAATGAAATCTTTCCCTGTGTATAGAGTTTTGTCTTTGTAAAGCAGCTTGCTGTTTCTGTCCTTGGATATTCTCCTGGCAGATCTGGAAGCCAACAGCATCTTATCTTCCCTTTTGGAGGTCTGATCAATGACGCATCAAATAATCCAGACCAAATATATACAGTCAAGGGTCAGAAACCAGAAAACATGATGTCTGCTCCTCAGTGATCTCTGGAAGCACAACAGAGACAAACCCAGCCCAAGTCATTGAGGGGGGGACTTTGGATAATGTGTCACAGCTTGAGAGGTAGCATTGGGATGTTTAGACTTTGCAAGCTTCTGGAGCTGTGCAACAGCGCATCATGATTGCCAATGGAGAAAAGGTCACAAGGGGAATGTAGAAGTCCCAGAGTGGAAGTTGACCTGGTATGACTTCTGTTAGTGGCCACCACATGCTTGACACTTTAGGACTTGCCATGAGTTTTGATCTTTTTTACTTCCCTCGTGGGGTATGGGCCCAAACCTTGGCAGTAACTAAATTCCATTTTGCTTGTGCTGCTGAGAAACTTTGAACTGTATCTGCTGACTTCTGTGAGCAGTTGGGTTTGGAGAGAAACTAAGCTTGGCTATGGTACCAGCCAGCAAAGCCTCAATCAAAGCAAAGTGGCAGGTAGTGATTAAAGCTCACAAAAGCAGGATAGTGAAAGAAAGGTTGTTTAGAAGTGTCTGTGAGTAGGTCAACGCTGCAGGATTAACAAATCTTTAGGAATATGCTGACTTATAGGCTTGTGATTTTACAATGTCTTTTAGTTGCTCTCATCACTCTCACTTCAAAGAGATTAATGGATTTGTCCTCAGAATCTTCCAGCGAAGGTTGTGGCGTATGCTGCTATCCCTATTTAGCAGTTGCATCAGGAAAGGTATTTTGTGATGGAGAGATTTACCTGAGGTCACAAAATCCATTGAAGCCAAGCCCAGAGACAGAATTTGACCTTTTTGCATCCCTTTGAAATGGTTCCTTACAGCTGTAGCATCCCTGTAACATCGGTTCTCAAAGTTGTAAGATTTAACATATTTGAGCCTTGCACTGAAATGTTCCTTAAGAACAAGGCAAGAACATTCCTTAAGCATGTTCCTTAAAGAAGAGAATTGTGGCTAATAGCTACAGTGTCTTTTCATCAAGACATGCAGGGCTGAAGACATGGAAGTAATGCAAATGTCAGCTGCCCTGATTTTGTGCAAATATAGGTATTTCTTTAATAAACACTCCTAAAAATATGTCCTCATCATGGACCTAGGTTTCTAATTTCAGAGTTCAAGTGTTTATTTCTTTTGGGCCAGACTGTAGGAATATTATGGACAAAAATCTTCCTGTTTTCAAGGTGGAGACTGATCCACTTACGAGCAGTATGAAATGACCTGGTGATGGATACAGAGGGCAAGGGAAACTTTTCCATTTGTAATGGTTCCTGTTTCTGTGCATTATTCCTTTTGTTTCAATGCAGAATAATCAAGAGCAGTACTCAGCTATTGGCACCCCAGTTTCTCCAATCTTAAAGCAGAAATGAGAGAGAACTCTCAGAACCGATTAAAAACGTGTTGTGAAAGCTAGATATTTACTACTGTCTAATTTTTCATGCACCAAATTTAGACAGTTGGCTGAAATTTCAGAGAAAACAAATACTTGTGTGTGGGTCCTGTCCTAAAACAAAGTGGGAAATAGTGCATTTATTTATCCATTTAAAAATATATATTTTTTTTAAATCGCTGCTTAATTTATTTCATATCAGGTTGAAGATGAGAAATGGAGAAGTCTTGCTCTTTCTTCAGTTGGGTGGTATGGAAACCCAACTCAGCAAGACTGAGGTCAGTTCTAAGCTTTGTGTATCTTTTGACTTTCTTTTTAACACTTCTAGGTGTCTTTTCCCCATGTATGAAATAATAAAAAAAAAATAACTCACCCTTTTCCTCTGATAAATTTTAGCTGGACAAGCACTTTTTCTTACTGCAGATATGTTCTGTAAGTAGGAAAAGGGTGGAGTTGAACCCTGAAACCAACACCAACAAAGAGATTTACCTTAGCGATTTACCAATTAAATAATTAATTTGGTTATATAATTCAAATGTAAGTCAATGGCAGCAAAAGTCTGTGGTGGATGAACTGGGCTGTAGCTAACATTTTTGGATATATATATAAAATTCTGTCCCAATCTGGTAGCACCACATTTCTCCCAGTCCAAGATGGCAAGCATGAAATGGGCATAATATTTTGAAAATGAAAAGTAGACAGAGTGAGCCACCAATAAATGTGGAATTAATACGGAGCAGCCGGGTTATACTCTGAACTGGTTTTAAGATTTCATCTGCTTTTCAATGTTCATGAAATTAAGCCGCTCTAGTAGCAATCAGAAGTGACAGAAAGAGAACGTGTCATATCTGTCTGGAAAATCAAGGCCCCATTGCACTTTGCAACCACAACAAATGCTTTTCTAATAACAAAAAAATGTTTCTCCATAGGGCTTTAGTGCTGATGGGACCCAGTTATTTTCCAGGGATGATGGGGATGCAACGTAGAATCATAGAATTGTTAGGGTTGGAAGGGACCTTAAAGATCACCTAGTTCCAACCCCCTGCCATGGGCAGGGACACCTCCCACTAGACCAGGCTGCTCACAGCCCCATCCAGCCTGGCCTTAAAAACTTCCAGGGATGGGGCTTCCACCACCTCTCTGGGCAACCTGTTCCAGTGTCTCACCACCCTCATGGTGAAGAACTTCTTCCTAATGTCCAGTCTGAATCGTCCCATCTCTAGTTTTAATCCATTCCCTCTAGTCCTACCATTACCCGACATCCTAAAAAGTCCCTCCCCAGCTGTCTTGTAGGCCCCCTTAAGATACTGGTAGGCCACTATAACGTCTCCTTGGAGCCTTCTTTTCTCCAGACTAAATAACCCCGACTCTCTCAGTCTGTTTTCATAGGAGAGGTGCTCCAGCCCTCTGATTATCCTCGTGGCCCTTCTCTGGACATGTTCCAGCACGTCCATGTCTCTCTTGTAGCAGGGGCTCCAGAATTGGACGCAGTACTCCAGGTGGGGTCTCACGAGAGTGGAGTAGAGGGGTAGAATCACCTCCCTCGACCTGCTGGCCACGCTTCTCCTGATGCAGCCCAGGATACGATTGGCTTTCTGGGCTGCTAGTGCACACTGATGGCTCATGTTGAGCCTCATCCACCAGCACCCCCAAGTCCTTTTCTTCAGGGCTGCTCTCAAGCCAGTCACTGCCCAGCCTGTATCAGTGCTTGGGGTTGCCCCGATCCAGATGGAGGACCTTGCACTTGGTCTTGTTGAACTTCATGAGGTTGGCATGGGCCCACCTCTCCAACCTGTCAAGGTCCCTCTGGATGGCATCCCTTCCCTCCAGCATGTCAGCCACCCACACAGCTTGGTGTCGTCGACAAACTTGCTGAGGGTGCACTCAATCCCACTGTCCATGTCGCTGACGAAGATGTTAAACAAGACCGGTCCCACTACTGATCCTTGAGGGACTCCATTTGTCACTGGCCTCCACTTGGATTTGGACTCATTGAGAGCCACTCTTTGGGTGCGGACGTCAAGCCAGTTCTTTATCCACTGAATTGTCAGTCCATCAAACCCATATTTTATCAGCTTGGAGGCCAGGATGTCATGTGGGACAGTGTCAAAGGCTCTGCTCAGGTCCAGGTAAATGACATCAGCTGCTCTCGTCTTGTCTATTGATGTTGTGACCTTCTCATAGAAGGCCACCAGGTTTGTCAGGCACGATTTGCCTTTGGTGAAGCCGTGTTGATTGTACCCAATCACCTCTTTGTTATTCTTCTGCCTCAGCAGTGCCTCCAGGAGCATCTGCTCCACAATCTTACCAGGCATGGAGGTGAGACTGACTGGCCTATAGTTCCCTGGTTCCTCCTTCTTTCCCTTTTTGAAAATGGGGATTATGTTTCCCCTTTTCCAGTCAGTGGGGACTTCACCAGACTGCCATGACTTTTGGAATATAATAGAGAGCAGTTTAGCAATCTCATCCGCCAGTTCCTTCAGTACCCGTGGGTGTATCCCATCAGATCCCACTGACTTGTTCACTTTCAGGTTCATCAGATGGTCACGAACCTGATCTTCACTTACGATGGGCAGTTCACAACAAGAGGTTCTGAGTGCAATGATTTCCTGCTGACACTCCCTTTGCCTCTTGCCACACTGTGACTTATGCAGGGATTTCCACTCATCAGTCCTGGTTCATTTCACATTCATCTCTGGACGGAGGAGGGAAGAATCCCTCTGACAGGTTGATTTTGAATTGCTTCCACAGCCTCGGCTGACACGCAGTTTTGGAGGTGATTTATACAGTAGCTTGGTGGCAGCTTGTTTATAATGCAATATAGTCTAAAATGATTTTGCTTGCATCTTAAAGTGAGCATTCATCCATCAACACACTCACAGGCAGTCTTCTGGCCCCTACAAGTGCGTCTGGAAGGTGTCTTTGCTGTTAGCTTTCTCTACCTTGTTCACACGCATTTGTTAAAATAATGAATTGCCATTAGAATGCCAGATTTTCAGCTGGTGTAACTCTGAAGAAGTTCATTACAGTGGCATAGACAAGGACCTAGGTCTCTGAATCCTTCTGGAATTACATATCACTTGCTGGGGAAATCACTCAAATCATGTTTTGTAGAGTGTATTAGAGTATCAAGGTGCCTCACCTTGGCACTGATTTCTCAGATGTGCTCACAGTGGGAGACAGGTAGGTATCCAGAGACACAGAGGGATAGTGAGGAAGGACCTGGCTGTCAGAAGTATTAAAACTTCTGCAAAGTCCACTGCATGTTAGGCATTTGAGTCCATATTACATCTGTATGTATTTTTATAGACTTTGCTTCTTTTGTTCTTCTTTCAAAAAAAAAGGATAAAGACTGAATCAATACATCTGAGCATCAAGATTGTACGGTTATTTCAAAATCAACCAATTCAGCATGTGGCTGTTCTGCAAAGATTACTGCTTAGCGGAGTTCTTGTTTGCCATTGCTTAAGTCAGCCTTACAAATTCAGAGATTTCAAGTAATTCACGAGCGTTTTCAAACTGAGTCATTTCTAGGAGGGCATTGTCATGACAGAACATCATCCTAGCACCGAAGGACTTAGAGTTTAAAGAAAATGAGCAAAGGACATGGATAAAAAAATATAAATTCTTACTGTAAGAGCATGCTGTTCCTCTTGTAGCTGGCCAACTACAAAGAGCAGCTACTTGGCACAAAACATGAACTGGAAGCTGTGCTTTCCCCATCAAACTACACACAGCATTTCCATGGGACACCTGCCCTGCAAATGCCCATCTCAGCTGCAACGGGATGTGATGGGCTTTCTCTTACCATCACCAAGATCTGTACGTGGCTCCAAACATAAAATATCACAAAGTCCCATAACCCTGACAGGGTATATCATGCCCACTGAAGACTGGCTCGACTCTTTTGACTCTGTGGGACCAAAATGCCACTCGACTTGTCAGTGAGCACACTGTGACTCCACATTTTAACTTATTCCTTCAGTTAAAAATGTGATGTTCAAAAGGAGAGAGGGTGCTTGGACAGTGGGAGATGAGTAGGGGAAAAAAGTGTAATATCTTAATATACTGAGGATGGGAGGAAATATGGGTTAAAGAAAAATTTTTTCTGACACCTGTAAAATGTTGAAGCCCTGCGGTGAGGCAGGAGGTAATTTGCTGTGCCAGGCTCTAGCCAAGGCAAAATTACATCCTCTAACTGTACAGAGAAGAAAGTCACTTTTCATGCTCATGCATCAAGGGTTTCAGGCTCCTGTCAGTAGGCGTAGGAGCGTAGGAGCTCTCAGAGAGCTCATTTTGTACACAGAGCTCCGCATCTGGCACACTGTACATCCCTCCATTTTTACCTCAACAGGAAAAATCAGGGAAATATCCTCATTTCCCGTTTTGCAGAGACCAAGAACTCCATCAATTTGTAAAAAAGCCCTGCACAGACCCTTTCTGAGGAGGTCACTGTTGCTGTTCAGAGCGCTGTTATTTCTTTCTGACA
Organism: Alca torda; assembly: GCA_008658365.1. Lineage (NCBI taxonomy): Eukaryota > Metazoa > Chordata > Aves > Charadriiformes > Alcidae > Alca > Alca torda. The sequence goes on from CM018077.1 coordinate 161,024,010, forward strand.
GAGGCTGCTGTTTTGAAGATGGGTGGTATTTTATCTTTTTTATCTTTCACATTATTAGCAAGAAGTTGCCCATTCCCATTTATACAAGGTAGTTTAATCAGTTCTTATTGGCTAGGTAGATAATGCTGTCATAGAATCATAGAATTGTTATGGTTGGAAGAGACCTTTAATATCATCAAGTCCAACCATTAACCTAGCACTGCCAAGTTACCACTAAACCGTGTCTCTCAGCACCACATCTACCCATCTTTTAAATACCTCCAGGGATGGTGACTCAACCACTTCCTTGGGCAGGGGAATTGTTGTTCCAATGGTTGACAACCCTTTCAGAGTAAAAATTTTTCCTAATATCTGATCTAAACCTCCCCATGTGCAACTTGAGGCTGTTTCCTCTCATCCTATCACTTGTTGCTTGGGAGAAGAGACCGACCCCCACCTCACTACAATTTCAGGTAGTTGTAGAGGGTGATGAGGTCTCCCCTCAGCCTCCTTTTCTCCAGGCTGAACAACCCCAGCTCCCTCAGCTGCTCCTCATAAGACTTGTTCTCCAGAGCCCTCACCAGCTCTGTTGCCTTTCTCTGGACTCACTCCAGCACCTCAATGTCTTTCTTGTAGTGAGGGGCCCAAAACTGGACACAGTGTTCGAGGTGTGACCTCACCAGTGCTGAGTGCAGGTGTCTGTGGATGTCTTTACCCAAATAAACTCAGGTCTAGTGGAATATGTGGGCCCCCTCATACTTTCTCACTTCAGTGTTTCTGTATATAAGCTTATTAACCACTTGAATTTATCTGTGTTCTCAGAGGGGGTTAACCCCAGGGACCTGTTGTGACTTCCTACGGAGTGAACACAGAAGTGGAAGAAAAAAAGAAAACAGAAAAAAAGGAAAAGCAGCTTTCCACCGACACACAAAGTCAGCCAGGAAAAGTCAGGAACTCTAATTCAGATGGCTAAAGCGCAGTGTAAGGACACGTGTGGGAACACACAAAATACTCCAATTACCTTGATAAAACACTGCCAGAATTGCAGCAAAAATTAAGCCTTTTTCTGCCTTGTGGTTGTCTGAAATGGCCATTTCAGCAGCAGATGTCTTTTCAGGCTCCATAACTCATCGTGTCCCTCGTCCCTCTGTGGACACAGCTGGGAGAAAGCTGTGCTCATTCTAGTCCCAGGGCAGAAAGGGCAGTTGTCACTGGGGAAGATGCCTACAATGAGACTTTCACAATTATCCCTACCTTCATATCTCTGCTCGTCCATAAATAACTTGCTTGAAAAATCATTTGTAATTATTCTTCTCCTGGCTGCGAGTGCTATAATTGTTAATCAATCTTCATTCATATGTGGTGATCTGTACTTGCTTCCTGGCTAATATTTTTAAATTGATGTTGTGTTGTTTTGTAATTATTAATAACAATACTGTTATTTTAGCGTGATGATTGTGATTAGAGTTAAATGGAATTTCCCAATGGAAAATTATTAAGCTAAAAATACCAGCTTCATCAATTTCTATAATTTATGGCAACATCTTGGCAATGAATTCAGAAAGCGATACTTCAAATTAAAATATAAAATTTATATTCCAGCATTTTGCCAAGCACAAACTTGCTCTTATTGCATAAAATCTGGAAATATAATTGTGAGCTGTTTTAAGAACAGTTTATTGGTCATACTTTGGATCACTGTTGCTAACTGAATCATGTTTCTTCTTGAACAAAGCATGTTTCTAAAGGAAGATAACTGCCAGTAAAGAGAGCAGAAAACGTGGGTCCACGCAGCTTGTGTTCTACCTTCTCTCAATTTGTTTACCATACTCTAGGCCACCTCTGCAATACTCTGCATCATGCAGTGACATCTGGTGTCTGGACTACATACTGCAAATAAACATATAATTAAAGTCTTTGCCTAGGACATCAGGCAAAGACCAGAAAAATACTCCAGTTTGCATCAAATATGCCATGAAAAAGGAGACATGCTAATAGCTCAGTGCTCTAAACCAATGTTGGCTCCTAATCTGTAAGGCTGTGGAAAATACCATGGCATATGGCAGAGACTGTTTCAGTCTCTATGACTGATTCAACTCTAATTCTCAGAGATACCAATGCTTCCCTTTCTTTGGGTCAAAATTTCAGGATCTTTGGAGAGCCCGTACTTGGGTGAGTCTTTAAAAGGCATTTTGAAGATCCCTTCTATGTTGCAGGAGAAAATCTGTGCAAAGAGGGAAAGATAGATGTAATATATGCTTCTCAATACTGTTTAAATATTTAGAAACTAGTAAAGACATCTGGCTGTTCTTAATAATATTGAGTAGTTCTACTGCAGTATTAAACAAAGACGATGACCCATTTGGGACCTATTGCAGAGACAGCTATATAAGCACAGTATGAAGCTTTAGACCTTCTCAAAGGAGTCTGGAAGCAAAATGATAAAACTTAATTGGTAGACAAAGTAAGTCAACAGTAGAACATGATGCATAGAATAAATTCTATATCACAGAGCCATAGCAGGTAAATGGATAGGACAGGCAGATTTATTTTATCAAGAATGTCAGGATTTGTATGAAAAGAGTAAAGTTTACATGATGTATACCGGCAATCACATGTGGAAAGTTCTTAGATCTACCAGACTTATAATGTCTTTCATAATTCCCAGGCTCTGAATTGCTATTTGGACCCATTCCAGAGATCTGATTCACTTGAAGATCATCTTTCTTCTCCCTCCCTTCTACTTTCACATGTGTGTTTAATATTTTATAACAATTGACTGAGAGCAAGTTTAATATTTCCCTCTGCCACCAGCAGAATATTAAGTTTTCATTAAATGTGTCAATTAGTCAATTCTTTGCTTCATCAATATGCATTTGTCACCAGAGGCATTCACTAAGCCAGACCAAAACACAATGAGGACACTAACTGTCTAGAGAGAGTCTTTCAGCCTTGCAGTTGTTTGAGGTTTTTCAATTCCCCTGTAGGAAGCTTAGACAACATATTAGAGAAATTGGTTAATTAAAACTTAATTCCCAGATACACAGCAATAGATACTCAGGCTTGCTGTGTTACTTCTGCTTGTTGGGTTAATAAATCACCAAAATGATATAATTGTTTTCCTCAGCATGTGTGGAGGTGAAATGATTTTTGTACTAGATTTGTTGAGAAATATTGCAGCAGAATGAAGCTTGCTTTCTTCAAATGCCAGTAACTTCTGTTTCCAGGCACTGAACCTGACTAAAAGAAATTCTGAATCTCATTTGGTCTTGTGAATGGAGGTAACTGGTTGGCCAGGGGGTTAGGTTTAATTTATTGATCAACTGCATATGACAAATTGTGTGATGCGACTACTGACACTCACAATTGCCTTTTGTCAGGAGAGGGTGGTCTGGCTTTGTTCGCCTACTTCTCACTCAGGAATCTTTCTTAAGAATCCTCAGAATGTACAACTAGTTATTCATACGGCACTTTAGACATTTAAATAACTGTCATCCTCAATATATCATCTCCAAAGCCCCCCAGAACAAATGGGTGAATATCATGAAATATCATGACTGCCAACTGTTTTACAAATGAGAGAAATGAAGGGTTAGAAGGTAAAGCAAGGACCTTAAAGTTGTCTACCAATTAAGCAGGAGAGAGGAAATAACTTATTTTTCTTGCTAAAAAGTAATTTTCCGAGAAAATTAACTTTCACAGTGACCGTAATGATTAGTGAATGGATTGAGTTCAGCAAAGACTGCCACTTTAAAAATGTGCAAGGAGCAAAATGGAAAACACATGTAACTTCTGCAGTTCCTATAAGTAGTTTTTTAGTTTTGGTTTGGCTTGTTGTTTAGTTTTGTGTTTTGTTTTGTTTTGTTTTTTACTTTTAAAGCAAAAACGATGTTTTCATTTAGGAATTGATTATTTTCTTTTAGGAACAAAGAAAAACAGTTAAAAATAACCTGAAAACAAAATTCCATATCCCAATTTTCATCAAAAAGAACATTGTGTTCATTCTGGCACAGGAACATGCCATTTCATTTAGATTTTGTTTAGAAACAAAACAGAACAAAATGAAACCTTTCTTATGCCTAAACACCAGTTGGCCCCTGGAACAAGATTTCATTATTTTTCTGCTTTTAACAACTCTAGTTCAGTCAGAAAGGTTGCCGAATGGCAGGTTCAGTGTTGGCTGCTCACAGTTGAAACAATTGGCAGTTTTCTTTCTATTGGAAATTTCTTCTTGCATCAGATTGATGCTTTCCTAACTTTTGCCATTCTGAAATTCAGATGTGTGTAAATTATTTCCAACTCTGTCCTGTCCAGGTAACAATTTATAGAGGATGGTAATTTCAAGTCCTTCCTCTTCGCTTGCTGATCTAATAATTGCAAGCCATGTATTTTCAGTGTGATGCCCTCACGGACACCACCCCTGCCCTGGTATTCAGCAAGGTCTGTAATTTATAGATAAAGGTGTTCAGCTGAAAGTTAATATCTGTGAAGGAGCCACCGGACAGCTATTCATCTTGGCACTGCCCAAGCATGCAGTTGGGTCTGGCTGGTCCAGCAACTTGACACTTTATTTTTATAGATGCTACGTAAATTACCTATCTAGTGCTCTTTCTTCTGGTTCACAAAGCAGTAAAGGCTCATATTATTTGCATGACCAGAAGTCTTAATAGCCTTGGGTGCACCTGCCTGCATTTTATGTTCTTCCTCTTTTCTCTATGGGCCTCAGATCAGCTCTTGGGTATTGACCTAAAAAAAAGCATCGCTCCATCTGATTTTCACCCTTTCTTTCCGCACATCCTTGGTTCTGCAAGAAAGTGACTGCACAGGGGAATCTTCCCTGTATAAGGTTAATAGAAAAGTATTGTATTTCCAACATGCCTATGATACGAAGTTTCACAGATTAATCACGCACCATGTGAAGAACTATGCCTTTTGGTTTTAAATCTGCCTTGTACTATCTTAATGTGATGTTTTGTGGTGCTTGTACTGGAAAAAAAGTGAACAGCTGATCGTTAGTCCCTCTTCCCATGCAATTTCTGATTTTATGGGCCTCTACTTTGTGATGTCTATGCATATAAGTACGTATGAATGATCTATGCCTTGCAAGTTGAAGAATCCAAGTCCACTTAGTGGCTCCTTATCTGAAGAACTCTACCTTTCTCAGTTCTCTGCCTTTCATTTCTATCTATTGGACTGTATGCAAGTTGACTGACCGAGAAACTAGTATTGAGTCTGTGTGTTTGCACAGTGGCATGTAATAGACACTCCATCCCATGGGTGTGCCTCTTAAACATCCTTTTAACTATTAGCATAAATAATGAAAAGCCACAGAAACTGCAGCCTGCAGAAGGAATAGCACAAGAGGCACTGTAAATACATTAATTACTGAGCTATTTTACTGATATTATTCTTGACAGTAGGTTTTTGTCTGGGAATTACCAGACGTGTGTGGCTGTGGCAGGGAGCTGTGCTGATTCTTTGCCAACCTTATTAATCTACAATGATTTTGGAGATGTGAGGTTTTTTAATGCATTTGTTTTCACATTCTTTTTTTTCCATTCTCCAAAATGATAGATGTAGAAATAATCCCATAGACTGATGGATGCCGGAGCAATGGAGTGAGAGTTGCTCATTTTGACAGACTTATTCTCAGCTGCTATTTTTCTGAACTCACACTTCGAACCCATCAATTACAAACTGCTCTACTTAGGGAGCCCAGATGTAGTGCCGTGAGTCCGTACACTCAAGCCATGCATAAGAAGTTGAAAGATGCGAAAAATGGTCCACAGATGACCACTGGATTTGCATGGTCGGCAGTTATAACAACCTCTCAGCAGCCAAGCAAAATAGAGCTCCTTCACAAAGGTAAACCATTACAAAAACCTCATGACAATGCTACAGATTACTGGTGGACAGGAAACCTTTGAGCATTTGCGCAGTCCTACCATATAAAAGATGGACTCTGATTGTCATTTATTCCTTTCTTGCATTTGGAGATCACTTTTCTCTTCCTTATAGGCTCTTCTTATTTGTCAGAAGTGTTAATCAATACAGTTTCAGTACCACTTTGGTTTTATATACCACTTGCCTGCAGTTTGACTAAGAGATTAAACAAGGTCTGTGGTTGTCAACGGTTGTTACAGGCTGAGTGGTGGGAGAATGGCCAATGTGGAGCCTTCATCTTGAGTATGCATGGGTCTAGGAGAGGCACACCTTGCTATACAGACTTTCAGAAGAACAGCAAGTGTCTTTCTGAAATGAGGCAAATTTAGCAAATAGTTTTGTTGGGGTTAGGTAACGTTTTCCAAAACAATGAGAAGGTTTATATCCATATTGTACAATTAAACCTTTGTAGTGTTTCATTCTGAAATGGCATTTTTTCATGTGCAAATTGACTGAAATAAAAGAAAAAAACAAACTAACTAACTAAAGGGAGAGAAAGAAAGAGAGAATGAAAAGGTTAGATGAGAAGGAAAAAATTTTGAAAGAGGATTGAATGACCTGAAACAGAAAGTTTGGCTGTGGATGAATCAAAAAATAAAGAAAAAATCAGGTAGTTAATCTGTCCATTATCACTTATTCTCCATGAGACTCAGTGAATTGCCCTTTCTCCTCTCCTATTTCAGCTGTCATGCCCCCGTGTCTGCATTATCCTATGTTCTTGGCCAAGGAGCCAAGGACCATGACATTGTTCCCATTGCAGCATGGTAGTGTGAGGACCCAGAGCAGGACAGAGAAGGCAGTCAGCAGACCAAGCAAGACCCTATGCATGGCTTTGAGCTAGAAACTTCTGGTTCCAGCCCAGCACCAACCTTTCTTCTCATTGTAACTGAGTGGGCTGTTAAAGCATCTGATATCTAATAGCAGCACATGATATGACATTTGGCATCCCACCCACTGGGACTTCAAGAAGCTGACAGCCATTTCCAACTCTTCCTCATTCTCAAAAAGAAGTCCTAAAATTCTAGTAAGGATATTGTAAGGTCAGGGGAAATAGACCATGAAACAGCTGCGTTTAGGTCTGGAAGTCTGGAGGAAGAGTCATAGCTTAATCCTGAAGACAGGACATGTGGAGCATTTTGGAAGATCCCTAAAGTCCATCAGCAGAAAAGCACTTAAAATGTTAATATGTTTGTGTTTTCTCCTTGTCAATATGGCTTTGCTAAAACCAACAGCAAGGGGCATGGTTTTCCATCTGTAGTGTATAATAAAGGGGTGTTGTACATTGGACAAACAATATGATTTATATCCAAAAGGAGAGAGATGCCACAGATCCTTGTGCTCTCAGGGACTCTAATTTATTGCCTAATTAAACACTTGTTGCCAAATTGTCCATCCTGTCATTTTTAATTCCTGGTATAATATTCCAAACAACAGAACACTTAAGGAGGCTACCTTCTACAAGTCAGGCTTAAATGAAGAAAGATGTTAATGTGTGTTTTCTAATCAAAGTCAACAGTCTATCAGGAGCAATTATTCCTTAGCAGGTCTGTTCTTCTGGCACCATGCAATGTGTGTAAATCTGCTTAGATCTGTTGACACCTTATCCCTTTGCTGTAGAGGCAGAAGGCAAGGCCAGCTACTGAGCAAAACCCTTGGGAAGATGTCCAGGTGACAGGGAAAACCAGAATGTGTTTCTATTTATCCTTAAAGGTAGATTTGTTCCTTTCAATGAGTCTTGTTGGGAATGAATGCCAAGGGGTCCTGAGGAAAGGGAGACCTTAAGATAAAGTGTCTTAGGCCACCAAGTGTTCTCACTGTCTTGGATATATTTAACCTTGCCTCATTCCTCTGAGATGGGGACGTGGGACCCCATAGCTGGTAAAATAGGGCCTAGTCTTGAGCTTTACAAAGTTTCAGTTCTTCTGGGGGTCTGCTCTAGAGGTCTTACAGAAGGCTGCAAAATAGAAATTCAGACTGACTGTCTTCATCGGAGTCACAGCTTTGGTCTGACACAAGTGAGCTGTTATTTGGCTGGGTTTGCTTTTGTTGGAGTGCCACCCAGGAACACTGTTTAAACAGGAACATCCCAACAAGTTGCCTCCAGATCAGATGAAACATGCAGTGTTCCATCTCTCTGAGCCTGAATGGTTTGCTGTCACTGCATTCCATCTCTGCAGATTCGCCACCAGTACACCTTATTTTCTAAGCCAGGAGGGGTGAGGGAAGACAGTGAGAAGGGAACGCTGTGAAACTATAAGAGAAAAACTCCTGAGCAATTCAGGATGGACTGTGCCTGCTGGCTGCTGTCTCTTGTCCTTCCACTGTGCACCTCCAAGAAGTCTGGCTCAGTTGTCTCCATAGCCATGCTTGACAGAGTTGAAGACATGTTGAGTCCCCTCAGCCTGCTCATCTTCAGACCGGAGAAACTCAGCTCCCTCAGCTTCACATTGTGTGTCTTGTCCTCCAGCACCCAAATATTGTTGTGCTCCCCCTTTGAACTCCCTCCAGTTTATCTGGCTTTTTGTTGTTTTTTTTTTAACACTGAGAAGGAGGAGCCCGAAGCTGGACACCGTTCTCATAGTGCAGTTCCACAATTGCAGGTAGAGAGGAAAAAAATCACTTTCTCAGCCTGCTGGCTACACGCTTGCTAATACAACCCAGTATGTGTTGGGCCTGAGGTTGTGCTAAATTGGGGCAGGATTTTTTTCAACTGTATAAGGTTCCCATCAGCACATTTTCCCAGCCTGTCCAGGTGCCTCTCAGTAACAGCCCTGACCTCCAGCATATCACTCACTCCCCACAATCTGGTGTCAAGCACAGACCTGCTGAGGGTCCATCCCATTGATTATTATGGTGATAGAGATGTTAAATCATAGAATCATAGAATCGCTGAGGTTGGAAGGGACCTTCAAGATCACCAAGTCCAACCATTAACCTACCCTGACGAAAACCACTTCTAAACCATGTCCCTAAGTACCACATCTACCCTTTTTTTAAACACCTCCAGGGATGGTGAATCCACCACCTCCCTGGGCAGCCTATTCCAATGTTTAATAACCCTTTTAGTGAAAAAATGTTTCCTAATATCCAATCTAAACCTCCCCTTACATAACTTGAACCCATTTCCTCTTGTCCTATCACTTGTCACCAGGGAGAAGAGGTCAGCCCCCATCCCTCTACACCCTCCTTTCAGGTAGTTGTAGAGGGTGATAAGGTCTCCCCTCAGCCTCCTCTTCTCCAGGCTAAACAACCCCAGTTCCCTCAGTCGTTCCTCATAAGGTTTGTCCTCCAGACCCCTCACCAGCTTTGTAGCCCTTCTCTGGACACGCTCCAACACCTCAATGTCCTTCTTGTAGTGAGGGGCCCAAAACTGAATGCAGTACTCGAGGTGGGGCCTCACCAGTGCCGAGTACAGGGGGATGATCACTTCCCTAGTCCAGCTCACCACACTATTCCTCATACAGGCCAGGATGCTGTTGGCCTTCTTGGCCACACTTCTGGGCACACTGCTGGCTCATATTCAGCCGGCTGTCCACCAACACCCCTAGGTCCTTTTCTGCCAGGCAGCTTTCGAGTCACTCCGCCCCAATCCTGTAGCACTGCATGGTGTTGTTGTGACCCAAGTGCAGGACCCAGCACTCGGCCTTGTTGAACCTCATACCATTGGCCTCAGCCCATTGGTCCAGCCTGTCCAGATCCCTCTGCAGAGCCAACCTACCCTCAAGCAGATCAACACGCCCACCTAGTTTAGTGTCATCTGCGAACTTACTGAGGGTGCCTTCGATCCCCTCATCCACATCATTAATAAAGATATTAAAGAGAACCGGCCCCAGCACCGAGCCCTGGGTGACACCACTTGTGACCGGACACCAACTGGATTTAACTCCATTTAATGGTTTCAACCTCAGCACTGATCCCAGAGGAATGACAGTCCTAACAAGCTGCCAGATAGGCTTTGAACTGTTGACTGCTACCTCATGAGCCTGGTGGTCCAGCCAATTTTTCATGCATCTCATCATCTATCTTGTACCCATTTTGAAGACCTTCTTAATATCCAGGCTAGCAGGATATTACGGGATGACACTCAAAGTCTTAGAGTAAATGGCATCCCCAGTTCGCCCCTCATCCACATATCTGGTCTTCACATCACTGAAGATGGTCGTGTTGACCAGGCACAAACTGCTCGTGGTAAATTTGTGCTGGTTGTTCCCAGTCATAGCTAAACAGATTCATTAAGGCTGTAAGGGACTGCAGGAGGTTTATAGTCCAATGTTCTACTCAAACTGGGCAGGGGGATCAACACAGAATTCAGATCAGGTTGCTTAGGACTTTGTCCAGTGGGGTCTCAAAACCTATGGAGATACCTTAAACTCACCAAAATGACATTCCAGTGCTTAATTATCCTTGGAATAAATATTTTTTTTACTGATATCCAGACAGAAACCCATCTGTTTCAATTTCTGACTATGGTCTCTCACTCTTCCACCATGCATCACTGTGAAGAACCTGTCTGTGTCCTCTTGATGACCTCCCCATAGATACAGGCATGCTGTTATTAAACCTCTTCAAAGTCTTCACTTCTCCAGGGTAAACAAACCCAATTCTCTCACCCTCTCCTCACACAGCATGCGATCATCTTCTTATCTTTCAAGTGCCTGGAAAGAGATTATATGAGGCTTTGCTCTGTAATTGCCCCAGGAAATAAGGTGGGGCTGACCATCTTATAGTTCCCCATATCATCCTTCTTGTCTGTTTTGAAGATGGATGTATCACCTCCTTTCTCCAGGCATCAGCAGGATGATGATCACGAGAATCTTGTCTTGGCTTTCCCTTCACTGCATATCCCTTTACCCAGTGTCTCTACGGATACTGTATGTCAGCAAATACATGTTCAATTTCTGTGCCTCTTGAGTTTTGAGGTTGGTTACCCATTGTGAAACCCTCCTTACAGATTCTCCCACCTGAGCAGGAAGGAGTCTGGAACCGTCATGGCCATGGCCTCACTTCTCTTTGGATCCAGCCAATCCCAGTAGCAGGAGAAAAAGGTTTTCAGCGCCTATGAAACTGTCTCCAGGTTCACGGACAGCACAGCTGCAGCTAACTAGGTTTTTGTGAGGCATCCATCTCCTCTGTGTCTCTTTCCTTATTCATTCATCCTTCCCTATTTAACTTTTGCTATTTTATGCCTCAAATTAGTGAAATGATGGTTCCTGCCTCTGTTTTGTTTGACAAGACAGTGTAAAAGCTAGGAATATGTAGGTCTGGTGTATGCTGTTCTAATTAACACCCTCAGATAAACCCAGTATTATCATATGACATAATTTATATCCCTATTATAACAAATCCCTTTTCATAGTGCCTCTTAGTAATTGCTGCCTGTTGACTTTTTGTCAAAAAGTTAAGCAAAGGCATGTACATTTGTGTCTGTGTGTGAATGTGTGTATGGGCACATAAATACATGGTTTTTATCAGGATTTTCTTTCCTGTAACTTCATGTGTCTAATGACATTTCAATAGTATAAAATACATTTTCCCCCACTATTTATATTATTCTCTGTAACTTTCCCAATCAAAAATACCTTTTTTCCATCCTTTCTAAAGCAGCAGCAGAAAAAGCCAATACCACCGTTACCTTACTTACTAATGGCATAGAAGGGTTTTTTGAAACAATGTTTTCTTTTGTTGAAACCTTTGAATATCCCTTTAGGTTGGCAGTCTTGGTGGTCTCTTTCTGGAGTAGAACTCTTCAGAATGTCCCGATCCATCCTTTTATCTGAGCAAATGCAGGCGCCTGCTTAGGGTGGACTAAATGCTTGCTGACTGGGTCTCAAGTCTATTGCCTAAACAATGGCAATTAGGTTCATTTGAGTTGATGGAGCATGTTGCCCCTCTCCCCCAGCTCTGAGGCCTCCTGCAGGTACTTTGTCCTGTCCGTCAGCTCTATGCCAGCTCTTAGATACTTTGAGGTGTGTCATATGACAACAGACACATACGCATGGTTGGCTAAAGCAGGCCCCGTGTCTCCACTCCTATAATGTTTAGACACCTAACACACTGGCAGACCTTTCTGTTTTGACACCTGTTTTATGATACTCAATGTGAATCCCATTTAGATATTTAGCAGCAAAAAGTACTTTTCCCTCAGTTCCTGTGGTACCCCTTTTCACTGATCCTATATCTGTCTTGACTATACAGGACAAACATTTCAGATTAGGATGTTCTACCCTCTATTCTGAACAGTCCGCATATAGCTATGGCACTACAGAGCCTTGACTTTAGCTGGCCTTACTGTAATAGAGACGGTTCTTCCCAATACAGTCTTTGTTCTACCCTTTGTGTTCTCTGTTTTAGTGCAAGCGCCTCCGTTAACAATAAGAAGCTTATGAAACAAGATTTGACTTGTTTACCTTAGGGACAACAAGGTGCTATTGAATGAAAAATAGATTTTCACAGGGAATTAGTTTTACCTTTTCTCCTTTGCTGTGTCAACTAAAAAAAAAAAAAAAAAAAAATTCTTTCCCCTCAGTCCTGAGGACCTAATACAGCGGGGTATGGAGAGAAACCAACTCTAAGGTCTTGCGGAGGAGTTAACTGGGGAATTGTAGAGGATAAGGTAAGAGAAGAGATGCCATGTGTTTGGAGCTGGAATAACCAGAAGAAAGACAGTGTGTGACTTTGCAGGAACCTCTGTCTGCCTTTGGGTCAACTTGCCATTCACTGCAGGTCCAGTAGCTGAGTACTGTTGTATGGATGGAAGCAACATTTGTTTGAGTCACTGCCTGTGGGTCCAAACCAGCCTTCTTGTAAATGTGTTTCACAAGACATCTGTGAAGTTCAGAAGTTTCCTCCTCACTTCTGCATGGCTGTTGCTCACAGATGCAACGAACAGACACGGTGTTCTAGCCTCACCAATTATGGATGGATGCAAGACTTCTGTGATATTACAACTGAGTAACAGCAGGAAGAACAGAATTATTAGTTTATTTTACCTTTTTTAAAAAGAAAAAATCCAGAGGAAATCCTCTTGTGCTAACAGATTATTTTTGTTCAGGGCTGCTACAATAATTAATGTAAGTTTTTGGGTATTAAAAAGTGATGTTGTGAATAACATAATCAGAAATATTAATGTGGTCTAGAGACAACAACGGAAAAACAAGGAGGAAAACCCCAGGACATAACAATATGACATTGGAGAAGTAAAGTAAGCGTATAGAAGTTTGCAGAAAGTGTAGAAAAGGAATTTGAAGGAGTTGGCTTAAACCTGAACATGTATAACAATCACATTTTTCAAAAAACATCCGTAGTTGATAATGTTTCTAGGCAAACGCTACTTTTCTGAACCATCCGAGAGGCTTTCTCTCCCTCCTTCCAAAGCACATCAAACCTCCCCCACCTCCACCAGAGTTTCTCTTTCACAATTTTCTTTCCCCTCTGTTGCTCCCCAACAGTTTGAATCCCTTGGCCTTCAAGACATGTGGCAAAACTTAGTTCCATCAGCTTTGGGATGAATTTTTATAGATGTTAGAATGAGAGTTTCACATACCTCATGTCTTTGCAATAGGTACAGAGACAGTGTGAGCATAGTACCACCCCCAGGAACTTGGCAAGACTTATTTGCAGGGGTAATTAGCTGATATATGAGTTTAATAGTTCGGGTGCAGTGGGGTGCTGTCACAGCTTTGCCACTTCTGGAGTTAATTGACCAATGTCCTTTCAATCCCCAAGATTAGACATCTTTGCATTGAAAACTATTGCATGGTAAAGATCTCTTCTATCTTTTTTTTTTTGGTAGGAAACGTCAGGGTGTAAGAAGTACCAAACTGGACTTAAGGCAATGCTGGTTTTGCACTATGATCTGTCTCTCAGTGAGAACTGAATATTTCCTAGGAAAGTATAAGGGTTAGAGATACAGATTTCCTCCTGGTATCTAAACTAGGGACTGACCTCATGTACGTTTTTGATTCATGGACATTAAGGATGATGGTTTTCACTCAGTAATTGGCAGGCTCCTGGAGTGCCTCCCAGAGTACTGCAAAGACAACAAAGAAACTTATACCTGTTGTTTGTAAATATGCGTAGAGGAATTTGTCATCTCTACTGATAATGTTTGGAGAGTCTGCACACTGCAAGAGGACTGAAAGGACCTTCTAGCACTCTTCCTCCTGACTGAAAAGTGTCACTCTGTGATTCTCCATTCAATAACTGGCTACGCTCAGAGAGTCTAAAAGATGGGGGCGGACTGAGGAGAGCAGCCCTTGCCATAATGGGAGGACAGGGTTACAAATGGCTGTGAGAAGGCAGCAGAGAGGAGCAAAGGAAGCAAGAGCGAGCTCAGAGCTTGAAAGACATTTAAAAGATGTGCAGACATGGCACTTAGGGGCATGGTTTAGTGGTAGACTTCACAGCGTTAGGTTTATGGTTGGACTTGATGATCCTAAGGGTCTTTCCCAACCTAAATTATTCTATGGTTCTGTGATGCTACAGACAAAATCAGTTGGGATTCATCTGCTTGGCAGTTCATCTTCAGTGCACAGGTGCCCTGTCCTCAGTTGGGCATCATTCCCCGATGCCCCTTGGGTGGCTGAAGCTTGTCTCTCCCTCTCTGACTCATGCTCATTCCCCACCTGAGCAACAGCGACAGGGTTGAGCTCGTGTTTTCTCTGCTGGCCTCAGATCCAATACCTAAACTTATTAAGGAAAGAGGGGCCCTGGAGAAATATATGAGTGTCAGTCCAGGGATAGAAATGGATGTTACCATAGTAAAACTTTAGAGCATGAGCTGAAAAGCTAAAATTTGGTAGCTAGACATTAAAAAATCCCATCTCTAAGATGTGGTTGGGAAAATCCTTTCATGCGCACTTACAAGCGGATGCCCTCCATAAACAGGAGCAGAATTGAAGGCTATACAGCTAGACTGAGTTTGGCTCTGGGTTTCTCAGCTTTAGCAAATTGTCAGTGAGATCTCCTTCTACACCACGTGTCTTTGTGGACCACTCGTGAGCAATGTTGAATGAGGGCCCTGGTTCAAGGAATAGTCTCTTTATCAGTCTGTTGTAGAAGGAAAGCAGGTTTTGTCTCAAAATCATGCCATGCCTGAGGATTCATATGAAATCCTAACTTTACTCGAAAGCCACATTTGGGAAAGAACCAGCTTGTCTCTCAGCAGCACTGACGGGGTGCAAGCAGTCATTTGAACCTAGTCTGACAAGTGGACGAGAGCAGCTTTTCAGCCCCAGACCCCATTCCTCTGCAATTACTGACGTGACAGCTCTGTGATTATTGAGATGATGGCTAAAAAACATTATGCCATGAAAATGCCACTCATTACGCTCTACCAGCTTCAATTCTGTGCCTTGTTCTCGGAGATGGGATGTACCAGGGTGCATCTCTGTTGTGAAGAGCAAACAGTGCCATTACCTCCTGGGTAACAATGAGAAGAAAATGAATAGAGGCTGAAATATGAAGTGCCATTACAGGAAGTCAGTTCACTATTAGCCTGTATTTGCTAGTGCAGTTACAGAGCTCAGCTCTGTTTAAAAACAAAAAAAAAAAAAAAAAACCAACAACAAAAAAAACCCCACAGAAAACCAGAAACACAGCTTGTGGCTCAAATTTCAGATGCATACCGGCAGCCTTTAGTACCAGTAATTGTCAGCGGAGTCCCCGTGGACCTCCAGCTTTGGACTTCCTTAGCAATAACTTGCCTGATCTGGAGGCGGTGGGTTGACTTTGATTTATGTGACTCTGGTTCAGATCTTAACTTTGTAAAATAAACATTTTGTCTGCGGAGCCGAAAAGAAGCTACCTGTGTTGATCAGAAGTTTTTTGGGACAAAGAGTATTTCTCACTGTGTACCTAGCACAATAAGCATTGATCTCAGATGGAGCCCTGCTTTAATACAGTAATTAATGAAACAGTAACGATATTTCCTTTGTGCTAAGATCCGTGAGCAGGTTTCCGTGGCAACAGTCCATGCACAAGCTTCTTGCCTGTAGCAAATGTGAAGTTATTTGAATCATTTAAATTTTTCTAAAGAAAGAAGACTGGTGTAACTCAAATTAACTCAGATTTACTGCAAGACGAAAGTACACACAAGGGCTGATGCACAGAAACTTCTTACCCATGTTAGCTCACTGGTGTGTTTGAACCCTCCAAGCTACCATAGGAGCTTTTATCTTAGAAATGTATGTATTTTCACTACATTTACTTTTTTTTCTCTCTAGCCATTTTCTGTCAACAGAATCCATGCTTATTTTATACTAGGATTGCAGTGTGCATCACATCTTCGTCTTTATATTCCTGAGAGGGAAGAAGAACATATTCTTGCCAGACTTCTTCAGCAGCTATAATGAATGAGCAGACAAAGCCCAGGCTGGATAAGATGCAGAATAAACAGCAGGAGGAACTCTCTTTGCTTCTCTGGGAACCGAGGTTTTCCCTAGAAATAAAATCATACTGACTCCAGGTTGCTGGGGTGGAACATGTCACCTGGGTCCTAGGCTCAAAGCATGCTGGGTATATGAAGACTCAGACAATTAAGTAGGTTTGTTTAATTTGACTGTGTGGAGGGAGAAGGAAAATAGCCAAATAATTTGATATTTACAGGTGACAAATGAGTGGAATAGGAGACCTCCCCATTTTTGTTGGCCTACTGCAAGGTCAAAGAAGGATGAGGGACATGGAATCCCGTGCAGCATGATGCTTTTTGGTTGTTGATTCCCATATGTCTCTTTTGCCAAAAGAGATGTTCCTTGGGAGCAGATGGTGAGGCAGTTCTAAAAGAGAAAGTTTGGGATGGGGAAAATTATTCTAGACCAAAGCTTTTTATAATTTATTTGC
Organism: Alca torda; assembly: GCA_008658365.1. NCBI lineage: Eukaryota > Metazoa > Chordata > Aves > Charadriiformes > Alcidae > Alca > Alca torda. The sequence goes on from CM018077.1 coordinate 161,040,771, forward strand.
TGTATCAGTGAGTTCTTTCATAGCCAAAGAGAGGCAAAGAAGCAAATGGCTTCTGGAGAAAAAGGAAAAGTATTAATTATAATCCACATCTTATAGGCATGTTCTTTCTAATGCTTGAGAAAGTGCCTCAGCAGATCATGAGACAGACAATATCAATAATCACTTGATTTCCCTTCCAGGGGGAAATTCTGAATACATCACAGTGAATTCATCTCTAAAAGGCTTCACTACCAATTTTTAAGGGAAAAAAAGCCAGCAAATATTTTCTTCCATTAGTTTTTTTCTTGTATTCATCCAGCATCATAGCCTAGAACTGTTGCTTGGCTATATGTAAAAAGCTTGTATGAATGTGATCCTTTGGGGAAATCTGTACAGCAGGATGTGAAACGTTGAGCTAATTGGGACATCAACAAAATTCATGATCAGGACCTGGTCTGGGATGGAATATTAGATTTGGATATTTTAATACTATAAGTTGGTGTCTAAAACAAAAACATAGGCTTAACATGGTCTTGGCGACTTGGTGGAAGAAGGTTCTTGGCTTCTACGAAATGTAAGGACACCTTCAGCTAAATGTTGAATTCAAAACCAGACTTAGTAGAGATCAGTGAGGCTTTGGAGAATATCAGTTGATTTCTAATCTGTGAACCATGGATGTCTTACACCACTGTTGTTGCAATGTTTTAGTTCAGATCACTCCTAGAGACAAGACATTGGGCTAGAAGGACCATGGAACCAAACTATTAGACTCATTCTCCACCCACACAAATCCTGGAAATGTGGCCCACTAAATTTAAACCTGGAAAAGGTCCACATGGCAAAGTACCTAAAGAAAAGAGAAAGCTAAGTTATTCAAAAGCTCCTGCATTCTTTGTTTTTTCAGGTCTAAAAATACTTTTGTGTGAGAGACTTCAAACCGCTTTTTGTGCTAAACACACGAATGGAAATCTCACTGCACTACACACATTATTTCACTAAAATAAATATTATTACCTTTAATATTTAAAGAGATTTTTGAAACAGTCACAGAGGATGAAAAATACAAGCCAGCAAAAACAGTCCGTGTCTCAGAGCCCTACAGAGGCATATTTCAACTCTCCTGCTTTAATTTCTTTAGCTCTCAAGGAATTCCAAGGTCTCTGAAATGGCATGCTGGGCAGGGAAAACAGAGCTGTTGTCCCCAGGGCTTCTGTGGCTCTTTATTATTCACGATCACAGGATGTTTTTGTTCAGTGTAGGCTCAGGAGCTGCATCATGTACTCCTCAAAGCTGTTGAACTAGCAAATACGCTAAATCCACTGCATCTCAAACACCAGCAGGCATTATCTAGTCCTTAAGGTAGGACAGGGGACGTGGGATTTCCTTCATTCTGTCTGTGCCACCAGAGCAGAGTTCAGCATCTGTTGACATTAATAGGAACTATGCTATTGGCTTTACTGGGATGAGGAAAATTAGTATGAGCAAAGAGACTCTTTTCCTTCATTGACTGATTTCAGATGAGTTTCCTTGCCTTAGCCCATCCCAGAGCTGTGTGGCTGATCCTGCTAGAGCTGTAACAACTGAGCTTGTCCCTCTGTGATGCTGAGGAGACAGCCAGGGTGCCATGCAGTAAACAACAAACCTGTACTCCAGACACCTCTTCCCTCCAGGTGGCTTCACCGGAACGCTCAAATTTAATGTGTGTCAAATTATACAGCTGGATGATAAGCTTAGAAAGTTGTAAGGTAGGCACGTGAATGAATTCTCAGGCAGTGGATGGCAGGCCAAATGCAGAGTGATACTGAATAAAACTGGTCACAGTAGCTGGGACCAGAATTGCTAGCAAAAAAGCAAGCTACCACCAGTTCTCTGTTGGATGCCCCTAATTCCTGTAGTGTTGCAAATAGTAAAGGGGGGCAGAGATAACCCATTGCTGATTTATTCATTGATGATGCTGGTGAAAGGTCTAGAGCACAAATCTTATGAGGAGTGGCTGAAGGAACTGGGGTTTAGCCTGGCGAAAAGGAGGCCGAGGGGAGACCTTATCGCTCTCTACAGCTGCCTGAAAGGAGGGTGTAGCGAGGTGGGGGTCGGTCTCTTCTCCCAAGTAACAGGATGAGGGGAAATGGCGTCAAGTTGCACATGGGGAGGTTTAGATCAGATATTAGGAAAAATTTTTACACTGAAAGGGTTGTCAACCCTTGGAACAGGCTGCCCAGGGAAGTGGTTGAGTACCATCCCTGGAGGTATTCAAAAGATGTGGCACTCAGGAACATGGTTTAGTGGTGGACTTGTCAGTGTTAGGTTAACAGTGGGACTTGATAATCTTAAAGGTCTTTTCCAACCTAGGTGTTTGGGACTTGATAATCTTAAAGGTCTTTTCCAACCTAGGTGTTTCTATGATTCTATGATTCCAAATAGGTGAACTATGAGACCTGCTGCCGTCAGAAAAAATATCTATTACTTTGGAGACTGGTTAAACTAGAAGTACCCATATGGCTCAAGTGCATAGATGCATACACGTCTGTATGTGTACTTGGCCATTTTTGAATTCTGCATTTCTGGATTAATATTCTGGGATCTGAGTTATCGCAAGGTAACACCGGAGTCATACCGTGATGAATCAGATCCTTTCAGTGCACAACATGCACAGTTAAATACAATGCAGGCAGCATAGACAGTGAACTTAGGGCTGAATTGCAATGTCCATTTAAAGCAGAATTCAAATGTCTCTGCTTCCTCAGTCTGTTTCCTAATTATTGCATTTCACTGTAACAGTGATTATGTATATTCCCCACATCTGGCACCATAGTCCTTCCCAAAGATCATTTTGTACTGCCCTCACCAATTTAACTGGAAAATTTCCACTCTGTTGAGCGATGGAAGGATTGTCAAAAAAGGCTCATATGGGGACTGTTCTCCTCCTTTATTTTCTATGGAGTTACACTCTCAACAAGTCTTACCTCGCAAGCAGTCAGAGAAAAGAGTATTGAAAGTCTCCTGGCAAGTTTATCGATTCCAGCTGCCTGCCTTAGGGCAGGGTAGACTATGTCCCATTTAACCATTCTTTTATGGAAATTTCTCAGAGAGTTTCATCAGATGGGGCCAACAGAGCCAAGCACACACTCAAGAAGACATTCCAGTGAGATTTTAACTGAAAAACTCTTCATTTTCCTCAACTGCTTGTAGATGCTTCATGCTACTCAGAGATCACACATACCCAGGATCCTTCTTGGGCACTGAGCTCATCAGGCAGATGGTGGCCTCATCACTGGACTGTCTTTCTGTCCAAAACAGGACAGTTACATCCAAATTGCCTGTTGGGAACAGTCCTTGTCTTGTGCCAGTGCTTCAACTTGTGCAGAAATTGTTCAGGACAGAGTTAGCTAGTCCAGGCTGCAACAGTGCCAGGGACTGTTGTAGTGGTTCAGGAGAACAGATAATTAATTGAGTGTTTAACTCTGTCTGCGACACTGTTTATTGCTAGTATAGGTCCAGCTTTGGAGTTTTCCTTCACTATGTGCTGAGCAGTTTGGTATTGGTCCGCACGTCATCACTGTAAGCAGTGCTGAGCACACCCATGTTAAGTCAGTGTGTGGCTAGGAAATACTCAGATTTGGTGACTTCTCAGCTAATTTCAGTTGCAAAATGTGAGTTTTCTTTTCAGTTCTGCTCACATTTCATGTATCTGACTGCTGTGGAGCAAAAGAGAGGTGCTCACCACAGAGCACTGCACGAAAGGAGATTCTGTGGGTTAAAAAGGATGTTATTTCTTGGGACAGAGGACCCCTCAGCAGGGCCCGAGCCGATGGCATTTCAAGGGGATATCTGCCGTTGACCCGGGCTCTTTGGGGACAGGGATGTCCAGGCTGTATCCCTTGTGCTGCTGCAGCAGCAGCCAAGCACTAGCATGCAGGGTGCATACTGATGCATTTCTCAGTGCTCACCCTATTACTATTTATATAGCAGGCCTACCCCCGTCTCCTTGCCATTCTTTGATCCTGCTGCCATGAAGCAATGCCAGAGATGGACTCAGCTAGTTATTAAGAATCTACTTCCAGCTTTGCTTTCCCAGCCTTCACCTTTTCCTGCTAAGGGGGCCTCTTCTCTTGGTTAAATGATGCAATTAAATCTCCTCAGCCATCTCCTTACTGGCCTCTTGGTGGTAGTCTTAACACAGCATATTCACCGGCTGCCTTTAGTTAAAGGCATCCATCTCCACCCTACTCTAGGACAACTAACATTTTTAAGTGGATACTAAATATGTACAAAGTTTATGGACACAAAGCAAGATTTTTAAAGGATTTGCCAGAGATACAGGAGCTGTGAGTCGGTGATCCATGCTGACCTACTTCAGGGCTTCACCTGTTGTGCAAAGCCCAGCGCCGAGATCTGTCAGATATCCCTGATGTGCAGATGTTTGGATTCAGTCCGTACAGTGAGGCAACAAAGGCAAAATGAATAGGGAGGCTGTCATTTGCATCCTTAGCAGTTTTTTTAGTGCCAGGCAAAAAACTAAAGAGTGTTTTGCCACACTGCTGTCATGAACATTCTCTGGTGAATACAGTGACAGGTTTACCTCAGTGTCTCCATCCTAATGCAGACCCAAATGTCCAAGGAACAGCCTAACAGTACGGAGGAAATACCTTGTGGAGTGTGAGAAATTCAAGGTGCATGAGATCTGTTAGAGCCTTCCTGCAAACATCCATCCTGTGTGCCAAAACAGGGTTAACACCTATGTACGTATTTAGAAAGTCTCCAAGAAACATCTAGATCAGGGTGAAAGTGAGGAGAGTTTCAACTAGTTGTTAGAGTCAAAGTCTAAGCATGAGATCTAATCTTGTGTTAAGAACAACTTAAAACAACTGCCCCAAGCTCAGCTCTTGATCACCAAAAAGCCATTGACAGATAAAACTGACCTCAAAGTCTGGGACACGTGATTGGAATAAGTAGAATCATACCTTGCAAGTTAAGTTACTCAAACTGACTTAATCTTCCCACTGTGGACCATCCATAACCTGAAAAATATGGTTTTTTTTTGCTAAACATTTGTCGATGGGTTTAAAGCCTGATTCATACCATGGATCTGCTCGCAGTTCTATTTGGTAGCTGCCTTGGCCACTCAAACTACTAAATATTCTGCTCTACAATGAGTTGAATGAAGGCTTCTTCTAAAGCAGAAAATAGTTACTAAGGAGATAATACATAACCAATATATATAAAGATATTTGCTAAACAGATACTATATGCTGAAGATATTTTGTGTGGCTGCATTTAGGTTGGGGGAATTACTGCCCCTTTCAAGTCTGCCTGAGCAGGTATGAAGCTGGAAGGCCTTTAGTGCATAATTGCACTGGTAGTTGATATGTTCCTGTGGCAGCAGCTCTTTTGGCAGATCTTTAGTCCCTCCCCATATTCCATCAAGTTGTTTTTTACAGGTAAGGTGGAGTCTGAGGAATTCAGGGTACATGAGATTTGTTAGAGCCTTCCTGCAAACATCCATCCTGTGTGCTGAAATAGGGTTAAGACCTATGTATGTATTTAGAAAATCTGGTAAGGTAACACCAGATGAGGGTCAGCAGCTTTTATACTGATACCAGGTGTTCTAAGCTGTCAGATTCCCCAAGATTTCCCAAAGACGCAACTCAGTTTTCCCATTTTGAGGTCTTGGGGAATAATTTCACACGAGGTAGCTTCTTCCATTTACCCTGTGAAGAAGAATAAAAAGGCAAGGTGGACATAAGAGAGAAAGGGAGAACGTCAGACATGACTATCATCAGATAAAGATTTCACAATTACAGAATTAGCAGCAAATGGCATTACAAATCTACTACAGAGATATATCCAACCCCTTATCTTCTACTAACCCCATCAGGTAACTGTTTAAATGAAGATAAGTGGTTCTTATATCCCTTGCCATTCTCTGAGACCACTAAAATAGGAAGCTTCCAACACCTGCTGCAAGCATATTAATAATCAGATGAAAAATTAATGCCTACAAATCCTCAGAGTTAACTCTCCCCTTCAGCCATTCTCAATTAGTAAGAAAGAAGAATGCCTGCAGGAAGGAAACAGGTCCTAAATATCTGCCTTAGGAGGTCCCTTTAGAGCTCATAATTGCTGGCAGGGTAATGATTAGGACATGGGGATTTTGCTGACTCGGTAATGAAACATGGAATGCTGTGTGTGTAAACACTACCCCTGTCACTGCTAGGGCTATGAGGTGTGCAAAGGGGCTGCAAAGTCCCCTTCTTCCTTGCACATTGCAGGATAGGCCACCTTAGTGGCCCAAACATCATGTACAGGAGCCAGGAGACCTGGACTCAGTCCTTGTTTTGTCACTGTCTGGGTAAAGGTGGCCAGCTGTCACAGAATAGTAGGGGTTGGAAGGGACCTCTGGAGATCATCTAGTCCAACCCACCTGCCAAAGCAGGGTCACCCAGAGCAGGTTGGACAGGAACATGCCCAGGTGGGTTTGAAATATCTCCAGAGGAGACTCCACCACCTCCCTGGGCAGCCTGTGCCAATGCTCTGGCACCTTCAAACTAAAGAGTTTTTCCTTATGTTGAGATGGAATTTCCTGTTGTCCGGTTTGTGCCTGTTGTCCCTTGTCCTGTCGCCGAGCAGCACTGAAAAGAGTCTGGACCCATCCTCTTGACACCCGCCCTTTAAGTATTGATAAGCATCGGTAAGTTGTCATCCCATTGATCATTGATCAGTTGTCATCTCATGTTTGTGTCTCAATTTCCCTTACTGTAAATGTCTTAAGTAGGACATCATTTTCTGTAAATGTCTTGTGTAGAACAGATTAAAACTGCTCTCTCTGTCTGAGGTTTCACCTCCTTTATTTATCATAATCTTAAAAAAAATCAACATTTTTTGCCGATCTGCCATTATTCCTTCAATTCCTCACCCTTTTTGAGCTCAGTCTTTAAACCTGCAACATTTTGGCTTGATACCTGCCCTCAAAGTGGCTGCACTGCCTCCAGGGAGGCTCAGGCACTGTCCCCCAGGTCTGTGTTGCTGTGGCCTCCTTGGACACAGCATAACCCCAAATGCCAACTCCACCCTCAGGATCCTCTTTCCTTTCTCCTCCACTGTTGCTGGCTCTGTGCATCTCCCCTTGGAGGTGTGAAGAACCATGGTGAAGGTAGGAGCAAAGCCACCAGGTTTAGCACAATCTGTCACAGGGACCTTTCCTTGTCTGCTGCTTGCAGTCTGCCTCTGTCACCTTGGCACACCTCTGGCTGCCCAAATATGAGCAATGTCAGCAAGAACCCATTGGAGCCAACAAGTAATTTTTACTCCAGTTCTCTGGGGAAAAGCTCTTATTCCTTTCAATGCCTCTGCAGCGCGGAAACAGCTCTGAGTGGAGCTTGAAATCAAAACCTCCATGCTGCCTCTCAACACCCCTGGCTTTACCCTTGCAAGGAAACAAGGCAACAACTCTCTAGGGCCTCACTGAGAGTGGAGAAAGGCGTTTTTTCAAAATTGGATTGAGAGCAGTGTGGGGACAGGATGAAATCCAGCGACTTTGTGCATGCCCAGCTGAGCTGTTGTAGAAATGAAAAGTTGATCGCGCTTTTTTCCTTGCTCTCTCTCCCTCTCTTTGCTTTCTTCTGCTAGAACCTTGGAGCTCAAGCAAATGGGTGTTATTATGTGCTCCAGGAGATTTACAGTGGCAGAAACGAAGCAAACTGGCCATTAAGGGTTACAATTGCTAGAATAAGAGAATCAAAATATTATCTTGCTCAAGTACCTGCTATCCCTCACTTTGTGGTGGCGGCAATGTGAATAAGTCCCCGCGGACTACCACATCAGGCAGCCTTCCTTCTGCAGGGGTTGCAGAGGTTGTGGCAGAGGGGAGCTGAGAGGGAGGTCCTGGGCTGCCTTGCAATGCTGCTGACAGTTGGTTAAGGATGTGCTGTGGTTAAGGAGCTTTTGTCTGTTTGTTTTTTTTCTCTGTACTCATTTTTTGGCTTCAATTGTAGGAATTTCACATGAAGCCCCATTCTGAGAAGAGTGTTATCTCCCATTTAGCTCATCTTGGCTGGGAAAGATAGTCTTGGAAGGGTCTGTCTGCACTGGACACTCTTCAAGTATTGGACGTTTGGATGAATGAAAAGCTTGCTGAAGGTAAGTACAGCTCTGCCAGCAAGGTAGGGCACATAAACATTGCAACAGGATTTCATTTTGTTATTCCTGTTGCTCCCTTTTTCATGTGAGCTTGGCTTTCTATAGATTTCTGTCTTGAGGGCTAACTGTTGTGTGGACTCTCTAATATATACCAAGAGTTGAGCTCACAGTTTACTGTTTTCTACAATGGATGAGTTAATAAGGACTTTTTCCTCTACCTGGCTGATTATTTTCATGAAACTTGTTAAGATAATACACAGGCTCCTTCCCTGTGCCAAACTTGGTTTAGATTCATCAACATATTTAAAGAAAAGGCAGACATATGTATGCACAGGGGTGGAGGGTTCGTGTGTTCAAATCCTGATGCATATAAAGGGAAAGAAATCCTCCTTTTGCCAGATTACAAAAGAGGGAGGAAGGGGAAATGTCCTTTTTAGGGAAAAGAAATTTGGTCTGCAGCACAGCTGTCGAGGAAAATGGAGCCAAAGTCTTGTCCCAATTCACAAAGCCATGCTTCCTGATATAATTGCTGTGCTGTCGGAGCTTCAGGAATGCGCACTGTTTGCTGGGAGAGGCAGCCAAGTAGAACACAACAGGAAGGCTTAAAATGAAGTTGACTTACCTGCTCCTGTGGCCATGTGGGCGTCTCCTTGGTGGCACTGAGAACTTCTCAAACATCTGTTTTTTAAGTTTTTTTCTACCCAACTTAATCCATCAAGGACAGAGATCTGTCCCTGAGATATTCTTAGAAGGATGTTGCGGTGAGTATATCATATTTGTTTTTCCAGTTGGACTTCCATCCCAAATTGGGTAAATAGCCCATTTAAATGTTGGCTTAATACAATGTATCTCCAAATCTTAAAGAAGAGAGACTTAGAATAATTTGATTAGGTACCACTGAGGCAGCTGGTGGAGAAATGTCTGATGATACAGCTGCTGTGATGGAAGATACGGTTTCAGCTCATAGCATTGCTTGCTTTTATAGTAACAAACTCAACATAATTACTTGTTTTCTGAATATGCCAAATTGAGCTCCCAGGAATTTATGAAACTTTTTTGGTTTGATAAGGAAACAAGATTTTTTTGGTATTTTTTTTGTTTGTTGTTTTTTTTTTTTTTCTTGTAGAACCATTTTTTGGTGAATATTTTGCACTGCCATAGCTGATGTGATAAGCTAGATATCACCTGATCATACTCTACGGCAGGCCATGGCATGTTGTGGCTGGATGTTCAGTCTATGTCCATATCTGATTGTGCAACTGCTCCACCAAAACACCTGGTAATCTCATGATTTGGTAAAGATGAGTCTTAATTTGTTGGTCTTCTTTCCTAAACAAAATATTTCATAGTGATTGCTGATAAAATATAATCCTTGCAGACAAAAGCGTTACTCAGATTCAGCTATGACCCTGACCATCATTAATTTTCTTCGACTTCTTACTGTGGAACAACTTGATAAGAAAGGTGTAATCCAGTTATGAACTTTTCCTCCATTTTATGTTTAATGATACAATGCCCTTTTGTGAGCAGTTTGATAAAGTTAATATAGACATGGTGGTGGACATCTGTAGCTTTTGCAAATCCATATGTTCTGAAACTTGCACTAAAGCCTTCAGGGAGCAGACCAGTGTAAGTGAAATTCCTGAGCATGAATGAGTGTGTCAGAGCAGTGGGGCCACTGGGCAACCAAGGCTCTGCTGTGTGATTCTCTGTAACCACAAAGAAAGGCAACGTCTGTTCCTTGAAGTGTCTGTTCATGGGCAGATGAGGGAGAGTTATGCAAAGAAATCAGGCTGATGAGGACCAGATGAATGACCCTATGACAAACAACAAGATTTGGGGGCTGAATAGTGACCTTTGGAGCCCTTGGTGAACCCCCAGCCCTGCTTGCTTTCATAGTTCTTTTGTATTTGCACAAATGGATATCTACAGGTACCGTTATCAACATTTTCACAATTAAAAGTTCCTTTTCCAACCTCTACCAAAACAAACAGGGGTCTAAGAGAAAACTCTTGTAATACCTGATAGGGATGGAGCTGACTGAACTTTGCATTATTCTAGACTCGTTCATTATTTCAAAGATAATACCTACCTTCCGTAGGGTTGTCTTTTCTAAAAAAAAAAAAAAAAAAAATAAAATATTGTAAGATTTCAAAAAGAATATTATTACATGTCAAGATCTTTTTCAAGGATTCTTTAGAGAAAACAGTCACAGAAATGTTATCATTTTCTATTAAAACCTTCTATTAAACTATTTTTTTCTAGCCTGGATTGTAAGGAAGCATGTATATGTGCACTGCAAGCTGTATTGCAGTTCCTATTGAAAGTGTGTATGAATAATATTAACTAAATCCTACCTAGATCAATGATACACACTTGTGTGAGCTTGTACACATGGCACACACTTCTAGACATTGTGTATATGTGTGAACATGCATTAAGTAAGCTCAGCAGCTTCGAAAATTTGCATTTCATGACCTTGGGTATGAGCTGCCCATTTGAAAAGCAGAAGAGAAATGTTCTTAACCATGAAAATAATAAAAGAAATGAAATGAAATGAAATGAAATGAAATGAAATAAATAAAATAAAATAAAATAAAATAAAATAAAATAAAATAAAATAAACAAAATGAAACAGGACAAAACAAAACAAAGTATTAAACATTATCCCTGTTTGGTGATCAGCAAAGAAATCTTACAAATTAATAACAAATCTATACAAATTAATAACAAAGAAGAAATCACATAGAAATAGCTGATTGGTTACTCATACCTTACCTCACAAAAGATTATTTGCACATGTCCTAAATTTTGTCTATCTTATTATACTAGGGAAGTCCTACATTTACATATAAAATCTCCTCCTAGAGGTCTGTGGTTTTTAGTATTATAATTAGCTAAGATAACAAGAGGTTATACTTCCATCATATTGGCTACCTCTAGGTTACTTTTTAAATTTTATATCCTGTTTAAATTTTATATCCTGTTGCAGCTCCTGATTAGTCTCGAGGTAGGTACCTGCAGACATTAGTCTTAGAGACTTTCCGTTCTCATTGTCACAGTCCATCACAACAGACCGTCATGGTTCCCCAATTTGGTAGATCCTTCACTCCTTTCAACTTTGCCTATTTTTCAACTCCTTCTGACATCAATGTCAGCTAAGGGCAGGAGGCAAAAGCAACATCCTTTGCTTGCTTGGCATTTCAAGAGTAACACCGTCAAATATTGTTCAAATTTATGATGTTTTACCCACAGTGGGGAGCAGCCAGCCTTTCTTTTTCCATGCATGTTCCTGTGCTGTTAAGACCTTTTGCTTTTTCAGACAGCCCCTGATGCCCACCCAAACCTACCCAACACACAATAGATCTCAACAGTTCCTGGCACACTTTGTGTCATTTCTTCCACCTTGACTTTGGCTGCAGTCAGGACTTCTTGTCTTAGATGAACCAGAAAACCGTTTTACTTTTCATTACCACCGTTGTGAGCTGCTGCTGTCTCACAACACAATGAAGGGTCTCCAACTCTTATGATCTCTTCTGCCTCAGATCTTTTTCTATGTACTCTCATGGTTCTAAAGTCATGTGTGGAGGAATCAGGATAAGAGTTTCCCTGCAGGGTTGATGACCAACGAAGAAGTCATCAGTGACACAATATCTGCTGTCTGCATAGGCAGTGGAAAATTCAGAGCAGGAGCCAATTGGCATTCAATTTGAGTGTCCTACCTCCTCTATGAGACTTCTAACCCCAAGAAACTGAGGTCACCTGTCTAGACCAATGCTAAAGAAGATTATAAAGTGGCCCAAGTCCAGTGTGGAAGGCTGAATGCAATTTGCCCCAGAAAACTTGGCAATGCATTTCCCTGTGAATTGTTTCTTAGGATATGTCAGGGCTCCAGATAGATGATGAACTTTAGGCTCATCCCTTATCCTGCTTACATGATGGATACTACCCGTTTTAAGTGATGAGGGCTGCTGGGACCTCAGTTCCAGGCATTTATCTATATAACCATCCCTTGGCTGTGAACAGCTCCCAGTTTGGGCCAGGATATGGGAAAGGAAGGGAAATTCTTCACTTGTGAGGGTTGCTTGGGCACAGGGCTGCGCTGGCACCAGCTCGGTGATGTTGGACACAGGAGGTCTGTGGTCAGTGCTGGAGAACCAGACACTCTTGTTGACACTTAATATCTTTCTACAGTTCATGGGAAAGGAAAAAAAAAAAAAAAGGAAAAGGATGTCTTGACTCAAAGACTGATAGAGATTTTAGGATGAAATAAACTTCCCTCTGGAGACATCCATTTGTCTCACTGACCATGGCAGGAGCTGAGGGTAACTTTTCAGAGTCTGGTGCCAGGTGAATACACGCCTGATGACAGCGTTAGATATGTACTAAAAAACAGTTTTTAAAGGCTAATGGCCCCTAACTGTTGGGGGCTGGCACTTAGGGTGATGTTTAGATGGTGTCCTCTGAAGATAATCTCTAGTCCTTCAGCTCCCTTCTTCAGGGTTTAGATAGTACTGTTTTGTTCCCTCTGCCAAAATTTACATTTTCTCTTGGGTGAAGAAAAGTATCCTATTAAGAGGAGCTGAGGCAGTGTCTCTGCAGTGCCCATGGTCGCAGAGCGGACACAGCCGTATTAGGGGAAAGAAAAAAAAAAAAAGCAGCAAAATCCTTACTCTTGGCAAAACTACAAAACCTGCAAGGACAGGATTAGATCTGTGCTAAATAATTCAGACGTGGGTCCAGCTGTCTCTCATGCGTGTTGTTTTAGCAGAGTGGCTGTTCTTGGCTAGTCCTGACACATTGCTTTTAGGTGGCGTGCTGATTATGATAAAGGTTTATACTGTCAGCAATGAGTAAACCTCCTATTAATTTTTGCTGCTTGGGTTTGAGGCATTACCAACCTGCTCATTAGCATATGTTATTGTCTTCTGCTTCTTTTTTGGCGGGGAAATGTTTTTTCACCCATTGATGAATGCCTCTTTTTATAGTAGATACCAGTGATTTCTGTGATGCATGTGCTTCCTATTTTCCACTTTGCAGAACACCAGACAGTCATGAAAAATGGTTACAATAAGTTGTCCGCATAACCCATATGCAGAAAAACTGGCCTGCCTTTCAGGACAGGCAGGGAAAGATGGTGTAATTTAAAGGAAAGTCTGAAGTTACCAGTAAACTGCAATAGATGCCATTATCATCTGCTAAAAGTTCATGTGCTACTTGTGCCAGGGAATTGTCAGTCACCAGGGACTAGTGGTGGGGTCACATGTAAGAGTGCTGTTTATGTGCTATTTTCTTTTTATAGCTTCAATCAATAAGCAAATTGAGCTGAGCTGGATCGATCCTTCTGAGTTTTATTTACAATTATCCTTTAATGGTTAATACAGTAGTGCTCTGTAACTGAACATGCTACAGCAATTGTTTCTGAGGGAATATATCTTTAGCTCAGCCTGAATCCTGCTGATCTCAATGTGTTTATAGCAGCAGAGCCATGCTTAAGCCCTTTGCTAAGTGGGGACCTGTGCAAGGCTTTGCGAGATGATGAAAGATAGTAGCAAAGGCTAGTCAAAGGAGGACAGACACACAATGTTCCCTCATTAGTGGATGAAGAAAGAGCATCCTGCAGAGGGCAAGGCAGTGCAAGGGTAATTTTCTGAAGGGATTTCCATTTGTTATTGGGTGAACCTGTGAAAAATCTGCTGCGCTTAAGTTTAGTCTTTTGTGGACACCTTTCTTAGAGGGTAGCATCTCCTTAACGAACAACCTCACCTCTCATTCCATGAATGCCTCCCCTATTTGCCCGAAGCCACCCACGCCTGCAGTCCCGTGCTGATGTGCCAGCAGTTAGGGATGAGAACTGCTTCTGAGAAAAGGAGAGCAAAAACTGCAAGTGTGGAGCATCTGGTCTTTCCAAAGGTCCCCACTGCTCTTGCCACCACAGAAGAAGCTGTTCAGGATGTTTCTGGGAAAGGGCTGTTAATCTTGCCATCAAAGATCTCTCTTTTTAAAACAGTCCTCGTGCAACCTTTATTAATTAAAATGCTAGGCGAGCAATATTCCAAAAATACAAAATTACATTCTGATCTCCATTCTGTGCACATAAACCTGGGTTACATACACAGGTCTCAGTTCCATAAATGTATGCTACTGACGATGCAAGACTTGTCTATGTTCTCTAGATATGCAAGGAACATGATAGCCTGAAGAAATTAATTAATACACACCTACTACTGAGAAGCCCCAGGCTTCTCAGTAAGCTTAAACCAGTTTATTCACACATACTAGAAATGCAAGAGGTGCAACAACGTCAAGTTGTCATGAATCAGAACCAGAAGGTTCCCATTTCATGGAGAAAGAAACTTCAGTCTAATGAAAATCAAAGACAAACCTCCTCATGCTTCCAGCTGGACTCATGTTCTCTCTTCTGTAGACTTTAAGCACCTTGCCAAGTACAACTTGTAAACCAACAACAGCCAAGAATAGGCTCAGAAGGCCTAAACACTGTTTCTGTTCTTTTCCCACTAAATCTGCTGTCTCTCGGTAGAGGTGAAACCATTCTTTATTTTCATAGACTGGCAAGAGGTATGAGACTAAAATAAAGTTAAATCAAAAGAAGAGCAACACTCAGTGGACAAATCCTTGGTAAAGCCCATTGAAGTGAACAGAGGGGGTGTCCCACAGTGGCTAATATCTCTTGGCAAGTGTAATGCCAATACCAATCACCCTTCGTGCCTTTGTATAGGAAAGGACTAAAAGATAATCAACCTTGGTCATACTCCTCATGAATTCAGTGAGGAAAAAAAAAAAAAATCCCACAAAGGAGCAGTTTCCCTTCAATATCTAGAAAACTGAGAATCCTTCATAGGAACATCTCGGTTATATAAAATTTGACAGGATATTAGTAAAATACTAAAATAAAATAAGAATATTTCATTCTGACTTCATCATACCCTATAATAATTGAAACTACAAAATCAGGGCTAGAAAAGGCAATTCCTTTTTTAAATAGTTGAAGCTTTACAGTTTGTTTTCATTTTGCATATGAACAGATGGCAACTTTTGCTGTTATAATTTTTCATCACAAAAGACTGATTGATTCTCTAGTTGTTAGGGCATTTATCTCTTATGGGGAAAACTTAAGTTCAAATTCCTGCTTTGAATCAAATAAGGCAGGTTTTTCAACCTGTGTCTCTTTCTGTGCTAAGCTCTAAGCTATCGTTTTTTAAAATACTATTGATTTCTTTTTTTCCTGAGCTGGCATACCTCCCTATTTAAATTCTGTCCTGTATGCGAGAAACCTTTCTTGAGAAAAAATTAACTGAATGTTGTCATGTACAACCTAACATTCCAATGCTGGCTTTTTCTGATTAGAAGATTCTGTTTTGATAAATGGGCATGATCATGGAGAACTCTGCCTCTGTTTAATAAAAAAAAAAAAAAAAAAAAAAGAGAAAACCCGGCTAACTCTCTTTTCTTTTTCCAATGGCCACAAAATTACTGCTTTCAGTGAAAATGAATATAAACATGAGAATTATCTAGGAGGATTTCTGGACAACAAGTAAGTTCCAATCTGTAATTTGGTCCAGTTTCTAAACCAAGGTCTGAAACTCAATAAACCCACTAATTCAGGAGCTGAAACGAAAAGGGAAATGGAAAGTGCATAAGCAGGAAAATCTACGTGTGAGTTTTTCATTTCACTTGCTAGAGCAGTTTCTTTACTGCCATTTTGTTTTTATCAAATGAAATATTTGATATTTAAGAGTTAGTATTACAGGAACTCTTATCTCTTATGTTATCACAAATATTGTCTGTCCTGCTGATGTTATTGCAGGATCCATCTTTTTTTTCTAGTTCTTCCTCAGTAACTACAAAATTTTAAGTTATTCTTGGGTAGGCATGTGCATGTAGTGACACTTTCACAGCTAAATACCAGAAATTTACCTCATCTTTTCCTTCCCAATATACCAGGAAACTATTAAAATCATTTCCTCGTTCTGTCTGCTGCCTATTTAAGCAACTATGAATTCAATTTCTTTATTTTAGCTTTTTTTCTAGAACTAGAAATAGATTTTTCTTATTTTTAAAAGAAAACTGAGATTATTTTAGGGTAATTTGATTCATTGGAATTGGACATTTATGAAAATAGTAAAGCCAAAGCCAGATAAAAATTCACCAACAATGGTAAGTCTCTCTACTAAGTTACGATAGCTGCTAAAGCTGCATGAATCTTTTCTTAACTACAAGGAATTCCCTGATATGCCCAAGATGTCCCCTTTCTAAGAGGAACCACTTATTTTCTCCCTGATGCCTTTTATATAAATTGTCTAAAAATCTGACCTACTGAGGAAGTCACATTAGCAAGACCATTGGCAAAATTAATCCTTAATATCTGCTTTTTTTTTTTTTTTTTCCTTTTTTTTTTCCCCGTCTCCCTTTGCTTTCTGATAACACAAGGAAGATGGTCCTGCCAGGACAGGGAATGTAAATAAGATATGAAATTTCCCTTCTAGAAACTTACAGTCAAATCTCAACTCACGTTTCTAAAACAGAAGGGCCTGGTCTGACGTGCTGAATCAGATTTTTATTTGACTGAGAAGTCTTTGAATTATCCCTCATTGATGTACAATTACTTAGACATTGAGTAAAGAAAAAATGTCTGCCCCAGACCAACTCCAACGGAATCCCATTTCCTGAAAGTCTTTCAGGAGATTCTGGAGGAACCAGTTTGCTTTCTGATCTCCCAAATGTCTAATATTTTCAACACCTTGACAAAATTGCCATTTGATGACTTGTTTATTTTTGGAATCTGTTGATGCAGGCACATAAAATCGGGCAGAGCATAAGGTCTTATCCGTAGATGGGAACCCAACTGGGTAAATAGTGATTTATTTTTGGCAAGTTTAGTGGAGCTAGCTTTTTAAGTGGCTTTTCAAGAGATTTTACTGCTTCTGCGGTGTTCGTTCAACATTGTTCATATGGTTTTACTTAAAAATAAAGAAGGAAGGAAGAGGTGTGCACTCTGCAGGTGAGCATGGGTGCTTCTGCCCTGTTCAAAGATGAGCAAAGGAACCTTTTCACCTCTGGTTCTTATAGTTTGATGAAGTCTCCTTCCTTTAGCTGCTATTTTCCTATATTGTGGAAACTGCCTCACCTCAGACAGGGTGAAGCAGCCTCTATTCCTCCTTTTCTATTCTCGAGGAAATAATCTATATTCTTCCATTCTAGGAAATTTTGGATAAGCATGTATCTTCAATATGTAGAAACTTTGTCAGTAAGGCAAACCAGTAGGTAAGGTACCAAAAGGACAACCTCAAACAGCACTAGAGAATGAGGGAAAAGAGTTGAATGCAGCAGAAGGTGCTGTCTGAAGACCTTTGACAGTCACCACACCATAGGTAGCAAGGTCTTTACTTCTTCTTGTGCCTTTACTTCTTCTCAGCCTCTCCTGCCTTGCACACATAACTCTGCCCATGCAATGGCTATTTGGGATGTCTTTTGAGATTAGAGCAATTCACTTGCCAAGGAGTTCTGTTCAATATAGAGTTACCTCAAAACTGGAGGGATGATAGGGACACTGTGTGGACCCCCTTCTCTCTCCTCCTTTTGCCAGAACACCTGTTGCATGTTCTTGCAACCCCCAGACTGCACAGACCTGCCTTCTCCAAGAAATATGATCTGGAAATGCTGATGGCAGCTTGAAGTTCACCCTTTTGGGAATCCCTTTTCTTCTGGGAGACTGATATGTGTGTGAAGCCTGTTCCTGCTCGTCAGACTACACCTTTAAACCACAAATCTGCTGCCCGCAGTGACAGGAGAACATTTCCTTTTGAAAATAAATGTGACGAATTGAAGAATTGAAGTCTGGGGTCATCTTTCATAAATCTGTCCCTAACTAACATCCTTTATTCATCTTTACACACTTCCAGCAAAAGAGTTATAATCCCTGTTATAAATGTTCTCTTGGTATTCTGTGTTTTTAGATCTTGGTCTATGAGGAAGCAATAGTGAGTATAAATGAACATACCATTGAATAGCAGCATTTTTTTTTTCTCTGTTAGTATCTCTGGATATGGTCAAAATGGGAGAGCTGTACTGATAAGTCACTGGAATTTATCACGACAGTTCTTTGACAGTGATAATTGGGGATCTCAGATAATTTCTCACACCAATAGGTTTACACAGCGAAAGCTAAGATGCTTCTTGGTGTTAAAGTGTCTATTTCCTCTCTTTTTAATACTTTTTTTTTTTTTTTCCACATTGGTCTTTTCCAAAGTGAACCCGTAGCTGAAGTTTTCTTCTTGTTCCCTTCTTCTTCATTATTTGTATTCAGTCTTTGATTTGGGGTTTTCGGGTCTAGTTCCATATCTGATCTGTTTCTACAATCACGGTACGTCATCCTTGAGGAACTCCTGACTGCGTTAAATGTTTCTTCGATCTCTCTGGGGCCAAGACTTTACCCTACATACCATGTTACTGACAAAGCATGTGAGCTCTTTTATCTATTTAACTCTTTTCACTGCTATGTGTATGTCACCAAGTTCTGAGTTGAAATGAAGTTGAAATAAAAAAGTTACCTCTCTCCTCTCCTCTCCTCTCCTCTCCTCTCCTCTCCTCTCCTCTCCTCTCCTCTCCTCTCCTCTCCTCTCCTCTCCTCTCCTCTCCTCTCCTCTCCTCTCCTCTCCTCTCCTCTCCTCTCCTCTCCTCTCCTCTCCTCTCCTCTCCTCTTCTCTTCTCTTCTCTTTTTCCTTTCCTTTCCTTTCCTTTCCTTTCCTTTCCTTTCCTTTCCTTTCCTTTCCTTTCCTTTCCTTTCCTTTCCTTTCCTTTCCTTTCCTTTCCTTTCCTTTCCTTTCCTTTCCTTTCCTTTTCCTTTCCTTTCCTTCCTTTCCTTTCCTTTCCTTTCCTTTCCTTTCCTTTCCTTTCCTTTCCTTTCCTTTCCTTTCCTTTCCTTTCCTTTCCTTTCCTTTCCTTTCCTTTCCTTTCCTTTCCTTTCCTTTCCTTTCCTTTCCTTTCCTTTCCTTTCCTTTCCTTTCCTTTCCTTTCCTTTCCTTTCCTTTCCTTTCCTTTCCTTTCCTTTCCATTTTCATTTTCATTTTCATTTTCATTTTCATTTTCATTTTCATTTTCATTTTCATTTTCATTTTTCTGTGATCTCTAGAAAAAATTTTGCACTTTCAGTCTTTTACTTATCCTGTGGCAGATGCGTCATCTTTCCCCCTTGGCCTTTCTTCTTCTTTGAGTTTTTCTATGCAGACTCATGAAGTTCTATGTGCCATGTGCAGAATCATCAAGTATCATGTATTAGCATAAAGCGTCATAATTCTCACATTACTTACTTGCTAACTTTATGAATACAGATGGCTAAGTATAAAAAAGAGGAACCCTGCTAGTGCTTCCCAAAGAAAACTGCAAGGTGAATTCAATATGCATAAACCAGCCCAGAATCAGCACAAGCGATGCTTCTGAACTCATACGCTCATTTTATGGGACATAAGAAAAATGTGACCACAGGACAGACATTTCTTTGTGAATCTCTTCCAATGAAGCTTCTAGTTTCATTAAATATCTAAGGGTTTGTTTCCCCCCACAGCCCCAGTATTGCTTGGTCTTGAACAATGTAGCAGTATTGGTGTTGCAAAGTCTTTTACTTAGGAACATAGGAACATAGAATAATAGAATGATAGATGGTTAGAGTTGGAAGGGACCTTAAAGGTCATCTAGTTTCAAACCCCCTGCCGTGGGCTGGGACACCTTCCACTAGACCAGGTTGCTCAAAGCCCCATCCAACCTGGCCTTGAACATTTCCAGGGAACATTCTTCTCTGGCTCCAGTTGCACCAGCTGAAGAAGGTAATGTCTTCATCTGCCCCTTCCCAGAGTTTTCCGTCTCCTCTTTTCTGCCAGAGATGCTGTTTCAGCATGATTTCCAATCCGGGCCTGTTAGCTGCATGCTTTGAAACAGTCTAGCTTTTTTTTGACCTAAATTTGTGAAGGTACAGTCAAGTGCAGCACTCAGCAAGAGGTGGTTGAAATATAGTGTCCTGCTGTCTTCATGACACCACAAACCAATCAAGAGACAAAAATATGAAATACATTTCAATATAACAAGTTTGTGATTTAGACTGAGCTCATGGAGAGTTTATGAATGAATATGCTCTGATATTGTGCCGAATATCAATGCTGATTTCCAGTTCTTTCCCTTTCACTGCTACAACTGACTACAGTAAAAAAGTGGAGGGTTTGGACAGTGACAGTCTGGGCTGGAAACCAGGACAAGGTGGGGTGCAGGAAAGACAACTAAGGTCTTCCTCTCTTATCAAATCCAGGCTCCTACCCTATGCTGTTCTTAGAGCATCAGCAACAAGAATATTGGGACCCTCTACTCTGCTCTGGTGAGACCGTGCCTGGAGTACTGCGTCCAGCTCTGGAGTCCTCAACACAAGAAGAACATGGACCTGTTGGAACGGGTCCAGCGGAGGGGCACAAAGGTGATCAGAAGGCTGGAGCACTTCTGCTATGAGGACAGGCTGAGAGAGTTGGGGCTGTTCAGTCTGGAGAAGAGAAGACTCCAGGGAGACTTTATAGAGACCTTCCCAGTACCTAAAGGGGGCCTACAGGAAGGATGGGGAGGGACTCTTTATCAGAGAGTATAATGATAGGATGAGAGGTAATGGTTTCAAACTGAAAGAGGGTAGATTTAGATTGGATATCAGGAAGATATTCTTGACTGTAAGGGTAGTGAGGGACTGGCACAGGTTGCCCAGGGAAGTTGTGGATGCCCCATCCCTGGAGGTGTTCAAGGCCAGGCTGGATGAAGCTTTAAGCAGCCTGGTCTAGTGGAAGGTGTCCCTGGCCATGGCAGAGGGGTTGGAACTAGGTGATCTTTATGGTCCCTTCCATCCCAAACCTTTCTATGATTCTATGAATCACAGAATGGTAGGGGTTGGATGGGACCCCTGGAGATCATCTAGTCCAACCCCCCTGCCAGAGCAGGTTCACCTAGAGCAGGTTGCACAGGAATGCATCCAGGCGGGTTTGGAATGTCTCCAGAGACGGAGACTACACCATAGCTTCTGTAGCTGTGATAACTTGATAACTGTTTTGTACATTGGCCCTCTGAAACTTCTCTCTGAAAAGCACTAGGTGTATTTTAAATCTATGGGAAGAAATTTTTCTGAGCATTAAAATGGTGAAAAAAATAAATATTTATAATGTACTCATCCTCTTTTTCGAGCCCTTCAGGACGTGGCCTGCTTTTCATGCCTGTGATGCTACCTTAGACTTTGGATGTTGAAATAAAGACTGTATGTTGGATGCTGGCATAGTCAGCTTGAAAGACTGATCAAGCTTATTTGCCTCCTGCTTAGAAACCTATCAAAAAATGCCAAGAATTAAACTATGGGATTAGGAAGCCTGCCATTTCTAAGATTTGTGGCACTAGCAATTGACTTAATGCCTTGGCGGGGAACAGGCTATGCAAGGATTCACTCATGTGGCCTCTCTAATTGTTTGTTGGGGAAAGGATTGCCTCAAATCCTTGTGAAAACTGGATAGAGTGTCCAACAGACCTCAGCTTTAGCTTAAATCTGTGCAAGGTCAGGAATGCTTTACCACCAGTCACTGATTATTGGATGCTTCTCGTGCCTATGGTGTTGTACAAAGATCAATTTACTAGTCCTCATACTACATTCATGACATGTTTGACTGCAATTTTTGGGAACCCATTTCCAGAGGCAGCAGAGGAGAGAGATTCAGGATAAGAAAGCTTGGGATTATACTGACTTTCTTGCCAGGCCTTGCTAACACAAGATACTGCCTATCACTTTTTCATGGCAGCACTACAGAGTTCCTTTGGTCAGCGTGGCTAGGAGGGTGTTGGCTAGGTGGAGCTTGACACATTCATATATACAAGTTGGGTCATGCAATAGATCAGCTCTGTCATTAATAAAATAAAAGGGAGGAGATCCCTTGAACACCTATCTACCTCTCTTCTGTCTTCTGCTTTCTTCTACTCCACTCATGCTCCCCATGGGTATCTCAGGACAGCCTTATGTTACCTTAGATTTAACCAGGGCTTATTAGGAAAGGACATTTTGCCTACAATTCCTCAGAGAAACTTTTGTGTAGAGCTGACAAAGACACCATGTGTTTGATGGGATTTAGGGAATCTGCTGAAAAAGTGGGAGGTAGTTAATTGAGAAGTTATTCTGCCCTGTCAAACAGCTCTATTAAGACCACATTAACATTAACCCACCACTCATAACGAGGATGGTGTTCTTCTTTCTATGAGACTATCTTACAAGGAAATAATTTTTCATTTCCTTTGTTTGGCCTCCTGAGTTCGATTCTACAGCAGAACCTCAGCAGATAAAACTACTGTGGTTTCACTGGAATGTTGCTGGGAACTCTTTGTGTGTGTCCTCAGGGAGATATTTCTCCAAGAACGATAGTGTTCCCTACCCTCAAGGTTACTGTGAGGTGGAAATCTCTGATTATAAAATCCCTTGATGCTGTGTGGTGGAATAGACAATGCCTGATTATATACTATTTACTGTACCTTACATCCATTCTGTCTTGACCTGACACTTTTTACTTTTTCTAGTGAAAGGAAAAGCTGAAGAATGGGCTGAAGAGCGGGCTTGAGGGAGGTGGGGCAATAAATCAGATCAAAGTGAAGCAGAAGTGGACTTTAATAAATGATTTCAGTAAAAACCACAGTAGAAAAGTTTGTTTTGTGATATATGTGCCCACTGTAGCCAGACCTCCCTGTACATAACTGTAGATACACCAATCAATTTCCATTAATTTAATCTCTTTCTTGCAGAAAATTGAACAACAGCAGCAACAAGGGTTAAAATGAAACAAACTACAAAGGAGGCCAGAACAAATGTCTCCTAAACTGAGTGCCGCTGAGAGTTTTTTCTTTCCTCTTGGCTACACTGTGTGTTATTTTTCTCCACGTTTTCTGCTCCGATTAAGAACACTTTCATCTTCTGTGGTGCTAGTAGTGCGTGGGCCTGTACAGAAGCATGCACACAAATGAAGACTAAAGCTTCATCTCTGCTCAGCAGCGCTGGCAATTTACCATCAATCTTGTCTCTGTATCACATAGAGAAAGGGACAAGAAGGGATGTACCTTCTCAGCAATTCAAGGCAAATGCTTTCAATGCTCAATTTAAAAGACAGGCAAAGAGGTGAAAAATCTGGATCAAAAAAAAAAAAAAAAAAAAGAGGACAAGTAGAATTTCGATCCGAAATTTGGGCATTAAATACTCTCGCTAAACTACAGCATCATTGCGGAGTTTCCTGTCATCATGCGACAATGCCTAAAGCTACATAAGCCCTTGAAATTTTAATGTACGGGCACGCACTAAAACATTGCAGTATTGACTCTACTGTGTGCCTCATCCGTCTGCTCATACTCATGACAAGTGGGATCTGTAGAACAAGTGGTTTGCACTTTCATCATGTGGGGGGCTTACCCCGTTCTTGGGAGCCACTGAATAAACTGTGAAAAGGAACCAGACTTATCTGGAAAGCTCTCTTAAACGTCTGCTTTTAGTGTGCTTACCCGTGAAGTGGAAAACCAGCTTCCCCCCTCTCTCCAGCCTCCCAGGGGAGTACTTTCCCAACGTTATAATTTAATTACTTCCCTCTTAGACACAGCTGATTAGGAAGGTACTAGGTTGTTTATACTAAAATTCCCAAGTTGCATGGAGCTTCTTGTGCGCGTCCCTTACAGAAGACTAACATTTATTATAGCTAAAGGCACAGTTTTACATCTAGGGATGAAGAGCACAACCTGACAACGCAGGAAAAAGCACTGGCAAACACCTACACAGCACAGTAGATGAGCCATTCATTCCCAGGGCTGCGGCTGTAACGGGAAAACAGTGCTAAAAAGATACTGGGTGCACAAATGAGAGTCCTGTGACTAGAAGCTGATGTTACTTCCCAGTCCATAGCCGGTTTGTGACAATGAGGACACCAGCTCTGGAAGAGACCCACAGACAGGATTTGCAGTCTGGATACAACATTGACTCATGACCAACTTAAAGAACTCAATCTTTTCACTCTATTAAAAAAAAAAAAAAGAAAAAAAAAAAAGAGAGAGAGATAAGACAGAAAAGACTAGAAAGGGTTTTGGTCACAGTATATAAAATACTTTTGCAAAGAGAAAATACTGGGGAGTAAAGGGCTCTTTAACCTATGAGGGAAACACACTGCAAGAAGGAGCAGCAGGCAGTGACAGCCAGGCAAACACTAATAACTGGCATGCTTTTAACAGTGGAGGCTATTAGTCACTGCAACAAACAAGCAAGGGAAGCTGCATGTTCCCTATCTTTCGGTACTGTCAAATCAAGTCGGAACATTTTTGTGGAAACCATGCTTTTGTCACGCAGAAACACAAACCAGCTCAAGTTTGATAAAAAAAAAAAAAAGATAGCAGAGCTAAAGAAAGATACAGGGAAGGATAATTCACACTGCTGATGGAAAGAAGAAGCTGCCTTATGGAGAGAGAATATAAAGTTGGGGTCACTTCAGTTTGGAGAGGGGAAAACTGAGGGGGACACGCTCAAGGTTATTGAAGTAACAGTGGTAGCAGATGAAATCAATTTAATCCACTGACTCGGGAAAATTCCCTGAAATTATAGGAGGCTGGTTTAAAACTGAAAAAAATGAAAGTAAATATATATATGTATTTAAACAGAGTAGCAATGAACTGTTGGAGTTTTGCTGCCACAGGAATTGTGAAGACTGAAAATGTAAAAATATGGTCAAAATCATGTAAGGGAACAGAGTGAATAGGCAGGGGTTATATTATTTACCATCCCTAATGCAAAAACTGTGGAGGCTGTGAAGCTACAAGAGGAAAGGACTGCAGACAGCGGCCAGGTTGTGTGTACTCCTTAAACAGCATCTCCTCTTGATGCAGATTGTTGGTCTAGCCAGACCCAACCTAGTAGGGTATGGTTTATGTTCACAAATTCCTTTGTTCATTACTCCAGCACAAGGTAATAAGTGGGGACTGACCTATTTCTACACGTGGTCTGATGACATCAAGCGTCTTGAGGTGTTGGCTGTTGGCCGATTCAGCAGAATGAGACGGAAGCAGCCTACTTGCTTCCTCAGGTTGTGCCTTTGCATTTTGTGCTGGGAGAAATGATGTCAGTATTGGGGCAGAGTCTGTCCATCCAGACCGGAAGTGGGAGTCCCAATATCCAACTTGCTGGCTTGATTTGGGAGAGGCAGTTCTGCTCATGATCCTTACTCCATGATGTAGGTCTTCTAACAACAGCAGTGCATCTTGTGTCACCAGTAGAGCACAGTAGGCTCCATCCTCAGAGGTTTTACTCCCCTGCATCTGTCTCATCTTCAGAGGTGTTGTGGGTTGATTGATCCAAAGGGAAATTCAGGGGAATAGTAGGAGACAGAAGGAGCCGGGGAGAGGCAACCCAAAGCTCTATGAAGGACCATCCTTTTGCTTTAGGTGCCAAAACATCTTGCTGATACCTCATGCTGAGAAGCAACTTTTTGCCCTCATATCAGTCAGGGCAGCCTCTTGGCTCCTTGCTTTGGTATCATATGAAAGCCATATCCTCATGTCAGTGATTAAGGTTTCCTTCTGATTTTAGTCTCTACAGAACTGAGAAATAGAGAGCCTTATAGTACATTGGTGTCAGACATGGTAGGGAAAAGTTAAAGCATTCCAATTCCTTTTCTCTTTTCCTTAAAAAAAAAAAAAGGAAAAAAAAAAAGCAAGATAGTTCTAGAAACACACATCAATCATCACATGAACTAGGGAAGGAGAGGGCCCTCATCTAGATGTCCATATCCCTGCCAAAGAGCTATGACCTATGACACCTGCATGTCTTTTTCTCTGTTTCATCTGCAGAATTTCAAGCACTGTTTCCTAACAACTTTCTCATAAGCACCCCAACCCACTTGAGTTTAGCTTCAAAGTCCATCAAGTCCAAGATTCACTGATGTTGTACCAGCACTCTAATACATGTCATTGGGATTGTTTTCATCTACCACAGAGCCATCATGTCACATTTTGCTTTACATTAAATCACCGAGACGAATAAAGAATGTTTTTGTGGATTAGCACAGGATTTAGCCCTAGGAAATGTTGGTTCAATTCCCATCTTGGTCACATATGCAGCAAACCCATCACAAGCCTCTTGATCTATCTGGAATCAAATTCACTGGCAGAAGGGCAATGAAACCTGCAGGTCTCATTTCTCTATTTGTATAATGAAATTGTCATGATATCCTAGTCCCTCGGGGAGTTTGAGGATTATTAACCCTAACACCCAGAATGCCCTGATATTTCCCTATGAAGTGTTATATAAGAATCTGGAGGGAAAGACTAATCATAGGGGAGGTAAACAAGTAGCAAATGGATTATACGAGAGTAATTCCATGTGCAGCATAGCCTAATAAAATTAACATTTGAGTGATGACAAATAGAGAGCCTTTGGGGATGAGAGTACTGGAAACAAGGAAATAGTGAAGAGATTTCTAAGAGGTGAGAAATAAACTAAAATGAGCTCTATTTTTTCTCCCTGACCCATGCTCTTACATTCAAGATTTTGCTTTCAGGTGCTGAATAATAAGTGATGCAGGGAGAAAAAAAAAAAAATTATCCATCTGTCTCTGTGCCAGGTTTCATTAAATGTTGGCCACAGAAGTAAATGGAGGCATAAAGAAGGCAGAATAGTAAACTAAATACAAAGCACTGAATAACAGAAATCACATTTTATCATAGGCAGCATCGCAAGAGGTGGTTTCCTGTCTGGAGTGGTAATAAGAGCACTGACATCTTGACTTCAGATGTTTCCGTGAGTACAAAAATCCCACAAATTGCCTTGTAGAGGGAGAGAGAGATTTCTTGGAGTCAGGGACCAACCACTGCGAGACTGAGAGGGACTCTGTAGTGGAGGGATGCAGACAAGACCTTTGGATGTCAGAAGGAAAAGCTCTGGCAAGTTTGTGCTGCAAGCAGGGCAGACCTGATTGTCTTTTCAGTACAGCCCAATGCTCAAGTTCATGCTGGAGGTTGCTGGACATAAACCCATATCTAAGGGTTGGGTATGGATTTAGTGGGCATGGGAAGAGGGATGTCCCAGCACCTCTTGCACAATTGCCGTATGCTGACTCTTGAAAAAAATTGCCTTACAGACTTTCCTAAAAAGTTCTCATCATGTAAAAATGATGGGAGACATGGAGAGCCTGAACTCAGTAGTAGCATAATTACATAAAATCCATGCTGCTGCAGAAAGATGGGAGCATGACAGGCTTCTGTCTGCTCCTCAGCCACTGCTCCATCAAAAGACGTAGCTGTAACCACATAGTGTAAGGGAGACGTCCAGGTGGAAGCTTTTCTGCTGTTAGTTCCAAATCCTTCCCTGAGATCCTTTGATCAAGACTTCAGGACACTGCAAGTTACTCCTCTGCCGCAGACAGCCATTTCTCAAGGTGCAGAATGAAGAGGTTGAGCTCTGACTCCACGTGGAGAAGAGCAGGACTTCTAGCATGGTGAAGGCTGGCTGTGAAAATGGCTGTGCAAGAACATTTCACAGGAGTGACACAAACTCTCTTTCTCCTATTCTCTGCAAGCCCAGATGCTGCCCAGAAATGCAGAATTCTCTTCTATCAAAAGGTGGAGGCATCGAGGTTTTGTTTTGTTCCTTAGTAAAAGCAAAGGAACACCATTTGAGATCTTGGAGGGAAAGGACAGTTTGTCAGGAAAATGCCAGTTCCTCTCTTGTTTCAAGATCTAAATAAAGACAGGCCAGGAGAGCCCTTCATTTCACTGAGTGCTCAGACAGCTAAGCCACTGACTAATGTTGGGTGTGTTTCTAGGCTTATCTTCCAGAAAAGAAATCTATGAAGCAGATAAACCTTTCCCACATCCGTATTTCATTAAAACATAGCTATCTGAAAGAAAAACAAACAATCCTTAAAGAAATTGGGGTTTCTATCAAAGCAGAATTGACTAGTGCTGCAGGTGGAACCTGGGGAAGGCAAAGGACTGTGTTGGCCTGTATCCTGCGCTGCTCTTGGGTAGTTACTTAAGTCATCTTAACTTCATCTAAGTTAAATCATCTTTATCTTGCAGCAGGTATGACTAGTTTTTTGGAAGAAAGTATAAGAACTGGGCTGGCTTCGTGAGTCATGGCGCTTCCCCCAACCAAATTTAGGGGTTTTCTCAGTGAGGATTACTAATGCATCTGACTTGCTCTTTATTGAGTACGGGTGAAGCCCAGGGTGCTTTTCTTCTACATAGACTCCTTTGCTGTAGGCGTTCATGGCTAGTTAGATGTATTCCTCATTGAAGGATAGACAACTACAAGTCATCTCTGTCTTTAAGAAGCTCCCCTACTGACTGCGTACCTTTAAGTATCCTAAGGGGCTCCAGCAAGTCTATGCTCCCTGCTGAGACATCCCTGTTTGAGCACAGAAGGAAAAATGCATTAGCTGATGAAAAGATATTAATAATGCAGAGAAAGGTAAAATTCTTTCAGCTCCACCGTAACATATCAAAGCTGTTTGGAATATTTGGCTCTGATTGTTTGCATATACCCAGCAATGCGTTTACTTTGATCAAGACATTATGGCAACAGTTTCCACTGATAAAGTGTGCTTCTGTTAATGAGATCACCTGGGCCAGTGATCGGAGAAATGACAACTGTGTATTCATTTCTAGGTTGTTCCCCGCTTTGTGTTCTGCCTCCGGTCACAAAGTCAAAGCAAATATCCATCAACTCAGCAACACTTCTTCTCTGACTTTCCCCTTGAAATCACAGTTTATTTGCATTGGGGAGCTTGGCATCAAACAAAAGATAAGACAAGTCAGCAGGAAAAAAAAAGTGTGCACTGTCCCTCAGCTTTGTCTTTGTGCCACGAGGAATAAACGAACTTGAAATAGCGACTTTGACTCAGATGCTGGTCATTATGTTACATTTCCAGGGGGCGGGGGAAGTCATGGGTCCAGGGTTAAGAGAAGTTAATTCCCCATAATCTCACTCCTGTGTAGGTTGCAGGACAATTGAGAGCGAGTACAGCTTGGACTGTAATTTAGAGTTGCACTAAATCATGTCAACTGCCATCAGAAAACTCCCCAGCAACTGGGAATGAGACTGAAACAGAAATGCCAGTGTAACTCTGATTACAATGTTTGCAGCAAGAAAATTTCCAGGAGAAGGATGAAGCTAGTAAAGGGTTTGACTCCTGAAGTTAAACCCCTGGAACTCCATTCTACTCTTTTAACGTTCACATTGTTAAAACATTAGAACAACTCCTAGCAGTGTATTAAGCAATATGGTTAAGTATGAATAACATCATCAGGTATTAGTTTTCTTCTTTCTACTGTCCTTTTCCAAGAAGAATTGTAAGAACAGCACAGAATTTCCTTTTGGGCTAGACCGATTTTCTTCCGTATTTGTGTAGGGGAGTTCTGTGCTTGGAGAAGCCAATAAGACATGTGAGGATCCTTATGTCTTGGTGGAGATCATTCCACAATCTTTGAAACTTCTGATTATATTTACATGAGAAGGTGAAGACAGACTCACCCTTTCTCCACCTCTAGCAATGTCAAGCCAGCAGCCTGGACTCCTGGTGACTGCTGCTGCTGAGGATCAATAATCTTGGAAGGGAAGACAAATAGTTTTGGTATAGCATGACATAATAAGGATCTAATGTTAGTAGATCGGCACCATGGTAGACTGAGCCCATTTTTGCCTTTGTGCTCTTCCCCCTAGGTAGAAATACCCTTCTAGTTCCTACATGGTGAAAACTTAAACATCAAGTATTTTGTTCCCTCTTATCATGTACTGAACTTGCTGATCTCCGTCCTGGAATTATAGATATGAAGATAAAGACCCAGAAAGATGACGGTCTTTAATCTCATTCAATATTACGACAATGATAATATTACAATAATAATAATAATAATAATAATAATAATAATAATAATAATACTGAGATAATAATAATCTGTGATAATTCTGTGATATACATAATAAATACCACTGTGACTGAGTCTCCAAGTGCATTTTAATTTCTCTCCTGTTTTCTCCAGGGCTTCATCACATCACTTTTGGGACTGAGCAAGTAGCTGCTGGTGAAGGAGGCAGGTTAGAGTGGAATCCCAACCCATCAAGAATCCTCTTTCTTTCAATTACTCGACCTGCACCAAGTGTAAGCATGACAGCAGAGCACTGGTATCAGAGGGGAAGGCTGGCAGAGATTTTCCATTCTCAACAATGATATTCTATTATCTACGACAACCTTTTACTCTTTCTTAGGTTAACATTTTTTCCCCTGGTATCTGCCTCAGCAGATCATATCTTATTTGCTTCTATTTTTAGAAAATTTAATCAAAGTGGTGTTTGCCATTTTCAGGAATGAGATTTCAGTTGTTTCAGCATTTCTGAAAAATCCTGGGTTCCTTTTGCCTCCAATGAGCATTTCGAAAGAGCTTTTCCATCCCTGAAAAAACAACCTAAATCTGAACAACATGGTAGTCCTTGGAGATTTGACCAACACTGGCAGTGAAATTCCCAAATACGCTATCTGTTCTGGACATCTTCCCGTCAAAAGCTGAGAAGGATTTTTTTGACTGATAGTTCTGGGCTATAGCAGGTTGGATATTTAAGATGAAGAGTTTAATTACAGTTCATCATGTAGGGCTATCTGTATGCCTGGGGAATAAGGGTCATGTTTTGCACTCACAGGGGCTTGCACAGCTTCAGACCCTGATATGAGGAAAAACATGATTCTAGGTCTCACTGTTCTCCTGCCACCATCCAATAACTATGAAGTTTCCTGCTGGAGTTTCTCAAACATGAAAGTAAAAAGATATTTATATTATTAAAGACAATATGAATAATAACATAAATGCACATGGGATCTAAATTATGGTGCCACGTTGGATTAACAGAGCACTAACAGTTAAGACTCACTGTATTATTTCCAAAGCTAGGAGCACTTGACTTAGTGACCATATGAATGTATTTTTATTATTATTTTTGGTGTGTAATTACAGTGTGGGCACATGGGAAAACAGGAAGAAATGAGTTGTTGGATGATGCTCGTTCTTGTTGCCTTATCTCCTTTGCTCCACGGTAAGCAGAGAAAACCAAGATTTTTATTCTCCTACTTTAAAATCATCACACACACAGAATTACACAGAATGGTTAGAGTTGGAAGGAACCTTAAAGATCATCCAGTTCCAACCCCCTGCCATGGGCAGGGACACCTCCCACCAGACCAGGCTGCTCAAAGCCCCATCCAGCCTGGCCTTGAACACCTCCAGGGATGGGGCATTGACAACTTCCCTGGGCAACGTGTTCCAGTTCCTCATTATCCTTACAGCAAATAAATAAATTTATAAATAAATTTATAAATAAATAAACTGTCTAGTAAATAAATAATATTCCTTGTTATAATGCATCTTCTACGGTCCCCTGTGCTCAAGCTCCCAAATAAGACATCATGTTGCATTGTACCTCAGTAAGGAGGGGACAAAAGGCTGACAAAGACCCAGCTCTGTGTCTGGTGTATGTTCAAGTCAAATGAATGATAAGGCTGCAGACAAGTAAACATTGTTCTTATTATTCGCATTTAGAAGACATATGACCAGCACAGGAATCTGCCATTTTAAGCATGTCGGGCATTAATAAAGATTTTTTTCACACTCTGACCACATGCGTTGGGAATGTAACAAAGACACAGAGAGGTTATGAGATATTCCCACAGTTGGGCTCTGCAAAACAATGGCAGGCTGGGAGGATGGTTTCCTCCATCCCTGAATGGTCCAGGGATGCACTGCATCTGAGCAGAGAAAAATGACCTCTAACTGTTTTTGCAGTGAGACCTGAACTTTTTTCCCTACAACTCACAAAGCAGGGTACTGCTTTTGTTTCTAGTGAAGTTGGAAGCCATTATTTCCTAGTCTGAGTCGCCAACAAAGCAGGCTTGGATTGTTGAAGCACCTCATCATTCTCACAATGCTCATCAACATCATCATCTGTCTTTTTGCCTGGGAAACTTATTAAATGAATGAGATCATAGGTGAAAGCTTCTTCATGGGGCACAGGCTTGTTCCCTGGCAGACTGAGGAGGACTTGGTTATCCTTGTGGCACCAGAGACATTGAGCGTTACAGACATAACAAGAATTTTACTAACCTTAGAGTAACCCTGCTCCAGTACTGCTCAGTAAACCCTAAAATCAACAGTGAGGCTGAGGGAGGGTGATTCAGGGAGGGGGGTGTTTAGTCTGAACAACCTGTTCATAGGCCCTACATCTTCTTCTTCTTCCTTGTGTCCAGGGTGGTGACTACAAACTAAGCTTTGATGATATGTTCATTTGTAACATGAGAGGATGGTGAAAACCTGTTGAATTCTGAAGATAAAAGTCCTTGAGGGAGGACGAATCAGCCCTCCAAAGGTGCTGTCTGCATATCAAAGTGAAACCATCCTTGCTTAAGCCAGAGGTGCTCCATCTGCATTTGTGGCAGACAGGAGGCAGCTAGAAAACTTTGAAGCATGATAAGGTTTCCTAAATTACAAGAGAGCCTGGGGAATCCTTAAAATCTGCTGAGAAGCTTCAGTGAAACTCATTCAAAGCCAGAAAAGCCTTGCATGTCAGTGAGGGAAGATGTTTAGGGAGGCTGTCAATTCTGAATAGTGACATTCAGATGGGAGAAGTGTTATTGGATCATGACCTTGGATCCCAACACAATGGTGTCCCACAGAGAAATCCAAAGTGGCAGCTAGTATAGGAGACACTTCTCCTTTTATTTATCTCACTTCACCTTTTATTGGTTTTTATGTTTCTCTTTTTGTTTCCAATTTTGCTATCATGTTCCCAAAGCTTTTTTTGGCAAAGATAAATCTGTTATCTTCCTTATGTTTGTCTGCTGTCAGAAGCAATCTCAGGTGAATCTGACAAGCTCAAGGCCCCTCATTTCCCCAGAAACCAGAAAAAAATCCAACTAACAAAGCAAAATCAAAAGAGGCCTCCTTCAAACCTTTCTGATAGGATATGTTTGAGGACTGACAAATCCAGGGAAGAAATGTTCACTGTTGAGTATAAACCAACGTTTTTTTGTCATAGTTTAACCCCAGCCAGCAACTAGGACCACTCAGCTACTCACTCACTCCCCCCAGTTGCAATGGAGAAGACAGTCAAAAGGGTATAAGTGAGGAAAACCTCGTGGGTTCAGAGAAAGACAGTTTAATAGGTTGAGCAAAAGCCACGCACACAAGCAAAGCAAAACAAGGAATTCATTCACCGCTTCCCATCAGCAGGCAGTGTTCAGTCATCTCCAGGAAAGCAGGGCTCCACCACACATAATGCTTCCCTGGTAAAACAAATGCCATAACTCTGAATGTCGTCATCCCCCCTTCCCTTCTTCTTCCGCCGGCTTTGTATGCTGAGCATGATGTTCATATGGTACGGAATATCCCTTTGGTCAGTTGAGGTCAGCTTGGTTTTTTGTTGTTGCTAATCAGTCAAGGTCTTTTCTGCTCCCCACACCGTCCCACCAGCGAGTGGACTGGGGGTGCACAAGAAGTTGTGAGGTGACACAGCTGGGACAGGGAGAGGAGAAAACAAAAGTCCCACAAGCAAATCCAGCCTCCACATAGCTCACAACGGATTGCAGAACACCTCCCTATTTTAAAGTCCGGGAAAAAAGATTTTCAGCTAGAAAAAACAGCTAAAATAAAGCAACAAACCAAGAACAGGCACCAAAGTCTGATGCTCCTGAACACCACACTCATGATCATAGAATCCTAGAATCATGGAATGGTTCGTGTTGGAAGGGACCTTGAAGATCACCTAGTTCCAACCCCCGTGCCATGGGCAGGGACACCTCCCACTAGACCAGGCTGCTCAAACCCTCATCCAGCCTGGCCTTGAACACCTCCAGGGATGGAGCATCCACAACCTCCCTGGGTAACCTGATCTAACCTCTAGGCCTTACCAGCAGAAACCATAACTAATGTTGGTGTTTTGAAGTTATGTACTGACTGCATTGATTCATGTAAGCATTGCAATATAACCCATTTGGCAGATTTGCTTTTAATTCTCCTCTTCTTAAAATATTCCCTGTTCAGATTTAATACTTCACAAAGAAGCAGCTTCCTGGTGTGTACTAAGGACACCCTGCCTATGTGCCTGCTTCTGAAAATAACTCCAAGAAACTTGAGCTCCTTAAAAGTGTGTGGACCAGAAGAATTTATCAGGGCTATGAGGATCCCTGATTAAACATCCTGTATTCCTGGTGATTTTTAATCCGTGACCAGCAAGCCTTCAGGCAGACATGAGTTCTCAGCAGTCAGGCTATATATGAGAAAGCAAGTGCTGAAATTATATATTATATAAGCGAAGCAAATAAGCAGAGATTATGTAGAAATTAGTTTCCAGATGTTAACAGGGCACCAGATATTCCAGATGAGCATTTTTTAGGGAGAGAGTTTGCTAGCTCTCTCTTCTTTTTTTTTTTTCCCCACCTGTTTTGCTTTTCCCATTTTTTCAGCCATTTTCCAGCAGCATCAAAATGTCTGCAAAAATGTGAAAGTGTCTCGCAAACCTTGTTTATCTGTTGTTCTTCAATCCAATTAATTGCCCGTGCTGAGTGCCAGAGTTCTTATGTGATGTATTACCCCTTGATTTTTGTCCCAGGTGTCTTTTCTGTCACATCCTGATTCACTTCTTACCTTATTACTTCAGATTCTTGTCAATGCTTCATTATGATGTGGCTTTTCCTGTGAAATCAAAACCATCTCTGCCCTAGTTTTGTTTTATGCACAGCAAGGATTGCACAAGAAAAGGGATATTGGTCTACAAACAAATAAACAATCTGAGTTCAAATTGACCAGAAATGAACAATTTTTCATCCCTGTGGGAATGGCTATGTATCCTTATAATCAGGGCAAAGTCAAGACAGGATCAACATACAGGATAAATTCCCTGAATCAGACAAGGGATTTTAATCCCTGTTTCCCATCTGCAAGTTCTACAAACTCTTGTTTTGAAGGAGACCATTTTCCTCCTGCATACATGAACTGAGCCATGCACGTAATTTCTTCAGCCAATAGTTCTGAAGAATTTAACCCAGAACCCAAAGTAGTCTAACTTTAGAGATCTACTTGGTCCATTCCCAAACATGTTGATTTAAAAAACTAAAGGTGCCAAGCTGTTGTCTGAACTCAGCCAGAGTAATGACAAAGTTAATTTCCAAAATCCCACTTGAATCGAACAACTGCTGATTAATCTAATTTTTTTTTTTTTTAATTAGAAAGCATGTTGTTTTAATTAAAATAATTTTCCTTGTTGGAAAAAAGAAAACAGATTCATTATAATAAAACAAAAGTGCAAAGTACTTATATTTACAATCCATGTCTTTAACTTCCAGAGAACTAAACTGGAAATCTAATTTAAGAATATTCTCCTATTTTAATCTTCTTCTTCTTTCCACTGTTAAAGATGACAATTTCCTTTCAAGGTGGATGTGAAACAGCGTCTAAATTTCAGCGAGCCAAGGAATCTTGAAGAACAAGTTTGCAAACAAAGAAATAATTTAACTCAGAAATGTGTATCTACAACTTTTCAAAAAAGTATGACTGAAGAAATTGTAGTTGGTAGTGCACCACCCACAGCAAGGGTTGCTTAGTACAATCTTTATCAGAGCACTTTTTCAGGAATAAGTCAATGGAGAGCTTGGGAATATATCGGGGACACTGTTTGTACGTGTTGTTATGAGTTATCCAGCGGGACTATGCAAACTGAGTCTCGGCTCTTCCTTGTCTGCATGTGTCAGGTACTTTTACATGGAACTTATCGCAGTCTCTGCTCTTTCTGTTTCTGAAGGCCAGGGCTTCTGCTGACATTGGAAGTCATCCCGGAGCAATAGGCCAGGCAGAAACACCAGAACTGCTGGACATTCAAGAGTCAGTAAGTCTTCCACTTCACTTTTCATACAAATGATATCTGGAAACAGGAGATTCTTTATTTAACAGGGAGAAATTTAAGGAATAATTAGGACGTTTCACTGGTGAAGTCCTAGACGTCTTTTCTTGCAACCAAATATTTTTAGTAACCTTCTCCCGTGACTTAGACCATAGAGCCAATTAAACACCACAAATATTTTTGGAAGGAGTTCTGGAGTGGTTAAAAGATGTGATCTTTCTCAAGCCCATCACTGAGCCTTAGTACCCTCTGCAACCTGTTATTGCTCTGCACCTTTGTCAATCAGAATGGCCCCGATAAATAGGAGGAAAGCTTCCAGCCTTCTCATCTGCGTAGAGAATTTGGTCGTTTCCTCCTTTAGACTGGTAAAGAGGAGAGGCGATCTTCAAGTTGAATTGCTCTGAGTTGTGAGTCAGCTCACAGCATAAATACAGCTGGAATGTACACAAATGATTCTGCTCATTCCAGTGGTGCAATTTCCCATTATGCTAATAAAAGTTTCATCTTAAGAAATCCTAAATCTGAAGAGACATAAGCTTGCGTTCCTGTTCCTACAAAGAGAGTTGTAGTGCAGATGAGGGCTGTCCCGTTCCCGCTGAACACTTCCCTTACACTACGGAGTGTTCCCTTTCCAGGACCTTGCTTCGTTCACATGAACAGTCCTTTCTCACTTCACTGGTGTGCAGTGGGATTCCCCAAGTGAGTCAAGGTTTGCAGCGTTTCCTTTCCAAAACTATATGTGGGGAGGGAATAAAGCCAGAAGAGAGAGATTGCAACTGGATGTGCTGATACGTCTTTGCTACACAGCAGGAAAAAAGGAGATATTTGATTAGCATGACATTCCCGTTATTGTACCAAATGGAGTTCCTCATGAAAGCTGACTTTCTTCTTCCAGGTCTGTTTATCATGATATGCATGGGATCAGGCCACCTGTTCTTCTCCTTTCTGACACAGAGATATCCGACTCGTCCGTGCCGTATGAAGGCTGTATGCTGTCGTGCCTCTTCAACACCTACTGGCGCCTGCTTTTTCCCGCCCTGCCCCTGACAGCAGGAGGCACGGCCTTGAGACTCCTGATGGCCACTGCCAAGCTTGACGTCTTCCTTGGATTGCTTCTGAGGACCAAGATCTCAACTTGGTCATCACTGGCAGAAACAGACTCTGCCCCTGCTGGACTTTTCATTCTCTGTTTGGCATAGGGACCGACTCCAGGAAAAGCCAAGCAAAAGTGATAGCCCTTTCTCCGGGCATTAAAGCAACAATATTTTTTTTGGTTAGGGCTTGGCAAACATCCCACTGACTGAAGTGGGAATATTCAGAGATAAAAGTGTGAGGTGACGCTTCTCCTTTACCAGGGAAATAACAGATCAAACCTCTGCAAACCAGGAACAAAGAAAGACAGATTTTGCAGAGCAATCCTTGGCAGGGACTGCAGGAGGGCTTAGCCTGCTGTGCATATCAAAGTTTCCCTTGTATGCCTTGTCTCATTGCAGCTTTAAGAAATTCCTGAGGAAGGGAGCTGCCTTAATAGCAAGTTGTACCACTTTTAAAGCTGCATTTGTATCGCTCACACAGCAAGAGCTCTTGTCACATGGAAGCCATCAAATCAAAACACTGACACGGCAAGAGATAAGGCGAGATAATGAAATGAGAAATAAGAGCATGAAAAGTAAATGCTGTAGAAAAGCTGACACTTCATAACACTCCAAGTGAGCACTTGCCTGTATTTCAAAGTCGACCGATAAGAAATTATTTGCTTTTCTTATATAACAGAAATAGATAAAGGATTCCATTTGGATAGGAGAAGATTCCACTAGGCTGCAATTTACGTATGAATGCTCAATATTTAAGGAAATTGCCTCTTTCACTTTGTCAACTGGCATAAATGTATGCTAAAGAGGGATTCATTAGAAAAAGCCATGCAATGCATGAGCTCAGCTCAAATAATCCTGATCTTGCCAGGCAGGTGTTTTGCATCCTATTAGGAGATGGCACATCAAGCTGCAGGAGGCTCGCCACATGGGTTGTGTTGTTCTTCTGTGAAAACAGAACACGAGGATCTCACCTCTCTTCCTTGGAACAAGTTGCCATTCACGGTAGGTGCACTCATTGTGGAAATAGTTGTCCTCGTTCACAGGCCTGCAGCTTCCCAGAGGTTTATGTCTCTCAGCTTGCACCCCTGTCAATAAGAGGGGAGCCATGGGGCTTTTCTCCTGCACTTGAACCTCCACAGTTGGCTCCACAGGCTGCTGCAGAGTCCCATCAGCCTCTGATCAGTGTCAGTAGAATTTCTTTGTGCCTCAGAGTGTCCTGGTTTGAGGTAAAACAGAACCAGTTTTGTGCTCAGTAATTTTACTTTTCAGCTAAGCCTCTTCTAACTAACTGAACTCTGAAATTAATGGCATGTTTTTCTAGCAGTATCTGCTCCCACCGTGATAAGACCTGATTGTCAATAATTTATACCAAGCAATGGTGTGCAGAGGGGCTCCTGCTTAGGCTTACTGCTATAACAAGCAAGGTCAGCTCACTTTGTTTTTTGTCCCATGGGAGGGTTGGCAGAAGAAAAGTGTAGAGGGGTCCCACCTGTGGGGAGGAGCCGACTGGAGAGGTGACCCAAAACTGACCAAGAGGGTATTCCATCCCATCTGCCCCATGCTCATTATAAAAGCTGAGGGATCAAAGGGTCAACCCTCTGTCTTCAATGGCCGGTGTCTGAGGAGGACTTTGTCTGTTCATCTGCCTTTGATCCTGATCCATGCGTTCCTCACTCCAGATCGAGAATCCAGTTCCATCTCAACATGAGGAGGAACTTCTTTCCTTTGAGGGTGGCAGAGCCCTGGCACAGGCTGCCCAGGGAGGTGGTGTAGTCTCCGTCTCTGGAGACATTCCAAACCCACCTGGACGTGTTCCTGTGCAACCTGCTCATCAGAGTTCGCTTTAATTGAGCTAGACTGAAGTAGACATGCCCCTGTGTCCTCGTAAAGGACCCTTCTGGGTTCCTAGAAGGTCCTAGGAAGGCCCAGCGTTCATGTCCACAAGACATGGTGTGTACGTTTGCCCTGAACTCATCACTTTCCTTCCCATCCACAGTAAGAGGAGGATTTGCACCATTTTTATCCCTGTATATTGGTGGTTAGGGTATTCACTGAGGAAATGCGACACCCTGGTACTTGACTTTCTCTAGCTGAAGAGTTTGAATCTGTATTTTCCTTTTTAGGGAATATTGGGTTACAGGCTAAACTGATGGAGGTGTCCTGTTGATTAACCCATAGAAACAGGACCATAATATCTGTGGATTAGTATACTGTGATTCTTTGGAGGAAAACGCATAGCAGGTTTCTTTTCTATTATTCTTGGTGGTTCATCCAAGCTGTTTTCAAAGGATGATTTGGACATGTCACTGGTCAAGTGGCTAACTTCTTAGTTGTATCTACCGCATGATCTGATATTAATGTACGTGGAATGTAATAGAGAGAACCCATAAGACTCATCCTCTCTATAATCTGATTTTAGGGTTATACTTAGCAATGTGGGTACTTCAGTTATGTTAGTGAGAAAATCTGATTCTCATCCATTATTTGTATCTATGGTGGCTTTCCCAAGCTCTGATGACATATAGCTAGGTTAATCCAACATCTGAGATTTCTGTAGCTGCCATGCTACAATGGAAATGCCACCTGGATGACACTTCTCAGGTATAGCTATATTACTTCTAAATAAGATGTGGCCATACTGGGCACTATTTTCCTGTTTGTCCACACAGAACAACTGTTAGCTGACTCCCCAGCTCCAACTAACTTTTTAAGGCAACATCCACTCTAGTGGAAGACAGCTGAAAGCAGTGGTGTTGGGGTGTACGGAGGCATCAGATTGTGCACTCAGCAATATCTGAAATCTGTGAAGACAGTGACTGCTTTCATAGCTTGCAGATCCAGCAGCACACAAAGGAATGGTAGAGCTATTCCATGCCAGTCTGTGTGTCCTTCCCCAAGTTACATGGTATCACTTGACCGACAGTCCCTGGGCATTAGGAAAATGGTAAGAAACCAGGCACCTCTGGTGGTCTGCAGCAAACAATGGATGCCTTTGGCACACATTCAGGGAGAAGATTTCATTTTTAGTTCTAGATACAGAGCAAAAGAGCTCTACTGCAGGAGACTGTGAACTTGGGGAAAACAAGAAGGGCAGATGAAAGTCATGAAAGCTTTTCATGCCATACAAGAATGTGCTTAGTTCCAGATTAGTGACTCACCTGCTATTTTAGATTCCCACCCAGAAGGAGATTAACTCAGGTTCAAGTTCAGCTCAAGCCTATCTAATTCTGGGCAGGTACATTTACTTGATCATACTAAAGGAGAAGCACCATCTTGGGGCCCTTACAAATGCTAAGGAGCATTTAACTTAACTGCACCCTGCAACAAAGAACGTTTTCCAACCATTCACCAAGCTATTTCATGAGAATAAATTCTTTTGTGACATTATGTTCCAGTAAAGATTTTGAAGAGACAGGGGAAGAGGAAGGTTCACAGCCCCTTACAAGTGATCTGCAGACATTTTTTTCAGGGAAGATCTTTCCTTCTTCTAGAAGGAGATGTGTTATCACCACAGCACTAAAGAGACAGTCGTAACTTGAACTGAAGTGAGCATGGATGAGGAGCATGAGTGAGAACATTCAGGCTTTTTTGTCATGACCTTGCTGCTAATGAGGCACCATCCGCATTCATTCTGGACAAAAGGAAATCTTTGCTGTATTGATAGCATCCAGCTTTCCCTGCTCCCTAAACTGTCATTTATCACACTGAATCCTGCCCACTAGATTGTCATTGGACATAGAAGATATTTTCTCTGGAGCAGTAATATGCCTTGAGTAAATGTGTCCTAGTGACAACAGAGGAAAAAATAAGACAAAAATGAACAAAACCTCAAAATATTTATAGGTAATTTGAAAGACTGGATGACTTCTTAAATCCTACAGTCATTCAAATAGGCTGAGCACCTGACAATAAACCTAGATTGAAAATGATTCATCACATGTAACTTTAGCTGCCTGAAACGAGGGCAGGTACGAAGTTGGTATTAAGAAGCTGATTCGAAATAGATGGTTTTTGGATACCCCTCATATTTGCATTCTCTTTTGACAAAATATTTAATCTTAGAAAACACAAAAGCTTTACAAGTAAATAGTGTCAAATAATCAACGGAGTAATACTTATTGACACTTCCTTTTTTGGGGGTTTATGGGCCCTGCAAAAGTTACAAACTTTTTATTTTTAAACAAATTCTTGGAGTGTTCATTGGTATATCAGTTTTTGACAGAAGCTCCTCTGATGTTCATATCCAAGTTCAGACTAGATACAAGGAAGAAATTTTTCATGATGAGCGTGGTGAAACACTGGCCCAGGCGGTATATCCCCCATCCCCATCCCTGGAAACATTCAAGGTCAGGTTGGACAGGGCTTTGAGCAACTTGATCTGTTGAAGATGTCCCTGGTCATTGTGGGGGGCAGGTGGGGGGGAGCTGAACTAGATGGCCTTTAAAGGTCCCTTCTAACTATTCTATGATTTTAAGTTTCAAAATACCAAATACAGGACATTACAAAATGCCCTACTCCTGACTAAGCTGCATATCTTCCTGCAAGATGTGATTGTCAGTCCAGTTTCACGGTGAAACCTTGGAAAGAGACTCGTTGAGGAGGTTAATCAAAGAAAGATGATGATACACTAATTGCTAGATGGAAAATAAATTGTTCTCCCTGATGCTTTTAGAAATAGCTGAGATTTACATGGAAATAGGCATTTCTAGCCTGACTCCTGAACTTTAAATGTAAATTGAGCATCTGGAGTGCTTTTTACATGGGCATTTGAAGTACAAACAGAAATTATACACTTGGATGATTTTTACAAAGCCCTTTAATAGCCATTATTATAATCTTAAAATAATAAGTACGAAGGCAGTGGGCTGGCCAAGGAGATCAAAAACAATTTTTCGGCTTTCCCATTTGTATCTTTTAAGTTCAGTTTGT
Source organism: Alca torda (assembly GCA_008658365.1). Taxonomy (NCBI): domain Eukaryota; kingdom Metazoa; phylum Chordata; class Aves; order Charadriiformes; family Alcidae; genus Alca; species Alca torda. Next base: position 161,082,888 of record CM018077.1, read on the forward strand.
CCCTCAGTATGTCTCGGGTGAATTTAAAGGCCTTCTGGGAAAAAGCTTCACTGGTGAAGTGTTTGATTATGCAGAAATAGTAACCATTTCTGTCTTCTGTGATTTGCATTGCAAGAATTTGGTGCACGTCCTAGGTAAAGGTGGGTCTAAAACTTCTTACAGAGGTGGCTGTCTTGCAAACTCAATACAGTAATTTCAAATCTACTTTTTCCCCCCCACTGCTCTGCACCCTTTTCTGGGCCTGGGAAACAAAGAAGGGTGATGAATCTGCACAATGGAAAAGCAGAAGTGATGCCATTTGATGGTCAGGAAAAGGCTTCAGTGCCGAGATGTGATTAGACATCTTGCTTCGTCTTTACATCTATCAAGTTTATAAATACTTAAAGGGTGGGTGTCAGGAGGATGGGGCCAGGCTCTTTTCAGTGTGCCCAACAACAATACAAGAGGTAATGGGCACAAACTTGAACATAAGAAGTTCCATCTCGATATGAGGAGGAACTTCTTTCCTTTGAGGGTGGCAGAGCACTGGAACAGGCTGCCCAGAGAGGTGATGGAGTCTCCGTCTCTGGAGACATTCAAAACCTGCCTGGACGCATTCCTGTGCAACCTGCTCCAGGTGACCCTGCTCTGGCAGGGGGTTGGATGAGATGATCTCCAGAGGGGTCTTCCAACCCCTACCATTCTGTGATTCTGTGCCATTAATGTTCCACTCTACCCTCTGCTCCACAAAAAACTCAGCAGATGGTCCTGGGGAAATAAACGTGCCTTTTTGTCTTTCTGCAGTTGCCCACCTTGTCTCTTTACATGACAGACTCTCTGAAGAATATTTTTATTCTCATCTTATGTTTACAATGTAGCCAGTATGTAAGGGGATCTGATCTTCCTCAGGACCTTGAGGCAATGCTATTCGCTTGCTCTATTTGGTTTTCTCTCTCTCTGTTCACCACACAGGGTTCACAAGAGCAGTTCCAGCTGAAGAGTATTTTACATTTTGTATCACACTGTTGGAATTGAATCTGATGAGGGATGTGAAGAACAGCAAGAAAGGCTTCTGCAGGTACATCTCCAGCAAAAGGAAAACCGAGAAAGTGCTACTGCTGAACTGGGCAGGGCCTCTGGTGACAAAGGATATGGAAAAGGTCAAGGTACTCAATGCCCCCTTCATTCTTACTGGTAAGATCGGCCTTCCGGAATCCCAGGTCCCTGAGACCAGAAGACAAGTCTGGAGCAAGAAAGACACTCTCAGTGGAGGATAAGGTCTGGAAACATTGAAACAAAGTATATGTACCCAAATCCATGGGATCTGGCAGGGTGCATCCAAAAGTGCTGAGGGAGATGGCCAATGTCATTGCAAGGTACTGCATGGTACCTCAGTTAGTTAACTCAAGGATCCAAGATCCCATCTTTTCCCTTCATCTTTTCCGCGTGTCCTTGCTTTCACAAATGAAGCTTATCATTCATGCTTGCTCGGGGATTTGACTGGCTGCATCCGTTGATAACTGAGAGACAAGAATTTCCATCAAAAACACCATTTAAATCTCCAGCCATTCAAGGCATACGGAACTCAAGCTGTGGGATTTAAAGTACAAATATATATACATAAATATATATATATGTTATAATTATATTTATTTGTTGGCTGCTTTCTTCTATATTTAGCGCACGTATGGGATTGCCAGGGAAAGTATAACGCCTCTCCCATCACTCAGTCTCAGCTACAAGTTTCCTAAAAATGACAAAGCATTCATTTGCCTGTTCCCCCTGAGAATTACGCATAAAAAATCCTGACAACTTGGGGCTTTTTTCTTTGCCCTTTTTTTTTTGTTTTGTTTTGGTTTTTTATTATTCCATTCTTGTTTGCCTGCTTTGTAAGCTGAAGAGAATGACAGGGGACAAAACTTCCCATCTACTCCGAAGCTTAATGTTCTTCTTTTAATGGTTTAATATGTTCTGAATTGGTTAACAGGGAGAAGTGGTTGGAGGCTGAAAGAGTGTCTTGCATGTTGCTGTATATCTTTTATTACTGCACAGCTTTGCGTGCACGAAGAGTTGTTCTCCAAACCATCTGAATACTTGTTTACCATGAGGCAGCAGCTGTCCCCATTGTAAAGATGAAACAAGAGAGAGACTACATTAAACCCATTCATCCCTAGCAGAAAGGAAACAAACAAAGGAAAGAAAGAATCTATAACCTACTCTTACCCATGCTTGGAAATAAAGAGCCACTGTTCAGAAATACCTGAAAAGTAGGTACATTGACCTGGAAAGTCAAGTAAAAGTGCTACGATGCAGAGCTGTCTGTGCACATTAGTATTAGGAAGAATTCAGGAGTAAAGCACGTAGCAATGGCTTTTTAAAGGTGGCATTTCTAAAAGCCACCACTTTAAGCAAACACCAGCAAAGGACCCAAATTATGAATAACTAATATTCCCTGGTCTGTGTTATGCCTTCAGGTGGACTACAGGATAAATGAGGATAGGAAGACTGATATGAGTGCCTCTGCCAGCTTAATACACAAAAATCTTCCTGGATGAGGTGATGGGTGGAGGAGATGTAGGAAGAGCCCACAGCAGGTCACCTCCCAGCAGGTGGGGCAGAGCATCTCTTCACCTTCTGTGGAACGAGGCTGCAGGGGACACACATATGGTCATGGTTATCCCAGTGGCTGTTGAGGTTTCCAGAGGTCCTTGTGGATCAACTATGCCAGAGCAGAAGACCGAGCTGTTCCTGCTGGTTTGAGAAGCTGCAGGTAAAATCTATGTGTACTTAGGCAGTAATACTTTATTTGAGTTTATATGAAAAATAAACTAGAAGAATAGTACTGAAGAGAGTTCTCTCAGAAATGAACTTCAAAATTATTTATAATTTTCTAACAACTAAATGTCATCACAACGTCCCAGCACACACTGCCTATGGCAAATGGAGACTGGAGAAGGTTTTTCCTGACTCAATCCATCTGTATATTTTGGGGTGAGCAGGCCTGAGCTTTCTTCATTTGTATTAGCCATGGAACTGTAAACGTGGGGATTATGGCACGGAAGAAGCTGAAGCTGATGGGCACAAGCCTCATGCTCCCACCTTATACATCCATCTGGTAGTATGCTTGAGGAGAAGAGTTTATTAGCTGTGGCGGTGTTGTGCATACAAAGATATTTTGCTGCTAGATTTGAATGGCAATATCCAAATATTTTGTAGACTTGTCTGGTCAGACTTTCACTACCCAAGGGGGCACCCAACTGTTCTTCTTGTGGTGCAGAAATCCCCTGCTTATCGCATTACTTATGTCAGGAAAATTATCTCCAGTTTAGCAGCTCAAAGATTTTGAGGTACATCAGGGTTCCTCTGGTCCTAGCTCATTTTTCTCTACTTGTCACCCCTTTCTTCTGCTTCAGAGAAAGACTGAGAGCTTCTGAACACCATGAAAACCTGCTGTGGAGAAGGATGGGCAGATTTCTATGATTTTCAGGTTCCTGGGAGTGTCTGAACAAACTCAACAGAGCAGCTCACTCCCCCATGATGAACTATCCTTAATCATCTTCAGAGGCCTTGGACTCACTGAGGAGGATCTGCATTTCTGGTAGTGATATTCCAGCATCTTCGCTAAAAATTTGGGCAACAAGAGGGACCAAACCAGTCAGAGTCATAAGATTAGTGATGCAACTGCTATGGCAGGGAAACTGATCACCATCAAAGCAATGGGCACTCAGAAAAAACATCTTTGTTCAGCTAAGTACTAGGACTAGATAAAATAATGTGAAAAGGAAACATATAAAAATGAATATTTACCAGTTTCCACTCCCTTGACCACCCAGAGAAATTTATTTTTGACACTTCTCTCAGTGTTAGCATCTTGTAGATTCGGAGAAAATAAATTTGCTGGACAGGAAAGCAAATTATTACAGTGATTCAATCATGTTGCATGAATCATTTTAGATACTGAATGGGTAATGGAACAGGCTAGAAGGTTAGATGACTTGTCAAGGTTATTTCCAGCTGGATTTTTTATTTTTCTATGATTTGTAGCATTGGCCAGGTTCTGCATTAACATTTGAGTTTCTACTTGGGCTGCCTTATGGGCTTGGCAATATTATTATTCTGTGTTGCCAGCAAGTCCTGACTAATCGGAGAAGTCCAGAAATCTTCATATGATTTTGAATTAACACTTCTTTTCTTCTGCTTTGACCAACAACAGACATTTCGTAGTAAGCTTTTCTTACATAGCCTCATCCCCATTTACTGGAATTTCCTTACCAATTCAAACTTCCTGGAAAATTTTTGTCATTCCTTCTCACATTACACATTACGTGAATGCATTACACCATATGAACCAATTTAACTCCATAAGGTGTAAGAAGCTGCAAGGAGAGAGAGAGGGAGATCTTATGGGCAACACGTTAGGACTAGGTGTTTCACATCTGAAGCTTTGCATATGACCTTCAACAAGTTACTAAATCTCCCTGCTAACACATTGCTTTCATCTCCCCCTAAACCCACCACCCTGCCCCATGGAACTGTTGGAACAGATTCAGCTCTTCCAGCAAGGAGGGATGCAATTATCAGCTGGAAAAAAAATATCTTGACTTTATTTAGTTTTTTTATTGAAGGTTTATTTTTAATCTCTGTTTCTATCTCAGTATTTCATGTCCTTTGCCTTTTTTCCCCTTAGCATTGCTCCGTGTTTATCATCCGGATGTCACGCTTTGCTCTGAAAGGCTGCGTTTGATGGCCCTTTCCAGATGTGTGTGTTTGACTACAGCTGGTGAAATTTTTTCAGGCAAATGATTTCCTCTCGTTCATGCTCTCTCACAATGAGGTACAATATCAGTTTCCAGCTCTCAGTCTTTAGGAAAAGTGGCACTTCTTTGAATTTCTGACGTCTGTCAGCTTCAGGTAGACGCCGAGAACATGAACATCAGGAAGTCAGTGAGAGAATCATTTAAGGATATTGAAAATGAGAGATGGGTGAGTGTCAGGAAGTAATTTGTTTTCTCAAGGCATAATGAACCTCCAGGATAAACTTTCATCTCCAGTGATCACAGCAAGGTGGTGGTGATATTTAAGAATAGACAAGCAGATTTCAGTGTAACAGAATATTGCGGGAAGAGCTATATAAAGAAGAGGTACTGCATTACCATCCAGGCCAGATAAAAGGCCAGATCTTTGATGAGCTGCAAAGGCAGCAGAAGCTTTGGTGGGTGCAAGTGGAGTTAAAACTGAATATTTTTTTTGAGTGATTCACTACATCTTTCTGTTTTGCAAAAAGCCATTGCTGAATCCTTAAAAGAGGCCTACGTATACCACAAAGACCTCTATGTACATTTCCAGTGCTTCTATTAAAAAGTTTCAGGGAAAATACCAATTCATCAGCCCTGCAGTGTTTCCTCTGAATCTTTTTTTAGGCTTGATGAACTTTGCTGAATTCAAGACAGGGTTTCCATGGAAACTTTGCTGTTTTTTCATCGCTGTGCTGCTGAGGTACACAGCTCTGAGGCAAATCATTGATATGGATTAACTAAGGACCAAGGGCTCCTTTTCTAGAATCATAGAATGGTTTGGGTTGGAAGGGACCTTCAGGATCATCTAGTCCACCACCCCTGCCATGGGCAGGGACAACTTCCACTAGACCAGGTTGCCAAAGCCCCATCCAGCCTGGCTTTGAACACCTCCAGGGATGGGGCGGCCACAGCTTCTCTGGGCAACCTGTTCTAGTGTCTCACCACCCTCACAGTCAAGAATTTCTTCCTAATATCTAATCTAAATCTCCCCTCTTTCAGTTTAAAATTGTCGCCCTTTGTCCTGTCTTGGTAAAAGTCTATCAAAAAGTCTTCTCCTTCAGGGTCTCCAACCCAGGGATGTACCCTGTCTCATGGCTGCTCTTGAGATGAGGAAAAAGACTTCTTCTGGGGCACTGAGGTGCTGCTCCCTAAAGAACTGGGATGATATTTTTATTGAGTAAGTATAGGGATCAGGTAACACATGTGGACTGAAACCAATTAAAGTGAAGAATAAATGGTCCCAGGTCACCTTTGAATCCATAAGCTTAGTGACATGACTAAAATGTCACCTAGGCATTCAGTATTTACAATGATTTGTAAATACTGCAGTGTTTGTCCAGGTAACTTTTATCAGCACCGAGGTTTCAAAATGAAAGTACAGATTCTATGGAAAAAAAAAAAAAGATAAAAAGATTGATTATGGGTCAACTATGTTTATCAGCATTTACTTATTATACCTACTTAAAAAAAAAATAAAAAAATTGATTGACAATCAACTACTCACTTTTTAGTTGGAGTGCACTAGGTTAGGAAGGTTATTGCTGACTGACATCTTCAGAGAGTGGAATTACTGATTTATGGCTGAAAGCAAGAAGAAAAGAGATTCTGAAAACTGTTTCTGCTACCTGAGACATCACTTCATGCAATGAAGCGAGGGTTAGAGGAAATGAGCAAATCAAAGAAAAAATAGTGTTATGATAGGGCTAGTGAGCGTTTGCAGAGTATTTTCTGATGCAGCAGTCACTCGCATGCAAATTACAAAGTCCTTGATGTCACACCACCAGGCTGAGGGACCATCCATAATGGTCTGATAAGGACACCGAGTCTATATCTGTGTGAAATGAACTAGAGGACAGCGGGCAAAGTTGCCTCTGACACAAAATCCACTGAGCAGCATCTTTGCTGGGAATTTTAGCTGAAAGGATAACCTGTAAGGAAAATGGTTTCAAGGCACAAGCAAAAGCTAGATAAGTTCTGGGATCTATACAGGGACAAAAGGAAGTTTCCCAGTAGAAATTTATGTTAGTTCCACCAGAAAACTTTCTCTAAATTAAAACTTTTTCCTGCCATCTCTGGACCTTTCATTTGGGCAAAAACTTTCAAGAAGCCTTGCCTTCTACTCCAACAGAGCAGAAAACAACAGTTGCAGGGACAGAGCAAGAAGATAACATCAAAATCAATAATATAAAATTGAGAAGATAAATTGGTATCTAAGAAAATAATTAGATTAAGGTGTCTAAAATGGGACAATGCAACACAATGAAGATTGGCCCAAATCTTTCTGTACTAAATTTTCCTCACCTTCACTGTGCAGTTAAAGAACTAAGAGCATATTTTACTCATTGTTGAGGGATGTGCTTTGAGATCTATTGGGTTATTAAATTTACATCTAAGTAAATTTAATGTAAATTTATTTTACCTCTTCAATTTCTAAGCATTTTATAGTTCGAATAGGAACTGTAGGTGTCTGCTTTGGATCCCTTTCCAATATTGTGTGAAACTCAATGCAATTAGATTTGTGCAAAAATAGTGAGGATGAGGTCAGATTGAGCTCCTTGGTTCATCCAGTTTAACACAGGTACTTATCTAAGGAACATGGTCATCCAAGGGTTTCTCAGGAGCCAGTGGGAATTAGTATTTCCAGTGGACGACACAGTAGATCTACTACCCTACTCACAGAGAGAGCATGAGGTGACCCTGCCTCTGTTCGGCAGGATGAATTCAGGATATACTTTGAAGGAGGAAGTGTTTAATGACGAGACCGTATAAGTCCCCCGAAAAGGGGAAGCTCAGAACATTGCATTTGCCGAGTTGTTCCTTTGTTGTACTGGCAACTGAATGGCAACAACATCATTCTTAATGGCAAATTTAAAAATTAAAATAAACCTGTGATGCTTTCTTGAACCCAGCATTTTGCCTGCAAGTAGCAGCAATGATAATTCCATGGCTGTTCATTATAACTGAGTGTCGGAAGTTTTTTCTGTGTCTTCCAAGCACAGAAAGGGGACAGGCTTTATGATTTAAAAAGCTATACGGACTTAGAAAGTTCATTTTGTTATTGGAGATACTACACTCGGTAGAGTAGAGGAGCGTTGTTGGAGCAAGTAATAATTGTGAAAACAGAATTAATTTTTCCACTGAGGCTTCCATGTGTTATCTCTTAATCCAATCCACTGTTCAGACCCGTAAAGAGTTGGTCTGGCAAAGCTGGCATGCTGCTGAGTGAAATTGGGTGGAAGGAGAGGTAAAAAGTGGGGTTAAGAATAACTTAGGTGAGTTTCATAGCTCAATGCTTTGGACTGGGAAGCCATGGTTCAAGCTGCAAATAAAAGCTATGTTATTACTAGCTTGGGAAAGCAGTATAATCATGTCAACATAGTTTGAGCTCTTTTGGTCTAAAATGATTGTCATAATGCATTTAAGAAATTTAATTATGTCAATAAAAGTCATTTTTGCATAGAGTATTGCACCTCCACAGAGGCTTATATCGACTTACACTGTTGCTCACCAACTGGCCATACTTGCACAGTGGCCACACTTTGTCCCTTTTGACCCATTTTGAGCTACAGATAACTATCATTTCAGATCTGAAGTGTGTCATGAATGTTTGATTTTGGGAGGTAAAGACTGAAAGAAGAAAGATGTAGCTATGATGCAAGAAAAGAATGATTATTTTTCATTTTTATATATATATAAAAATCACAATTCTAGTGTAATTAGTTAAATTGTTGCAAATAGCACAGGTACATTAGACTTTGTGTCTCTGAAGATTTCTATTTTTTGATACACTGTCCAAAAAGTAATATTAAAACAAAAGAAAAAAGGACTGAAATCTGTCAGCTGACTCACATTGATGCCAGAGGCGTTTTCCCAAGAAGGTAAAGCTCTCTCCAGGGCCAAAAAGCCAGCTGAAGGCTTAGCATCACTTTAAATCCCTCCAGAAAGTGACATTTCACTGATGGGTAAGTCTCAGAGCAGGCTTTTACATGGTGGGGATTTTCACAAATGTGGAGATTTTATTCTTTTGTGCTTTGTCAGTGACCTTTGACTAAATGTATCTTTTCTGGAGCAATCAAGCAACATTAGGAATATATCAGGAAAGATAAAAAACACCTTGAGAACATTTACTTTTATTGCAAGATGTCACATTCCCTGCCGTTCTGGGGAAATGAAGCCTGGGAGGGATAACAGTAGAAAGAGCATTTCATTGAATTGGCTCTTCTCATTCCCATTTCGTAACAATGAAGTATGAAACACAAATTTTAACACCTAGACAATGCATTTTGGCATAAATACACGGCTTTAAAAATTAATAAAAAGCTATATCAATTATAAAAGTGATTTACCAAGCACAATAAAAGTTGTCATCTGTCACTTTTATGCATGCATACCCGCTCTCTCTCTGTCATTGACTTTTACTCTTTCTGTATGCTAAATACTCTCATGAACCTACCATAGACTTCACAGGCTTTGACAGCCAGCAAGTTTTTTTTAATTATTTTCTTTTTTCTTTTTTTTTTTTTTGTTCTTTTTTGTTGTTGTTGTTTAGGGAAATAAGTCTTTGTTATATTCTGGTTTCATTTGCAGACACTTGCAGGCAGCCAGTCACCTTGGATACTTGTCTTTTTCATTATTTATCATCAGATGTGTGGTGATGCTTAATGCAAGAAACAGAGATGGGTTCTCATTTGCCATTTGCACACACAAAATAAGAAAAAAAAATCTTAATTCTTTTTAAGGGAATACTGTAAATTTGAAGCTAGATTGAACTATGTGATAAAATTCATCTTTATATAGCCCAAGTGTTCTGTAATATTCTTCAATCTCAGTACAATGTAAGTCTAAATGGTTTAGAGCTCAAATTTTTGCAAACATCTGCCATTCTTTCTTGCATTTATTTCAGTTTTGCAAGAAGAGGAATAGGAGTTGTTAATACTCTATGGAGAGCTATTTTTCCTCCCCATTAATGAAACTAAGGGACTATACTAAAGAAATTTTGTATTTTTTAACAGAATGAGATCTTAAAAAAGACAACAGATAAACTTATAAAAAGTAATTCCCCCTGCTGCCAAACACCACAACCTAGAAATACAATATAGAGATCTCTACAGAGGTCATATTTATGGATATTCCCCCGTCCTAAGTCATGTTTAATATTATTGAAACTAGACAAGCCTAAGCTCTGACTTTCTCTTTTTGAGAACACAATTTAGAAGCAGCAGCATTTCTGCTGCACGTTGGAGATTCTCCTGGCAGCCCTGGCAGATATCTCAGTGCCGTTATACCAGTCCCTATTACTGTGGTGAGGCACTGGCCTGAGTTGCCCAGAGAAGCTGTGGCTGCCCCATCCCTGGAGGTGTTCAAGGCCAGGCTGGATGGGGCTTTGAGCAGCCTGGTCTGGTGGGAGGTGTCCCTGCCCATGGCAGGGGGTTGGAACTAGATGATCTTTAAGGTCCCTTCCAACTCTAACCATTCTATGATTCTATATGTGCAGCAAGTCCTCTTCGACAAGAATCTGGTATCAAATGACAAAAACTAGTGGAGAAGCATTAGTAAGAGACAGGTTTATCAATTTACTGAACCCTAAAACTCTGAAACTAACCTGAAAGAGTTTCACAATCGCTGGATGACCTGGTGACTTTTGTGAATCAATAGAGCTTTATCCTAAGATAGTGGGTCTCGGTATCACAAAAAACATTGGCGATATTGGGTACTCCAGGCTATGCTTGGAGATAGCATCTGTTTCCATCCCTGGAGATATCTCTTCGGGGTAGATACCGGAGAGGTGGCTCAGTGGCAGGACGACACAGACATATTCCTCTTCTCCTTTCTGAGCCTCTCCTGCAGTTTGCTTTCCTTCCACACTACATTGTACCCAGGCATGTGAAGATGAGGTACCTCTGAATGCCAGCCAAATCTTTCTATTATGTTTAGGCAGCTGAAAGAAAATATGAGATGTCAGCATCCACCTTCCAGAAGTTTGATGCTTAATGCTATTTCCTCAGAACTGAGCTATTACTTCTCTATGTCTGGCAGAGAACTCAATCCACCACGATTTTAGATCATTCAGTCAATAAAAGCAGACTAAAGGACCTTTTCTTAAAAAAGAGGGAATTTATTCACCTCATCCCATAACTTGGAACTGCTCAATTCAGCCACTGCTAGGTAAATTCTTTCCTCAGCTTTTGTCAGTGTAGGGGTTTTCTGCCAAAGAGATTCACCAACAGGAAATTAGTCTCCAAATATCCTCAAATGCAGCTTGATGCAGTGCAAATTTTGTCTCTTTGGTGACAGCTGCCTACTTAACCACAGAGATTTCTGTGAGGAGCAGGGAAAATGTGTGTGCGCCTCATGGTATCGCTTCCCTGTAGTGACTGTAATTGTACCAAACCTCAAGGGCCCCCACTATAAATACTGAGTGATCCCAGTGCTGGAAAAAGACATTGCCTGAAGGTAGGGAATCTGTATATAACAAATACATCTCCCTCATAAAGACCACTCAAGTCAATTAATGGTTCTCATCACAATTAAAGCTAAACAGCTCATGTCCAACACATATTTTTAAGTTGTTAGCTTCAAAACGCTGGAGCAGGAAAAAGTAGAGCTCTTAGTCCTGAAGGTAAAGGAAAACTGAACATTCAGGACATGCTAACTGAAAAGGGGATGCTGGTCTTCCTTTACCACTTTCTAGTAACATACAGGCATTAAAATTGACTAAAATTCAGGGGCTGGGGGCTAATGAAGTCTGAACTTGTTATTTCACAGCAACACTGAAAAAGGCAGCTCTTCTGCAGAGTGGGACAGAGCAATGGATATAAATGGGCTCTCCCTTAATGCTTTGGGGTATAAAACCTTCAGTTTTCACACCCTTCAACTAACCTTAGAGGATGGGTTGAAACGGAGGAAGCTCTTGGAATTTGGTACTTCACTGTCAAGCTTCACCACAACTGCTCTTTGATGAGAGCAATAAAGGAAGGTGATGGCGTACTGCGTGTTCTGAGGGACACAAGGACAGGGCGGAGGGGTCTCATGCAGATATCCCGGGATCCCAGCTAACTCCGTTATCTGTGGTGAATCTGTGATTTTAGAAAACTCATGTGGTCCTACTGGCTTCGATTCACCCCTTGGCCTAAAACCTTTTACAAAACTTCTATTCGATATTTTCAACAGTTTTTATACAGATTTTGCTTAGAAAATACAGCTTGTGCATCGGGGAAGACAAATAGAGAACCAAAGGAGCAAAACACAAAGCCTGTTTTTCCCAGTTTTATATATATATATTAATGTGAACAATTGCCTGAAAGCCAACACCTGTATCTAGTGCACACTTGCAGTTAGATTTTCAACCTCCATGATATTTCAAGCAAATAAATGTCTCCAGTTTTGCATGGGATAGTGATAAACACTAGAGCAGGAGCAAGAAGGTATTACAACAGCTTAGTTTTCTCAAGACCTTCTTATTCTTAGGGATATTCAAGAACCGGAATCTTTAGACTTGAGATGCCGTTACAGTCTAGATCAGATTTTTTGTAGAGTCGGGATTTTTCTTACAGGCCCAGGTACCCAGTTGTTTTGCTTTAAGCATATTTGATGATTTCTTATGTTTCTGTTGATATTAGCATCACATGGACTAGAAGACTCCTCAGATATATTTATCCTAGTGATAGGCTGTGGATTTTTTGTTAGCATCAGCTTTTGATGAACAGCAAATGCATAGGACATACTAGAAGAGCACGCAGGAAACAACATACATGCTTTTATGTGTAATTATGAGTCCCCATTAAGGCAGATGGGGAAACCATGAGCAGTTCAACTCTGACTATATTATTTTTTTACGAGGAAGACATTGGGGTTTTTTAAATCCTCAAAATAAGTCAGTGTGAGAGTCAAATACTGCAGACTTTAGGCCAAAAACATTCTTGGTTTCTTTGGGTAAAGCTCCTGTTTTGGGGGCTGCAAAAGATCTTCAAGACTGGTCCTCAGCCCTTGAATCATTTTCTATGTGGTGTTTCACCAGACAGATTGTGGACTGTGACTTGTGTCACAATAATAAATGCCAGACATTTCTCATGCAGATAGCGTCTCATGAAAGCGCTTTAACAGGAGAAATGAAAGTCTAAATGTATGGGCACTTTAATCGAGGGCAGGAGCGTTGATCTTTAGCAGAATACAAGGTGACCCTATTTGTCTGATGGATGTGGAGATTGAAGAGAAGCAAAATGCTTCGTCTCTTGGGTTTTCTCCTTTCCTCTCTTTTTCGGTCTGTGTTTTAAGGCTGCACTTCCAGTTCAGAAATGTAATACTTGTGCATTTTCCATATGACTATGTGTTTGCATATAACTATACTTTCCATTAAATGGAAGCCATATTCTTGAAATTGCAACAATTTTGCAACCTTTCCCAAGACATTGTTTGGCAAGGTTGAAGCAGGGGCATTAAAGATTTATTATGAAATGTATTCCCAAAAGGTATTTAGTGCTGTAGAGTTTTGCTCCAGACACCTGAATTTCAAGGCCAGGCTGGATGGGGCTTTGAGCAGCCTGGTCTAGTGGGAGGTGTCCCTGCCCAGGGCAGGGGGTTGGAACTAGATGATCTTTAATGTCCGTTCCAACCCGAACCATTCTATGATTCTATGAATCTGTGGAAAAGAATAGGATTTTTATGATGCTTTCGTGATCTTTGTAGAAAGAAGAATCTACAGCTGGAGAAACTGTGACTACAGATGCCATGACAAGTAGATACCACGATAGGATACCAGGAAGAAATGTAGTTTGTAATCACATACTACATTTTGTAATGTATGTAACACTATTTATTGACATGTTCTATAGTTTAGAGTAATTTATCGTTTTAGAGGAAGGCTTTTTTTGGTCAAGATTGTCGAAATAAGGCCCCAGCACAGCAAAGTACTTTACACATGCCCAACTATAAGCACTATAGCCAGTCTACTGGGATTGTTGTCATGTTTTAGTACAATCCTTTTTCAGAGTTTAAAAAATTCTGCTGTGCAATATAGTGGAGTTTAACAATGACTTCATATTCAGCCTGCTGACAGGCGGTACACAGCCAAAGGAAAAAAATAGGGTCTAAGAGTGTAATAGGATGAAGACATAAAATGAGGATTCAAGCGGTGGGAAAAAAATTGTTCTATGTAGATATCAGTATAAAGATTGCAGTAGGTACAAGAATGGGTTCCTACCCAGGAGTAATTCAAGATTATTTCAAAGAAAATGTCATTTTTCCCCCCTCCCTCAAAGCAGAGCTGGGCAGGAATAAAAAATTCAAGTTAAAGGAATTCTAGAATTTAAAACTATTTTGCTATTCGGAAATGGAGTAAATACATGCTATCTCAATAAAATTTTCCAGGAAATTAAATTTTCGAGGAAAAAAGAATTGTTTAATATATGGTAACTTCTGGAACTCTTTCATTAAAACTTAATTTCTTGTGTACCAATAATGCGTTTCCAACTATTTCATTTCCTCTTTCTAAACGGAATTTCAACTTCCTTTTCTTATTTCAAAATGTTTTCATTTAAATGAAAATGGAATTGTATGATGAATACAACTTTTGACCAAACAACCTGCCCGACTTTTTCAGAGAACCTCTGTAAGTCTTTTGAAGGTTTCATGCCAGCTCACACATTGGAGGAGCTTTATATGCGCTCCCTTTAAAGCGTGAACTGAAGCGCTTGGGTGAATAACAATAAATTAGACTTCTAAATGCACATATTGTCATCTTTCCCAGTAAGTCACAGCTATTTCTTTCAGAAACTGGTCCTTTCTGTCAAATCTGTCAATGCAAAATGCTGTCTAGAGAACCTCACCTTCAAATTAGTCAGAAACTGAAGCTATTTGGAAAGAAACAATAAAAACATTGGTTGAAATGCAAGGCAGGATACCACCTCTGGGGAAACTGGAGGACTGTGAGTGCAAATGTCTTTTCTGCAGTTGGAGATCCTTTGTCTGGATCTGAGTCACGGCCTTATAATCTCAGCAGGCTGCACATACGGACACAATTCATTTCCATCTTTCTGAAACAAAACAGAAAGATGTACTGCACTGAGCTGGAGAAAAACTTATTGCCAAGGTCTCAGTCCCTAGGAATACAGCAAACCTTCCCCTTCTTCAGTTGCTGTAAGCTTGCATAACTGTAACTGGTGACAATATTAATTTGAGGGTGGTCAGAACTGTTCCATCAAAGTAGTTTGCAGGAGAATTAACTTTTTCAGTCCAAGGGTGTTGTTCACAAAATATTCTTTGCTACCCTAGTAAAACAAATTAGTTTTGGGGTGGATTTTTGTTTGTTTTCATAAAAGGTCACATGCCCCAAAGCCCTAGAGTTATTCCCCTTTTAAAGGATGGACGATGGCATCTCGTGGGAGTCGTGAGGCAGGTGGCAGGGCAGAAAATAAAGGCATATCCTGGTGACTGTAAGACAAGACCCTTCCCAGTTAGACTGGGAAAATTCAGCCACAGCAGCACCATGACTTCAACATGCTAAAAGGAGAGGAGTAATCTTTCAGGTGAGATGACAGCGTCCTTGACAAATAAGTGTTACTTTTTATTAGCCTATGAATTGTAAAGGATAAGGCTGAAATGAGGTGAAGGATAATGTTATTTCACATGCATAGCTGAGTCCTTGGGAGCAATCTGCTGGATCTTGCTGGTAAGGGTGGAAAGAAGTTTATGAATTCTTGCATGTCTAGAAACCCAAGTGAGCAATGTAATGCTCAAGCATCAATGACAAGATGGTGAGTGTAATGAGGAGTGTTTGGATATAAAGTTGCCGTCACGCACTAGAGAAAGTCTTAAATTAGGCAAAATCTGATTTCAGCATTTAATTTAAGATGCTGACCTTCAGTAACATCTTGCTATTGTATCTTGGATTTGTTGACCATCCATTAAATATGGAGGGAGCATGACACAGGAAATTCGCTCCTGGATGGTCAGTGAAGAGAAAGCCCAGATATAAACTTTTGCTGTAAATTGCTGTTGCTTCCATTGATGAAAACAGTATAGATCATGGCAGTCTTCACCACAGGGACTAGCAGAACTACTTCTATCAATTTTTAAATCATATGAAAAATTTATTTGAATGTAGTAATTCATCAAAATGGAGACTCCTTATGGAGACATATAAAAATTATCAGGAAAAAAACCCCAACTCTATTCCAGGATAGAATTGTCTGCTCAAAACTAGGAGAGGGAAAGAAAACCATCCCAGAAAAAAACCTCCACAGATTCTGTGAGTATGGTATATTTGGTTCTGGGTCTTAAGCAAATTCTTTTTTTTTCCCCGTAATTGTATAAAATAGAATGTGTGAGACAGGGAACAATCAGAAAAAAAAATCCATAGCATGGTAACTAGGCTGCTTTTCCTTTCAAGCCCAACTCAAAGGCTGTCCAAATGAGGGTTTGAAATCAAACCTCCCACAATCTACATTATTTCACGACAAATTCTCTGGAGCAAGACAGTTGCATTTTCTCATACTTTATGTTCCGAACAGTAGACTGACAGACATGGAGTGAGTGAGCCACACCAAAGCTCATGTTATTTTCCAGAGTAATTGCTTGCTTTGATGCAGCAACGATTTCTTTTTTTTTCCCTCCTCTGCAAAAGCGTACTATTCCCTGGCTCTGGGTCTGGAATGTCACCCTCTAAAACAAAATAATGACACGCTTCCTTCCTCTACAAACTGTGCCCCAGTGGGAAACCCTTCTGTTATTTAAAAGATTTAAATACTGAAACAGTACCTTTGTATGAGCCAGAGACACTGCTTTAGAGACTAACTGCCTGTGAAGCCCAAATGCTGATCTCCTTAGTCAAGCTAATGATAGCTTCTAGTTCAAGGAGAGCTGTTCTTTTTATTACTGCTATTACTGATGGTGTTGTAATTATTTTGTTCATCTCACTGTCTCTAGAAGAATTCTGACTAGTTATTAATATCTCAAGATACAGCTAAAACTTTCATCAGCTTCATTTGAAAAGAAAAGCGAGGTTTCTGTTTGCAACTGAGCCTGCTATCCTTTTCCATTTGGGTTTTAATTTCACTAGAAAGTGTTAGGTTGCCATGGCAAAGCTCATATCTTCACTTCCCTGTCTCAGTAGGTGCTTTGAAGGGGGGAGGTGGTCAGAACAAGAGGTAATTTGTACTAACGAATGGCTGTATTGTAATAATGTGCTCCGATTGGGCTCACTTTCAAGTTCCTCCAAAAAATACCCCCACGACAAATTCAGTGTATTCTCAGCGCAAACAGCCAAGGGGATGCACAGAATTTTATAGAAATTAAAGCCAGGCATTAAAAGCCTTGGCTTTGATATGCCATCTTTCAAGCTGGTAATAGTAGCAGTAAACACCAGGATCAACAAATCAAACCCTCAGATCTTCCCTGATCTCTCACTGCGGCTGGGGGAAGAGCTTGAGCAGGGAACAGAACCAAAGCTCTGAGTTAATTGGTTAAGTGATGCAGCAGAGAAAATCCTTTGTGATACCAGGTTCATGTCGAGTCCCTACTGGCAGAAGCTCCCCAGTGAATTATACTTTTTAGGGTGACTCCTAGGATGTAGCTGAAAAGACTAAAATGTCAAACAACCTGTTTCTTACATAGGAGGAACATCTGGCTAATGATTCAACTTACCACGCAGTGCTGTACTACTATTAGTTTATAAGCCCTCAAAGGCATGGAATTGCATTTAGAACATGTAACATCTAAATTTATGTGTATTTTGATTTCTTCCAGTAAAAATTTCTACAGCCTTGTTTTGGTACCTTCATTAATACCATGGAAAATGAGGAGACTCCAATCATATAAGCTAACACCTGTCCTTCAGGTAACTTCAAGCGATTTGTGGTGGTGAGACTGTGAAGTCTAGTAAAATTTTGTACTTGGATGCCTCCAGCTCATGGGATGTCTATGTTTTACTCACTGATACAAGTCTTAGGATTCCAAGCAGAAAAATATGTTGTGGGAGCTTTCAGATAAGTGGTGACACTGCTGTGAGGTGAGAGCCAAATTATTAGCAATGTTTATTTGCTGAGTTACTCTGCAGGCCAGTGGGCGATCAGAGAATCATTTAGGTTGGCAAGGACATCTGGAGTCCTCTAGTCCAACCTTCTGCTGAAAACAGGGCTAATTTCCAAGTTAAACCTCCTTCCTCATGGCCTGGTGCAGCAAAATGTGAAAATACTCGACATGTCACAGACTTTCCAGCCCCTGTATGTGTGCTTCAACATTCTTGCAATGAAGAATTTTTTTTCTGATTTCCAAATAGTGTTGACGTTTGTGACCACTGCCTCCTGTCCTTTCATGGTGCATCTCTTAACCTCTTAATCTCTTACATGATGCCTGTGTCTGTCTTCACTGTAACCCTTCTATATGTTTCAGGAGACTGCAGTTAGTTACTCCTTAGCTTTCTCTTTTTTTCTCTTTCTTTCTTGCCGCTTGGCTAAAAACGTCCTTGTCTTTCAGCTTCTCCACATAACTCATTATCTCCATCCTTCTCACTGTTTTAGTGAGACTTTCTGTTGGACTTTCTCCAGCTTTTTAGTATCTTCTTTCTAGTGGGACAGTACTGCC
This sequence comes from Alca torda, assembly GCA_008658365.1. Classification (NCBI taxonomy): domain Eukaryota; kingdom Metazoa; phylum Chordata; class Aves; order Charadriiformes; family Alcidae; genus Alca; species Alca torda. The sequence goes on from CM018077.1 coordinate 161,101,241, forward strand.
TTGCTGCTGTTGAATGGGGGGGAATCATCATGGCACTCAGCCTTCTGGCTGTGCTATTGCTAGTGTGGTCCATCATGCCGTTAATTTTCATCGTTGCAGGGGTACACTGCTGACCCATCTGCAACTTGTTCCCTACCAGAACCCCACAGAAGAGAAGAAAACCCTACTGCCATCCTCCCTGCCTCTCCTTACAAAGGTGTCCACCCATCACAGTGCTCCAGCAAGCTGAGTTTCCTCCAAATCTCTGTCATTCCAGTGTCATAGCTCTGCACCCGCACATCGGTTTCTCATTCCTCCCGTTTGTTTCTCATGCTGGGTATGTGCAAGTATAGGTACTCCAGACGCACTTCATCAGGGGAGAGTCAGGGATCATCCTCTGCTGCCCCCTGCTTTGCTTGCTTCCTTTCACCCGTGCTCTTCAGGGTGTTGGTCTCCAGCCCCCAGCAAACCTAGTTCAAAGCCCTCCTTGCCAGGTTAGCATGTCTCTTGGCAAAGATGCTCTTGTCTGTCCTTGCCCTTTGAAGCAGATCCAGTTGTCACAGACTCTCAGTTGTTTAGGGAAGACTTTTTTCCTGTCTTTCTTTCCTTTTTTTTTTTTTAATTAAAGCTCTGTAAAAGCATATGTAATTTGAGAGAGTGGGGCTGAAGTGCAGTCATTAATGACTAATGAGGAACTGAGGACTGACCTGCAGGAGGCCTCCAAATTGAATATTTTCTCTTCAGATTTAGCATGATTAAACAAATCCGTTTTGTGTCCAATCACTAGCTTTCCTAGAGAATTATCTTCCTGCTGCTCTGTCCAAACCCACAGAGACTAATTTAGATAGCATTAATTGGTAATTTCCCAGATCAAAGCCCTTAATCAAATCAATAAGGATAGCTGCTGTGCACTGTGCTGATTATCATTCATAGACATAAAATATTATTTGTCATGTCTACCTTGATAATGACATCAGAGGAATACCAAGACCAATGAGGAGCGATGTCCTGATAGCTTAATGTGTTGATAATGCAAACTGTTTTTTTCCCTAAACGATTTGCTTGCCAGGGCACAGGGGTTCTCCTTGCTGTGGGCTTCCTTTAACTCCAAGATTTGTCGATCGCCTAAACATATATAAATTACTGTCAGCAACCTTGGTGATTATTTTTGTAAAAGTTGCAATACTTATGGAGATATTTCAGGAGTGAGTTTATTATTTGGTTGTGGAGAAAGGGGAGGGGCTGGAAAGGCTTAGCAAGAAATGGTCATTTATCTTAAGAGTGAGAGGTGTGAAAAGTGACCCAATTCATAGGGCAGGAGCAGCTGTATAGCTACATGGTTTTCCTATATTAACATCAAATCTTGATTTTTTTTTCCGTCTTCAAAGGGGAAAGTGTGGTCTAAAAGCTGTTGGCTCACTAGCAATAATTGCTTCTTGATATAAATACCAAACAATTAATGCAATGAATCCAACTCTCTAAACCTTTTAGAGGGAAGAGACAAGATTCATAGGGAACGAGGCAAAAAGAGCTTTTGTAGAAAACAGGTGAAAGCCATTGCTGCCGGTGAACATTTTGTTCTCTAGAGAAGTTATATGTGATATTTCGGTTGGGGGTTTGAGGTAGTAAGACCAGCTGCCCCCTTTCCTGCTTAATCTGCCTTCATGATGAGCGAGGGTGCAGGATAAGGGGGATGTGAACCATGTACCTGTGGATCCTCTGGTGGAAGATACTGGGAAAGACGTGGGTAGAAAATGGGCAAATCACTTGTCCTGTTCCCCTCTGGCTGATGAAGATGAAGGTCTGTTAGTGGGAAATATATATACACATGTACAACATGGGTCCCTCTCTCAGCTGGACTCAGCTGTCTACCCAGTCTAACCAGTAGACACAGTCTACCCAGTAGCTGCCCATGGATCCCACTCTCTCCAGTTGTGTCCCTCACACACACACACACATAAATGTGTTTCCCAGTCAATCCCAGACCACCACGGCAGATGATTTGCTGGTGCTCACACACTCCTTTGTACGCTTGTGGTCACTTCAGTCGCTGCCATGGTGGACACATGGGCTCCCTCTCCAGTTGCTACATTCAGATACCCGTACACACACATGCACACAGAATAGAGTCCTTCACCCAGGAAAACAGTTAGAACAGGACATTGATGAGAGGAAAGACTAGACTGTGCTGATCAGGCACAGAATAGGACCTGACAAGCAAATAGTTTGCATGTGACCAGCCCTTTCTATCCCCTTGGACCTCTATTTTCCCACACTTGTTCCTCTCTAAACCACCTTGATCCTTCCCTTTCCTTGCCTTAGGGGGTTCCTCCCCTAAACACACTACAACAAGCCTTGTGCAATCCAAAAATGCCCTTCCTCTGCATCCTGTAATGTGTCCCATACCCCTAAATGGTGTCTCCCCTTGGTCTGTAAGGTTTCCTGGAGAACCTCTCCACTGACCTATCAGGTGAGTGTTGCCCATGGGACCAATGCTCTCCTGGGACAGCCCTGGGACAACCCGGGGTGGGGGCTTTTGTCTCTGATGGGGGTATTGTTCCTCTCTGTCAGTGGGGATGGGACTTTGAATGGGGTGAAAGCTCCTGTTATGGGTCTGGGAGTAGCTGGATCAGGGTAAGGTTTGAGTTTCCCTATCTGCAACTATTCCTCTGCTTTGTGTGAGCAGAGGCGAGCTTTTAATCACATAACCTTTTTCTAGATCCAGCATCAGCCATAATTCCTAGCTCCTATACATCACTTTCCACCCGTGGATCTCAAAGCACAGCCAGCAAATACCTAAGCCCAGAAGCCAAGTGAGGGAAGGAGGGTAACCCATCCATGACACGACTCCTTCCTTAGATTCATGCTCACTCACACATTGCATTATCCAGTTCTTAGTTCATTATCTAGTCTCATACTCGCGAGCTTGTCAGTGAAATTCCCTGTTTCTTTGGCAAACCTGCACAGGTGGAAGAAAGTGGTTTTTCTGCTTTGTTTTTCTTTGTTTGAGGATTCTGCGTTGGAGAGCGGGGTAGGGAGAGGGGGAATCAACAGCCCTGTGAAAAACCAGCTGCTTGCAACATGCTTCTCTTGCAGCTTTCTGTCAGAAATCTGACAGCTTTAGTTATTGTGATGGAGAAATAATGAGGTGAGAAAAGAGTTGTCAAAAAAAGATCTGTATTCTTCTTCCAAGGAAGTAATTTACTTTTAGTGTGCTCTGTGGCTCCTAGAGCCAAGGAGACGTGTAAGGATTCCAGTTATAGACAAAACTCTGTATTTGTCTAAACCAAGGCAATTACCAAAATAAAACAGAAAAAAACCCTAATTTGTCTACAAAAAGGCCTATTACTTATGCTATGATTCATCTAATTAAATGTGGGTGTTAACAGAATTTAGGCTAGGTTGCTATAGGTGAGCAAGTCAACATGGGTTGCCTTTTAGTTAGTGGGGAAACAGTTAAAGGTGTTAGTGGATTTTAAGGTTAATTTACTTCACCCTAAAACAAACTCCTGCATTTGACCAGTTGATTTTCCCCCTAAATTCATTGACTGTATTAATCAGCATAGATATATGGTGCTACCTGAGATACCCTAACACATTCCACAGGGAAGCTGGTATAGGTGACACAGAATTTCTTCTGCACTAATAACTGTATCCACGAGGGATACCCTAACACATCAAAAAATGGCACTAAAAGTCTATGTTTATGCAATTGAATCATGCACAAGATCACCATTTACTACTATAGAAACCTGGGAAACTGTCTTGCATATATATATTTCCTTAGCTATCCAGCTTGGCACTACAAGGACAGAAATCTCAGCACCTGGGAAGTTTTTTATGCCCCAGACATCCACAGGAGAAACCTTAGGGCATCTCGCATAGCACCAGGTCACCTCTGCTGAGACAACTGAATCTCCCTTAGCCAATACAGTGATGGGGTTTGGAGAACATTTCAGATCACCTGAGGCAGACAGCAAGTGTGGGTTTCAGTGGCCAAAGACTAATGGTCTAGAGCAATTTCAGAGATCTTAGGTACCCGAGCAATTCCCATTCACCTGATAAATATGACCAAAGACTTTTTGGAGGTCCATGCCATTCTGGAGCCTCATCTGGAGGCTGGGTGGCATAACCTGGCACATTTCAAATCACACTAAAAGCATAAGTTTAGACACATTAATTATGCCCCTAGTGTTTTTTTTAGATTATTGATTGTCTAGGCTTGGTGGACTGCTGGATGGGGCTTTGAGAAACCTGGTCTAGTGGGAGGTGTCCCTGCCCATGGCAGGGGGTTGGAACTAGATGATCTTTAAGGTCCCTTCTAACCTGAACCATGCTGATTCTATGATTCTATGACTGTACTGTCTGATTAGTTCTCCGCTGACTAAAATGTAAGTTTATGCACTGATGCATATATTCATATCGGCATGTACAGACCTACGTTTAGGTTATGTGATAGAGAGCTGGATTTACCCCTGAAAATTAGTTGAGACGAACCACTGTGTAGATGACTGGATCAACACAGTTGCCTACACTTTATATAGCTAAAGAATAATAAAACACTTTAAAGTTTCAGGAATAGGTTTTTTGACATATTCAACTTAGTAACACAGTCCCTTTATACATCTGGTTATTTACACATCTTAACTCTGAGATTCCCCCTTTGAGCAGATGGAAATGTAAAATTTTAAAGAAATAAGTCGTCATCTTAAATGGTGCTTGGATCTTGAGTCACCCTCCATTGGATCATTATTGCTCCATGAAATGATGTTGCTGAAGGTAGTTAGATCCACATTTTGAAAGAAGGTCCAACACTTTTTTAGCATTTGCAACACTGGAAGTGCAAGACAGCCACAGTTTTTGTTTGGAGCGTCTCAATTTGTCATGCTACATATGGAATGAAGACATGCTTTTCATTCACAAATTAAATACAGACAGCTTAGAACACGCACGTTTTCCTACATATGTGCCTAACTTTTGCACAAGCATGACTAGCAGAACCAATCTACCTTCCTTATGCCATGCACACAAATCTGAGCCCACCACTTGAACTCTAAATATTCCATGATGCAGTATTTATGCTTGTGAGACAAGCTGATTGTCACTATCCTACAAGCCTTATCCACAGCCAAGGGATCATGCCCAGTGGAAATAATAAAATTGTTTCCTATGCTCCACCAGCAGGATGAATTCTGACTGGTATTTTCAGTTTCCTCTTTTTTTCCCGGCACCTTTCAAATTGCTGGAACCAAACTCTGCCCCTTCCTCCATTCCTTCTTCGAATATAACGTTTCAAAACAACCTCGGGCACAGAAAGTCAGGAGGCCACTAAGAATTCCCATATTCAGTATTCCCATATTGTTCCCATATTATTCCTATATACAATATAGTTATTATCATTTTAGTCTGCCAGATTTTGAAATAATAAAATTTTGATTGCCTTGGGTGGGTGATAATGAATATACGATAACTTAAGCTCAGATATTCTTTTGTCATAAAGAATATGCTTTTTTTTTCTTTCTTGTCATAGTTCTCGTCCCCTGTGAAAACAACATGCTTGACCCAAATTACAAATCAGAGCATCTGACTTGAACCAGTTGAGTATTCACACATAAAACAAATTAATCCTAAGGCCAGGCTGGAGTATGTCAACACCTGATTCTCTCTGACTTACGGTAGCATGTAGCCGTCACTAATATATCTGAGGAAATTAGTATTACTGCTCTGGCTGAGGTTATTGACACAATGGGTTTGGTGTCACATGACACAGCTGTATGAGGAGCTATGCTGATCAACAACATACAATCATCACCCACATGTCATCAGACAGTGCCTGTCAACTTCTGTCCAGCCAGGGCTGGATGTGAGCTGGTGACATGCCTGGCTCTTTCTACCTACCCCTTGGAAAACCACTTTTATGGACAATAGATGGTATGGCTAGTGACATTTCTGTTTCCAATTTTCTCTTTTGTTACTCCCCTGGTTTACTTAGCTGCAGTTTTGGAAAATGTTGAATGAGCACAAGAACCCTTATGTTCCAGGGCCCTGCCTAATCACCTGGCAGCATAGCTTTAAGTGATATTACACTGTGATTACATTAGCTGCAGTATTGGATGCTCGTTATCATGTCTTAATTGTGCAATAATTTTGATCAAGTGTAATCTTCTTGGTGCCGACTGTTGTGATTGCAAAATAAAAACACAGTTTAGGGGCTGTTGCATGTACATCTGCTCAGTGATTCCTTCAGTGCATTTGGTTGTGCACACACACGTGTGTGTTTGTGTGTGTGAGAGACAGGCAGAGCATGAGCAGTCAAGGCAGCTGCCTGCCAAAATGTTCCCTGCCTGCAGTTGGAAAGAACTGACAAAGGAGCCCTGGCTAATCTTGCCACGGTGGTTGAAGAAGTCACCTCTGTCAGTCATCAGCCTGCGATCATATCTATCACCTCGATGGCAGTCAGTAGGATGGATGCCTGTGCCCACGCCTCAGCTACCTCAGTGTCAGATCAGGCATTTTTGCTTTGCTGTCTGCTCCTGAGTGGCTGCAGCTTGGAAAATAGACTTTGGAGAGAAGGGTTGTGTTGCAAACCTGTGTTCGTTGCTGTAAACCCCACTATGGGTGCAGAATGGCAGAGAAGCCATTGCAGAAAGATCTGGCAGAGCTTATTTCTCAGTGCCTGTGCTCTCCCAAGGCACTCTATACATTTGCTATGCTTACACCCAGGCAAACCCACTGATAAATGAAGAGGGGAATGGGTCGTAATGGAGAATAAATATATAATAAAGAATAGACACTGCAGTAGAATCATAGAATCATAGAATGTGTTGGGTTGGAAGGGACCTTTAAAGGTCATCTAGTCCAACCCCCCTGCAGTAAGCAGGGACATCTTCAACTAGATCAGGTTGCTCAGAGCCTCATCAAGCCTGGCCTTGAATGTCTCCAGGGATGGGACCTCCACCACCTCTCTGGGGAACCTGTTCCAGTGTCTCACCACCCTCATTGTAAAGAACTTCTTCCTAATGCCTAATCTAAACCCACTCTGCTCTAGTTTAAACCATTACCCTTCGTCCTATCACTACATGCCCTTGCAAACAGCCCCTCCGCAGCTTTCTTGTAGGCCCCCTTCAGGGACTGGAAGGCCACTATAACGTCTCCCCGGAGCATTCTCTTCTCCAAGCTAAGACAGACACAGGACACTGACCTGGAAGGATGAAACATCTGAGCATGAAAATCAGTCAAGAATAGTTTACACTCTCTAAAGGTAAAACACCAGGTGGATGCACGAATTCTCACCTATTGCAGCTTCTCTACAGAAAGTCGGTGGTATCCGCTCAAATACAGGATATTCAGTGGCAACAGAATTTGAATCTAACTTGAAAAATGTCCTTTCTCTTAGAACAACATCTTGCTTCAGCTCAGGATGATGTTTGAAAAGGGAGTACCGTCTCTTGATTAAAACATCCCGCTTCCCCTTAAACTAAAGAGCCGTCACTGATTTCTCAGTCTACTTATTAGAGCTGAGAGGAATTCGGAACATCCTTTGTATGATAAATGCTGATCTGTTTTGAAGAAAATCATCATTCCAGACTGGAATGAATGTTTACAATGAAAGTATAAAAATCTGAAAGGGAAAAAGAAAGTTTTGAAAATGTGTGGCATTTTTTTTCAATTTCAACTTTGTAACATGATAAATTATATCCTTACGTGTCATGTATTATAATGAGCAGCACACATTTCAAAATGAGAAGTAATTACAAAACAAAAACAAACAAATCCTGCAATGAGCTGTTAAAGCTGAAAATCTCCCAGCGCAGCGTTTTCAAACAGCTGTACTGCTAAATTGCCTGTTCCCTTGATATCAAAGAACAGACAGAAAACTCCTGCTAGAGAGTTCAACCAGCACAGCCTCAGGTAATGTGCAACCACCAGAGAGAAGATGGGAGAGAAGTAGCTATAGAAAACAGGGCAGACACTGTTCAAACACACAGACTTGGGACCAGCTGTGTAGGGGTTACTTGAGAAATGACATCCAGCAAAAACAAATGGACCCACGAAGGAAACCCTTTTAGAGAGGATGTTACTGATATGCATCAAAAGAGAAAAATAACAGCGTCCTCTTAATCCAGGAAACAGGTCTTTTCTAGGTCTGTATTTACAATGATTGCTTCTCTGCTGGAGGGATTTGATCTTCAGATGTCACATGTGGATGTGCACCATCATAAGCTAGGGTAAGTCCCATGCTGGATTCCCTGTTCCGATGGCTCTGGTTACTACAGGGCAAGACTGAACATCTTCCCTCACTCATATTACCTGATGGATGCTTCTTAAGCACCACACCTTCGCTTCTGCCATGATGGTTTGCTGAAGTATCCATGCTCTAGACAATACCACCAACTGCGTGAACAAGCTTGGTGGAGAACAATGAAACAGATAAATGAGGGAGATTTAATAATGATAACACCCAGAGTGAAATTTCATTGTTAGCAAAGACATCTTAGCTGAAATAACCTCCATCAAATACTGAAAGAGAGGAAAATCAAATCTTTCATGTCTATTGTTTCTTTTGGCAGGACCTTAGTTTTCAGCATGGGCTAATGTGACAGGGAATCAATGTAATGACTTCCTGGAAGATCATTTTCTTTACAACAACAACAACAAAAAAGAGGAATGTACAAAGAATGAAGGCTAAATTTTGCGCAAAGACAGTTTGATTCATGTGCTGCGCAGGTTGTATTCTTTCACCTCTCCCTTGATAACCTTACCCTTTTCAGGTCTTGTAATTCTGTTTTCTCATGACTGTCAGTAATTTTCTGGTCTGCCTTTCATGGACTCATCATTTGTCCTTCAGGGGTTCTCCCCAGTCTCCAAGGGGGTTTACAGGATTCCTCCTTCTGCTCGTCTTTCCCCACACCCATCACAGGATTCTTTTTTTTTTTTCTTTTATTAATTGACACTGATGACTCAGCAGATCATCCTCTCTATTCTGTGTCTGTCTCAACACTACACCGTCCCACAGCTCAGCCCATCCTTAACATTTCCCTTCCAATATCCAGCAAGGACATTAACATTGCCAATCTCAGTCCTTAATTTATCTTTTTTCCCCACTGAGGTCTTGAGAATCCCTTCTACTACTGAAAAAAACAACATTATAAATATCCAAGCCAACAGATCCATAACTGGGTTCAGATTAGTTTTCTAGGAAAACAAAAAATAGGAAAGTCTCATGACTATTTCCTTTGTTGTACTTTTACAATCAGTCTTTCTTGTGTGCCTATATCACTCCTTTTTTCACCTACCAACATCTTGCCCATTATAAACAGATCTCAGTGGAAAAAATTCTGTTGTTTAGAAAATGCTCATTTTCTGATTTTTTTTTGTGGGAAATTATAATTTCAGTATAAAAGTGATGAAATGGATGATTTCACTTTTTCTTTTCATTTTGCTAAGCGGAAGGAATTAATCTGAGTTATCACTTATGATTTCTGTATTATGTTGGATATAATCGTAGTGCTATATTTCTATATTGTAATGAGAGAAATGTACTTTAGTGTATTATGACAATGTGAAAAAGGTTCACTTCTTTCTTGTCCACACAAAAGGAAAAATCATCTGCCATTATCTCCCCACACATTTTCATATTTCCAACTCACTCTTCTTCTGCCCTTACGATTTTGTCCATATTGTCAGTCCTTTGTCTGCACATTCTGATGCGTAGCCAGGACAGATGGCAAGGTCTTGGAGTTCCTTATGGTATGAAAATTCAGTTTTATGACCACATTAAGCTACAGTCTTCTCTGTGACCTAACTTTCTGATACTTTGTCCTCTCAGCTTTCTTTAGACACTCTGCCTACAATATCTTCATGGCTCATTGCTCTGATTTCCTAACCCCTCTAATGGGGGTTATGAAGGACCCCTACATTGGTTTCTTCTGCAGCCCATCAAAGATTTGGTTTTCCTCGTTATCTCTAAGGAGGTTAGAGCTTAGATCTTTTTTTAACTTAGCTGTTTCATTAACTCATGGTGGCAGGAGATGCCGCACGTTTCCTGATGGTCTTCCCACCATCTCTGTCTCTATTTCACCTTCACTTTTCCTTTTTTTCCAGGCCAGTATGCATAAGATCTTCACTCCAATGCTGGCAAAAATCTCCCAGGTTACTTTTCAGGTCTCTTAAACCTCAGACTGTTGCCTTTAGGCATTTACTAGGGCATGGATAGATAATAAAAATCTCACATACACCAAACAAATAAAAGCATATGACTAGGATCACATTTTGAAGCAGTCTTTAATTATGTGATCACATTAACCCCCAGTTTCATACTTTATTTTGTGCACAGAACATAATAATAATTTAGAAAGAAGACAGCCAATATGTTGTTTGTGTTTTCCTGTTCAGGGGCTGGCAGCAAGTTTATCCTTGAACCTCACTTAACCTTGTTCTAAAGATAAAACTAAAAATACCAGCTTGGGCTCTTCTCTTATGCTCAATAACACGTCTTCTGAGAGTTTCAAAACTTCTTAGGAGCTAATTTTCAAAATGTTACTATTTTGGGGATCATGCTAATTTGAGAGAGAGATGTCTGATGCACAAAATTGAAGCCAAATATTTCTTCTAATTTTTGGGTGCTGAATTACAGTTACCCTGTTGTGACAATAACTGCAGCCAGGAACCTAAGCTAATAAGATTCCCAGCACAGCCTTACTGGGATAAAAGAGTTGGTTCCTCTCTGATTTGTAGGAGCCATGTAGAAAGCTGGCACCAGAACCAGAAGTTAAGGACAGGGACGTGTCTCTTCCAATGAAGATGTCTTCCAGATGCTGGAAGCTCTCTGATATGCAGAACGTACGGGGTTATATTAATGAATCTCACATGCAGTGGGAAGGATTTACTATACTGGAAGTGAAAAATCGCCAGTACCTTGGCACTTGCTATTTGCCATATCAAACTCTGGTCAAGAACTTGAAATTTAGGGGAAAGGGAACTTTACTCATCGTGCACTGAGCAACTGAGTAGCATTAGGAAGAAATACTGCTTTCTGCCCTCTGCAGGAGTCCTAGTCCTAGTCGGTATATTGATTTCAGATGAGTGATGAATACATCCCCCGATGCATGTTTTCTAACATCCTTGAGGCTTCCAATCCACAAGCAATTCCCACCGGACAGGATTTTTAACAGCTTGGAAGTGATTTAGGATCCACGTGCCATAAACAAATTGAATGGAGAAGCTGGGCTGTGCGTTTCAAGACTGGATTGGATAAAGCTGTGAGCAATTGGGTCTGACCTCATAGCTGATCCTGCTTTGAATAGGGTGTTAGGATACACATTTTAATTCTTTATAATTCATGGAGAAAAGCACATTTTTCAGACAGTCAGAAGACAGAAGCTTGCCTGCTCCTTGGAACCAGCCTTCTAAGAAACTGTGTCTCTTCACTGACTACAGAAGTAGTCAAGGCTAAACCAACCATTATGACTACTTCCCTCAGATGTATTTTCATCCTCCTACCCAGTTGAGTATAGATTTGAGATTAGACTTTTTCTTTCTTTAGCCACCGCATCAGTATTTTGGTGCTGTTTTTCAGAAAGTGCTATGGAAATCCTCTTTCCCCAACAGCCCCCGAACAAACAGCATCATTGTATTTTTGGAATCATTTTTCTTCATGGAAAGCTAGAAGCAGCTGCCAATGTTATATTCCTGGGAAAAAGAGCTGGGACATTATTTGTGGATTTACATTCTCCTATCTTCAATAGATCCTAATGGATTATACACAAAATTTGGACTCAGGCACATCATTTCTTCATCCATTTACTGATCTAGAGCTCCACATTTGCTTCTTTCAAATCACAATTGGAAGAATACTCTAAGCAGGAAGTCCCAGGGGAAAGTTTTCCTTTTTTTTGTGCCTTTTATTTGGCTTTGTCTGGAGGAGGCCCCCACTACATTGTCTCACCAGTTGGTAACTCCAGAGGAAATTTTCCTAAACTTCAGTGCCATTCTGCAACCCCTCAAGAAAGCTGAATGACTTTGTACAGTTCCAGTCCGTTGTTACCAGGAGTGTAGCAGCTCTGCTGTGGTTAATTGCAGTAAAACTGATGAAAATAGACAATTTGCAGCTTCTTGAGAGAACAATAGAAGGAATGAAAAGACTAATGACAACAGCCAAGTTTTGTGGCCCAGGGAAAGGAGGGTGACATCATTTTCCCATATTCAAAGTTGGACAACATGAATCCAGTTTTCTTCCTTTCATCATCAGCAAATAATTCAGATGTTTCCCATCCCTTAATTGTGCCTTTGTTTACGTGATGAGGGGAAATCATTACCGTGATGATCTGTTGGCTAAATTTTCCCCACATCTGCAGAGTGTTTCACCAAGTGGACCATTTTCTCATTCGCAGGCTAATGAATGAGAGGAATTTCGGATTCTTGGGACGAAGGCTATACTAGGAGGTTGGGAAACAACACATTTCAGAAAACAGCCTGGGTCGGGCTAGGAGAAAGATTTTACAGATCCTGCTAGAATCGAGGCAACTGGTGGCAGATACAGTCTTCCTTTGCAAATGTTGGTGAAAAGATCACATGTTTTCAGGACCATAAGACCTTTTTCTTCCAGTGTTCACAACAGGCCATTGCACTGTTCCCTGTTTGACACTAAAGCCCTGAGGATTTTACTTAGCTGTGACTCTCTGAAGTCTGAGAGCCACCCTCGGTAAATCTTCCAGCAGCCAGCACATTAACTCAATGTCTGAACAACATCTGCACTGGTAACAACGAAAGCAACAGACCTCTCCAGGCTTAATTTCATTCACCAAGGTTTTTATGCACAATAGCCTTTCATTTCTCTATTCTGGGACAAAAAAGAGCTGGCTCAAAGTCAAATTTTGCTGAGCTGAACCCTGCAGCCCTTTGCTTTCTATCCTCAGAGCTGCTGAAGAGCCTTAGGAGCACACAGGCTGCCAAAAAAAAAAGAACAAGATGCAAGAAATTTACTGCTAGACTGGGCTTTAAGGTGTTGAAGCCATTCACATCCACGTGACCCAGACTGCACGAAAGGGAATATGGGACTACGCTAAGGCATGAGCCAGACAGAGGGCAGAGCGAGAATTTAAATTTGCAGCCTCGCTGATGGGTGAAGCAGGTCTTCACTGTGGTAAGGAGATGTGTTTATGGAGGTACAGCGGACACGGGCAAAGCCAAGCCCTTGGCAGCTCTCTGATCCTTTCCTGGCCAATGTGGGTATTACATGCTCAATCACAGCCTCTTTTACAATTTATGAACAAAGCAACTCCTTTTGAGTATGTGGTATGGTTGCTGGCCAAGTTAGAGCTTCAATGAGAAAGTCCCTTTCAATCTCATTCTCTTATCTATCCATAAGCACTTCCATATTGCAATCCATATTGTGGGTTGCAAATAAATCACTAAGAAGTTGTGCATCATTATACTACATTGGAGGGATCAGGTCATTCTCTGGACGAGAGAGATATAGGGATATAGAAACACAAGGTCTTCTCTGGGGTTGCTTCATGCAGACAGAATTTGGTCCCTCTTTTAAATTCATTTCAAACCCAAATCATGGTTAAAAACCAAGGAAATAAACAAACCCTCTGTGCATGGTATTGTTCCATGTTCTCTTTTGGGTAGCAGGTGGTTTTGAAGTCATAATAACATGAATTAAGAGTTCAAAGTGGCAAACATTTAAAAGCACGGTCTCCATCTCTGCATGCCTTTCATTTGTTCTCTAGCCCTGGGATATAAAGGAGTATTATCTGCAAGACGATACTATGCCAGCCTACTGCATGTGGCTTTGCAGCTTGAGTTACACATATTGATCTTACATTCTGATATTCTCTACAGGATATTGCAAATATTTCCTTCTAGGTTTTTAATATACTGGGATATCTTGTATATGACTTCCCCCCGCCCCCTCTTTATAGACCTTGAGTATGTGTTCTCTCATCTCAGAGCCTTGGATTGACATTTCAGCCAGGAGGGAAAAGTCACATGAAGTCATTCATTTCACAAGGGAGAAGACTAATTTCCTACTGTTTTAAATTTGTGAGACTGTTTTCAAGAAATATCCCAACTGACCTCCAGTTTTTCAGGCAGCAACAATCACTTTCAGGCATGTCTGACCTCAGATTTGCGTATTCATCAGGATTTGAACACGGATGCTTCTCTACTGAATTGCTGCCATACAATGAAGAGAGCTACTTTGCTCACGTAGCTAATAGGCTGTTATCCGTTACCAGATTGATCATTAGTAATAAACACGCTATTCACTCTGATCATCTGCACTCTAAGTACATCCACCCTGTTAAATCTGTGAGTGCTTACCTTTGAATTTAGAAACGGCAACGTTAAGATCCTAGTTAGCAAGCTTTATAACAGGAAAGCAGAGCTAAATTTCAAGTTTTGATTCAACATCTAAGAGAAGATGATTTTAACTATAAAAAAGCCCCCCTTAAAAAAAAATAAAATTGCAATTTGAATGTGCCTTCCTGCATTTAGGAAAAAAAAAAAAAAAAAACAACAACAACGAAGTGTCTGAAATATCATAACATAGAGAAATGTGAATTTGGTGGCTCCTAGCAGTAATGGGAGCACTTTAAGCATACAGACCTCTGATGCAGCAATGCCCATTTTGGAGTGTTTTACTCTAGCACCACTGGTAGCATGAAAAACATAATCACATCTCTCACTTTGCAAGGCTTAATGAATCTCCTTTATGTCTCATCAGCTCTATGTGTGGCTGATGGGGACTTATGTAGAGGCTTTACTGGGTGATGCCTGGGAAGGATCCGTCCCGTGTGCTCCACACAACTTTTTTATTCCTCCTTTTTCAGGACGCCAGGTAGCACTGTCACAACTGTCATTGCATATAGTGTGCACGCTGCCAAACAACATCAGATCTACTTATGATGTCTGGAGATGATTCTGTCACAGAAAATCTGTCCCAGTTGAAGCTCTTCAGCTTACATTTTTTCTATGGAAAAGTAGGAATGAGTTTAGACTGTTGTTTTTTCCTACTTGAAAAGACATGACTGGAAAGTACATGATTAACAGGGGATGTGACAGGGGCTTATAAACTTGTGAATGATGGAAAGAGTATAATCAGAAAATATTTTTTCACTGTCTTGCTCATTGCAAGAATTAAGGATTGACCAGTGAAACAATCAGACCAAGCAAAGAGAAGTAATTTCTCAGGCAGCACTCAAGTGACACATGCACCTCTTTCCCACAGAATACTGTAAAGTTAAAAAAACAACCCTTGTAAGGGAATGAACAGACTCAGAACCAATAAATCTGTGACTGGCTGCTAAACATTGAAATCTCCACGTGACTTGTGCATACAGGAGTCACCTGCCAGAAAGTGGGAGGAAGAATTACTCTGTTATTTGCCTGTTTACTGTATGCTTTGTCAAAACAGCCATTCATGTCTTTTACTGGAGAAAGTATGACACCTAGCTAGACCATTGGTCCATGAAATACTGGTATTTTCTAATGTAATTCATTTTGCCTCATGTGAGGGTCTCATCCTGCCAGGGGCAAAGCATTCTCATTGATGGGAAGTGTAGGACATCCACGACCACTGAACAACTGTAACCAACTGCTGTGCTCCAAGGGATGGGGATGAGGAGGCCAAGCTTTCATTTCCATGGCTGCAAAACACATGAAAAATATTCCAAAGCATAAAAGAGTGGGAAAGAAATGAGGCTGAGGAAAACGAAACTCTAGTTCCTCAGTCACTGGAAGCTAAATCATAATCATTATCATTAATTAGCAATACTTAAGAGTCTTAGGAATGAATCATCTTGTCAGTAGCTTTAGTGGGCTGAATGGCTGAATGGTAACAGATCTTAAGACTGAGCATCTCCACCTGCTCTGCAGTTGTTCCCTCCAGATTACAACGGGATGCAGCTTCTGGCAGCGTACCTTTGCTGTGGATAAACAGCAGCGTTCTCCCTTCAGGGCCATCAATCTGATGTCTTTTAAACAGCATTACATTAATTTTAAATTAAAAAAATCCCAAACTCTACAAGCTAAATCATAAAAGACAACACAGAGGAAATCAGTGCTCGGGGGTGAGCTGATTAAGTCAGGAAAGAAAAGGCTTTGTGTATGTGTAACCACAACTGGAAAAAATGCACACACACACACAAGCACACACACAAATAAATTTGAATTGTTTAAGGAGTTAGAGTGTAAAGAAATGATATTTTATAGTACACCAAACTGCCAAACATGCCATAACCCTGTGAAAACCACTTACACTTTAATGGCTGAAAGGAATAAAACTGACAAAAGAATAAATTCCCTGTGCACTCTGACATCAGAATAAATTTCCTATGGAAATAAGTGCTGTTTTCCTCATTGACTTCAAAAAGGCCACTGAATAGCGTGACTTCAAAGGTATCTGTGCTTGGTTTGGTAGGGCAGTATATCTTGGCTTGAAGAAGGGTGGAGAGGTGTTTTCCAGGGAGTGTTTAACAGCTGAGAATAAGAGGTGAGCAATAAAATGCTGTCACCACTAGTAGAACAAGTGGGATAATTGGTGTGGAGAATCTTAGTTGGGAGCTGCCTAGGGTAAAATCTACACATTTAGGAGCTGGAATGGTACTTGGAATTTATTCAGACCTTAGTAGTGGAAAGGACCATGCTGCTTACTAGGTTCAATCTCCTTTGCTCAAAGGAAAGCATGCCATGGATGTTGGATGCCAGAAAATTCACTGTATGCACCCCCAAATGCCACAAGTCATAAATCACCCTCCCCAAAACACTGTAACTCAATGCATTTAAATATTTTAAAAGACCAAAACTTACATAAATAACAAGGTGCCTAAGGGAGTGGGAAGGGAGCGGGAGAGACTGGGGACATTGCTTTTGAACTTTAATTTTCAATAACTGGAGATTTGTAAGGTGGAATACAGCCAGGTGCTCCTAGGATTCAGCTCTTGCCCTAAGGAAGAAGGTGACCCTTCCTTTCCATCTGTTCCTCAAAATGCCATGTTCTTTGGTGTATGATATGGATCTTTCATCATAATAATATGATGAAAGGAATAAAGGACATCTTTAGTTAGAAAAGAGTATTCTTCAAATCTTTAAACGTTGACATGCCCATTAACCTAAGCTCACCTGACAGTCAGTGGAGTGATAATTAATATAATGCCTAGAGCTAAGCATGAGAATCATGTCTTCCTGAGGTCTAACATAGGTCATAGGGCAGATGAATGAAGCCCTTAAAACACCTATTTCTGTCCATTTACTATAGAAGAAGTCAAGGGTGGCAAACTCAGCAGTGGGTTTTATGTTACAAGCATCCAAACTTAAGTGAGATGAATCGTACAGTAAATGCCCTAACAGTGAGGACACTCATTATTCTTACATGGAATAATTGACCATGGAAAAGAGGAGAAACCTGCCCGTTGCTTGCTACCTTTAAGCAAGGATGGATACAATATCCTACAGGCAATAAAGCTACAGACACCTACTGTACTATTAGGTTTCCTTGATCTCTGATTTTTATTACATTATCAAAGCAGGTGAGACAGTATGTTGGCACTGTATGAGCCTTACACACATTTTTCATATTTCCATCATTCTTGTGCTCACTCCCTCGACTGACCCAATGCTGACAAGACCTGAATAAACGGCATAACAAAATGTCTCTTCACACTTAGGTGAAGCAGCAGTAAAAATACTTCTTTCATCATCATGACGAGTCCTTGAACCTTTCTAGCACTCTGAAGATCTGAGTGGGCCTTACTGGGACATCTTGCGATATGCAAGTGCAGGCTTCCTAAGCAATCTTGTATTTAAAGTCTTGTCTTCCTTTACTTCACACATTCCCTGGCACAGGTAGCAGAGATGCAGGCAGAGAGAAGTTGTAACAAAGCAGGAGGCGTTAAGTGTTGTCTTCACCAGAAATGCGTATCTTAGCCCCTTTTCTGGATAAAAGATGCAGAACCAGCACATCAGCACCTGCATGGCTCCAGGGCTCCCCACCTGCAGTGCCATTTATCCTCCACCTTCATTGAGATTAAGAGCTCTGCCAAAAGACCAAACTAAAGGCATAAAGCAGCCTTCAAGGAATTAATCAACGCTTCTTTCATCAGCTGTTTTTCCTCATTGTCTTTCTAGATGCAGGTATTACCCCTTCATTCATCTGTCTATTTCTGCCAGTCAAGATGCTCGCGTACCATGCAAATTATGCATTTCTGTACTGATACCGTGAGTGGTGGCATAAAGTTTGTTTTTGAGCACAAGTCAGGAGACCAGTCTTCTACTTCTGCATCTGACAGATGTCAGATGACTGTCTAAAATGTGCCTGAACTTCCATATTTTAGCAAAAGAAAATTTGTTCAGAAGTCCTCCGATGTTGTCAAAAGCTGTGTCAGTTTTGCTGGAGCCGCTATGCTAATGAGCTGTGCTCATAATACTATGATGCACGTCATGTTTCAAAGAGTTGTGTAATGGGTGTTGTGTTATCTGGACAATTACATGGTACAAGGGAGCTGAGACTACCTGATCAACTAATTAATGAGAGGAACTAACTGGTGAAGACATCTTGAAGATTGCAAGGGTCCTAGGACCTCACACAAGTTTCAACATCTGACTTTTCTACAAAGCAACTCTTTTCACCTTTCTTGGGATGGGGACACATGAGGCCACACCATGAAGTGTAGTGCTGACCTTAACCTTGCTCAAAACGTATATGTACATGCAAACTATGCAATGTTGGGCCAAGTGAAGGTCATCAGACCAAGTGGCTGTATGGATAAACCCAGAACTGAGTTAAATTATCTCACTGTCTACATGTTCTTCCTATCCATGTTGCTTGCTCTCTGCGGTCTCTATAACTTTCAGACTTTTTCCCAATGAAAAAAGTGACTAGAGGCATATAGGCATTTTACTTGCTCTTTGATAACTCCCCCTAAAGTGATTGCTGGAGAAAACTGCTTGCTTGGCCCTTAAAGCAGCTCTGAAGACTACTTTGGGGTTGTACTCAAAGGATCTAGTATGGCCCATCCATGGGTTCCCATTCTGGTACCAGCTCAGACAAGGCTGACTTGGGGAAGGTCTGCTCTAAACTTCATCACATGCTTCCTGGGTGTCATGTTCAAAGCAAAGGGTCAATGACAGAAGGAACAGGTATCTCCTATTCCATCCACTTGATTTCACAATATTGTGCTCGTTTGACTTATCCTCAGCTCCCACCTGTGCAAAGTGCAAAGGAAATCTCCATGTTTCCTCCCATAACTTCTGATAGGTTGCCTACAGGCGATGCCTCAGGTTTCACAGACAATTGAAAGCAATACCTTTTTGAAAATTAACCAAAACTGGGTAAAACTGCTGTGTGAGTTATATGGTCAATTTATATACCTCAGCTGCCTTGCCTTTAAAATTTCAGAAGCTAGATGAGGGTTACAAAAAAAATCCAAACCTCCCAACATACTGGAAACAAATGAAGATAAGTGAATACATCCTTTCCGCTGTGAGGTTGCTTAATCTGCAATTTCTGAGAGCTTTTTGTCCATAACTCTTTTAGCAGCTTTGGAAGTTCCACAGAAATCAAGAACATTGGTTCTTGCTGTTCACCACAAGGATTCATACCACGATCAAATAGCACAACTGGAGTATATTGATAAAGCAGACAGAGCCAGACAACTGCTCAGACCCCAAGTCACCGTGAACCGTGTTGTGAACCCAAACTGTGCCAGGAATTCCAGCTGACTAGGACAATCTCCAATAATTTCTGAGAAGAGCCCAGAGGCTGGCACTGGCTAGATCTGCTCCCACCAGGGAAGAGTTTTGAATAAGACAAATGTGTCTTAGAACTTCGAACATGACTCTACCACTGACTTTGGAACCAGGTCCCAGTCATGGGACCAGAGAATGGCTGCAAGACCACTTTATTTACAAGTGTAGATGCAACTCATAACTCTAACACTAGCTCTGCTAATGTGTGGTGTTTATAAAATAACTCTCCTTTTGGGTGAAAGAAAAAGAAGAGAAAAAGAGACAATATGCAGTGTTTGCTTCATCAAGGTTCTTCTGCGTTATAGGGTCACAGATATAGGGTGCATCTGAATGGCCATGAAAGGAATGAGTAACCCAAAGGATTCCTGCCCCTCATGCCTACCAGACATAAGGCCTTTCTGAGGTCCTTTTTACCTTTTATCATCAATGGACTCATATCTCTATCACATATCATTCCTCCCTATTTTCATTGTTGTTGTAATTCTGGACTTACACTTGGAAATTAGATGGGAATGGTGCTGCCTCTCCTTTCAAGATAAAAAAACAATCCTTCTGCTCTCTGCTACATACAGAACTTTCAATTTTTTCTTGCTTTTGAAAGAAGCAAATTCACACACACAAAGTAGGGCAGGGGACAAAATGTTAAAAGGGAACCTAGCAGATAAATAAATAAGATTGGACAAATTGGATATTCTGGCAGCAATAGGGAGTGAAAGCAGGCCTGATGCAAAACAAAACTAGAATACAGAGGTACAGCAATCACTCAAAACAGACTTGAAAAAGGGAGCCAGAGTCTTAGAATGGAGAAGATCCCTGATCAAAGCTTTATAAAAGGTGCACCTTAGAAAGGTTTTCCTTCTCCTTCCCTGATCTCCCAATGGAAGAATCTTATAATCAGAAGTGAAACTCAAACAGCTCTCAGCTGAGTTATGTTGTTGTGTGTTCCCACAGTAACTAGGACTTTACAAACTTTCTGAAGTAGGACTCAGTTGCCCTTTTATTTTCCTTTTCACCTATACAGTACCTTTGTTACATGCTCCTAAACTTTTTTCTTTTTTTTTTTTTTCCTCTGCTAGAAAGCATTGCATACCAAATTGCATGACATAAAATAAGTGGTTGAATGAAGACTGAGGAAGTCAGAGAAATTTAAGCTTTCACTGAGTTAAGTTTCCACAGTTATTGAGATACTTTATGGTATTTTTGTGTTTGTGAGGCTTCTTCCCTCTCAGTTTTTCCCACTCAATTTTCCTCTTCATTTACCAAAAGGCTGTATTTTCAGTCTTTCTTAAGAAGCTAAGACTATTAGGATGTCTTACATCTTCTGATTCAGTCTACATTATACATTCAGGGTACAGTGTTTCCCGGTGGAGAGCTCTGCCTGCTACAAATAATATTTCATGACAATACTGTCCTTGAAAATTGATTATGTTCATTCTGTACATTCGTTCTGTAGGAAGATCTGGATCTTCTACAGAGAATGCTTATTCAGAACATTGGGAAGAGCAGTGAACAGGTTTTTGCATTTACTGAAATATTGCAGGACTTGATATTATACAGAAAAGCACTGTGGTGTGAAGACACGTCTCATTTTCCTCTTATTGCATGAAAACGTGTATTGCTCTAACAGTAGGCTAATTCCCTTCCTGAGTCGATGTTTGTCTGGAGAGCAGCTAGCAAGGAAGGTAGTTGAGTCTGTCTTTGAGAATGGGGTGGAACATCTGCCTGTGTGACTGTATTGAGAGAACCCAAGAGGCTGGATGATGTGATGATGCTCTCGCTGAGAATGCCTAGGGAATGACAGAAGAGCATCACTGCCTCTGGTTGGCGAATGAAGCTCCACTCCAGAATTATTCAGCAATATTTGCTTTTAGTGGGGAGGACAGAAAGAAATATGACTTGCTTTTCTGCAGTCTCATGAATAGCTGTGGTCAAGATGACAGCCAGGACCAGGGCGGATCTCTGTATTGCATGTGTCTACACGCATCTTTACATTAGACATCCAGCAGATAATCAAGTGTGGGTAACACTCTGATGAAGGCGGAGGGAAATCCTGCCTTGCTGACTCTACGCCAGCAGCTGTTGCCTTCTCAGAGCCAAATAAATGTATGGGCTGCAAAGCCCTCTTCCCTCTGAGGTGTTCGGGGGGTAGCAGAGCTCAGCTTTTGAGCTCAAGTCCGTTTCAGACCGTGACAAATTTGTTCCCTGAATCCATACTCTTTTTAATCTAAATGTCAGGTAGGAAATTAAAGCCCTGCTGAAACGGAGTGTATTACCAGCATTTTATTAGATCACAAACAATTTAATAACCAGATAGAGGGAGAAGGTCATTTTGTTGTCAGTCCAGCTTATCTCATAAATTAGGCATCAGGGTTTGCACAAAAGTGTCTCTCAGCAAATAAAATTATCTGGTTTGATGAAGGGCCTCTGTCCATGGAAAACAGATAACACAGATGAAAGAGGGAGCCCTGTAATAAAATTATTATCCAGGAATGTATGTTATTAGATGGATTATTTAAAAATACTTATCACACATTTACCCCACTAACAGTAAGTAAATGCCAAAGGAGCAAAGGACACGCCTTCCCGATGAATTCATGTGAAATAGTTTCAAGGTCAGTAAACAGAAGGGATGGCAGATGAAATATTGATTATAAATAGGGTAGCTCTTAGTGACCTCACTGGCTGCAAAGGGAAGAAACCCAGAGCATTATCTCTTCACTAGAAATATTTGTAGCCCAGAAATGACAGTCTTCTGAGTCGGAGCAGGGCAACGAGTGATGTGTAGCAACACGGCATCAATTTCAATGTATCACGCCGCAAATTTGTTTCTGGGGTGGGGGGAAAGGAGTGATAAGGAAGTGGTTTGGCTAGAGTAAATTTTTTCCCGAGAATATGAAGGTCTGACGTTGCTCAGGCTTGTCTGCCTGCAGCTGTCTGAGGCACAGGGATTTCTATGCCCTTGCCTGTCTCAAGCTGCCTGCCCTCTTTTAGCCTCGTTAGAGTGAATTTAGACCAGTGCACTAAGTGACCTGCTGAAACGTGAGGGCAAGTCATGGTGCTTTATCTCCCGAGAGGGGCTGCAAGACAAACATGACTGCAGCAGCACAAGAAACTTCCTAAGGGACGGTTCACTTCTGCTGCCACTGTTGAGTTGCAGAAACCACCATGGTGAGGACAGGATAGAGCTTTTCCCTCCTGTGACAATCAGCAGCTGACTTGCATCTTTTTTCCCCCTTTCTCCACATAATGTGACATCGATCTCTCCTAAAACATAGCCATGCAAATCTTCTACCCCTTCTCCCTATAGGCCTGGGGATGCAGTGAACTAATGGCCTTCAGAAAATGACGAATTGGAACAAAATTCTGCAGAAAAGGAATTTTTAAAATCAGTGCTACCCTCCAGTGTAGTGGTATCTGAACTCAGTATCCAATCCAATGTTTGTTTTGAAGATCTCTTGGTGACTGTGTCTAAGAGCCAGGTCTGGTCCGTGTGCCAGAGCTCGCAGCTCCTCTAGCAATGCCCATGGAACAGCCTCTCCATCTCATTATTCTGCCTCACACAAAATCATTCTGATTAATGCCTACTCTGGTGTGATTTTATCTGCCTGAACTCAAGCTCTGAGAGGAAGCACCACACCTGGTAATTTGAACTGTATTTTTCTTCATGCAATAAAGCTGGCTCAGCCTCACCTCATACTCTTCTGTTAATGAACTGCCTCTATTCCCCCTTCTAATTCTGCGGTGTATTGCTGATGAGTCCAGCCTAGTTATCACTTAAAACAGATAAAACAGGCACATGCAGTGTAAGAATTGTTTAGGGAAAAAAATGGAGAAGCTTTTCCAGTGCATATTTATGTACCATCAGTGTGAAATCGTGCTATCTCCAAACACTTTGACTCTTTGCCTGTGCAGCTCAATGTGAGAGATGACTTTTTTTTTTTTTTTTGAGAGAGGGAGGGAATAAAGTCAAAGAGTATTTATTCTGGTCTTGATAAGGGCATCCAGACTGCTTAGTGAAGAGATGGGAATATTTAACTGACATCATCTGCTTTGGGTAGTGGACTTCCATTTTGTCTCCTGGCCGAGAATCCAGGAGCTGGACCTACAACTAGCAGCGAGTTTCTAATGGGGTGCCAGTGCTGTTGACCCAATGTCATCCAATTATTGTGCTGCTAATAAACTACAACATTGTCCCTGACAATAGTTTAGACACGATGCTTGGATTGATGGGGTGTGAAATACTAGGTCATTTGTTCATAGAATATGGGACCTCTTAATGTGGACACCATTAGAGAAGGACAGGCTTTTTATCGCCAAATACAAAGGTATATGTATTCCCAGGAC
The DNA here is from genome assembly GCA_008658365.1 of Alca torda. NCBI lineage: Eukaryota > Metazoa > Chordata > Aves > Charadriiformes > Alcidae > Alca > Alca torda. Next base: position 161,125,316 of record CM018077.1, read on the forward strand.
ATGGAATGGTTGGCCATCTTAACAAGAAAGGAAAGCCACGTCGCAAGAGAGATCTATGGGCCACTCAAGGTTAAAAAGAAGAAAAGCTCACAGCGTGATATTTCAGCTGAACATTTAATCCAGTCCTTGGATTTATTTACTGGCTTTGTATAGATTATGTTAGCATTGGTGTCAGCAAGGCTGTAGACTTTAACAAGATCTTATAAACTTATTGCTGATGAAGTGTGGGGTTAAGCAAAAAAATCACAAGAGGAAAGTAAAGATTAGGACAGGACACTCATGTTATGTAGTCTGGATCCATTGGTAGGTGGAGTACATATGAACATGTGATTTAAGGCCATTAAATACAAAATCCTGTATTTGGGCAGAAGAAATGCAACCCTTACTGACTGGACAGGGGACAGCACAATTTCCCTAGAAAGGCCAAAGTCGTATTTCTGAAAAAAAGATGACCTGCTATAAACAAAAGCCTGGAACAAAATTGAGTTCCCAATGAGATGTTGTGGCCACAGATAACACCACCCATGGGTTTATTCAGAAAGGTTTGCTGAGCTGGGATAGATGGAGGACTTTACCTATATTCTATGAAACTACAGGCACTAGGATGCCACAACAGTTCTGGAGTGCCAGCCATTTATAAAGGATGTGAAAATCATGGAGAAGTTGCATGGAAGAGTCACAAGGTATTTGTCTGAAAGTGAAGGTACTGGTACTTAAAGTACCAGTTAGCTTATTGCAAAGATGGGGAGAACCAACTTGATGGTACTGGGGAGAAAACAGTATGCTCTATAGGGCTATTTAAACCAGTGGTAAAATCCACAACAATTTTCATGTCAGACAAGTTCAACAGAGGGATACACTTCTTTTTTAAAAGTGAGGAGGATTTGTTCCGGTGGTTAAACCACCACAGAAAGTAATGAAATTTCCATTGCTCGATATCTTTTCAAAAAGTGCACAGCTTTCCTATGAGGCAGTGCTGTAGCCAAACACCCACTGTTGTTTTTCTGTAGGAGAAACTTGGTAAAAAGCGGTGTATTGCATGATATATGAGGTCAGATTATGTTGCCAGTGTACTCCTTCTGACATTAAAATGTCTACATCTAAAAACCATTGTCTGGTCCAGGGCTACAGTCTCTACATCCCATGGAGAGTGGTGCAGCAGAAGGAAACATCCCCAGAAGCTAATCTTGTGTAAAGCAATGCCTGTTCTCCCTTATGTTATCACCTTGGCAGGAGATCATACAGTTTTATTATCCATGGTTTACTCACTTTTTCCTTTATTTATTCCTTTTTTTTCATTTTATTTATTTTTTAAAAAATTTATTTCACTGTTGGATATAGCCATAAGGATGGTAGATGTTAAGGTATGTAATCAGACTGAACAGATTATGCAAAAATTTGGACATGACATGAGAAATTGGAAAACATAGCATATAACAGAATGAGAAGCCGATAAAAATTACAGGTAGCACGATGAGGAATGCCCAGGTTTCAAAGGTAGAGTTTTGTGAAAGGCAATCAAACTTTGCTATTGATTGGAGGGGAATACTGGGGACATCTGGGGTCTTACAAGGCCAAGAGTGCCTAGATAACCGTATGAGTAATATTAAATAAGGCTGGGATTACATGGTTGATAGTATCAGAAATACCAAATTTGGGTATGGCTATAGCAAAACAGACAAATGGAGAAAAAATAATTAAGGGTGAGTGTTTTATCTGGGAGGGCACAAGAGAAGAGAGGAAGACACAGGATGGATGGGGAAGAGAAAGCATGGGAGAGTGGCGAGGAGATGATGCTAAAGGGCCAGTTGCACAGATGTGGTTTAATACTACTGCCTGGCCAAGTCCACCACCTGACCAATATCATCTGTCCTATTTTCTACCAAAGTCTATTCCTGATTATTTTCCTGTGTGAACGTGCATATGTGGGAGCCAGTCAATGGAGGGACCATAGGTCTAGGAGCTGGGGATTCAGCTGGAACACCAGGTGCCAGCTTTCAGATCTCATGTGGAACAGGAAATGCAAACAACAAAGTCCTTTTGTTCTTTGGAAACACTGGGAAAATGGGAATTCCTGTATTCTGAACATGAAGTCAAATGGACTAAGAGAAACCTTCATTGTTTTTTTTCCCCCAGCTCCTCTGAGGAAAAGTTCAAATAAAACCCAGCTATAGGGTCACCTACAGGTAGTTGTAACTGCAAATAAGCTTCAAAGCAGATGCCAATATCCAAACCCTGACAGTTTTGGAGAACTTAAATCCATTAGAGCAATTAGGTCATTTCTCTAATTGAGAAGATGCCAAGCTCCAGTGTCTGACTTGGCATAATACTGGGAAAGATTGCATTCTGACCAGTCCCAGGAGCCATCTAATTAAAGGCTAATCAAAGTAATACTGATGAAAGCTTTTTAGTTTGTTCTACCACTTTTGGTAGCACTTTGACTTCAACATGGTGCCAATAGTGGAATTGGTTAATTACCGGGGCTTATTGCTGCAGATGCGTGACAGAAACAGAAGGCAGAACTTCTGCTAGATTTATGAAATAACTCTTTCACTGTTGTGAAAAGACAAATACAGAAAACCATACGGAAAATACAGACAGATGATATTTATTAAAATAGCCTTTTCAGACACCTGAATATCCATTACTGTGGAGGCAATGGTTAACAGGATAAACAATTCAATCCATCTCAATCCATGCACTTAGGCAGAGCTATATCCCTGTCATTATTTACCTGCTGAAATTTATCTTCTTATTTGCCTTCTTATTGATACAGATATCTCTTTCTATCGTGTTTCTAAAGCACCTGGCACCCTGTGATCTGAGTGCTCAGCTTCTGGTTTTGGGACCATCATGTACAAAGGGAGACACAGGGGCTCTGGAAGTGATGGCTGGGGGGTAAAGCTCCATGGTGTCAATGGAGAAGAACCTTGTAGAGGTAACTCCGAGAGTTTTTTTTAAACTCAGGATCCAGAGGATGAAAAGGAGGTGTGAATCCTGACTCTCTGTGTTCAGTCCTTTCTATGGTAGACGTTTACAACACAGAAATCCATCCAAAATTGAGCAAGCACCAGCTGAAAACTGGGAGTTTGGGGCTGGAAATCTATGGGGAAGCCTTGTCTTCATAATAAAAAAAAAAAGTGTCCTGTGCAGTTTCCTCAGGCTCTCTATTTTTATCTATCTCCATTTTCTTATAATCTTATTTGTCTTCTTATGGATCCATTTATTCATATTTTTTTTTTTTTTTTTTTGGTGACATTGACCACCTCAGCAATTGTATTCTCCTTTGATCTCATTACAGTGTTTTTCTTTTGTTTAAATAACTCTCTTCCACTACAGAAACCAACCATTTACCACCCTCCACCCCTCTGAAGAACAGCACAAGGAGGAAAGGAGTTTCTTGCTATGCTTGTTTGTTCAAACAAGTTGCTTCACATATCAACTGAAGAGGCTCTACTGTTTGGTGAATGGGGTGAGTAGATGAAGCCAACAAGTATCTCAGAGGCGTTTTGTAGCTGAAAAAAGCACTATATACAGTTATGTGAGGTCCTTAGCTCCCTGTGCCTCACTATGTCAGGCTACAGTATCGACCTTCAAAATAACAGTTTTGTCCATCTGTGTCTCAAAAGCTAACCAAAAGGAGGCCTAGATTCTTTATAAAAGGTTTATTGTTGCTATTATTGCCTACTGCAGCTTCCCCCTTGAGGCTCCCTTTATCACTCAGCCCAGGCAGCAGATTAATTCTCTCCTAAATGTAAAATCTGATGACATTTTTTTCCATAAATCAAGACACTATCAGGGGATTTTCTCCGGGGCAGTACCTCTCAGTCCTCACTTTACAGAGATTTCAGTTTAGAAAGGTTTCCAGCAGAAGCTTTTCTCTGTCCCCGAAACCTTTCAGCTGCTGGAAGGCAGTGCCAGTGAAATGCTGCATATGACAGTTCCTCCACAGCTGGTTTTAGGGTGAGAAATGAGAACAGATGGAGCAGCTGTGGCAGAAACAATCTCCAGGGCAGAAAACTCATGTCTTCTTAGTGTGAGCTGATGAACTGAAGCTGGTGCCCGTGTCAGATTTTTCTCTCCTGTATAAGTAGGATCAAGCAGGGGACATTAAACACGCAGTTTTCCAAGGGAACTACCAAAGTACCAAACAAATAAATTAAGATAGAGCCATGGATTCAGATCATGTATTAAATATCAGTTTTAGGTAGACTCCTAGCATGTATACTCAAGAGGACTCTGTGGATTCATACGGATATCCTCAATCAACTTGAGGCCTCAGCATTATCGTTACTGTGTCCATCCCCATTTGTAGAAAGTGGAGCCACATAAATGCTTTATTGAGCATGAATGCTTTTCAAGACAAAATCCTAACATTATATTTGATAAAACAGAGATGACGGACAAGTTTCCAGTAGCTCCAACCTTTAACTATCGTTGTTCTGAAGAGTAGATTCTCCTTTAGGAATTGGTTCAGCAGTGATGACAAGCACAGCTGGGGAATGTCACGGTAATTGCCTGTTTCCATATGAGGAAGACCACGTTTGCAAATTGCAGTCCTTACCCAGAAAGAGCAGAGTGCCCAGGACAAGGAATTATCCAGCCTGCCAGCCTGCAGAAGTCAATGAACCCAAGCATAGTTTCAAAATTACATTGTTGTAATTGTTGTTGGTTTCAGCTGGGATAGAGTCAATTTTCTTCCTAGTAGCCGCTGTGTTTTGGATTTAGTATGAGAATAATGCTGATAACACATATCGTTTTAGTTGTTGCTAAGTGATGTGTACGTTAGTCAAGGACTTTTTAAGCTTCCCATAGAAGCTGAGAAGGAGCATAAACAGGACAAGCTGACCAAAGGAATATTCCATACCATAGATGTCATGCTCAGTATATAAATGGGGGTCAGCCAGGTGGCAGGAATCTGCAATCACTGCTCAGGATGGGCTGAGCAATTGATCATTGGGTGGTGAGAGTGATTTGTGTTATATCACTTTATTTTGTATATTCTATTATTATTATTATTACTATTATTATTACTATTATTATTATTATTTTCCTCTTCTGCTGCTGTTCTATTAAACTGCCTTTATCTCAACCCACAAGTTTTTTCCCTCTCCTTTTCTCCTTCTTCCATCTACCCCACTGGGGGGCAGAGGGCAGTGGGTGAGGAGCTGCGTGGTCCTAGTTGCTGGCTGGGGTTAAACCTCAATAATTTTTTACAGTAGTCTCCATTAACGCCCCATATACTTTCATCCTACCTCATACAAAAGACGCCACACAGCTGTATTACCCCAGGAGAGCAAAGCCAGCATCCTCACCATCATATAGTCATTTCCATTGCTTTTTTTTCCCCCCAATAGATACCATGATTCCATGATTTCCCACTCTTCCCTGATTTACAAGTGCTGGAAGCCATGAAAAGAGGCAGACATTTAGCCAAGCAGCAAAAAAAAAAGCTGTTCTCTCTACCTGGGCTGGTGTCCCATGAGGGCATCCCTGGGTTTGAAGGGCTGGGCTTCAATTTATTGTTGCCAACCAGCTTTGTCACTGTTTTTAGAGTTAGGCTTGTAGTGCATAGTTCCACCGAATCACAGAATGGTGGGGGTTGGAAGGGACCTTTGGAGATCATCTAGTCCAACCCCCTGCCAGAGCAGGGGCACCCAGAGCAGGTTACACAGGAACACGTCCAGGCGGGTTTGGAATGTCTCCAGAGACGGAGACTCCATCACCTCTCTGGGCAGCCTGTGCCAGGGCTCTGCCACCCTCAAAGGAAAGAAGTTCCTCCTCATGTTTAGGTGGAACTTCCTATGTTCAAGTTTGTGCCCATTACCTCTCACTGGGAACCACTGAAAAGAGCCTGGCCCCATCCTCCCAGCACCCACACTTTAAGTATTTATAAGCATTGATAAGATCCCCTCTCAGTCTTCTTTTTTCCAGGCTGAAAAACCCAAATCTTTCAGCCTTTCTTCATCAGACATGTTCCAATCCCCTACTCATCTTTATAGCCCTTTGCTGTTCCCTCTCCAGCAGTTCCCTGTCCTTCTTGAACTGGGGAGCCCACAACTGGACACAGTGCTCCAGATGTGGCCTCACCAGGGCAGAGCAGAGGGGGAGGATAACTGGTGCATATTTCATCCAGACTAGGTAAATTTACTTTCACAGCAAAAGTTGCTCAGTTTTCCAACATCCACAAAAAACTGGGTTTAAACTATCAGCATCACTGAAACAAAACACAAGGAGAAAGATTTGAGGAGGAGGAAGAAGTCTTCTGATTCTTGTTTGAGATCAGCAGCAATTAAGCATGCTGCTCATCAGCCGGAATGATGGGGAACAAAAATGGGTGCTGGAAATTGACTGCCAGAGCAGATTGCATTTGGTTACTTCGAGTACTTATTACTCCTACAACAAGAAAAGCTGAACTGTTCGGAAGATGCATGGGTATTACTCTGGTTTAGCAGCCAGGTGGATTATCATAAACCGTGATTGGTAATAATTTGTCTTATTAAGTAAATTGTGATGACACAGGAGATGATTTCTGTTGTAGATGAGTGATGGAAGGGGCCCTTGGCTAGTGCTGAATAACGACCCCTTCAAGGCCTGGATTATATTGCACTGCAGCTGTCAAAACTCATGTTCACGTGGGCCCTGGTACCCCTGTATGTTGTGCTGAAGAACAGCTGGTATAAAAAAACCTTGAGTCAAATTAGGGGGCAGAAAAACCCCATAGCAGTTTCAGAACTAAGAAGCGAGTCGGAGGATTAACTCCACTATAAACAAAAAAAAGGGGAAGTGCCTGCAGTTATAAAACGTTTTAATTTTTCTGGTTGTTGGAAGGGGATAAATGTTTCCTTCTGGATATAATTACCAGGTTTTGAATAGATAAATTTAAGGAAGGTGGTTAAGGAGAGGGATCTGGTGCCACAAAGAGGAAGAAAGTCAAACCCCTAATCAAATAATTTTTACAAGCACAATGCCAAGAGCTAGAAGAAAAGATGCAGTAAAATGAGCATTGCCTAGAGTGTCACTGAAGGCATGAGCAAAATGTCTGGGATATGCTCTTAAGTGCAAAGTAATTATCATTGATTTTATGTTTCAATTATCTCAGACTCATTTACTCCCTTATACCATTAAAATAAATATATTAGGTGAAAGTCCTTTGGGATTTCATGTATCTTGAGATCAACTAATATCTTTAATGAGCCTTTTGCCTTCAGAACCACTAGCATGACCAAATCTCAGAGACGTGAAGAGGGGAAAATTAGTTTTGTTAGAGAAACTGGTCAAAGAACATAACCCCCTCACTTGCAAAAATAAGCAATTTGGAAATTAAATAAATTAACGGTATGTGGATATTAAAGCAGCAATACGGGTTCAAATTTAACCACCTTCTGCATATGCTGCAAATGACATTTCTTTAGAAGGGTTTAGATGGGCTGGTAGAAGAGCACTGAGGCAGTGACGGTGAGAAAGCAGGCAGCTTGCAGAGGTGCTAATGGCAACACCGTAATTAGTTCATCCTCGTGATCTCTGTTAACGTGCCAAATAAGCCAAACCTGTGGATGGTCACATTCTTGGTTGCTGAAACCAAACATGGGCCCAGCTCTTGTGTTGAGTGGTCTCGTTTGTCAAAGGGAGCAACCCATCTTTGTGAACTGTGTTTAATTAGAGTTTGTGAGTCACACTTGAGAAAGATCAGATGAAAAAATTGTTATATAAACTGTCACAATATAAACTCCCATATTTTTATCAATCGAGAATTTATGGCTTTGTCACACCCCTCAGAAAGCTGTATGTAGGACTTTTAATCAAAATCTGGAAAACTTTCAAGGTTTCTTCATCACAGTGTGTTCCTCTTTCATGAATAAGGTGCTTGGTGGGAAAAAGGAGACGGTGAATCTCTAAAATGCAGGACTTTTCCAAACAGCCAATCAATGACATCTTGTTCTTGAGTGGGCAAAAGCTTCTCTGGAGTTAAAAACTCATTCAAGGGCAGGAGTTATGAGCTGCTGCCTTTCTTGGATGCCTTGAGAAGATGCTACAGATTTAAGCCTGCTTTTTTTTTTACATTTAAAATCTGCCTGTGTAGTGTGGGACACTGGCCCTAGCTTTCACAATTTGGAGTCAGGGGGTGGATGCAAGCTGCAACCTAGCATGGAAAGAGGAAGCGCAAAAATGAATAGTAATTAACATTGCTAGTCACTGGGGCAGTAGCTCTTTGGACTAATCTGGGGTACTGGGGAATCTTTTCCTGTCCCAAACATTGCTGTGACAGATGTAAATGATAGAAACAAAACTCCTTCTCCTGCTTTGTGAGTTATTCCCTGGTAATGTGTTTCTCCTGCTGCCTTCATAAGAAGGATGATTTCTTTGGAAGTCTGGAACTGAACTAATGATGCAAGAAGTGCATCCACCTGACATTCAAGTGGCTCGCTTTCTCAGGCTCCTTAAAAGAAAGAAAGATAAGCAAAGAGGAGAAAAGCAATTATTTTCATTCCCATGGTGTACATGGTTACTACTATAAGATATCAGCTATTGCAAATGGGTTCATTGGGGCAGACATAAAATACTTGGGACAAATTTTGATAAAATCTGCAAGAGGCCCTAGCCCTTCTACCAAAGGAAGCACATTTCCTTCCTCAACTGAAACGCTCACATTTAAGGACAAGTTGATTCTTACAGTTGAAAAAAAAAAAAAAAAAAAAAAAAAAATTAATATGTTCTCATTGTATTTTTCATCCCACCAAAATAGATAACTGAATGGGAAATGGATGTGCAATGGGTTGCAAAAAAAAGGGCTTTTGGGCTGAGTGCTCACTTGGAGTCCAGGTGAGCTGGGTTCTCGTCTGAGATCCACATCTTGGACCTACTTGGTTTCTTATTTGGCAAAGCTGGTATTCCTTGATTTGTTTTTGTTTTTGTTTTTTTGTTTTTTTTTTTTTTTTAAATCTCTCTCTTTACTCAAATTGTGAAAGATGTACTCTGCTTAAAAATTATGAATCATAGGTTAGGTGATATAAAGAGAGACTTTGATGTTTGTAACACGTATGATTGTTGTGGCTCAGGGATGGTAACTGGATTCCAGTCTTTCCCTTCCAGCACTGTCTATGTAAGTAGCAAAAAAACCTCAATCCTTTTGTGTTCTTTGAGAAAACTTCACAGAAGCAAAAGAAATAACTGCTAAGATAATAGTAAGTAAACAAGGAAAATTAAACTTTCCTATCTGACGACTGTGCACCATGCCCACTGGAAAAAAGAAAGATAAGCATTCAAATAGCCTGAGCCTTAGCTGCATAACGTCTAACAAGAAAAATCTTCCCCTTGTTTTTCACCCTTCTTTTGTTAAAAGGAAACTGAGGTTTCCAAAGCACTTTGTGAGACTTAATTACATTCTTGAAGTTAAGTGTGTCTTCAATGTAATTGTGCTCAGAGGATGTGAAATAATCTTAGTCTCATGTGTTGCATTGAATTGGATCTTTGACTATCCGTATAGAAGCGTAAAGTAAAAATGTCATTTTTTCCAGAGTGCAAAATGATTAAAAATTGGGAGAAAGGTAAGGGTAGGAGGGGGGATCTGTTACAAATTATCAGTATATAAGAAAAAACATTGCTTTAAAACATTGGACTCTCAGGCATTTACAACTTCTATGTTTCTAAGAATCTAAAAAGGCAAAAGCCTACTTTAGAAACAAGGGAAGCCGAAAGAAAAAAAAAAAAGGAAAATAAAGATCTCCTTTTAGATTATTAATGTTGGAAGGATGAAAAAGTGCTTGGACACATGGTTTGAAAAGCTATTTCATTACCTGCACTGCAACCCAATCCATGTACTTATTTATCAGGATTTGAAAGAAGCTGACAAATTCAAGGCAATATTAGAATGCAACAACACTCCAATTAGACTCGACAGCCTTAATAACAATGTTGTGCCACCTGTATCTGCTAAATGTTTCACCATCTTAGATTAAGTTATTTGAAATTAATCAGCAGCACAAAAGCTGAGAGAAATTTTTAAGAGGAATGATGGATTCATGCACTCATAGTCTTCACCTGATGTCAGGGAACAGAACACGCATCTATATATACATGAAGTGATCCAAGACAATTAAAAACCAGGAAAATGCTTTTTTCACTTGTTTTCACAGGATGTAGAGAGAACTGCGGACAAATTGTGTAAGAATTGGGTTGATTCCTTCCATGCAGTATCACCAAGGAGCTGACTGTAATATCTATCCATTCACCCGCATACAGATGAATATCTAGGAAAGAAAAAGCATTTGTCTGTGTCATCACTTAATTAAAGTCAACCCTGGATTGCAAAATAGCTTGCTCTGTTTTCCAGACCTTTAATGGGCTATGTAATTTGAGTAGGGATTTTCTTTCCCATCTTTCTACGGGGCTGAAATTTGCCATTAACAGATACGTACTACATGTCTTCTTTTTCATTCAGACCGAAGATCTCTTCCTCTGTCCTTCCACAATGGGGCAGTGGGGTTAGGAAGCTCACAGCAGTTATCTGGGGATTCATGGTGAGAAGCAGAAAGATCAATGGATCTACAGGTGACTCCCAGTTGACAGGAAGACAGATGCATGAGCAGAATATACCGATTTCACCACTGAGTATTTTGGGGCTTGAATCTCTTCTGGAAATTTCCCCTGCCTGAGCATTTTTTTCTAAATCTCCCTTTTTCTCAAGGGAGAAGGAGCAAGGTAGGCACAAGTCATATGCCATTGACAGAAATCCTATTTTCATTGCTGGGAAAATACTTCAGCATCTTGTAGTTAAAGCTAGAGAGAAGACTACTTTCTATTTTTATCTTAAACTCCTGCTGCTAGAACTGATTCAGTTCCCTTGTCAAACATTCCAGGAAAAAAGAACTGGAAAGGTCAATGTATCCTTCCCTTTGCTATCGGAAACAATTATATAATCCCATGTGGGAAGTTCTACCTAAAAACTGTAAGATTTCTTGACCACCACTGTTTCCTTCCCCTCAGCTGTTTCCTTAAAGCCTGAGTGACTTTGTCCAATTTCCAGGCATAACCAGGAGTCTGGAGAATGTACAAAAGCAGACATGATAGAGGAGCCCATGAAGTAGGTGATGCTGACTGTCCTCTGCAGTGCTGAGGGTTGGAGACCGTTTATCTCACATAACCTGTGACTCGTTTGATTAGTGGGGCGGGGGACAGAAAGAGTGACTGATGGGCAGTAGAGCACAGCAACATGGAGTAGATGTTGTGAGGTCTTTTCTTGGTCAGCATTACGAGACACAGGCTCATGGACTCTGCTCCTGCATTTGAAAAGTCTCTGTCTTGAATTGAGCATTTTTTCCGTGTCTTTTGCCAAATCAATGTGATAGAGGCACATTCTCATCACCCGCTCACGTGAATAAATACAGGTCTTGATCAGTGGGAAGGCAATGCTGCTGTGGTTCTTGCATGTTCCTTAGTATCTGGGGACCACTTAGAATCGTAGAATCATAGAATGGTTTGGGTTGGAAGGGACCTTAAAGTTCATCGAGTTCCATCCCCCATGCCATGGGCAGGGACACCTCCCACCGGACCAGGCTGCTCAAAGCCCCGTCCAGCCTGGCCTTGAACACCTCCAGTGATGGGGAAGCCACAGCTTCTCTGAGCAACCTGGGCCAGTGTCTCACCACCCTCACAATAAAGAATTTCTTCCTGTGATCTAATCTAAATCTCCCCTCTTTCGGTTCTTCATCCTATCGCTCCACTCCCTGATCAAGAGTCCCTCCCCATCTCTCCTGGAGTCCCTCTTTGCTCATTGATATGTTTATATTCTCCCACTTGGGAACATAGTTGTCCTCATTTTGCATGTGGAAGTTCCTAGATTCAGCAGTTACATGTCTTGACTAAAGTTACGTAAGAAGCAGGGGAACAACCTGTGTAGTTGAAACCGGATCTTTTAAATCCCTATTAACCTGTTAAGTCAAGACACCGGTCTTAACCCAAAAACACCAGGCCAGAAAAGGCTAGTGAGTGACTGAAATAGAGAAATTAGAATTGCAGTAACATTTTTATTGGCTTTATCCTCATGCCTCTCTTTCTTCTTTTCTCATTTTAACTTATTTTAAAATCTGCACAGGAACTTTGCTTCAGTCTATTTTAAGCAACATGTGTGCCAACAGCGTGGGTGCTGAGGTCAGCAGAGAAACCTTTCAAAGCTGACACGGTGAACTCTAATGAGACCATCAGAAGCAGCTTCACTCTGTCCTGTTCGTATACAGCGTGCTTAGTTGAACTTGACACACATTATCAGGCTGTAATTCATTTAGGCATCAGTGAAGGGACAACTTCCAACATTTACAGAAATTAGTCTTCAGAAATCTGACAGATATCAAATCAAAACAGCATGGCATGAAGGGATATTAATGCATGTGTTTGTGGAAGTAGATACTGTTTAATCAGGGTGGACGTGAACAAAGATACACACCAAGCATCCTACTGGCCTGGAGGAACAACAATACTCTCTAATCTGGAGTGATTTTAAGGGAAAGGGAAAAAAAAATTGTTTTTTAATAAGCCCTGTGAAAGATGTTCTTGGAGCTTCATTCCTCAGCACGCTTTTCCACAAATAGATTCAGATGTTGGGGTATCACTTGTTTGTGTCTGAAGAGCGATATGTTCTTGAGCTAAAAATGAAACACTGAGCAGATGCTGACTTGAAGCGACATGTTCCTAAAAGCAGGCGAGTTGGATGCTGCCAACAGTCAATAAACACATGCAAACAAGAAAGGCAAAAAAGAAGATGAAAAAAAGAAAAAAAAGCAGTAATTAGACATAACACCCTTTGACAAGGGATTAATGAACAGAATTAATTAAACAGGTATTATTAACCCCACACACGAAATTCTTATTTCCAATTTACAGGTGGAGAAAGTAAGACACAAGTCAGTGTCATCACATGCCTCATTGGGGGAATTGAGGTGTTTGCCCTCAGCCCCCTCCTGTGTAGACATGTGCTTCTGTAGAGCTTTTCTTGCTGCAGAAGGCAACTTCTCTTTGGCTGAGCAGTCTCCAGATTTATTGTGTCCTGCGGATTGCAAGCCTGTGACAGTTGTATGCCAAGCAGCCAGAGATAGGTCACTAGGGGCCAAAATTCAATCAGAGCCCATCATAGAGATAGACACGGGAGAGAAATGGAAAGAAAAACCAACCAACAAACCAACCAAATCTAAACCAGGGAATGATTGTTTATCACAGAATCATAGCACAGAATCATAGAATCTCAGAATGGTTTAGGTTGGAAGGGACCTTAAAGTTCATCTGGTTCCATCCCCCTGCCATGGGCAGGGACACCTCCCACTAGACCAGGTTGCTCAAAGCCCTGTCCAGTCTGGCCTTGAACACCTCCAGGGATGGGGCATCCACAACTTCCCTGAGTAACCTGTTCCACCGCCTCACCATCCTCACAAGAAAGAATTTCTTCCTAATATCCAGTCTAAATCTCGGCTCTTTCAGTTTCAAACCGTTACCCTTTGTTGTATCGTTACAGTCCCTGATAAAGCGTCCCTCCCTTCATATTCCTCTTCTTCCTGCTGGGTTTTCTTCCCATCCCCATCCTCATGGGGTGACATTGCTTTGAAGAAAAGACCTCTCTCTGTCTCCTTCTGCTGAGCAGTGAACTGTACACAGAGAGCTACTCATGGTCAGTCCACAGGGTATCAAGAATTTCGTGATGTAAACCAACAAACTAAGCTGGATAAGGCACAAAAGCCATAATCTCCTAGGTGTGAGATTTTGGAAGAATTAATATCAGGGATAAAAATAAGTAGTAGGTCCCCAATGCAGTCATCAGAAAAGTCATAAAATCAGCTTGTTTGTCAAAAATTTATATTGTTATAGACATCTGATGGGAAAACTGGAAGGTGATCTGCAGCTCTGCTGCACTTTCTCTGTACATTTTACCAAAATTTGCTGATGCTAAAATTTCAGACCAGGATGCTTTACCTGTGTGAAGGTCACCTGTCCTCTCACCTCCATGCAAGTTTCTGAAGGAATTTTCTTCCAGGCACTGCCATTGCTTATTTGTAAAGATTAGCTTCCCTCTTTTTTAGAGTAAGTCTTCTACTTTGGAGGTTTCTATATTTTCTTTTCTTCACAGTATAGTTTTTGACACTGCACCTTCAAGGACTTGCAAATTTCTGTGAGCTTCAGTGTTCTTTTAAAATCTATTTCTATTGTTCTTTTAAATTCTTCCACTCTTTGTTTATGTCTTAACAGGTGAATGAAGGGAGGAACACTGATTAACCTGAAATTTGTTTATTCATTGTATCTCAGTACTGTACTATCCTTTTCTTTTTCTAGTAAGTATGTAGATGCAGAGAAGTTTTGCTTTTCTTTATTTGTACTTTTTGTTTAATTACTTCAGCGTTGTTAGTGTTTTGTGTCCTTATGACATCCTGTAACGATACCAAGGAAATTTAATTCCATGTACTTTCTTGAAGGAAGGTATTTATATAATTAAAAACAATGGACATCTTTACTTGAAACAAGAAGAACCCTCTATAATGACTGACTGATTTTCTAAAATTCTTTTTAGAGCTCCTATCATTAGCTGAAAATTTAATTCCAATATGTTGGGTTTTGGACTCTTCTCTAAGAACAGTAAAGAATCAAAACTGGTAAATTAGATTTGAAAACAAAGATGGCATTTTCCACAAGCTGGTAGGAAATTACCACCAACTTCTTTTGAAGTCTTTGTCAAAAGCAAAACCTCAAAAGAAAAACCTCAGTGTTTCGGACAGATTTAGGGAAAAAAAATTATCTGTGAGATAAATAAATATAAGGGGAATACCTTAGGATCAGACATACTTATCTTTTCTGTATAACAAAACATTGACTTTCATCAGTACTTGCTCACTCAGGAACGTTTTGGTCTTCAGTGTGTATATGTTAAGCAGTTTTATAGCTTACTTTACCACAGAATCATAAAATAGTTTGGGTTGGAAGGGACCTTTAATGGCCATCTAGTCCAACCCCTCTGCAATGAGCAGGGACATCTTCAACTAGATCAGGTTGCTCAGATCCCTGTCCAACCTGACCTGGAATATTTCCAGGGATGGGTCATCTACCACCTCTCTGGGCAACCTGGGCCAGTGTTTCACCACCCTCAGAGTAAAAAGTTTCTTGTCTAAATCTTCACTCTTTTATTTTAAAGCCATTACTCCTTGTCCTATCGCAACAGGCCCTGCAAACAAGCCTTTTGCTGTACAACAACACAAAGCGTACTTCTAATGACTGCATGTATGTCTAATCGGTCTATCATGGTCAGTCATTCTCTACTCTTCTGTATCATAGAATCAGAATCACAGAATGGTTTTGGTTGGAAGGGACCTTAAAGATCATCTAGTTCCACCCCCCCTGCCATGGGCAGAGACATCTCCCACTAGACCAGGCTGTAAATAAATATTCCTTCTCTCTGCCCACAGTAAGAGTCACATCAGCAGTTCAGACTCCTTGATTAAATATGACAAGCAATTATTGAAGTGCCATTACAAACAGAGATTTCACATCCTGGTACATCCCGGTACATCCCCAGATAACGCTAATATGGCTCTGCAGCTTGAGCACAGCTCAGCTTTACGGTAAGTCAAACATTACAATACAAAGCAAATATTTATGAATATCATAAATGGATAGAGGTCATGCTTTACAGTATGTAGACTAAGTAACCTGCATATGATGGAAAATTGTGAGGGTGTAATTTAATGTTTTGTATTAGAACTGATTTTTAAAAATGTAATCTCTGTCTTTAAGGAAAATGATTGTATTGACATGCATTATGTTTGCCACAAGCTGGAATAAAAAGTCAACATGCTGAAGGTTTCAATGGAATGAAAAGATCTGACAAAATTGATTGAGAAGTAATCTTTCTATCTCAAAGCCGTTTGCTCTCTGCTATGAGCTTCACAGAAGCTGTAGTCTTGGTCAGTCATTCTTTCAGGCCTTATATCCTGGCCAAACTAGAACTCCATGAATCA
This sequence comes from Alca torda, assembly GCA_008658365.1. NCBI lineage: Eukaryota > Metazoa > Chordata > Aves > Charadriiformes > Alcidae > Alca > Alca torda. Next base: position 161,141,308 of record CM018077.1, read on the forward strand.
TTATAGAAACTAAGAATCATAGAATAGTTTGGGTTAGAAGGGACTTTTAAAGGTCATCTAGTCCAACCCCCCTGCAGTGAGCAGGGACATCTTCAACTAGATCAGATTGCTCAGATCCCTGTCCAACCTGACCTTGAATGTTTCCAGGGACGGGGCATCTACCACTTCACTGAGCAACCTGGGCCAGTGTTTCACCACCCTCAGTGTAAAAAGTTTCTTCCTTGTATCTAGTCTAAATCTACCCTCCTTTAATTTAAAGCCATTACCCCTTGTCTTATCACTACATGATGGGTTCCCCCAAAATCTTTGTGCTACATTTGAGGAGACACTACAACTTTCACAATGGAAAATTTTGGCAAAAAATTGGCTCCTTCTAGAGCTTTTCTAAAGCAATAGAACAATTATTTTTGGTGGAAAACTTCTAGCATTTTCCAACAGGCTGTAGTGACCACTAATGTCCAGTGCCTCAAGTTCAGGACAGTATAAGGTCAAAGGTGATTTCGTGGTGATGATCACAAAAGATGTGCTCCATGCCTGAAGGAACCTCCAGTCTGATGTCCAGACCAATGCCTTAAACTCTTATATAAAATATTCTTCTGTCCATTAGCTCATGCCACATGTCTTTTGGGAGGCAGGTTGGGGGCAGGGGAAGAATAGATGGCAGGAAGGAGGTGAAGTCAGGAGACACAGAGACAGTGAGGAGAACAGGGTGAGGAGAACTGACTTGGCAGCAGAGAGTTAGTGACTCGAAAGAAATGGCATTAAGCACGGGTTGATTAATGGCAATGACAACAGAGACAAACAGCTTACAGGCTAAATCCTCTCCTCTGTGCATTTCACTGTTCCTCTGCTGCGCAGTGCAGAGATGTCACTACTTCTGCCTGGTGGCTGTTTGCCTCCTTTTTCAGTGAAGTGATGTGCAGTTAAGGGCAGCGATGAGATGGCAGCATTCATTTAGCAAGAGCTCTAGTGGGTAATCTATTTCCTTCCCCCAGCACAACCACCACCACCACGTCCAAAGGAGTGGTGAAAGAGGGTAAACAAAGTCATGGATATGAAATATCATGTAGGAGCTTCCAGCGTCCCTCTAGTCAAAATCCTTTTCTGCTGCACTGTGATTTTGGCTTATTTTCATAATTAGGATGCAGTAGCATTACCAAAAAAAAAAAAAAAAAAAAAAAGAAAAAGTTGCTCCAATCAAAAGGTTGTAGCAACTGGAGGTCTCTCCGTCTTCTCAGCCAGCTGCAAGGTGGAAAGATCTGTGGTTCCTTGCCTTGCACAATCTGCTCTGGCTATAAGGATGAGTTTCTTCCACTCCTTCCCTAAGCTGAAGTCTTCTGCCTCGATGAGCACAACAGTTGCATGTAGGGCTGTGAAACTCTACTCTTTGCCTCTGCTTTATGTCTCCTCAGCTCAGGCACACTAACTCCTCTTGTGCACTTTTAGATGGATACGTCAAAGTGAAAACTCATTTTGGTGAATGTTGGTTTTGTTGGATGGGCAGGGAACTGTTGTTAAGGATGATGAGAGCCATGTGCAAGCCAGCTCTACGGTCTGATATTAATCTGTTTACACTTTTCTTCAATATGCTTTTCTTGGTGACATTCATGGAGAAACTAGTGGCTGAGCAGCAATGTGCTTCACTTCCTTTTTCACCCAGGAAAAACAATTACACTTGAAAGAAATCTCTGCTGAACAGTGCTGGGCAGTCTACAGAGGGGAAACAAATTGAAGCCACCAAGACCCCAGTCCAACAAAACCTGTAAGTCCAGGCTTTACTCCAAGAGTAAGACTCAAGTGTTTTATTTAAACCCCATCAGACATTTCAGTGATGGTTAGAATGGTTTACAATTGGAATTTTATTCTGTAAAAGTCACATTTTTTTTTCGAAGCTGGAGATATAAAATTTTATAAAGAGCATGGAAGGAGTGATAGGATGGACTTGTCCTTTGAGGACTGAGGGCCACACAGTGACATTAAAGTAATAGCTCAAGACCAAATCTTTCAGTAACCAGTCATGAATCTCTGCCTGCATCCGATATATGCATGTTAATGTTTAAATTCATGACTATATTAGACATTTATAAGTGATATAGTGTGTAAAACACTATAAAATGCAGAGGGTATGAGCTATATATACCTAATGCAGTTATCAAAATTAATACTAATAAATACGTTAATATATAAAGAATTTCCTTATTCTTGAGATGCTGCACCCACAATACATTTCACTTAAGTTTGGCTAGAGTGTGATGCATTTTTTGATCTAAAAAACAGTTCTAGTATTGAATCGGGGACTATTTATCTTAAAGTAGTCAGTATAGCTATAACTATATATAAGATTTGTGGTATTGTGACGTATAAAAAGAAAATAGTTAAAACCAAGTCAGGATAATATTTAGAAATCAGACTATTCATTAAAACTCAGTAGAATGTTTTAAATACCTGAGAATATTAATTCTGGATCAGATCTCTCGCCAGGACTCGTGTTACCTCACTTTTGTTATTGAAAATTTTGGTGTCTCCTTGCAGCTACTTGTGCACACACCTTTGATACAGAGACACCGAGACACAGACATCTCCAGAGCACATTCTGCTGCATCCTTTTGTGCTGAAAAGGTAAAAGTTAACTTCCAGGGCTGTATTAGATAAGGTATCTCGTTTTCAGAGAGCTAAATTGAGGTCAGAAAAATCCTGCCTACAAATCAGGAAAAAACCCAACACAACAAACACAACAAAAAACCCCCACATGTTTTAACTTCCATTTAAAGAAACAATTTATTTAAAATAATCACCATTTTCTGCTAATAAATTGGTTGAATTTAGGCATCTGGAGTTCAGTTTTCTCAGGACTGAACTTTGTCTATATTTACTATGTATCTGCTACAGTTTACAGAACTACAGGTTCCATGGCCATTTATGGAACTATGTGGAGATTTTTCTTAAGAATGCGTGAGTGCTTTTATAAGAAAAAGAATAAAGGAACCTCAATATTCATCTGACCTTGTAACCTCTTGGAGTACTTGTGAGCTGAGAAGCATTTCTATTTTATTTAGGAGTCTTAGACTTGAACTATTAAAAGGTCTAGTCAAACAGATACATGGAAAAAGGACAACAAAGCAAGATAAATGCCAAAGTAGAGCAAAAACGCTTTGTATTGAAAACACTATTAAAATGCAATTATGCTAAGGAGAAAAAAAAATAAACATATTTCTGAACATTCTAAATATTTTAAATATATATAAATATTCATTATGTATCCATTGCCCATACATATTTAAAACCCAAAGTCTCTGCTTTCATTAAGTGAATGCTACTGGAGATAAAAGTATGCTTAAAAGAAATAGGACAATTATTGTTGGACCAGCTGTAGTGATAAATCACAGCCAGGCAGGGAGATTACGTTCCAAAAATGGAAATAAATGCGCATTCACACTGGAGTTCCAGCAGAGAAGGAAAGCGAGACAGAAAACAGAGGTTTGAAAACCAGTGCTATAAAGCTAAAGAACTGAAAACAGTGTTGCAAAATGATGGACAGATTTTACTTCAGGCTGCTTTGGACTTTGATAGTTTTGAAAATAGAAAAGGAGGAGAGCAGTTTAAATTAGTCCTTTAAATTACAATAGCAACTCAGGACTCCAGGCTATGCCCTGTGAATCCTTTTCTTGTCCCATTGTTTCTTTGCTTTCCTGCCATCTATTGTCTCTTGTGTGAAAGTAATTTGGTGGCAGAACCCTCTGTTCTGTGTTAGAAGATGCAACTTCCTGACCCAGAGATGAGTTTCTGACCAATCACCACTTTGCAAACTTTGTACCACTTTTACAATATTGATTAACAGTTTTATATTTGCATGTAGAAAGGAAAAAAGATGCCTGATACAAACAGGAACGTGGCTTATAGACATGGTTGGAAAGCATGGAAATTTGGCTTAGAATCCTTGTTCTTCCTAACTTCCTCCTTCTCTGCCAAAGGTCCTGCTTCCCATGAGCTCCTTTAGCCTCTCACATGGTGATTCCTGGCTTGTCTTTGAGCTGATTTGGGTGCAGGTTATTTGAGGTGCACATTATCTATACCAAATTATGGTCATAATACAGGTATAGCAGGTGTAGCAAGACTCAGACTATTCCCCAAAGAATAGACACCTCTACAACAAAGAAAAACAATGGTCAAAAAAGAAACTGAAATAGAGAATTTAAGGATTTGATCCATTGGGGCATTTAAAAGAGGCAGCCAACAGATGCAGCAGCCTGCACAGGAGTGTGCAGAAAGATACAAAGAAGGGGGCATCTTTGATCATGGTGACTGGAAGTGCCTAAAGACTGGAGGAAAGCAAATATCATACTCATATTCAAGAAGGTCAAGAAGGAGGACCCAGGCAGCTATACCCTGGTCAGTCTCACCTCGATTCCCGGGAAGGTGGTGGAGCAGCTAATCCTGGAAACCATTTTCAGGCACATTAAGGACAAGAAAATCATCAGGAGTAGCCAGCATGATTTCACCAAGGAGAAGTCATGCTTGACCAACTCAGTAAACCTCTATGACAAAGTGACTGGCCTGGAAGATGAGGGGAAAACAGTGGATAGATGAGAGGAGAATGGACATTGTCTACATGCATTTTCGGAAGGTCATTGACACTGTCTCACATAAGAACCTCATAGTAAAGCTGTTGATGCATGGGTTGGATGAACAGTGAGGTGCATTGAAAACTGCCTGAATGGACATGGCCCAGAGGGTGGTTGGTGATCCTGGGTGGTACGAGTCTTGTTGGAAACCAATGACTTGTGGTGTACCCCAGGATCAATACTGGGTCCTGTCCTGTTTAATATTAATTAATTATGTGGATGATGGCAAAGAGTGTACCTTCAGTAAGTTTTCATATGACACCAAATTGGTAAGAGTGGCTGATAAGCCAGATGGTCCTGCTGCTATCCAGAGGGACCTCAACAGGTTGGAGAAATGGGCTTATGGGAACATCATGAAGTTCAATAAGGAGAGGTGCAAAGTTCTGCACTTGGAGAAGAACAACCCCATGCACAAAGGTACACTGGGGGCCACCCAGCTGGAAAGCAGCTTGACTGAAAAGTATCTGGGGGTCCTGGTGACACCAGGATGAATATGAACCAGCAATGTGCCTATGCTGCAAGTAAGGTGAATTGTACATTAGGCAAAGTACTTCCAGCAGGTCGAGGGAGGTGATCCTTCCCCTCTATTCAGCATGGGTGAGGCCACATCTGGAGTGCTGTATCCAGTTCTGGGGTCCTCTGTATAAGACAGAAATGGACACACTTGAGAGAGTTCAAGGAAGTGCCACAAGGATGATTGAGGGACTGGAGCACCTCACATATGAGGATAGACTGAGAGAGCTGGGACTGTTCAGCCTTGAGAACACTCGGGGGGGGGGTCTTATTAATGCATATAAATACACTTTGCACCTCCTCCTGAAGGGATGGTGCAAAGAGGACGGAACCAGGCTCTTCTTGCTGATGCTCAGCACTAGGACCAGAGGCAATGGGCACAAACTGAAACACAAGAGGTTCCATGTAAACAGGAAACATTTTTTTTTTTACTGCGAGAGCATAAGTGCTGGCACGGGTTGCCCAGGGAGGCTGTAGAAATCCTTGGTGATATTAAAAAAATGTCTAAACATGGTCCTGGCCAACTGGCTCTATGTGGCCCTTCTTGAGCAGACGGGTGGGACACAATGACCCTCAAAGGTTCATTCCAATTTCAACCATTCTGTGATTCTGTGAAAACCTCTCTCTGCATCAGACTGAGGTGCTATTGAGTCCAGAATTTAGTTTCTAGTGATGTCTAATAGTAGATGCTTATGGAGAAATAGATAAATACAGCAATCATAAAGTTACATTTCTCTCCATACTCATGCAGATTCTTGACAGCTGCAACTAGGACTGCTTGAACTGTAACTGTATTGTTTGTTTTGGTGAAATTCAGATGTCCAAATTTCCTTTAAATATGGGCCCCATTAGTTTGTTGAGGAAGGACTCTTTCTGAGGCAGCACCAGCATGACTTGAAAAGGCTCCCTGTGACACCCTGTGGATTTATCAGCTGGGGTTCTCCACTGCTTATGGGACCACTGTTAGCAAGAACCCTAGAAAGCAATTGAGAAATGTGGCAAGTTCCAGAGAGGTAATTGGCTATAAAGAAAAAACTCAGCTGGAAAAGTAAGGTTAAAACCCGCCTAGTTTTCGGATTTCAACATTATTTCGACATAATTTATGAAGACATAGTGAAATATTTTCATAGAGAATTAAAAATAAATAGCACTTTTCATCAATGCAGTTCTCTGATTCAGAAGTTACAAACTGGATAGAGTGATGGTTAGTTCCAGCATGTAATAACTGTACCATCATTAATGCTAACAATGATAATTAACAAGCAACTTTCTCATATATCTAATAGATTTTTTTTTGCATTTGGAAATATGGTGAAAAATCAATCTAGTTTTTAAAAGCAAGCACGTGTGGTCTGAAACCCAAAATACTGTCAAGCATATGTTTAATCAGAGTATTTGGGATTTTTGTCCCGATCAGACTCTTTAAAACACTTGATAGTATTAAAGGCTTATCATAAGCACTTTAAAAGTTGTGGCGAGGTGGATTGGATTCTGAATATTATATTAGGTACGTGATAGGTCAATAAATAAATATATTAAGAAATATAATCAAGAAAATGTTGCTGTAAGAAAGAAGAGACATAGAAAAACATTGAAGAAGTGCAGACTAGTGGTTGACTTGTAGAAAAAAAAAAAAAAGCAATGTTTTTTCAAAGCAAAATGTAAAATTTCCAGCCTCTAAACCAAATGGAAGTAATTTCATATTCTCATGTCAAGAATGGCTTGAACTTTACACTGTTAGTAATGTTTGAGTTACTTTTCTCTTTTCTTGGTATGACAAGAATCCTTCATTTGCTGTGTTTTCATATCTTTTTTTTTCAGAGATTTCTTCCTGACATATGTAATGGAATCCTTGAGAGTTACTATAATGGATAATAGGGTTAAAAAGTGAAAAAAAGGTGTCTCTCTACACAGTGCTAGCAAATTAATAACTCTGATTCCCCTTAATGAGAATGTTCACTTTGTGCAACAGATTCGGTGCCTGCTGCCAGCTGTGGCTCTGACGTGGGAGAAGAATGATGGTACTTTGAGCACCTGTTGGACTACCAGTTGTCACCATGATGCACACGATGGGCTACGTGGGACAGAAAAAAACATGTGTGTTAGTAAGTAGCCCTTCAATAAGGTACTGCCATTGGCAGTCATGGGCCATAAACTTTGTATTGAGATTGCAAGGCCTCATCAGGTTTGCTCTGTCTGAAATTTTCCTGACCTGCCTGTAGCTTTGTTTTATGCGGTTTAGCTGTAACAGCAATTTTTCTAACTGACCAAGCATCTACTGCTAATCTGTTCTGCGTATGTATGTTTTTGTATGGTGCAACCACAGTTTTGCATAGACAGCAGTAACAAGGAATTATTATTATAGAATAAGATATTTATGACTCTAACGCAGTGATGTAGTATAGAGAAATACAGGCTTACCATGGCAGCAGAGGCCTTGAGAAATGAATACATAAGATGTGACGCAGAGAAGTACAAGTATGGGTTGATAAAAGATGGAACATGCGCTTGGCACTGGATACCCAAACGGTCGCTTAAAGAAATAGAGACCTGGAGCCATATGAAATTGTGTTTAGGGGTAACAAAGAGTGCAGAGAGTATCTACCCTACGTCAGAGGCATCATATATAGCAAATTTGGCTGTAATATGGAGCTACACAGCAATGAAGAAAGAGAATAGCAAATGTGTAAAAATGACCCTGGGTGAATCACAGAGGGAAAAGAAACCATCAATATCCTTCCCTTCCAGCGACGGACCCGAGAAGCCCTCCAGACATGACATACCAACAACTCCCCCCAGCAGTCTGAAGTCAACAATTTTAAGACCCAGAGGAGCAGTGGAAGGATGAGCATAACACCAACAAAAAGGTATAGAAACTAAGAAGTAGATGAATTAAATTTTTAATTGCATTATTAGTCTTAATGAGACTTTTTCTGAAATATTCTTTTATTCTTTTTTGTTTTGTTTTGGCTTTTTTTTTTTTCTGCAGTCATTAGTTTAGACAAGTAACGATGCTTGAATTAGATGGCTATGATTTCATTTATACTAACAATAAATTCTTGGCTTTGTATACAAAGTGTTTCCTCTGCCCATAGACAAGAGTGGTAATGGTATCTCTTATCATATCTCTGGAGAAAGAAGAAAATGGAGCAGTTGCCTCTGTAAGTGGGACAGCCTGTGGTACTGACCCCTAACGATTTCTCACTTCTGTAACAGTTGGATGTTGTGCCTTTGCCACCTCAGACTGAGAATGAATCATACTTTTATGGAAGTGTGACCTGTTTTGGTAAAGTCCTCTGCTCCCACTGATTAGTATCTTGCTTGCTTGATCTTATTGTAAGGAGGAAGATATTAAGAGGGAGAACCACTGGTCACATCCACATGGAGGAGATAGTGCCTCTTTTCTACACTGCCCAGGACTAGAATCATATAATCACAGACTCATAGAATCGTTTAGGTTGGAAAAGAGCTTTAAGATCATTGAGTTCAACTGTTAACACTGCCAAGTGTTAACACTGCCAAGTGTTAACACTAAACACTAAACCATGTCCCCCAGCATCACATCTACACACCTTTTAAATACCTCCAGGGATGGTGACTCAACCACTTCCCTGGGCAGCCTGTTCAAATGCTTGACAACCCTATCAGTGAAGAAATTTTTTCCTAATATCCATCCTAAACCTTCCCTGGCACAACTTGAGGCTGCTTCCATTACTTCAGTGCCAAGGGACAAGACTAGGAGCCTGTTCATTTCCCCAGCCACCTGGTGATCACTGGGACAGAGCTTTAAAGGTCACATGCAGGACCTTCCACTTGGCCTGAACTTCATGAGGTTTGCACAAGCCCACTCCTCAAGCCTATCCAGGTCCCTCTGATGGCATCCCGTCCCTCAAGCCCCCTCAGCCTGGTGTTTGCAATGCTGTAGCATGTTGGATTCATTCCCAACAAGCAGAAATTTATAGTCCCATTTTGTGGGTTCCCTGAGGAAAATCATAGGTGACTAAAATGTCTGCATTTTCTCTGGGTGTTGTGTCATTTTGGATCTATGCCGATATGGGTCCCCAGGGAAGACCATGCAACATACTCTTGAGACCAGCTGCTGAGAAATAAGGTCATCCTTTACTAACAGCAGGAAAACAAGCAGTGGGAAGAAAGGTGGGGTAGAGCTTTCATTGCAGAAGGAACACCAAAGCCCAACCATGTAATAATGTACTGCAGCAAACAGAGCCAATCCTGGACAATTAGCAGAGATGGCAACACAAAAATCTGCTGTCCTTACAGAGTTTTCCCATCCCGAAAGATATTTCTGTTAGGTCTTGGGGTATATTTTAATTTACACATCTGCTCTCTCTCAGACATATTTGTGCAGCCCACGGAAGTTGGCTCCTTCTAATGATCTACGGCTGTACCTTGTGAAAATATGTTTTCAGTTTGGCTCCTGAAACATGGATCAAGTGATACTGCCAACACAAACATCCTCTGCTGTCAAACATTTTTCTCCTCTGGAGAGTGGAACACCTGCACAGCAGCTCAGAAAAAAAAGGAAAAAAAAAAAAAAAAAAGAAAAAGAAGAAACAAAAAAAAAAAAACAACTTTGTAGTGGTGTTTCTTTTTCTTTCAATTTTTTCACTTGAATTTCATTTAGCAATTAGCTGACATAGCTGTGAAATACTTTTATATATTGGTGTTACATATTAACTTGCACATGCAGGGCAAAATTCGCAGCTGGTGATTTACACCTGCTGGTTGACTGGCCTTGGGCACTGTCTTGCTAAAAAAACCCTTCAGCTATGTCACCTCTTTTTAAACCACAGAACCCGGGCTGAAGTCCTCTGACATAAGTCAGACTGGCAGCACGCCTCCTTCTGCCTTTGTATTGAACCAAAGACCCAGGCCAGTCAGCAGAAACCAGAAATGCTGACAAATACGGTAAGAATTTTAAGTAATACTTGTGAATTCTGAATTTTTCAGAATTAAACCTGAGGGCAACCATATGTAAATTCCTGATATGTAGGTTGACACTAATGCACTAGTCAGCTTTCAGAGTGGGAGTGTTCTTCAGTTTCTCCCAGAAAGAAACACTAAAACAAGTCAAAAGAAGGGACTAGAAATTGTTAATGGTCAAAAACCACTGCGATGAGGATGAGAAAATACTGGTGATTCTCTCAGAAACTTCCCTATTTTCTTGAAGTTTTATGTATTGATCTACAACATATAAGTGTACACATACACACCGGGACACTATAAAAATATATGTTATATATAACATAATATTATATATAATTATGTATCTAACATATATTATATTGTGGTCTGTATATATATATATATCAAAGTTTATTGCCTGGGCTGCTCAGGTCTTACACAAGAATAGCAGCATCTGTTTCCCAACCATTCTAAAACATCAACACCAGCAGGTTACTTCAGGAATAACCTCAGTTAATTATTCTTGCTCTTGGACTAAAGGTAACAGATCAACAGTTGTTGGCAAAACTGGAGACAATATGCAAATGGGGGCTGGGGGGGATTATCCAGAAGGATCTACACACCCTTGTTTTCCTTCCACAAGCATGGCTTAATTGGGCAGGATGATGCAGGCTAGGAGGCTGGAGGACAGTGCGGTAAGTCATATATCTTTAAATTACATGAGAGCAGGGTTGTACCAGCATAACCAAAACATGCCTATGTGAAGAAGTTGGCGAGGGTGCTGTTGGTGGCTATTGTCCCCTCAGTTTCTTGGAAAACACTTGTCTGGAAAGTTTATTTGGTCAGGAATAAAGCCGGAATAGCATTTTGCTATAGGAATTATCGTATAAATTTAAGGATTCAATTCTCAAGGCATGCACATTTCGTCATATTTTCTTCCGTGCCTGTAAGTTCTCTGTGGCAAAGTGGATTTAAGTGATTTCTGTCTTTCCCCACTCCCAATCACTTGCTCCTCTCCAGGACTACACTTTACTAACCCCTTATCTATGTCAATGCAGCTATAAAATGGGTAAACGAAATAAATTGGCTCTAAAAATAAGACATTGATGCATTTTAGGGGATTTGTGGGTGTTTTTTTCTTTGTTTTTCCTCTCTTGCAGATGTTTAGTTAATTCAGTTTGCAACATGGTTCCATGCAGAGATGGGAATTAAACTGCTGCCTGCTGTCTGAGGGGAAAGGGGAGGTTTTGACACCGATGGTGCTGCCAAATGTGTTAATGTGGACAGTGGTCTCAGCCCTGCAAGGACGGGGTACTGAAAACATCTGCTTGCCCATGACTCCGTGGTTGGGAGACTTGCCTACCTGTACGTACACATGCAGACACTGGTTGGCAGTCAGGCAAGGATGGCTAACTGGGTTCGAACTGATGACAATAACCTTTAAAACATGCTTAGAAACTGCCAGATCCTGTTAGAGGATCTTTCTGGCGCCACCGTCTGAATTGTCTTGCCCTGCTCTCTTGTGTAGAGACACAAGTGTCGGTTTTTTTTTTTTTTTTTTCAGACATCATTCAAGTATTCTTTATGTTCTTTGCTTTTCCTTTTGGAGCAAAGTCACAGTTTAGTCCCAGCAGCAGGATACCCCGATACCTACCCCGATAACTTTGGCCATTCAAATTCAGTAGTGATGGCCTGTTCTTGTTGGAATCAGAAGCTGCAGCCTCCATGTCATCATAAATTCACTTTGCTTGATTTGATTACCTTTATCTGTTTTCCCATCTCTTGTTGCAACAGCATAAAAATATTCCTCCGTTCCTACTCAAGCTGTGCAGTGGCATTACTGACTGCCCTAAAACATCCTCCCTGGAAGTAGCGGCAATTCTGCAGAAACTGATAGAAAAATCAACATCACACTGAACCTGTTGGTGCTGCAAAATAACATAAGAAAGACTGAATGAGACCATTGGATCTTGTACTTCAGCATCCTGTCCCTGATGTTGGCTGGTTGCGGATGGTTAAGCAGGAATACAAGGAGATGTCAGTCAAGTGCTGTTTCCCCGTAACAGCCTCCGAGTCTCTAGTGACTTGTGGGGCTCAGACGCTCTGAGCAGAGGCCTCCTGTGGATCTCAGTCGATTTCCCTTTTTCTTAATTTGCCCTGTTTTCTGAGGCAGGACATTAAAGATAGTGGGAAGTACATTCAACTGTGTACACAGCAGAAGCTTTCATATCATAGAATCAGAGAATCCCAGAATGGTTGGGGTTGGAAGGAACCTTCGGAGATCATCTAGTCCAACCCCCCTGCCAAAGCAGGGTCACCTAGAGCAGGTTGCACAGGAACGTGTCCAGGCAGGTTTGGAAGATCTCCAGAGATGGTGACTCCACCACCTCTCTGGGCAGCCTGGTCCAGTGCTCTTGCCATCCTCAGAGTAAAGAAGGTTTTCCTCATGTTCAAATGGAATTTTCTGTGCCCATTACCCCTTGTCCTGTCACTGGACACCACTGAGAAGAGTCTGGCCTCATCCTCTTGACACCCGCCCTTTAGATATTGATCAGCATTTATAAGATCCCCTCTCAGTCTCCTCTTCCGGAGGCTAAACAGACCCAGGTCTCCCAGCCTTTCCTCATCAGAGATGTGCTCCCATCCCTTGATCATCTTTGTAGCCCTTTGCTGTCCCCTCTCCAGCAGTTCCCTGTCCTTCTTGAACTGGGGAGCCCAGAACTGGATGCAGTACTCCAGCTGTGGCCTCATCAGGGCAGAACAAAGGGGGAGGATGACGTCCCTCGACCTGCTGGCCACGCTCTTTTTAATGCACCCCAGGAGACCATTGGCCTTCTTGGCCACAAGGGCACATTGCCGCCTCATGGTCCTGATGGAAGGTGACTGAAGTGAGTTTAAATTTTTTTTTCCTGAGTTTTTCTCTATCTTCACTACATGTCATTTGCTTGCTTGAAAAACAGTCAATTCTCTTTCAAAGACAGGGCTCAACTGTCAGAAAGGTATCATCCTGATTTCTCGGAGTGTTCAGGCCAACCTAGAGCAGAGGCACAGTTTGCCCTTCTCTCGAGAAAGTGGATTACAGGGTGAAGTGGGGAGAAGGTTAGCCTTTTATGGTTATTAAACTTCCCCCAGACTTCAAGATCTGACATGAAATCCCATTAAGAGGCACCCTACACACAAGCAAACTGGGAAAACAACATCCCTGCTCCCTTCTGCCAAGAGGTGTCCTTGAGGAAGGTCATGGGAGACACTCGTTAAAAGCAGTGACATTTGTGCTCAGGCAGCGCCAAATGCAGGCTGCTCCTGCAGCCGAGGAAAGCTGCACCCTTTCTGCTCTTCCCAGCGGTGAGGAGTATTTTGTTGTCACCATTAATAAACACTGAGGATATATTCCTCTTTAAACAGCAAATACCATTTCAAGTACAAGAGACGAAACACCGCTTCTTCGGCTCATGACTGGATACAGGCTGATAACTGTGAATAGTGCGGAGAAATATTCTAATTTGCAATAGATTTTTCCTTCCCTTTCGCCCATAGCTTAAAGATATATTTAAAAACAATAAAACTTTTTTGTTGCTGTTTTTAATTACACTGATTCCCGAGGCTGGTACTGGAGGGCGGCCATTTTGCTGAAAAATAATCCCACTTTGACAATGGAAACTTGAGAGACTGGTGGAACAGATTGCAAACCATTTCCACGCCTGGTTTAACTGCTTGACTGCCAGCCTGTGTAACTAATTTTCAGTATGCCTTTACTTGCATATGCAGTGCATTCTAGTTTCACATCGCTGTTGGGCTACAACTACATCAAAGGAAAACTCTTGCGTACTGCTCTGCACGGGCACAGATGAGACGCAGGGAGATGGTAAGTGACTGCAAAGATGAAGGTTTCTGCACTCACCATGAGAAAAAAAACTGAAAAGATAGGAATTTGAACAAAATAATAGTAATAATTTAAAAAAAGCATCAGGAGTCTGTAGTACGTCATCTCAATAATTGCTCACACATCCCCGTTGACCAAGGGAGCTGGGGAAAGGGGAATGTCAGTTCTAAAGGGTTTTGAATTTCATGCAAAACTGTTGAATTTTGGTTCATTGAACTGAACTTTGGCCAGGTAGAAGACAAGCAGCTGGTCTAACCTAGACATTAATTTACTCCTCATCAGCAGTGAGAGAAAAAGTTGTCCACAAGGCAGATTATTTTCTTGCTGCTGACACTGCTTCAGAAGTGACTATCTCTCTCCACTGACACTTGTGGGGATTCAGTTGCCCAAACACATTGTATAAATTATTTTCAAACTGCTAAAGTGAAGAGAGATGAAACTTTCCATAAGTATCTGTGTCAGTCTTGTGCACCTGTATAGGGAGAGTGAATTTGGCAGTAATAATAGCCTTAACTACATCTGTAGGAGAACCAAGCTTCATCTTCACTGTTGGGCTGTGGAAATTGTGTCTGCCCACCGAGTTCAGAGCAAGAGATGAGCAACATGTCTACATGGTGGTGAAGCAGTGATTCTGGCTGTGGTGGATACGTCAAGAAGCTGGTATTCAGTGTATTGCCAATGGGACAGATGGCACACTCCAGAAAACCTCACGCAATATTACAGTAACCTGATCAAGACAATAGTGGAACAGATTCTATGAAACTATTGCTTTTGAGGAGGAAAATAAAGACCCCCATGGGCTTGTGATCTCTCAGACCTTCCCCTCTCACGGTCCTTCTCTTCATCCTTCTCATCTCATTAGATGGGCAGCAAAGGTGAACTCAGACAAAATAAGAAAATCTGACTACTGTGCCGTGTGAACGATGTGATGTTAATGTAGATTTAGTTTGGTTTTCCAATAAAACAAACTATTCTCACTCCATTCCACTTTCCTCATCACCACAACACCTCTTCGGGCCTTTATCAAGTTGGTGGGCGCCTGTAGCAGAATGCTGATCTCTGAGCAGACATCACTGAGGCGCGAGATAATGGTTTTCCTTGTAGGGAGAAAAGCAAAAATTGAACCCTACAGTCTCTTGAGTGCCTTGTCAACTTGCTTCAGACTTTCCAGCATCCGAAGTGTGAGCACATGAAGAAGGAAGAACAATTACTTCCAGGGTGAAATTACTCTGAGAAAGAGGGTGAAAATTAACAGAGCAATGCACAAGTGTGCAGAGCAAAGCACGTGTCAAGGGAAATTTCTGCTTTCTGTTACCGGCCCCCAAACAACCCTTTCATTAGTTGTAAACACTCTCCAGCTTCAACAGTTCTCAATCGGGATTTATTTTTTTTCATCCTGTCTTGTTACCCAGAACTAGGTTACAAAATATAAACGCAGCATGTCCCTTTGCTGGGTCTTCCCTAGTGTAAAGGCACTTTCTGGGTTATTTTTTTTTCTTCTTTTCTTTCCCTAGCCATCTCTTGTTCCTCCAATAGCTTTCTTAGTATTCACAGTTTTTTCAGGACTGTAACTGGCTTTTCAAAAACCTGTGTCATGAGAACATGCCACTGTACAAGCAGTATGAAACTATCTTTAACTGATAAGCAGTTTCCAGAAACTGAACACATCACAAAAGCAGGACTGATGTCAGAGCTGGTTTAAGAGCGTGGAAAACTTTCTCTAAAATCTCCTATGTTCTGTCTATCATAGAGCCGTTCATTTTTAAAGAGGATGTATATATGGATGTATCTTAGATATGAATCGGTTTGACCTGGAAATTAAAAGACAGTTCCTAATTGCTGAAGACATGAGGTTTTAGAGGAACAAGATTCAGCTTCTTTGCAAAGCAAAACACTTAAATACTTTAAGATGGAACTTGAAATGATTTCAAAAGGGGATATGTGACACGTGAATTAGATTTTGGTGACTTAGGATCTCCCTTCACGTTGCCAGTCTGCCTAAAGAGGAAATATCAGAAGACTCTGTCTGGATCCTGTGGGAAGCAGTTGAATGGTGAACTTACATATATCTTTGGGAAAACCCAGAACTCCCTGAGCAATAGAAAAGATCATTAATTTCTGTAATTTTTCACATCCCTGATTGCAGGATTCAGGTGGACTGCTTCAGTTCTCTTAGTTTGCACACACAAAGCTTCAGAAAGCTACTCCCTCAACTTCTTACTTTTGAAACTTGCAAGAAATTATAAATGAAGATGACAAAATCTCTTCCTTGAAGGATTATATATTTCTCGTTAAACTTTAACTTCATTTAAAATCCATCCTTGATCCTCTTAAAGTATTTGCGTAAGTGAATGAGGGCTGTAAAGCACGACTGAAGCTTTCCTCCTTGGGGAAGCAGCTTGACCAATTTACATATTTATTAAATATTTTATATTTTACCAGATTGTATGCACTTCAAAATGTCACATCTTATTTTTGGTCTGAGCACTGCATAACAGTAATGGCTATTTCCAGTCCCAGGAGAAAAAAAAATAATAATCTGCATGTCCTGATTTGGCCACTTCTTAAGAATCTGAGTTTTTTATTTCTATGTTTTACTCTGTTTTGCAAAATTTTAGCTTTCGGTGTTATGAAGTTTTGTTAGTCCTGTGCAAATGCATGTCTTGTGGGGCTACACAACCAGCCTCCCATTTTTCCTCTGGGAGGAGATTCAGCTTTGTGAGCATCCAAACTGAACTCCTGAACCTGTTTGATGGTAATTTTGGCTTTAAAGAAAATAAATACAAAGCTCTTGAAAGCCAGAAATGCATATGAAGATGTGCTTTCCCTAGAGGTACAAGGGTCTATCAATGCAGTGTTGGTATTTCTGGTGTAATTTCCCCCCCAGCCCCTTACAGTTCGGCTGTCAGCATCTGGAACAGAGAGTTTTTCCTTTGTTTAATAATGTACAAGACTAGGGCGTGCATGCGATCTCATAACTAGGTCTTCCTATGAGCAGCCCGGAGTCTGGAGACAGAGTGGAGTAAAGCTCCATATGAGATGCAGAAGATGAGGGCACAAGCCCAGTTTTGCTGCTGGACTCCTCACTGTTGTGAAACAAACTCCTTTCTTCTGTGTCCCCCCATTTCTAGGAAGAAATTCTTTATTGTGAGGGTGGTGAGGCACTGGCCCGGGTTGCCCAGAGAAGCTGTGGCTGCCCCATCCCTGGAGGTGTTCAAGGCCAGGCTGGATGGGTCTTTGAGCAACCTGGTCTGGTGGGAGGTGTCCCTGCCCATGGCAGGGGGTTGGAACTGGATGATCTTTAAGGTCCCTTCCAACCTGAACTATTCTATGATTCTAGTGCAACCAGCCTCCTTCAGAGAGTGCTTTGACATGCAGCCGCTGAGAAGAGAATTTGAAAACAACTTTATTTAGAAGCCAGGAGGAATTTCTGTGACTAACTTTTCTGACCACCTCTACGATGCATGACTTCCCCAGACTTCACCCTGACTCAAGTGTATTCATTTTTCTGTAGTGGGATACATTCTTTAGGGGGGAAAGAAACCAAACAACAAAAAAAACCCAAAACCCACAACACATCAATAAACAGATTTAGAGATTAAAATATCTAACAATGAGAGCATTTGGTACATTGTTTCAGTGTACCAAATTTATTTTAAGGTCATATTGGCCTTGTCTATGTTTTCAGGCACTAGATTCTGTTGTATTATCCTTTCTGTAGAAGACAGTATTATTATTATTATAACTTTTGCCCCTATTTAAATTTTTGCATGGTCCTGTTATGTCATTCCTTGACCTTGTCTTGATGAAATAAAAAGATCAAGCTCCTCATTGAAATATTTTTTTTTTCCAAATGCAGAATAGTAGAATAATTTAAGTTACTCCAACTGGACAACAACCTTGAAGCATAAATATTAGTAAGTGGAAAAGTAGGTAAAAATTCATAGGTTATAGACCTTTTCTAACCCTTAAAAAAACCCTTCGAGCACTCAAGGACCCCTTTGCCCTTTTAGCCGATGTGCTTACATTTGCAGAGGGAGCAGAAACTCTGAATATGTCTTGAATGTTTGGTGGAATAAACTGTGGTCTGAAATATCCCTCTTTGAAGGAAAACCCAGGCCAGGGTTAGACCGCGTTACTATTTCCTCAGCCCGATTGAGGTTGGGATAAATCTTTTTTCAGAGTCATATCTTCCCTGGGGAGAGTCCACATTATTCATCCTTTCATCTTCATGGGTCCTCTGACAGCCTTACCAATAAGGATTCTTCCAGGTCACTGCACAATGAACACGAAAGACAGTCTTTAGGACTCCACTAGAACCATACGGTGCTAAAAATAGTTTTGCATTATAACTGCAAGATATGAATTATCTGCTGGCCAACAATTGCTCCATCTGATCTGTGCCACGGTGCTTTCTGAATTGTCCACTTTCTTATTCAAATTTTACAACGAAACAGGAGTCTTACAGGAGTCAGGTATGAGATGTGAAAAAAATCCTATAGGGTGATAGCAGTGGCCCACTTAGCCCAGGAGTCTGTCTTTAACAGAGGCAGTGGCAGATGCTCTTTAAACAAATACTGTAGATTAAGTGCCATTAGTTTTCTTGCATTATAATCTCACATTAAATTGATGGTATTTCTTTTCCATAGATTTATAATCTTGTTATTATCTCTCTTTAACTACAGACGCTGCGTGACTTTGACTGGAGCTAACACAGGTCTTTTAATATGAGAGTTAGTCAGGTGTGGATCTACACTCTCAGCTTCTTTCAGTGATAAAGGTAAATCATATGCTAACTGACCAGACCCAGTCACTCTCTCACAATATGTCTGAGCCAGTAAAAGGAAAGAGTATTTCAGATGTTCCTTTCCACCACCTTAATTTCCTTTGAGCTGGTAGGATACATTGCTCTCAGGAGATGGCAAAGGACAGGATGAAAATTTAGACGCCCTTGGAGGGGATGAATGAGCCTAACACATTTTTGTAAAAAGGAGTCATTCAGATACTGTAAGCACCTTGTGAGTAGTCGTGGATACTCAGCTTGCTAAACGCTATCTGGGCTTTCAAGTCAATATACGGAGGAGCACGGGCAAAAGGGGATGTTGGCAAAGATCACCTCCTAGGCAAGGAAAGGTTTAGGGGAAGGCTCCAGGTTGAAGGAGAGACCATTGCAAGTACAAGGTTCAATTACCATGTAAACGTGCCCTGAACCCTCCAGTTACAGCGGGGAGGTTTGGTGTTTTTTTTTGGTTTGTTTGTGGTTTTGTTGTTTTTTTTGTTTTGTTTTTTGGTGGTTTTTTTGTGGTCTGTGGCAGTTCCAAAAGTGATTCTTCTTTGCCAACGAGTCTGCTTTTTATTGACACCATGCTTAATAACCCTTCATTGCTTTAGCGCTGGCAAAACCATGGGCAGAAAGTGGATAAATGGAAGCTATGGATATACGGCCTCCCTGCTCTGGCAGATGGGGCTGCCTCAGTCTGTGAGCTCAGGCCTGGGCACCAGTGCCAGAAACACTGCTGAAGTGAATGGAGTTTCCCCTAGTGTCATGTAAAAGGGGTTTTTCCTTTGCATTTAATATTTCACTGCTAGCGGAAGAGGTGGGAAGCTCGATTTCCTTTAACTGCTGAGCATGCAAAAAGCACAGGGTCTCTTAGTGAGCTGGGTAATAGATGTAGGCAAGCATTTACCCTTACCGCTGTACATCGCATCTGAGCTGTGATCCTTCCAGCTGCTGCTATTGGCATGCAGCCCTGAGAAGGAGGTGGGAATTTCTCTCTGATGGACGTTTTTATGGTTCTCCATATAGAATCTCAGTGCATCCTACTCACAAGACCCCGCATAAGGTGAGGACCTACCAATCCTTCCTTGGGGAGCTTTAATCATCTGTCTGAAAAACAGCATTATTTTGTGTCACTTTAGGGTGTTTCAGACATCTCCGCAGGGCTGGTAGGTGGAACAGAGTATGTAAAGAAAAGTCTTTCTGGAGTACCAGTGGGAGGAGAGTCAGGAAAGATAATCTTGAGCACTTTCAATGGCTCCAGTTAGCTATATCTAGACATATGAATCATAACCAGAAGGGACTAAAATCAGCACAGAAGTAATTTTGTGCCATGTTGTACACCTAGGGTGGGCTTCATTTCAAGATGAGGGTACTAGAAGCTTGTTCTTTCCACCAGCTCCTTTAAATTAACTAAAAGGTCTTGGGCACTTGGCCTGGAGCTTGCTGTTAGCATCCAAAACCCAGTACCATCGTGTGGCTGATGGACCCAATGTGCTGTCTTTACTGGAAATAGCATAAAAGTTTACAGCCTTAGGAGTGGTAAAATGATCTTGTTCAGCCCTACAGCCCTACACAGAGGAAGAACCTAAGGTTGTGGCTCTGATTCATGACCCTCTTAATTTACAGTAGCAGAAATCTCACTCAGGTTTTAGACTTTACACAACTGGCATTGAAACTATTCTGACTAGCAGTCACCACAGGCTTTAAAAAAAGAAAAAGCAAAAAAAAAGCACAGTAGTACAATACATCAGTATGAAATTAAATAATAATCCTGGTTTAGGAAAGCATTTAGATACTTGTGTAACAATAACAATGCCACAATGCCTAAAGGTGTGTAACTACTGAAGGGCAGATATCAATTAGGGCCTATTAAATTAGTCTAAAAATCGGAAAAGCCTGATCAGCATCAAACAGTTATGTAAACTGTGTTCTCTACTGTCAGAAGCTTTATTTGACTCGGTTTCCTCCTGCAGACAGTAGGTTGGTCAGATTCCTTTCCTGACTGAGAGGTGTAATTAAACTTTGCCATGACTCCCAGCCCAGCAATGCTGTTTTTCTCAGAGCATTCGTTCCCTGATGGTGGAAGATACACACTCCCCTTAGGCTGCCCTATATGTTTTTCTATATAAATAATACAAAGAAAGGTTGTAACTCCTCCAGCCCTGGAGAGCACTGAATTAAACGTTAGTATATGACTTGATTTTTCTTCTCACCTGACTGAATGGCAGCCCTGGCTTTAATAAAGGGATCGTTGTCTTCTGTTTAGGAAGCCTTTGCCAATGCTACCACCATAAAGTCAGAGGATATAAATTGCGTGAACTATTTACCCAGTCTCATCACTGCCCTGATGAGCAAAATAAACCTGTGAATATTAGAGGGAAAAATCCTCTTGCCTTAATAGCATCTATCATGTTATGTGGGGTTTTATTGAGGTGCCCTCAGGCTAAGTCAGCCTGCCTTCATGAGCAAAACTCCTCACCAGATAAACCCTTTTGACTGCTTCATTTTCCCTTTCTTTCAGGGAATAGTATAGAGCTCAACAAAATGAGATTGGGAAGTTGATCCTGTTACAGCTAAATTTGGGGCAATTGCTTTTCTAAGACTCCTTTTAAAATAATCATAGTATTCTGGAGAAACAGGGTGCTCCTGGTAGCTGTTCTTGTCCACAGTGTTTTCAGGCACCAATGTCAATTATTCCTGCATATCTGTATCTTTTTTATTGAGGCTAAATCCAAAATTTGCATCCCAGTTTTGTTGCAGGTGATGGGTTTGGTTCCCAGGAATGATGTGATGTCCTGACGTTAGCACTCAGAAAGTGTGCATGCAGGGCTTTTATGTGTTAAAATATGTTTTGAAAACTGGCCCCAAATATCATCGGAGTGATTAATCTGTCTGCTCTTCTCGGTTTCTTTAGTAAATGCTCTGTGACACATTCAATTAAATCCTGTAATAAAATATCCTCCACTGGGATGTCTGACATGCTTGAAGTTAACCCCGTGTTGGAACGTTTCCTTACCTGATGGACCTGTTACAAATTCACGGTGATCACTGTCTTTCTGTGAAAGGTGCAGGAGCTCAGTACTTCTCTTGATGTGGCTCCTGGCATTTAGACACATGCAACATGACACCCCAAAAATGAAACAAAAAGCAACCTGAAGCAAAACACCCCCACACCAGCATCACTAGACCATCTACTTTATTCCTCAGTCGAGTGTGGGATTCTTTCTGCCAGAATATTCCCTGGTGCTGTGTCCAGAGCAGTTTTAAATGCTTTAAGTGGTGATGTGTTCACTGCTTCCATGGGGCCATCATCACTCAGGCTGATAGATCAGTCTAATAGTGCCTAATGACTGTCAGCATAAGCTGTGTTCCCAGTTTCTCAACCTTATCTGTGGTAGAAAAAAAAATGTATTTATCCTTTTGCCTTGCTAGTGGTTGACAGAAAGTTAATTGGAGCCAGAAAAAATCTTTTTCCCCAGAAAGTTCACCAGAAATGGTTTTGACTGAGGCGTCCAACGAGTACTTTCAGCACTCTCCACATAAGCAAAAGTGCTGAAGTTTCTGATACACATATTTTTTGAGGGAAAGCTTCCTTTTCAATATTAAAATGTGCATGAAATGACATGTAGCATCTCAAGTCCCCCTGGGAAAATAGCAGTCTGCAGAATTAGTCCTTACAGTGCAGCATGGTTAAGGTTCATCTGCCTCTTCCTCTCGCTGAATTGTGTTTTTGAACTGTAGTGTCAACTCTAACCAGCTTGGTTGAAAGCATGATGCTGACACTGCCTGTGTGAATCTGCTAGGAGAGTAAGAGGGAGCTGGGCTACCCCCACTCCTCCATAAGTCCTCCCAGGACTGGTGGCTCATGCCAGCTGTGGCATCTTATCCTATTTCCCCAGTGTTGGACATGGTGGTGTCTTCCCCTGGACTCACCCCCCATACTTACAAGCCTTACTGTTGCAAGACTAGAGTAGAAAATGCCTTTCTAATGTGCAGTGAAGGTGCAGCTGAGCTAATGACTGTATTATCCCCCAAACTCATCAAAATAACACTAATAAATCTTAGGCCAGCCTCTCATTAGTTGGACATGCATAGAAGATGAATCCATGGTCATCTTTATGAAACAATTGGAAACTTTCAAAGACTTGGCAGGTCACCTTGCAAGGCAGGTGATGGAGGTGGAAAGTGATGGTCTGGTGATTGAATGGTTCTGTTGGAAACCAAGGAGACCTGAGAGTGATTTGTTCTGCCACAGAAGCCTGTGTAACCTTTCCCAGGTCACTTCATACCTTGAGTTATACCTCACTTCGAATGAGTACCAACAAGGTTGTTTTCTTCTCATCCTTTTTAAAAGGTCTTAAATTGCGATGTCCCTAATAAGGTTACTTTTTCTTACTAGGTAGTTTGACAGTACATAACAGAGAGCAGCCTCCTCCTCAAGCACTGCAGCGACCCCCATGTAACAGCAGCTTCTCACTCACTTTTGGGGCCCGTGTCCACACTATGGCTGGAAATTGTTCTGCACAATGCAATAGGTGAAAAATAGGCAGAAATGTCATGAATCATGAGCAATTCTTCTGCAGACGGTGTGGTAAGAAGTCTTCATCCTCTGGAGCTGCTACCCCAAGATACGTTCAGAGGTGATGTGAAACAATCCTGCGTTGCTGCTTGCCTAACAACATCCAGATGCTTCCACCATTTGCACCAAAGAGAAACCAGCTCCATCCCCTCTGCTTTCTACTGAGGAAGCCTGAACCACCTGTAGGAACGGGATGTTTCTGTGCAAGAGCAGAAAAGAGCTTGTAAAAGGAAAAACACTGTGACAGAGGCATCAAACTGAGAGCTGAAGACCTTCTCCTTGAAGGAGGAGTGTGCCAAAAGCAGTCTAATGAAATCTCCATGCTTGATGCCACCTGAGGAAATGCCACTGATATCTGCTTTGGGTTTGGAGGCAGGGATCATTACCTTGCAGCATCACTGTCACTCTACGACAATCTGCTGCTGCTGAGACTTAATAGGACGGTTGTGTTTTTTTGATTTTTTTTCTTTTGGGATTTTAAGACGTGTTTTTAGGTCTTGGTGGCTTTCCCAGACATGGGGGGTATTAAAGTAATTATAATGTAAAGCTCTAGGCGAAATATCTAGGTTAGCTCCTGATAATAGGCTTTTTCCCTAATGGGTGGTGTTCGGAGCAGGTTTTCAGTAGGTTTTGTGAATTTCAGACAGGATTCTGGCCAAGTTAAGCACCATGGCTCATTTTCTGTGGTGGGAGGAGATAACCCAGATCGCAGATTGGTGTGTGGGTGAATAACCTAGATCCAAGTCCTGTTTTTTACTGGTGGCCCAAAGAGAGTAAGGTAATCAACCATAATATTTAGAAGTCCAGAATGAAAAAGAGAGAGGAAAAAAAATGCCTTTTTCCAAGTTGGCATCAAAGGTGCCTAACTGCCCAGGCAGCAGCCACAGGGCTGAGAGAGCAGGGATAAAAAACAGGTTGTCTCCTGGTGCAAGAGGAAAGTAGATATTTTAGAAAAAGGAAGTGTTGGACTGGCTCAGAGTCAGTGAATTGACACCAGTAGGATCAGGAACATCTGAAACCAAACCAGGTGAAGACAAGATGTGCACTGAGGCCTGGGGCTAGGGCTTTAAGAGAAGAGTTGAGTGGAGCAACAAGAGGAAACATAGGTGAGAGATGGGCTCAAAGGAGATGAACAGTAACCTGGAAAAGCAAGAGATGGTCATGTTCAAAGACCTTGAGGAAGTCCTGCCATCTGCTTGACCACACGTTTTCTGCAGACGTTGGCAAAAATGATGACATTCCTACTGTTCAGAACTGGCAGTCATGTTGCACAGTGAATTGAGAAATAGCGAGTAAGAGATCATTTTTTTTCTCTCTCAAAAAAACTCAGGTTCCTGTGAACTCAGGAACTCATGCTTTTGTCAGTAGCTTTAAGATGATCTTTCAGAAATGAGGATACAAATTAGAGAAATGTTGCCTAGAAACCTTCATATCTTCCATGAAGATTTTTCATGTGGCGTTTGCTGGATGTAAAATGCTTGCTCTGGGTTTGATTTAGAGATCAGATTTAATACCACAGCGCTGATGACTTTCTTAAATGTCTGCTGGGTTTTATTAAGGCAGATTTTATTATTTACAATGTGACATTACAGGTAGGTGTCAGGGAGGTGTTAATTTGTGAGAAGGCTGTGTGCGTGCCTCTGTTCTTCCATCAGCTGGTGCTGGAGGGTTATTGCTATCTTTCTGTTATTCTGCCATTTAGCAAAATTCTTCCTCAGGCCAGTAATCATTTTTGCCTTGTGCAACCCAGCCTCTGTTTAAGCACCAGACCATGGAGAAAGGTGAACTCCCCAAAATTAAACCAAAACAAACACAAAACCAAAACCAAAACATTCAGGGCTAACCCTTCTCTCACAGGAATTTGCTGGATTAGAATGCAAAGAATTACAGTGGAGGCTTTGTGAAAGAAAAAGAAAAGCAGAAAAAAGGTCACCAGGGTTTATCTGGGAAGGACCCATCGTACAACACTTTATTACGCAACGGTACAGCTGGAAGATGAAACACTTTTGCCGAGTAAAGGCCTGTAGGGATGCAGGCAACATCTAGAGGTTATGCCAGGGACAGGACATGTAGGATGGTGTAGGAGACAGTCAGATACAGTCACCCAGCACTGTCCTGGGACCAGTTCATACCACATTGCCTGGCATGTTTCACACTAGGAATACGTGACTGTGGTGTGCTATAACACAACTCTTAAATTATTTTACACACTCTGGACTGAAAGTAAAAACTCACCAAATGTGCTAACAGATCCTAAGACCAAAGAGGTCCAACAAAGGACTCAGAGGAGACCTGAAGTCAAGCATCGTCTGGTGTGGAGTAGCCAGTGTGTCCTATAAAAAGGTGGCCCTGAACGATGAGGACAGGAGCACGCTCTGCTGCCAGTCCTGAGGGTCATCAACCAGACCTGATGTGGCTGGAATTAAACCATAGGTGAGGACCCAGCCAAAGCCAACAACATTCTGCAGATCTCTGTAAATGACCACGCCTAGTGCTATCCCATTTTGGCATACGTATATTTGTCTCTTGGTTACCATGCACATAGACAGAGCTTGCTGAAAAGTTTTTGGTCAAGAATGTTTTTCTTAGATAAAAAAAAACCACTTTTTTTAAATACTGCAATTTTGAACTGTAAAAACAGATCAAACCCCATTTCTATTTATTTTCATAAATAGAAATCTCATACTGCTAAATGATTTTAATCATTCTAATTTTATCTCAAAATCATGTTTAACATAATTTCTTTTTCTGGATTAGCTCTAATATCCTGCTTCACAAACTAAAAATATTTGATGGTTGAATCAGTTTTGATGGGCAATTTACACTATGCGGTAAATTCTGAAATTTTCTTTGACAAATGAAAACTGTTTTCTGAGAGGCTGAAATTTCCCAGAGGACAGAAATTCTATTTCCCAGCCACCTCTGGAGGAAAACTCATGTGAAAATGACAACTTTCCCTGCACCGTAATAAAACATTGTCTCAACTGGGTGCTATTTATGACCAAGCCTAGAAACTACAATACTTTTAGGAAGCATAAATAGCATCAAACAAGAAAAGTCTCTTTTTTCCTTAAAAGTGGACAACTTACTTCCAACTAATTTTTTATTAGCATTTATTTTATAAAAAAAAAAATATCCCTTCTCTGCTGTGAATTGAATTATCATTTTCCTGTGTTTGGTTTAACTGTGTGAGCTGATACAAGACAATAACGCAAAGGGCCATCCTTAGGTCACATCAAAGGTTCATCTAGTCTTGTATCTTTCCTCTGACATGGGCCTGTAGTAGCTGCTTCGGAAGACAGGATCAGGATAGAATATCTCAAGCTTTTTACCCTTCTAGCAACTAGCGACTTGTACCACAGATAAACTAAGAGACAGTGGAAAGAAAGAGCAGCAAGAAATGCAGTATCTCCTTTCTTTCCCCAGGTTCTAATTGCTTTAGTTCACTTTCTTCCCCCTCTCAGGGTGAAATGGTTAGTGGAGAACATTTCATACCTCTATTAGTACAATCCCACCATTTAAAGCTCCAGTTCAGAAAGTGCTTAAGCACCAACTGAAGTCCCAGTTGCATGATCTAAGTGGAGCTCCTGCTCAGAGAAAGTTTCCATAATTGAAACGCATAACAGAGGGAGTGTTCATTACGAGGTCTGAACTGCATACAAAGTCAAGAAGGGGTAATTGTAAGAAAATAAAAGCAGAGACAATGTTTGTAGAAGAGCAAATGAGGAATAAACTGCCCACGAATAAATTTAGCCTGCCAATTAGAAGAACTGTTCCTAATCATTAACACACCCATGTTCAGGAAATAGATTTTTGGTAGGAACAATGGGGCAAAAAGAAGCCAAAATGGGTCTTCGTGGAGATTGATAAATGTCTGCAAGGAGTCAGGTCATAAAGGCTTGCAATAACAGAACTGGATTGTGTTACCCTGAGGGTCTCAGGAATTGCTTTCACACAGAAACCTCTCTTGAAGCAAATCAGGGTGGTACAGTATGGTACCTCGATATTGAATGTGCATCAACTGAACTAAATTTCAGTGAAGCTGTAAGTGGTAACAACCCATGTAAGCCAGTTTAAAACAGCTGAGGATCCGATTCTATAACTTAGAGTTTACAGGCCCAGTAACAACTACATCGAAGAAGAAAAATATGGAACATATTTCCTTGAAGCTTTATTGATCTGCAGCCTTGTCTTAGTTCAGTAGCCAGTACAAATGACACCTTACTGACAGGCACGAAAGAAACTAAAGGTGGCTTGGTGGAGAAAAGAAATTAACTTTCTCAGCTCTATGTGTGAAAACTTTGAATCCTGTAACTTACCTACCCAGGCTGGTTGCCTCTGAAGCCAATTTTTTTTTTTACCAATGACTTCTTTTCCCAAGCGTGGGACAGTAGGGGAGAAGTAAGTGTCCTTTGCCTTATGTCATATGCCTTAAAGATCTGAACACTGATTTTCAAACCATAGAGATAAAATACTGGCGTTGGAGGTACACTTAATGACCTGTCCAAAGTCAGCCCCACCTCTGTTTTCTCATGCAAGGGAAATAATGTAAGAATGGTTGCCTTATTTCCATTATATAGTAGAGTTAGCATAGGTACACAAGAATGGACATTTTGAGTAAAATCAAAGTTCAGTTCAGCTCGTTTTATTGTCTCTGACAGCATCAGAAGAGCACAAGCTCATATGCTGTTTCCTCTGAGGGAACAGTCATTAGTGTCTCATGGACTTGCTGGATTGAGTGTGATTGCTGTTATGTATTTACTACTTCACAATTGATTTTTCTTTCATACATATACCCTGTCTCCCCTTAAGCTCATGTGTCTTTTGCAATGACATCTTATATTATCCCCCTGTACTCGGCACTGGTGAGGCACCACCTTGAGTACTGTGTCCAGTTTTGGGCCCCTCACTACAAGAAAGACATTGAGGTGCTGGAGAGGGTCCAGAGAAGTGCAACAAAGCTGGTGAGGGGTCTGGAGCACAAGTCTCATGAGGAGTGGCTGAGGGAGCTGGGATTGTTCAGCCTGGAGAAAAGGAGGCTGAGGGGAGATCTTATAGCTCTCTACAACTACCTGAAAGGAGGGTGTAGTGAGGTGGGGGTCAGTCTCTTCTCCCAAGTAACAGGCAATAGGACAAGAGGAAATGGCCTCATGTTGTGTCAGGGGAGGTTTAGAATGGATATTAGGAAAATTTCTTCACTGAAAGGGTTATTAAGCATTGGAACAGGCTGCCCAGGGAAGTGGCTGAGTCACCATCCCTGGAGGTATTTAAAAGATGGGTAGACATAGTGCTTAGAGATATGGTTTAGTGGTGGTTTTTGTCAGAGTTAGGTTGATGGTTGGACTAGATGATCTGAAAGGTCCCTTTCAACCTAGGCAACTCTATGCTTCTATGACTGTATCAAGCTATTCCTTGGATGAACGATGCACATACGTAAAGAGGGCAGTGTGTGGTTAAGGTAACACAGGACATAAATCCCAACCTCAGTCTTTGCCCTGACTTTCTCAGCGTGAGTCTCCCAACAATCTTATTATTTTTTTCCCAGCCATTCACCATTAGAGAGTCTAGAAAGATTCACTTTTATTATCTTTGAAGTGTTAAGTGTGAAATTCACATTTCTGGTGTCCAGATATCTTAATGGCACTGTTCTCCATACCGTATTTCTTCACAAACCATGTAGCACAATGTTTGGTGATAGGAAGTACAGAGAGACTTCAGGAGTGTGTGATCACACTGTGATCAAAGTGACTTGAGACCCATTAAAAAATGTACCAGGGAGGGTTGTGCCCCAAGTCGCTTAATGAGCCTGAGGGAAAATCCTGCTTCAGGCTGGCGCTTTGTCCTCATTCCTGCAGCCTCTTTCTCTCCCATGAAAAATCCTTTTGCTCAGGCTTAGAAATAAGTCCTAGGGTTGGGTGGAATAAAGCTATCAGGATCAGAAAATGAACACAACCTATGCTTAAAATCAAAACCATAGCAGGTTTCCCCAGAACGGGATTATTTTACAGGAAAACACAGTGCAGATAAAACCTTGAATTCCCTGTGGCCTCCCTAGCTTAGTTTATGTATAATTCCTCTGCTGATTAGTAGAGTTAATAAAAAATAAAAATGTCTCCCTTTAAAGCAGGAAGAGACTCACGTACCTGCATATACCTATCTCCAGGACAAAGATTTAATTACCTTGAGAAAAAGCTGGAAGAAAGATGAAACTCAGGCACCTGTTACAGCTGGGAAGACAGTAAGGAGGGCCAGCATGCAATAATTAAATCTTTATCACTCACAAAGGAGTCTGCAGCCTGCAGTGTCTTCCTGGTGAATATCACCATGTTTATTTTTAAACCTACTCCTTGCCAGCATGTCCCAGAGTCATTTCTTATACACAGCTGGCTGGGAAGAGGCGGGCTGGAGCTTGAAAAAGCAACATCTAAAAGGAGAAAGAAAGGGGCTAGCTAAAAAGTTAGCAGAAAAAGGGCTGGGATAGAAGCCATCGAAGCCCAGCAATAGGTGACCTACATTTTCAGACCTGCCTGAAAAACCCAGATTTTCCAGATCTTGGCGTCCCTCTTTCCTGAAGGAGCTGTATTTTCTTACTCTCTGCTTTTCAGTTCTTCTGGAAATTGTGCTGCTTTAGATGAGGCAACAAAATAAGGATTTAGGGACTGGGTCCTCCCAGCGGAGGGGCAACACGTCCACAGCTGGGTGAATTTTCATAGAATCAGAACCACAGAACGGTTTGGGTTCTAAAGGACCTTAAAGATCACCCAGTTCCAACCCCCCTGCCATGGGCAGGGACACCTCCCACTAGACCAGGCTGCTCAAAACCCCCTTCAACCTGGCCTTGAACATTTCCAGGTTACTACAAATGGTGGAAAAACTAGGCAGAGACCTTTTGTCGTATGTGTGAGAAATTGCAGTGACAGCCCCGTTTGGCCCCATCACACTCAGCGCAGCCCTCCCCAACGTACCAATGTGAGCCTGATCAACCCAAGGGGTTGATCCTGGTGGTGACCCTGGACTGCAGCTAGTCCCACAGTCTCTCCTTGTTCTGGGCACTGGGGTGCTTTTGTGCAGAACACCAAACAGTGGAAAAGTTAATTATTCTGTTTATGTGTATAAGGACAAGGGAACACACATCACATTTAGTTATTCATTCATTTGTGCACACGAGTCCATCTACCCTCAGAAGACATATGAAATCATGTCTGTGTGTATGTACATTGATTTGTGAGACCATGTGTTTGTTTAAAAACTCTGCTGGAGAAGTCACAGTCAACCAGCTGCATTAAATAGCCCAATGCCTTGGGGCAAAGGGAAAGATTACTCTCTCCTGTCTGTATTTAGGTGTTCTCATGGAACCAAGCTGCACCAAGGAGGGATGTGAGCCGCATACAACTTTGAGGCTGGCCCTGCTTCATGTGACAGGTTGTGTCAGGGGCCTCCAGAAATCCCTAACAACCCAAGCTATTTGATTCTCTGGCTGTTTTTTCATCAATGAAATTCATATTAATGACAAGGGAGACCTTCATGAGACTGCACGGGCTGGAGGGACTGCTGAATGACTCTGGGGTCCCTTGGAGAACATCTGAATCTCAGCCAACTAATTATCCCCACACCTCCCCACTCTTTTCTCCTTGAGCGCATCTCTCATTCCTTTGATGATGCCCTCTACAGAGAGTGAGAAGAAGGTCCTAAGGCTGTGTTTAGATCCAAGCTGCAAATGGCATCATGAACATCTGATAAACCCCCACAGTGAGCTCTCTTTCCCCACTCTAGCTTGGTCTGGTCTTTTATCTCACCCTCCCTCCACAAGATGCATGTGTTCTGGTTTTTGGTGGGGTTTGGTCATTCATTTATTTATTTTCCTAACAGTGGTAAAATAGATTCTTTAAAAATGTGCTTAGAAAAGGATGGGCAACCTACAGACTGGAGGGCATAGCTGCAATCCTGAGAATATATGCCAGGAGCTGAATATGTGTTTAAGTATAGCTGTGTTGTTTCATTCTTTACCTTTCTCTGTGCGTGTCTGTATGTGTGTGTATGCGTGTTCTGCAGGGATTAGTCATGGATTCAGAAAATGGATTTTCTCGGAAAAAAATATTCTTTCTGTGTCTTATTCTTTTGATACAACTTCAACATCTTTTTCAGTATAAACTTTTCTCCTCCTCCTCCTCTCTGTACATTTGTGTGTGCGCGCTTGTGGGTGTGTATAAATATGTACATATATTGTGGTTGGCTGGAAGTAGGAAAATCCATTTTCTTTAACAGTCATATCTCTGAGAAGCAGACTCACAGAAAAGCTTTTAAATACTAAATTAAAAGACTTGAACTGTTTGACTTTTCTGGTCAGCTTCTCCTTAATTCTTTTCTCCTTCCCTGTTGCTCTCTCTCTCATTCTTAACCCTGTGCTGAGTTTTCTGTTTAATTAGGAGGAAAGCAAATCGTGACATCAAGTCAAGGACATAATCTCTTTCCAAGCTGGCAAAATTGGAGTTTAATCCTCCTGGCATAATCCCATCCAGAAAAAGGAAAATTCCCTCTTAAGATATGAAGCTACGAGTTAGGTCCCGATGTAGCACCTGTTGAAAGCGGTGAAAACATTTATTTCTATTTATATATGTTGCTTTGGATGCTGAATCCCTTTGCCTGTGAGTACATAAGTGCCCTGTTGAAACATCTGGAAGCTGAGGATTGCCATAGCCAGAGATATTCTGATGAGATGTCTGTAGGACCTTGGCATTAGAGAGTACAAGCTTTGTTGCTGAATCAGTAGACCATTTCCCTTAAGTAGACTCACAAAAATGCTCCATGATTCAGCCATCTGGAGAGGACAGGACCATACTCGTGTGTAGTTTTCTGTCTTCAGGGTGGGAGACAGCTTTCACCACTGACTCATGCTGTGCTACATCAAGCTTTTTTTAATCCATTTTAACACCATGTGTTTTGATTCATATTCAAAATTTCTCCATTCTGGGTACAACTCATCTCACTCAACATCAGCAATGAGGAGTCCAGCATCTTACATAAATTATCTATAGTAACTTCAAGGACTGGACAGTATATTCGTATTCTTAGACACCCATCTTAAGAAGGGATGGTTTACCTATGGGAGTCTTGCTCTTCATTGATGGCAGAGTGTATCTTGAAACCTACTTTAGACTAGATGTAGATCTTCTAATTGTCTAAAATTAGACAAGATGCTTCCACTCCATAAGAGAATAAAGTTGAGGAATGTAACTTCCACCTTCAATTCCATGGAAACAATCTGAAAGAAAACACTGGGAGATCTCTCATCATGCCTAATGTGGGGAGGACTCAGATCTTGCCATAGGAATAATGATAGTATCATGAACCACCTTGTGTTCATAGGAGAACAGTTTGCTCTGAAGTCTTATATGGCCATTTTGCATTTCTGAATCATTCATTATAATGTTTTATCAGAAAGGAAATTAGGGATGCAATCTGTCAACTCTATTTACCTCTTCCTTGCTGCAAACTGTGGCAAACATAAGGTGCCCATATACAGCAAATGACAAATGACTGCAGTTGCTCTTTTGTGAACTATAGCACAATATTCTGTATACTTCCTAAAGAAGTCAACTGTCTATAGCATAGTGCGGGCTTCACCCAGGTGCATACCGTGAGCAGGCATCTTGTGTAGTGCGTATTGGACTCAGGTGCACAGTGTGGAAGTCTGAATGACAACGAGTCTATAGAAAACACTTACTTGCACTAAAATGCAGCTATTTTCTCTCTGCAATGTGTCAGCTGAGATCACGGAGCAATCGTTTCCAGGCAGAGAAGTGTGGAACAATGTCTCCAAATGAAATTATAGCTTGAGGAAAGGATTTCTTTGAGGCAGGATGGAATGTAATTACCCAAGTTGGACTTTTGCCAGGACACTGACGTTTAAAGCACTTTCAGCTCTTGTGGAAAGTGCCACAGGACCTTTTAGCAACTGCAAAGGAATGGGCTTTGGAATTGTTTTTTTTTTTTTTTTTTTTTTCTTGTTTGAGTATCTCATCCAAAAGACAGAATAACAAAATGAGAAAGAAAAAACTGTCAAAGAAAAAGCTAATCTTTGCAAAGTGATGGAATATGTAAATCCCACTTTGAAATGGTAATTTATTAACTTCTTTTTTAAGATAAAAATGCAATTAGTTCATTCTTTCATTTCCCCCCATCCCCCAAAATGCACATATACTGTTATCACATCTTTTGCTCCTCTGTCAAATCTGTATCATTTAATTTTGTTGCAGTGAAACTTGTGGGTTTTATGAAAGGGGCTTTTGGGGGAGGGGAGGGAGTGTCAGCCTTTTTTCTTTCCTTACTGTAAATAAAAGAAAATATTACTAAATTCAGAAATGATTGCTGTCAAAAATCTGTACTTTGTTGAATTTCATAAAGGCTATGGGCTATTTTTATATTAGATGCAGTGTCAGTGAAGAGTAATCAGAGAGTGAAGGGACTTTTTATCATTCCCAGTTTATTCACAGAAATATTCTCTTGAGCTCCGAAGGAAAAAAAAGAAAATATTATATGTGATAGAAGAGCAAGCGTGCCTTATTTTCCACTTGATCATTTTTTGGTAAGGGAATGAATGTAGCTGCATCTGTATCTATGCATCTCTATACGTAGCACACAGAATATTCCTAGGTAGTCAATCCAGCATAATTTTTCTGAATCCATTGTATTTTTATCACCTTGTTTTTAGATTTCATCAAGATTATGTAAAGCTGGCTTCAACTGTCTGGTCATCTGTATTTGGGTAAATACCTGTAAATGTTAAATAAAAGGCATAAACAAATAAATTTTAAATAAGGAAATGTTAAATGAATCAATTATTGCAGCAGTGCCAGACTTTATTTAATAACAGTAAAATCTGGAGATTCCTGTGTCTACTAATTTACTAATTTGGACGCTCATGGAGGGTGCAGTAATTGTCGGGTGAGACTGTTTTCTACCTGTGGGAACTTGAATTCATATCTTACTCTGTCTGAAGAGAGACCTGTCCTCACAAAGCTGTTGAATAGTCTGTGCTGCTGCTCTCATAGTCCGCCTTCGCAGAGCTGCTTCATATAATTTAGGATATTTAAATAGGTACCAAGTCTGAAAGAAAAAGAGTGAGAGGGAGTCACTTGTAAAGAATTAATACATTTCTTTGGCAGTGAAGACATGAGGGTTGGGATTCACCTCCTCTGCTTTTAGGTGTCTATGACGTTAATGTCTCCATCTGGATTAAATTGTCCAGGCTCCCATTATAAGCAACGGAAAACTAGTCCATAGACTTGAGGGACTGCAAATCATCTCATGATAAAGTAGACGTGCATTTAGAGCAAAGAGACACATCTCTTCTACTCTCCATGTCTCATTTTGATCTCCTGCTCCACAGTGATGCCTTTAATCCTGAAACACAATGCAAAGAGATATTTATATGTTATAGGTGGTGACTGAAATGAAGAAAAATTAAAAATAAATTAAAACTAAATTACTGAACTCAGTAGAAGGCAGACTGTGGATACTGCTTCTCACAGAGCTCTGAAGTGAGATATCAGATTTGGCAAGAAGTAGCCCACAAGCCCACTGAGATCTGAGTTCAGCGTAAGCTTGGCTACTTTACCAGATGTCGTCTTGTGGAATGTCAGGGTTGCCTGGTTAGAAGCAGTCTCCTACCCAGAGTTCACAAGGATCTGCTGACTTTCAGCCATGAGTCCTGGCAGCATCCAGTTACCACCAGTCAGTTGACTTCTTTGAGCAGATTGCTTTCCCCTGCTCTGGATGTCTTATATAATTTCATGAACTAAAGAAAGCCCTGGATGGGTGGTGTAAGATGCACACCAGCTCGCCACAAGAACCATTTATGCATTTATAAAGATAATTCTTTTAATTCGGATCTATATTTTCTCCTTAACCTGAGTGATGCCCACATAACTATTTTTTTTTTATTTCCAGAGAGAGTATTTTTCCTGCGGTCTCTGATACCAGCCGCAAAGAAAACACACTAGGTTCAAGTCTACAGAGCCTCTGTTTCTTCAGTTTTCCTCCATGAAATGCTCAGTGGAAAACTTACACCTTCCAATTCACCCTGCTGCTGGAAAACTATGATCCTTCTAATTTGACACATGATAATTGCCATTTCACAGGCAGGATTTTTAACTTTCAGCATGTTCTAGACATCCTATCTCCTTTCGGTGGTGTGACTAAGGCAGCAGAAGAGGGGCAGGGAGATGCCACGTGTAATGATGAGCCTCTAAATTAGGAGTGAACCGGCTCCATTTCTAAGGGTTCTGTTGGTATTTTATTAATTACCTCAGTGAGGAGATGGAAGCCTACTTCTGCAGCAAGGGTACAAATCATTGATTATCCCGCCAGCTACGGGGGTGATGAAAGCTCAGGATTTGTGCTCCCCACCCTCATGCATAACATTGCTGGTAACCATGGTGTCCGAATGCGTGCGAACGGAGCCTGTCTTGCATAATGCTTACAGCACAGCAGCACCACCAGACTTACCAATTAAAGATTTGTCTTGGCGAGCAGGGATTAAATACTTTTCATTAGCAAATTTAGAGATTCTAAAGCCCTATTATAGAGATTTGCCACCCGCATTGTGAGCGAAACAGCTGTACAATGGGCGATTATAAAGCAAGAAGATGAAGTGTCGTTTTGGCTAGGAACTTTATTGTCTCTATACTCTCAGCCCTACAATCCCATGGAAACAATTATGTTTAATAAAATGTATTGTTATTTCCTTCTGAGCGGGTGGGCTACTTGCTCTGTCTCCCCATAAAGGTTAAAAATAACAATGCGTGACTCTGGGTTTGTTAAGAAAACTTCACATTTTCATCACCTTCAAAAAAACCCCCACATACAATATTCATAATATTGTGCTATATAAAGACACAGGCGAGAGCAGAATTATTATTATATATTTTCATTATTTAACAGTTATCACTGTGAGAGTTTCTAGAATAAAATTTAGTGGAAAAAGACAGAAATTTAATAAACAGTCACCTTCTTTCAAAGTTTGACTCTGTGGAGTTTTAATTCCAATCAGTTATAGCAAAACTGATGACAGAAAGAGCTTTCAGCGTGTTAATAGCATAGCAACATACTGTGTATACTTGTAAATCCATTTGCTTTGAGATGCTTTGATCACTTAATATTCTACAAGGAAAAAGGAGGGTTTTATGAAGGCAACACCCAGTATATGAAAGATCTATGAAAGGAAATAATCTCCCTCACTCCTCAGAAATTCTCCGTTTGCCCAGCAGTGCCTACAGTCACCAGATGCTCCTGAAGCCCCATGTTTTGCAAGACTCAGAGGCAGGCACCAGCCCTTGAGCACACCAACTCAGCTTCTTGTTGCGACTGCTGTAACATTTATTTTCAAACAAACGTTGAGTGTTACAGGTCACCTCCTACCAGGGTGTCGAGAACCCAAGTTCTCATGTGGTGAGGCTGTAAGTGGACTACTGGTATACTGGGAAATAAAACTCTCAGAAAACCTTGCTGGGCACTGGAATTTGCTGAGAAACATTTTTACAATGATCTCTGGTGTGGGTTTAGCCTGAATACTGTCCTTATAATTCCTGGATGCTGGCTGATAGCTGGCACAGCCACAAAACCATTCCCAATCGGCAGTCTGGATGCAGCACCTTCGCTTTACAGACTAAAAGAGTTTAATTGTATAAACACAGGTCATGGCAGGCCTCAGTGCTGGAAAATGCTCTCAGACTGCCTTAATTTACTTGCGGAGATGTTGCCTCACCAGAAAAAATGTAGTTACTAATTTAAATGCATGCAGGACACAGATTTAGCTACAGCCTTTAGCACTAGGGTATGCAAAGTCGTTACAGCTGGAACTGGCACAAAGCAGAGACACAAAACACTCCCCCAGTGACCAGGAGGGGCTGTAAAGTGCCTGCTTCATGGCAAAAGTCAGTCTCCAGCGATGGATGTTAGAAAGTGCTCTTCCTTCAGGGGCTGCTCTTCTGCAGCTGCTGGTGGGTCAAAGCCAAGTGTGTGGGTGTACGTATTTACAGCGCTGAGATTTGCTGCTCACACCAAACAGTGCAACCCAGAGCTCGGCATTCAAATAGAGAACGACAGAACCTTTTTAAGCCCACACTGCCTCCAGGGATGAGACGGCCAGTAACAGGGTGCAGACACCAATCGGAACCTGCACTTGCCCTCGTAGCCCTTAGGTGTTACCCAAGAGAAATGAGCCTCTCACTCAGGCTTATTAACTTGGGCTCAGCAAGGGAGGGAGGGAACCCAGAAAAGAGGTGACTTGTATTTGGCCGGCCTTCAGTGAAGTCAAAACAGACGCTCATTTCCCAAGAAGTGGAATCCTAAATTAGCCCAAAGCAGGACAATTACAGAAAAGCTTATATATTTCATTTTAGATGTGACACAGAAGGTTCAATATGTAGGTAAAAAGCTCATCAGTTCATTGTATTACCCAAAAAAAACAGGTTTTAAAGAGCACTTTCATTTTTAACCTCCTTTGTTTTCTACTTCTATAGTGATATATCTGGCCAGGAGACTCATAATGCTCTGTATTTAAACAAAGCTGGCTGTAGCAGGATCCTAAGGTGGCTTGTGGATGTTGATGCTTATGTTGTAGACAATACCTGTAGTCACGTGAGAAATAGGCATGGTCCTAAAAGTCCGCTTAAATGGCCAGAGCTAGCTGAGATGAATTTTACAGAAGCAGAAATACCACTTAATTCAGCACCAACTTGACTTTGCATAATGTGAGAATATAAGACATCAGGATGGCTGTACAGGGTGCAGCACTGTTAGCCTGTCCCTGACTGTGGCTGGTAACAGATACTTAGTGGAAACTGAGTAGAAAGCAAGGTATGTTTTGGGTATAATATTCGTTCCCTGGTATAAAACCTCCCAGCTCCTGCATGCAAATGGTTTGGAGATTTGTTGAGACAGTGATTTCCTTCAGACCATGGTGTTTAATAGAGTTTAATGGCCTTACCCTTCATCATGCTTGCTGTTTTGCATCCAGACATGAATGTAAACTGATCATTGTCGTCCCAAACATACACAGTAACATATGTTGTGTCTCCATTCAGGGCGTTCTAACACTGAACACTGGCACAGCAACAAGTAGGTTTGAAGTTCATGTGAATGAGGGAAGCTGGCGTGGATTTGAGGCAATATGAGGGCTGGTGGCTAAGAAGGATGAGTGGGATTTTGAATTTTATCTCTCCCCTGTCTTTCCTTCTGCTCCCCAGAAATGACCTTTCCCCAGAAATCTCACTTCCACATTTGACATCTATTCCACTACCACTGGGGCCTCCTCATCAGCAGCTCAGTTATTCATAAAAAATAAAAATAAGTCCATTTGTTGAGCCATTTTACAAGGACGGTGTGATTTGCTGGTCTTTTCATTGAGCTGGCTTCTGAAATAAGAAACGTATGGCCTTAAGTGCCAGTATTATTGACTGTGCGTACGGGACTGGAGACAGATGTACGGTTACATGCACAGGAGTGCTTGTTCTTGCTGTCAGCTTAAGTTAGGTCTCTATGAGTAAAATGTGCCTAATGCCTTTGTTGTATTTACTTCTTACCTTGTGCAGAGTGTTAAAGAAAACAGTCAATACTTCAGCAAATAGTGGAGAAGGCTTGCAGTACGTGGAATGGGTCCCATTGCAAGAACAAATGGGGTACATCCTTCACTTTGAGAGTTTAAACAGCAGATTACCCTCTGCACTTGGGTGTATTTCAGTTCAAAATTATTATTTGAATTTTGCTAACACTAAAGGCATAGTCAGGGACCAGGCTGCTATTGTGTTGGGTGTTATACAGACAAAGAAGGAGAATAAAATAACCTCTGCCAAAAAGATTATCTCCAAATGCATTTTCACTATTGGAAATCATGTTCTCAGTTATTTTCATCCAATTAGAGGACACAAGCAATACCGTGTAAACTGCGATGCTAATCAAAATAAATCTCTGATTTTATCCCAGCGGGTCACATGACTATAAGAGATGTCACTATCAGCAAAACCCTACGGATAGTTACACCGCTGCAGCACACGGAGCAGGAAAAGGCTCTGAATTATTTATAACAACTGGGTCAGCTTTTCAGTGGGAGAAAACTGGCAGAGCTAATTAACTGATATACCCCAACTGATGTTCCACTCCATATTTGAGGAATAACTCCAAATAACAGAAGTTCAAGGAAATCATAAGCTGATTTTCTTGCTACAGACTGCTAGCTTGGTTTTGCTATCAAGTTTGCAGGAGGAGTGCGTGGCAGGCTATAAAGAACAAGTTGTCTGGGTGGTTTGTAACCAATATATACACATGCAGTTTTGCACTGGAGGTAAATGGGATGCATTACATTTGCCTTCCTTTACCCCACTACGGAATAAACCTCAAGTGCTGAAATAAAGGCCGTATTTTATAGCAAGTATGTCACTAGGGTCATTAGCTTTCCCATTCGGCTTCATCAGATGGCTACACAGCAGGATGCGTTCCAAATTTATTTCATAGCTTGTCAATAAG
This sequence comes from Alca torda, assembly GCA_008658365.1. Taxonomy (NCBI): domain Eukaryota; kingdom Metazoa; phylum Chordata; class Aves; order Charadriiformes; family Alcidae; genus Alca; species Alca torda. Next base: position 161,181,135 of record CM018077.1, read on the forward strand.
CAGCTGCCTTTTAATAGCTCTTAACTTCATTGACTTGAAAAACAAAATGCCTTACACTCACATTAAACCAAGTGGTCCATCACGGGGATCTCAGCTTTTTCTGGCATACAGGGCAGAGCAGAAAGTACCCTCTGACTCCAGCTATCACCATCAGTTTTCTGAACAATTATCACCACCGAACAGAGATATGGAGACCTGCTGGACTGGGAATTATTATACTGAGAAGTGTGATGAGTACTGCTAGCCATAGCTAGGCTCGGGAGTGAGGCAGGGAGGAGTGGGAACGCGGTCAGGAGTGGGAACTTCAATATGTCCCCTCTTTAAGTATGGACAAGAGGGTGAAGTGCTGAGCTTGGCCATTTTATTTAGCAGCACTGATTCAGCAGTCAGCTTGTCTTAGAACCCCTTCTGCTGGGCCACCTCCTGCATATTCTGGAAATGGTCAAGGGTGATCAAGAGTAAGTATTTCAAGGGAGGATGGGAAACTATTCATCGTATCCTGCCCCGTCCATGGACAAGAGAGGCTGTTCTGCTTGCGTGCACGTGCAAGTAGTGCTGGGCTGGGTGTTTGGGTTCTCACAAGCACCTTGTCAGCTGGAAACTCATGACCAAGGGTCAACACTTATGAGATCAAAACACAAGAACTTGTCAGTTTGTTATAAAAGGGCCATATGGTTGCAAATCAATGACACTACAAGGTAACGTCGTAAGGTGCACTGCTTGCAGGTGCTTTTGAGTATTGAATTGTTTCCATTTATTGTCCCTCCAGTCTCCAAACTCTTTGAAGACATGGGTTTCTACCCTTATGCAATAAAAAGTCTCTAGATTGAATTTTTCTCCTCATTTTACCTACAGAAGAACGGGAGAGATCTGACAGCCTCTGTGACTAGCATCTACCTGTGTTACCTACATACAATTTGAATATCAACCAGAAGATTTGAGAGTGAATTCAATTTTCCTTCTGCCAAAAAAATTTACATTGCTTTTATCAAAAGAGACCTATAAACACTAAAATTGGATGTAAGAACATTTTATTTTTAAAATAAAATTTCTAAGCCAGACATCCTTGAAGGACCTAAAAGGCATTTTTGGGTTTGTTTTTAATGCTACTTGCTAAGCAAGAGTGTGGGTGTCAGGAAACACTACAGAAGCTGTTGGGAGTCAGGGTGATGACTCCTGTTGCTGGTGTGCTTGGCAGGAAGAGGGTAGGCAGGGCTGAAAATTGCAGTGCTGCCCATTGCTATACTTTACGGTGCCCAAGCTAGCAGCATGCCAGTGACTGTTCTTATAGTTTAAAAATATAAATTGATTTTCAGTACCATACCAAACATTAAGTCTACTGGTTTGGAAATAATCTACAAGCATTCCCCAAAAAGATACCTTCTGCTGAAAGGGTAAATTTCTATTGTTCTCCCCTTCACACTCCATTCTGACTGGGCACAAGTCAGTGCCTGGGCAGAAACCGTGTAGTCGTGGTAAATGGTGAATCTACCAACTTAGAAACATATTGTCTGTTGGGCTTTGTTGCTGTGAGATGAGAGCTGTTGTGCAGCTGGCTGGTATGAAGTACAGGCAGAAGAGCTTGGGTTTGTCCCTGAATAGTCAGGCCCCTCTAAGGCAGCTGTGTGGATTTCTTTTGGGTTGAGTTTTGCTTGCACGTGCCCAGTTGAAGAGGAAATTTGCATTATCGCGTCTGCAACGTGCTAAGCGCCTTGATGATGTGTCATAAACACAGAGGGACAGGAAAAAAAAGTAAGAGCGATAAAAAGATGAAAAGGAAATATTAGCTTCATCTAAACCATTCTCCTGCTAGCATTTGAGTATTTCCAAATTATTTTCTTGAGTCCCAGCTCAAATGACTCCAGTAATTGGTCTCCTACCATTTCCACGAGGTGTGTCTTCTAAAATATAGAATGGAATGGAATAGAATAGAATAGAATAGAATAGAATAGAATAGAATAGAATAGAATAGAATAATTTCCAGTTCGGAGGGACCTATAATGATCTTTTAGGCAAACTGCCTGACTACATCAGGGCTCACCTCCTTCAAAAGCCATTTGCAATCAGCTGAAAGGCAATACACGAGGACAAAACTGTTATTTTTAAATGCAGGTCACATTCCCCAGCCTCTTCCAGACATATCCAAGAAATCCGTTACTGTTTTGCCCCACAGCTGCAACCCCAAAGGCACTACTACGTGGTCCGGTGGCAGGGGGCTGAGTGAGACCTTGGCAGATATAGAAGTGAAGAAACAAACAATATGAAAGTGTAGCTCAGGACACGTATGAAAGCAGAAGAGGAGAATTACCAAGACTAATGATATATGATTATTCTTTTTGTTCCCCCTAAATCATCACCTAAGATTATAGAGCATCCATTTTTCTTCCAAGCTGTCCCTCACCCCAATTTCATTCTACTTATTCTTTCTTATTATACTATGATTCTTATCACACCTTTTAAACCGACACTGAATAGTCTTAATCTGAAAGTATAAATTTACTCTTATGTACGGATTTATTTGTTGCTGTATTTTATACTTCCCAAAATATCAACAAATAAAACTCAATTAAGCTTCAAAACAAACTCTGCTGTCTCCCTCCCATGCCTTCCCCCTTGTTCAGTTCTCTCTTTCCACTCTTTGTGACCCACCCAGAGGCAATTAGTATTCTCATCTGTTGTAACCAGGGTTAATTTAACTTCTGTTTCTGATGGGCTGTGACAAAATAGGAAGCATATCTAGTAAGTAAGCATATACCAAAGTGCAACAATTGTGATTCATAACTGTAGGTTACACCAAGTGCTTCCGCTCTGGGAGGGTGAAACCCAAGTGGTTACCAGATGCCCAGTGTGAAATGGGGTTTGAATCTCCCTTTGCTTGAAAGCAATTCATGGTGGTTTCAGTCGAACTGGTTGGAGACAATTTAGAAACACACTCATTAAATTTTCAGGTAGAAGTGGGCGCTGACCATGTTTTTTTTTCCTCTACTATACATTGTGACACAGGCGACACAGGGAGGCATCAGTGAGCTGCGAAGTGGAGTTTTTACAAGGCCCCACCAAAGGGAAAATATTTATTAGAAAATATATAGACAATGTCAATATTTATTAGACTTTCCAGCAGCTTGTTAAGTCAGTAGGAAAGCTGAATCCCAAACAATTTCCAATTAGATTTAGTTTCAATTTGAAGGCCTCTTCCTGAAGTATCCAACAGGGAAATTCCACTGGCACCGGTATGCGCTTCTTTCTTAGGGAACTTTTTAACCCTTTATTATCTATCGTTATTCCATTGGTCAAGGCTTTGCTGGTGCTAGTACAGGGAGCTTTGCTCTCCAGAGATTTGTTGCACAGGCACGTATGAAGTGTTTGTTAAAAAAACCCTCAACCTGGGGATTCTTGGCATAAAATAATGCTCACATTGGAAATCTGTGCTCCCAAAGAAGATGGTCACTTGTTGCATAGATGGTGACAGGTGTCTTGGTTGCAAAGGTCCTTACAGCAGCATCTTCAGCTGGATTGAAGGAGACTTGAAGTAACCAAAATGCCTGTTTGTGGGCAACTGAAGTTCAGTCGAGAGAAGCCCAACAAGATTTCCTTTTCTGGTCTCATAAGGGGCAAAGTAGTTATCCCGGATCTGTATTGTTGCTGCATGAGGCTTGCGTGATGGAGTGGAGCAGATCTCAAAGGAAGAAACTAGTATGAGACATCTGCTTTCTGGACAACTGATGGAGTTTGATGGCAAATGTAAGACATACTGAGCTCCTCTTCTCAGCTTGCAGTTAAGGTGGGACAAATGCATTTTTTTTGGAGACCACTGTGAATTAATTGCAAAGAAAATAGTTGGGGAAAAAAGAAGAGAGAGCAAAGCAGCAAGACCCTGTTCCTCCAAGAGTTACCCCCAGGGAGAGCTTTAGGGGTGAAAATGTGCCACTTTGCTAAAGCAGGTGGCAGAAGCAACACTCTTCCTTTGTGTATTAGCAAGACAACCTGCGCATCCCCTATGGAAAATAATAATAATGGCAATAATGACAATATTAATAATAAATTAATTCATATCAGCAGTCATTTCTTCTATTCCTGTCTGTCTTGTCACTGAATCCTTATTATGTACACGTCAGTAGTCAAAAATATTCCAACGAGAATTTCATGCCCCACTGCCTAAAAATTCTATTTTCATCAAAACTGCCTAGATTTCATTCCAAAACCTATTCTGTTCCCTTGAAGGGTTAGTTCTAAGTCACTTTTGAAAGTAAAATTTAGCCGTTTCAGCCACATGGAGCTTGCATTGCAGACTGAAGCTATAAGGAATAGCCCTCATGTTTACCTAATGGGCACTTCAGACTCTTACACTAAGTACAAACCAGGGCTCTGTAGCCAAACTTCTCTTTCTTGGCCTTTCATTTACATTATTATATAAAAGCCACTACTATAGTAAAGAGCAAAACCTATATTTCTTTTGGAATGTCCCCATTTTCCCATTTAGGACAGTTTTACTTTACCTCCGGAGCAAGTATTTAAACCCAGATTGAAATCCATTTATTTGAAATGTGCTTGTTGAGATCGGTTTATTCTGTTCCCTTTCTGGGAGCACAGATAGAGAATATAATCCACCTAGGAAGAAGATTTTTATTGATAGCTTCATTTAGCAGTCCTCTTCCAAAAAAACCCACTTCTTTTACAAGTCAGGATATGTTTTTCATGAAGTTTTCAGTTCATATGTTCAAAATTTTAGACGTGTAAATAAGCAAATCAGGAGTCTTCATCTCCTTATGCCCTTCATATTTTCCTTTTCCACCTCTGACCTTTTCTTGCCTACGAATGTGATTACTGACACAACCTTATTAAAATTCATAATTTTCTTCACAAGTTTATTTCTGAAGAGGAAATTTCCACATAATGTCATGTTCAGAGTGAAGAAGTTAATGTACTTCCTTCCCCTTTGGACAGTGATTTGTGAGGAGGGATGAATAAGGAAAAGTAATATGATATAACTCTCTGTGGAAGGCAAAAAAGACCTGTGATCCTGGCACCAATCTAGTAAATCTGAATTCAATGTAACAGTTTAGCTATTGCCTGTGGGAAGCATCAAGTTGAATTTTAGCTGCTTGACGGAATTAAAACCCAGGTTACCTGCTCTCTATGGTTATTTCAGCGTAAGTTAAGATTTATTTTCCTCCTGATAGCATTCATGACCTATGAAAATTCATCTCTGCCATGGCAAAACAGAAGAGAGAAAATAACAGAGTTTTTCCAGTTCCTCTCAAGGGCCTAGTCATTTTTCCTACAATCATCTTCTACTTTTGGTACATTTATTTCTTCTCCAGGATTTTTTTCCCACCTTTCACTGCTGATTTCCCTGAAATATTACAGAACCTGGCAACCTGTCTCTAATCCTCAGTCTGTATCCCCTGCATCCCCCAGGGCTCGCTACAGCTGGAGATGGACTGACTCCAACCCTCAGAGCACTGACAAAATGTGACATGAGTCATTTGAAACCTGGCTAAGGTCTGAGACTAGATGAGTCAATATATTATCACAAGATGGACTCAAGGTACCAAGATCAAGCCCTGATGTAAAACCTGGGACAGAATAACAGCAGACCAGGTAATAAGGAATGCAGCTGAGTTGCAAAACTCCTGAAGACCCTGGGACTAAAACAGTAGTGAAACTGTTCAGAGAATTTTAGCTCCCTACTTTACCAAATCACAAATTTGCAAAACAATAGATATTGAAGTCCACTCACAATAATTTCTTTTTTTTTTTTTTCCCCAGTTGATGCTAAGGTGTTTATTCAGAGTAAGCTGCTGCTTATTACCTTGAATGCTGTAAAGATTATCACTTTCATTTAAAAGGTGAAAGGAGCCTGTCCTAACTAGGTAGCATAATTCTACAGAGCCAGGCTGGAGTGTCCTACCCCACGGAGACTAGAAGTTAGCAGAAATTATTTGGTTTGTTTTTCTAATTGGCCATTGTCACACTAATTTTTCAGCTTGGTGACTGACTGCTTCTCTGGTCTACAGAACAGCGATATGAGGGGAGGCTACCTGGAAAGGAGAAGACTGAAGGGACTTGGAGTAGATTATTATTATTATTTGTTATTTACTATTTACTCAGTACTGTACATGAAATTAAGTTTTTTAGTAAGTAGCAGAGCAACAAGTAGCTCCCTGCTCTGAGCTATTGTGGCTCAAGCTGACTAAAATGCAAAACTACAATCATCTATTTATTTTTTTTTGTTTTGGCTATTGTGTGACAAGGTATCACATAGAATCATAGAATCATAGAATGGTTTGGGTTGGAAGGGACATTAAAGATAACCTAGTTCCAACCCCCTGCCCTGGGCAGGGACATGCCAGTTCATCCTCTGATATATGATTCAGCAAATGGTAATAGTCTACTAATGTTGGCCAGTGGGATTTCTTTTTCAGTTTGCATGATGGGGCTGACAGCTCTGGGCTAGGGACCTGCTGTGCAGGTGTAGTGAAAGACTGCAATAGCTCCCCAGAGTCTGGATCTGGGAGCAGAGGAAGACACCAAGGCAACGATCAGAAGGGAAACTAATAGCAACAGCAGCATCATTTCCTCAGTGTAATGTCTCGGGGTCTCCAGTGACATGTGCAGGTGGGGTCTGCAATGTCAAGAATGAGTCCAATGGATTGTATTTTTTGGACATGCTTTACTGTGTGCTAGAAGACAAAATTTGTAATATATGCATATGTATATGTAGATGCGGATGCATATGTACGTGCATTACCCATGCACATAAACAGGTATTGCATGTGTTCCTACCTGGGCATCATTTGGGCAGGATTGTGTAATGGAGAGGATCAAGCCTTGACCCTGCTTTTTCATGTTTAGGGCAGCTGGATTGTCCCAAGAGTCATCATGTAATGGCAAACTGATGACATTTGTGGAAGAGCACCAGGACCTTACAGAAAGACACGTGAGGTGGTCCCAAACACCAGAAATTCATCCACAAATTGAGGTACAAGCGACGCGACAGCCAGCTTGGTGACACTGAGCTAGTCTGAGCCACAGCCATGACAAAATTCAATAATGCCATGCAGATGCTACTTTCCATCTCTGATTTGTGTCTGCTACTGTTTTGGCCCTCATTTTGGGGGGAATAATTCTTCCTTCTGAGCTTGCAAAGTCATTTCCTTATCCTTCAAAATTCTCCATTGCTCTGCAACTCAGGAAACAGCTAGCTTGTCAGCGCCTTACTAGTCCTTCACGTCTGGATAAACAATAGCTTCTGCCTGGTCTCCACCTCTACCTGTTTGTCTTTTATTAACTATTCAGTCCATTAGATTTCCAGGACTGTAACTTTCTTTTTATTTGACGTTTGTACAGCAACTTGCACGAAGACTTTCTCCCAAGATTGAGATTCTGAGTTAGTGCAGATAATTTGTCTTGTTTATTTTACCTGCAATACAAAAGATAAAAAAGGATTTGCCTCAAGGCATTTACTGATATTGAAGTTTTCTTACGGTACAGTTTTTCACTGTTTCTCCACAGCAGACGTGTATTGGTAAACTCCAAATGTTCCAGATAAATGAATTATCGTTGCAGTAGAGTTGTGGTTTCCAGTTCTGCTCTTGCCAGCAGATAGAGGAGCTGTATTTCCTGATGTGTTGATTTTGTTGTTGGAGATAACTGGGTATCCTGGTTTCATCTGGGATAGAGTTAATTTTCTTCCTAATAAATATTGTGTTTTGGATGTAGTATGAGAATGATGTTGCTAACACATATTGTTTTAGTTGATGTTAAGTAATGCTTATATGCAGTCAAGGACTTTTCAGCTTCTCATACAGACCTACCAACAAGAAGGCAGGGGGCACCCTAGAAGTTGGGAGGGGACACAGCCGGGACAGCTGACCCCGACTGACCAAAGGGATATTCCATACATTATGACGTCAGGCTCAGTGTATAAAGCTGGGCAAAGAAGAAGGAAGGGGGGGCGGGACATTTCGAATTATGGCATTTGTCTTGCCAAGTAACCATTACGGATGATGGAGCCCTGCTTTCCTGGAGATGGTTGAACAGCTGGGAAGTAGCGAATGAATTCCTTGTTTTGCTTTGCTTGCGTGCACGGCTTTTGCTTTACCTGTTAAACTGTCTTTATCTCATCCCATGACTTTTCTCACTTTTACTCTTCTGATTCTCTCCCCATCCCCACCAGGGGGGAATAAGTGAGCATCTGCGTGGTGCTTAGCTGCCAGCTGTGGTTAAACCACGACATTGGGAAATAGCCTTTTTCCCCCTTCAGCAAGTGTCAGTGAAATAATTCTCTAATTTCATCAGTTTCATAGAATCATAGAAACATAGAATGGTCCAGGTTGGAAGGGACCTTAAAGATCATCTAGTTCCAACCCCCTGCCACAGGCAGGGACACCTCCCATTAGACCAGGTTGCTCAAGGTCCCATCCAGCCTGGCCTTGAATGTCTCCAGGGATGGGGCATCCACAGCTTCTCTGGGCAACCTGGGCAAGGGTCTCACCACCCTCCCAGTAAAGAGTTTCTTCCTAATATCTAGTCTAAATCTCCCCTCGTTCAGTTTAAACCCATTACCCCTCATCCTATTGCTCCACTCCATAACAAAGAGTCCCTCCCATCTTTCCTGTAGCCCCCTTTAGGTACTCGAAGGCTGCTATAAGGTCTCCCTGGAGTCTTCTCTGCTCCAGGCTGAACAACCCCAACTCTCTCAGCCTGTCTTCATAGCAGAGGTGCTCCAGCCCTCTGATCATCTTCATGGCCTCCTCTGGACCTATTCCAACAGGTCCATGTCCTTCCTCTGCTGAGGACTCCAAGTCTGGACATGGTACTCCAGGTGCGGTCTCACCAGAGCTCAGTAGAGGGGCAGAATCCCCTCCATCGCCCTATTGGCCATGCTGTTTTTGATGCACCCGAGGACGTGGTTGGCTTTCTGGGCTGTGAGGGCACATTGCCATCTCAGTGTAAGTTTCTCATCCACTGGAAGCCCAGTTTAGGTTTTTGTTGAAAAAAAATAATAATTGGGGTTTGTGGTATCGAATAATAAAATTTGGGATAAAGTGCTAAATATTCTTTTCAAAGCATGTCATGTTTTTTTCAGGCACTTGAAGGCAAACACTTTCTCTTTTTTTGTACATTTAGACAGGGGAGTTTCTTCCCCATGCATCTCCCATGACATACCACAAAAAAGTGCCATTTTATCAGCCTTCCACTATCTTTCATGAGAAGAGGGTCTCTCCAAACAGCTGCAGCTTGGTGGAGAGCTCCCCCACTCCCCTTCCACCACAATCAGACTAGTTCTTCTGCGAGGCATCAGCCTTGCTCAACTTTCTACACAAACGTCATTTTTCATAAGAGTATTTTCAGCCAGGCTTCTCTCTTTTAAAAGCTTTCTGCTGAGCTGTCCAACTGTCCAATGTGGATTTCTGAGGCTGCCTAAAATTCTGTCTTGGGATATCCCTGCCTTCAAACTGTAAGTCTGGAGAGGGAGAGAGCACGAGAGAAGGATTTGGCCCCAGAGACTTAGGCAGATCTTCAATCAATCTCATTTTTCTTTCCTTTCATTTTGCTGCTTTTGCTGTTGAGTAAATTGAGCAGAAGATTGTCTGAGCAGGCAAACACAAAGTCCACTCTGCCCGTTACAGAAAGATTCAAATTCCCACAACCAACCTTCTAGTGTAGGGGTCCAGATCCCACACAAATGGGTCTTGGGCAATGAAATCATTAGATTTCTTAAAGAATTTTTAAGGGTAGGGATATTCAATTGCTTCTTTCTACTTCTTGTTTTTCTTGGCTTTTTTTCTTAAACAAAGTGGAAGATTCTTAAAGATGAAAGCTTTGTGTGGTTGTGAAATTCCAGGCAGTTCTGCGAGAAACACGATAAGATCGCAAAACAGGTTATTCGGAGGATGAGGTTTCAATTTTGTTTTACTTTTGAGATACAGAGCTTCAGAGCAGACTGTTTGGCTCTATTTCCTTTCCTTTACCAGAGGTTTCTTGTAGGTGAGGTGATTGCTTAGCTCTTTGATTAGACTTAAGGTATCAGCCTGCTTCTGATTGATCTTCAAGGAAAAAAAATGCAGCTTTTCAGCCCTTTGCATCAGAGTTAAATTCAGAGTCAGCAGTAAAAGAGAGATGTTGAGAAAGCTGGGAAAAGATGCTGCACACCTAATTACAACATTAACCAGTGAAATATTAGCAAATTTATTGGGCTTTTTCTATTTAAAAAAAATTAAAGGAAGTTCATTATGCTCTGTAATCCTGCTTAAATATTCATCATGTTGTTAATGAACCACATTCATTTTTAAAATGTTCAACCTGAGACGCCGTCTAACATGATTTGATAATAATATAATTTCTGTATAACCGTAAAAGGGACAAGAACAGTAAAAATAATTGTATCTCTAAACATCCTACCCAGTTTTCTCCTGACTAATGAGCAGCTGTTTTTCATTAGCAGCATCGTTTTATCTCTAGCCTATCAACCTGCACAGCTGGGCATATTAGAAATAGCTCAGTGCACTGTGGAACGTATGTTTCCTAAACTGCAGAAACAAATGAGAATGAGGTATTGGAGGTTTTTTTTAAAAAAAAAAAAAAAAAAAAATTGGTTCAGGGCCGATTTCGCTCACGCTCTGTATTGTTCACCATGGTGTAATATCTGGAGGCTTGATGTGGGAATGGGGTATTACTGCTCTGTCTGCTGTAGAAATACAGAAAAGATAGTTCCTACCTTGCAGAGTTTGGGCTACAAAGAACAGAAACCGAGTCACACGGAGCTGAAAGCCTTTGCTCAAGATTATGCAGCGAGTAAGGAGCAACAGCTAAAGCAGAAATTGTTGCATCTGCCTCTCCCGGGCCTCTAACCTCTCTGGTCACTCTGTATTACCCAGCAATTCAGGTAAAAGAAGACTAATGGGTGAGTTTGGATTTTGAATGGTGTAAAATAAAACACCTTGCAACTTTCCAGGGAGTTACAAGTGAAGTCCAATAGATACCAACACAGGGTAACATTTTTGATAATTCTCATAGTCTAACCTGTCTCCTGTCTTGAGAAATATAGAAACAAAGCCTAAGGCCAACTTCAGATGACAAGAGGTAATTCTGAAAAAAAAGAATCACAGAATCTTCGGAGTTGGAAGGGACCTCTAGAGATCAAAAGAAGTTAGGAGACCCAACATCACGCTTCTTTATTTTATTTATATGTTACTTATTTCTCCTTGCCTGGCTCAGGAACGGTGATAGTGCAGGCTATTCCAAAGAAGGCCACGACAGACAGTGCCCATTGACAGACTGATCTGAAAAACAGGAACAGGATGTCCTGCTGAAAGGTCTCCTTGTCTTGCTGGTTTCCTTCAGTCCAAATCAGCTCAAAAAACTTCATTTTTTTCCCCCACAATTGTCCACAAAAGGAAAATACTAGGTGAAATAGGCTTTAGAAAACACTAGGTGAAATAAGCTCTGGAAAACATGAAATAATAATAAATAATAATAATAATAATAAAAATAATTAATAATACACCTTTACAAACAAACCCTGTCTGGCGTTTCTGCAGTGGATATTACAATGGCAGGAAAGGAACTGGCAAGAACATAGGTTTTCATGGAGCGCTTGCCTTCAGTTTTGCAGATTGAAGAGTGGATTGCGTCGTATGTACTTTATTAACAAATATCATAGAAACCCTGTTTGTTGGTTAAAACGTTATGAAATCCTATTATTTAGATGGTCTGAGTAGTTTTCTGTAGTTGATTTTGGTAGTAGCAAAGTGCAGGGTTAAGCTGTAATGACACTAAAGCCATGGTAATATGATGCTAAGTGCTGATGTAGGTTTGATTTCTGTAACCAATTGGAACTATACTTGCGTGTATGAACCAGTAGCTAAGTGGTGCTTAGGAAACGAATACATTAAATAAATCAAATAAGGTAGAAAAAGAATAGTCTCTGATGTTTTCCTCAGATGTTGTCTCTGGATATCATGATATCCTGCTTTTACCAGGCCGTTAGGAGAAACAAATTGTAAAACTGTTTTAAATTGTAACTATAAAATACACTTGTTCTTTTTTTTGAGGTATAAACTGATGATTTTCTGAAATAAGTGCTGTGTGACTGGCAACAGTGTCTTTTGTGACGGTAACATGTTTCTGTGGGGTCTTTTTAATGTCAGCTGAATCTGACGTGACCCCCCCAAATTGTCCATTATGATAAAGAAAAAAAATCTTTAGTTCCCTTAAAATGTAACAACTCTACCTCAGCTTTAGTGTAGGACATTAGCACAAGGAACAAGTCTAGCTGTCTCTTCACCCACATGTGCCTCAGTTTCCCTGTTTGCAAATTAGCAAACATATCTTTATTTGATATAGAGAGCTGTTGTGAGTTATTAGTGTTTGGAAAGGATCTGCACTCTCAACTCTTTTAGAAAAGAAAATTGTTGCCACCAGAGGAAAAGAAACAATAAAACATCAAGCTCTTCAGTATGGTGGATTAAGTCCATAGCTACTCTCAAATGTGCCCTACTTGGGCATCTGGCTTCATATTTGGAAATTCATAAAGCACGGGCTCAAAAGGACAAAGCCTGCTTTGTGGAAGGCTCTTGTCTTCGTTAAATTGCATGACCTCTCTGGAAATGCTGATTCAGGTAGGCTCCCACCTCAGTCCAAGGTACCCTTCCACTCCTGGGACTTCCAAGCTGCACATGCAGGACCAGAAATACCTCCCACCAGTAATGATGGAGCACCTATTGAAATGTTCACACTAACATTTAAGGAAACGTTGCACAATTCTCCTTGCAACGTGTAGGTAATCCATATTAAGTACCTCCAAACAGCTTCATTATACCATGTCCTCCAAAGGAAGAATTTTCTCTGCCCTGGGAACTACACTGGGATCTAAACAATCCTTGCAAAGGCAGTGGTTTAATATCAGACGGTTTGTGTCAAATGAAATGAAACAGTGGGATAGTCAAATAAAGCCACCTCCTGTCAACACAGACGTGATTCTGCTGTAGATCTCAGCACTGGAGGGAATCACCGGGGCTCAAAAATTCAGGTTACAGAATCAATCCTTTGCTTACAAGGAACCTCTGGATGTCCCTAGACATGTTGAACATAGGATTGTAGCCAATCTTAGATGTGGTCAGCAGTGGTCTAGTCCACATGAGTCCTGAAAATCTCCAAGGGTGCAGATTCCGCTGTCCCTCTGTCAACCTGTTTCAGCATTCCCATTCCTCCTAGTGAAGAAGTTTTGCTTTCCTTATATCCAGTGCCAACCTTCCAGGTGCAGAAAGCCTCTTGATGTGCCCCAGTGTGTGTTTTCAGGTGCTCACAACGAGAGCACACTGCTGGCTCACCATCAGCCTGACGAGCGCTGTAACCACCAGGCATTTCTCTGCAGGGCTGCTACTCCAGCAGCTGATTCCCAGCCTGTTCTGCTGCATGGGTGTACTGGTTTTGGCTGGAATAGAGTTAGTTTTCTTTATAGTAGCTTGTATGGGATTATGTTTTGGATTTGTGATGAAGCACAGGGATGTTTTAGTCATAGACAAGCTGTGCTTACGCAGCATCAAGGCCTTTTCTGCTCCTTCTGCTGCCCTGCCAGTGGGTAGGCTGGGTCTGCAGAAGAAGGGGACACAGCTGGGACAGCTGACCCCAACTGACCAAAGGGATATTCCATACCATATGGCATTGTGCTCAGCAATAAAGCTAGGGGAAAGAAGGAGAAGGGGGGGATGTTCAGCTTTATGGTGTTTGTCTTCCCAAGTCACCATGAATGAAGTCTCTTGCTTTCCAGGAGACGGCTGAACATCTGCTTGCCGATGGGAAGTACTGAATGAATTCCTTATTTCGCTTTGCTTGCACGCAGTTTTTGCTTTAGCTGTTAAACTCTCTCTACCTCAACCCACAAGTTTTCACACCCTTTGGATTCTCTTCCCCATCCCACTGGAGGGGAGTGAGTGAGCGGCTGTGTGGGGCTCAGGTGCCTGCTGTTGTTAAACCATGCCGTGGTTGTCGCACTCAGGTGTAGAGCTGTGCATTTCTCCTTTCTGAACTTCAAGAAGTTTCTGTTGGCCCAATTCTCAACGTTTTCAGTGACTGAAACCCTATTTGTGAGTCAGTCCTTCCTCCTAATTTCATATCATCTATTAGTTGAGGGTGCATCTGGTGCTTTCATCTTGATTGGTGATAAAGATACTGAACAATATTTCCTCTTGAATACGATGATTGTTACTAGATAAGACCTTGCATGGAGTCAGATGGAAGTAGGGAGGATGCCTTCCCTGGCCCTCCTGCAGCATGATGTACCTTTACTTTTAATTACAGTGACAAAGCAAGACATTATTCCACAATATTTTGTTCCAGAACAAATATGCTAGTCAACATCCCTATTAAAACAAACAAAAAAAAAAAACCCAAAAAATGAACAAACAAAAAAAAGATCTCTACTTCTCACTAACCCCTCTTGCTGGCTGCTTGTTTATTACAGCTCAGTGTGTGAAGTTAAGGTCTCATTATTTAATCATTACTTGGTATTCCTATCTTTAAAGACAAATACATTTAAAGAAGTCCTTGAAATAGGTCTTGTGCTTTCACTCAAAAGTATAATGTACTTGTCTCCCTGTACACTTCTTGCTCTAGGAAAGCAATCAAAGTCTTATTATACTGAGTTAACTACCAGCTACCAGCTTTGTTGGCCTTGTTTGTTTGGAAATTAAAAGGCACGCCATGGCAGAGCTGAACTGAATAACCTGGTAGCACAGAGAGACAGAGAGAATAGAGGTGCTCTGCTTATTTACAGAGTGTCAGGCAGATTACACCCCACTAAGGCACTGATTCTGGATGGGAGCAGCGTTTGAAATAGGGAGAGAAATGCAGAAATTTTATATTTGCATGTGCTTTGATAGAACAACACAGTTTTGTTTGGTTTTCCTTTTTTTTTTTTTTCCAAAGGATCTGTGAAGCTGGGTTTATGCTGAGCACCCACGAGCATATTTATAGATCTATATATACACATTCTGCTGCTAGATGGCAATAGTTAAAGTAACTACCACACTTTGATTATCAGGAGTGCCACAGAGTATTGCACACAGCTCTGTTAAACACTGGCAACCCAGAAAGATGCAACATTGTGTTTTGAGAATGGGCAACTGATGACGTAAAAAGAAGAAAAGATTTAAGGAGGTAATTTATCATAGCAAAGCAGGATAATAAAGATCTCAAATAAATTAACCATGAAATAAGAAATTACCTTCTGCTTTGTGTGGGAAAGAAAAAGGAGGAAGTTACATTGATTTACAACAGAGAACCCACAGCTCCTCTCAAATCCAAATCTTGTGGTGGACCAGGTATTAGTTTTAGGTAGAAATGTAGCCATTCTGCCCAGTATTAGTTAACCCTTTGTTCACCTGTTCCCTTTGGGTATGGCTCAAGGACCTGCATGAGACAGTCATCGTCTCTTAGGGCTTGTGCCGACTCCAGATACTGCTGCACTCACAGTTTCAGCACTTGGTCCCCCTGGTAAAACAAGGTCTTGATTCTTCTCTCATTGTTCAAGTCAAGGGTTACTTTCATGGAATTGGTAGGTGAGAAAGAGCATTAATGATCTTCTTTTTGGTGTACTCCGTCACTACTCTTCTGGAGTACTGCCCAGAGACCTTCCTGGTCCATCCCTGTACCAGGAGCTGTCTGCAATCCCTACAGGGGATTAATTTGACTGAAGTGGCACCGGTTAAAGCAGTGAGGTAAAGCAAATCACATAATTTCACTCTTTCTCCTCCCTTTTTTGAATCACCCATTTCATCTACTGTAGAGCAACAGGAGTCCTTTATGGAGCAGACCTATAGAGCCCATAATTCCACCCAGAACTGCTGCAAATTGCTTTCTGCCCATAGGCCCTTTCCTCTCTCCTGTCACGTTCATCCTATTAAATGTGGAATTCAACACGTGAGTTGGAATTTGCTTCCCTTTTTGGTCAGAGAGGTCTAATTGTTACAGCTAAGGTGCATCCTGTTTTAAAGTTGATGAATGGCACCCTGAAAGGGTATATGTTTCTCCCCATCGCTTTTTCAAATGAACCTGGGATGAGTAGGTCGAGTGTAAATATCTGTATTATATACACATGGGGTTATGCTACAGTTTAACTTGTAATGTCAGCTTTTTGCATCCGAGGTATCCTCTCCTTATATCTGTTCATCTCCAGACTACTTGGGTAGGCAGCAGCTGGGGGCATTTGCCACCTCTGAAGAGTTATCAGTTGGCAAGGTGAGGAGGTTAGCGAATGTATTCCCAGATGACAGGCACTGTTTGGGAAAGCAAAACTGTCCTGCGGAGGGGAGGAAGATGGCTCATACCTAAAGATAGAGGGAGGGAAATGAAGCAATTCATCACAGTACAAAATCTTTCTGGAATAGCAGTTTCTCCTAAAAATCATTGAATGATATTTTCCAACTGAGCCTCAGAATACTGGCTAAATCCTCTTTATAACTCCCACGCTCATTTTTCTCTTTTAGATGAATAAAAACTTCAATACAGGAAACACTAAATGATTAAAAATTACAAATGTACTGAATATGCAGTACTTTGATGCAAACATTTTTGCAGTAAAAAGACAGGTGCTATATTAAACAACGTTTTAATCTGTTCCCCATGGAAAAAAAAAAAAAAAATCCCTCTAGAAACATGGCAGATCTTTCATTTTATAGAAATTTGTGAATTCTAGTGAATTACATGGTTGCAACGACTGCATTCAAATGCTAATACAGCTTGGGCTAAAGCTGTGCAATTGCCTCCTGCCTTACAAGTCTATATAGGGATCAATTTTCTTCTGACCTTTCAGAGTTCCTTACAATAGTTGAGTACAAGACTCCAAACCTCATCACTGGTAGGGCTTGTCCAGTGATATGAAATTGGAGGTGATGTCTGCTCAGTCTTGGCTGGAAACATTGATCTTATACATATACGAGGGCTGAAATTACCAATTAATCTACTCATTATTGGAGATAACTCTGTCCTTTATGCTTTCACCATGTATGTATTTGTAGCTATATCAGATGAATGGTTGCCTTAAGCAGCAATATGAGTACTCCATAAAAGATCTTTCTAAATGGATTATATTAAAAAGCAGACTTATTTATGATCACTTTTTATGCCATGTTGCCTGCATGGCTTACCTAGCTTCCCAGAAATTCAGTTTCCTTGGGGGAAAGATTATATTTTAAAAATATTTTTAAAAGATATTCAGAATTGTAACAGATTTTCCTTTAATAGCTTTAGGGCAAGTTCTTCCGGAGGGTGTGTAACGAACCCATTCATTAACAGACTGTTCGATGTTACACAAGTGCATCAATGGGGAAGTGTGTGCATATACGCTGAGAGTCTGAGGACTGAGTCCACTCCAAATGTTAGTCTCTGACGGTAGAAGAAAATTGTCAAAAAATTATCAGAGAATAACTGTACAGTTTTCAGGGATCCTGACATGGGAAGTCCAAAGTAAGAACTGCCACTTGCCGTAATGCAAATGCTAGCATTTTCCATCAGCATTTACTCGTGCATGAGGTGTTGTGCACTAAGGAAGTGTGCGAGAATAACTGGGAGGTGGCAGAATGGGATAGAAATAGAGCAAGGGCTCAAACTCACAATCAGCATTTTTAATGGTGTGTTCACTTCTCACACCTCTGCTGATCTCAATAACCAGCTGTGCGGGCTGTCACAATGCCAGGCAAAGGCAGGAAGGTCCATCTTAGCTTAAACCTCTTCCACCATGGGCTAAACGAGGTCACATTGCCTCACAGTTACCTTTGGAGTGTACCTGTCAAACGATGACAGTCTGGTGGTGGATTTAACTGTCCTATTTTCTTTTTTCTGTTTTCCTTTCTCTGCCTTATCAGGGAATCAAAGCTGAGACTGGCTGAGGAGGGGGAAGCAGGCAGAGCAAGGCTAAGTGCCATGATGCAACCTCTCGAAAGGCTTGGAAATCCATAAGTAACAGCATTTTTCAATGACCTCTTGTTTGCTCTCTTTGGTTTTTGGTCCCTAATCACTTGTCAGTAAAACCGATCAAAATTCAGTGGGCACCATGGATCCGATTGCAGCATCAACTGTGAGGCTGGAACTGGTTGTGAGATCACCATGAAAGCCTGGATGGAGACTGACCTGCCACTGTCATGAAGGCTCTGACCTGCAGACTGTGGAAATTGTTTGGAGGAAGATCACATTTTTGAAGAGTTATTCAGAGAGGTCACCACTGAAACCTCTCTTTGTCAGTCCTGCTTTGCACTTGGCTGTACGATTCCCCACCGCAGCAGATCAGAACGTAAAATCAGTGATATCCAACCAATGACATTCCAAGTGAGACCACAGAAGCCAAAATCAGCCAGCCAATAAATAAAGAGGTTCAAGCACCTCCCCACACATGCAAATACAGGGGAGAAATGTATGCCAAGTAAGAGAAAAACTTTTTTTTTTGTTTGAATCAACCTGGAGAAGAGAAGGCTTCGGGGAGACCTTATAGCCCCTTCCATTACCTGAAGGGGGCCTACAGGGAAGATGGGGAGGGGCTCTTTGTCAGGGAGTGGAGCGATAGGACGAGGTGTAATGGTTTTAAACTGAAAGAGGGGAGATTTACATTAGATATTTGGAACAAATTTTTCACTGTTGGAGTGGTGAGACCCTGGCCCAGGTTGCCCAGAGAAGCTGTGGCTGCCCCATCCCTGGAGGGGTTCAAGGCCAGGCTGGATGGGGCTTTGAGCAGCCAGGGCAGGGGGTGGGAACTAGATGACCTTTAAGGTCCCTTCCAACCCAAACCATTCTATCAATCTTTTTTCTATGATTCTATTGTTCTGTGAATCTGAATGTAATTTGCCATTAAGATTTAACTAAATAAGATGACTTAGAGGCTTTTTCTTTTAATAAAAAAAAAAAAGAAACAAAAAAAGCAAAACAGCTGGAAGTTTTTTGCTCATTTGTTTTAGGGTTTGCGGGGTTTTTTTGTTGATTTTTTTGGGGTATTTTTTTGATTGGAAGTACCTGACAAAACACTGGTCTTGCTAAGCTTCTGAACTCAGTCATTCGGAGGGAGATCCAGGCTTCTGAAAAAAGCAGTTCTTATCTCCATTTCACAAAGCGATGCGCAGGTTCCACAGTCACACAGATTGCGTGGGAAGGTGAAGCACTTACTGAACCAGTGGAGGAACTGCTCTTCCTGGTGCAGATGTGCACATATTGTCTACTTTATTCTTAGATATGCTCATAAAAGCTTGTACATGCTTTTTAACTAAAAGCTCAGATGGGTGGAACTTGTCTGCTTTTAGCAGTATTTTAGCAGGCTTGAAAAAAAAATAATTCAGTTTTACTGTTGCAACTGAAGTGACAGATGGTAAAAGAACAGGGGGGTTAGCAGGAAGAATATTGTAGGAGTCTATGCAGATATAAATAATAATAATAAATAATATGGAGGTAATAATGTTTGTGAATATATTTAAAAAAAAAAAAAAAAACCAAACCAAAAAAAGACCTTAGAAGCAAGCTTGTTAATGTCTTTTCCTTTTTGTTTTAATAATGATGCCTAAATCTAGCAGAGCACTTTTTGTAAGTATATTTGATGGAGGAATCACTGTGTGTTGCCATGGTGTAAGGGTTTCTTTTTCAGGGCAGAACCATACATTTAAAAAAGAAACCTTTACCTTGTTGCTATGCAAACACTACATTGTGTTAGTGCATCCCCAGAAAGCA
Organism: Alca torda; assembly: GCA_008658365.1. Classification (NCBI taxonomy): domain Eukaryota; kingdom Metazoa; phylum Chordata; class Aves; order Charadriiformes; family Alcidae; genus Alca; species Alca torda. The sequence goes on from CM018077.1 coordinate 161,200,848, forward strand.
GCACAACAATATTGCAAGAAAATCAACATCCTGATAAGATAAATGCTCCCTTCCTTTGGCCTTTCACTCAAATGCAATGCTGCAGTAATACTTAAATCTGATGAATACTCCGGAGGATCCCCAATTCAGCTGAAAGATAAAATGAATGATACCAGCTTATACAGCTTTTCCACTAGCTTATGTACACGAGATTTATAATACTATACGTGTGACTCACACTTGGGAGGTCAGTGGCTTGTTAAAGTTCCTGGGATGGAAGATCCTCTCCTATGAGGACAGACTGAGAGAGTCAGGGTTGGTCAGCCTGGAGAAAAGAAGGCTCTGAGGAGACCTTATAGTGGCCTACCAGTATCTTAAGGGGGCCTACAAGAAAGCTGGGGAGGGACTTTTTAGGATGTTGGGTAATGGTAGGACTAGAGGGAATGGATTAAAACTAGAGATGGGACGATTCAGACTAGACGTTAGGAAGAAGTTCTTCACCATGAGGGCGGTGAGACACTGGAACAGGTTGCCCAGAGAGGTGGTGGAAGCCCCATCCCTGGAAGTTTTTAAGACCAGGCTGGACGGGGCTGTGAGCAACCTGATCTAGTGGGAGGTGTCCCTGCCCATGGCAGGGGGGTTGGAACTAGATGATCTTTAAGGTCCCTTCCAACCCAAACCATTCTATGATTTTAAGAATTCAATTCACCGACTGAATTGAGACTGTTTAAGCAAATTAAGTTGAAGCCGATCCTCATTTAGACTCTGTTGAATTATTGTATCTTTAAGCCTGCTCAGATGAGAAAAACATCTAGCCTGCGGGTTGGTTCAAATTCTTATCAGAAATGTAGAAGAGCAATTGATGTACAGTATCCATTCTGAGAAATGGATTTAGCACAGATACAGAAAAACAGTTTCAAACATAATCATAGGATGGTGCTTCCAGCAACCTTTTAGAGTGGAAATTCAATGGAAACTGGAACACTTCCTCCTTTTCCCCTTTATGAAGTAAAGGGCTATGTCATACCACATTTGTGACACTACAGAATTCTACTCTGTCATAATACATCTGCCAGGGCAGCATGTGTGGAATTTGGATAATGAGGTGAAGTCTCTGTGCTCAGAGAGCAATTAAGACTGGCTTTGCTCTCTCTTGTGCAACCCAGGGGAGTGAAGGCTTGTCTGGCTATCACAGGATACGTAAATAACGGGATAGTCTTGGGGAGCCAGGACAGCCCTGCTTTTCATCAGCAGAGACAGTAAAATCAAGATAACAGAGACTTTGTGTAGCTCTTTGTTTCCTTGAGAGGTTACCATGCCCAGTAATTGACCTTTGCCTCGTTACCTGTGAAATGCATATTAAAGTTGACACCCCTGTATATGCTAATGAAGATTTTAGAGATCATGCTAAACATATATGACTATAGCACTCGTCTCTCCACCCAATCATACTACACGTCACCTAGGGGAGGGAAACCTTGTAATTTTGGGGATAAAAGGATGGAGAAAATGACTGTTAAATTGGGAGAGAAGAAACTTGATACCTGACGGACCAGTCGATGGGCTGTGTTCTCTTCCTCCACCCCAGGCAGGGACGCCTTTCTGGGTAAGCGCTGCGCCTTTCACCCTCTGGTGAATGTTATCCCGGGTTGTTGTACTGTCGTTATTTTTGCCGGCAATATTAACCTTAAGTAATTAGCGCTATTGTAGTTAGTGAATTTATCAACGGCAATCTCGAATCTGCAACTGTCGCTCTCAATAAAATAACTAATTTTGATTATTTGTGAACCTGGTTCAGTGAAAGTCCTTTGGTGGGACTCTGATAGTAAGTCAGTGAAAGCCCTGGGACTCTGACAGCCAAATATCGAAACTATAGTCCTTTAACACGACAGCATGTCAAAAAATGTGTCACCAATTAGTCCAGACACTAATTACATTTTTCCTCTTGCTTTGTACAGGGACAATAACTAGGCCATGAAAAGAAACATCCCATCCTGTTTTAGGAGTTAGTGAAAGCAATGGATGAGACTGATTCCATAGCCTATCTCCTTCAATTTACTTCATTAACCAATGAACTGATTAGATTCCTTCCTTCTAAAAACTCTTTCTGAGAGTCTTATTTTGGCAGTTACAAAGTCTATCATGAATTTTTCAGCACCTATTTAACCCATTTAATAATGGGTTAAATGGATTAACATTGAAATGGTTGAAAAGAATAATCAGTGCTTAAATAGTAAATACTGAGAAAAAACTCATCAGACCCAAAACTTTGAAGTTTGTGTTTCATTCAACCCTTTTTTTTCCTTTTTTTTTTTTTTTCCCCTGCAGGGCAAATGTTTTCACTGCGGGGTGTTTATTTCTTTTTCATATTCCTCTGAAGTGTCTTTTCAGACACATCATCAGAGTCATTGGGCTTATCTGAGTTTAAGTGGCAGCTGTTTTCCTGGAAAAAAAAAAAATGCAAAAGTTAGAATTTTAACTTCATCTTCTAAACCTCTATGTGTTTACATCAACTCTCTTTTCAGACAGGCTGCATCTTACCAGTCCTGAAACGACCTACTTATGAACATGCTGCTTCCAGGGATGACATCCCAAGGGCCATCCTTTCTGGCAAGTTAATGCTAGGAAATTGTTCTTGGAAGTCATTGCTTTTAGGATCTCAACAATTTTGAAGGCAAGGCAAGACATGAGCACCAATTTCTCTCAGCTGAAAGCTAGGGCAAGACACAGCCCTGGTATATCTGGATAGGCTTTTTCAGCCCTGAAGCCAAAACACGCAGTCTGGGAGCTCTGTGCTTACAGGAATTCAGAAGAGAGACCTCGAAGCGTGACTACCCCCTCACATCTGCATTGAAAACCGAGGGACTGTGAATTCATGGTAAGATATACAGTGACATTTAACCCAAGAAGCCAGTCCTTACCATCTTGCTTTTCTCCATTATGATATTTAGAGTGATGATGTCACCAATATCCCATCTATATAACTGGCAAACATGTTTCCAAAGACACCTCCTTCTAATCCAATTCCCACATGATAATTAGGCAAAGAGGCATTTAGTCATGTTGCTGTCTGTTCAGCGAGACAGCTATAAAATGATATAGTAAGTAAGATGATAGAATATGTAACAATCCAAATAAAAACATAGGGCAATATCTCTTACTGGAGCTGGTGAACACGTAGGAAGGTCTAACAGCACCCAGCCCCCTCTCTCTCAACTCTGTTGATCCAGGTAGTATCTGTTTCATTGGTGAATATGCAACATATAACACTCTTTTTTTTTTTTTTTTTTTTTCTTGGGGAGTTCTGAAGCTATTTTTACTTTCTGCATTTGAACTAAATTAACTGTCTGCAGATAATGAACACCACAACATGACTGGCTTGGTGTATGCTATGCATTGCAGTCCAAGGAAGAAAAATAACATTTGTATGCATTTTTACAGCTATCCCATATTAATCTCTCTGATAATTTCTGCATACCATTTCTGTCATTTACTACAAGAGCCATTCTATGGCTTCACTTCTCATCCTACAAGCGGTCTGCCTTGAGCAAATTTCCTTTCACAAAGACTGCAAGACACATAAAGTCTTGGATACCTTCCCAAACTTAAATAATCTATTGAAAGGGACTGTGAAATAAAATTTCTCTTTCTTTCTGTATTTTTAATAAACAATTTAGATCTTTCATCTGAGCTGCCTATAAATCCAAGAGTGAATGTCATGGTCTTGATTCCCAAAACTTACTGGAAGATGAACAATTATCACTGCTTTCTACATTCATTTCTTCTCCAGGACAAGCTCTTTTGGCTGCTGTTTCTCTTGTGACGTTCTCTCTATTTATTCTATATCATTGATCTCATATTGACTTAATGAAATAGTAGGATGTCAATAAGAGAACAAAAACAAATTATCTGAACCCCAGTGTTACATCTAATTTAATGCTGTGCCGTTGAAAGCAAACCTCTCTGAATGTGGCCCAGCAACATTTCTATGTATAAAAGAAACATCCCAATACATAGGAAATCTCTAGGCATGGTGCACATACAGAATATGGGGTCAGCAATTTCCTCCTCCTAAGTGCTTGAGTGACTGACGGCATGAAGAGCATTTCCCATTGAATTCAAAACATTGACAGCAACTTCTAATGAGTGCCTGGCCTGTCTGAATCTCAATTCTGCCACTCTCCGAAAAGACTAGTAACATTTCCTTTCCTCACCAGGGTAAAATCTGAAGTTTTTGATACAACACTAGAGGATTTATTTATTCTTAAGCCAAGCGGATAAACTTGGAATCTATGCTAAACCACTGAGGAATGGTCAGAAACTTGGCAGTGTGGCAAGAAAAAACATCATGGAAATCATACAGTAAGAACTTTGTTTCAAGGTGCTAATCGCAGTATTGCAATATCCAACTTGTAGTTAAGTACGTGATTACTATGAAGCGTCCAGTGGAGTGTTTCAGCTGTCTTAGCCAAAGGTTTTGAATCACAGAATCATAGAATCCCAGGTTGGAAGGGACCTTAAGGATCATCTGGTCCAAACTTTCTTGGCAAATGCACGGTGAATATTGGTGCCCTGAGTTCTTTTTAAAAACAATAGATACATAAATGTAATTGTGATACAATCAGATAAATCACAATGAGAAAATTACCTTTGAATTTCTCTTAGGGTTTCCCTAAAGGCCAGTTTGGTCGTATTTTACTATACAGATTTCTTTTGTGGAACATCAGCACTTCTAATGATTGTATCTCAGCAAAAGTCAAGGGGAGGTTACACGGCATTTTCTCTAAGATTGTTAGAAGCGTCATCCGGAAACTACAGGCTGCAAACTGCTCTCAGCTACACTCTGCCCGAGAGGAAAAGCTCGCTGTTTCCTGAAGAAAAAAGCACTCTTGTTACCATGAGCGATGTATCATAAATGAGGCACTGTCCGTGCAAACCCAGCAATGATCCAAGTCTGCTAATGAACGCCACGATAGTCAAATGATCTGGCTGTGTCTCAGCATGCTCATACTGATGTCAGTGAATTCCCTACCATTTAAATTGATTCCACTAGTGATGCTTCATTATTATTATTATTTTTTTTAATCACTCTGCTTACAAAATTGAAGCCTGTTTAGCAGAGTAAGCCAAAAACGTTACACAGCAATTAACAGGCTTACCTTTTCAGTGGGAAGACTGGGGCAAGAAGCTTCTGATATTCTTGCATTGTGTATTTCGGCACTGTGGGTACCAAATATCCATCAATGGTAATCAACGTGTTGCAAGGAGCTCCTCACTCACTAATGGATAGCATGAATTTTAACAATACTTGAATCTGATAGCTAAAAGCTAAGATCTCATTACTGCAGTCGTATTTTTAAAAGTGCTCAAAACTTGAGGAGTGAGGTTCATCCCTTGCCCCTAAGCAAAAGGACTCTGGACTTTCTAGAGCCTCAGTTTGCTCCCTATTATGCTAAGGAAAATTTTTCTCCCTGGAATTTGGAAGGATACTATTGCTGGATAAAAATGCATTATTGCTTTGAGGAACAGATTTTAGGACCATGGCTCTATTTACATAGCCCTGTGATCATGAGAATGGTAGTACAGGTGCAATGACCCATAGTGCTGCAGGAGAATCATAATATCACAGTACCAGTATCAGAGATAAGGAGAACTTCCTATAGTCTGTACTGCCAAATATAGCAACCTGTAATAGAATCATAGAATCACAGAATGGTTCGGGTTGGAAGGGACCTTAAAGATCACCCAGTTCCAACCTCCCTGCCATGGGCAGGGACACCTCCCACTAGACCAGGTTGCTCAAAGCCTCATCCAACCTGGCCTTGAACACCTCCAGGGATGGGGCATCCACAGCTTCTCTGGGCAACCTGTTCCAGTGCCTCACCACCCTCACAGTAAAGAATTTCTTCCTAATATCCAATCTAAATCTACCCTGCTTCAGTTTGAAACCGTAATGGCCCACCACTTTATCATACAAATCCTTCCTTATGCTAGCTGTTAAGAGATCACATCAATGCTGCTTTTAGTGTTGTCACATGTGTAACCATCTGGCATCGGGACAAGTGCCAATACATGACTTGCATATTTGCTGGATTGGGGGACAGACATGTTTGACTGTGAGTTATGCCAAATTTTTGTGATGTGTATGCATATTGCTTCCCCCTACAGCTTGGAGAACACAAGTTTTCACAGAGCTTGTTAACTCTGTCCTCCTTCCCTGCACTCTGCCCCTGCTCTGAGATGTAAAAAGTCTTCATGTTTGGCAGGTCAGTAAAAAGCAGAGCATCATCCTCTTTATTTTATAGCTAGATTAGCAAGAAACAGCAAGGACTGAAATACAGGGCTGTAAAAACCCAGCTCAGGTTTGTAATGTAATGAAATTTAAGTAATTAGTCCACTTTTAAACTTTTTAATGTGGTCTCTTCGTTTCCAAAGTGCTAAAATTCTATTTAATGGCTGTTCCACAGTTTTTCATTGGGTTGGCATCCTGGCTTTTGTCCTGAAAGAACAGGCCATATCTTCATATCTGTGTTTGTTATGACAGAATTTGAGCTGGTATGTGTTGACATGACACCCACGGAGCCAGTTGAAATATGTCACTTTTCACCAGCTGAACCTTGTCACGCTTTTCATTAACAAGTCGAAAGGAACTCAGCTATACTACTAGTACACACTGTCTTCATTTTTTGTCTAACGGTAGAAAAAAAATTGACTAAAGAAACAGGCTCATGACTTTACAGTGAATCACTTTGCATTTGTGTTGTGCAGTTCCTGTGGATGTGCTTAACAGATCTGAAACTTTGATCATTAGATTTAGTATGTTCTGGGATTTCTGAATTCGTTCTAATCTAATCTGTCTTCCTGGCCATTCACTGTAATAGCTGACCTGTGGTTTCTGGTCAACTGATAACCACAGGGAAACAGCTAAAAACTTCAATCCACACTGGAAAATGTGGTGACACAGAAGAAAATGCAGGTATATGCTAGGTTCTGTTGTGGCCATCCATGCAAACATTATTTAGGGACAATTTCAATAAACTACTAAAACAATTAAAAAAAATCAATCCACAATCTGAAATTTCAAATCATTTCACTCTGATTGGCTAAATTAAATATTCCCCCAAAATTTCATATACATTCCCATTTAGGCAGATTAAGGATTTGAAGACTTATTTTTCCTTAATGAAGCCTTATTTATGTGTCAAGGCCTTTAGGATTTAAAGTCTCAGGCTCGAAATCTCATGAGAACATTTTCATGATTAATTTTTTTTTATGGCCAGGAGCAACAATCATCTGATTTGAGCTCCAGTGTAAAGCAGATTTGAGAAATGTTCTCTTATATTTCTGGAACAGAAAAAAACTATTTTCCCTTTAGAATATTTGACTCAATTAGGCTGTGAATTCTAAGCATGCTGAGAATAACTTTCGTATCCTTTTCTTTTGTCCTAAATTTTTTTGAGAGAGTTGATAATGAATTAAAGAATATGTCTGGACGTAATATTGGTTCTTTGAAAAATTCTTTCCCTACATAATATTTCAAGAAATCTCAATTTCTTACACTGTTTACTCAGAACTGAACAGAAAACAATTTCCATTTTGTGGGGGAAGGAAGAAATAACAAAGCAAAGGCATTTCAAAACATTTTCGTTTTAATCTGATTGAATCTCGTGGCAATTTTATGCAAAGCTTGATAAGAAGTGTTAATGTACCCTAGACAACTTTCAAAAACAGAATACTACATATCTCCTAATCAGATAACCATTTGATGTATCTGAAAAACACTTAAAAGTTTTTAAAGCATCCTTCATAGCCTTTGGAAAATTATGTGTAACTTTCAGACAATAGTTTGTAAACAGTTTGCATGGGATTCATCTCACCTAACTTAATTTACCAGGAAGATAAGTTTTTAGGCTAAACTGAACTCTCTCTACAGACAAGAACATTATTGTTGCTGTCACGATGGTTTGAAGACATAAGCAAGACAGAGTTTGTAAGGAGAGGTAATATTTTTATTATGGCATTTTATGCAGTTGGAAAAACTTGAACACATCTTTCAGTTGCTCACACTTCTCTTCAGATCTGAAACCAAAGATGGAGAAAGAAATGCACTTCTACTGGATGATTCATCCCTGCCTAAGATAGATAAGATGACTCACTCTCTGTAGGTGCCTATTCATCTCTATAGACCATAGAAGGATTCTGGTTGACAAGCTACCAGTAAACACCTAACTTTAAGATAGAAAAAAATAGATAGATGACATGGAGTCTACCTTGCAGTTATAAGGGTTTCTCATATGAACTTTCATGCTTCCAATTTTTGCATCAATTCAGGTGCAAGTTCTGAGTGTATTGTTTACAATTCATTTCTTTAGGTACTGACAATCCATAAATTCCCCTCTGAACTTCAGTCAGAGATATCTTGGTGTTCAGAGTGACTGAATTATCTGTTCCCAGAGAGGAACAGCAGCCTTTTTGTTCCCTAAACAATTCAGAGCTCTCCTGGGAAACAGATCTAGGGAGCTTCGGAGATTACAACATCTCATGTTAATATCTGGTTGATTTTAGTTGATGGTAAGTTGACAATGTAGCTATTGCTATAAAATGCTATAGTAAAAATGTTCATCATATGCTGAATATGTTCTCTTGATCTCTCTCTGATGTTCTCAGTATATTATCCCATATTTTCCAGATGACATAAGGATACAAATACCTTTTCTTCTTCATCTCAAGCTGTACCAGTTGCAAAAGCCAGTACTCCTAAAACTTTTTGGCAGAAAAGGCCGAGTGTTCACACAGGGTGAATAAATACATCACTGTGGGTGAAATGCCACCCTAACTGAAGACTTCTCTTGTGTGTGAAGTTGGAAGTATGGTCACTCAAGACCAAGTGATAAGTACAAAGGTATTGTCAGGAATACCATCTGTTGTTCATTTAGCTGGGCTAGAGGTAGAGATTGATCCATTTTCTCCCTCTGTGGTGGCATTAGGCCTTCTAGAAGGAAGAAAGGCAAGAGGAAGGGCAAGAGGACTCACTAGTAAGGTCAAGTAAGAACAATACAACTCTCAAAAGCGACCAGAAACATTAGACACTCAGGTTTCCCAGGAGCATATTTAATAGCTGGCTCAGGAACAAACCAGATGTGCTTTTTAGAGGCAGACCAGGCTGAACTGACTCAGCAGAGACTGGATATTGAAATCCAGCCCTTGAAGCATAAACATCTCTGTTTTGTTTCAGATGGGGTGTTTTTTAATCCAATACTTATGACCAGTTTTTCCTCTGGTTGGTTCAGTCCCCAGTTTCTGACTGGGAACCGACAACAACATCCTCTAAAATACAGCAGTTTCTCTCAGAAAAGGCTTGGCAACTGCCTTACTCTATTTCAGGTCGCTTCTAGGTATCTTTGCCTAATCTGGACATGCATGATACAGACAAAGACAGAAGCCTAGGGAGACTGCATGGCTTTGTATAGGACTGAAGACAGGATTACATTTTGAATAGATGTTGCTGGAGGGGAGACAAACCAAGGCAGAGCAGTCAGTTTCTTTTCCTCCTCATCTCTCATGAAAGTCAAATGTCTCCACTCTTCCAAGCATGCTTACTGGTGTGCATTCACTCCAACTGATTAGGTTCATACACCCTAACTAATGTACCTGCTGAGAGAAGCCAAATGCTGCAGAGCGTTATGTGGTTGACTGGAGAGCCAAGCCTGGCATGTGCTGCCTATAGTGGGCCCATTTGTAATTTGCTTAATTTTGTGAACGTTGTGGATAACTGCCGGGTAGTTGCTAGGGGTGCACGCATATTAGACGTTGGCAGGGGTAAGGATGAGAAATCTGTGAACAATTAGATAACTTTGGTCTTGACTCCTTTATAATTAGATAATTTGCTATTAGTGACGAGGTACCCTGACTGTTGTTTTCCTTTTTTTTTTTTTCCCTTTTTTTCACCCTTTCCAGCTAGCTATTAAGCTCTGAAATGACTGTGTTTTGCTGCTTCTGCAAATTTCGCTGAAATTCAGAATGCGTGCTTTGCCAAGTGTTGCAGGGGCAAGTAAATCTATAGGGAAGATATGCAAATTGTGAGATGCAGAGCACAGCTGTGAGCAGAATGGCTTTGTGGTTAGAGGTCTGGCTGTGGACTCAGCAGGGTATTAATCCTAACCTTTCTTCCTATCTGCTTTGTGATTATTGGCACATGAATTAATCACTTCAGACTTTCTTCTGTACCCAAAGCAGTAGATCCCAAAGTATATATTTTTCTAGGCTGTCTTTACTGTCTTCACCTTGTTTTCATCCTCTTCTTTTCTTCAGTAGATGCTTGTCTTTTCCTCCTTCTAGTACCCAGAATATAAGCCCTTCCCTCCTACTACCACCCAAATCATAGTGTAATCTTTTCTACGCTCCCTACAGGCACTCAATACATCCTTTTCTCCCACGCACACTATGAGCTCCCATGAAGGCCATGGGAGATGCCATGGCCTTCTCGTGCCGACTCTCTTGGGGCCCATTCTTTAAAATTGTTTTGTCCCACTCATGACCTTCTTTTCCACAGGTTGCAACCTTCTCAGGTTGGGAAAACTCTTTACTATATATAATGACAAAGCTTTGCATAGATACAATTCTTTTATGTAAGTGAAAATATCTTTTAAATCATCTTATCTCAAGCTTCATTTAGATAAAATTAGAGAGTTTGGAAAGTTGATTCTGTGCTGAAGAAACTTATTCTTCTCCTAGTACACTTGCTTAAGACTACCAAAACCCACTTTGTCTGTGAAGACTGAGAATATAAGGTAAGTGATGCTAAAAAAAAAAAATAAAATGAAAAAAATACACAAAGAAAAAGCCTTGTGGGTTTCTTGCCCTCCAAATCCACTTTCAGATTTAAACAAATACATGAAATATCAGTATGTGCAATTAAGTTACCAATGACCAGTCTTACATCCTCTCTGGTACCTGGACAACTGTCCATTTTAATTCATATTTGGGCAGAAAGTCCAGACGTAGTCATAAGGAACTACAGAGTCCTGACTTACATATGTGCTTCTTACAGTTCATTAAAGCTGAGGGTAAAGCTCTACCTGCGGAGAAAGTCCGATTACCAGAATTCATTGACCTGTCCTTCATCCGTTCATCATCAAGATGAAGGCACAGCTCAAATGTGTTTTGGGCCCCAGTGAAATGCCAACCCCATTCATGTCTTTGATCCTGAACATCAAAGTCCCCTAGAGAATTAGCCCTTGCCAGCTGCGGACTTGCTTCCCTGCCACCTGTATGTTTTCCAAAAACTTAAGGGACACATCATTTCTGCAGTAGGGAGAGGATTGTGAACAGGTTTCTTGGGGGAATTTTGACCTCGTGACATTTCTTGCAACGAAACCTTTTGCTAGCAGAAATCTCACCTAATGGAACGATCACTAACATAATACAAAATAATTAACCATGGAAGAAACATTAAGATCTTACAGGGTGAACATGATAGCAAAACAAATTGGACGTAGTAATGATGGTTGCCAGCAGGTCAAGGGAGGTGACTGCCCCTCTACTCTGCTCTTGTGAGAAACCACCTGGAGTATTGTGTCCGGCTCTGGAGTCTTCAGCACAGGAAAGTCATGGACCTGTTGGAGTTGCGCCAGAGGAGGCCATGAAGATGATCAGAGGGCTGGAGCACCTCTGCTATGAGGACAGGCTGAGAGAGTTGGGGTTGTTCAGCCTGGAGAAGACAAGGCCCTGGGGAGACCTTATAGCGGCCTTTCAATCCTTAAAGGGGACTTATAAGAAAGATGGGGAGGGATCCTTTATCAGGGAGTGTAGCGATAGGTTGAGGGATAACAGTTATAAACTGGAAGAGCAGAGATTTAGATTAGCTATAAGGAAGAAATTCTTCACTGTGAGGGTGGTGAGACACTGGCCCAGGTTGCCCGGTGAGGTATTGGATGCCCCATCCCTGGAAACATTCAAGGCCAGGTTGGACGGGGCTCTGAGCAACCTGATCTAATTAAAGATGTCCCTGCTCATTGCAGGGGTGTTGCACTAGATGACCTTTAGAGGTCCCTTCCAACCTGAACCATTCTGTGACTCTACGATTCTATGACCCCATGCCAATATTTTATGAACTGTTCAGCACCAGTTTGAAAACCACAGAAATAAGGCAACATCTGCTAAATACATAGTTAAATACATTGGTTAAATGCATCTTCGATTTGGCTAATTACAGAGTTGTGCCTGCTCTTGTGGGTACTTGCCTGCTTCCAGGGAATATATTTTTTCTGATCCAGCCAGACCATCTTTGGCACATGGACTTTCTGCCACATGGATCTGGAAGAAATGTATAATCCTTGAATTCAGTAGGTGTGCAGAGCTAAAATGGCTGATTAAAAGGCAGAGATACAAGAGAGTCCTGAACCGGGAAATACTGACAGACTTGGAGAGACACACATTACTAAAAATTTCTCAGTGTCCCAAGGTCCACCTCTGACAGGGGTTCGGTAATGCCAATGTCATGATTTGAGTCTACTGCAGATTACCAAGGAAATGTTCTGTTCCTCAAATTTGGCCCTCAGGCAGACAAGAAGGCAGAAAAAAAAAATTATTTTATTTAGAGACATCTGTTTTGAGATATTAACTAGTAAATAATGCATAAGTTGGGATGATGTTTTGGCACCACAGCACTGCATAGCTGAATAAAACAAATAAGAGAACCGTGAAGTAAAACTGAATTTTACACTCGGTCCATTCCTTGCCAGCTAAAGCTAAATAAGTTTGGAGACTATAAGCAAAGGGGAAACAGGATTTTGTTTGTTTGTTTGTTTGTTTGTTCTCCCAAAGATAGCATTTCCCTAAAGCATTGCATGGTCATTCCCACAAAACAATGTGAGGGTCCTGTCCTATCTGACAAAGAGGGAGGCATATCATGGTATGGATAATGGGAAGCAACCCTCCAGCCATCCACCCTTCTCTCCCTCTGTGCGATGCAGCTCAGTCATTTCTACATGGCTTCAAATGCCAGTGGGAATTCCAGGAAAACCTCCTCTGATTTTGGATTATGTTGAAAAACTGCTATAGCTTGTGGCAGTGCAGGCTCAGTGGGATGGAGGAAAAGGTGGGGAGACAGCTGGAAGTTATAACACCCTCACCTTCCTCCAGTAAAGATGCAAGTCAACCTTTCTTTTATTACATTTGTTTTGTGCAGGAATAAACTCTCACCGTCTTTGCAAGAACTCAGTTTTCATCTCCATCTGTGTTGAAGTCCCCAGTTGGGCCAATTGGACGTATAGTTTAATTACGAAGCAGTTTTTGTTAGTCAGGAGAACTGAAAACTCTGCCATCTTTTCTAATGAATTTGGAACTGGATCAAAATCTGTGGGAATTTTGTTATAGGCTTGGGTAGAACCCAGATTTGGTTTGTTTTATGTGTTTGAAAGCCAGTTTATGAAGTTGCCCAAGTGAGCACTTCCCAATATTTGGGTTTCGTCAGAAAGGTTTCATGTCTCTCTCCGAAGAATGTGCTGTGAACATTATACAGCTAGGGATTGCCTTTGTGCATGATGTAGAGCTTTCTTCAATTATAAACCGACCTACAGGTTCCTTCTCTCCTCATCGTCATTGAGTCTTTTCAATTAAAGCCCAGCTTGTTTATCACCTCTACTGCAGTGGCACCCACAGGCCCACTCGGAGCCAGTGCTGTTGACCTACCCATGACCATGTTTCTTATTACCGGTTTCTGTCTCTGACTGCTTTTTTGATTGCTACAGCAATACGAATGGTAACATAATAAGAGTAGATGAGCTTTTCTTCCTGGCAAAATGAGAACTTGACCAAAGAGCAAAGGGAGGTCACCAAAGTAAGACCAGTGACTGCGCGTGCATTTCTGAAAACAAATGAAAACTGTTGACTTCCCCAGGATACAACAAAGGCACAGACAGGACAGGGCATGATTCAAGCACCATGGTTCACAGACCACCCATGGTAGATGAGGCCATACTGTGTGCTCTGCAGGTGCAGAACATTAAGGGGTAGAAACATTAACAAGTTCTTGGACTGAACGTTTTATGTCAAAAGTTCATATTGATCCAGCAGGAATTTTGAGCATTGATGGTTCTCATCCCAAAAGCTAGAAAACTGTCTTTTAAACCATTACTTGGTGCTGCTTGTCACTTCAGAAATACTTTCTAAATTTTGTCTGAAGGGATCTCATTTGGATATCTGTAAGCTAACATAGCTTGTAAAGAGAGAAAAAATGCTATTCAAATTCTAGGTATTTCTAAAATAGGCATCCCCCTTCAGCCCCCCAGAATAAAGTATTCAGTGACACTGGCCTTTTCAGCCAGATTTGAGGTCACAGTGAAAACAAGGAACATCCCAAAGTCTAACTCCAGTGCAAACACTGTGGTCATGCTGAACGATATTTCTCTGCGATGCTTGTCCTTTCTTTGCAAATAGTTGTCTTTCACTATATTGTATCAATATTTATAAAATCTGATGGGCCTTAAAACATGCAAAAAGGGATTAAATGAATTTAGCAGAGATCTGAGGAGTATTTTGCATTTTGTACAGATTTAATATGTCCCTCTGTGTTTAGTATCTCTCGCCCATTACCAATTCATGAAGTGCCTACCAGAATTAGTAAATCTCTTTCATTTACTTACTTAGAAGAAAATGTTTAATAGATGCCACATGAATTTTGCAAATTGCTCTCGTTCTGATGCTGATTAATAGGAAACCATGTAAAATGTATAAATAATTTCTAGTCTAAAATTAGTGTTCTCTCCTACTTAAATCTAGGGGATAGACAGAGGCTCAGGATATTTTCTTATTCCTGTTTTAGTCATACTTATGTCTTAATTGAGCTTCATACTAAATGAGAAATCGAAGCATATTAAAGAATCGAGAATCACAACAGAAGTGTCATTGCCATTATTTCTAAAGGACAAAATGATGCAAATCTGTTAAAGCATTTGATCAATCTCAAGTTGTCTTGATTAAACAAAAGCCTGAGAAATGTTTTCCCTATGCAGTTTTAGGCCAAACACCTAAAATCAGAGGAGGTGGAAAACAGTCTAATAAACCTAGTGTTAAGTGGAGTGTCTCCTAACTCTGCGTGAAGGCTGACCAGCTAGTAATTTTCTGCCATAAGTTACAATTTGAATTAAGGTATTTAAATATTGTTCCTTTAAAATTTTATTTGTCTTTAAAATTAACTGAAATATTTTGTTCTTGATAGTTTCAGCAAATAGGTGAAATCCTAATTTTAACTGTGGACATTGTACTGAATTTTTCATCCAGAATAGGATCAAGCACTGTGGTAGGACATAAACGGGAGGTTTGATTACTGCTGCATAAGGGGAATTAATGTGAGACTTTTTTTCTCCAGGATTTCCAATGATAATTTTCTTCCAAGAAAACAGAAGGGGAAAATTATTTGGGATCAACTGTAATACCTGGTAGACCCTGTTTTACTTAAGGCATCTGGTAATTTTTACCTCTTTGAGTAAACATGCAAACAAGGTCTGCTGACTTCCTTTCTGGTGAGCTGTCAGGTGCTATCACACATGGTCAGGTCAGGTGATTTCTAAGGAGAGGATGAGAGAGGATAGGGGAAAACAAAGATCTTTGCAGTTGCTGTAATCCGTATCAACCTGGAATGACTGCAGGCAGTAGTAGGATAACACATGGCTGCAGTCTGTAAAAGTTCCCCTCTAAGTAGACAACAATTCTTAACTAGTTATTCAAATTTAGTCAGTGATCACAAGGGAGGGATTGGTAATTCCAGAGGGTGACTCATCCCAATCTAAGATAGTTGTCTAACAGAAGTGGGATGAATCACCCAGCAGACATGTTATGTCTCTCCAGTGCTAGAAAGGGACAAAAATAAGTAGATAGCTTAGACATCTAAATAAGACCGCTGAAGTTACTCGAAACAAATCTGCATCCTAACGTGTATTTAGGAGCTCGGGAGTAGCAGTTTCTTGAACTGACTGAATAAGAAGGTTTCATAGAACTGTAGGTTTGCCTAGTCTTTCTCATTGCCATCCAATCCTTACCTTTGCTGGCAGGCAGATAGCACACGCTGTTTCAGGTTTTCATTTTGAAAATAAAAAATATGTAAAGGAACAAGAGGCACCTTACTACATTAAAACTCACATTCAGCATGCACAAAAAGGTGTGCAAAGCTTGCACAAGCATATGCAGTTTCAGAAAATTGTTTTCTCCAGTTGAAGAGCTGAGCTACAAATCTCCAATGAACAACAAAGCCAGTGAGACTCCCTGTATCCTTCTACTCTGTTCAGGCAACACCAACAAGTGCATGGGCACCTTCTCTCTTCTACACAGAGCTTTTTTTATAGGACGACTTCCAAACATTTACCTAGAGAGTGTTAGAGTATTCAATTGCCTTGGGGGGGAAAAAAAACAAACCAAACCAAACCAATACAAACAAAAAAAAAAAAAAAAACAAAACCCAAAACTGACTTCATCTTTTAATTTGACCCCAGAAGTTTGGACACCAAGAAAACTTGTTCAACACTCTAAGGACTATTTAAGAAATCTGAGGTTTGAGATCTAATCTATTTTTCTGTCACTTCCAATTACTAACATATTTCTTTGGATTCTGTCCTAATTTCAAATTAAAAAATGAACCTTTTTGCTGCAAAGATTTTCCTGTCAACTGATGAAACAAGTCATTGGAAAGTTATCTTGCTGTTGGCCATAAAATTCCCCTTTATTTATTTTCGTTCTTCATTATTCTCTACAGAGTAAAGGATTATCCTGAGCCAGCAATTAATTCAAAAGTGTTACTTCCTTTTCTGTTCTTGTATTATTCTCATGCCCTCCCTCATTAGTGATTTATGTTCATAAAGTACCTGAGCTTGCACTGATTTTGATAGTCACTATCTAGATGAAGAGATTGCTCTGCCTCATCACATGTTATCAGTCATCCAAAGAGATGACAGCCCAACTCCTCAGGTATTCTACCTGAGTCTGAAAATAATTAGTGCAAATAAAGTTATATGGGATGAATTTCACCCTCAGGTTTTATCTTTTCTTTTAAAGTTAGTAGCAATATATTTTCATTTAACTATGTAAAATATATTTTAGTGGACACTTTCCATTAATGGCAATATTATATATATTTTTTACTATTTTAATTCTTGATGTCTTAAGACTGTTCCAGTGACCGTGAAGACATTCCTCAGATGACAGCATTTCCTGATTTATCTCTAAAATCTCTCCACTTTTAGCAGTCAAGATTACTGCATTTAAACAGTGCCTGAATTTATACAGGCATTAATGGTCTTTTCTGCATTGCTTCTCTAATTACAATGGTTATTTTTGCTGCTGAATGGCTTCATCTTAGGAACCTATGCACTTTGCTGGCCATGATATCACTGGCCATGAGGTTCTAACCTGACCTTTGAGTTAGTCCTTTTGCATGCTCCAAGCTCCCACTTTACACTCAATGCATTGTGCTTGATCTCACAAGGTCCAAAATTTGGAATTTGAAGACAAACAACAAGCAGAAATTAATCATGAGCTTCAGATGATACAACAAACTACCGAGGAAAATGTTGAAATTTTTATTTCTGTGTATCTCTTGCTTATCCCTAGGATTCCTTCCTTTTTTTTTTCCTTTCCAGTCAGTAGAGATAGACTTGGATAATTCCCATGGGCAACTGAAGCTGCCCAAGATATGAATTGCTCTGAAATGCAGATTCATCTCTTTTGAATTTAGACAGATCATAACCCACTACCCCTGCTCACCAGGTGATTTAGTTAGGTACTGAAAGTTAAATGGGAATAATCTATAGCTGGATAATATTCTGTGGGCTAATAGTTTTCCCAACACAGGCTGTTGGATAGAAACCTACATTATATAAGTAATCTGAGCATGTGATCTCTGACTTTTAGGTCTACTTTGACTTTAAAAACATTCTGACAAATTTTGACACCCGAAGAACCAGTGTCTGACTCAATGTGTAACTTGGTTGTACAGCGTCAATGAACTACATCAGTTCTGCGTGTATCAGCTCCATGGACTGCACATGTTCTACTTGTCCAAATTGCCCTCTGTCTAACATTTAAGAATAACAATTCCTACAAAAATTTCTAGATTATGATTTTAACTTCATGCCACCTTGTCAACTGGTGTAGTCTGATACCAATTTCCACTACCTGTGAACTTATAAAAAATAACAACAGCAAACAAAAAAATCTCAGCAGCCACTGATATTCCAATGTCTTCAGACTCTTTTGAAAGCTGACCATAAGTTCTAGACCTTGCAAATGTTGGCACAGATATAATGCAGCCCCCTTTTCTCCAAACACTTCAAAGAGACAAGCTCAAAGCTTTCTTTTATGTTCCTCCTTCCAGTGTTTTTTCCTCAACAGTCTTCATTGTGAAGATGTTATTCTGTGATATATTAAATGCCACTGTCATACCCTGTGATCCTTCTAGCTGTCCTTCTAGCTCTGTCTCTCCAAGAAAAATTGCACCTACCTATAAACTGGCATTCTGTTTATAACAATCATTCAAACAAATTAAATCAGTGACCTCTAGATCAACAGCTCTATCATTTAGTAAGACTTTTAGCTCTCTTTACTCTTCTTTTTGTCCTCATCCATTAGCATATGTGCTAATACCTTGTTCTGAAAGCAAAGGAAAAAGGATAAGTGTATTTTGTACATTGATGTTTGAAATACAAGTAATTTTATCCAAGCTGAAAACACCACTTCTTTTCTTCCTTTTCTCTCTTTAGTTTAAAGCCTGTTGAATCTATTAGCCTTTACAATTTTGCATAAAAGAGTTTGGTATTGCTGCAGCTTAAATAGAAACCATTTAATCAAAGACTCTATTTGGAAACTAAGTGGAACTTGCTATTCTGTAATTTATTTGCAGACATTTTGCTCTTGCTAAGTGTTTTTGGTTTAGTGTTCAAGCATAAATCATCAACAAAGGTGCTCAGTAAGGCCTGGGGGAATAAATGACCTGTTGAGGTAATTTGGATGCTGTTTTTTAATACTCTTCAGTTGTGTGGACAAGGGGGCGACTAAACTGGGGGATTTAGGAGATTTACCCACTCCTGACAGGTCACTGTTTGACTGTATGTTCTTAGTTAATTTATTTCAGCCAACATTTTCTAATTTGCATAACTAAATCAAGGCATCTGGAAAGGTCTTTTTTTTTTTTCTTTTCAGGGGTTCAAAAGCTGCTGATCTTAGTTTAGATAAAAAGTAAGTAATCCTGAAAAAAAATGTGTAACTTTCAGTAAAATAGACCAATGGTGTAATTCATGTGTCCCTGTGTTTACCTGTAGTGTTCAAGCACTGTGCAATATCAGCAATAATTCTTTCATAAAGCCCCAAATCTCTAAAATATGCTACACTTTGCTTATAAACATGTCCAATATTGAAAATATTTATCTCCTTAAAATTCAATCTGGAATTCATCCAAACATTTTCAGATTTGAAAACTAACGTAAAGCTGTTTTCCCAGTTATTTTTCCTTCTAAAAAGTCATTGAGTTTACGATTCTTGAAGACGGTCTTATAGACCAAATGGGAGGGCAGTTTCCCATGAATTTCTTACCCAGTAGTACCAGAACAATAATTCTGTTGTGATTTCCATGCCCAAGGGATTTAAGATAGACAAAACAAACAACATACTATCAGAAAGTATCCTTGCTAAACTTAAAGTGTTGTAGATAGAGCTGGAAAATTTAAAAGTAACCCAAACTGTTCCCCTCCTTGTTTTCCTGGTGTATACAGCATGCTTTGCTTGTTTAAACAGACAGCGGTTCCATTATGTTATGTTTTTTACATCTCTGAGCCCTATTAAATCATAATCTCTGCAGCAGCAAAAATAGGTTGCATTTCTGTATGGTGTGAAATACACTTTAGGTACAGAAACTCATTAGATAGAGATTTAGAATTAGAATTAGAATTAGAATTAGATTCAGATTCAGATTCAGATTCAGATTCAGAGTCAGATTCAGATTCAGATTTAGATTTAGATAGGGAAACTTGACCTGGTAGGTGGACGAATAGAACACTAAGGTTCTTAGACTTGTAACAAGAATGTCTTAGTACTGTAATTTGCATTCTGGCCCCTAAAATAGTTTAAGAATTGGTTGGATGAACAGTTAGGCTCATTTGAGTGAAAAATAGAGGAACAGAAACAATAGGAGGTGTCTCAAAGTTTCAGGAAATAACATGAATAGAAGTCTCTAGGGTGCTAGACCAGTGTATTTACTGTACAGCCATAAGCCCGCTCATTAAAAGGCCATTAGGCAAATTAGAAAGTGGGCAACCACTCCTCACAGCCTTATTTGCAGGTCAGTGTAGGCTAATAGAGCTTTTTGTTCTTCACAAACACTTATCATGCCATTCACAGATTCCAGTAAAAATCTCGTTCATTTATTACCATTTCAGGCTCAGTGGAAGAGATAAATAGGACATTAAACATGTACAGAAGTTTAAATTGGCAAAATCCCATCTGTTCTCATCCTTCCTCTAGAAATGCAGGAGCCTACAATCCATCAGTCTTGTGGCACCAGCCAAGCAATTAAGGCTGCTGACACAGTCCTTTCAGAGTGACGTGTTTGTGTTGAATGCAAAGTGAATTTCTGTATGCAGTGCACGCTGTGTCTAAGAGGGGCAAAATGACACAGGCTCTTTTCAGACCTTTTCCACCTCAATAGAGCATTGAAATGTCAGTTGTGAAGATAGGATGATAGTTCGGCTTGCCTCGAAATCCAAAATTACCCAGTTTTAAAGGTGAAGTCCAACTCCATTGCAATAGTAATTACTTTTCTATCAAGACACAATATTGGAGTAAAATACTTAATATTCCTGACATTATAAACCACACACCAAAACTGTCGTATGACTGAAAACTACATGGCAGGTATCACATGTGAAGCAGGATTCAGGGATGAAACAGCTACAGAAGTGGTTTTAAGATGGGCTATGACAGTGATTTACTGTAAACCCAGCAGTCCTCTGTGGGACTACGCAAGATTTGAGCATGCAGCTATATCTCAGGAAAATCATCCATGTCCACAGTAGCAGATTCTTGTTGCCTAAGGTTTTTTGGCAGCTGGGAACCGGGTTTAACAATCCACACCTTGCCAGCACATGAGACAGCCTCAGGAGCAGAACTTGAATAGCTCAAGTGCTAATATATTTAATTCCAGTCAGGGCACAAGTAGTGTCACATAGAATTATGATTTCTCAATTTTGGAACCTCTATTTAGCTTTCTGTAAAAATATTGCCATACTCAATTAAATAATCTTTTCCTGAGAAAAGAATTATGGAATATTAATAATGCATCTCCATTAAGAAATAAATATCAAAATGATCTGATTTACACAGTTCTGATTTGATTTAGAAATTTTAGCTCCTCCACTTTTTTGAGGGGCTTATAGTAGCATGTCACCAGTGAAGATAGAGAGTAACTATTCCATTGGCCACAGGGAAAGATGATTTTGCTGGGGAATGAAGTACCTAAAGATCGCTGATGACTCCTGCAATGTTTGGAATGGCTGCAAAACTCTTTATCATATTCATTTATTTTATTTATTGGTTGTATTTTTTTATGAAAATAAATTTTATTGTAGCCCCATTGCAAGGGAATGTCAAGGACAATAGTCAAGCACTCAGTAGTTATGAAATACATGAAATAGTATTGCTTCTATAGTAAGAATTTGCTTCTCTTCTGAATCTGTATTATTTCTTCAATGACGCTGTCATGATCCTGGTTCAGTCTCTCATTGCTTTCTAGTACAAAAGGAATGTGAGGGGCCTCTGGCTTTTTCTGGATCTTTTATCCTTACTCACATGCAAGAATGACAATTCTGCTGTTAGGACCTTTTCTGTTCCAGATGACCAAACTATTTTGCATTCCAGCAAATAGGGAAACAGTTCCTATTTACAACCCACCAAGGGAAAAGTCAAAATCTCATTGGTCAGAACTACTTTGGGTCACATTTGGATTGCCATTTAACTTAACATTGGTGACAACAATGACAAAGTAGGAAAGTGATGAATAAATCAGGCTGTCAGCTACTCAAGGCAGAAAAGCATTTATTCCCTGTAGAGAGGAGGGAATGAATGGGAGAGAATGGTAGGCATTTTATTAAAATAATTTAAGAATATTACTAATTTTGACAACTTTCCCCCTTAGATAACACCAAAATAACCATCATTCTTATTAGGTGACCCGTTTAACTTACAAGTGTTTCTCTTTCTTTGATAGCTTGAAGTGAAATTGCTGTCACTGTGAGAAGTGGGAGATAAGAATATTTCAGCCATGCCCTGACATTAGATGTGGTAATGCTTCTGGTGAGTAAGAAGGTGCAATCCATTTGAAGAGTTATTGAAACCTGTCTACATCTAAACAAATCACCTTAAGCTGCATTTATTACTAGTGAACAGCTGGGACTTAAATCAGTTGGGTAAGCCCTGGCATTTAGCAATATCTGAAATGCTTTAAGGTACCTGAGACATCAGACAGATAGGTCACCAGGCCTTTGGGAGACACAAGATCTTCTGACTGCCAAATGGACTCCAAAAGTGATATGCTAGGCATCTCCAGTAGCACTGGATGATTTTGTTTAACTACGTTAACTGAGTCTGTAGTCAATAGAATCCATAGATTTTAGTGTGTAATTCAAGTCTTCCTAATGTAGGTACCTACGCACTGAATCAAAGGAATTGTACCCTAAACCCCTGCCTTTCTGTTGACTCAATGTCCTCCAGCTACAGAAAAATCTCACGTAGTTTGGTTTAGCATAGACACCTACACTGTAGGCATCTGAATTTAGTGTGAATGAATCCTGCTTAGACTGAATTCAGGCAGTTTGAATATGACCTTCTGAACAACGGTCAAATGGAATGCTCAGCTCTAACACCATCATCCTGGCTCCGACTTAGACTGCTTTGTTTTTACTATTGCCTCTTGTCCTTGGTGGATATCCTATGACTGATACTGAAAAGTGTAACCGTTGCTTTGATTAACATGTCCAATTCTAGGGGTTTGGCTCAACAGTATTAGTTTTTCTGCCAGCCCCAAGCAAATATTATAAAAGACGTGCTGGAAATGATGCCATACCCCATAAAATACTGAGCTTCTCTTTCATACAAAACACATCTGAACTGAAAATATTGGTCTTCTTAGATAGACACTATATTTCTTTCCTCTACCTTGCCACAAGCAGGCTCAGAGAGATAATGACCCTGGCCTTAGAAGGCCACATTATTCACCTTGAACAGTAACAAGTAATGCCATTTCAGTGTGCTAACTGTACTGCTTTCAAGGCCTAAATTACCTAGCAAACATAGATGGATGAGCAAATGGTCTTCAGTATGGATTGATTCTCCCTGCTGGAGCTTTATGTGTTTGTATCTGTGTGTATCTGCATCTTCCTTCTTCCTACTGGTTACTAAAAAAAAGAAAACAAACCTTTTTCCTCCTCATAATAGCACAGTTCACCAATAAACTGAAAGATGGATACCTAATATGAGATGAATGAAATGCTAACGGGAAAAGCTTTCTGATTATTTTGTGGAAGAAAAGAGAAATGACTGAGAGTGTCATAGTCTGTCTTCTATTCCCCTGAGAAGATGTATAAAACACGCATACTCCCTTACATCATTTCAATGCATTTTTCAAGTCATTTTGTGGTGTTCCCACATGCTTACAAAACCAAGAGCAAGCACTAACATGGAGTTGTGTCAAATAGTGTTGAGGACCAAGTCTGGAAGGGGATGCAAACAATAGGAGTTCCGTAGCTTGCATGCACCCTCCATTCCTATGAGTACACTTACGGTCAAGCACAGAGACTGTTCGCTGGAAGAGCTGAAGCCAGAGAAAGTCACAGAATCACGGAATCACAGAATGGTAGGCATTGGGAGGGACCTCCAGAGACCATCTAGTCCAACCTAGAGCAGGTTGGACAGGAACAGATCCAGGCAGATTTTGAATATCTCCAAAGAAGGAGAATCCACAACCTTACAATGGTTACTACTGACTGAGATTTTAATGCAAGTTTCATTGTTTGGGTGCTTCCTACAAGGAGTAAAATCTCTTTAAGACCTAATCTGGTCTTACAAGAGGAAAACTTAAATTCTGCATAACCT
Organism: Alca torda; assembly: GCA_008658365.1. Classification (NCBI taxonomy): domain Eukaryota; kingdom Metazoa; phylum Chordata; class Aves; order Charadriiformes; family Alcidae; genus Alca; species Alca torda. The sequence goes on from CM018077.1 coordinate 161,224,959, forward strand.
TTTTCAGCTTTTCCACTCATAAGCAGGATGTAGAACTGTAGTTATAACATTACAGAACCATAGAGCAATTTCAGTTTAAAGGGATCTCTGGAGGTTTCTAATCTACCCTCCTGCTCAAAGCAGGACTCTCTTGACCTCTGCATCAGATTGCTTGTCCAATGTGGTTTAAAAATCTTCAAGGATGTCTCAGGTCTCACCAAGCTTTGGCTTTCTTTAATCCATCCCAGTCTTAGGTGATGTTAGTGTGTTCCGCCCTACTAGCACAGCCCCTCTTCCACCTCACATCTGCTTTGTTTCTGCATTTGGTGTTCTGTCAAGAGTTACTTGCCCAGCTTTCTGCTATGCCAGTTTGTTTTCTCTCACATTAGTTTGGACAGTTTCTACAGTTTTAAGAGGTTGACCTAAGAGATTAATCAGCTCACCTGGACTCCTTTGTCCTTCAGGACAGCCTGCTCAGGGAGAACATGAGAACTCTGTCCCATGCACTCTGCCCACCCCAATTTCCTGCTTATTCAGGACGAAGTGCCTCTCAACAAGTATTTATGCATATTCCTGCCTCTTTAATAGGGTGTACTGCCCTGTTAAACTTCTTCTTCCATACTACTTTGACTTGGATGAAAAGGCAGGCTGGGTATTAGCCAAAACAATGCCATAAAGGATCTCACATACTGAAGCAGACGGGGGATGTATGATCCTGCCCCCTCCCAGTAGTTCAATCAGAGACAACTGAATCAAAGGCTTTGGCTTTGATTCTACATTACAATGTTTCTAATTACAGTGGGGTGATAGATGCAATATTTTCTCATCTGTTTTTCACTTCCAAATAAGTATCTTTTTACAGTCCGTAAACAAATAGAAAGGTAAGTGTCTGAAGTTCATCAGAAGAGGACCTTGCAGTACTTATTTTCTCCCTTACGTGACTGTTTGTTGCCTTCAGACAGCGTCACTTGAAAAATAAAGTGTGGAATTGTCCTCACAACTTTGGAAGGCATCACTCTTCTGTACAGGGAGGCATTCACTGCTCTCCATGGCTGGAGAAGAGAACCCTAGAACAGCTAAGCAACACGATCAAGGACACCTAATGCTCTCTGTGGCTACCGCAGTATATTCACCTTCCACCTCACTGCCTTAGTCACGAGAGCTTTAGATACTTTATTAGGAGACTTTGTAACTGTGCCTCCACCATTCTGAAAGACTCATTTCCAAAACAGCCATCGATTCTGTGAGCTCAGCCTTGCATCCCTCCTTCAAATATGCATTTATGTGCAACATGTACTGTTAGGTTTAAAACAGCAGAGTCAGCTATTCACTTTTCTTCTTCTTAAGTGAAAATATGTAAAAAAGTCTCTTCCATGATAGCACTTATTTTTGGCAGCTGGCCAGGAATCTCTGAGACTGCAAGGCAAGGTCTGCATACTGTGAAAGCAGAACTACGTGTGCCAGCACTGTCAATCCTCTTAAAATACTCATAATTCCCAGCAATTATGCCCAACTTTTCACCCAGTTGACTCTCGGCAATTATCTCCTGCAGCATTAGTTAAATGCCCAGCCGACTCAGAGGTTGGTTTCACTCTTATATCTCCATGGACTTTTCATCATATTTGTTGTAATTGTCTCCTTTGGATTTTCTCTAAAATAATGAGGGCAAAACTGAAAATACAGTGAGAGCCTTGGTTATCAGAACATCCTTCTTATCTAAGAGCTCTGGGATCCATTATATGACTACAAAATCTGACATGTGTTGAAAACTCAGTACATTTATTTATAACTGTGGGTACTCGTACAAATCCCCTGGCTCCAATCATGTCCAGACAAACAGCCTGAGGCTGCATTATTTTCTTTTTTAAGACACAGCTTGCTGTTGAAACACAGCCAGCAAAACAAGCCTTTGCTGCTTAATTTTCCTCCTTAAACTGCTGGAAACATGTTAGTAGGGGTCATATTTTGATTACATTGACTATTAGTTTAGATTAACAGGGGCAGAAGGAAAGGAGGGGGCTGGAGACTGGTCTAGGTGCATAATGAAAAGACATCAGGTGAAATGCCTTTGCTCTCTCACTTTCTGTAGAGAAGCAAAGGAGCCCAGCCCATGTTGCGTTAACCCTCTAGTGCTTCCGATTGTGCTTTCTGCTCCTTCCATGGAAGGAGAAACACCTTTTGTGTGGCTGATCCTGAGCTGAAGTCAGCTAAGTTAATGAAAATGCATTGCTAATTTCAAAGGACCTCGGATGTAGAGAATGTGTTTTCCTGTCATGCTGGCTGTATTTATATCCCTTGAAAGAATAATCTCGGAGGAAGTTTTAAATACCCTTAATGTGCCACATTTCTTGTCACATCTTTCTAACAAGGCAGCTGCTCAGGTGTCACATTGATAATTTTCAGCCTAACACACTGCGGGGAGCTGCTCCATTGATGTCTGTGATTTCAGGTTTGCTTTCTACAAGAGAGAAGACTTTCTCAAGAACCACCCATACGATGTGGAAGAAACAGCCACGACATCCATGAATTGATGAAGGCTCATAAGGAACAGCCAAATGTTAGCTATGGTACATTGCATGGTCATTATGCTAAGTGCTTCTTCTTCTGCTTCGCATTGTCTAGAAGCATATTAGTTCATATCTGTCTAGCACCAAGAACAAATAAAAAAACACAGCTTTTTCTCCAGAATTTCAAGATGGCAAAGTTTGATTTCTTAAAAAAAAATGAAAAAAAAAATGTATATTTTTCCCAATAGGATGAGATAAAAAAATGCACTTTAGCATCATCAGCTATGTTTCATTAGTGTAAAAATATTATTGTACAGTATACTTTATTTAATACTTTCTGCACAATAGAAAGGACTACATACAATGGTAATGTTAAGATATTCATTTAGAGGGAAATTAAAGGGAGTGTTCTTGCTTTATTGAAAAGAAAATATTTTGACTTTTTCAAAACTAAAAGATGAAGTGATGATGGTTCATTTTATCATTTTTATGTTAAAAATATCACTGAAGCAGGGCACATTACTTTGAAATGTTCAGATTAAATTGCACTTTCTGCTGAAAAGCTGTCTTGTCGATTTTATTCGTGGCTGATTTTCCTCCTCATTTTCATCTTTTTGACCTACGTGTGTAAGGTTCCCAAGCCATCTTTTCCACATAAAGCTACCCAGCTTTGGGGTACGAATTTCAGTGGGGAAGAAGAATAGGTTTTAGTGCTATTACTCATATAGTAACACAGCTTTGATTGCATGATTTGATAAAAGATTTGCCCAGAGCGCTTTCCCATTAAATTTTAACCCAGGCCAGCTATACCAAATCAGATTCTTAATTTATACTGTTCAGACACAGACCAGGAGCTCACATTCGAAGTAATATGTAAGTAACATTGTTGTTTATACCCTCTTCAGCCATATTTTGAATATAGGCCAATTTCAGACAAATATAGCGGAGAGACAGAAGTCAGAAACATTATGTTCTTAAATACTTTGTGAAAATAGACAGCCTAATGGAAGAGAGAGATGTGTTAATGTCCCTGCTTAGAGAGAAATTGCTCCATAATCTGGACTCTAAGCAGACATCAAGTCCAGAAGAAACCTTTGGCACTTTGTTGGTTTATGAACCATTTACGAAAAAGCATAAGACAAAACAGTTCCCCAGCTACTTCCATTTATACAGCAGACAGACTGGCTAATCCTTAGAATTAGGAGTGTCATATTTGTTTTTCCATACTTGTATAAGACTATAATTAAAATTGAACTATAAAGTTAAACTATAAATTGCCCATAAGGTTTAGGTATTTCAGGCAGCATTCACAGGTCGAATAGGGAAGGGTAAGCAAGCCTCAGGGGTGTCAAATAGTCTTCAAGACATTTCCAATATTTACAACTCTTCCAGACTCGCCAGGATGCCGGTTCATTTAATGAAATCTTGCCATGAGCAGCACTGCTCTCTGTGCATGGGAAGCCTGATGTATCCTCACCACAATGGCTTAAAGGTGCGTAAGCAGATCAATGTTACTTTGTCTGTCCAGGCAAACAGGATGAAATACGCTGACTAAAAACCACATCGATAGCAACTTGAAGGGTAGAGAAGGAGAGTGAATGTTAAGACCATTTATATGCCAGGATAGGACTACGACATTGCAAGAATAACATAGAATCACAGAATGGTTTGGGCAGGAATGGACCTTTAAAGATCATCTAGCCTAACCCCATGCAGTGGGGGTATACGACATCGGAAAATGAAGGTTGATGGGCAAAAGACAGCTGAAGGTGAGAAACATTTGACTGTTGGAGCTAATGTATTTTGTCCCCAAAAAGTAGGCTACAGAGCTTAACAGGTCATTTCTACAATTCCTAAAATATTCTGAGAATGATGAGGAATGACACGAAGGCACAAGAGTGGGTGAGAAAGCATGACATAAAAGACTAATTTTAAACACATTCTGTGCACAACAGCTGTACACATCCTCACAGAAAATCCCATTGCAAAATTTGCAATGGCAAAAATCAACATTTTTTTCTGCATGCAGTTGAACATAGGTCCTTTTCTTTTCTGTGTAAGTTTGTACCGAACTTTGGCATAAATTCCTAAGTGATCAGGCAGTAGACTTGAAATAAATAAAATAATTTTACACAGTTTTACATAAAATGCACAATTTATATAGTTTTATACAAAATGCGTGATTCAGTCATGAAATTCATCATCAGAGGCTGTTACGGAAGGCAAACGTATACATAGACTCAAAAAGGGTTAGGGCAAATTCACAGAGAAAAGGTATATAGGCAGTTGTGAACTATTATGATTCAGATGCAATCAACTTCTTGGGCAGATCTGAACCTCTGCCTTATACACAGGATAATATTAATCTATACTTGCCTTGTTCCTGATGCTATTTCCATCAACATCTGCTACATTTTTCTTCTGGAGACTGAATATTGGGCAAAAGGGACTGCTGACTGATCCAGTTGAGCAGTTCTCACACAGTTTTATTTGCAAATGCAATCCTTGGAATTAAGAGAAAGAAACAATTTTATGAACAGAGGCAGCATGACAGCACTACAACTAATTGTGAAACGTTTTCCACTAAAAAGCTGAAAATTAAGAGCTCTGTTGTTTGCTTTCTAGCAACTAAATGTTCACATTTCAGTTGGAAGCTAATTAAAGCTAAAAAAATTCAATCAAATAAACTGGTGAAACAGTAGTTTCTCAAAAAAACCCCACACATTATCCCGAAATAAATATCTTTTTGTTGCATAAAATAAGAAAACTGGAAACAAACCAAAGGAACTGCCGTATACATTTTTCCATGTAAGTACCTGAACGAAATAATAACAAATTTATACTTCGCAACCTTCTCTAAAGGGATGTGGAGAAAATATGCAATAATGAAACAATCACTATTTCTGGATGACAGGGAGGTGATTAGAGACAACCAACATGGCTTCACAAAAGGCAAATTGTGCCTGATTATCTGGTGGCCTTCTACAATGGAGTGATTGCGTTGGTGGATAAGGGAATACCAACCAATTTCATTTACCTTGACTTCTGTAAGGCCTTTGATGCAGTCCCACATAACCTCCTTGTCATTAAACTGGAGAGATATGGGCTTGATGGATAACTATTCAATGGGTAAGGAATTGGCTGGATAGCTGTATCCAGCTGGAACAAATGTCATGTGAAGAGACAGTTCTGAAGATGTCTTGTTGAGAGAACTTTTTTGCAGCCTGGAGAAGAGAAGGCTCCAGGGAGATCTTATTGCAGGCTTTCAATATAGAAAGGGGGCTTATAAGAAAGATAGAGACTTTTAACCAGGATCTCTAGTGACAGGTAACAGTTTCAGCATGAAAGAAGATAGATTTCGTTTAGATATTAGGAAGAAACTTTTTATGACTAGAGTGATGAGACACTGGCCCAGGTTGCCCAGAGAAGCTGTGGCTGCCCCATCCCTGGAGGTGTTCAAGGCCAGGCTGGATGGGCCTTTGAGCAACCTGGTCTGGTGAGAGGTGTCCCTGCCCAGGGCAGGGGGTTGGAACGAGATGACCTTTAAGGTCCCTTCCAACTCTAACCATTCTATGTTTATGTGATTCTAACACATATGTGGAAGGATTTTTTCTTGTGAGGGAAGTGACTTCCTGTGTTGAATGAGAGTCTTCATAGATGAAATCGTGTCTATGATTGGTGGCTTGTAGCTATACATCAATAATTGTTCATGAAATCTCATAAAAGATGTCAGAGACATCAATAAAAATGTCCCATAGCAAAAGCTATTCAAACACATGATTAAGTCCTCTGTATTTCTTAACTCCTATTTAATAATTATATAACGTAAAACTAATTGAAAACCTGTCCTTCAGGCACCACTTGACCCTTGCATTTTAAAAAACAGTGAAGAAGCGAAAGGAGCACTAATAAGAAAAGCTGTAGTGATTATGAAAATTAATAATTTCTTAAATTCTAAAAAAAAAAAAAAAAAAAAAAAAAATCTCCTGTCTTGCACAGAGAGATGTATGTAATTTCAGTGATTAAACAAACCAGTTTCCACTGTTGGCAGCCAGAGGAGAGAGTAATGATGATGGTCATTGGCTCTACTTGGGAAAAATCCCTTTCAAATAGGGAAACTCCATTCTGACAATTGACAACAATGGGAAAGGATTCCAAGATTCAGGCTGATGAGATGCAGCCAATACAGTGTGATTGCAACAGTATAACTTGTAGAGTTTGCATGTTTGCTTTTGAGACCTCCAAGGGCTGCCTATCAGTCTTCTATATCACCTCCACTAGCAGCACCCCTCCATTTCCACAGAATGTGGGGCTGGATCGGGGATGTGTCTGATTTTGGCCTGTCAGGGTGAGGAGGACATCAGAAACACCTAAAAACTATCCAGTGAACTATTGTGTATGTGTCCTGTGCAATCCCCACACTGGCTGCGGACACATATTGCCTGTACTTCATGCTTTATATGTATGCCTTAGCTGTTTGGTGGACCACTGGAAGCCATTGGCCAGCAGTATAGCTTTTGAAGGGTGCCTCTTACTTCCACTGACATCTCAAGATACTCCTCTGACAACATCCAACCGTTCACTGCCTTATCTGTACATATCCAGGAGACGATTCTCCCAGCCTTGAGTGTTGTGTAATTCCCTTCCAACATACCCCTGCTCCTGAGGGACTCTGGTATGTTAATTCACATTTTCGTTACAAACCAGCTGTGTATCAGTTGACTTCTCCAGAGGACGCCAGGAGATGGCCCTCATTACACTAGAACATTTTTTCTGGTAGGTCTTTATTTTCAGTCATCTTTGGGATATCTCAGGGCTCACATTTGGCTCCCAAATAGAATTAAATAAATGAAGGATATTCAGACCAAACTTTCTTCTTCTGTTGACTCTGCAAAAGAGCCACTGATCACCTCAGCTACTTTTTCCGGGTTGTTTTTCTTTTATGTATTTACTTTAAGTAGTATTATAGAATTTCTCCAGTAAAAAGGAATTGATGTTATTTGGGGTGCAGGAAAGGGAGTAGATGTTTTAATTGCAAGCACCAGTAACCATAAAAGAAAGACTGCAAGATATTTAATTTCTAGATGTCTGGAAGAAAACAATTGTTAAGAGTGAATAAATTTTTAGCAGCTTCTTAAATTTCTAAAGTCTTTCAAAAGCTAGCAGTCCTAAGAAGCCATCCTAGTTGCTATTCAGACTCAAATGCCAAAACGTCCATTTCAATACTCAGTAAATCTCATGGTTTGGGACCTTGTATTTAATTCTGCATGACCAAAAAAGCACAACAAGTATGGACTCTTGCTGAGATGGAATTTTACAGTGAACATGAGATGGGTAAGATTAAGAGATATGCAGTGTCAAGTGGAAAAGGGGATTCAAGGCTAAAAAGACTCTGGATGAATTTACATAACTGAGAGGTCTCAGAGGCCATACCAGCCAGGAGCACCTAACCTCACAGCTTGGTAACCAGCATCCTAAGTATTTTCATGTTTTACTCACTCATGATCAAGGTAATTCTGCAATGAGACCAGCAGGCAACAATTTTTTTATTCTCTTATCTTACACTGCTCTTTCTTTCTGGTCCTCACTCTGTCATTCTTTCCATGCTGATATTTAGCTTTAATCTGTCCTTCATGATTTCACTTGCCTCAGCATCCCAATTCCTTGAAAATATTTTTCAAAGAGAGGCAATTTTCACATCTCAAAGCTTGCCAAAACATGAGATTGGACCTCTGTGCACGATTCCAGGTTCACTCAAGGATGAATTAATGTTATTTATATACATGGAAAAGCATGGAAAACATGCATAAACAAGCTATGCCTAGAGCAGTGAAGTTGTTGAAGCCTTTATTCTACTTTATTTGGGTCCTAGATTCTTGGTTACCTAATGAAGCATAAGAGGAACTACAGGCAAGTCAGCCTCACCTCCATCCCTGGAATGATGATGGAACAGCTTGTTCTGGGCATCATCTCAAGGCATGTGGAGGAAAAGAAAGCTATCAGAAGTACTCAACATGAATTCACCAAGCGGAAATCATGTCTGACTAATCTGATAGCCTTCTACAATGGAATGACTGGATGGATAGATGAGAAGAGGGCAGTGAGTGTTGTCTACCTTGACTTCAGCAAGGCATTCAACACAGTCTCCCACAGCATCCTCATAGGGAAGCTTAGGAAGTGTGAGTTAGATGAATGGACAGTGGGGTGGATAGATAACTGGCTGAAAGACAGAGCTCAGAGGGTTATGATCAGGGGCACAGAGTCTAGTTGGAGGTCAGTGATGAGTGGTGTTCCCCAGGGGTCAGTACTGGGTCCAGTCCTCTTCAATATATTCATCAATGACCTGGATGAAGGGATAGAGTGCATCCTCAGCAAGTTTGCTGATGACACAAAGCTGGGAGGGGTGGCTGACACACCGGAAGGCTGTGCCGCCATACAGAGAGACCTAAACAGGCTGGAGAGTTGGGTGGAGAGAAACCTTATGAAATTCAACAAGGGCAAGTGTAGGGTGCTGCACCTGGGGAGGAATAACCCCATGCACGAGGACAGGTTGGGGGCTGACCTGCGGGAGAGCAGCTCTGTGGAAAGAGACCTGGGAGTCCTGGTGGACAACAGGATGACCATGAGTCAGCAATGTGCCCTTGTGGCCAAGAAGGCCAATGGCATCCTGGGGTGCATCAGGAAGAGTGTGGCCAGCAGGTCAAGGGAGGTCATCCTCCCCCTCTACTCTGCCTTGGTGAGGCCGCATCTGGAGTACTGTGTCCAGTTCTGGGCTTCCCGGTTCAAGGCTGGAGAGGGTACAGCAAAGGGCTACAAAGATGATTAGGGGACTGGAACACATCTCTGATGAACAAAGGCTGAAAGATTTGGGTCTCTTCAGTCTGGAAAAAAGACGACTGAGGGGGGATCTTATCAGTGATTATAAATACTTAAAGGGTGGGTGTCAGGAGGATGGGGCCAGGCTCTTTTCAGTGGTGCCCAACAACAATACAAGAGGTAATGGGCACAAAGTTGAACACAGGAAGTTCCACCTAAACATGAGGAGGAACTTCTTTCCTTTGAGGGTGGCAGAGCCCTGGAACAGGCTGCCCAGAGAGGTGATGGAGTCTCTGGAGACATTCAAAACCCTCCTGGATGCATTCCTGTGCAACCTGCAACCTGCTCCAGGTGACCCTGCTCTGGCACGGGGTTGGACTAGATGATCTCTGAAGGTCCCTTCCAACGCCTACCATTCTGTGATTCTGTGATTCTTTGGGTGATTAAGTCTTTTTCCAATATTTGGTATCTTTACAAAGCCCCTTCCCTATATGGATTCTCTAATTTTGCATCTTTTGTTGAATAGGAGCATTGATGGGATCTCTCTTCTTTCTTGTTATCTTTTTCCATGATTTTTGAAAGACCTTTCTTTAAGATTTTGGTCCTTCTGTCAAATATGTCTAGTGGAAATTTATGATTGCGGAAGAAAAACAGTCAGGGAGACAGAAACAGAAGACTTGAGCATGCTTTTCTAGCCTCATTGTTGGAATTTCCTGACTTGTGGAGATCCAGCTTTGAAAGATTGTTTCTTCAGGGAGTAGATACATGAGATCCAGCAAGAGGAAGACATGGAAGAAAAAGGCTAATAGAGCTGGATTCCTTAGGTGATAAATTCATACAGTTCCATTAAAATCAATGGTCTGGGAGCAGCTAGCTGTGAAACCTTAATATATCCACTAACTCCCACATGCCTAAGCATCTGAAAAAGCTAGGGAACAATCTTTCTTTAAGATTTGGATGCATTCCTACCACACTTTAGGAAATAATGTAACTTGTCTACGCTGGTTGTGATCTTTGTCTACTGTCAAGGAAGGCATCTCCAGAGGATAATTCAGATCAGCTGGACTAAAACACCTGCTGGAAGTGCTTGTCTCTCTCCTCGGACTATTTGGGAAACCTGGCTAACTAATTTAGGCTGGGCACGCCAAAATTAGCTGTCCAAAGTTAGGTGAGATTGCTGTCTCCTAAAGTAGTCTGTTTTATAACGAGCCACCTTGTATTATGCACAGGAAAGCATACTCTTCAGGGCAAGAAATTCAAAACAGGTGCTAAGAACAAAAAATTATCAGCCTGTTATCTGTGACTTAGAAGGAGGGCACATTACTATTTGTGTCCGAGTTCCCCTAAAGAAAAATTTTATGAACAATTATTTTGTGCAGGGAGAAGTAGTGTCCTGACACAGCTTGAGGGGGTGACAAGGATTGTAATATATAAATAATACAGTCTATAAAGATGAAATATTTAGAGGGATTAAAAATGCAATAAAGGTCCGGAAATAGCCATTTTTTTGTCATGAGAAGGGATTTTTACATTCACCTTTTTTATATATACAGCTTAAATGTGAAGCCTGATTCACCACTCAACTACTGCGGTTTTAGTCTCCTATTGAGCGAAGTCCTTAAGCACGTGGCAAACTTCAACAGCCTGTGTGATGCCAGTGATTGAAATAGACTCTTGTGCCTTTTCACTGAATGTGACCTTGCAATAAGGCAGGTCTAAAAGGCACTTCAAGAGGTCTTGTAGTCTAGCATTGTGCAGTCTGTGGACTGCGGCTTCCGAATTTTGTTGATTAGAAGGTGATCTGAAAAACAAGTAGACGTAGTTTAAACAGTAGCGCACACAATCCTGTATGGAAGGAAAGAAGCAAGCAGAATGAAGGGAAAGGGCTTAAAAGTAATGAATGAACTTTCAGTTATAAACCCATCTTTATTTGATTGGATTAATAGACCATTCTGTCAACACAGCAAAAAGCAATCTCTTTTTCACTCCCCAAAAAAGATAATTCTTCAACACCATTGCTGAATCATAGAGTCAAAGGATGTGCTGGGTTGGAAGAGACCTTTAAAGGTCATCTAGTCCAACCCCCATGCAGTAAGCAGGGACATCTTTAACTGATCTAGATCAGATTGCTCAGAGCCTCATCAAGCCTGGCCTTGAATGTCTCCAGGGATGGGGCCTCCACCACCTCTCTGGGCAACCTGTTCTAGTGTCTCACCGCCCTCATTGTAAAGAGGGTGAAATGTTCCACCTCTTGAAATGGTATCATCCATAGCTAAACAATATGTAGATGCCCAACTTATCAAAATCACCGGTGATCAAGATTCAACCACCTTATAGACAGTCTTCCCTGTTACTTAACCATCTTCACCAACAGAAAGATTTTATTTAGGTCTAACTAAATTTTTGTTATCATGTCTTTTCTCTCAATTCTCCCCATTTTTAGCAAAACCAATTCCAGCTCTTTCAATTTTCCCTTAAAGGCCATGTGTTGTAGACCTCTGATCACTCCTAGTGCTGTCTTCTGGACCCTCTCCAGTTGATTTACATTTCTATTGAAATTCAGTGCCCAGAAATGAATGCAGATGTTCAACCAAGAGCTTTCCAGTGCTAAGCGGAATGGAAGGACTAACTCTGATGTCCTCCCTTCCTTCTGACAGGATGACACTTTGATTCCCATTAAGCTTTTGATCCACTGTTATCCCCAAATCCATTGCTGAAAAACTGCTACCCATAGTGTCACTTGTTTACTTATATCCCCTATGTTATCAAACAATGGAGAAGATTCACTCTATTTATCAGCAACAGCTCCAGAATAGTTAGAATCCAGTATCTAGTCCAGTGTAATATGCTTGTTGGTCTCAATAGTCATCCTGGAAAGACTTAATGATCTCAAAGGGTAATACTATTCCTTCCTGTGACAGATATCTTGAATGGGATGGTTGATTCACCTTCTTGAGGAGTCAATATTTATTAATCGTAAGGGATCCAGATGACCAAATTGGACTAGAGACTTAATGGCTTGGTGGTTCAGATAAGATCAGTTTAAGTCCATACTCAACTGTACTGCTTTGTTCTTGTCCTTGCTGAATCACTTTCTTTCTCGCACCAGTTCGCCAAGGTGGTTTTGAATGTTGGTCTCCAAAGTACTTGTAGTCTGACATTGTCCATAAGCTCAGTAAGTATGCTCCATTTTTAACTAGCCAACAGAAAAAATACACAATGTTAACTAACAGACACAACAGAGGACTACAGCATTTTGACAACGGACTTTTCATTTCGACAAAGGGTCACTGGTAGCTCTTTCCACTCAACAGCAGTTTCTTAAGGTGTTTTGTAGGGAGGAGGATACTTCTTTGAGCTGATCACACGAGAAACAAAGGTTGACTGCCTAGGATCTACCCTAGAAATGCCTTTGCTCTCTCTTTCTGTCTCATTGCACCTGATTGTTGTTGAGGACGGGAGGGTGAATATCATAAACATAATGCCCTGGATTTGAGCACTCCATAAACAACGATATTCCTTTAATGGGGAACGTAATAGCCTCGGCACTGTCAAACATATGTATTTTAAACCAGCCACATAAAAATAAATCTCATTTTGGTAGTACTGGGGTCTTCTGTAATACTTAATCATGGGATTCCATGGCAGGTCTGCCATCAGAAGGGCTGCAGAACTGGGCCCACAGATGGCAGTCACAAGTTGATGTTGTTCTATTATTCATTTTTAGATAGTCAGTAAATTACAGTGAAGAGATGAATGCTTCATTTTATGAGGCAATAACAGCCTGGACTTTAGCAGAGATTTGTCAGGATTTCAGGCAATATATCAAGGCCCAGTTGTTTGGCTATTATTTGTAATATTTTATGGATATTGCCAGATAATTCAAAACTGTGATTAATGCAGCCCACTTCAGAACCTCTCCATTGTGCCAAAGCAAATTAACAAGGGTCTGTTTGAGTAGGGAAAGTTGTTGTATGAGAGATATCCATCCCTCATTTCTTTTTCCGAAGATAGTAGGATGATCTTAGATATCCATGTTTCCTTGCACATTTCTTCTAAGCGTGCATGATCCAACATCGCTGAAGAAGATGGGAATACTCCTGAAGGGACTGGTCAGGCATTTACTGGGACCTGTGGCTTAAGGACTTAATTTTATTTGTCTTTGCTGTAAGCTATTTTTGCTCTGAAGGTGCAAGTCTTTAGGTCTGCACCTTTTCTTCAGATTTCTTCAAATCTCTTTGCAAGTGGCATAATTTCAGCTATTCTCTTCTAGTTGAACTTTCTATTGTGGAGAGAAATACAAAATTTGCCCCAAAGACCAAACACGCACATGCACAGAGATGCAGAAGCTTGGAGAAAACATGGGCAATCAGTTTTGCTCCAGATGACAGCAATACCTGGCAGGCAAAGACCATGGACAATGGAAGAACAACCCCTAATTTACTGCTTGAAAGTTCTGGTAGATCCAGGATAAACTTTAGCAAGTTGGTGCCTGGTACTTCTGTCAAAATGTTCAGAGATTTCTTCTTGGATATATTTTATATTAAGATACCCATTTAATCACCGAATTAAACATTCATTTCAGTTCCCAGTTCACCTCAAAGTGTCTTAAATTCTCATATATCCACAGGTTTTTTAACTGCAGGATATACTGTTTTATAGACTCTTTTCAAAGCCAGCATGTTTATATTTTTTATTCATTTTTTTTTTCGTGAATACTTCTGGTGGGGAACACTATCAGGATTAAGACTTTTGCACTGACTGAAGATGCAATAATTATAATCAATCAGTAATTCCTTTCCCTTCCCTCTATTCTTCCGTCCATTCTGATTCATAAATCAGACGAGGGAATTGCTTGAATTAGAAATTATTTTTTCCCATGTAAGTGCAATATTCCCTTAATTTACTGTTTTTGTCGTCCCTTCATGATGCCGAAAAAGTGGAAAGGAACTGAAATGGGAAACCAGAATGGATTCAAGTGCATCTCGCTGCATAGGTCTTCCTCATTATGTTCAATGCAAGTGTCAGTTCAAATATGTAACTTGAATAATTTGAAAGTTTCCCATTATTTTTTCCCTGTTTTGGTTGCTAACTAACCAAAGCAATCTCAATGCATTATTCTGCAGTAGGGAGGATGATTCCTCCTTGGCCACTGCAGTAGGAAGTCTTAGCTGGATAGCAAGGGATCATTTTCCTCTTTCTGGAGAATAAACTGTTAGGATACAGGATGCCCAGACAAGCTCTGGAATATCCAGCCCAGTGTCTGAAGGATTGCAGTCACTTCACCATTTAAGCTGGACAAAACAGACAAGACCTTCCTGCTTCAAGTCCATGCAGTAGTTTTTCAGAACCTTTGCCACAACGAATCAGAACTCGATCAGGTATCTGTCTAACACGATACATCCTCCATACAGTTTCTGAAACACTATAGCAGGGGGTTAAAAAAGCATAGAATTTTTTGTGAGTTTTATATATATATATATATATCTGTGGATATATTTTATATATTATATAATTATATATAAAATGCTTATGTATTATATGTAGGTATACATGCCCATTTTATATAATTTTAATAGTATACATTTATATGTTACATAATTATATTTCATGCATTATATTATATATACACATAGTTTATATTTGTGTGTATATATATTTTATATATATGTTCTTCTAAAGATTCATAGAATTATAGAATCATAGAATCATCTAGGTTGGAAGGGACCTTTAAGATCATCGAGTCCAACCATCATGGTATACTTTTATTAGTTTCTTGCGTATTAGATGATGAACAATTTTCCTTGGAGCATTCTATAATTTTGTTTATTTAGGCATACACAAAAATAAATAATATTAATACTGATCTTAAATTCCAGCATGCATTTTTCCTCTAAACAGGCTAAATGCAGTCATCAGTGCAGCGAAGCCCATGGCACTGAATTCTGCAAACACATTCTAAGCCTTTAGCAAGGGTAATTACAGCTAGTTGTTCCACTTTTGCTAGCTAATAGCTTAATTGAGTGCTTGGAACATGTGATACTTACAGAAAGAATTCATCATTCTTATTATTGACTTTTCCGGCTGACTCCTCCTGTCATTTTGAGTGTTCTCTTGGGCATAGAAGTGAAAGTTGCTATTTTTTTTTTCTTACAGAAATCTATGCCACATTTAGGCAACAATTACAAATTCTGTTTCTACTGCAACTGAATACGTGTCAGTAACACTGCATCGTTCAGAGAATTACAGATATGAAATAAGATCACTAATAGTGCAGAATACAGCTGTGAGAGGGCCTGACATTTGCTCTTTCTAATTTCAGATTCAACATGATTTTTTTTGAGTAAGTTTGAGCTGTAGTAGCAGGAGTTTGCCTGAACACCTAAGCTAGATGTATATAACCAGATAACTGCCCTAGAAGAGACGAATTTTCTGCATAGATACTTTCATCGACTTCCAAGAAAATTTAGGCATTCAAACCATTCTTTTTCTTGAAGTTGGGGGTTTTTTGTGTTTTTTTTCTTTTTCTTCATTTTCTATCTTCTTTTTTTTTTTTTTTCTTTCATCATCTATTCAGTTAAAAAGGAGAAAGTGAATAAAAGGGGGTTGAAATTTTCTGATAGAACAATGTTCCACTTGAAAATGCTGATAAAATAAAACATGTGGAAATGTACCCATTTTAGCTCTTTGTTGTAGGTGATTATCTACCTACTTTGTAACAGAAGTGTTTTGTCAGTGACATGGACATGGGGTTGAGTGCACCTTCAGCAAGTTTGGCAGTGACACCAAGGTATGTGGAGTGGTCAACACCCTTGAGGGGAGAGATGCCACCAAGAGGGACTTGAACAAGCTTGAGAGGTGGGCCGGTGTAAACCTCATGAAGTTCAACCAGGCCAAGTGCAAGGTCCTGCATGTGGGTCGCGGCAATCCCAAGCACAAATACAGGCTGGGTAGAGAATGGATTGAGAGCAGCCCTGAGGAGAAGGACTTGGGGCTGTTGGTGGATGAGAAGCTCAACATGAGCTGACAAAGTGTTCTCACAGCCCAGAAAGCCACCCACACTCTGGGCTGCATCAAAAGCATAAGGCTCCAGGGAGACTTTATAGCCCTTTCCAGTACCTAAAGGGGGCCTACAGGAAAGATGGGGAGAGACTGTTAATCAGGGAGTGTAGCGACAGGATGAGGGGTAATGGTTTTAAACTGAAAGAGGGTAGATTTAGACTAGATATTGGGAAAAAATTCCTTCCTGTGAGGGTGGTGAGACACTGGAACAGGCTGCCCAGAGAAGCTGTGGCCGCCCCATCCCTGCAGGTGTTCAAGGCCAGGCTGGATGGGGCTTTGAGCAACCAGGTCTAGTGTCCAGGGAGGTGTCCCTGCCCATGGCAGAGGGGTTGTGACTAGATGATCCCTTCCAACTCTAACCATTCGATGATTCTATAATACAAGTCTCAAGCAGCCTTACCTAATATAAGCCAACCCCTATGGTTCTATGATGATTCTATAACCCTGCTTTGCCTTTTGGGTTGGAACAGATGACCTCATGAGGTCTTCTGCAACCTAAGTTAGTATATGTGTCTAAGATTTTTGCTACGACAGGGACAGAGCAGATATAAAATATTGTTGTAATAGTTTTCTTTGGAGTCTAAGGATTTTGATTTTTAAACAGATTTACTTGCATGAAACTAAATTTGAAAACGTCCATAATCCTTGTGGTACACAAAATCCACATTGAATGGGTTTAATAAACAAACCTGGTACTCTTTTATTCTTTCTGAGTATTATTCCTGGCGTAAATAGACAGATGCCATTTAGATTTAAAGGATTTAGGATATGGTTTAATCATGGCCTTTGAGTGCACCTCTTTTTGTGAGAGAAAATACTTAAGGTTAGAGTACACTTTAATCTAATAGAATGCAGCAAAACTCAGTGCATTGAATGGACATCAACAAAAAGAAAATTGAAGCAGTACAAGGAAAGTGGAAGAAAAATGCACGTTGCTAGTTTTCAATAGTATTGGTAAGTATAATTTCTAAAGACTCTAGATTTCAGTATCATTCTGTGCCCTTAAACACAGATTGTATGTCTTTCTGTACAAAAATATATCTTTCACTTTAAACTCATATTGGTAGCTCGTAATCAAGTGCCATAGGATAAGGTTCTATGCTGTATGATCTACCAGAGCGTGACTATTTATGATAATAGTCTCTGTTAGCCTCAACAAAGTGCTCTCTCTTTGAGACTCGTTCAAATGCATGGCATCCATTTATCCACCTGAAAAAAAGTTTATGCAAAAAGAAGAAAACATAGTTTTTTAAGCTATTTCTCCCACCACAACTTCCCTCTTTTTATAACCTTTCTTCTGCTCCAAGTTATTATTATTCGCACTCCATGCCATATTTCACACCATAACATGTTTATTAGCAGCGATGTGTGATGTCCTAGGCAGCACAGGAATCCGTCATTTACTGACTCCCTTTTCCTCCTGTGAGCATTAAGATGGTGTGACAATTGATCTCACAATGCTGCTTGGTGGCCTTCAGGCTAACCTGACAACTGCTCATCCTGTCGGGGCCTGAGGTTTGGTCTAATGCACTGCATTGGACTTGTCTAAAACTCGTAATTCTGTGTGCTCATCTGATACTTCAAATTTGTGTATGCTCTGCACAGATTGTGTCTACACTTAGGAAGACCTATGACTTATATCCTGAGAACCTTCCTCGAACTAACAGGCTGGCTGCCTATTTATATAAATTCTCGGGCAGCCCCTGCAGTCAAAACTACCTAGGGACTCCGATGATGGTTTCAACCTTCTGGTTTTGCAAATTATTTTCCCTAGGGATGACACGGGTATTTCTAGGGAAGAAATGAGTTGGAGTAACTTCAGAAAGGCTGGCATTTCTTGGATAATTTAGGGAGTGCTTCTCAACTGGGGAGGCCTGCCTTAGTGGTGAGTAAGAGGGAAATGCAAACACATCTCAGAGCATCCTTCTGCCCCCGCCTTGGAAAGTGTGTCAGTGGATCAAGCAAGCCCAGAAAGCAGTCCAGGTGACCAGGCAGTGACTGTCTACTTTGAGCAGAGCTGAACTTCCCCCTGGACCCTATTGGCTATATCTTAGTTTATTACAACAGGACCTTAAACACACAGTACACAAGAAGACCCTTAAATTTAGGTGCCTTAATCTCCACCTGAATCCTACTAGAAGAGATCAGCTTCATTGAACACATGGGTATCTAGTGCCACTGGAAATGCCATACTGTCTCCAAGGCATCTGCACGGAGCAAGTAGGTATCACCAGGACATTTAGCAATTCGCATCCTTATGGACAACAGGATGGGAAGCTAGGCAGGGCAGCACACAACATCGATGTAGGAATCACAGGGTGAGGCTGTGATTCCTCTGAACAAATGTAGGCACCTCCTGTGAGTTAAGATACATCGCATCTACACTTGAATGACTTCATGACTCTCCCTCCTCAGCTATAAAAAGGAATACAGAGCAACTTATTTAAAAGGTGATGCCCACACAGAAAACACCCACATTAAACCCTACCTTCAAGCTCTCTTTACAGTTAGTGAGGAGAACCAGACACCTTGCCTGAGACTCGAATGAACTGCCATCTGGAAATGTTCATTTCTATCTTCATTAACTTTCTTAGACTGCACATATAACTCTAAATGGATAGAACTTAGACTTCAGCAGCAAAAATATATTTTTTAGCATCAGCTCTTCCTTTTCTAACCTACTAGAAGGGTCCATGTCCTTAAGCTAGACCAAATCATAGTAAAAACAGTAACACAATTCATCAGACAAGTGACTATTAACATCCTAGACATAAAGGTAGTTTAAGCAGACATTTAATATTTTTCTTCCTTAAATAAATGTTCTTAAAACTTGCATCACTTAAATTGACAACATTATTAAGCATGCAGAGATGATAGATAATAACAATGTAAAACACAGTTCTGATTAAAGGGACATCACTTGAGATAAGTGGTTTTTTTTTTCTCTAACAATTCAAAAAATATTCAATAATTTGTGGCAAATTATGAATGTTGTAGGTGTTTGGATTACTTTAGAGGTGTTTGTATACAGCTGAACTATTTTGTCCAAATAGCTGGAAAATGTGTAGAAAAGGGGCAAGAAAAAATTAGGAATATGTTGAATGGTTTAAACTGGGCACATCTGATACATTGCATTGACACGTATTTATCCTTAAGCACAGGGTTGTGAAGTAGTAAAAAAAACAAAACCAAACAAAGTGATAATATCTGTCTTGGAGGCAATTCCTACCTCTCCTTTTTTCTCGTGTTTTATGCTGTCTTTATCACTAAACTGAGTGCCTTCCCTGGTAAAGACATAGTAATATTACTCTTACTGGGTTCATGGTAATACCTAGTCTAAATTTGATTTTAATGTGATATTCCCCAAAGCTGAAAAAGACATGCTAGAATATAGATTTTTCAAAGCTTACAAGAAAATAGTCTGTGGAAGTTGCAGAAGCACTATCACATTAGGCAAAGCGGGAGAGCAATGCCTTGCAAAATTTAATTAAGCTATAGTCAGAGCTATGTGAAACATAGGAATCATTGTCCAGAATTAGATTAATCTGGCTGTTCAAATATCTTGCCTGAAATTTTGGTCCAAACCAAATGAATGATGGAAGCTTTTCCTGCATATTTGTGTGTGTTGAATACGCTGGCTACAATTCAGCTTCACCCTGTATATCTCTGACCCCCCAAAAGTGTTTACATTCTGTTAAATACAATGCTTTCAAACAAAATATATACATGGGTACCAAGAGTACCCTGATGTTGCTTGAGTTTTGATAAATAGATTATACTAACAGAATCTCATACAATGAAGTTCACAACTCAGTTGTGCATTGGATTTATTTGACCAGTTCCAAATTTTCCAGCTTTCAATTTCCTGGAAATTTTGCCGTTACGTGTGCTAAAGTAAGAACAATGAACTACCATTGTCTGCCTTCTGTATAACATTCAAAACCATATTCTGTCACTCTGTCCTCTCTTATTTGTCATCTTTCTGAGTAAAATCAGGTATAGAACATATATTTCAGTCATCTCCCACATGAATTCAGGTCTGTCCTTGCATTCTCTGACCATTGACTTCTGTATTGTAAATAAGCGTCTCTTCTAGAATGGAGATGCTGACTGTTCTGCTCCCTTGTACTTCAATGGCTGGGAATTATGTCTGTTCCTCTCCCTTGAATGGAAGGAAGAGAAATATCCGGAGAAGTTCTATCTCCTTCTTGATGGTTGTGACATCAAGATCTTTTTCTATCACTTCATTATCCACACCCCCTCCTCTCTTTCTCAAGTGCTTTTGTTTATTTTACCAACATTCAGGCTGGTGCCAGAGACTTGAGCTGCATATTATTAGACAAACGGGGTTTTTTTTGGGTTGTAGTGATCTACATGCATCCAGTTAAAGAACACCGCTAACAAAAGACAAAGGGCAAAAAGAAGACAATCACAATCTGTCTTAGCCAACCCAGTTCAGAGCAGCTAAACTTGTAATCTAAAAGCTGGAGATGTAATGTTGTACCATAAGAGGCTTGTAGGGTATTGACATTTACAATGCATTGACAGGAGGGAAGGGTTGAATTATTTGTCAAATCTAAATTTGGGGAACATTTTTCTGTGAAGAACATGATAGAAATCACAGATTATTTTCTTTGCAATTTCACAGAGATCTGAGCACACGTCCTTTCAGTAATAGGTAGATTTAATTTATTTTCTGCAACCTCCTTTGCTGGATGACTCCTATTGCACACCAACTTCTACTCAAAACCTTTCTGGTTTTGGTTTGGTGGGAGGAAAAAGGAAAAAAGTCTAGTCCAACTCATCTTTCTCAAGATGAAGGGCACTGAATTGTCCCCAATTTAAATGAACAGAGGAGGATAAATTACCTTATTTCTTGCAATCTTTATGTTTTATAACCTCTGAAATCTAAAGAGAGGAGCTGTTGTTGATGTTGTGAGCTACTGCTTGATTTATGGTCATAGATGTCCAAACCTCGTGTTTATGAAATAAGAGATAGTGAAAAATTGTGAAGTTTATGGGTTTTCTCCAGCTAGCAGAGCTCCTTCATTGGTTAAGAATCGATATTGTCAGCTCATCAGGCACAGAGACCAAACATTAGCTTATGGCTGCTTAATTCCCCCATTGGTAAATAGAAGATTTATAAGTATTAATTTGCTCCTTTTATGTCTGTTTTTTTTTTTTTTTTTCCCATTGTACAGGAAAAAAAGGGAACAATGTGTCTGATACAATGCAAATCTGTAAGAGGTATGGAACCTATATGTATCTTGTCACACAACATATTCTCAGACAGAGGAAGAGTCATATGTCCACACATATGGCACTAGCTCGTCTGCTACTTCACTATTTTACTCTTAAGCAAATTATTTGAGATACAGCCAACAACACAACACACAGCTGCATTTCAAGGAGGTGTGAAATAATTCATCTTTGGTAACTTTCACAATTGCATAGCAAAAAAAAATCTGCATTGCTGTTGAAGTGACTATGACTGATATTCTGAGTTGTAGTACTCCACCAGCCAACATCTACATCAAAAAATCCAGAGAGGGAAAAATAAAGCCTTAGTAGAGTGGAGCATTAAGCTCTTCCAAGAATATCTTCAACATGCCCAGCTACTTTGCGTGGCACAGATTCACCTTTACAAATCTTTGTCCTTCTAAACACAGGCTTCAGACTATGTTTTTCAGCAGCAGCCATTCAATAGCCTTCATTTAACATGCTTTTCCATTCTTAATTCAAATTTATCAGAGGCAGAGGTTTCTTCTGTGTGACAGGATACTGAGTCCATGAATCAACATATTTCAGGGATATTGAATTTAGGATCAGTAATTGCTGCACTGTTTTTTTACCTCATCAGCTTATATAAATCACTGGGGCCTTTTGTAGATTTTCGTAAATGTCTACATAGTCAAATACCCTTTTTTATTTCCTCCAAGAAAATAATTATTTCCTCTCTTTGGTGTGAACTGCTTTAGTACTTAGTAAAAAAGTTCAATGTAGGTTTTAATAAGGTGATTATTAAAACAATGCAATAGTGCTAATGCATTACGTTTATGTAATGTTGATCCTCAGTGTGCTGTATCTTTTGGTTTTTTTTTCTCAGGCTGAAGTGTTTTTATACGCATTAGAAATTCAACTTCAAAGAGTGAACCAGCTATGTATATTGAAAATATAGTGACATCTATATACCTCATTGATTTCCAGCAGTTGTCCCAGAATAACTTCTTAATTATTTTTCTAGTAATTACCTTGAAATCTAATTATAAGATCTAATTTGTAAAAGTTCCGAAGCTGGTATGCTATTATTTGCCAAAAAAAAAAAAAAAAAAAAATCAGTCTGGCTGGCTAACTTCTAATAACAGATGAACCTGTTAGTGATTTCTCACTCAGAAAAAAAAAAGACAAACCAAGCCATAAGAAAAAACCAAAACCCCCCCAAGCCCTAATATCTAAACATTTATTGAAGAGCGTAAAGTCCTTACTCCACATTGAAAGAAAGACACCTGAAAACAAATTGCTGAGGGCTGAATAGGAGGACAGTTCTCAGACGCGAAAACTGTTAGACTATTTTTCTTTTATATCCAAAGGAATTTCCAGTACTTAGAGCATTTCAGACTATGTGGGAAATCCTTTGGGAATACGCTTCTCAGCTCTGCTCCAGTAATGGAGCATATCGTCTCTGTATCTACTCATCAGTGTGAGAGCTAGGTAGTTGACAAAATTAGGGAGAGCTGCTCTTCACAAAGAGGAGGAGACGTACACTTTGCTGTCCAGCTGATGAGATTAGTGGCGGTTTTCTGAGAAGATGCTGAAGACTCATGGGGCAGCTTGCCAAGAAAGTTGCTATTCAAGTGATAAAATCTGTGACCCACTATGTGAGAACACACACACACATGCGTGCATCATTATCAAATTTAAACTTTATCTTCAACCAAACACCAAACCATCCTTGGACCCTCTAAGAATAAGTCCACATGGTGAGGAGCAGAGCTTTGAGGATGGGTTTTGACAGTATTTTTCTGCGCGTCCCCATGCTTGCTGCCTTGCTGTCCTTACTGCTGTTTTTCAGACTGCCTGTACTGCAGGATAAAAGCATCCACACCGTGTTTGGGAAGAGATGAACTTGGCGTATCTCACAGTGTAGCTCTGTGGTTATGCTCAGCCTTCATACCGTTTTTCTTAACCGCATGCATGAAAGTTGAACCTGAGTTAAAAGATCAGGTTCACCTCCTACAACCAGTTCGGGAAGGTGGGTTGAAGTAATTGCTGGATGTAGACTTGCAATGTGGGAGAGGGAGAAAAAAACTAGGCTTAGCAGAGGCTTGAGATTTGCCTTCCCTTGTCGCTGTAAAAATCCTGAAATGCTGGAAGAAAATATTGACATACATATCTGAATTCCCACATCTATGAAAACAGGTGTTTCACTGAAAAGTGAATATGTATTTGCTATCTCAGTTGTTTGGGATTGGTTGTTGTGGATTTTTGTGGTTTCTTTTTGTGGTTTTATTTCATGATACTATGCAACCAGGAACTGCTTTGACAAAGATGGGGATGTGAAGTCTATTAGCAGAAGCTTCTGCCTTAACATTTAAACTAGCCCACTCACTGGGACTAGAATATTACTGTGTAGTCTCCAAGTTCTGGCAAGAGGCAAAAACAGCACATTGAGCATACAGTTAAAAGGCAAAACATGTCCTATAATCCGTTTCATAGGAAAGTTTTGTGGTGTTTTTTTCTGTTTTGTGTTTTTGTTGTTTTTTTGTTTTGTTTTTTGTTTTTTAAAGGCAGCTGCTGATGCTGTCTCTTTTAAACAAAAAATATATAAAGAAGGGGAAAGAACGCTGTCAAATGATTTTCTGAACCAAAACTGAATATGGCTATTTTAGAGAACCACAAAAGTATTTCTTTTTCTAGTGCCCTCTCATGACAACCTTTAGCGGGTAAGTAATACATCATCAGAGGTCTGTGCTTTCAGCAGCACATCTATTACAGCAGATTGCTTTGAAGGAGCAGTGTAGAAGAGGGAGTCACAGTCATCAATTACAACTGCTAGAAATATGTCAACAGGTTCACATCTGAGATTCCCCTGTAGCCTCAGAAAGTAGGAGCTGAAGAGCTCTACCAACTGCAAGTTGCAGTGCCTTTTATATAGCAGGAAAATTTAGAATTTGCCCAAACTTTTTGCTCAAGGCCAGCATTAATTATGCAATGAAATGCATTTATTACTTTTCATACACCTAAACATAAATTTAATGTTGTTTTTTAATGATATCATGAAAATTGAGAGTCTTGTTTTCCCTACAAAACTTGATGTATAATTCTTCACTTCCCTACGGCTCCATGAAATTAGTATTTTTATTTATGATGTGGAGCCCCAAGCAAGACAACATTTTACAAGATATGCCACATAACCTGGGAAGACAATAGGCATCTCTCAGGAGATGTGAGTATGGAAAAGGGAATTTGATCCAAAGCCAATTGAAAGCAGTGGAATGACAACATTCCCCTCTAAGTTTTAAGTCATCTCTGTGACCACTTCAGACCCTTTTGTGCCTTCCAGCCTAAGGACTGAATGTCTGTGACAGTGGCAACAAGATGACATTCCAGTCCTTGATGAGACAAAAATATTTTCTAAGGTTCGGTTTTCCTCAGACTCCTCTAAATTGCAATGAAGTTCCAACTATTTGTCACTAGAATAAAAATGTGAATCTCTTTGTAATGGATGCAATCTTAGTGATACTAGAGTGATTATTTCTCAGAACCAGTTCTGGTGAGTTAACCTTGGTGAGTTGCAAGACCCCTGCTGAACCGGTCTATCATCTTCCTGCTCTACGGGGGGAGCTGGATGGTGAAAAACAAAGACAACTGCTAAACCACCTTCCCCTCACCCCCTTTCTTCCCATTCCTGTCTTCCCCGCTTCCTTCCCAACCTTTCTCCCCACCCCGAGGGGCGACAGGTGGGGGATGGGGGTGTGGGTCCGTCCATGCCAGCCCCTCTGGGCCTCTCCTCCCTCCTCACCCCTCTCCCTGCTCCAGCGCGGGCCCTGCCCCGGGCTGCAGTCCTTCAAGGACAACCTGCTCCCACCTGGGCTCTCCACGGCCGCAGCTCCTGCAGGAAAGATCTCCCTGCTGCAGCCTGGGGCCTTCCCCGGGCTGCAGGGGGGGTCCCTGCTCCAGCCGGGTCTCTCCAGGGCTGCAGGGGATCCCTGCTCCGGGCCTGCAGCACCTCCTGCCCTCCTCCTCCTCCGCCCTGGGGCTCCCTCTGCTGCTGCTCCCTCCTTGCCTTCCTCCTCCTCTGCCTGGGCCGCCTTCGGCACTTTCGCAAACCTCTTTTCCCCCCGGCACCCCCAGCTTGGCTGAGGGGCTCAGCTGTGTCCTGCGCTGGGGCCCTTGGAGCCGGCTGGGACCGGCTGTGTCTGGCACGGGGCAGCCCCGGCCGCTCCACACACAGGCCACCTGGTAGCCCCCAAATCCAACACTGGGTTTAGAATCATAGAATCATAGAATTTGTTGGGTTGGAAGGCACCTTTAAAGGTCATCTTGTCCAACCCCCCTGCAGTAAGCAGGGACATCTTCAACTAGATCAGGTTGCTCAGAGCCTCATCAAGCCTGGCCTTGAATGTCTCCAGGGATGGGGCCTCCACCACCTCTCTGGGCAACCTGTGCCAGTGTCTCACCACCCTCATTGTACAGAACTTCTTCCTAATGTCTCATCTAAACCTACCCTGCTCTAGTTTAAAACCACTGCCCCTCGTCCTATCACTACATGTCCTTTCAAACAGCCCCTCCCCAGCTTTCTTGTAGGCCCCTTTCAGGTACTAGAAGGCTGCTATAAGGTCTCCCCGGAGCCTTCTCCAGGCTGGACAACCCCAACTCTCTCAGCCTGTCTTCATAGGAGAGGTGGTCCAGCCCTCTGATCATCATCATGGCCCTCTGGATCTGGTCCAACAGGTCCATGTCCTTCTTGTGTTGAGGACTCCAGAGCTGGACACAGTACTCCAGGTGGGGTCTCACAAGAGCAGAGTAGAGGGGCAGAATCACCTCTCTGGATCTGCTGGCCATTGTTCTTTTGATGCAGCCCAGGATGCAATTGTCCTTCTGGGCTGCAGGTGCATATTGTTGGCTCATGTCCCAGTATATTAGTCTTTGGATCTGCAGAGATGAGTAAAAGCTAGTAATGTCATTTCCTAGGCCATGTAAAAGGCAAGGTAGCAGCAAAGCATCCCTGGAGATTGTCAGCTGCCATGGGAGGGGATCATACACTCTTTTCATATGTATCGAAATGGTCCTTTACTGGCTTCTCTCGTGAAGTTATTATGCAGGGTATCCAATTGCAAAGATGGTGCTGAAAGTGATTTAATTTATTTTATTGGAGTCACGGGTAGGAGGGAATTTCCCAACTAGCTTGTTTGCTGCAGGTAAAAGACATTTTGGCTGAGCTGAAGCGTGGTTAATGAGGAGCAGTCAGATTCATTTCCTTGCAAAGATTAATTTTTTTTCTGTTTCATACTTGAGCTGAGAACTCTGCCTTTCATGGGCACAACACCAGAATTAGGTGCAGGACATGATGAAATCCCACAGTCAATCACCCAGTTTTTGCACGTTAGGCATTCTTATGCCTCTTAAAGCATTACAGCGCTGCCTTTCAGGTCTGAATCTTTGAGCAGCTGGAGACAATGTAAGATGAAGATCCTTAGCATATACAGAATTGGACTCTGCTGACTGATGAAGGAGCCACTCAGAAAATCTTCATAAGATGTGTGATGAGTAAGGAGATTTAGCAGCCAGACAAGGCTCAAAAAGCCCTGCATGTTCTTCTGTCATAAATATGAGCCTTTCTTCCAACCTGAGCACCACTGAGACAGAACACTGTCTAAAATAAAAGCCGTGTTCTCCAATTGTTTCTAATGGTACCAACTAAGAGGATCAGAAAGTCAGGAGTTTCCACTTTTGTTTAACCAGCAGGACTTTCTGAAATGAGCTTTTAAGCTTAGTGGGAATGCATTTACAGAAAGATTTTCATTTTATTCTGGATAGCTAAGGCATCTGTGCTTCAAATGCTATTCCCTTTTCGGTGCATGGTAAAGCAGTTTTCAAAGTCCTTGACTTAGAAAAGATCACTGCTTCCCGTATGCACTGAAATGCTGATTGAGATGACCTTACATATCTGCAGCCCATCAGCCCTTTCTCCTTTCTCCTGGGAAGGAGACTTGTTTATGAAATTATGTTTTCTATAGCAGTAGCAGCCAGAATTCTGATTAGGCTAGTGGTTTGCCCCTTGGAAATGGAATAAGAATGACACGGGAGCCAAAGTTTTAATTGTATTGGCAGTTTTCCCCATTCATAAAGGTTCAGGAGAAAGAAAGATTCAGGACAGGGTCATATGCAGGTATGCCATGCGTAGGTAGAGCTGTTGTGTATTCTACTGTTTACCAGACTGTTGCAATGTACAATTATTTTATTTTTTTTTCATATGAACTTGGAGTATTAAAAGAGAAAGCATCCCTGTGAGTCAATCACGGGTTAACACCTCCCTTTCCAATGTACAGCTCATGAAGGGGACCATCACCATTCTTCAATACATTTCAGAAAAGCTGCAATGAAAATCCAGCTTGTACATCATATTGTGCAACTACATCCTATTTCAAGATTCCATGCCTATCAGGGCACCTATGCCAAAAGAAGTATAAAAAAAAGAGGGGGAAACAAAAAAAAAAAAGTGGTGGTTATCCTCTGCTATTCTGAAGGAGAATGAGAAAAATTAATCCTTCTGAAAGAAGAGAAAATATCAGAGCAGATTTGGGCATTCTGAGCTCATGTGTCTTCTGATCTCATTGCTATCTGGCAGCCCTACTGCATCTCCAGTCCAGTGGATTCACTCTGGGACAAAGAGAGAGCCAGTTTCTTCTGTGAGAGCTGGATGGCAATCCTACCAGTTGACAACCCATCCAGCCTGCATCAGTGAGAAGCTGATATGGGTTTTGAGAAGACTTTGAATGTCTGCATTTTTCTGCCCCTCTATTCCTTGCTGGTGAGACCCCACCTGGAGTACTGTGTCTAGCTCTGGTGCCCCCAGTATAAGAAGGACATGGACCTCTTGGAGTGGGTGCAGAGGAGGGCCATGAAGATGATCGGAGGGCTGGACCACCTCTCCTATGAGGACAGACTGAGAGAGTTGGGGTTGTCCAGCCTGGAGAAGAGAAGCCTCCGGGGAGACCTTAGAGCCCCTTCCAGTACCTAAAGGGGGGCCTACAGGAAAGATGGGGAGGGACACTTCATCAGGGAGTGTAATCACAGGATGAGGGGTAATGGTTTTAAACTGAAAGAGGGTAGATTTAGACTAGATATTAGGAAGAAATTCTTTACTGTGAGGATGGTGAGGCACTGGAACAGGTTGCCCAGAGAAGCTGTGGATGCCCCACCCCTGTTCAAGGCCAGGCTGGATGGGGCTTTGAACAACCTGGTCTAGTGGGAGGTGTCCCTGCCCATGGCAGGGGGGTTGGAACTCGATGATCTTTAAGGTCCCTTCCAACTCTAACCATTCTGTGATTCTATGGTTCTATATAGAGTCCTTTGTGCCTGGGCACTAGCAACACAAGCCGGGGGTGGATCAAGGTATGAGGATGGGCACACATCAACTGACAATGTTGGCCTCATCCAAGAGATGAAGTCAGAACTCTCACATAGTATGCATCAGGTATCTTCCTTGAAGTCATTATGAATCAGTGAATTACTGCTGCAGCTGCTGTTATTAATAAAACATCAACAACTAAGTGTCATTAGATGAGGTCTGGAAACAGCAGCGTGTTATACCCCTACATGAAAACGCCAGTTATTTACAATATATTTAAGGTTCCAACATGGGGTCTAATGCAATTAGTCAAAACCATTTTGAAAATAGCTAAGAATCCCTAGGATGTCTCAACAGGCTAAAAGAAATCTAAGTAGAGTTAAAAAGTCATTATTAATGACCCTGCTGTGATGGAATAAAATAGAAGCTGCTTCTCCTTGCTAAGCAAATGAAACAAAAGAGACATTATTTATCCCTATTAATTCTGTGGTCTTAATTCCTGATAGAAATTTTCTGATTTCTTTCCCCATAAATACATCTTCCTCCACTAATTTGACTCACGTCTTGCACAGAGTGCCAGCTTGCTTCAAATAGCTCTGTGCTGGCTCCAGGTTTCTCTGTAATTTAGTCAGAGCTGTTATATATTCCACTTGGGGTAGTTTTTTTCTATCTTTCAGAAAACAAGGGTTTGCTTTTTGCTTTATAAATTTGGGTAAATAAAACATTTAAAATTTCGTACATTTTAAATATTTATATTGGGGAGCTAATTAGAAAAATGAAGAGCTAGGCACATTTGAGAGAAGCTTAATGGATCAATTTATAGGAAACACATGCTTATGGACATTCAACACATTACAACATGTAATGCATTTGAGTTTCTCAGTATCTTTCTAAAGTTTCTGTATTTAGTGTGAAGTTGGGGGTTTTTTTTGTTTGTTTGTTTTATTTTCTTCTTTCCCAGATCTCTGCCTTTAAGCTCTTTTGTCTGGTTGACTTTGTCTGCTTGTTTTTTTCCGATTTTCACCCAGGAATGTGATAACAGTTTTCAGGAAGGAGTTTAGGGAAAAATGCACTATTTTTTCCTCATTTAAAAAAGAAAAAGTTTTGCTTCACTGTTAACAGTTTTTTTGCAATCTGTGTAGGGGCTTGGAAGTTAGCACGAGACTTGCTGCTGTTTTAGATATGTGACTTTTGCCTGAAAGTCCCTGAAAATTAATTATGTTCAGACAATTTCTTAGCTCCCCATGAGCAGAAGAGAGCTGTCCACCAAGCATTCGGGAAGTCCCCACAATCCCTACATGAACCCCAGTGAGGTTACATGTGCTTTCTTTCATATACATCCTAGTAGAAAACCAGAAAGGACTATTTTCCCAGTGGCTTGTCCAATAGTTTGGTGGTGCTCAGCTCTTAGAAGGAGGAAAAGGCATGAATGGATTGGAGAAAAGCAGACTTATAGAGGGATTGGTTAAGAAAAACAAGAGAAGGCAGAGCAAAGGCTGGGAGAAAAGAGAGAATAGTTTAGAAGTGTATAAGGGGGTTAGGAATAGTTTAGGTACTGGGGCAGGAGAGTCCCTTATGATATGAGAAGGTTTTGGTACATCACCCAGCGCTGAATGCAGCTGCCCTCCATTTGCATTCTTTTGCTATCAACAGGAATAGGTGTTGACTCCAAACCACAGATATGTCAGGTCTTTACCTGTGCTCGGAGTCTAATTATGCTTTCTGATGTTCTCTGTAATCAGATGACTTCACAATTTCATCCACAGGATCCCTGCTGTCTTCAAGGGGAATAGATGGATCAAATTTGGGGATATAGTAGGGATATGCAATTAAAGGGTCTGTTGTCTACAGAATCCTCGTAGTATTATTTACAGAATGTGGTATTTCAATGACATAGTGGAAAGGGAAAACGCACAGATAGAGAGGTGCTGGCCTCCATGTGTGGGAAACTAGAAGCTATCCTGAAGAATGGGATTGTTTTCCTGCTTCTGCCAATCAGCAGGACACTTGAATTACTTAGCTGTTGTTGACTACATTTTCATTTTCTGAATGGAAAGGGTAAGACGTTCAAGGACAGATTTGGTTTTGATTGAACTCCCCAAGCTACAACAGAAACCCACTGGAATTTGCCTTTAAGTATACCAGGTTGCTAAACACTCTGGAAAACCAATGTGTCAGCCTCTCAGGTCAAATACAACACAACAGTGTTGTGCATTTATAAGTATGATGTTAATAATACCCTCCACAATGACCTCCCACCCCATGCCCATAGGTGATGTGGGAAGGTTAAGTAAGAAAGAGCTCTGAGAAGCTGCTGAATGCATTTCCTTAGGGAAATGAATGGTTGTAATCAATGCAGGGTCTATTCAGTGAGGAGGAAATATTATTTAAGATGTGTGTTGGATTAAATGAATAAATAGTAAAACTGAATGTGTACCCATTCATTGATTTATAACTGGGCTGAGCTAAAGCTGTGACCCAAATCATTTGCAAAGTCCTGTTATGTGGCCAACAGCATTTGGCAGGTGGGGACAGGGGATACGAAGGAGAGAGATGGAGAAACATGCTGTGGTGCTCCTGAAAGCATCAGATCCAGGCTTGAGAGCTATCTTGGAAAATGAAATATTCTATAAGCAGCTGGGAGAAGTCACAATCAATAGCCCTTGTTCTTGGAGGGACTTCAGATGTCTGCTGGAAATACAGTACAACTGAGAGGGAATAGTCTAGGAGGTTCCTGGAGTGTGTGCAAGAGAACTTCCTGACACAGCTGGTGAATGAGCCAACTAGGGTAGGTGCCCTGCTGGACCTGCTGTTTGCAAACAGAGAAGGACTTGGGGGTGATGTGATGATTGGAGGCTGTCTTGGGCGTAGTGATCACGAAATGATAGTTTTCAGTTCTCAGAGATCAAGGAGGGGTGTCAACATAATTGCCACCTGGGACTTCTGGAGGGCAGGCTTTGGCCTGTTCAGGGGCCTGGTTGACAGAGTCCCTTGGGAGAGAGTCCTGAAGGGCAAAGGTGTCTAGAAAGACTGGACATTCTTCAAGAAGGAAATCCTAAAGATGCAGGAGTGGGATGTCCCCATGTGCCAAAAAATGAGCCGGCAGGGAAGAAGAGCGGCTTGGCTGAACAGAGAGCTTTGGCTGGAACTCAGGGGAAAAAAGAGATTTTATGACCTTTGGAAGATGAGGCAGGCCACTCAGGAGGACTACAAGGATGTCATGAAGTTATGCAAGGAGAAATTTGAAGGGCCCAAGCCCAACTAAAAATTAATCTGGCTGCTGCAGTAAAAGACAATAAAAGAATGTTTCTATAAATACATAAGCAACCAAGGGAGTGCTAAGGAGAATTTCCATCCTCTCTTGAGTGTGGGGGGAAGCATAGTGACAAAGGGTGAGGAAAAGTCTGAGGTAGTCCCTTCTTGGCCTCAGTCTTTAATAGCAAGACAAGTTGTTCTCCAGGTTCCCAACCCCCTGAGCTGGAAGACAGGGATAGGGAGCAGAATGAAGACCCAAAATCCAAGGGGAAATCATGAGTGACCTGCTACAGCACTTAGACACACACAAGTCTATGGGGCTGGATAGGATCCACCTAAGGGTACTGAGAGAGCTGGCAGAAGGTGTCACCAAGCCACTTTCTGTCTTTTATCAGCAGTCCTGGCAAACCTTGCAAACCAGGGCAGTCCCAGTTGACTGGAGGTTAGCAAATGTGATGTCCATCTACAAGAAGGGCCAGAAGGAGGATCTGGGGAACTACAGGTCTGTCAGTCTGACCTCGGTGCCTGGAAAGGTCATGGAACAGATCATCGTCAGTGCAATCACACAGCGCATAAAGGACAACCAGGTGATCAGTCCCAGTCAGCATAATTTTATGAAAGGCAGACAACTGCCTGACAAATCCGACCTCTTTCTAGGACAAGGTGACGCGCTTAGTGGATGAGGGAAAGGCTGTGGATGTTGTCTCCCTAGATTTTAGTAAAGCCTTTGAAATGTTTTCCCACAGCATTCTCCTGGAGAAACTGGCTGCCCATGGCTTGGAGGGGAGAACTCTCCACTGGGTAAAAAGCTGGCCAGAAGGCCAGGCTGAAAGAGTGGTGGTGAATGGAGTTAAATCCAGTTGCCGGCTGGTCACAACTGGTGTTCCCCAGGGCTCAATACTGGGACAAGTTCTCTTTAATGTCTTCATCAATGATCCAGATGAGGGGATCGAGAGCACCATCAGAAAGTTTGCAGATGACACCAAGTTGGTCAGGAGTGCTGATCTGCTTGATGTTAGAAAGTCTTTGCAGAGGGATCTGGACAGGCTGGATCGATGGGCCGAGGCTAATGGTTTCAGGTTCAACAAGGCCAAGTGACGGGTCCTGCACTTGGGTCACAACAGCCCCATGCAACACTATGGGCTTGGGAAAGAGTGGCTGGAAATCTGTGCAGTGGAAAAGGACCTGGGGGTGTTGGTCTACAACCAGCTGAATATGAGCTGGCAGCATGCCCGGGTGGCCAAGAAGACCGACAGCATCCTGGCCTGTATCAGCAATAATGTGGCCAGCGGGACTAGGGAAGTGATAGTCCCCCTGTACTTGGCGCTGGTGAGGCCCCACTTCGAGTTCTGTGGCCAGTTTTGGGCCTCTCACGACAAGGAAGACATTGAGGTGCTGGAGCGGGTCCAGAGAAGGGCAACAAAGCTGGTGAGGGGTCTGGAGCACAAGTCTTATGAGGAGCAGCTGAGGGAACTGTGGTTGTTCAGCCTGGAGAAAAGGAGGCTGAGGGGAGACCTTATCGCTCTCTACAGCTATCTGAAAGGAGGGTGTAGAGAGGTGGGGGTCGGTCTCTTCTCGCAAGTAATAAGTGATAGTATGAGAGAAAATAGCCTCAAGTTGTGCCAGGGAAGGTTAGATTGGATATTTCTTCACCAAAAGGGTTATCAAGCACTGGAAGAGGCTGTCCAGGGAAATGGTGGATTCATCATCCCTGGAGGTGCTTAAAAGATATGTAGATGTGGTGCTTAGGGACACGATTTAGTGGTGGACTTGGCAGTGTTAACAGTTGGACTAAATGATTTTAAAGGTCTTTTCCAACTTAAACGATTCTATGATTCTAAGTTAAAGCTGGTCCTTTTAATGACCTTATCTGATGCATTAATTGAATGGGTTTCTACCACTGTTATTATAATGTCAGCAGTGACCAACTCTCTCTCTCAGGGCTGTCTTATCTCTGCAAGAACCAGGCCACCCTCCATCCTCTCAGTCAATATTAGGCTTCATCATCCTAGAAGATCTTAAGTGCTTTTGTGGACAGTTCAGCATCTTCTCTGTCCAGCTTCTTCCCAAACTCCTTACGCTCCTTCTGAGCTCATTTATCACAACTAAAATTTGTTGGGGTTTGGCATTTATTAAGTGCTTTTTGGATTGATATCTGAGGAGGCTCAATTCCTCTTATTAGTTTTGGGATAGGCAGAGTCTTGCCCTAACTGATATCTCTGCAAGCAGCACTTTTGTGCTGCATTTCCATTCAGACCCAATGTGTCTTTCTTCTACAAGCTGCCCTGAGGGCTTTGTTACAGATGTCCAATGATAGTTTTGAAAATTTTGTGGAGTCCTAATGCATCTCATTTTTCAGATGCTGTTTGGTTTCCTTGTTGTTCCTGGCTGGATAGCTGACTGTTAGTTACCTACATTCAATCCTACCTGAGTGGAATTAGGAAATATGCCTTCTTTGTATAGATTGCGATGTGCAGACTTATTGCTGAGACAGAGCTCCTAACTCACAGTAGCCAAATACTTCTGTCCTTGCTCATACCAAGCACCATTTCAGTTGAAATCCCATTGAACTCCATTACACCAGGTTTATTTAGAGTTACATGAGTCTCCTTCAACTGCAAACCCTTCTTAATCCCAAAGGAGCCTGTGCTTTGCCCTGGATGCTCCAGTTAGGAGAGGACCCATATAGGTTTTTTTAGACTCATCTACCCGTGATAATTTCAGAGTAACATGTCTCATCTCTCCAAATAATCTTGCTTGCCAGAGCAACCCTTTAGGGTATATGACCAGTCAAACATTCAGTTACAGAAACATTTGAACCTGCCAGCACAGAAAGGGATATGAAAAAACCCTCAAATATCCCCCAGTTCCACATCCCATATGTCACCTTGTCCTTCTCTTTGGCTCTGCACTGTTTGACTTGTCCTAAAACCCTACTCCAAAACCCTGTTCGTTGTTCTGCTTTTTGGACTGGAAAAAAATGTCTGTGTCATCCAGTCAGGCTCAGGATAAAATTTCTCCCCATTTCAGTCTACCAGGAAACACCCTTAAGCACACAGATTCGTGTGCATTGCAATCTTTTCTCAGTAAGTACCTTCTCTGGAGCGTTATATGTCTTCCAGCAGAATGAACTATGTTTCCTGGGGTTCTGTACATCTTCCAACAGAGTCAACTACCTTTCTGGGGGACTTTCTGTCTTCCAACAGGGTGTGTGGGACAGGTTTGGTGCTGAGACTACATTGGTGGGAGTGGTGAGCACGATGCTGAAAGGGAAGAGAGGATGCAGTGGGAAGCCACATCACTGTGTTTTGTATTAAACATTGACCATGACTTCTTCCCCCTCCTGATGTTTATGTTCATGAAGTCTGCAGGAAGGCAGAAAACTTTTAAAACATAACCAGCTCGCTACTTTCTGAGAAGTTGCAGCTTCTTCTCTTTTTTAATTTTGTGATGTCTCTATGGCGAAGCCTGGTTTTGGAGCCCCTGTCTCACACAGAGGAATGAACTGAACTTGTAACTTCATCTGCCATCTGGAACTTGGTTCTGACTCCCATCGAGCCCTGGATCCAAAGGTGGCAATAGATAGCCTAACTCCCTCTGCACTCTTTTTGGTGTTTCCCATGAGGAACTCCTCCTGGGAGTACATGCTGATCCCGTCTCCAGTTACAACAAGCACCTCCTAGTTTCACTCATTCTAAATTTCATTCTCACTCTAAATTTCAGGGATGCTTAGATGACCCTGTTTCTGGATTTTTATTTTTTTCCCCCTTAGTTGTTCTTTTTTATTTGCATGCAGACATTTCAACAACTTTGGAGCTTACCTTCCCAGAACCTGTACCTGGTGAAGAATCAGTGGTTTAAAAGCTTGATGCCATGGATCAATTTTTATGTAATATCTCCCTTTAATCCTCCCATTTCTGTAGCAAAAACCTCCATTCCAAAGCCATTAACCTGACGATCAGGAAGGGAATATTCAAGGACAAACAAACACGCACAAACAAGCTGTTCCTGAAATGGTTCTCCAATTTATCATCCCAGGTCTCTGACTGGGAGCCTGTATTGACTATGTATATTCCGACAAGGTAACAATGCTACAGAAATAATGCAAGTGCAGTTACATGGACTCATGTATTATGCTTTTCTACCCACATTTCTTTTTGTTTGACAACATCCATGGTGTATATTGGCTTTCTGCCACTTTCTACTCCCTGTAAAATTACCTCATGGGCTATGTGCAAGCAGACATTTCAAAAGAGTCCCTAAAAGAACAGACTAAAGGAAGGCAGAGAAAACAGGCAAATGATTTTAGAGAGAATTGTGTGTAATTCCATTTGCACCAAAACTAGGAAAGCTTCAGAGTAGAGCAACAAGATGATATAATCACAGAAACAACTTGGACCTGACAAATTTGGTGGCCTTCTATGATGTCTCCACAGCATTGGTAGATAAGGGGAGAGCAACTGACGTTATCTACCTGGATTTATGCAAAGTGTTTGACACTGTCCTGCACGACATCCTAGTCTCTAAATTGGAAAAGCATGGATTTGATAGATGGACCACTCGGTGGACAAGGAACTGGCTAGATGGCCGCACTCAAAGGGTTGCAGTCAATGCCTCAATGCCCGCATGGAAACCGGTGACAAGTGGCGTTCCTCAGGGGTCAGAACTGGGACCGGTGCTGTTTAACATCTTTGTCGGTGATATGGACAGTGGGATTGAGAGCACCCTCAGCAAGTTTGCGGACAACACCAAGCTGTGTGGCACAGTCAACACACTGGAGGGAAGGGATGCCATCCAGAGGGACCTTGACAGGCTTGAGAGGTGGGCCTGTGTGAAACTCATGAAGTTCAATCAGGCCAAGTGCAAGGTCCTGCACCTGGGTCATGGCAATCCCAGGCACAAATACAAGTTGGGCATAGAATGGCTTGAGAGCAGCTCTGAGGAGAAGGACTTGAGGGTGCTAGTGGATGAGAAGCTCAACATGAGCAGGCAATGTGCGCTTGCAGCCCAGAAAGCCAATCACATCCTGGACTGTATCAAAGGAAGCATGGCCAGCAGGTGGGGGGAGGTGATTCTGCCCCTCTAATCTGCTCTGGTGAGACCCCACCTAGAGTACTGTGTCCAGCTCTGGAGTCACAGAATCACAGTCTCACAGAATCTTCATGGTTGGAAAGGACCTTTGAGATCATCGAGTCCAACCATATGCACACCAAAAAAAAAAAAAAAAAACCCAAAACAAAACCAAAAAAAAACCACCAACCACAAACAAACAAACAAACAAACAAACAAACAAAAAATGAAACAAACCACACTCTAGAATCTCTGCCCCTAGAGCATGCCTCAAAGTGCCAAATCCAGACGCCTCTTAAATACCTCTAGGGATGGTGACTCAACCACCTCCCTGGGCAGGCTGTTCCACGGCCTGACCACTCTTTCAGTAAAATAATTCTTCCTAATATCCAATCTAAACCTCCCCTGCCACAACTTAAGACCATTTCCTCTGGCCCTTTCATTTATCACCTGGGAGAAGAGGCCAACACCCTCCTCTCTACAACCTCCTTTCAGGTAGTTGTAGAGGGCAATGAGGTCTCCCCTCAGCCTCCTCTTCTCCAAACTAAATATACCCAGTTGCCTCAGCCTCTCCTCAAATGACTTGGCCTCCAGACCCCTCACCAGCTTGGTAGCTCTCCTCTGGACACACTCCAGCACCTCAATGTCCCTCTTGTACAGAGGGGCCCAGAACTGAACACAGAACTCGAGGTGAGGCCTCACCAGTGCCGAGTACAGAGGCACCATCACTTCCCTACTCCTGCTGGCCACGCTATTCCTGATACAAGCCAGGATGCTGTTGGCCTTCTTGGCCACCTGGGCACACTGCTGGCTCATGTTAAGCTGGCCATCCACCAGCACCCCCAGGTCCTTTTCTGCCGGGCAGCTTTCTAGCCACTCTTCCCCAAGCCTGTAGTGTTGCTTGGGGTTGTTGTGACCAAAATGCAGGACCCAGCACTTGGCCTTATTAAATCTCATACAATTGGCCTTGACCCATCGATCCAGCCTGTGCAGGTCCCTCTGTAGAGCCTTCCTACCCTCAAGCAGATCAACACTCCCACCTCGTTTGGTGTCATCTGCAAACCTACTGAGGGTGCACTCAATCCCCTCATCCAGATAATTGATAAAGATATTAAACAAGACCGGCCCCAAAACCAAGTGCTGAGGGGCACCACTGGTGACTGGCCACCAAGAGGATTTCACCCCATTAATCACAATTCTCTGGGCACGGACATCCAGCCAGTTTTTAACCCAGCAAAGAGTACACTTGTCTATGCCATGATTCGCCAGCTTCTCCAGGAGAATGCTGTGGGGGACGGTGTCAAAGGCCTTACCAAAGTCCAGATAGACAACGTCCACAGCCTTCCCCGCATCCAGAAGGTGGGTCACATGGTCATAGAAGGAGATCAGGTTGGTTAAGCAGGATCTCCCTTTCCTAAACCCATGCTGGCTGGCCCTGATCCCTTGGTTGCCCTGCACTTGCCATGAAAGCTCACTCAAGATGATCCTCTCCATGATCTTTCCTCAACACAAGAAGGACATGGACCTGTTGGAACAGGTCCAGCAGAGGGCCACAAAGATGATCAGAGGTCTGGAGCACCTCTGCTATGAGGACAGGCTGAGAGAGTTGGGGTTGTTCAGCCTGGAGGAGAGAAGGCTCCGAGGAGACCGTATAGCAGCCTTCCAGTACCTGAAGGGGGCCTACAGGAAGGATGGTGACGGACTCTTTATCAGGGAGGTAGGACACGGAGTAGGCCTCAAACTCAAAGAAGGTAGATTTAGATTAGATATCATGAAGAGATTCTTTACTGTAAGGGTGGTGAGGCACTGGAACAGGTTGCCCAGGGAAGTTTTCAAGGCCAGGCTGGATGAGGCTTTGAGCAACCTCGTCTAGTGGGAGGTGTCCCTGCCTGTGGCAGGGGGGTTGGAACTAGATGATCTTTAAGGTCCCTTCCAACCCAAACCATTCTGTGATTCTGTGAATGATAATGCAGACTACGAGTCTTCAACCTGGAAATGAAGTAACTGAAAGGAAAGGTGACATAAGTCTGCAGACATATGAATGGCACAGAGAGGCTGTGTAAAGGATGTGAGTGCAGGGAAGATCGCTCTGAGTTCAGAGGAAAAGAGAGTTCTCTGGAGCTCTTACTACCCTTAGTTTGCCTGATCCAGGTTTATGA
Organism: Alca torda; assembly: GCA_008658365.1. NCBI lineage: Eukaryota > Metazoa > Chordata > Aves > Charadriiformes > Alcidae > Alca > Alca torda. Next base: position 161,264,381 of record CM018077.1, read on the forward strand.
TATAGGCAAAATTAAAAAGAAGTCGTAATACCTGTGAGAGAGGTTTCGTTAGGTACTGACTACTTCTTATTGATTTCATAAACAGATGGAGAAGTCATTTACTGAAATGTAGGTGTCTACATCTGAACTATGTCCCCCCAAAACTTTCTTTATAGTGAATGGAGAGTGAGTCAATCAACTTAGTGAAGCCTAAGATATGATTCACCTCATGCTAAAATAGATAGATAAAATAGATATCAGACTGACTACACCCTCAACAAGCCTATTTCATTCCATGGGCTGTAGCAGAGACATCAAGATTCAAGCATAGAAATCTACATTGTAATTAAAAGTAGTGAGATCAACCTTTCCATCATGTCTGATAGCCCTGGAGACTGGTTTCTGTGGCTTTCACTAGCTGCTTGACTTCAGTTGCCCTAGCAATTTGGCACATAGAATAGGAGTTCTGAAGAAAACAAAACTTTAAATGTCCCCTTCACTTTGAGATGGCCAAGTTGAGATGAGGGCTAGTGAGTGCTGCTGTGTCTCATCTAGAAGGCAGACTATAATCAATCATATTATCCTGGCTGAGCCTGGTTAAGAGGTTGCATTCCTTCTTTCACACCACTTTCTTAACACCATCTTTCTTCACAGCCTGCTCCTCTGCTAGAAATGATTGCACCTTCAGGTCTGCCCGTGTGACTTCCCATGGTGTCACTCTCTGACTAGTTCTGCTAACAAGGCCCAGGTCAAAAAATCCAGCAATTAAAAAGTCACTGAGGTGCAGTTCGCTGTAGTGAAGTTGATCACCACTTACCCAACTTCATCTGGAGCACAGCAGCACCTCTGATTTTTGACTAACTTGGTTGTATTGTGTGTTTTTTAAATGTATGTCTGAGCAGAGCTGAAAAACTTAGTTGAAAGCAGTATCAGCACCAGAGGGAAGTGACCATCTGCTCTCTTTAGAGAGAAATCTGTCTTAGCAAATATCATAGAAACTGCATTTCCCTTTTTCATATATGTGTTGGACAACCTAAAAAACACAGAAACCAAATATTTTTGAGTACATATTCCTGGCAGGCAAGAAATGTACTGTATTACTTGGGTGATAAATGAATGTTTCAAAAACATGACATGTATATAATTGCACACGCAAACCAAACAATCAGCTGCATATTAGTTCGGAGTGATGTTGTAGACAAATTCAAAAAGCTACAGCAGTAGCTGCTTGTGGATTTTTTCATGCACAATGGGACCTTTATAACTTTGCTCTTTCAAATACTCCAAACACTTGAAAGTTACCCATGAATTGCAGCTGCCATCCACTGCCAGACTGTTTAAATTGATTTGCCCCTCCAAATCGAATACCGACTTCATAGCCTGGACCATACTTACCAGGATGGGAAAGATGAAGTTAGGGACCAAATGATCATATTTTGTAAGAAAACAGTTCTATAATTTGCACTGAAGAGTAATTTCTGAACTCCCCTTGGGACTGCAGCCTGCTCCAGAACAGGAATTTTAGGCAGCAGATGAATCATAGTTCATGCCTACCTCCAAAGACCCATTCTATCAAAATCTACTCATTCCCCATTTAAGATCAACATCTCTTGCATGCAGATGACACAGCTTGTAGTTTACCTTGCCATCACGAGTGACTCGTAACCCAAGAGCCAAAGTTCAAACGTGGCAGAAGAAAAAAAGCATTAATCAAATAATAGGAAGGAAATGTGAGTCTCATTTTCACTGACATAAGGAGTTGGCGCAGGATCCACAAAAGCTCAAATACAAGTGCAAGAACTTAGGAAAAACCCACTGTTAAGATTCCAGCCCTATAGATAACAGAAAGCTTCTCTGAACCACTCTTCTTTCCAGGACCTTATTTTGGTCTTTCAGTATATAACAAGGACTTATAAGACAGACAGACAGAAACATTTTACCAGAGTCTGTAGTGATAGAACAAGAGGCAATAGTTTTAAATTGAAAGCAGATAGATTTAGACTGGACATAATGAAAAAAAAAAATATGGTGAGGGTGGTGAAACACTGGAATAAGTTGCCCAGAGAAGCTGTAGATGCCCCATCATTGGCAGTGTTCAAGGCCAGGCTGGATGGGTCTTTCAGCAACATGATCTAGTGGGAGGTGTCCCTGCCCATGGCAGAGGGGTTGGACTAGACAATCTTTGAAGGTTCTTTCCAATTCTAACCATTTTATGATTCTATGATTGTCCCAAAGAGACAGGAAGTTTGCTAAACAGAGGATACCTAAGATACTGAATAACAACTGTGAAGTGTCAGCAGGGTTGGTGCATCTCATATCAGGACAGCTTAGCTTTACACCAGGACCCAGGTCTGAGAAATGTTTTCTGGGTTTTACAAATAGGCTTGTGTTGACTTAGGTCCTTACCAGGTCCTTAACAAGCAGGAGCCAGCAAAATCTCAACCTTTTTTTTTCCAGAGAGAGGATGATTTTTTTCAGTGAATTTACCTGCTAACAGTTTCTTACCTTTTCTTGTTATCTGCTAGGCTATGACCAGAGAAAGAGAACAGATAGTAAGTATCTAACTTTTCACTCATTTAATGGACATCACTATTTCTTAATTTCAATGAATGACATATTCACAATATCTGAAAGCTCCTCCACCCCATATTAGAAGATTATGAGGATGCAAATATTGCAGCATTAACAATCAATGATGTATTGCACTGACTGTTCCCTGTAAGGGATTCTAATGATGGATCTCCAACAGCTTCTTCATTTAATTCATCCTGTTCTGAGGAGGAGGAATCATATACTCTGAGGCACTTTTAAAAATAAACTGCCAATATGCTGAAGCCTTAGTGCCTTTCCAAACTTCAAAATTAGTAATACTACACACAGAATAATGGCATTCATATCTACTCTAAAAGCCTCTTCTCACCTAAAATTAGTCAATAATTGCAGAGCATCAGACAAAATCTTACTGACACAGCTTCAAAACAAAGTCTTCAAACTTGTCAATTTGTGTTAATGAATCAGAAGTGGAATCACTGGGCCAGATTTGTAGCTGGTGGAGGTTTCAGTCATGCTAAGCTGATTTACACCTACTGAAGTTCCCTTCTTCATACCACAGATGGATTACAAAATTTTCTGAACGTCTGGTCTCTCTTCATTATTATTAACACCTACCCACACTACAAAGTGGGTGTCTGAACCCCAAAGTGTATCTCTGTGCTTTATTGCCCCTATTAGATGGTAGTAGATGACCATGGTATTTGCTTGTTCCGAACTGTCTACAGAGAATATGTAGGGAATAACATTTCTGGTCTTTTGGGATCTTCCTTCTCAGCAAGTGATATGCCAGTGTGTCATAATTATTGAATTGGCACTTTTTTGTTTCTTGCATTTTTAGTTTTCTTTCCTCTGAGACACCTTCCTCCACTGCGGGCACTTTCCCCATCCAGAGACAAGAATTTAATCTCTGATCACAAGATGTGATCTGGACTGTGTTGGGTTTCAGCATATATTTTCATATATTTTCAGCTGGGTTTGGACTCCGCAAAGATTCCTAGAAGAAGGTGATAACCATTGATGAGAATAGTTTTAAGACCATATGTTGCTATAAAATGGAAGAATTAGACACAACCCGGCATACAACTGTGCTGCATGGTGTGCAGTCTTAAAATAAAACCTGAGGCATAGGCCAATCTTATATACAATTGACATGTGAAGGACAAATTAACAGCACAGTCAACATGGTTCCAAAGAGTCTGATTTATGACTTTGATCATCTTTATAAATATCTCAAAGAGTCAAGCTGCAACTACTAATTAGCATTTCCCAGGAAATATAGCCATTTAATTGTTGATTGTTAACTGTAAGTGGCCTAATGGTCACTACATAGGGAGCTGTTACCCTGAGGAAAGGGGAATGTTGGAAAATTCAGGCTTGTGATACCCATCTGTATTGGAACAATGTGTCCCAAAGCTGTTATGTTCACTGAGAGCTTTGTCTTCCTCAAGTAAAGCAGTACCATTTTTGGCCTGGAATCTGTGGGGTGCGTCGCTAGAGAAAATGCTCAGTGAAGTCTGGTTTCTGCTGTGTGAAGGGCACGAGAGGGAATTTTCAGAGGTTAACATACGATTTTACTGTCTTTCCTCCAGATTTCACCTCTGTCCTAGCTGGCTGTTCTGGTTGTGCAATGTATTTTTAACTAAACACGTGTCTGACCAAACACCCAGAGGAATAATTATGAATCACTTTGTAGATTTTAATGGACTTTGGGCCACTCTATTTTAACACTGAATAAGCATGTATACAAATTGTTATTATTAACATTTAAAACAAATCTGGCATCTTTTAATAAGTATTAAAAATCACTAAAGTGTTTGCAGGCAGTCCTTCTGCTATCTTTCTGCTGTTTCATTTAGAATCTATAATTCAATCAGGCATGAATCTTTCCTCGTGTGTCTTGTTCTTGTTCTGATCTTATAAATTCTGTGTTCTTCCTCTGCTGCTCTTGCCCCCATTTAACAAGCCTGGAAATAGTTAGGTTGCATAGAAAATTCAGTATCGTTTCACACATTACCCTCTGTAGAGCTGAATCTATTTTTTTTTTTTTTGCTGCAGCTATATCATTAACAGTAAAATATTTTGTATTTCTCCCTGTCTATATACAATATAGATATGCTTACCAGCCCTCTGCAGAGTTATAAAAAGCCTTTGCTTGCCCATTGTGACCTTGTCACCACAAATTGCTTTTAGATTCTGAGCCATTTGAACAAACACAGCAATTCACTTTCATGTTCCTGCAAATGCTAAGGAAAAAGGAAAAAAAAGGGGGGGGGGGGGGGGAAACGGTGCTACATTATGCAGTATATGTCCGGGATCATTCTCACTTTGACACACACTTTTCCTCACCTCCCTTTGAGGCTAAAGTTCAGGGAATTCATGCTACTGACATGCAACTGTTCAATCACACTTGCTTGGAAACATCTGTTCTGCTTGGACTCAGAGGATGAGTTGAGCTATGCTGTGCTTGGAGGAGGAGAACGTAGATGGATTTTCTTTTATTTCAGTGAACTGGTAAACAAAGGGGCACTGGACTGAGCAGTTACACCACTAAACTGAAAGCAAGCCCATTACCTTAGCTTTGTGTCCAGCCATCCCTTTGGACATATTTGTAACATACTATTAGGAAATTTGGTCCATGCGAAGGTACCAAACGAGCTCCTTCTCCAGAGGATGATTGAGCTTGGGCTAAAGCAGCCTTTTAACAAAGGTGTAAGGATTTTCATGGTTGACAGCAGAAAGGTCTTGATGGCAAGCTTGGGCTGATGGTTACCTGATTGAGTTAGACTTTTCTCTCTATGCTGCTATGGACCAGTCTAAGGACTCCCAAGCTGCTAATAAATGTGGTGTGCTCTTGTGGTGATGGGGGCAAACTACATCTGGGGCAGCATTAGGGACAAGATTTGCCAGTAGATCCAGGGAAGGGATTCGTCATTTTTATTCACCACTTGTGAAGCCACATAAGGAGTATTATGTCTGGTTGGGGGCCCTTCAATAAAAAATAAATGTCAGCAAAATCGTAATGACTCCAGCAGCAAGTAACCAAGATGGTGACAGGGTGACATGCATGAGGGGAGTTGAGAGAGCTGGGTTTTGTCTTTCTAGGGACAAGAAGACAGTGGGCAGATCTAACTGCTGTCTTCAATTGTCTAATGGGTGGTTATAGAGAGGGTGGAGCCAAACTTGTCAGAGACGTACTACCAAAAGACTGGAGGCAATGGACACAGGTGGTCACAGGAGAAGTTTCTGTTCAATATAAGGGAAAAAAATCTCTACAAAGTACATAGTCAAATATTGGAACAGGGGCCCAGAAGGCTGTGATGCCACTTTTTTTGGAGATTTTTTGAGACCCTGAGCAACCTGATGTAAGAACTTAACCCTAGAGGACTGGCCCAGTGACATCCAGAAGTCAGTGCAACTGAAATTATTTTATAATACTGCATATTAGGAGAAACTAACACCTTTACTGAAAAGCACTAGTTATTGGCCAGAGGTAATAATGCCATAAATATTTGAAGCTGAAATGACCATTCAAGGAGATATTTCTGTCCCTATTGCATTTCACAGACAACTTCAGTCAGTGAATAGAGTTGCCCTGGTTCCACAGGGGTTTTAATGAGCACCCAGGTAAGGACTGATAAGCCAGCATCACTTCATACAATGCTCTGGATTCTTCTGTGTTGCCTGCCTGTTCCTTGAATTTCCTTCGATGTGATATACTCACAGGCTGGTCTCTCATAGCCGTAGGTTTTATGTAGAGTCTCCTTTTACTCATCTACTGTAGTCATATTTCAGAATTCATCAAAATCATATTCCAAAATTCTTTTTTTTTTTTTTCTTCTGAGTAAAATTTATGGGAACAATATTTTTAAAAACACTGTGTTAAAAAGTTTTTACTAAGAACTCATTCTGAAACTGGACTTTCATAGCCCATGATGTCAAGAGTCCTGACAGGCGCATAATGCCTAAGTTAGAGAAAGAGAAAAACTGACATTTTGGATTTTACACACAAACGTGTAAAGACATGCAGCTGTCTTATATCCACATGTTTAGATATAGTTGCCAGCTACCTTATGTATTTGCTTATAATGTTGAAATACACAGTCCATTTGAAAATGAGAAGTTACCAGTGACAGATATTTTATTTTATTTTACATTAAAAAAAGCTTAGGTAAAAGTGAGGAAAGAAAAGTTTAGGGTTGCAAATGAAAGGTGATTCCCATTCTCTTATTGTTACCAGATCTTGACAGAGTACAAACCAGGCCAGCTATGGGGAAAGTGGAGATGGACATGTATTTCTGGCAGTGGAGTCATGTGTCAATGGCATGGCTTCCTTTCACAGCTCTGCTTTATGTTGACTTGGATTTTTTTTTTTCTTTGGTTTTCCCTCTGTTTTTAGGACTATCTCTTCATTGGTTGAAAAAGTGTCTTATAGAATCCCTTAAATTGGCAGAATCTGTTTCAGCTCCATGACTGACTTTAACTAATGCATTAATGAGTCTTCTGGAGAAGGATGATTTCATAGCAGAAACGCTTCTGTATGCTCATGCAGCCACACTGGTATCTATGCAAACTTCCCTGCTTTGTGTGGATGTCGCAGGTTGGAGCTGGCCTAGGGATCAAAGCTTCCCTGTGCTATCTAGTGGAGACAAAGCATTAGTTCTTCACCTAGAAAAAAACATGATGACGTTTCTGTTACTCCCTTTGCCTCTGTTTCTGGCTAAATGAATTTCTTCTTATGTGTGCTCAAAGACTCCCACATTAGGGACTAATTTTTTCCCTTTCCTATCACAACTTAAAATATTTGTGGTCTCCTCTTGTGATTGTACCTTCCTGACTTAGGGTAAATTCCCAGTCTTTTGACTTTCTGGCGCTTCAGTAACCAGGGGTTGGCTGCCTAAAAGGATGAAGTTCAACCCAGACTTTTTGGCTGGGAGGGACAGCTGCAGGTGCCTGAATGATGTAATGCTAATGCAGATGCACCCAAGAGTATCTTCTGTCTCTCATCAATAGTCTGTCTGTCCCCATATTCTCTGCGACAGGGGCAACAGCAGTTAATATCTAGGAAAAGCACATATGTCTGGCTACTTTTTGGCATTCATTCCCCTTGTATTCTCTGAGCATGATGTATTAGGGATGCTAGAGGGTCTGTCTCTGCCTAATCTTTTTAGTATCCATTTATGGACCTGCTGTCCATCAATTTGTTTAATTTCATTTTGAACTTCTGATCCTGTCTCCTCTATTCTGTGGCAAAAAATTACAGAGTTTCACTATCCATTGCATAAAAAAGTACTTAGTTTTACCTAGTTTACCTTGTTTTGTTGAGTGTTCCCAACTCTAGCATTGTGGGATTTGTTACATTCATCTTATTTACCATCTTTAGGATTTTGTAAAGTTGACTTGTTTCCCTTCTCTACCTTCTCCATTCTAAACTGAAGGATCCTAAGTTTTATAGTGTCTCTTTTTAAGGTATCTGTCTCCATAAGGCTCCATTCCCTTTATCATTTAATCTACAATTCTCTATACTTAACCCCACGGAGATGCTCAGATGCTCAGACAACAACCACATAGTACCTAAGGTAAGGCCATACCAAGTTTTATAGAGTGAAAAAAGGACACACGCCTGGAGTCACAGGAGACAATGGCAGAGGTTGGACAGAACTGCCCATCGTAAGTGAAGATCAGGTTCGTGACCATCTGATGAACCTGAAAGTGAACAAGTCCATGGGACCTGTTGCGATACACCCACGGGTACTGAAGGAAATGGCGGATGAGATTGCTAAACCGCTCTCTTTTATATTCCAAAAGTCATGGCAGTCTGGTGAAGTCCCCACTGACTGGAAAAGGGGAAACATAATCCCCATTTTCAAAAAGGGAAAGAAGGAGGAACCAGGGAACTATAGGCCAGTCAGTCTCACCTCCATGCCTGATAAGATTATGGAGCAGATTCTCCTGGAGGCACTGCTGAGGCAGAAGAATAACAAAGAGGTGATTGGGTACAATCAACACGGCTTCACCAAGGACAAATCATGCCTGACAAACCTGGTGGCCTTCTATGAGAAGGTCACAACATCAATAGACAAGACGAGAGCAGCTGATGTCATTTAGCTGGACCTGAGCAGAGCCTTTGACACTGTCCCACATGACATCCTGGCCTCCAAGCTGATAAAATATGGGTCTGATGGACTGACAATTCAGTGGATAAAGAACTGGCTTGACGTCCGCACCCAAAGAGTGGCTCTCAATGAGTTCAAATCCAAGTGGAGGCCAGTGACAAATGGAGTCCCTCAAGGATCAGTACTGGGACCGGTCTTGTTTAACATCTTCGTCAGCGACATGGACAGTGGCATTGAGTGCACCCTCAGCAAGTTTGTCAACGACACCAAGCTGTGTGGGTGGCTGACATGCTGGAGGGAAGGGATGCCATCCAGAGGGAGCTTGACAGGTTGGAGAGGTGGGCCCATGCCAATCTCATGAAGTTCAACAAGACCAAGTGCAAGGTCCTCCATCTGGATCAGGGCAACCCCAAGCACTGATATAGGCTGGGCAGTGACTGGCTTGAGAGCCGCCCTGAAGAAAAGGACTTGGGGGTGCTGGTGGGCGAGAGGCTCAACATGAGCCATCAGTGCACACTAGCAGCCCAGAAAGCCAATCGTATCTTGGGCTGCATCAGGAGAAGCGTGGCCAGCAGGTTGAGGGAGGTGATTCTACCCCTCTACTCCACTCTCGAGACCCCCACCTGGAGTACTGCGTCCAATTCTGGAGCCCGTATTACAAGAAAGATATGGATATGCTGGAACGTGTCCAGAGAAGGGCCATGAAGATAATCAGAGGGCTGGAGCACCTCTCCTGTGAGGACAGATTCAGAGAGTTGGGGTTGTTCACTCTGGAGAAAAGAAGGCTCCAAGGAGACGTTATAGTGGCCTACCAGTATCTTAAGGGGGCCTACAAGAAAGCTGGTGAGGGACTTTTTAGGATGTCGGGTAACGGTAGGACTAGAGGGAATGGATTAAAACTAGAGATGGGACGATTCAGACTGGATGTTAAGAAGAAGTTCCTCACCATGAGGGTGGTGAGACACTGGAACAGGTTGCCCAGAGAAGCTGTGGCTGCCCCATCCCTGGAAGTTTTTAAGGCCAGGCTGGACGGGGCTCTGAGCAACCTGATCTAGTGGGAGGTGTCCCTGCCCACGGCAGGGGGGTTGGAACTAGGTGATCTTTAAGGTCCTTTCCAACTCTAACAATTCTATGATTCTATGACATCCTTTGCCTTGTCTGATGCCTAAATTTTTTGGGATTTTTGACCGTACTTGAGCTTAAGCACATGCTGGCTCTAAAAAGGACCTTCAGCTGGCCAAAGTTGAGCCCATCAGTGACTCTGGTGCCCCTGGGAAAATGTAGTTAAGAACAGGTAAACAATGCTGCACAACAGCTGTGAGAGAAAGGAGTAAGAAAAATGTGGGAGAAACAGCCCTGCAGACACCAGGGCCAGTGAAGAAGGAGGAGGAGGACATGCGCCAGTCACCAAAGCAGAGATTCTCCTGTAGCCTGTGGTGAAGACCATGATGGTCCCTTTGGAGGACCATGGTGGATCAGCCATCCACCCTGAAGCCCTTGGAGGACCCCTTACTGCAGCTGGTGGAAATGCTCTGAAGGAAGCTGCAGCTTATCCCCAAGCTGAGTCTGTTTTGCCCCTAACAAGTAACTGGTGAACAATCTCTCTGTCTTTATCTTGACCAACAAGATTTTTCATCTTATCTTCTCCCACTGTCCTGTAGAGAGGTGGGGATGAAAGAGTGGGTTGGTGGATGCCTCGCAGCCAGCCAAGATTAATGCACCACATTCATCAGCAGTCATATACCAGATGTCATTTGAATTCATGGAAATCAGCCTTTCCTTAGGTGTGTCCAATCTTGGAGGTGTTCACATATCAGAGTGATCAGATCAGACTTTGCACCAGGGACAGGAGGTCATAGTCATAAGGAGGTCATATGTGCTTAAAAAAGAGCATCACAAAGGCTCATTACTTCCATGAGTCTATCCCAAACACAATAAAAAGTATCATAGAAAAAGACCAAAATGTTATGAAAATCAGGATTAGATGAATTTTCAGCCATGGCCCTAATTCCAGTGCCAAACACACACATGATTCTATATTCTGGGCACTTGAAGGAGCTAATGATTGGTACTTCTAAACAATAATACTAAGGGAAAACCAGACTTTAATGTCACACAAGCAGTGGGCAATGGAATGCATATACCATGCAAGTTGAGAGAGGGAATTAGCCATGATCCATAAAGAAGAGGGAAAAGATCAGATTGTGCAAAAGCAAACTCCATCTTTTTTCTTCCTTTTTTTCCCTGTTCCTTTCTTTCCATCTTCTGTCCATTGCTCTCCCTTCTTTCTCCCTAGGCTTACCAGTAGCTCTAAGTCTACTTTTTATTGTAGGACAGAAATATATTTTAGTACCACTTGAGCTTATTAAATAGGTCAGAGAACATAACTGATGATAAAAATTCTAACCCTCCCCCAACCTGCAAAAAGCACACAGTTAATTTGCCTCTTACACAAAGTACTTAACACCTGAGAATTGTTCTAGTTTAAATTCTGATACTGAAGAGAAAGACTAATCTGGGAGCCCTTGATACTAGCTTAATTCATGTTATTTAACTAAAACCTGTTAACCTTTATTAGCATTAACCTTTGACTTTATTAACATAATTAATTGAAATATGAATGCATGGGTAAATCTCTATGGAATAATGCTTTGAAAAAAAATAATTTGAAAGGGAGATATTTAACCTCCTTTAATACACCAAGGAAATGTCTAGATTATGTTGCCCCTGCGTGATCTCTGAACTACCTAAGGGCAAGGAAGTAATTAATGGCTGGTTGTGACGGCAAAGGAAAGAATAGCCACTCTGTGCTGGATCAGATGCCACACATCAAATTTCTCCTTTCCTGTGGGTATTTTCATAAAACAAAGTAAAACACCGATTCTCTGACCTCTCCAGTTTGATCTACACTTGTGTATGAAAAAAAAACAGCAACAAAATCAGCTAGTATTTATTAAGATAACTGCTTGGATCAAAAAATTGACTCTGAACTTAATTAACTGATTGTTAAAATGAATGCAAAGAAGTGGGACAGTATGCTAGAGAAGGATCTCTACAGATGCCCTATGCTTACAGTCACTTTCTAAAAATCAGCAGCTAAAGGTACCTGGAGATCAGATTGAGTGCATCCTCAGTCCTCCCCGGAATTCCTGGTATTGCTCTAGCATTAGGACAGTTTGTGTCCCTTTTACTGTCCTAGGAGCGTGTCAGGTGTAGAGGGTTGAGCAGAGAGGAACAGACTCTTCAGACTGCCATAGCATGTGGAAAGGGGATTGCTCTTTAATCTTGTCTCAGATGTGCATACAAAAAGCGTCCAAAACTGTTGAGTCCAAGAGAAAGTGTTTAGAGATAGTTCCCCAGTTATTTAAGACTGGCGGATCTCGTATGGCATTTCTACAGCTCCTTTTTAGCCTGCACCTTTGACTTTTCTTCTAATGGGAAATGAAGAATACTGTGTGTGGCAGAAGGGGAACTGAAAATCTCCCTTGAGTTTACCATCCACCCTTCAGGTGAACAGCCTCCTCACTCCTCCAGGAGGATAAAGAGGTGGCATAAAGTCACATTATAAAGTTTCTGTCTGTAGTTGCTCTTTAGATGCCTGCCTTGCTTTTTGAAACATTTTACAGAGGGTTTATGGAGTGATATTACAAATATTTTTCTTATTTCTCTGCCTGTGATATCAGTTCCCCTTACAGCCTTGAAAACTGCACACAGTTTCAGGAAAGAAAAATGTTGAACAATAACTTTTAGAAAACACTAAAAAGCATGTATCCTCATTCTCCTCGCTGCATCTCTAAACAACCTTAAAACAAACCATGTAGCTATAGAAATGGGGGGTGCTGGATCCGCTTTTCAGTAATTCCTTTCAAATTCTTTTCATCAGCACTTGTCCTGTTTCTTTCTTTTCTTTTAAATCTCATTCTTTCCTTTTATATATATATATCTCTATATATTTTTTTTTAACCTTGAAATTGCATTCATTAGCCTTGTAAGCAGCTTTGGGATAATATTTGTCCAGAAATTGTTGTGTAGAATACAACGACGTTTTTGGATGTTCTTGATGTGCACAGAATTCCATTACATACATTAGCCAACATTACGTATAATTTTAAATCCAAGGCCCGACTCAAACCTTTTTGTTGTTGATGATCTCTTCAGAAATCAATGTGAAGTTGGGTTGAAGATGACAAGAGACACAAAACTTTTATCCAAGTGGTTTCTTTTTTATTCTTTTAACCATCAGAAAATAAGGTTTTAAATAGGTTACATCTCCCAGTCGAAAGTTCTGATTTAAGCAGCAGACTTTTTTCCTGTATGTGATGGCTACTTTCATGTATTTTCCTTGACTCTTTTCTTTCACTGTCCAAGCCCTTAGGCTAGTTCTTGGCAGGAAGACAAACCTCAGATGCATCTTCCTTAAAGGTGTTCACAAATAATCGGTGATTCAAAGCCAGAGCTTATGTCAGAGCAAGGGAAAGGCAAACCGAACAAAAGACAGGAGTGTCAGATGGATGTGCGCAGACCTGGTAAGCAGGGAAAATGAGGATATTAGGTAAATCAGAAAAGCGAGAAATGTTCAACCTAGAGCTCTCAGTGATGGGAAAGTGGGCCTGGCTACCAAGACATAAGACAGGTCCTCAAGGGAGGGGTTTTCCATAGCCCATTCAAGGAACATATGAATGACTTCAGAGAAGTGTCTTTGTCTCTTGTGTGACTTGATTTCCTGAATGTAAAGCTGTGTTAATAACAGCAGATTTTTTTTATTTCACCCGGCTATGTTCGTTTGGGTGTCTTTAATTACTAAATGTTTGATAGCACGCAGCACAAATGCACTGCATTTTCTCTGGGAAAGATTCTTCTGTGTTGCCCTTACACTGCTATTGTCAGTGATAATGAGTTATTCTAGTTAAGTACTAAAGATACAGTAAATTCAATATCCACTTGGAGGACTTTTTACCAAAATCTGTAGTGACATGACAAGGGACAAAGGTTTTAAACTGAAAGAAGGTATTTTTAGATTGGACATCATGGAATCATAGAGCCATAGATTGGCCACAAGGAAGCAATTTTTTACAATGAGGGTTGGTAAGATACTGGAACAGGTTGCCCAAAAAGTTGTGGATGGCCATCCCTGCAAGTGTTCAAGAACAGGTTGGATGGGGCTTTGAGCAACCTGATCTAGAGGGAGATGTCTCTGGCCATGGCAGTGGGGTCAGACTAGATGATCTTCATGCCCAAAGAAGAACAACTAAGCTGGTGGGGTCTAGAGAAGAAGTCCTGTGAGGATCGGCTGAGGGAACTGGGGTTGTTTAGCCTGGAGATAAGGAAGCTGAGGGGGAGACCTTATCGCTCTCTACAGCTGCCTGAAAGGAGGTTGTAGAGACGTGGGGGTTGGTCTCTTCTCCCAAGTAACAAGCAATAGGACAAGAAGAAATGGCCTCAAGTTTTGCCAGGGGAGGTTTAGATTGGATATTAGGAAAAAATTTCTTCACTGAAAGGGTTCTCAAACATTGGAACGGGCTGCCCAGGGAAGTGGTTGAGTCATCATCCCTGAAGGTATTTAAAAAATGTGTAGATGTGGCACTTAGGGACATGGTTTAGTGGTGGACTTAGCAGTGTTAGATTTACAGTTGGACTCGATGATCTTAAGGGTATTCCAATGTAAAAGATTCTATAATTCAATGATTCTATCTTAAAAGGTCTTTTCCAACGCAAACCATTCTATGATTCAATGATTCTATGATTCTATGACTTCTCTTTCATGTGTATTTTCTAGAAAAGTAGAACAAAGTCTGCCACAAAGTAACATCTCCTGTTCTGCTTTGCTTGCTGGCCTATATATCAGGCTGGCATTGAGGCAGGAGTTGCTTCTGTCTTTTGAGACCTTTCTCTCATTTTAACCTTCAAAGCTTATTACCTCACAGAGCACTTCCTACATTCCTGTAGTGGTGGAAGAGGATTTGGGGTACATATGAGTGGCCATGAAGATGTGGAAGGCTATTTCTGTGACTACATCCTGCCTCTTCCAGAGTCACCTTAGTGCCTGGCAAGGAAATAAGGTTTTTTTTCTATGCGTAGGTAAATTAGTGGGAACTACTGCTTGCTGTTCCCAGAAGCTCCAAACGTACACACAATAGGGAGACAGGAGAAATTAAAAATTAAGCAAATGGACATCTAAGCTGAAATGTCTTTTGTGATGGGGTTGTGAGACAGAAATTTGTGGACAGAGGAAGATTACCATATTTGCCAACACAGATTCTAGGGTTCAATGAATACAATGCTCCAAGAGCAGGTTAGCAGTTGCAGTACCCATGCTGAGCCAGGTTATATATGGAAAAGCCATTTCCAAGGGGGTAGATTTTAATCTGATTGAAATCTGCATAACTCCAGTGAAATACAGAGTTAGAGACTTAAGAGTGGGAATGTAGACTTAACCTTCTCTAAGGAAAAAATTACAGCCATGCAATGCTAAAATAAACTTCTCTTGCTTCCTGCAGAAACTGCAAGTGTTTGGATGTATCATCATGTGATTAGGTACCCACTGGATATGCTTTGGTATTCAGAGATAGCATATCCTGCAGGAGCAGAGAAAACAGAATTAGGTGGGGGAGCAGAGACAGAACCCTGTGTCTAACAGGCAGCTCGGGGCTCCATTTGTTGGGGTTGCAGAGGATGAGAGAGAGGGAAAGTTCAATTTAACTCTATGTTTGTGTCCCTGCCTTACAAATGGGCTTTTAGAGAGGGAGAAGGGGGTGGAAGTGCTGTCTTCTTCCCTTACCTTAAGCAAGTTATCTGTAGATGATAAAAGAGAGGTTGCAGGACCTCTGTCAGCTCTTCTACCCTATAACAATTTAGAGGACAAAATTTCACTTTTGAAAATATTGATCAAATTGCTAAAATTTCCCACCAGCTTAATTTTCATTTAGTATCTTTCAGCTTCCAATACAGTTCCTAATTCCTGAGCTTCAAGGAATATTTATTGTAGTATCAAATGTAATGTTCAAATGTCTGGAACATAGGATTTTCCATACCAGATCAGGCCATGAAGTCACACCAGTCCATAACCTGCCCGATGGCATGGCCATTATCTCATAGTTCAGAGGATGCAGTGACCAGGCAGAAAATCTAAATGCTGAATTCCCTTCTTGCCTGAAAATAACATGGACTTGCTTCTGGGCTCCAAAAGCTGAAAATATTAATTGAAATTTTGCTTGCCACTGCTTTTGAATTTTTACTATAACCAATCTTCTTGGGTAAAAGTTTTAAACTTCTGAGTGCAAAATTAAAAGCTTATACTGCGTGGTTATATATAACTCTCATATAACTCTCATATTGATGTTCCAGTAACCTTCTATTTCTTTGAATAATTTATTTGTCGGCCTCTGGGCTCTAAACATTTTGAATTACCATAAATATAATAATGCTTAGTAAGATATGAGTGTGTGCATGTGTGTAGATTCTCATGACAGAAAGTCATGTTGCGCTTCCCAGTTTTAAAGCCAGTATGGGGTATCCTAGATGAAATATATTCTTTGCAAAGAAATGATACAAGAGCCTTTACTCTTCCAGCCATGGTCTTTGAAGGATGTAAGCATTTCCTTACAAGCCGTGGGGCTTGAACGAAAAGATAAGGAAGGATTTAAGTGCTTTGTCAAGTAGGTTGAGATGCTGATTTGATGTCTCAAATATAAATCGACTTAACAAGAAAAATAATGAACTCATATGAGATTAAGACAGCATAGTGTCTATTAGTTGCTAGGTATTTGCCGTAATCCTTTTCTCTATTTCAAAAGACTTGATCAGCAAATCAAGAAAAAAAAAAAAACACATCCCTTTGCCTGTGGTAACCATTCACACAGCACGGAGAGCAAGTATTAAGAGTAGACAGTGTGAATTAGGTAGAAGTTCAATTACAAATATGATCCAGGAAACATTCTTATCTACGTAAACCCTCAATGTACAAGTCATTCATGTATAATTTTGTTTGACCCAGATAGAACACAGTTATGAGGGTTGAAACAGTCAGCAGTTATGGGCTTAGCTGCAGTAACTGACCACATGCACATTCTTAGCATCCAGCAAATAGGAAATAAAGCACGTTAGTTTGAATTTCAGTGAGAGAGAATCAAGATACAGTGAGTCACCACACTTTTTTACAAGGAACAAGGAGCTCAACTAACATTCAGAAACTTGTTAAGCTGTGATTACTTATTTGAAACAAAATGGTAGTTCAAATAGAAGTGTTCCAACATTAAAAAAAATTGTGTGGATGTAAGAAACACTTTTTTCACAATGAGGAGAGTCAAACACAGGAACAAGTTGCTTAAAGAGGTTGTGCAGTCTCTGTTGGAGGTTTTCAAGATGCAACTGCTCAAAGCCCTGAGCAACCTGGTCTGATCTTATAGCTGATATGGTTTAAGTAGGACCTTGGACTGGAGACCCTCTGTGACCCCTTTCAGCCATTATCCTATTGGTCCTATTCTATGAAACTGAAGAATGAAGGTCACCTTCATAATCTCACTCCAACTTTGGGAAATGTACAGATAATAAATATAATACTATAGAAAATTCTTTGACACTTCATTTAAGTTGGTAAGAGAAGTAGCAGATTGTGATCTTCTTACAACGAGGCACTAAAATGGGTTGAGGTGCTCTCTAAGGGCTTGAAAGTGTCGACGCGGAAGGCACGGACAATAACACAGTGACCAATATGATCAGGTTAATGCCACTTCATTGTGCAGATAGCTCAGTTATTATAGGTATTCTGGTTCTGTATCACGCGCCGACAAATTCTTGATTGGTTACCCGCGTTAAGCACACAGTACACAATACAACATAATTGGCTAAAAGCAGCTGTCCACGCATACGTTCAACCCTCCTACATCCTGCTTTTAGTTCTGTTTTTTCTTCACCTACTTCCTCATATCTTGTTTATCTCAGCATTCTCAGACCGCAACAATGTTCCTCTCATGACCTTCAAGGCCTGTTAACAGCCTACACTGTTGTTAACAAATCTTCGGTGCTTGGAGTGTTCACAGGGTGTCCATTTTGTACCAAAAATCCTCCCACATGAAAGGATATTTTCTGACTCTGTTTAATGTATAAAAAAGTAGGGTACATTTTCAGGTAGATAATATAATAGAATGATAATATTATAGCACATAGGGCACTTCTATGCAACAAAGTCCAGCACTTTCATTGCCAGATTTCTCAAATTCTCAGAATCATCCAGTGTAAATTGGATGTCTGATACAGAACATCTTGGCTTCAGGATAGAATTAAGTTTGCTTTCTCTACTAGGTAAAATTTCAATAGATAGTCTAAATTATTCCCCTAAACTCCCTGTAGCCTTGGTAGGCTTGGTAGGGCAAGGGAGCTCTCCGGCCTAGGTGGCTATGTTGTTTGAGATGGATCACCGTCTGGGAGTCCTGTTCTCTATGCAATATAGGAGCTTACCTGACAAGTATAAATGCCTAGCTTCTTGATGCCTAAAGTCAAGAGGAATACATTCCTAATTCAAATAGGTGAAAATCTGCAAAGTTATAACCACTGGAAAGCAGGTTTTATCTGGATGGCCATTAGCATCTTCCACAATGAACAGTTCCATCAAGTCCAATTTTGGTGTGAAGACACACATATATTGGCACAAGTTACCATCAAAAGCCTTCTAATTTCTTGATATTTCCTGTAGCAGTGACTTGTCCCATTTTCTCTTTAATATTTTGTCAATAACCAATGAGGAATTGAGTGCAGACTAAGTTTGTGAACAACACTAAATTAGGATGGCCTGTTGATTCCCTCAAGGTTAGAGAGGCCTTACAGAGTCATTTTGATAGATTGGAGAGTCGGGCAATCACCAGCCTTATGAAAGCCTTATGAAGGCTATCTGATAGCCTTCTACGATGGCATGACTGGATGGATAGATGAGGGGAGGGCGGTAGGTGTGGTCTACCTTGACTTAAGCAAGGCGTTTGACACGGTCTCCCACAGCATCCTCATAGGGAAGCTTAGGAAGTGTGAGTTAGATGAATAGACAGTGGGGTGGATAGATAACTGGTTGAAAGATAGAGCTCAGAGGGTTGTGATTAGGGGCACAGAGTCTAGTTGGAGGTCAGTGATGAGTGGTGTTCCCCAGGGGTCAGTACTGGGTCCAGTCCTCTTCAATATATTCATCAATGACCTGGATGAGGGGATAGAGTGCACCCTCAGCAAGTTTGCTGATGACACAAAGCTGGGTGGGGTGGCTGACACACCGGAAGGCTGTGCCGCCATGCAGAGAGACCTGGACAGGTTGGAGATCTGGGCAGAGAGAACCCTTATGAAATTCAACAAGGGCAAGTGTAGGGTGCTGCACCTGGGGAGGAACAACCCCATGCACAAGGACAGGTTGGGGGCTGACCTGCTGGAGAGCAGCTCTGTGGAAAGAAACCTGGGAGTCCTGGTGGACAACAGGATCACCATGAGCCAACAATGGGCCCTTGTGGCCAAGAAGGCCAATGGCATCCTGGGGTGCATCAAGAAGAGTGTGGCCAGCAGGTCAAGGGAGGTCATCCTCCTCCTCTACTCTGCTTTGGTGAGGCCGCATCTGGAGTACTGTGTCCAGTTCTGGGCTCCCAGGTTCAAGAGGGACAGGGAACTGCTGGAAAAGGTGCAGCAGAGGGCTGCAAAGATGATTAGGGGACTGGAACACCTCTCTTATGAGGAAAGGCTGAGGGATTTGGGTCTCTTCAGTCTGGAAAAAAGATGGCTGAGGGGGGATCTTATCAACACTTATAAATACTTAAAGGGTGGGTGTCAGGAGGATGGGGCCAGGCTCTTTTCAGTGGTGCCCAGGGACAGGACAAGAGGCAATGGGCACAAACTTGAGCATAAGAAGTTCCACCTAAACATGAGGAGGAACTTCTTTACCCTGAGGGTGGCAGAGCACTGGCACAGGCTGCCCAGAGAGGTGGTGGAGTCTCCAACTCTGGAGACATTCCAAACCCGCCTGGACGTGTTCCTGTGTAACCTGCTCTAGGTGACCCTGCTGTGGCAGGGGGGTTGGACTAGATGATCTCCAGAGATCCCTTCCAACCCTATGGTTCTATGATTCTGTGATTCTATGAAATTCGACAAGGAAAAACGCTGGATTCTGCACTGGGGATGGTGTAATCATGGATGTACGTAAAGATTGGGAGTCCAAAGGCTGGAATCCAGCCCTGCAGAAAGGGATGTGGGAGTTTTGGTTGACGATAAGCTCAATATGAGTCAACAATGTGCCTTGGCAGCTGAGAGGACCAACCATATCCTGGGGTACATTAAGCACAGAATTGTTAACTGGTCAAAAGAAGTGATTGTCCCACTATCTCAGCATTGGTGCAATCTCACCTCGAGTACTGAGTGCAGTTTTGGGCTTCACAATAGGATAACAAAATATTAGAATGTGTCCAAAGAAAGGCAATAAAGATGGTGAAAGGTCTAGAGGGCATGACTTATGAGGACTAGTTGATGATACTAGGTTTCTTCAGCTTAGAGGAGGCTGAGGGGTGACCTCATTGCTGTCCACAACTTCCTCATGAAGGGAAACACAGAAGGGGGCGCTGATCTCTTTGCTCTGGTGTCCAGCAAGAGGATGCAAGGGAATGGCTTAAAGCTGCATCAGGGGAGTTTCAGATTTGATATATGGAAAAAATTCTTCACTGAGAGAGTGGTCAAGCAGTGGAACAAGCTCTCCAGTGAAGTGATCATTGTCCCAGGCCTCCTGGTGTTGAAGAAACATTTGGGTTTAAACATACGGTTTAACTGTTAGGTTACCCACCTGTGTGGTGTTAGGAGTCGGACTCAATGATCCTTGTTGGTCCCTTCCAACTCAGGATATTCTATGATTCTATCATTCTGTGATTCTGCAGTTTAGCTTAAAAATTTAAATATTTCATCTTTCATTTCAAGTAGCACTGCCTTTTCTCTTCTTACTGGCACACAATAAAAAGCAATGAAGGAATTTCCCTTCGTTCCATTTTTTTTGTTGACTTCCATTTGTTCCCTTTGCAGTTGCTCTTCTTGCTGTTATTCAGCCTCTCCTCACAGGAAAACCTCTCAGGGCTCTAATCCTTTATTCTTACGTCTCCTCTGTTTATGGTAGATCTTATGCTGAGATTGGATGTATCAGCTGAACTTCGTTATAGCACTGATTCAAAAAATGGTATTATCAAGTTCTTGGAGTATTTCCTCCTCTGTTTGCTTACATAAGGTTTTTTGGTGTTATTGGTGTTGGTTTAATATCTGTGATGCACTGAGAAAGGTATTAATAGAAATGTTATGAATCTGCAAAGTTGCATTAAAGTCAGCAGAGGCAAATCAAGTTGCATGAACTGAAACTCTTATCCTTTAATATAATTTTCATATGTAACTATGAGATTTTCTGCGTGCATATTATGTTGTTATATTTTTAATTCTCTTTTGGGAAAAAAATTGGCCTGATGTGTTTATGTTAAAATGCAATATTCAGCTTCTGTCAATACTGGTCTTTGAAAAGCTTATTGATATTTGAAGATTCTGTCTTTCTTCTCTCTTTCTTTTTAATTGACCCAATTTAGAAAAAAGAATTTTGAAATGGAAGTTTTTAACTCTCTTTCTTGACAAGAAAATTGTCATGCACAGGATATTTATTCTGTCAAATATTGCTGTCGGCTAAAGCTGCAACTGGGAAGAAGTGGATAGGTCTATTTTGGAAATTTCTTCCCTGAGGTATCTGACCTTTGTTGCGATTTTGTTAAAATTACATGGAATAATTCTTGACTGTTTAGAATGTCAATAGCCAGAGGTTGGCATTAATGGTACATGATGGTGCAGCACTGTAAAGCATCTTGCTGTACAAGTGTGGTAGAACTGATGATTTTCTTGTATTTTGTCAGTTTCTGCTCTACATCCTCCCCCAAATCAATTGGAGGTTGCTCTGATGGGTTTGAATCCAGCCTTCATCTCCATGTCTGAAAGAGGCTTACACAATTCTTCTTTCCTTAAAAACTGTACTGATTTTGAATTGACAATTAAAAAGTCAGCACCTCCTATGCTCAAAAGCTGAACGGTGTCTTCCACTGTTCTGCTTTATCTATACCCATGTTGATTTTACAATTAAATCCTGCCAAAATTCTTCTTGTCAAATGCATATTGACACTCTTGGCTAAGTCTGATCAACTGTCAGCTTCCATGCAAAGCTCTCCAATGGCCTTCTCTCTCTCTCTCATTTATTGCTTTCCTGTCCCTTTCAGGATAAGTTCTAAGGTAATATGGGACAATGTTATGGCACTGTAATTAACTGGCATTAAGTACCCTTAGTCTTATGCTTTAAAATAAAGTATCTGTATACAAGCTGCATACTGGGAACAGCTTAGACTGCTCCACAATGATCAAGTTCCATTGCTGATGATTTTCCCTGAGACAATTGAAATTTTTTATGAATGTTGCAATATGGTACACTGAAGATCTCCACACCTTTATTATTTCCTTGATCCACAACTCCTTAAAGCCTTTTGTTCCTACTGTTACTTCGCTCGGCTGCTTGGAGAAGTAACATCTTTTCTCCAAACTCTGTTTCTCCAGGTAGTATCAAGCATGATGCCTAGCTTTGATCCACTCCCTGAATCCTCTTCAGCTCTCATTTTTCCAAGTCCATCAAATGTCCTGCATTGAACATGAGATTTGCTCCCCTGTGCACCTCTTACAGACCAACTCTGGACTTTCTCCTGCTCCATGATCCTGTGGATAGTGTTATGTAGTAGCTAGGGTCATGCTTAATTAATAGGGTCTCACTTTCCAAGGAGAATCTCTTTGACCTGTTTAGGTGGTATGAAAGTCCTTGAGCATTCTGTCTTCCCAAGATCTCCAAAAGCAAGAAAGCCCTTTTCTGGTGAGTGGTTCTTTGAGAATGTCAGACTGGTTGTTTGAGAAAGTCCAACAGATCCTCAAAAATCAGTACTAATGGATTGATTCATTTACATTCTCCCATCTGCACCAAAAATGCCAGTATCTAGGTAGGAGATGGGATATATTATTACGTGATGCTCATGGGACTCCTTTAGTACGAAAATTGCAGTAGAAATATATTATTATCTATCTCAAAATACACTGAAATAATCAGTCCCACACTCATCACCATGGTATCTGAACATCTTTGGGATGATATAATAATGTAATTGATCTAAAAAAGGTAGTGTAATTATACCTCTGCTGCAATATTTCACACATAGAGACTATTTATAATGAATACTCTCTTACTTAAGTTTTGAAAGGATCTATTTTCTTCAATGAGAGACAGTGGGATAATTTATAGACAGGAAAGCTCTTTGATTGGGAAAAGTATTAGACCTTAAATAAGAAGTTTGGTGTTTGTATTTGAGCAATTGATTGACTCCTTGCACCTCAGGGCTCCTCAACAAGAAAAGATAACAAGGCTTTCTTTTACTCTGATGTGTCTTCTCTGGTTGGATGCTCAATACTCAGAGAAATGCTCATTCTGAGGACTCTTCTTACCCAGATTTAGCATCTGAAATGTAAGCTTCTGTTCAAAGATAGTCATCTTGGCTCCTTCTGGAGTCAATAGGGACAAACAGAAACCACCAGAAAGAATGACCTATCTCATACCAAGAAGGGTGTCTGATGGGTGGGACAACTGACTATAATTACAATTCCTTCATAATAGATGGAACTTAAATAACCAATTTAGACCCGTTCCTAAATAAGCGTAAGCACTTCACTACCTTTCTGAAGTTGGACTATAGTGCGTTAATTAGGTCATGAATTTTCTCTTCTGCACTGCATTTTCTCTTGCTGTATGTGAAGCCCCAAAAATATACAAATTCCACAGGGCTTGAAGGTGGTTTTACATAGTGTATTTCTTTATATATATATACTCACACATGCATATTTATACATACACACATAAATATACATGTTATAGTCATCAATTATAACAATACAGTGATGTTACAACATACATACTAGTCTAGCATTGCAGTGCTGAAAAGAGCACAAACAAAACCCTTGCATCTTAAGCAGCAGAAACAAAAGAGCTTATGAACTCCTTAATACATAAATATTTTCCTGTTTCTGCTGCTTGCCTGAGAAATGTTTTCCAAAATGAGGGGGAAAATCTTCAGTACAAGCTTAAAGCCTTGTTTAGGAAAGTATTTAATGGGGGATTATTTTATGCATGTATTTTAGTCTTGTTGCCTTTGGGAGGACTGAAGAAACATGCAAAAGTTAAGTAAATGTCATGGTTAAATAATGCATCTATCTAAATCAGGAAAAGTGAAATGATGACTGTAACTGATCGAACTCCTCTCAAAGGTCAAATGCTGCCAAGCATTGATATTGGGGGGGGCTTTTTGGTTGTTTCTTCAACCATGTTCCATTTTGTAACATGGCTTAAAAATTTCTTTGCAACGTTTTAATTCACAAATTTAATTATAGTTCAAACACCTGCAAGCAGTCATTAAAATTTCCCTTTAACCAGATTCTCTTTTATTTTATGATCTTCACACACACACACACCCCCACACACACAAAACCCTAATTAAATTTTGGGATTTTTTATGCCCAATTTGCAATTTCTGATTTTCACTTTCTTCATTAATTAGATAAGGAAAAAACCATAGGGTTTTAATTACTCAAGATACGTGCGAACATATCTTCATTTTCAATTAAAGGTGAGATAGGATGTATGAAGAGATATTAACTAACATAGTAATTTTTCTTTTATTATCTTGACAGAAAACAAAATTATCATGAGATGTTATCAGGAGGACTGTTTGTATTTCTTAGGAATCTCTTGGATATGTCTTAAATTGAAAGAAATTCAATTAGAGGAGGAAGAAATAAAGGCCCAAATCTTCAACAAGACCTGTAAATGATTTCAGCATTTCTGACTTCCCTTAGCAGGATCATTCCCAGTTACACATATTCTAATTTCACAAGTGGATTTTACTGGGGTAATATGGCATTTGGTATACATACCCTCCAGTGAAGAAAATACTGATTTCAGTGAGTTCAAAGTCAGGTTTAACACATACTGGTAGTCTGTCTTCCTAATTTTATGAGCAAAATATGTATATGAATACGTATGAATTGCTCATAAAAAATCTTTCTAAAGGGGAGGAAAAGTCAATGGGATGATAAATGCCAATGAGTAGAGAATAAATATACTGGGAAAGACCACAGGCAAAGTCCATAATAACTCACTGCTCATGCCCAATACTCAAGAATCGAATGAGATGGGTGGGTATCTAACACACCTTTGTTAACACACAGCTCCCTGAATCACCAGGACATCAGCTGTACAGTTGCATTTCTCACTGTTGGGTTATGAAGAGCTGGTGAGTGCCACATCATAGCAGTCTGGTAAGTCATATAGCGACTTCTCTGAATTATTTGTTTTTCAGGAACGACAGTGCCTCTGCCTTGTCTTTTTGTCCTTCTTTTATACCATGTACCACAAAAGCCCTTCAAACCTGTCATTTGTTCTCTACTCCGAATAAAGTAGAAATGGATGTCTACACCAAAGCTGTCACAATCATTTAGAGATAAATAAACTACGGCATAAAGGAACCAATCCGCCTATGTTATGGATTAATTTAACCTGGTTTTAGGGAATTGCAGATATACCCATGACATTAAATATGTTTTCTTCCTTATAAATTATGTAAAGAAGATAATACCAACTTTAATGGAGCCATCTTTCCAAAATGAAGTAATCTCAAATCATCAACACTGACCATATCACATCTGTCCCACAGACAGATTTCCCTGTTTTGGTGCTTTTATTTTGTTTTGGGTTTTTTTTTTTTTTTTCCTATTGTTGTTAGGCCAGAGATCTTTTGAGACTATGAAATCCACCCTCAATTTAGATTTGCAAACTCGCAATTGTAAAGAAAAATAATACATACTGTCATTTCAGCATATTGCTGGTAATCTGCTTAAAAATTAAAGAGGCTAAAGCAGATGCAATAAACATAGTTATGCAACCTGTCATAGCTTTGAGTAATCAAACAGCGTCTTCTGCGTAAAGTAACCATGTACTTAGGACTGTGGATATTACCCCAGTCCTTCTGTAATGGAGTTTAACCTTAGAATTTATCTTGATTCTACTTTTTAGCCAAAGGCACTACAGTTACATAGGCAATGCTCAAAAACCTTCTAATATTTGGAGCAGTCAAGACATACAAATTTATGGCTAGTAATGTGGTTCTTAAATTTCTGTTGTCACCATAGTCTAGAAGGACGTAGGATTTAGAAAGTCTTAGGGATAACACTGGTCTGGACGTGAAGGCTGTGTAAATTTAACAGTGTTTGGGCACAGACCCAAGCAGGTGAAATATACCATTGACACTGTTAAACTATCTGAATGGTCCTTGGAAACCTTTGGGTCTCATCTACCTTAGAGTTTCCTAAATAACAGCAAGGCAGAGCTCAAGAATTAGCCCAGTCCCTCACTAACGAGTAGTTTGGATGTGGCCACCACGCTGAAGGCTTGGAGAGTTTAATAGTGGGCATATAGTATGACTATTTAAGTGGATATTGGGGATGGAGGACAGGTCTTGTGATGACAAACGTCTCATTTTATCTACCAGGACACTTGCCTTAGATGAGGATCCTCTCGGTTGGAGGATGCTTGGCACTGTGAAGCAATAATAGAGGGAGCCTAGGTGGCTTGCTCACACTTTGCACTTATCTTCAAGGTTAAGGATAAAGGAGGTAAGTAATACCTCGTGTAGGATTCCTTGGGTCATCTTGCATAAATTCTTTAGCCTTTATGTAGTTCATTTTCCCTGGTTAAAGAAAAGGAAAAATATCTGTCATACTTTGCAAATGTCTGGGTTAAAAGTGTTGTAAAAGGAGGCTTTGCTATGACTGTCAGTGATGCTGTTTTTAATGGTTTAGTTTTTCGAAGCCCAAAGTCCTGGTGGAGACAATTAAAGCCTTTCCAGATCTAGTTGATTAGCACTGTACTTACTTACCAGTCCTAAAGACTGCTTTTTCAATGGGGACAGTATTTTGTCCAAATTTCCTTCAGTGGTTCTGAAATCTGTATGTAGACACCTAAAATACGTGGCCTGGTTTTCAAAGGGCAGGGCATTCACCACTGCTCTTTAAATGAACTGCTGAATCCTCACTGCCATGGGAAATGAGAGCATTTGTTTGGAAGGATTTACACTGGCTGTTAAGTATCAATGAAACCAGGATTTCTGAAAGACATTAATGATTTTGTGTGCCTCCATTCATAAGGTGGGGAGTTCAGACAGAGACATGACAAAGGATTTTGGTTTCTAAAAGGTACCATGCAGTAGCCCTAAGAAAATAAGATCTTTTTAAGGTGTTCCAAGTTAGACACGCAGAATGAAAGGTCACATATGAAAATCACCAAAGATACCCACAGGCAGTTATCGCATACAGAGTTCTCCAGTTTTAATTAGCAGAGAATGAATCATTCCATAGAGGGTGAGTTAAATAAAGAAAAAAAGAGAAGCAGGGTGGGAGCGAGGGGGGAAATCAAACTAGATTTCAGTAATAGACAAATACTAGTTCAGGCCAAGGTAATTTAATTATTTGAAATAAGAACCAAAGTAAATGACAACACTGCAATGGAATTTGGTTACCTATAATGCTTTTCAAGCTTAAGGTAATCAGAAGCCTTTTTTTTTTTTTTTTTTTTTTTTAGCAAAGTAAATACATGAACTGCATACTTAACTATCACTGAATGTTGTAAAAAATATTTATGGATTTATTTGGCAGTTAACAACACGGCCTATAGCAATTAATAGTTTTTATTTACAGAACTCAGTGCTGATAATGGACAACTAATAGGCATGCTTAATTGGCTTTTAACTACTGGTATCTTGTTATAGTATTTTCCTCTTTGCCCAATGGCAGCAACATTCCTCAGGATTTCAATCTGAGTTTAATGTGTTGCTCATTTTTAATTACATTTTTATTGCTTATGCAAATGTATGCTCATTTGTGTGGCAAGCCAGGGGTCAGTAACAAGGACGGTTCTGGCATGTTTCTCTATTCAGTGCCTGCATTGTAGCTTCTTCCTGTTCGTTTTTCCTCAATGTGGGAATAATTGGCTCCTTCCCCAGCTCCTTGAAGAAAGCACCCAAATAGCAGAAAAGTTCATGCCAGGAATGCAGACATCCTGACTGGTGGATGGGTGATGCAAGCTTTGATTGAGTTATCACAGTAAAAATTGTTCTCTTTTCAGGCAGCAGCCTGCAAGGCTGGCATCACCTGGATTTACCAGCTTGTGTTTATGAGCCGACCTGGCTATTGCTGGCAGAGGAAAAAATGTTGACCTGGCAGAGGTGGAAATTGCGATTGAGATCTGTCGTCTGAGCTGAAGGAGCTGACACTATTAGGTTATAGTCTATTTGTCTCTCCTCCTTCACTGCTTTCATGCAAATAAAAATCTCACTAGCAAGGGCAAAACCAAAACAAACAACTACACAGAGTACCAGTTTGGCCGTAATTGCAAAAGCAATCCCCCTTTTTAAGTCAGTAGCCAGTGGAGGCTGAGATATGCCTCCAAAGACTTTTGAAACAAATCAAAAGCTTGGACATAGAGCCAGAAGGGAGAGAAAATGGAAGTTTGACATGAAGCAGGATGAATGTTTGGGGAGCCGAGTCAGGGATCTCCATGGCCAAGAGAAGATCCAGGTGGAATGGACATCTTTTCCCAACAGACCCCCACTCCCTGAAGTATGTAGTCTGTTCTCAAGAACTGGATATCCAAAAAGGCCTCAGAGCCATCCATCAGCGTTGGTTTTATTGGTCCTAAGCAATTGAAGGGAAAGATGACTTGCTCTTATGTCAGTAGATGGCACTGTTTCTATGAACTACTGACGTACACTCAAAAAATGCAGCTGTATCTCCATATATTCTACACAGGGAGAAACCAAACCAAACAAAGCCAAAGCAAACAAACTGAAAAAAAACCCAACACGCCCCCCCAACAAAAAAAAAAAACAAACAAACAAAAAAAAAAAAAAAAAACAAAAAAAAAAACCAACCAAACAAACAATAGTAAAATAACATTTTTGAAGTTATAAAATTAGTACCCCGAAGTTCGAAAATGCCTGAACTAATCTAAGGTTGTTCATTATACCTTATCCTACCCTTGCAGTCTGTATGCAGTATGAAATAGTCTTCACTCATATGCTCTCGTTTTCCACTTCCAAAGGACCGCTGCCTCAGTTAATGCAATGAATAGAGTTGATCTGAGGATAAGACAACTGCATGGGATAAAGAAGAATATCCTTTATCCAGGATTCATTGGTGTTTTGTATTGAGGAACAGATGGAGGCACTGCATTTGTCTGAGGAAGGAATCTGTGGATGTTCACTAAGTTGCACATGAAGAGTGGACTTGTTGCATCCAGGTTGAGCTGGATGTAGTGTGTTCATGCAGTGGCTACTCACCTGGTTATCTAGCCATGCAGACAAACATCTGGAAATATCCAAATAACCAAACTCCTGAAATACCCACTGGACAAAATTTCTGCGCAGGACAAAAATGAAGATATATTCAAGGAACATGTCTTGATTGCATGGGTAGCCCTAACAGCATCACCCATCAAGATCCATCTCATTAAGAGTTATGGCATGGCTAATAAGGTTACTTTATCTATGGTAATTTAATGTAGTTTTAAAATATATTTTCCTAGTTTCTTTTACACTTATATCACAGAGTTTCTTCCGTTTTGTGTCTTTTCCCTAGTATTTCATGGGAGTCTGGAAGGACAGATGTCAAGAGAACATGAGAAATGTGGCCATTGGTGTCTCTTCATACCAGCCACTCTGCAATAGGTGGGAGTGAGAAAGGAAACCTTGAAGTGTCAGATTCAGATAAGTCCAGCCACTCTGCAGTGATCCCGGATGAACCATCAAATCAAAACCAGGACAGAATATGTAAAGACTGTAGAGCTAAACTGACTGAGAAAAGGTTCTTCAGAGCATTTTCAAATAATGTTGGGTTGTTTTGGTTTTTTTTGTTCCCATGGGCAAAAAAGCATAGTGTGATGGCACTCTACTGTTTCAGAAAAAATAGAGGCTTTTCTTGACATGAACAACTGCCTCAGAAATACAGGAACAGTTTTTTTAAAATTTCTCTAGAATTACGGAAGTTAGATATGTTGTAAGAGAAATGTTTGCCAAAGGAGGAAGTTAGACAAAGTTACCAGCAACCTAAAATACAACTTTAAAATGCAACAAGAAAGGCTGCCTTATTGTAGGTAGAACTATAACTTCTTATGGGAAATGGTAATTTCCCATACATTAACAATCTTCACAGTTTCTTATGAGAATTTGGTGTGGAAAGGGAAGTAGAAAAATCAGGGATGCTGCGAGGACAGATAGAAGGACGTTCTCCTCCTGCCCTTCCCAGGAACTGTTCTCATTCTGCCTCCCGTAAGGAGCAGAGTTACTTCAAACTCAACGTTTCAACCTCCAAGGTGTCTCGTTGGAAACGCCTCTTTGCTTTAACTTGCATAGTGAAAAGAAATGGGAAAGAAATGAATCAACTCACCTGCTGGTTTCCAACTCTGTGACATTCAGTGCTTCTCAGGGACAGCATTTTTCTAAAGAATATATCATTGGCATCTACTTTCTATTTTCTTGAAATGTTTTTAGGTGCTGGCAGCCCTTCTGGGAGGTGTTTCTCTGTAGAGCCGCTAATACTGCTCTGGAGTGATCCAAACTGTTCTTTGCATTTCGGCTGCTGAGAGATCACCTCTGTAACAGTCTGCATGAAAGCTGTCACACCACTCTGTTATTGGCCTTTGACTGATTTAATGAAATCATTGTCAGAAAAAAAGAAAAAAGAGACAAGAAAAAAAGTACTTAGTTGATAACTTTGGACGTGAATTCCTTTATTTGTCAAAAAAACCAGGAGCAGGGCCATAGTGATACCACACAGGTTTGTGTTATCTGTACTAAGAGAGGATGCCTTCAGGCTCAGCAGACCCTTGGGACACCCTGAATCCCATCTGGATGATATGATCAGAAGCTATCATTGAAAAACCCACACTGAAATTATCATCCTGATGAAGTTTCCTAGAAACAGAGCAGTTTTGACTGTAGCAGAAACTGACCACAATCTGGGGAAATAATGTTTTCCTTCCTTTACACAAGGCTCCAACTCTGGCATTTGTTTCCTCCACTAAACTCCTAGCTAAACACTATGTGATCAATCTGTGGTCCAAGAGGCTACTAAAAACCAGTGGTGAATTTTATTTATCTGAGGACAAATCCCACTCTCCAAAAAAACCTTGAATCTCCACATTTTTTACATGTGACGCACTAAATAATTGGGAAAATGAACTTCCATAACATCTTACTTCAAGCACTGCTTGAAAGTTTTCTGGGGTTTAAGTAAGTCCTCTGGTGGTAGTGTAATGAAAGAAAGAAAAATTGGGATCATTGTAGTTGGATATTACAGTGGCTTTTTTTATATTTTTTAATGATGAGTTGAAAGAAGGAATTGCTCTCTACTTTCCTTCTTGCATAGCTCTTTGGAATCTATGGATTTACAGAGCTATTGCAGAGCCATGTATTACTATTATCACTGTGGATTGCTACCAAGGAAGATATTGTGGAGCTGATCTTTTTTTAATGACGTTGTACTCAATTACTACATATTCTAGTCTTTCTCCTTGCTGTGTTTCTATTTCTGTATGTTTTTTAAAAGAAGGTGGGGGTCTGGGGAAAGGGAGAGGCATTTTCTCTGGTAAATCAATTAACTTCTCTGATCCAGCAAACTGTGAAAAAAAACAATAACTCTCTTTAAATGTTCCATTAGGGCCCAGTAACAGCTCATTAGATTATACAAGGTATGTGTAATTGCCCAGAAAAGATGCACTACCTTCCTGCAATGCTTAATTTAATCTCCACTCTTTACATACAACTATAACCACCCACTAAACAAGATTCATGGCCTCGTGCCCGATGGTATGTGTGTATGTGTGTGTGTTTTAAACATAAGAATGTGTTTAAAAGTCAAAACTGGCATGGCTGTATTTCCAGTTGCTTGCTATAATCTTACAAAACAAGGCTGTGGAGGACAGGCATTGCCATGCAGAACAGTTTCAAGTTGATTGGAAATCCCTCACTATATTTTGTCTTTGAAAACAAGATACTTGTATGTATAATTCTACTGTTAGATTTCTATGTACTAGAAGTCTTTTTTTTCTCTCTTAGCTGCCATGGCAGAAGAAGCAGAGACTCAGTTTTTCCACAAAGCCTTGTCTTTTCCCCTTTCTGGATGCTTCCTTTTAATATTAAAACATCTATTATTAAATACTAAATACCCTTGCTCTCCCCTCCAGTACAGAAATGAGATCCCCATGATCAGCTCTGCCTCTGTTCACCTCTGCAGGCTTCATAGCTGAGTGTTTGAGCGCCCCGGAGTCCTTAACACCAGGGAAGTTCACACTTCCATGCTTGATAGCTACAACACTTCCAAAACCCTGATTTCATCTGAAAGGGATCATTGGGACAAGTTGCTGGTTTTCCCATATTAAGAACTCTTTCTTCATCTTCAGGTGAATCAGGATATGAGGCAGTATTTTCTTTTTTTTTAATTTATTTTAACTTACCTGAAAATATTTCTAGCAGAGACAGTATGGCAAAAAAAAAGGAGACGAAATACTGAAGACTAGCACTTCCATTGGTACCTTAAGAATAGGCAAAACATGACATACAAGGAAAAATTTCCTGGAAACCTGTTGCTTCTGGAGCTCCAACCTTACTGTGAAGGTCTAGAACATCCAAATGTTGCAGATGTATGTGGGAGGGATTATCGGGCCTGACGTTCAACCTGGACTACTGACACAAGCACTAATTGCATTATTAAAACCTTCTGTATTTTTGAATAATCGCTGTCTAAAATGCATAGTCCGTCAACACAACCCAGTGCTTTTATGCACAGGTAGGGAACTTTGGTATGCTAGCCTAGTATCACAAAGCCTACTTAGTCTCTTGTCACGTGACAGTCCTGTTCCTAGATATCTCACAGGAAAGCCTGTGTTCCTGTGATTGATCAGATAAAGGAAAGGAGAAACAGCTAAAGCTTATGAGTCTCTTCTTGCAAGAGCTAGACGTTGAACTACTTTTTTTTTTTAAAGTAAACATATTTTACTAAAAAATAAACTTTCTCTCCAGGTCTTTTTCGTATTTTCTGATAACTACAAAAAAAAAAAAAAAAATTCTTTTTTTTCATAAAATCTCATTGCAAAATTTTGAATGGCCAGAACTCCAAACCAATGCAACAGGGCGGTAGGGATACAACATTGTTTCCAGTCCCAGTTCTCTGAAAAGCATCTCCTCTGCTGTTCTGTTTCTTTCCATTTTTTCCCCATACTGATACAAAACTATTTTTTCTTTTTGTGCCAGACTGCACAACACATCAATCCTTATTTGTAGCTCTCATGATTTCCAGGTTATTGGTTTATAACAAACAAATAGGGGTTTCAAGTTCTCCCTGATGTAGACCCCGTTGGACAGTCATTGATTTCGCTGGGATTAAGAATGTTAAAATGGCACTGGGGCAGAAAATTCAGTACTTTCTATAGTGACATGGTAGGCATGTATCAGCCATACAAATGTGGAAGGGAAATGAACACAGGCCACAGTGTATTTTACTTGCCACAAAAACAATTTCATAGAATCTTAAAGCCTGCCTACAATTTATCATGTTGTGATGGAGGTACGGAGGTACCATGAAACTTTTCTTCTAGGTGGCTGAGATTTGCTGAAACAAAGCCGGACACCTGGACAGTAATACACACTCCAGTTGTATTAAGGCAAAATGGAGTCCTCTTGCACCTGGAGTAAAAATAAACCCTTTCCCAGGCCCTCGGTGTGAATATGTTCAAATGCTTCTGATATTTTAATTTACAGACTACATTGAGAGGTAAGACATAAGAAGAAGGCTGACTTCTAGACCCTTATTATTCTGTCTAGGCATCTCAAAAATTTCATATAGTTCAGCGAGTACAGATGTTTTGAATTCCTTAGTCAAGCTGAAAATATAGAAAAAGAGGGAACTGTATTGAAATAGACCCATGAAATGAAAAGGTTTTGCTGTTAAATAGTCCCACAAAATGCGCTTTCTGGTTTCACAAAACCTCTTTTTTTGAATCCAATAGAAGCATCTGGGTTTAGCAATGTTTTAGAGTTGATAAGTCTTTAAGTGAATTTTGAAAGGAAAAATCATTTCAGAAGTAAATTACTGAAGAACTTCATTATGAAAGTTCTTTCCTTCCTGCCTTCCTGTCTTCTTTGCTTCCTTCTCCTCCCTCTCCTCCCCTTCCTTTTATTCTTCCTCTTAATTTCTCTTTCACTTTCTCTCTCTTTCCTTTGCTCTTTCTCTTAATTACTATCGATTTGTAAGTTGAGCACAGAACTTTAGGTCCAAACTAATATGCAACAAAAAAATGTTCTGTGGTTTTAAGTGGAAGATAACGTATAAACTCGTGCAAACAAAACAACAACAACAAAAAAAAAAGGTAAAATTAATACAGGAAAAAGCAGGGAGGCTCAGTTCTTCCCAGTTGCAGATTCATGTTTTCCTGCTTTTCTTTTCACCCTTTTTACATAGCACAATAGCAGCACTGAGACCAGTGAACCGGGGTGTAATTTTGGAAATCAGTTTTTACACGTCTGATGAGCTAAACTCCCGAAGGCTGCACAAGAAGAGATAGATGTTAGACACTTCTACACGGACAGTGTTTCTGTAATTCTTTACAACGCTTTTTGGGAGTCATTTTTGCCTAAGAAGTCATCAGAGGCTATCAGAGAGCTTCCACAAGTACCCTTGTAGTAGTCTGATAGATGACCACCACTCTCCTGGGATGAAGCATCCATGAATACCTGATGCAGTGTTATATAGAAACCTGACC
Source organism: Alca torda (assembly GCA_008658365.1). NCBI lineage: Eukaryota > Metazoa > Chordata > Aves > Charadriiformes > Alcidae > Alca > Alca torda. The sequence goes on from CM018077.1 coordinate 161,298,953, forward strand.
TAGTAGGAGTCTGAAAAGTCAGGTAATATATGCAGTGAGATACGGCATATTCTGGAGAAGAGAAGGCTCCAGGGAGATCTTATAGCAGCCTTCCAGTCCCTGAAGGGGGCCTACAAGAAAGCTGGGGAGGGGCTGTTTACAAGGGCATGTAGCGATAGGACGAGGGGCAATGGTTTTAAACTAGAGCAGGGCAGGTTTAGATGAGACATTAGGATGAAGTTCTTTACAATGAGGGTGGTGAGACACTGGCACAGGTTGCCCAGAGAGGTGGTGGAGGCCGCATCCCTGGAGACATTCAAGGCCAGGCTTGATGAGGCTCTGAGCAACCTGATCTAGTTGAAGATGTCCCTGCTCACTGCAGGGGGTTGGACTAGATGGCCTTTAAAGGTCCCTTCCAACCCAACACATTCTATGATTCTATGATTCTATACAGGAGGAGGGTTTGTTTTTTCCCCAGATGTGATGGCTTTACAGGGCTTATTAACGGACATGCAGCATCCATAAAGTGTGTGGATCTGAGTTTGCATGTTTCTGTCCCTTGCATTCTTGGCCCTGAAAATAGTGAAACAGAACCAACTCTAATTTCTTTGAACAGTAGACATATAAATTGATTCAGGAAAGCGCCATTCTTCTACTCCACATTTAAGCACACTCTTTAAACCTACTAGAATTGGGCAAATGTCTAATTGGTAAGTTCTTGGGTAAATGCCATGACAAATAAGAGGATTGTTTTGGTTTTCTTATACTTCAGTTATTAATTAATATAATAATGTAAATCTTTATACTAAGGCATGGATAGATATGAGTCGACTAGTATAAACTGTATAATTCCCACATAACCTCTCTGAAAGGCCAAGGCTACTCTGCCAAGGCCATATAGGTCTTGGTGTTTTGATACCAGTTACCAAAATCACTCAAGTTGACTCATGATTCTAGACAAATATAAATCTAGTATCCTGCAATGGATGTTAGTGGTGTTGCTTCATTCCAGTCCAAGTCTCATCAGAAGTAATCAAGCACAGCAATGGAGAGATTGTTCTCTGTAGGACAAGTGACAAGCAATCTCTGAACCAAACTTATATTTCCATGCTTGGTATAAAAACACGATGAAAAAAATAATAAATATTGGGAGCATAGTGGTGGCAAATTGAACAGCATTAGGAATTAAATGGTGATGAGAAATGGGAATTGACACAATTGAAATGAAACTTTAAATACGGGTTTATTCACAGTAAGACGTGTTTGGACCTAAATGACTTCTTTCATCTTATTTGACATCCCCCTCCCTCTGAAAATGTTTGAGAGTGGTTTTTACAACTCTACAGGAACATAAAAATGCAAAGCTATGTGTGTGGAGGAGAAAGTTTAACATCTATGTTTGGCTAAAGTCTTCTATAACACCTCAGCATCTTTAATATTCACCAAACTGTGAATAAGCGATACCTTTTTTTTTCTTCTTTTCTTTTTTTTTTTTTTTTTTCTTCGCAGAAAGCAAAGTCCCAAACCTGCTGGTGACTTGGAACATTATGTGACCCAGAATGAATGGACAGATGAACAAAGTATCTTATGGGAGCAGTTTTAACAATTACTGAAACTTGTAAAATTTTTTTCATAATAAGCCGTATCATCTACTACTAATAATACTAATACAAGCACTTATGGTAATAATAACCCAAATTTAATAACAAGCCAGCAATAGTAGTTTGCTCTGTGTATGTGCTCAAACCACTTTACATACATTATAAAGTCATGGATCATTTGAGAGCGCCTCAGGGAAAATAATGTGGTAAATGTTGTATAAGTATTATCTTGAAGCGTTGAGCCCGTTCGCTATGAGCTGATGCCACTTTCAGCTCATATTCCAGCTTAACTGGTAAAAAAATACAAGAACAAGGAATTTTAAGTGGGACTTGCATTACTTTGACTGGGTGTGCATTTGTAATTTGCACACATAATTAGGTGGCAGAAATGCCACAAGTGACCCTTGTCTCATCAGAAATTCAGACATCACAATGCTGAATGTGAAACCCTTGCAGTATTACTCCCCAATGAGCCAAGTACTGTATTACAAATCTTACTAAAGCACATTGTTCCAAATGTAGAATACCTTTGAGACAATTAAATCACCATTTGTGATGAGAAGAAAGAAAGAGAAAAAAAATCTAAGCATCAAATAAACCATTTGACTTGTTTGGTGTAGGTAACCTGTTGCACAGATGGGGGAGCTCAGGTACAACAGAGAGGACAGCAGCATTTCCAGGGCTCTGTTTAGGTGACAACCCTAAAGGGAGATCTGCCGAGGACTCCCTGAGAAATGAAAAATTCTCCTTTTAGTATCACTAGTGAGCAAGGAGTTAAATCTCTAAGCAATTTCAAGAATGCAGCTCAGGTCTCCCACCTTTTCGCTCACTACATCAATCACAAGAACTAGATACTTAAGTCAGTCCAATTATTTCCATTGATGTCCTTGAACTTGATTAAGTTCTGAGTTATGACTTTATGTATTGTATGCTCAGTAGGGGAGCGTTTAAACAGTCAAGATTGGGCTAGGAGAATAAAGAGATGCTATCACGAGAATGGAGACTAGTTTGCAGTGGTCTTACCAGTGGGCTACAACACTGAGTCTACAGTACACTGACGACTGAATAATGTGTAAACTCCTCCAAAAAGACAGGGATTCAAAGGGAAGAAAACACAGCATAAAATCATAGAATCATAGAATGGTTTGGGTTGGAAGGGACCTTAAAGATCATCTAGTTCCAACCCCCCTGCCATGGGCAGGGACACCTCCCACTAGACCAGGCTGCTCAAAGCCTCATCCAGCCTGGCCTTGAACACCTCCAGGGATGGGGCATTGACAACTTCCCTGGACAACCTGTTCCAGTGCCTCACCACTGTCAAAGTAAAGAATTTCTTCCTAATATCTAATCTAAATCTCTCCTCTTTCAGTTTAAAACCATTACCCCTCATCCTATTGCTCCACTCCCTGATAAAAAGTCCCTCCCCAGCTTTCCTGTAGGCCCGGTTTAGGTACTGGAAAGGGCTGTAAGTTCTCCACGGAGCCTTCTCTTCTCCAGGCTGAAGAACCCCAACTCACTCAGCCTGTCCTCATAGCAGAGAACATACAGCCCTCTGATCATCTTTGTGACTCTCCTCTGGACTTGCTCCAACAGGTCCGTGTCCTTCTTGTGCTGAGGACTCTGGATCATTTCCCACCTTGACTGTTAACTGCACTTCTGGAGTTGGCAGCATGAGTTTTAAGTCCGTGAAGTAAAAAGGCAGCTCAGACAGGGCCCTAGGGGAGTGCTGTAGAACAAAGCTGATCTAGCAGCAGGGATTTTGCCATTGAATGTGTTTTAAAAATAAAGCAGTCGGCAATAAATTTAGCAAGGGACCTGGTCCTTATTGTGTCTTGGCTGTGCTCTGAGAAATTTCTGAGGTGTGCAAGTCGTAGGGCTTTGGATCTGACCCTTTCTCTTCCAAGTCATCTCCGTGAGTAATCTTTCCCTCTCCCTCCTAAACTGAGAAGGGCAACACTATTCCACTTTCTATTCCCTTTCATTTTGTTTTCATATTTCCACCTTGAGGATGGGCATAGTGAAATAAACCTTTTCACCCAAGATGTTGATTCACAGCATAATCTGATGTAAACTCTTGCATCTTTAGAAACTTTCTGTTTAATGACCTCAAAGGCCATCAGACACAGAGGACCAGATTGTCCTGTAGTGTAGACGAGATCATGAAGAACATAGCCAGCAAGGGCAGTGAGGCTTTGCACTGATGTTGACATGGAGAGAGCCAAATGCCTATCAGCTGTTCAATGAACATTGTTTTTCTTAGAAACAGCTGCCAACAATAAGGATGATATTGAGTTAACCCATTTAGGACACACTCTGTGACTATTTTTTTACTATTAAAATAGAATGAGAGAACAGCATACATTTTGAAGTAAAGAACTACACAGTGCACCGGTTGTTGCCACCACAAGACACCTGAGTTGAATAACCAGGCGGTCAAACCACCACTGTGAGCTCAACATCAGTGAACCTTGTGTTTAGGAAGAACCAAACTAAGGTTATTAGTGGGGCACTCTGTTCAGCTTGTTCCCTTTCTAGGGAAAATACTTGAACAAGAAGTTACCTCTGGACTAAGGTGCTGAGTGCTTGGGCTCACTCTGCACAGTTTGGACCAAGTCCTCATTTTAGTTTCTTCTTGCACGTAGATGATAAGTCTAAACTTTGGAATGGAGCTGTGACTTGCTGACTGTTTTCATAAACTCATAATGTTCTAATTTAACTAAACCTTGCATTTTCTGAGTGACTGCAAAGGTGGACTTTTCCCCATTTATCCATGTATACTCTCATATCCCAACAAAGTTGAATGTATTTTTTGTGCTGCATTAACCTGAAGAGAATGCCCTGAAGTTAGCGTAGGGTGCCAACAAGCTTCCTCTCTCACTGGGGTAGAATTCAGGTACCTAAACAGAAATGTCTAGAGGCAATTTAAAAGCCCTCAGTTATTTGAGGTATCTGCTAGCAGATATAGTATGGAAACCGCAGAAAACCTGTGCTGTGTTGAATTAGCAAATGGATGTCAGGCAGGTGAATGGGAGCACCTGGCCAAACCGGTTTCAGAACACAAAAGGTGAGATGCAGGGAGCTGTCATTCGACTCAGCTCCATCTTGCCTCAGCAGACGCTTATTGATCCCTATCTACATAGAGACAACTTGGGGGGAGCTGTGGAAATGGCTCAGCCCGGGGTGGTCTCAACACTGCATTACAATAAGAACGGAAACAGAACCTAAACCCAAATGGTGCCTTTAAGAAACAAAATGCCCTGAGTCACGTCCCACCACTATATCACAAAACAAACATTGCTGTCTAAGGGGCCATCAAACCACCAGAGATAACCATCCCAGATAGTTTAATCCATTCAAGCACAGTCCCAGAAACAGGATATTTAAGTCCAAAGTTTTGGGGAGCAAAACCAGAGAATCTTCCGAAGATACAGCTGGCCTGTAGGAGATTCTTCTCCCCCTTGTCCAGGGCGCTGTGCGAGGTAACTGACCGGGACTGAGTGGCTTTACCTGAGAGAGAGGTTAAGAGATTTAATAACGTACGTGTGATGTCTAGGATGCTCTAAGATCGTGTTTTGTGCACTCGTTTAAAGTATTAATATCTAGGGCGTTGGTGGTTTGTGTTGTTACTTTTCGACATCACTTGTTAATAGTGTATTCTGTGAATTGTTTTTGTTCTTTTTTCTTTAAATTGCAATAGTGCATTCTTCCATTGTATCCATCAGAACTTGCAACAGTGGCATATCGCACCTGTGAGTGAAGTCCAAATAAATTGTTAATTTGAACCTCTCAGTGAAGTCTTTTTCACTCCATCACAGTAGGATACACTGATACATTTCAAATGGCACCAGAAACCAGTGTTGAGGCACTCAAGTTTCTTCCCTGGAGGAACAGAACCACAGAATATAAATTTCTAGCGACCTAAGGAAAAATAGAAATTAAACTAGTATTTCCAGTAAACCATGGGAATTATGTCTTTGTCAGTGTATTGCTATGTGTGATCCGTGAGAGTCACAGAGGACATATATTTAATGAATCCCACAACTTTGCTATTTAAGATACCCATTTGAAACGTGGCTAAAGCAAGATGCTGGGGAACGGCTTAATTCTCTGAAAACCAAATAACAACTGTAAGGGTCACTAGAGCTTCTTGCTCTGTTTTTCTTTCTCCACATGGTCAAATCTTCCTATCTTCCCATACTGTGTCCAGCTTTGGAGTCCTCACCACAAGAAGGACATGGACCTGTTGGAGTGGGTCCAGAGGAGGGCCACAAAGATGATCCAATGGCTGGAGCACCTCTGCTATGAGGACAGGCTGAGAGAGCTGGGGTTGTTCAGCCTGGAGAAGAGAAGGCTCCAGGGTGACCTAATAGCAGCCTTCCAGTATCTGAAGGGGGCCTACAAGAAAGATGGAGAGGAACATTTTACAGGGGCATGTAGTGATAGGACAAGGAGTAATGGCTTCAAACTGGAAGAGGGTAGATTTAGATTAGCTATTAAGAAGAAATTTTTCACTCAGGGTGATGAGACGCTGGAACAGGTTGCCCAGGGAAGCTGAGGATGTCCCATCCCTGGAGGTGTTCAAGGCCAGGTTGGACCGGGCTTTGAGCAACCTGGTCTAGTGGGAGATGTCCTTGCTCATGGCAGGGGGGTTGGAACTAAATGATCTTTGAGGTCCCTTCCAACTCAAACCATTCTGTGATTCTATGATCCTATGATCTTGGTGCAATTAAATGTCCAATATTTGGTTTCATTAAAGCTGTCTTGACATATATACTGTCTTCAGAGCCTGGCATGCTGCCTTGTTGTGATCTGTGATCTCAGCTCTGCTCTCTTTCTGTGGGTTTGGGTGCAGGGTCATAAGTTGTAGCGACTACATGATCATGGCCTTTTCTTTCATCAAGTAGGAACATTTCAACTAGGCAGTGAAATATTTATTGTTTTAACAGAAGATAGCAATGGAAACAAGACTGCATAGGGTTATTGGGGAGCAGTGTGGTTATTGGAGGGTGTTATCCCATAGGATTTCTTTTTCTGTTTTTTGTTGGTTTTTTTTTACTGTTGCAGAAACCTTTTGTGAGACAAAGCAAAAGGATCCAGAAACGAAGAGCGTGCGTGGGGTGAGCATTCTGGGAAATGCCACAACCACTTAGGATGACAAGGTCAGGCTATATGTGTCCCTTTCTTCTGTTTGTGCTCTGATCTAATCAGCTGAATCTAAGCACGGGGAAGGAAAATATCCCTGCCACAAACATTCAATCTGTAAACTCCTCCGTTTTATCTCAGCTGGCGAAGAATGCTATCTGAACTGATAGGGACTTTTCCAGCTGCCAGGATTCATGTTGTCATTGCTAGGCCATGGTTTTCCTTGGCCTCACATGGGCGTGGGGAGAGAAGAACGAGGCAGAATGAATGGAAATACGTTGCAGATAAGGAACACCCTATGGGAGTCCTCAGTGCCTGATTTACAATTTTGTTTACCGAGGGTCAGAAGATATTGAAGTTTCTGTTCAGGTCGTGGTAAAGAGGATCTTGCTCCTGTTTTCACCCCTGTAAAGCAGAATTCTCAGCAGAGCCTCAGGTCTAGCCATTAAAAGTGTCCTAGATCCATATTGTTTCAAGGCCTACTTCATGGAATTTTTTTGTCCCAGTGATATGTAGTGGAATTTATGTATTTTGCATTCCATGTCCATCAGAAGTGGGGTTGCACTGTTTTCCTGGGGAGACCACAATGAACTCCTGGCCTGGTATTTACTATCTTGGCTTAGTCACAACTGGAATAAAATAAATGTATTCCAGGTTGAACTTGTAATTTATAACATTTAACAAGAGTCCATTTGTATAGGGTCCATATGTGAATAGGAGATGAAGTCTCAGACATATTTGTCTTCTTTCGGGTGAGCATTGACTGTATCACCTCACATCCTTTAATAACCCAGCATGCAGTAGCATTAACATCTTTTTGTGTGCGTTTGGAGGGGACAGAAGCCACCATTTTTTTTTTTTTTTTATTAATGATCTTCACAAGACTGAGGATACATCCATACTTTCTTTGTTCCCACTCAGGTCTTGGTCCCCTCACCATAAGCACTGCCTGTATGTGAGTTCACTCCTGGCTTATCCTTTCTAGTTATGAAACTAGTTTTCCCCAAGAGCCTGCACTGCTTGTGGGAATAGGCAGCTCTAGGTACCCTTTCCTATAGGCGGTATGGTAAAGAGTGCATCCGTTGTAACTCCTACCGATTCGCACAATCGTCCAAAACTCATCAAATGAGCTGTTGGCATCCCAAATGCCCAACAGATGCCTTCATGCCCTGATCTAGGGCATTATACTATGTACTCTTTGTGTCATGCTGTAATAATGTCTCTCTGGTGCATTGTGACATACCTCACACTATTTCAGGCACTTCAAAGAGGAAAACCACACAAAACGACATTTTTACATTAGGGCCAAAGAGGGGCAATACTTAAGGGTCAGAGGAAATATTTGTCTGCATGTTCAGGACTTATTGTATTAGGAGAGAAATCAAAACCTGGCATGGTATATAGTGATAAAAAAACATATTTTACCAAGATTTACTAGTGAGCTCACCTAAAGAGGATTAACAGACAACTTGCTAATGCTGATGTTGGTGAGGAATGATGTGGGAGAGTCCTCAGGCATGCTATAGGTACTGCTTGCCCTACAGTATGGAATGAGCTGATCTAGCCCACAGGATCTTTGTGATTACATACAATGACAGACAGAGAAAAAGCTCCATGAACAAGAGAGTTGAATGTCCCAGGAAGACTCAGAAACGTTGGATCTGAATGTTGGGGCACCATATAGTGAACAAGGGATCTCACCCTTATTGTGTGTTGGTGTATCACTTAGCAGGAGAACAGAAAAAATATGTAGGCAACGGTCTACATATTGCTTGTGCTATTTTTTTTTCCAAAATATAAATATTCAAGTGTAAGAGATTGTCTTCACGATCATTCCTCTGGATAACTGAACATCTTAAATAAATCCTCTTTTCTTGCTCTACAGAAAATATTAGGGAATATCATCTACACTCTGATGGCAGCTGGTGGCAGTGAGGTCCAAAGGTAAATGGAGAGCTGTTGGAAGAATACTGATCAAAGTTTAATAGTGGATGTAGGAGCTAGCATATAAATCTCAAAATAGTGCTTACTGAAAGAAAAGGTACGTTTCTGCTCATGAAGAATTCCTCTGTAGCTCTTAGATGATCAGATTTCATAATTTCCTGAGAAATACTAATCTATGGGGTTTTGTTTTCTTTGTCCTTACATTAGAGATACAGAATTATTAGTTATTCTATTTAGATTAGAAAGGGCCTCTGGAAGTGAACTAGGCTAACACCTTCTCAAAGTATGGGCAACTTTGAAGTTACACTGGGTTTATCCAGTCAATCTCTTAAAAATACCTCTAAGTCAGTCTGTGCCTTAAGAAGAAATATCTGCAGGTCCTAACATCCTGATTATAGGCTCTTGTTGGCAGGGCTTTCCACTTAATGCAGGGAAGCCAGCAGGTTATGTTGAGGAGGTCACCAGAATCAGTCATGGAGAGCGAAGTTGGGAAACAGCAATAGAGAGTTGCTCTAAAAGAGTCTGTTCTTCACAATTAATTTATGAATACCTTGTCCTGTAAGAGACAAACTCCTTAATGAAAGGTGACAACTTTGCACCTAAATCACTGGAGCAAGAGGTAGGGCAGATGGCAAGTTTGGAAACATGTAAGAAGCAACCGAGCAGCAGAAAAGTGGGCTTTACAGCCTATCCAAAGCATGAGATCCAGGAAAGTTTGATGCAGGAAAACATGGCTCAGCTATTCTGTGAGGTGAATAATATCAGAAACACCAAGATCATAGAATCATAAAATGGTTAGAGCTGGAAGGGACCTAGTTCCAACACCTCTATCATGGACACCTTCCACCAGACTAGATTGCTCAAGGTGATGATGAAAGAGCTCTAGTACAAGCAGGAGTGGGATTCATCTCTTAGAGATTCATCTGGTTTAATGAAAGACATAATAGCACAGTCTTGAACAAGTCACCTTGGGCTCCCTTTATAGTCAATAAGAGTCTAGTCAATAGACTAAATGGCATTTAGAACATCTTTTGCGTCACCTTATGACCACCAAGTGAGACTACACTTGGTCAGTTGAAATGAAGCCTAAATAACACAGATTGTACCAGCAAGATCAGTACCGAATTATAATGGACAACTGGACACCTCAGAGACAGACATCTATACTGTGGACTAATAAAATGTTTTTATTAGATCAATAATATTTCATTTAGACTATGAATGGATAGATATATAAAAAAAAAAATTAATCTGTGTATAAGCTGTGCTCCCTTTCTGTATATGACAAAATTTCAAGGGCTATGCACTGTAAGAAAGATTTGCCCATTGTTTATTTTGTCAGTTTAGTTCATGGTATGTCAACATTTTCCCTTTTTTATTATGCTCCTCCATCATCCTGAGAATGACTTATTTTCTCTTTGATTCTATGACACTGTTTGTAGTTCTGAGGTCCTCTTCAGTCAAGAGTCCCATCTGCTAGATTTTCTCTTTATCAATTTACATATAGTACCATTGACCGGGGCAACTAAATATGCCATATGGGTTTTTGTTAGCCATTCTAAGTCATGATAAATAAATTAGTTTTTTTCCTCATGGAATGAGGAATGCCTTATGGTATTGTCATCCAGATGATTCATGGGATAAACCAAGGCCATATTTTGAGCTCTATGGTAGCCCTGAATAAACTGAAACCTAATTAGAAGACAGTGAAGTATCAGCAATATGGACTGATGTTAGCAACATAAGGCAATAAAAAGATGGTTTTGATTAACCTGACAGAGAAGAAAGGATCTATTTTGTATGTATGAGGGAGATGCTACCAGTAGAGATGAGATAGACTCAGAAGAGAGACTCTCCTAAGGTCACAGTTCATAGCAATTGAAAGAAAGAGACACATTGTCAACTTGTGAGTCATGTTTAGTGGAGTAGAGTGGAAAAGAACAGCATTTCCCATGGCATTTGTGTATTTTCAGCTGTCCTCCACCATACTTAAGTTTTCTGCCTGAATAAATCATTTTGGTAGTCCCAACAGCAGGAGAGTGATGAATGGGAAGGCAGAATTTGAGTGAAAATGAGCTAATCTCCCCAACACATTAGAATAATAATTCTTTGTCAGGCCTAACATTCAATGAAAAATGACTCCTGCTAACACATTAGTCTAGAGAGTAGGTTTTGATAATACAGTAGTGTAAAGCTAAGACATTCATCTTTGAATTGAAGGAAAGCGAGAGGATTAGAGGATCACTTAGAATAATTCAGATGCAATGAAATACAGTTCATGGCAAGAGCTAACACAATAGCCCCAATCAAATATGATTTAGGCACAGTTAGAAGTAGTACTCTAATTACCGGCAATTGATTTAACTAAAGAGTTTCCTGCAACTCTGTAGCAGAGTGGAAAAAAAGGATTTAAAATTATTTTTTTTTTTACAATGACCACCATGCTTTTCCAGTGGTTTCTTGGTGACAGGGAAGATAACTAATAGTTCAACTGGGACGCTTTTAAGGAATAAATCAAAGACATTTTGCCATCAGTAACCCATCAGGCTCAGATATGTGCTTCCTAGAAAGTGATTTGGAATTGTACGTGAATAAGTATGTCCTCAAATTAGTGAGTGGTACAAAGAAGACAAATGGGGTACCCTACTTGGTTTTAGCCACTTCTGAGCTCTTCTTTTTTAGGTAATGCGGCATAATGAAACCAGGTTAGGTGATGTGACAACTACCCAGAGGCTAAGTGATTTGAGTGGGGAGTTTGTCATTGCTGACACAAAGTGCCCTGAGTTGTTGGAATTCCCCCAGGAAATATAAAATATCTGCAGGGAAACAAGCAAGAAGACTGGAGGCCTAATTGTCCCCTTGTGTGTATAATTTAAACTAACATGTCTTCCTCAATTTATGGGAGCCAGGCTGATGTTATCACTGTGAAGAAAACAGTGAGTCTTTCAGAAAGAGATCAGGTAGCAGAGAGATGTGAGAATTTCACCTCCATCCCACAGCACCTAAATACACGGTGTATGTATTGTGGATACCTGAAGATAAATTATGCCCTTTGCAATCTTGAGTCTAGATGCATTCAAACTTCAGAACACTAAGCAACCTATTGAAGTAATTTGTTTTTTTTTTTAACCCTTAGACCTGACAGTAGCTGATACAGGTGATCTGAAAGTCCTTCAGCTAGAAGCAGTGATTTTGAATACTTGCAGCATTGTTGAAACCACTCAGTAATGAGCTTCTGAGATTAAGTGTCCTGGGAGATCTGTGCATGTTTATGACTGAAGGGAAGAAGCACATATATACTTTGATGGATACTGAGTGCTCCATTCTAGCACTGCCTTGGATAGCAAAGCCTGGTGGTCACTTCGCAATGGATAAGCCGTCAGTGGGACCTGAAAGTAATGAAGTGGTTTAATTGTGAAGCAGTAAAAGAATGATGATGCATAGTGCTCGTTATCATGAAACATTAGTGAAGAAGAGCAGAACAATTAAGAAACACGATGTTCTTCCTGTGAAGTGAGCTATGAAAGCACAATGGCGCTTTTACAGAGGTATAAAAAGGTGAGGGGATATGTCATGTGCACATCAAGTCTTCGTGCTAACAGGATAGTCTTCAGGATATGTCTCCCTGAACTTAGTTTTCACCATTATGGTAAGTTGTTTGAGTTTTGCTGATTTCATCCTTGGGAAAGGCACTTGGCATCAGTCTTCAACTTTCGTTCCAGGTTGGCCAAGTTTTTTTGTCATTGGAGGTAATTACAGCCAGTTGACAGTCAAACAGTTGCTTTATCAAAGGTACCCTTCCAAATAATTCAACTGCCAGAAGCCACATACAAGTGGCAATCATTTCAGGGCTTGTTTTAACCTTAAGTGTTTCATTTTAAGTAAGCAGGAAGGTAGCTGTAAGAGGTGGGCACCCCTACTTTGAGCACAAGATGAAGTAAAGATCAAGATAATTTCTAAATTGTTCTAATCTCATGCTTCAGTGCTTTAAAGGAGCCCTTTAGAGTTAATTTACTCTTTGACCATTGACTAAAATCTAATAACTTTGGCAGCAAATGAGGTGTGAAATGCTGTCAAAAGCGCCTCAATAATACCTTGTGTGGTACTAAACATTTTCATCTCCGTGGTAAGAGTGTGTAGAAAAAGCCATGGCTTATGAGGCTTTAGAAGTCAACATGCTTTTGCAGTGAAATTTATTTTCATTTTCAACCATGCCTTAGATTTTGAGTACAAATCAAGGAAAAGTCCTACTTGATGGCAAACAGATTGACAAAATCGTTATCAATATTTTAGGTTTTTGCCCTCCAGAATAATATATGCAGTCTGTAATGAAACAATTAAAACACTGTGTAAATATAGTTTTCTGTTCACCTAAGGACTTCCACAGATAATTTAAGAGTTGTTATTAATATCTCAGGTTTTTTTGCTTTATTTTTCATCCCAAATAAAAATTTAAGTGCCTTTTTTTTCAAAGGAGATACCAAGTAATGGACTGTAAGTAGCAAAATCGAAGAGTCAGTGGCCTGGTTTTGCTCTGAAGCTAGAATTATCACTTGGGGCTGCAAGCAAGCCATGTATGTGTCAGCTTGCATGTAACATGGATAGAAGATTGATTTTTGTATTCAGGAGTTCTACATTCTTTGTTCAGCTTTTTCCTCAAATTTAATGTTTGACTTAGCACATTCTCTGACATACTCAGTTTTCAAAATCTCTGCAACCTGAAGAATAATGCTTTCTGTCTGGTAATGTTACTTTGTGAATGAATTGAGCGATATGTATAAATACAGATGGTTGCAGGCTTTCAACCAAGTAGTGTCTCAAAATTAAAATTTCTATCAAAGTCCTTCAAGTTTAAAATTGCTTTTTTTTTTCATTAAAAATGAAATGATATTTTTTATTTTCTTTTCCTCTGAACTGAAAACTTCTCTCCGAAGAACTAAAATAAAGTAAGGTTGAAAATTTACTTCCTTTTCCTCTCTTCTTTTTATATTTCCCCTTCTTTTATACAGGTCATTAATACTTTATACCTCTTTCTGAATTACTATTAGATCTTTGAATGTAAGGCACAATGTAAGCATGAAGTACTAGCTCATGTATATTACAATGATAGTATCAGGCAGAACTCAATAAGCAGAGGGCATATCTGATAATGCCTCATATTCTGTCAGAATAAGGAAAAAGTACATGATAAAAAAGCTTAGAGGTGACCCACAGGGAAAGTAATAACTTCCAACAAATCTGGCATTTGTTCCCAGTAGAAAAATAATGAAGGAAAGAGAAAAATGAAGAGAAATTAAAGAAAAAGTTATGTCTTGTAAAATATATTTGGAGAGACAAGTTCAATTTATACTGAAGAAGATAGGAGCTTTTAACAGGACCAGCATTTTACTCTTAGTCTTTGGTGTCTATTCAGATAACGCCAGGAATTACGGAATGAACAGAAGCCATATTTCTGCAAAGGCAACAAAAATTTTGCAGCTGAACTTGAAATATAGCTGGTTTTTTTCCTCCTCTTTAGTTCGCCTCCATATCTGAACGAATATAAATGGTAGTTTCTGAAAAACACTGAACAATGCATTTCTTTTTACATTGAACATGATCAAATGTGTCTATTCTGAATTCCCAGAGTATGCAGAAGATTGAATTCCCCCATGTAGCTTGTGCATCTTAACTGTTTTCAAAGATTGCAAGGTGACAGACCAACTGGTCTCAGAAAAGCTTAAGACCCTGGGAACAACTCATGCTGTTGGTTAAAAAGAAAAACTCATATCAGAAGTTTTCCAAGAATATACTAAGCATCATATATCCTGAAAGAGAAACTGTCATAAACAGTTCCAGGAGGCGGTACAAATAGACAATATAGAAAAGGACCATAGAATCTTGGGGAAACAACAAAGGCAGGTGTCCATCTTCTCTCAGTGATATAGCTCTTGGATTTTTTTCCCTTAGAAAAGACTTCTGGGAAAACTGAACAGATCCATCGCAGTGGTGCAGGAAGAATCAACCTGCTCTGCAACACTTGTGAGAGAGTGGCAAGCTGAGGGGAGACCTCATCACTCTCTACAACTACTTGAAAGGACATTGTAGAGAGGTTGGTGTTGGTCTCTTCTCACAGCTAATTAGTGATAGAACAAGAGGGAATGGCTTCAAGCTGCAACAGGGGAGGTTTAGAGTGGACATTAGGAAAAACTTCTTCCTAGAAAGAGTGGTCAGACACTGGAATAGGCTGCCCAGGGAGGTGGTGGAGTCACCATCCCTGAATGTGTTTAAGACTCGTTTAGATGTGGTGTTAAGGGATATGGTGTGGGGGAGAACTTTGTAGAGTGGGGTTGATGGTTGGACTCAATGATCCCAAGGGTCTTTTCCAACCTAAATGATTCTATGTTTCTATGATTCTAAGAAGGTAGTCAAATATCTGTATTTCTCTTCCTCACCGAGACTTTCTGCATTTCCCACTCATTCTGATTTTACACCAGTGCTGATTTAGTGAGTGATTTAGTGTGTATGAACATGGAAAATGACGACTGTAGTAACTTCCAAGGACCTATCCAAAATCCAATGGCCTTTACACCCCAGCATCCCTTACTGTCAGTGAAATGTCTGTCTAACTGCCAAAGGTGTAGAGTAGGGTGAGCACAAATGAGTGAAAGCCTGCAAAAGCTTTCATAGGATGAATAACTAAGTAGACTGGTGTTTTTCAACCAGGAAAAGAGAATATTGAAGGAGCAGATGAAAAAAGTCTGTACAGACACTGGCAGCATAGAGAATCATATAATCATTTCAGTCCTTTAAGATCATCGAGTCCAACCGCTAACCTAACGCTGTGAAGTCCACCCCTAAACCATGTTCCTGAGCGCCACATCTACATGTGGCTTACAATTACATACAGAAGGTGATTGCAAAGTAGATGTTCTCTGTAGGAACACAATGGAATTAAATAAAATGAGGAGATAGCAAGCAAGCTTTTTTCTTTTCCATACAGTGTAAACATAAGCTATGGAATTCCTCACTACAATCTTTTGTAGATTCAAAAAGCAGTGGATAGATCAATGGAGGAAAATTAATCATGTCTATTACATCAGAATATCCAACAGCTGTTTTAGGAAGTCCAGAATCTGCAGTTTACTGGAGGGTGAGAAGATATTCTTGGGATATTCACATTATTTTCTACTCAGTATTCACACTAGGCATGGTTGGAGATCATATCCAGCACTGGATGGATCCATGTCCAAACTGGTCCAACTGTCCCTTTGTTCTTAACTGGGGGAAAGGGAGGTCCTTCTGTCAGGATACCTCTGGTTCTCGCAGTGGGAATATGGTTCCAGGCTTAATAGGATCCAGCATTTATCCGGTGCAAGAACATGCTAATCTATTTCTTGGGTGCATCTTCCACCTATGGAGGTTGGTGCAGGCATTGAAGTGTTGCTAGCATTGTGGGATCAGCTGAATTTGCATGAAACTTTATCACTGAATTTCACAGAATCACAGAAGCATCAAACAGCCCAGGCTGGAAGGGACATCGAAAGGTCATCTGGTCCAAACTTTCATGGCAAAGGGAGCCTAGCTCATCTAGCATTCTGTCCAATTATACCCTGAAAACCTACAGTGATGGGGACTCTACCATGTCCCTGGAGAGGTTGTTCCAGTAACTGATTGTTCTCACTGTGAAAAAAGTTTTTCTTATTTTGAGATGAAACCTCTCATGGTGCAACTTGTACCTGTTGCCCCTTGCCTTCTCCATGTGGAGAAATACTTCTCTCCAGTACTTCTTCTCCTTGTGAAGAACTACTGCTGCTAGCGTTAGCTTCTCACAGGTTGAATCCAATTTCTGAGGTCAAAAATTCAAAGTAAAATTTGCCTGGAAAGCAGAAAGATGGCTTAGCTTATGCTCAAAAGAAAATTTTACTTTTGTGGACTGCCACCACATGCTGCCCAGTCTCACTGACATGGTGTGAAGATAGATCAGTCTCCCCTGAGGAACAGAAGTGGCATAATTGGATTAAATAACCTGTTAAGCTTTGTTACTGTTGTTATTATTATTATTATTATTATTGTCGTGAAGGAAGGTACATTGAGATAAGCCTGCTGTCATGCTGATGTTGCTAATATTGCTCTCTTTCCCCACGGCAGCACAGAAGAAGACGGCTGTAACTACTGTGCAGGCCAACTACTCATTTTATGGTCTGTCTTTCACTTCATGAAGCTGGCTTCCAGCATTCGTCCCGTGTTGTCATTCCTACCCATGTCACCTTGAAATGGGGTTTCAGCATTTTTCCATCCCTATTATTAGTGCATTTTGAGATTGATTCAGCTCATGCTTTGCTTTTGGGAAGCTGGCAAATCTGTTACATAGAGTTATGGTTGCACTAGAGAGAGAAGACCCTTTAGGTCAGGCTGCTGCTTTCCTATCACCACCTTGTTGCTCCCCACAGCTCTTCTGTTTAAGTTTCCCAAGCAGTAACACTGCCACTGCTTCTCCAGTGAAGATGCTTTATAGTCTGTCAGATCTTACCATCTGGGAACAATTCCCAAAATTTAGATGACATTTTTTCTGTTATAAATTCATTCAGTTGCTCTAGATTCTTATTTCTAATGCATGATTTTTATTTTTTTTTTCCTAATATAGCCAAAATACTTTGTGTCTGTCTCTAGTATATTCCCCTTTCAATTCAGTCCTTTTGAATGATAAATCCATTACACATATTCAGGTCATGATCTTACTAAACAGTTAAGCTATTGTTTACATATGAGAACATGAATAGTTGCCAGATCTGGTAATGTGCATGCAGTTTCTTTCAAGCCTACGTTAAAATATATTCTTGAGGTAAGGACTACTCATTTAATCTTTTCGCAAAAAGATAACTTCTGTTGTTTTCTGATCACCTTTTCTTTCTTTTACTTTTCTCTGAATTCCCTTTTTTTTGGATGTACTTTTTTTAGGCAACGATCCCTACATCTAACCAATAAACTGTTGCCTTTTATTTTTGCAATCTGTTCAAAATTTCATAAAGTGGTCCTTTCCTGTGTAAGACCAAAATTAAAATCTAAAAAATAAAATGAAAATATTATGCGATCTCAGAATAATGATGGAAATAAGGTCTACTAACACTGTCTGACTGTTGAATGGCTCTTATTTTTGTTGCTGCTCCAGGGGCCTATAAACTCTCACATGTGTTGTTCGCTTTCCCTTCTTAACCTTTTGAATTCCTTTCTGGTGCATCTGTCCTGACAAAAACTGTGTGTTCACCTCCTGTATATCCATTGATCAACAAAATTGTACTGTTTTCTAACTCTTCTTCACAAAGCGAAATAGAAAATAAAAAAGATATAGCAGATATTTGTGCACTATTCAATAAATGCATCCTCATAATCTGATACACTGGGTACCTGCCAGTGTGAATACATTTTTGAATATAAGGTGATAGTGAGACACTTAAGCATGAAATATGGCTGCTTATCATGCTTCTCTCATGCGTGAACACAAGCCCGGACATTCCCGCTTCTTTGAATAATTCAGACCTCTATCAAATAGACATTTAGTCATCCACCCATGCATTACGTACTACCGTTCACATTTGTCTTGTGACGGTTGGTCTCTTTCTGAAGGTCTCCTCAAGAAAACAACCATCCACTTCAGTGTTTTACTTTATGATGATCTTATTCTTGCTTTACCTGTGTGCGCTACTCTGAGTTTGTTTCAAAAAGGCACGCTGAAGGAAAGACACGCTACAAGCTATTGGGTGGCTGATCCCATTTTTCTACCTTTACTGTGCTTTTGTAAACCTGTCCACCTCGTTGAGGTGTGTGGTGAGGAGCTGTGATGGACTTCAGCTCCTGGGAAATGTAATTACTCTGTCTTATCGGTTTCTCTAGAAAGGGCTGCCTCTTCTCTTATGAGATTAACTCTTAAAATAGAGATGTCTACTGTCACAGGTGGAGAGTTATTGACTCCAGAGTTATTGACACTGCTGCAGAGGAGCACTGGAAGGGTTAGCATAGTACCAGGAAAAGGGGTAGAAGCTACAAAGTGTGTGCATTAACAATTTAAATTGTATTACTGCTATTATTGTGACCTTTTCTGTACATAAGTACTCCAACCACATTATTAACTATGTTTTTCTGCAATAATCAGACCTAGACTAATGGTGATTCTTGGATTAGACTGTAAAGATTTAATTTGTACTAACAATAAATTCTTGGCTTTTCTTAATGCATATGAAATGTGTGCTTCCTCTCTGCCCGTGAAAAAATTTTGAACATAACAACGTTCAGCCTGCCTAAGCACTGCTGCTCCTTCAGACTTCCATATCATGTCATAACTGGATGGGGCTTTGAGAAACCTGATCTCATGGGAGGTGTCTCTGCCCATGGCAGGGGGGTTGGAACTAGATGATCTTTAAGGTCCCTTCCAACTCTAACCATTCTATGATTCTGTGATTCTATGAACTTCTAGGTGACACACATACATAGGTAGCCAGCTTTGATTTGGCCTATAAAGCATCTTGGAATCAATGCCCCTTGCACCACTTGGTGTTTAGGAAAATATTTGTGCATAGAGTAGAGGAAAAGTTTGATGCAATCATGGGAGTCTGTGTTCCTACATCAGTGTTTTAGTTTGAATCAAGAGAAAAGTTTTAGGAAAGATCTCGAATAATCCCCACGTGTCATACTTTGGTTTCTATCGCAGAGCTTGTCAGACCACAAACTGAACTCCATTTGGAAGAAACTAAACTAGAAGAAGTTTGGGGTTCACCCAAGCAATCAAGCTATAAGCAGCAGAACACACCACTGGGTTGGATTCAGTATCAAGAAAAAACCAAACCAAAACAAAACTGAGGTGTGTATAGTTTGAATACAAGGTCTTTAAAGACAACTGGGTTTTGGTGCAAATCCACTGCTGCTGGTCTGAATTATTTCTTGAAGTAGAAACAGCCTGTATTTCTGAGGAAAACTGGTGCACTGGCAATCAGAAGATAGTGCTCTGAATATATGATATTGTGATTGTGATGATATTGGAACAGCAGTACTGGAATGTACTGGAACATACTGGAAGTGGTACACCTTTGAAAAATTCAGCAATGCCAGAGCAATGCCAGCAATGCCATATAAGCCTCTCCCTCTTCCCAGAGAGCTGGATATTTTCAAAGCAACACAATGTAGTAGTCATTAAATTTGAGCTTGAAAAACACAAAACAACCAGGTTTCTGAGAATGTTTTAAGTGTTTCCAAAACACTCTCTGCACTGCAGCACTTTGAAGTTGAGTAGCATATTCCCCATGCAAACTTTTTCATGAAAATATTCTACCCAGCACTCTCTTTGACCTCAGTCTTATCTGAAAGCATTTTTAAGCTGGAGTTATTTGGAAGGGGAAAATATCACTGTTATGACTTCAGTGATCTAAATTACTGTTTTGCCATGGGGATAAAGAAAAGAAGAACTATTTCTAAAGAGGCAATGAGAGTAGGATACAAACATTGTTGCTTTGCCAGCAATACTCAATCATTTTCACCAAATGCTTAAAAAAAACCCAGAAGTTTCTTTGAAATGAAAAGAAAGGGAAATGAAAAGAAAGTGTCACAAAGCTTAATTTTATTTTCAACATTGTAAAGAAAAAAAGGAACAATGAACAAACAAAATTATGTTAATTCCATCAAATGCAGTGGTAATAATCAGACCCTACAGATGTGGTCCCCCAAAAGTGTACATCTACCCTGAAAATGCAATCGGACAGAACGTCTTCATTTCCTGAGCAGTTCTTATACACGTTGAATGCCAAACAGCATTAAGACATGTAGTTATTTTGCATAATTTTGCTTTTAAAATACCTTGAAACTTCCTTTATCAATGATAAACATATCATAAGCTCTCCACTCAGAAGAAATGGTTAAGTAATAAATGTTTATGTTTGGTACATTCATTTTTTAATGTGAAATATTAATGTGTGGTTGTTTCTTCCATAGATTAAAAAAAAAAAAAAAAATGTTTACAAATATTTTCAGGCTTTATATTCCAGCAGCTTTTGAGTATATGTGCTAAAGTGGCCAAGAAACCTATTTGATACAGTCGTGTTTGGATTAGATGTCAATCAAATTCTCTTAATTCAGCTAAACTGTTGTATGAATAGGGAATGGGAGATTAAATTGTTGATACAGTGGAGCAAAGCAGGAGAAGACACTATTTAATGGACTGGCAGGAAGGCTTTGGTAACATTTTCCTCATTGAACAGACTAGCTGGCTCACCCCATATGTAATCTGACATGCAATTATTTCTGAAAAATCTGCTGCAAAATTCTGATAAACTGAATAGCTCTTGGTAAGAGCTACTGGGGATGTCTGAGGCTGGAAGTGTCCAGCTTCACTCTCATATCTGGAAGAAACCCTTGTGGTCGTGAAGGTGATGATCAAAGAAGTTTCTAATAAAACTGTCTGTAGTCCAACTTACATGAAATGACATTTGACCTTCAGATTTCCCCCAGTCACACAAGCGGTACTGATGGACAGACTGGGAGATTAGGACGTCACATTTTCACTAAGTGAGCTCACTTCAGAGCTCAGTACGAATTCGGTCCTTCTGAGACTCCGTACAGCCTGAGGAATGCTGAGCATGTTCAAGGTTCAAATACTTTGCCTAACACAAGATTGTTCCAGTCCTGTGGCAGCAAGTCTCCATTCATTGACTTTATAAGAAAAAGAATGAATTATGAGTCCAATCTGCTACACAGACCCATATGGATAACATTTTGATCTCTCTACAGAAAAAGCACAAAAATTCCCTTTAGCTGATGTTTTAACATCTTGGCTTTGAAGTAATGATACAGAATCTCTGGGGAATTGTAATATAGCTGCCCCATGTTCTCATTCTCTCCTGTGTACTGACTGACCCAGCCAGACTGCCCTTTCTGTAATATTTTAAATTTTCTTCTGCAGTTTTGTGTGGGAATCCAATAGCTGCTCTGCACCCAGCAAGAATTCTGTTGGCACCCTTTGAGTAGCTCCCAGCAGGATGCTAATTTCCATGGTTGTCCGAGCACCTGTGTTGAGACCTTATCAGTTTTACCAGCTTTGATCTTCTTTTCTTTTACTAGTTGTTATTATTCAATGAGTATGTGCATGTTCAGACAGTTCACTTTCTTTTAGTACTATAATTTTCCCATAAATATACATTACTGCCCACTGCCAGAGACAGGAACCATGGGCTGGATTAATATTTCATCCAATCTAGTATTTATGCAGTTACAGTTCTGAAGTTTCACAAATCTGACATCTGCACCTCTCTTCAAAGATGATGAAGTCAGATTATTGCCATGGCTCAGACTCTGTATCTTCTCAGGACCTCTTCCTTCAGCAGTGTGTAATGAAAGGAGAATTTCTTGGTTTGTATAGGCTTTCTCTGCACTGATTTTTGTTCATTTATGTGTGAGAGGGAGAGGACAAAGAGGTGTATGTTTTATTTGGAGCAGAATATGACGAGTTTCATGTGTGTTTGCTACCACCACCATGTGACTCTGAAGGGAAAAAAAAACCCAAACCACAACATGATTATTGAGTTCCCACAAAGCTGGATCTCTGGGAGAGAACATGAAAAACAGATCCTCATTGTGAAGAAGAGCCATTCTAGTCCTGATCATGGCAGTCTTTGATGATACCAAGAAAAAAGTCAGTACTGTCACCTGATTAGACCAAGGAAGCTTGAGTTACTACACTGGGGTGAACATCTCATAGGTTGTATTCCAATTTATTTAATTCCAAGTTATTTAATAAAGTCTTCCCTACTGTTTTAAGTTCTGCTATAGGTATCCAGGATCAATGTTATTAAATAGCATGCAGATGATGAAAATGGTTTCAAGTCTGCCTTAGTATTCATGGACACCAGTGTAGGGTGTGGATGATGGGGTGTCAAGTGCTATGCGAACATACCTGGATAACATAGTCAAAGATTTCATCAGCCTCATAACAAGTGACAAAAATGTTTAAGGACCATGTGCGTTAAGCCTATGGGTGACAGTTCCAGAGTAAATTCGTTCAGGCACAGGACAGAGGAGGCATTTATATCACTTAAACTGACATTTGAACTTAGCTAGTGTTCTGAATAAGCCCCCTGGAGGAACTAATATTTTTTCATTAGATATTCAGGGACACCAGATTCCTATCCAGCACACCTGAGTTGGGCACACAAAACCAGACAGGCTACTCTATTATGAAAACATCAGAATCAGTAATTCTAAACCACAGACTTGTGTAAACACTCTTATTCTGAAGTCAGAGTCGTCCTTTATTTTTTATTTCTCTTTAAACTCTTTCTTAAATGACACGAAACAAGCTGAAAAAAGAAAGACACTTTCATGCCAAAATAAAAGCAGCCATCATCATAATTATCCTGCTTTCCTGTGAAAGCAAGGACTGAAAGGGAAAATGAAATGTCCAAAAGACAGAGGAAAATTATCAGCCATGGATTTGTGGGTATTAATGTTCTTTCTCATTGGAAGCAGGTGAAAGTGCTGCTCTAAACAATAGCAATGGGGAGGCCTCAGAATAATTTGTATTCAAATGTTTTCCTGCTCAAAGATTTCTTGCATAGAGGATTATGCAAAATAGATCTGTGCCTATTCTTCGCTCAGTAAATAGGTTATATAAAATTTCAGTGGTATTTCACTATGCATTCCATTTTGCTGGCCAATAAGGTGAGTACATATCCATATTTCCTTGGAACAGATCTGGGTATAATGTCATCCAAAATAAATTCTGCTTTGCTAGGAGCAGACAGAGGAGAAACATTCTCTTCCTCTGCTGCTACCTAAACAAGGAGAAGAAAACCCCAGCTATTTGTAATGCTTCATCCAAACTAGGGCAGTAAGAGAACTTGACATTTCTTGCTGTCTACCTTTTACGCTGGGGGTTAGAACTGGAACAAATCTTTCTGCACAAAACTTCACAATGCATTGATCCAATGGCTTGACATATAAAACTTGGATTTCAGAAATTTTAGAAAGCTAATCTGTAGTTCTGAAATTGAAAACTGAATCCCACTTCCACTCCCCAACTCTCTGTTTAAGACTCCACTTCTGGACAGCAATCAGAGTGACCTAAGGTGGACATTGATTTATTTGACATTTTTGGTCTTCCCTTAATCACTTGACTGTGCAATGAAATACTTAATATTTTGGCATTGAACATCTCACTATCAGTCATCAATTCAATACCATTGAGGAGATACAGAGTAATTTTATTTTCTGGATAGTATTTCAGCCTCTCTGTAAACACAGATTTTTCTGCACCGAGTACCCACTGGTCAGATTTTCAAAACATACTTTGTGGTTACAATGACTAGAGCTGAATTTGGTGTTCAGATAAAAGGTGAGAAGTTGTCACGGGCAGGACCGGGTGGATCTGCTAAACTGGATGGCGTAGGGAAGAGACAAGTGGTGCAGGAAAGCTTTAGACACTCACCACAGTGGGTACAGACTGATGTTCCCCCTCCAGTCCAAGCCTGGGACATTGCAGTGCTGGGAGCTACGGTCATAGACCAACACACAAACACAAGGGCCAAAAAGGGTCTAACATTTGGAGCACAGTAAGTAAAGGACGTCAGATTAAGTTTCTTAGAGCGTCTAGAAGGATACGCCTTGGTTTTTCCTCCTATGCTAAGCACTGCGTGGTGGAGGACAGGAAAGCCAACAGACAAGCATTCAACCAAAACTTGAAATTATCTGAGAAAACACAGTTTGAGATTCTGAGCTGTGGCTGCAGCTCCTGGCCCTACCACAGACAATTCATGGGACCTTAGGCAAGTCATTATGTACTCTACACGTCTCACTGCCGCAGTTTAAAATGGGAATGTTGAAACTTCATTTCCTCACTGTTTGTTCTCTTTCCCTCCACAGAACAGCAAGATGTGTTATGATGCTGCTCTACAATGCCCAATGAGGAGATTAAGGTCTTTCATGGAGTTGCCCGTCTGTTGTGAACCATAAATAATAAACATGCAATTCTGTTGTATGAAAGAATAAGGTTTATCTTCCCTACGATGTTGCTGACTTAAAAGTCCTATAGCTATTTCAACTAGAAAAAACAAGCATCGGTTTTCACCCAGTACTGGGGGAAGGATCATTTCTGCATTCTGAAAAAAAGGGGATATGTGACACCCTAGAGCACCTGCATATTCTGATTATTGAATGGCATGAGATGTGCCTAGACACTTTGCAAAATACTTTTCTACCTGCTAGGTTAACTATATGCAAGAAGGGCATAAATGCTGAGGGTTAGATAAATCCATGCATTTCCAGCTTAATGGCAGCGTTCAGCTTGCTTTCGTTCCCACTTCCAGCAGTACTTTTGTATCTAATTGTTGATGTGTTTCTGCTACTGAACCACTGGTGCCAAGTGACCCTTAAAATAAGAACATTGCAGATGGAGAAGGTTTCATTTTTCATTTATTTGTCCCTCTGCCAAGGCCACCTTAACGGGATGGGATATCTCAACTACAGAACTGTAGATTCACCGCTAGGATTTTCCAGCTGGAAGAGACAACAGCAAGACACACAGCTTTCACTTCAAGGAGACAACTCTGCAATTCTATACCTGGATTCTTCTTGATTCTCCCTGACACAATACACATGGCACCACTTCATGCTTCCTTGTTCCTCCTCCCCACCTCTGTAATTTAAAGACTTAGATGTTTTAACTGAAAGTCACTATAAACCCATTCACCGCTCAGATCATCAATTAGCTTTTGTTCAGACCTAAGTCTAGATGGAGGTGTTTGGAAACACAGAGCTCTGCTAGGCTGCAATTCCATCACACTCAAAACTGAGCACAGCAGGAAGGCAGAGGAGTTATCTGTTGTAACTTTGGCTATATCGAGTTCACTGAAGAATTATACATTTTATATGCCTTACTTAGCAGATCCCAGGCTTAGCTCCTCTGCACATGCTTTATAACAAATTCCCTAGAAATTTCCATGGTAACGCTAGAAAATATCACACTGAATTCAGTAATCACCTCTGCTTTACTTTGTTTTGAACAGTGGCAGCATCAGCCCAATACTTTACGCTGGTATTATCTGCTCTAGACATCTGCGTTACCTGCCTCCATGGCCAGCAGGTCGAGGGAGATGATTCTCCCCCTCTACTCTGCTCTTGTAAGACCCCACCTGGAGTACTGCGTCCAGCTCCGGAGCCCTCAGCACAAGAAGGATGTGGACCTGTTGGAACGGGTCCGGAGGAGGGCCATGAGGATGATCAGAGGGCTGGACCACCTCTCCTATGAAGACAGGCTGAGAGAGTTGGGGTTGTTCAACCTGGAGAAGGCTCCAGGGAGACCTTAGAGCCCCTTTCAGTACCTGAAGGGGGGCTACAAGAAAGCTGGGGAGGGGCTGTTTGAAAGGACATGTAGTGATAGGACGAGGGGCAGTGGTTTTAAACTAGAGCAGGGTAGGTTTAGATGAGACATTAGGAAGAAGTTCTGTACAATGAGGGTGGTGAGACACTGGCCCAGGTTGCCCAGAGAGGTGGTGGAGGCCCCATCCCTGGAGACATTCAAGGCCAGGCTTGATGAGGCTCTGAGCAACCTGATCTAGTTGAAGATGTCCCTGCTCACTGCAGGGGGTTGGACTAGATGACCTTTAAAGGTCCCTTCTAACCAACACATTCTATGTTTCTATCTGTGGATCAGAATAGGTTGTGTTGGGGATGGAGTACTTTCAACGCTGCACTCAGGAGGAACTGGGCGCTGCTCATGGTTCTGCTACTGGTGTCTGGGGTGATCGTGAGCAAACCTGTTTGGACACAGAAAAAAATATTTTATATTTCATGTGTAATTTTACATTATATTCAGTTCATAAATTTATTTTGAACTGCATAATCACAAAATTATAAAATATTGTAATATATTGTTTCATATTAGTACCTAAGCACAGGTACCTAGAGCCATCTGAAGTACTCTAGGGTGGTGTCTTCCAGTTCCAGCTCCAAAAATATGTGCACTTCTCAGAGGACCTTTGCTATATCTGCCAAACCCATGTGAATGTTTCAAGTATCTTGGGACATCTCAAATCACACTGGATGCATCTATTTAGGCAACTGAACTGAGCTCTGCATCTCCGTTTTCCCTGCTAGCTCCAGCCTGATCAGCATAACTGCTGAGAACTACAAAATGCTGCTGCGATGCACATAGTAAGGAAAGGATCATATGAATTTCTTCAGAAAAAGAGAAAAAGCTGTATGCACCAAGCTATCAAATCAGGATTGTCTCTATCCAAGATTAATTATTCTCATCTGTGTACTTGTTAGTGTTGCATACAGGATTATTTTCCTTTAAATTGGAGCACATAACCACCTCACCTCATCCCTTCTACTCACAATGAAAGGCTTCCCAACCCCTAAAACTCCAGAAGACAAAATTAATGCCGCAACATCTGGATTTTATAGGTAGGAGGGACAACATGCACCACTCTTTCTAGCCAATTGCTCCCTGATAATGCAAAAAAACCCCAGAGTTTCTGCAGGAACTAGGCGTTTAGTCTGAATGTGAAGCAAAATGCACTCATGAAAGAGCAAGCTCACATGGATGACTATCCCTTTCCCAAGAAAGGGTGCAATCAGGCCAAAGAAAGCAGAATTTCTTTCCAAAATTAATTAGACAAAGGCAGAATGAAAACTGACAGAATAAATGGAATCCCAGACTCCTATTTCGGTCTCTGCTAACACAGTTGAACACATGAATGTGTATGTTGGTGTATTTGCGCCACATTTTAGAGAGAAGAAAGGTCTGTCTTCCCACACATCTGAGATTTTCCATGAGCAGTTCCACAAAATTGGAGATCTTTGGGTTTTCTTCCCCCACAAAAAGTCCCATTCAACAAAACCAAACAACGTTTAGTGTAAATGGATCCACTTCAACCAGTTTCTACCAAAAAGAGATCAGATCTTGTCAGAGACTTAGGGAAGATTTACTTTTCAGAATGTATTGGAGCTCCAGGGGCTCCCACACATCCCACCAGAGAACTTTGAAACAAGAAATTCAAGAAACATCAGCTTTAGGTAGAGCTCTGAGGACTTAAAGAAGATTTTTCTGGGTCCTAAGGACTCTCTGAGTTTGGACATTCTTTGGCCTCAGAATTCTAGGAGTTTTCTTGACTCTCCTTCAAATTTGGGATACTACCTATCATCTCACTTAGGGAGATAAATCTTTTGTTCCATTATTTCTCATGGAAGTATTGGGCAGGGTGAAAGAAGATTTATTTTGTTTAAATTTTTCCTGCAAGATAATGCAAGATAGTTCGGAGAATTTGTTCCAGTTAAGAAATCATATTATTTTGAAAATAAGGAGACGAAGCTTTCTTGGAAAATGAAATGTGTCTCATAAGACTGACATTTCTCCTGAAAACCACCCACCAACTGGAATTAGCTGAAGCATGTTGGCAATACAGATCCTAAATGCAGCTGCGGGAGTCATGCAGCATCATAGAGACGATGCAGGAGATGGGGTTTTAAACTACAGGTTCTCCTGCGGTGTTCTACAGCTTTGGATGGGGAGGAAGCATTTGGGTATGAATGGGTGGGAACACTCTAGCAAATCCACCCACTCCCGTATAGCAGACAACTTTTCTGTATGATTCATAGCGTGTGTCTTACAGCACTTCATGTCTTTACATCTTCTTTAAGCCATGTACAAGTTGTCCAACATACACTGTTATTTATCCAGGTTTCATATTGCCCGCATAATTGTATGACAGTCTTCCAATTCATTTCCTTATTGGGACTTACATTCAAGAAGTACCAAAACTTAGTGCCAAAACACGGTTTCATGTTGTCATAGAGCCTGAGTCTAGTTTCATGCATTTCTCTTGGTCATTATCACTGTGTTAATTTCTTTTCTCCTTTACCTTTGTGTCAGGTATTTGCTACTCCTTCAATTCTGCAGACTATAGCAGCGGATCATGGACATGTATCCCATTTGCTCAAGAAACACCTATGCTTATCTCCCATTAGATTAATGTTTTCAAGTCATATTGCAGCAAAGTAATAACCACCAGTAGCTTTTACACAATGTAAGTATTTTTTCTCCCTTGTCAAGACATCAAATTAACATTGTAAAGGAGAAGCTCTAATGCCCATACAGTATTTAGACCGAGAAACAAAGAAATTATGTCTAATCAGTCCTGCTGTGAGCGATTTCATTAATTCCTATTCTAGCAGCTCCAGATATTTGATGCTGTTGATCATTTATTTTTCTTTCAGTTATCAAGAAAGCAAGAAAGTTCATTAGCTCTTTTGTTTTTGTTTTTGTTTTTGTTTGTTTGTTTGTTTTTTTTTTTTTTTTAACCTGTTTCAGGAAATCTGAACACTTCTAATTACCTTTCTCAAAAAAAAAAAAAAAAAAAGGTGAAAGATTAATTTCATTTCTGGTCAAATGCTTCATCCACCATTTTTGGAACTTATTCCAGATGCAGTGCTCACTAGTGTATGGAAACCAATGCATGTTGCCAGCCAAAACAAATTTGTGAGTCATAACTGCCTAATTACCTTTGTATAAATATATAAATAGTGTTGATGGAGACTTACAATTCTGTGGCACAATTTGGTCAAAGTAATTTGGAAAATTCTGGCTGCTCACATTTGTCTGGGAAGACATTGCTCCTGTATCATAATGAGGTTTTCAAAGATCAAAACTTAAGCATAAAACTATCCTTCCTCATTCATAAACAACACCTGAAACAGTCTGCTGGATGCTCCAGAATTTGTGTTACTCATGCTGTCTCAGGATAATAAATTCCTTGCAGAGCCAGTTGGATTTTTTTTTTATTTTTCTACATGTATTTGTTCTTTAGTTGTCCATTCCCTTCTCTGAGTCATTTCTTCATATTTCCCATTCTTTCCAAGGTCTTCCAAAGGTTTTCTCAACTAATATAAGAAATGAATTCACTTCGTTTTATTTGTTCCCTCAAAAATAGAGAGAGCAAAACTACTACTTCCAGAAATCAACTTGTGCCTTCCTTTATTCAGACTGAGAAGCAGACTTGCTCAACAAATAGCTCCAATTTATGTCTATCATTCACAGTGTAAGGTAGTTGTCAGTGTGGGAGAATATGATATAATACAGCTCTGTCTGCTCTGTTTCCTGAGCTCCAGGGGCCTTTTTCTGGTGCTATTGACCTTGGCAGAGCAGAGAAGTTTTATTTAGTGTTGCTGTTTTCTTCACCAAAGTTTACATATTTTAACTGGCTCGGAAGATGCGTGTGTGTTTCAGACGATAAATGACTTCAGGCATTCTGATTCTATCAGTCAGTGAGATATATCCTCCCCTGCTCTGAAGGCTACTACATTTTATAGTGAAAGAGCTGAAGATATTATATGCTGGTTTTCCTATTTGGCAGATGTGTGTTGCTAGGAGAAATTGGAAATGCATATTATTTCATTTTTTTTTTTTTTAATATTTTTTTTTTAGTAAAAAAAGACTAACATTTTGTTGATGCTTTGACAACCCTGCATTCTACCAAGGTAATATTATGCTTACTCAACACAGAAGCAGCTCACCGATGCTTAGAGTTAATATTCTGAAATTTATTTAAGTAGTAGAGGTTTGTAAAAATAAATACTTAACCATAAATACTTTATTTTTTCAAGGATTAGGTAAAATAAAAAATAAATAATGGAGACAAAGTGTTTGTCAATTATCTTCATGGAAGAGCATCCCTAGAATGACAAACTACTCAATGCCAGAAGGAAATTCATGAATAGCGCAGCCACTTCCAAGAAAATCCTTACAAGATTCAGCCAATAAGAACTATTGAGCATCAGTCTGTACCAATATAGTAACTTTAAGAATCTGAATGTAAACAGAGATGAACATAAATAAAAAGGAAGCAATTACCTAAGTAAATAAGAGAAAAGTAGCTGCAATGTCTGGTTATAATCTCTGGAAAGAAATTTCCTAGTCCGAGAAAAATATAAGACAGTTATCCACAGATCTTGGATATGTTTCTGTAAAATCTGTTGTGTTTTTAGGTATCAGATCAGCGCTCAGCCAAGTACTGAACACAGGAGATCTGTAATGGCTTTGGGAAAGGAGTTTTTAGCTGGAACAGGATTGTGACTGTATTAACCTTTGTGAATGAAGAAGGGCTTATGTGGCTAATTTCCCTAGAGCTCTCTGGAAATTATAACCTCCCAAGCTGTTTACAAACTATGAAATGTACAAAGAAAACTATCGGGAAATACAGAGATCAACAGAACATTTCCCCTTGTTTCTTCAGGGTTTTTGCCAGACAAACCTTTGGGGTTCTCAGGTGTGAGCCACTGAATGACCAAATAAACACAAGCATTTAGAGCACAGTTTTTTCCAGTGCAAGCATGATTTCAGGGTTGGCTGTGCCCTTCCTTATAATGAGATTATTCAAAACGGTCTGAAGCAAACGTTTTCACATCTCACGGCATCGGTCACAGCAGAATTGTCACCTTCCCCAAATTTTTTATCAGAATATTCATCTTCAGCCATCCTTATTTCTGAAGAGGAAAGGTGGCAAAGGTATTGCAAGGAAAAACAACTGTTCTGACACTTCCTACCTCTGGTGCAATACTGGTCTTTTTGTAGCTGTGAATAGAGGTGAAGCAAGGTCGGCAGAAATAGGAAATACCTTTTATAATATCCTTGAAAAAAACCACAAATGCTTTTAAGCCCCTTTCTTCAGATCTCAGATAGAAGCAGCAGCCTTCAGCATAAAATCCAGCTTGAAAATAAGAGTTCTGAATTTCCGTTGGTCTTTCATTTCAGAGAGTCTCCGAGGCTCTGCTGTATAATTGTACAGCATACCTGGAGAGGGATATGGTACTCAATAGCTTTTGAACTGTAAAAGCTTTGGGGTGATGTGGTGGGTTGACCCTGGCTGGACGTCAGGTGCCCACCAAGCTGCTCGATCACTCCCCTCCTCAGCTGGACAAGGGGCAGAAAATATAACAAAAGGCTCATGGGTCGAGATGAGGTCAAGGAGATCACTCAGTGATTAGTGTTATGAGCAAAACAGACTCGAGTCAGGGAAATTAATTTAACTTATTGCCAGTCAAATCAGAGTAGGGCAATGAGAAAATAAAATCAAATCTTGAAACACCTTCCCCCCACCCCTCCCCTCTTCCTGGGCTCAACTTCACTCCCAGTTTCTCTTCCTCCTCCTGTCGAGTGGCACAGGGGGATGGGGAATGGGGGTTGTGGTTAGTCCATCACATGTTGTCTGTGCTGCTCCTTCTTCCCCAGGGAGAGGACTCCTCACACTCTTCCTCTGCTCCAGCGTGGAGTCCCTCCCACGGGAGATAGTCTTCAGTGGACTCCTCCAATGTGGGTCCTTCTCATGGGCTGCAGTTCTTCACTATCTGCTCCAGCATGGGTCCTTTTCATGGGGTACAGTTGTTCAGGAACAGGTTGCTCCAGAGCAGGTCCCCTGCAGGTTCACAGGTCCTGCCAGAAAACCTGGTCCAGCATGGGCTCCTCTTTCCACAGGTCCACAGGTCCTGCCAGGACCCTGCTCCAACGTGGGCTTCCAATGGGGTCACAGCCTCCTTTGGGCATCCACCTGCTCTGGCCTGGAGTCCTCCATGGGCTGCAGGTGGATATCTGCTCCACGGTGGACCTCCATGGGCTGCAGGGGAACAGCACCTCACCATGGTCTTCACCATGGGCTGCAGGGGAATCTCTGCTCCGGTGCCTGGAGCACCTCCTCCCTCTCCTTCTTCACTGACTGCAGAATTGTTTCTCACATATTCTCACTCTCTCCTCCAGCTGCTGTTCCGCTGCAGGTTTGTGTTTTGTTTTGGTTTTTTTTTTTTTTCCCTTCTTAAATAAGTTACACCAGAGATGCTACCACTGTCGCTGATGGGCTTGACCTTGGCCAGAGGTGGGTCAATCTTGGAGCCAGCTGGCATTGGGTCTATTGGACATAGGGGAAACTTCTGGCATCTTCTCACAGGAGCCACCCCAGTAGCCCCCTTGCTACCAAAACCTTGCCACGCAAACCCAATACAAGTGAAGATATATTTCTCTTTTGAGACTTAAGTCAAATGACTTGATGTTTCAGTGCTTGGATCTTTCTCTTTCTCCTATCTTTAAATTTCTCTGTTTACTACAATTCTGAAAACACATCTTTCTTCACTATCTATTTCTAATGTGTTGATGTTTCCATCAGGGCTGAATCATCTCACAGACAAAGCAGAAAGAACAGGACTTTGGGGTACAAATCTTCTGACTTATATGTCTGCTTTGGGATGAGATGAGTCACACTTGATGGGTTTTTCTTTCCTCTATTTATTGTAGAAGGAGTTCAGAGGACTACCTCAGATTTAGCAGTCTAAAATGAAAAAAGATGACTACCATACTAAGATACTTAGGAGACTGTCCATCCCTTCGCACTTGTGTGTACCGTATTTGTTCAGTGATCACACTAGAGGACTCAGTGTGCTCACACTGTCCTCTCTTTCAGAAGTTGGTAGAACAAGATTTTATTTTTTCTTTTGCATATATTACTTGTTACAGTAGAATGGACAATAAATATTATTTCATTGTCTACTTAAAACAAAAACAGTGCCCAGAAGTCTTGCTATGGCAGGTACAAGACAGACCCCAATCAAAACATACCATAAAGCGTTCCGCTCCATATGTGGGACCAGTAGTCTTTGGAGCTACTTTCTTAAGTAATCTCAGCAGTGTTGTGTGGACCATCCATACCCTACCGGAACAAGAACCTGATGTAACTGAAAGGAGTTACCAAGATGCCATCCAAACTTATTTCCTCTCTCTATCCTTCCCATATCATAGGTGTTTCTCCATGACTAGTGCCTTTCTTGTCCCTTGTGTGCCACAGCATAATTCTGTGATATTCAGAGGTTAGATGGACTCCCATGCAGTACTGATTATTAAATTTGCAATTTAAAAGAAACTATTATGACTACAACTGTAGTTAAACAGACCAAGTTTTAGAGCCCTCCAGGATGGTCCACAATAGGGACAGGATCACTGTTGGGTAATTTGTGTATCTTTTATCTCCACTCCCAAGCCTTTATTTCATTGAGATCTTGTGATAATGACACTCCTCAGCTTTGTATCAGACTATTTGTGAGCACTGGAGGAAATGTTTTGCTATTAGGGCAACATTTGCCGCTAAAACATGTTTTCCAATCTCTCCTGGGGAAAGAGCAGGTGAGCAGATGATAACATCTACTTGGTTGCATCTGGTCTACATTTCGCTTGTTGTCCACCCTCCCTTCTCCTCCCCACCCTCTATTGAAAAAGCATCTTGCTAGACAAAGCACACGAAATTTCATTCAGCACTTCTTGTGCTAAAATCAGGAGCCTGTAATTGGACTACCGCCTATCTTTAGAACACAAAGAAAGTAAGTAACATCACCAAAACACTCAACTCCAAATTTGTAAAGTTCGAGTGACAAAAAATATTTCCTGTTTCATCAGGATTCTGTTCCTTGGGCTAACCTACTTTCCCTCTTAACTTCCCAAACATGAAAAAAAAAACCCAAACCAAACCAAAACAAAATAAAAATCCATTTTCATCTTGAATTTTGCTGGCTCTGACTCCCTACAGCCCAGTTTTGTAAAATAGCTGTCTGCTGAGTTAAAGAGCCCTGTGGCACCATTTCAGGGAATGTCTTTCCTAGACTCAGGTCTTGCTGTAAATCTTTTAGAACTGCACACAGCAACGACATGCTTCATCCCAGATTTTTGCAGCCCACGATCTTGACGTTATGCTTTAATTGAACTGAAATTACATTTAGTCAGACCTTGAAATTTCTGATTTGCTTAGATGCCATTGTTTTCATACATGAAGCTTTTGCTCTGTACATTTTTTTCCCCTCACCCTTTCTCCCTTGAATTATTTATCATTTAGAAAGCTGAGCTTTGCCACTTTTATTTCCATCCCCAGTTTTATTGCTATCTAAGTGATTTACAAATCAAGCCTTGCATCTAATGGCACTGTGTATTTCCATTTCCAGTGCTCTTCTTTACTGTCGGCTCTTGTTGGATGGGGCAAACCTCAGACACAAATAACTGAAATTAATGTCAAATTGCATCATGTGCAGCTTGAATTTCAATTATGAGATTTGAGTAAAAATGTGTTTTCAGCAAACAGCAATAACACTGCAAATCGTATGGCCCCAGAGCACACATTACTAGAAAGTATCCTACTCATGACAAAGATGCAAGATTTCAAAATCTTAAAGCAAATCTGCTTGGCATTTAGTTAAGGCTAATAAGCTATGAGAATGAATAGTCATTCAGGCCTTCAACTTTTGTATCTTTTGCCCCATGGTAAGTCTGTGGCTGTTTATAGCCTGAAAGTCAACCACTTTCTTCCTGAATATTATGAAGTGATCAAGGATGAATCTGGTCCCGAAGCCCTAATGCATCCTAAATCTGTGGAAGTTTGCATCCAAGGCTTGTGGGTCAGCCCATCTCTAATTCTGTATTCACTGAAAGGCCCAGTAGAAGCCGGTGTATGTGAAGACACAATGGGAAGATGCATTTCTGCAGCTGTTATTTGTGGTTCACCTGGTGATACAAAGAAGCCAGACTTTGTCTAGGCTTCTGTTATAGCCAGTGGAAAGAATTAGGTATTTTGAGGGCAGATCCTTTTTGTCTTCGTGCAGATGTCTAAGTCGGTCAAAGGGATCACAGTCTCACATGCTTTTTCCTCTCCATTGTCTTCAAAGGGTGCTGAGGCACAAGGTTATATTCAAAGTCTTCAAAGCGCAGTGCCCCATCACTGTTGAAATTTATGTGGCTTCAGAAGCTTCAGTCAACTGAATGACCTACATATCCCCTCCAAACAGGGATATTGCAGTGCAGCTACACGTTTTGCCTCCTCAGCTTCCTGAAAAAAAAAAAAAAAAAAAAAAAAAAAAAACTCTTCCATTAGAGATTGGTTGAAACTTTTGGATATTCTAGTCAGGAGAAAAAAACAAACAAAACCATCATCTTGCACACCTGTTGCTCTGAGAGCACTGTATTCTAAAGAAAGAGCAAATAACTTTCTATTAGCATAAAAAATAGCTTTTTCTGAATGCTACACACTCACGTGAAGCTAACAGAAGGTGTCCAGCTGTCCCATGAATAAATCAGTTTATCAGACTTAACTGGATGACACGTAACTTATTTGTGCAAACACTATCTAGAACCTGATGTCCTGGTTAAAATGACAGCAACTTGGAGTACTGGAAAACTGCTTTCTTATAATCTGGTGCACATCCTGTTGTCACAATCAGCTCTAAACAGGCACTGAATAACTACCCAGCACATTATTTAGTCAGGTGAACTTTAAAAGTGTTATTACTTTAAAACACAGTGAGATTGTAAAGAGATTTTTAATGGGGACAACGGTGATTATTTACATTAGATTCTTAGTGATTAAGTCTTTCTTTTAACTGCATAAGAGAAAGAACAAAGTTAGATTTCTATAATTATTCCTCTGAAAATGTATTCTAGGCACAAGAAAGAGATAGTAAGTCAGCCTTTACTGTGTCTGTCACCTCCCAGTTTAGACTGTTGGCTTTTGGTTGGCCAGTCAGACACTCAGATCCGAATTGAGGCCACGAACTCCACTTGTATGCCCCATCAGATGCTTATACAACTTAATTATTACTTGGGGCTGTAGAATCGGAAGGAACGAGCCAAGCCCAGTCTCTCCCTGTAGGCACCACATCACATAGACCTTGTCTTTCATGTGTTCTTATGCTTCTGTGCACATTATGGGTTCCCAAATGCAAAACGGCTGCGCTCCCACCTCCTTGCAGAGCACTGAAATTGCTTTGAATGAACTTGGATAAGTTGCAGCTGTTACTGTTAGGGCTATGTGTCAGGAAAGGGATTTTTTTCATTTATTGTATCTGCCTGAGAGTAATGAGCCTAGTCTAAGTTAGTGAGCTAGGCTCGCTCTGTAGCTGCTGGACTGACAGATTCAGCACCAGAAGGTGCTTCATCCCCTTCTGAGACAGAGCTGAGATGTCTCTAATACATATACATGAAATTTAGACAACTGGCTCAGATTAAGTATTCAGCATTTAGATAGTAAAGTTAGGTGAAAGCAAATTCAGCCTCAATACGAGCCTGCAAAATTGCTGACAGCCAATATTAGGCATGTTAAAATCAAAACATGCAACTTTAGCAAAAAGATGCTTTATTCTGGAAATGTTCCTGGGGAAAAAAAAAAAAAAAAACAAGTTTACAAGGTATAGTCCTTTACAGGGGAAGGCAGAGGGGGCAAAGAAATATGTAAGAGCTCTTTTTCATGGCCAAATAAAAAACAGTGTCAAGAGCAAAACAAGCCATCTATATTTTTGCCAGGTTCCCTGGTTTATTGTGAGGCCAGAGCTTCTGAAAGTCAACAGAAAGGTCAACCAACAGGGTGGAGATTTTATTAAAAATATTTAGACTGGCTTTTATGACCAAATGTAAATGAAAACCAATTAGATAATCATATTAAATGTAGGCAAAGGAATGGCATTAACGCTCCCAGAATGTAAAGATCATTACAAAGGAAGTGTATTGTCCAGCCTTTATAGAGGGGGGAAAAAATCAATTATGTTTCACCTTTTAACTGCCTTTTAAAGCCTTGCAAAATTAATTTCATACAACATCAAAAATACAGTAATAAGAGAAGGGCAACAGTAAAGCAAAAAGTGGGTAATAGAGAAAGGAGGATGTACAGCACCTGTAAATACTGGTCTGAAAGCAGCAGGCTGCTTTTCTACTTGGGAAGATGGGGTAAATTGGTACTGCTCCATTGCGACCATGAATGTGGTCACAAGTTATAGCGGTAGTACCTTCTATCCATGAAGTAAGTAGGACAGTTCCTGCAGCATAGTCCCCCTGTGGAAGATTTGGCCTTTGATCTTGCTGAGTTCTGTTCTCCAACAAAAGCAATGAGCATCTTCAACTCTTGACCATGTGAGGCCATGTGACAACAGTCAGTATATCACGAGGTTATGATACACATGCAACAGCCGGCAATGTGCGCTTGCAGCCCAGAAAGTCAACTGTATCCTGGGCTGCGTCAAAAGAAGCATGACCAGCAGGTCGAGCGAGGTGATTCTGTCCCTCTAGTCCACTCTGGTGAAACCCCACCTGCAGTGCTGCCTCCAGGTCTGGGGCCCTCAAGCAAAAGAAAGACATGGACCTGTTGGAGCAGATCCAGAGGAGGCCACAAAAATGATCAGAGGGCTGGAGCACCTTTGCTGTGAGGACAGGCTGAGAGAGCTGGGGTTGTTCAGCCTGGAGAAGAGAAGGCTCCAGGGAGACCTTATTGTGGCCTTTTAGTGCATAAGGGGGTCTTATAAGAAAGATGGGGACAGACTTCCTATCAGGGCCTGTTGCAATAGGATGAGGGGTAATGGTTTTAAACTCAAAGAGGGAAGATTTAGACTACATATAAGGAAGACATTTTTTATGACAAGGGTGGGAGACACTGGACCAGGTGGTGCAGAGAGGTGGTAGGTGCCCCATCTCTGAAAACATTCTAGGCCAGGTTGGATGGAGCTCTGAGCAACCTGATCTAGTTGAAGATGTCCCTGCTCATGGCAGGGGGATTGCACTAGATGACCACACAAAGTATTCTACGATTCTATGATTCTATGAACAATCGTGTACCTTGTGTTGATCATCTGTGTATCCGCCTTGCCTCCTGTACTTTATGATGCTGTACATATTAAAGGTAGCCAAATCAAATGGGATTCAGGACCCACTAGGTTCCTCCTCTCCCAGCTGTGAAGCTGCTGTGGCTCTATGCCCCCAGGTCCAGCCAGCGGCAAAGCTGAACATGTGTTCCGAGTAGACACACACACACAGAGAAAATATACACACAGCCAGTCACAAACATGAACACAGAGAGCAGAACCTTTACCAGCACTCTGTACACGCACACAGCACTCACATAAACATTAACATGTCCCCATCAGCTTCCTCCTTCCCGGATGACTAGGACTGAAGTTGCTACAGAAGTATGCACTGGCAGTTTTTCCAGCAGCTGGGCTTAGACAGTTTATCCAGCTGGCCCCTAGGTTCCAGTCCTTCCCTGACGCTTGTACCAGGATTCTCAAGCCCCTAAGACTGGTGGCCCCAGTCTAGCAGCTGTCACCAGACCTCCTATCCTGCTCACAGGAGCTTGCAGCTCATCATGTTTATACACAGGCTCAGAGTAGCGAGTTCACTAGCACAGGAGATAGCAATAGGTTTTAGGAAGAAGACAGGATAGATTATGGTGACACCAAGTGAAGGGCTCAGCCAAACATACTGACCAGCAGCCTGTTTACCCATAACTCTTTTCCCTCTATTTCCCCACCCTTTTCTCCTTCCTGATCCATCTTTATCCCTCCCTTCCCCTGCCTTTGGTCCTTCTACTAAACATCCCATCAGCATAGAATCATAGAATCATAGGGTTAGAAGGGACCTCTGGAGATCATCTAGTCCAACCCCCTGCCACAGCAGGGTCACCCAGAGCAGGTTGCAGAGGAACGCATCCAGGCGGGTTTGGAATGTCTCCAGAGACGGAGACTACACCACCTCTCTGGGCAGCCTGTTCCAGTGCTCTGCCACCCTCATGTTAGGTGGAACTTTCTATGCTCAAGTCTGTGCCTATTATCTCTTGTCCTGTTGCCGGGCACCACTGAAAAGAGCCTGGCCCCATCCTCCTGACACCCACCCTTTAAGTATTTATAAGTCTTGATAAGGTCCCCCTTCAGCTGTCTTTTTCCAGACTGAAGAGAC
Organism: Alca torda; assembly: GCA_008658365.1. Classification (NCBI taxonomy): domain Eukaryota; kingdom Metazoa; phylum Chordata; class Aves; order Charadriiformes; family Alcidae; genus Alca; species Alca torda. The sequence continues at coordinate 161,338,376 of CM018077.1, forward strand.
CCAAATCCCTCAGCCTTTCTTCATAAGAGAGTTCAAGTCCCCTAATCAACTTTGTAGCCCTTTGTTGTCCCCTCTCCAGAAGTTCCCTGTCCCTCTTGAACCTGGGAGCCCAGAACTGGACACAGTACTCCAGATGCGGCCTCACCAAGGCAGAGTAGAGGGGGAGGATGACCTCCCTTGACCTGCTGGCCACACTCTTCTTGATGCCCCCCAGGATGCCATTGGCCTTCTTGGCCACAAGGGCCCATTGCTGGCTCATGGTCATCCTGTTGTCCACCAGGACTCCCAGGTTTCTTTCCACAGAGCTGCTCTCCAGCAGGTCAGCCCCCAAACCGTACTGGTGTAGGGGGTTATTCCTCCCCAGGTGCAGCACCCTACACTTGCCCTTGTTGAATTTCATGCCCAAATCTCCAACCTGTCTAGGTCTCTCTGTATGGCGGCACAGCCTTCTGCTGTGTCAGCCACCCCTCCCAGCTTTGTGTCATCAGCAAACTTGCTGAGGGTGCGTTCTTTCCCTTCATCCAGGTCACTGATGAATATATTGAACAGAACTGGACCCAGTACTGACCCCTGGGGAACACCACTGACCTCCAAAATGTGCAGTCTTGCATATTCCCGCAATCTCCTTAAAACCTCCTGTAACAACTTTTAAACAATCTCCAAATTCTTTCCCCCTCTGTATCCCATAAGTCCTAAACTCCTACAGGCAATAACCCCTCCAGTTTGCAGGGCATTCCTGAGAAGGTGTTTCTTTGGCTGACTCATCCACCAGGAGCAGATTCACTGATTAGGTTATAGGGATTCATCTGCCTCCCTGGGTCTTTGTGTTCAGAAAGATTAGCCCGTAATCACGTAAACTAGCAAAGAGAACATGACATTTCTTTCAGATCTGCTTTATGTGCTTTATTTTTTCTTTTCATTTGCCCTTCATGGTGTCCTCCATTCCCTGCCTTGTCTACCAAATAATAACTAAATGTCAGCACTTTCTGCAACAGGAAGAAAGTTTCCATACTGGTTAGCCCGTACAGGCAACTTTTCCCCTGCGCCATGGGTCACTGTGACATCCAGTTGTGTCTCTTCAGCCCATGAAGTAACGCCATTAACCCCCACACACAGCAAGTTATTACGTTCTAGTGGGGCAGCTTACATTTCTCACAAGCTATATCAGACAAAAGACTTCCAAGGATCACAGACTCAGTCAAAATATAATATTTGGGATAGGAAATTGTTTTCCTGGAGTGGTCCTGCAGGACGGTGGACAACTTGTCCTGTTTTGCATTTGGAGTGAGTGCACCTCAGTGATCCCGAATTGAATATATGCTTATTCACTTGTAAAACCATACACATGGGCACCAATACATTCACACAGATACATTAAGACCCTTTTATAATGACTCCACATAACAGTCCGTATTTCACTACAGAAATATGTATGAAACTATTTTTATGATACTATGATTTTTGGGCCAATTATTTAGACAGGTTTTTTTCAGGTTTGCAGCACTTAGTTTTTTCTTTCCCTCCTCCTTAGTTCTATATAAGTTTCATATTTGCATGATTATATTAATCCATAATGGTTTTTGCTCTCTACAGTGGAAATAAACTGCCTTGCAGTCTAGTTGTTGGGTCGATATATTGGAATCAGGATGTTTAGTGAGATTCAGATCAAAATCTAGTTTAAAGGCTTTGGAGCTTCCTGGTTCAGAGACAGCAAGAAACAAATGTTATGTTGAAATAACATGATCTAGTCTAAGGATCTTTTAAAACACAGAGAGATTATTCTTGCACACTCTCAGCACCAAAGACCACTTTGCTGTGGCTTGGGAAAGAAAAAAATATATTATGGCTATGGAATTATTTCCCACAGCCGTAACTCATTTGGCTGGGGACAGATACTAAAGAAATTGGCAAGTTGGAGAGAATTTTGTGAAACACTAGAGGCCGGTTTGTATGGATCAGTGAGATTACAGCTAAGCTCTATCCTTATGAACTGCTAAGATATCAGCAAGGCAGCTTGACTAGTCAAGACCCCAATTGTACTTCCAACTTTTCCTAAATTACAGAAAGGGTAAGAAAAATGTCAGTTTCTACTTTATTGTGATTTGGAGCCCGGTCTGGTCTCCAGACTAGGATAATCTGTTCCCCTCTATTAAAGGAAACAGAAAATCCATTCCATCTCGACTAATATCTTCCATCTCTATTAGAAGAAATAGAAACTGGTTAAACAGGGAGATTTTTATCTCTGTCTGAAGTCGAGTTCTTAGACAAGCTTGGGGACTGAGAAAGCAAACTGAAACACAGAATCTTTTCTTTTTCACACTCCTTTTTTCCTTCTTTCCAGTGTATATTACTGTATGTAAATACTTTAACATCATACATTTAATGTCAGGGAAGAAAATGGGGCATAATACCAGTAGTGTTTTAAATCATAAAAGCTCTGTTTAAACAAATGGCTATCTTTTAACACAAAGTCATCCTTCAGAGTATATATGATGCCATGAAGAAAGTTCAAAAGCAAAGTTTTTAAACCCAACTAGAAAATAGGTTTAAAGACAGTGCAGTCCTAGTCCTTTCTTATTACCTATTGCTTGCATTATGGGGGACATGAAGGATACAGGTCATGTCTCCAGTCCAAAAGAGTCTTATCATGTCAGATTCCCTTTCAAATCCTTTCATGTGTGTAGTTCCTTAATTTATCTAGGAAGACCTGTAAAATTGCTGCAAGGAACAAAATTCTTCCACATGAGAAGAGGCTCTGTCCTATCCTTTACATTCCATCCTTCATTCCCACTTCTCTTGTCCAGGAGTCACCAAAATTTCCCACGTGTTTCTCCTGAATGATCACCCTAAACTGTAATAAGCCAAATTAGTGCCATTGTCTTCAGTGTATAGGAACTTCACTATTACTGTTGGGTTTTGCCTCTTCTAAGAACTTAACTTAGAAACAGCAGTCTCTTTTTTTCTCATACTATTGGATGTTGCATTCTTTACAAAACAGCATCCTCAGGGGCAATTAAAATACAAATGCTGACTATTTCCATGCATCCCCTTTTATTTTCCTGGAGACAGTAAAACACATCTACAGCCCAAAGGCTAAGGAGAATTCATTACTGTGCATGTTGTTATCCTCTAATGTCATCATAAATTAGTTGGAAGTCTTTCCTCCCAAGCTAAAGATCAAAAAGAATCTTTGATGTTAAAGTTTTGTTACAGCAAGAAGATGTCCTCAAAGCATCCTGCTTTTGGGCACTCTGCAGGCTTGGAAATACTCATAACTCAAAGGTCCCCATTTTGAGTATTGCATGTTTCCCCAGGCAGTGATGAAAATTAGTAATATTGGAGATTTCCTTTCTCACCTTCTGTTTAATTATGCTCTAATTGATCAGAATTTGGAGAGCTCACCTTCTTCCTTCTATGCAAATTACTCATCTATTATAATGTTTTATAATAATTTAATAATTATAATAATAATATATTATAAAATATATGTTTATTACACATTGACTAAGAATTGCAGTCACTTTTTCTTTCAGCTCCCTTGCATTGCCTCATTCCCTCAATGTTATTTATAATTTCTATATATGAAGTTCCACCTAAACATGAGAAGGAACTTCTTTACTTTGAGGGTGGCAGAGCCCTGGCACAGGCTGCCCAGAGAGGCGGTGGAGTCTCCTTCTCTGGAGACATTCCAAACCCGCCTGGATGCGTTCCTGTGCAACCAGGGGGTTGGACTAGAGGATCTCCAGGGTTCCCTTCTAACCCTACGATTCTGTGATTCTGTGACATATAGGTCCACCCAAGAAATGACGTTTCACTGTGTTAGATACAGTGATCTAACACATAATAACAGAAAATTCTTTCTCATAAAGGTAGAAAAGACAGAGGTTGGAAAAGGACAGGATGAGCATTTGCAAGGGCCATGGACCATGAAATAGTCACAACTAACGTGATGCTATTTGAAGTGTGCTAAGGTGTCCCACTTGACCTCCAGCCACTGCTCCAGAAAGGAGTGGCTCTCTTGAAGGTCCACTGCCGTGTTTGCTAGCCCTGTGGAGACGTCATGGACAGCCTGCTGTCTGGAATAGCACTAGAAACCTATGATTAGGAAGAGGAATTGAAGCCCTATGGTGGGATGCAATTCCACTTTCAGACATCTAAATGTAGGTGTATATGTGAAGTTACCTTCATCTATGTTGGGGGTTGGACTAGATGATCTCCAGAGGTCCCTTCCAACCCTATGATTCTATGATTCTATGATTCTATGATTCTATGATTCTATGTGAGGTGTCCAACCTCCCATTACAGCAGATGGAGATCCAGTCAGTACAGTCAATGTAATCTAAAGACTAGTTCAACTGACAAACCAGTACGCATTTATTAATGGTAAGCGCAATTTTTAGTCTTTATTGACTGTTTTTACTAGTGATGTAATTCCAACCCATGAGTACCTAGCAACATGTGATGGACTTTGTAATATCTTACTTGGCCTCCAGCCCTGCTGAAGCTGGACGTTCATTCGCTGCAGTGTCTCCACTATATCTGCCAGACCCATGTTAAAGTCTCAGGTACTCTGCAATGGTTTTAGACACGTATGTGGGAGCTATTGCATTGAACTGTGGACTTAGGTACTGCAGGCATGCGTAGACAGACTGAATCTCACAGAGTCTCTATCAGGGAAAGGAACTTAATCCCTGTCTGCTGATCATTGTGTCGTAACCATGAGACTTCATCCTCGAACTCAGCAACATCCCTAGTAAGTTAGAGCTGAGGTCTGTCCAGACACTTTTTCTGTTGCTGACAGTAGTCAATAATAAATAACCACAAAACCTATGAGGGCAGCAGAAATATATGGTGATACTTCCCAGAACAATCTCCCAATGGCCAACTTAGAGCATCAGCTGTTGATGATTCAGAACAGGTGTTTTTGTATTTCATGAGTTTAGCAGAAGTGCTTTGGTTCTGTGCAAGTTTTTTACATCAATGAATTTTTGTGGCAATTTCTGCAACACTTGTAGGGATTTCTTATATTATTTTTTGTTGATTTACTTTTTTTTGTTTATTTGGTTTTTTCCAAATAATTACTGTACTTATTTAAGTCTGTGTCTCATATCTTGCTTTGGAAATGGGCAAGTTTAGACCTATAATTTCTGTTGCACTGTCTGGTATATCTTTTGAGTGATCATGACACCCAAATTATATACTGAGTAATTTCTTTGGTCCTTAACCAAACCTCATTGTAGTGTCAGTATGCCTCTTTGCCAAAAATAGCAATCTATCAACTGGGTGTGCGAAGGTCATATCAAGTATTTTCAAAGGACTGCTGATTTGTTGTGCTTCTGATTATTATTATTATTATTTTTAATGTGCAATATAAAGCAATTTAGAGAGGTCTGATTTTCAGAAAGAGTGTGAAATCCACCCACCTCTTCAGTTTGGGTACCAGCATTATTATCTTGATACTGTCTTTGATGGGACTAGCATAGCAAAAAGGCACTGGAAGAGTTTCTCATGTTTCCCATTGACTGAGAAAGTGCAGCATTCAGTCATTGTGAAGAGTGTTTCTGTTCCGATTTAAGATCTTTTGCCTAGAATTTCAGATAATATCTCCAACTGAAGATAATTTCTTATCCAAGAAAATGCCTTCAGGATTAGGGTTTCAAACCAGGAAATAATAATGAGAATATTGTACTGAAAAAAAAAAAAAAAAACAAAAAAACCCAAAGATGAGTTTTCTGCAGCTATATCCATCATACAGAGAAGTAACTTCTTCCAGACTCTGATATTTGGGAATCAGTTAGGTTTGTTTAGTTACATACCTTGCTAATTTCTGTGCTTCCAGTTAGAGTAGTATGTCATGAATGTGGAAAAAAAAAATATTCCTATGATGGTAAACCATAAGGACTTTTTGTTGTTGTTGTTGTTGATGGTGAGGTTTTTTCCTCTAAACTTGTGGGAAATACAATATATCAGGATCAACTTCTAGACCAGTAATTTATTTCTTTATTTTCCTTTTGCAGACTGAGATACCGATAGGGTAGGTGGCATGTACGATTACTTCCCAGGTGCTTCTAGAAATAATTGTTAATGTTCCATGACATCACACATCTTACCTATCTGACATGTCCAAAAAGCAAGAGAGGGGAATACTTTTAATAGAAAATGTAAAAATCAGGCAGAACGCTGTCATGGTTGTTCTGCTCTTCACTACACTTGTGCTTAAATTAGGTCATTTTCTTATCATGGGTTTATTCCCAGTTTACATTTTGAAGATGTCTTCTGGTTACACAAGTGATTTAAGGAAAATGAATTTATCAATATTTTCTCATAACTGAATCCCCAAAGTAATTATTTTCATATTACTTTCAATGTTTTCTTCTAAAAGACAGGTGTTACACAATTATTTTTGAAGTCTGCTTCTTTGCTGTTGCAATAAAGTGAATTTCCCTTCATTTGGTTTGGGTTTTGTTTTTGTTTTGGTTTGGGTTTTTTTTGGTTGTTGTTTTGTTTTGGGTTTTTTTGTGTGTGTGGTTTTTTTTTTTTTTTATTTTCTATTATTATGTAAGCTCTCATTGCAACCACTTACTTTAGTATCGTGCATTTAAATGCTTTGGTTCCCCAAATCCACCTTCAAGCACCAGCAATATAACTTTCAAGGTGTCTGGCTACTGATGACCTTTCTTTTAGTGCCCAAAATTCAGATGATTCCATGATATTTGAAAGAATCAGAAGCCTTTCGATCTACTTTTCCTATGTCAGCCCCCTCACCCTAATGCTGTATTTGATGGAACACCAATATCTTTGGGAGAAATAAGGTATTCAATATGGTTCAGAAGCCTGGTAAGAAAAACATGGAGCTGCTAACTTTTCCCAGAATGCTCTGCTCTGCAACCCAGCAGTTGCTGAAAGTCTGTAGCTATTATTGCTATGTATGGAAAATAAATCAACAGAGTAAGTTGTCTACAAGGCAAAACTACTTGTTAAGTCATTAGGAATGTTTTGTTCTTTTTCTGCTTATATACAATTGTATACTTCAGAACTACAAAAAAATATATTCTTTTTTTTTTTTTTTTTTTTTTTTCACCAGTAATAAAGGAATCAACAGAAAGAAACAGGCATTTCAGGGATGAGATATATCTGACTAAAGTAGACATCTAAAATAGATCAGCTGTGCCATGTCTGTTCCTATCCACCGGCTCCATAAAAGGAACTGGAGTTGACTGGTTCGGATGTAGATTTCTGCACTGCTGAATTATTTCATCTCATTTCAGCAGCGTAATCCGTTTTGAGATGAAGACATCTGTATGTCTATGAGTGTATTAGGGGTCTACAGTGCCATATCACAGTAAAGTTGAACGTGTAGGGTAAGGGAAAATCTTTTATTAGAACATCAGATAGGGAAAAGACAAGACTTTCTGCATGTTCCCTTTTTTAGCCTTGAAGGAGAAGGAGCAAACTTCAGGCTAAGGATAAATTGCTGTGACAACTTAATTCTGTTAATCAATTAGACAATTCAAGAGAAAAAGGTGATTACTGAAAGCTGACAATGTGCTGCCTGCAGAGGAAGACATAAAAGGAAACAAACAATTGTGCCTGCCAATTTAGCCTGGAGCGAACGCTCGCGTTCTCTTCTGACCCCAAATCTAAGTAGCAGTTGAACTTTGAGCACAGCAGCAAGTCACGTCAAACAGCTGTTTTCAATTCCACACAGGATTTCACTGTCCAGCCTACCGTCTCTAGCCTGAAAGATGTGAGGATGTGCTTCCAGCAGCCATTCATCATTTTTTCTACTCTACTGCAAAGAGGCACAAAATGCTGGAGGTGTGCAATTTTTTTTTTTTTTTTTTTTTTTTTTTTTCATTCCACACCTACCCAAAATAGAGAGAATGAATAAGCTTTGTTCAGCATCCAGCCTGCCAACCCACTAACCTGGAAGATCATTTTGAGGTGGAGAGCAGGTTATAGAATAACACGTTTTGGCTGCTGTTTACCAGATAATAGAAGCCATCACAGAAAGAGGAAATTCCGAGTGGCACTTTCCTGACAGCTAATCTCTGGCAAGCTGTCAGGTGCAAACTGTGTGGAGAGCTTCCCCAGCGTCTGAGCAGACCCAACCGACAGTTCAACGAGCCATTCAAAGCACACTGCTCTGCAAAAGCCTGACCTGCAGGGCAGTCTCCTATCGACTAGTCTGATGTGTACTAATTGTGTACCAAAAGTATTAAATTAGCAAGGCAATTGTCTTCCATTTGCTTTTTTCTCCTTCTCTCTCTCTTTTCTAATTTGCTTGAATCACGCACTCAAAAGGAATTTTTAGACTAGGAAGCTTGTTAGCTAAAACACACTTCTCCATTCACTTGATTTCATCTGCCAAAAGCCTCAAGCAAAAGTGCAAGTAAGGACCGATAAAAGGGTAGTAATTAGAGCATATAATGATTTAAATTTTTTTTCTTAAAAATCATTTATGTGATAAAGAATGTGGTTTTATTGATACTTATCTTTCATTTTGGAAATCAGAAAGGCATGATTTCATGACTTCTGACCTCAGGTGTATGAAGACTGAAGATTCTTCTCCTTGGTGGATGGATCCATGAGAAGTTAATGAAATAATTTTACCATCTTTCTTCAGATTAAAACAATGTCCATTAGAGAGACAAGAGTCCCTGGGGACTTAATGCAGTCGTCAGAGATCTGAGGCCACTTCTGTGTTCTTCGGAATAAATCAGATCTTCAGTGAAGTCAACAGAGACACCAGTGTTACATCATGGTATATATACAGCACAGTTTGCATCTATATCATATACAAATTTGTATATATATGTGAAATTCCCAATGACTTTTCTTATTTTGTTGTTTTTCTTAGTTTAAATACCAGGTGGATATAGATTATTCCAAAGGTAAAGAAAATACAGTGAAACAAGGACATTAGATTGAAGGAAAACTAATTCATAGTCTTAAAAAAGAAAAATCAAGAAAGGCAGAGGAGGAAAAATTGAATTGCATGTGTGTGTGAATAGGCCTTCTCACACCCATTGATTCATAGACTTTATACCTATGGGTAAAAAGTAATACTGAAATGCTATAATTTTTCCTTGAAGAAAAGTATAAGAAGGCAAATGAAGTAAAGTCAGAAGGAAAGAATAATTTTACTGATATTCTAGTTATTTTGTCTATCTCAAATTTACTGACGCACTTGAAGTAAGCAGAGACTGGAATGCTTTAAGCACAAAGGCTTTCATTTCTATAGAAAACATCTGTGAAACACAGGCAGCTGCCTGAACTGGAAGAGCTGTGTTTCAAAAACTGGCATGTTGCTCCCTGCCTTCAATGAGGGGTTTTTCACCCATCCAGCCGTGTGACAGAAAGGCAGTGTAGCACTGTGAAAACAGGGCAGGCAGGTTCTAGATGGTGTTGGTCAGAGTTTATTACTACAAATGTCAGAGGGGCCAAGCAGGGGTAACGCTGTCTTTGCGCTGCTGCTCACAAACAGGGAAGAATTGGTGGCAAATGTGGCCACAACAATGAACCTGAGATGATTAAGCTGATGTAGTGGAAGGCTGGGAAGGCAAGCAGATGTGCCAGGAGGAGATTCAGGACAGCAGGTTACAATTCCCCTAGGGAATTCCTGGGCATAATTCCCTAAGAAACTTCAATGGGGGAAAAGGCAAGAGAGTTAGCTGATTTACAGAGAAAACTGAGGAACAAATATCTCATTATGCATGAAGTCTGGGAATTTCAGCAGAAGACCCTTGTGGCCAAGCAATACACTTCTCAATGACCTTAAACACAGAGAGATGGTATGGAAGTGCAAACAAGGACAGGTGGTTTTAGAAATTTAGAAACTACACAGAGAAACTGGATGCATACAGATCCACGGGGCTGGATGGGACAGACTTAAGAATGCTGGAAATGACGTCAATGTGAGTGTGAGGCTATTGTATATAATTTGTGGGATATTGCCATAATTGGAGGAAGTCCTTGACCACTGGAGAAAAGCAAACATTTCACCCATCATTGGATGTAGGAAAGTCAAGATGGAGGAACCAGGGAACTGGAAACTGGTCTGTCTCACCTCCATCACTGGAAATATGATAAAGCAAATACTCCTTGAATCCACAGTCAAATACATAAAGGAGAAAACGGTAATCAGGAGCAGTGAAAAATGGATTTACCAAGGTCAGATCATTCTTGAAGAACCCAATTTCCTTCTGAAAATCTGCCAGTAACTGTTAATAGTGGTTGCACATGCTTTGATTTACTAAGGCTTCCAATACCATTTCCTCCAGTATTGTCATTTGGAAATGGGGTCTGGAAAAGAAGACTGTAAGAGAGCTTTCAAGTTGGCTGGACCAATGGCCATGAGAGGAAATAACAGTCTAATCACTTCTGTCTTTACCTAGTGCTGTCAATATTCTCACTTCAAGTGGGACATTAGACTAGAGACATCCACAGGTCCACAACTAGGAATTTCTACAGAAATGAGAGATGCTTTTTACTTTTCAAGGATTGCTGGTGTCAGTGACAGCATCAATTCAATATCAAAAAGCAGGAAGACATCCAGAGAATATAGTCTATATTGTCATGCTTCTATAGGAACACTAGATTGATAGCTGTGTGGCTTAGTAACTAAGAAAAATAGATATGTAAACATTTCAGACAGATAAAAGAATATATCCATCTTTTTCCTGCTTTCTCCTCAGTAATCTGTCCTGAGTGGAAGTACTGTGTAAACTTGAAAATCCAGAGCACATTTCAGGACTCAGTGGGTTCAGCCAAGTTTCTCTTCTATCTGCATAACAAAGGTTGTCATTGTACCTGGAATACTTGTTGTCATTTTCAGCAGACAATTATTTGGTTCAGTGAATGCTTGTTAGGTTGGACACCAGGAAAAAAACTCCCAACCAGCAAGGGCAGTTACCCACTGCACTATGCGTGCTTTTGTGAGCGTGAAATCTCCTTCTGCCCTCGCTGCAGGTTTTAAGAATGGGATAGTCAATCATATGTCGAGAATGATTTAGATAAAGTTTGACCCTCCTTTAGGTCAGAAATATGGAAGAGATGGTCTTTTAGAGTTCTCCTCCAGAGAGCTGCATCTATGAATCTAAATTTCTACTATTGGATTTCTATGATTTTCTATGAATATTAAACTGCTGTCTAGGTCCAAGGTATATTGAGATAAAAAATGACATTCCTGGAGGATGATTCAGTCCATCCTAAACAGAGGTGAGCATTTTACCAAGGGAAGATGGTGAGGGTGAATACATCTGAAAAAGATACCCCAGAAAATTGATTTCTTAGTTCATCTTCTTAGCAAGAAGCCCTGAAGATGGATTGAGTCATTGGGATAATTTATTCATTTTGCCATCACAAGTGTTTTGTCATACTGGAGATAACAAAGCTGCCTTGTAACTAAGAAACTTCTTCCCAAAACAACGAATTCTCAGAGAGCAGTGAAGGTGAGCGTATTCTCACTCCTCAAAATCAGTGTTTGGAATTTTCAAAATTATGAAATAGTAGGTTTATGAAATTAAAATTACATAGTAGCTTGGATTTGTCAGAAACAAAGGTTCTATACCACAAGTGTTAACAACTTTCCTAGTAGTTGATTGTAAATGTCCATAGTAATTCTACATTTGAGATAGCTGTTCACCCAGGAATTCTTATTTTTTACTCTTTTTACATTCTCTTTTTTGTGCTTATTTTTACTCCTTTGTTTTAATCCTTTAAATCATTTAATCCATCTAATAATTATTAAAAGGAAAAAAAGAAAAAAGCCAAACACATCCAGTTGCATGCCACAGTGTTTTTTTTTGGTTTTGATTTTTTTTTTACAATGAAAAAGAAAGTCACATTTTGACACCATAGAAGAGAGGTTATATGTCAGAGTAAGAAATGTACAGCTAGTGTCTTGATCACATCCAGGACTCTCATCAAATGTTATTAAAATTTCTGTAAAGATTTCTGCTCTCTTCAGCAATGGAAGTGGAAGAATTGAGATGCTTTAAAAAGCATAATATTCTCAGCAGATTCTCCTTCCAGACTAAAGCCTTACATTAATTCATGTAAAAGTAATTTTCAAATTACGAGATGAGACCTCCTGGGTCTCGAGCTTTGCAGCACTCAGGGCAGGTTGTTTGAGCTGTGCAACACTAAACTGGATAGCAATCTCTCTTACTGATCATGTAAAGAGCATCGCAACTTGTGCCAAGTTGCACAAGTCTTGTAAGAACCTTTGCCTGCAAATCCAGCTACTGCCTATCCAGGTGTCATACAGGTGCATTATGTGGTGCTCGTGCCCAAGATAATAATCCTCTCTGGAAGTCTAAGCAATCTTATGTCAACCCCAGCATTACACTAAACATCCGATCATGCAGAGCTTGGATCAACGTGTCATCAGCAAATGTGTGCTCTTTGTGATTTTTGTACAATCACCTGCTTTGCCAGACAGTTAGCTAGAAGTGGTCAGAAAAGATGAATGGTTTTACCAAAGGAAAAGTATGTAAATGATGCATAGGTGCTGGCAGACTAAAGAGCAGTGATTCTAAGCAATTAACATCACTAAAATACAAATCCTTGTGGTCAAAGTGTGTAGTTATATAAAATTGATCTCCCATGTAATGCTTTGACAGAAAGGACGAAGCTTCTTCAATGTATCTCTACACACGCACAACTCCTAACCCCCCACCTCCACTCCCTAAGGTATCACCTCACCAGCCAATACCACAGAAATTTGGAACAGGGAAAAGGGAGTTTATGAGTTTATGCCATCTGATTATATGGCACGACAGAGCCAATTTCAGTTCAGTTCAGAGCCAAGTCCAGTTCAGAATCTGAGTCATCAAATGACACAAGATGATAAAAATCAGACCAGAAAAACAGAAAGGCCCTCAAAAGGAATAAAAGAAAAAATACTTTGAAAGTGAAGGTGGAAACCAATCAAAATTAAATGGAAACCCCCTCATGTAAGAGGAAAGGCAACCAGTCATTGGAATAATATGTCATGGGATATAATAAGACCTTAACTTCTTAAATGTCTTCAAATAAGGACTGAACTGCATAGCCTGATGTTTAAAAACTCATCAACCTTAACATCAATTATGTTGATTTTTATAGATTATAGAATTATAGAACGGGTTGGAAGGGACCTTAAAGATCACCTACTTCCAACCCCCCTGCCATGGGCAGGGACACCTCCCAGTAGACCAGGCTGCTCAAAGCCTCATCCAGCCTGGCCTTGAATGTCTCCAGGGATGGGGCCTCCACCACCTCTCTGGGCAACCTGTGCCAGTGTCTCACCACCCTCAGAGCAAAGAATTTCTTCCTAATATCCAATCTAAACCTATCTTCTTTCAATTTAAAACCATTACCCCTCTTCCTATGGCTCCACTCCCTGATAAAGAGTCCCTCCCCAGCTTTCCTGTAGCCCCTTTAGGGACTGGAAGGGGCTCTAAGGTCTCCCCTTCTTCTCCAGGTTAAACAACCCCAACTCTCTCAATCTTTTCTCCTGTGCTCCAGCCCTAATGTTACCCATTTTGAAGGGTAACATTTTTTCTATAATGGAGGAAGCTAAACTACATGGTTGCAATAACCTGTTGCATCTCAAAAATCTATGAATAAATTTTTAATGAATGCTGACTCTGAAAGAGGAATATTTTTCACCAGCTGCAGCTATCTAAATTTCACTGTTTAGTCCATAAGAAATTGTGTTATACCCTCCCTGTAGTCAGAACAGACATACAGGTACATCCAGAACCTGAATATTTCATTCCCCAAAAAGCTCCTACAAAAGGTGTAGTGAGGAGCTGGACTGTAAGAAAAGGCAAAGGTAATTTAGAGGAACCCCAGCTTTTATCCTCAGTTCCACTTAGACTGTATCTGGGGAAGACCAGGTGAAACTGGGAGAAGCTGGATGTGAATAACTGCAGATAGAAATGTCCCATCTTTGCATTAACTTCCGGCTCCTCGTGCTCTGGGACTTGTAAACATGCAGGAAATAAATTCCTATTTTAGACACTAATCCCTGGCATTATTTTCCTTGTATTATCTTGTCTGTAGTATAAAACTCAATCCTCTATTTTTTCTCCCCACTTTGAGAATATCATTAATGCTAATTGTGAACTTGGCTGTGATTGCATATTGCTTAGTCTGATGCTAATGAATTTGAATAGTAATTTGTACTATATTGAATTAGTATCATATGTCAGAGACCATGGAGAATTGAACCCTAAAGCTTTCATCATCCCTTTCTTCTCTTTTTTTACCAGCCAGGCCTCGTAGCTTTTCTGCTATTTGTAAATCTTTTAACAGTCTGCTTACTGCCCAGCTGAGATCATCACCACTGACAAGTGCACAGTAATACCTAATTACCAGCTAAATATAGACCCCTTGTTTAAAAATCAGAATGAGTTAAGTTTAGTGCTATTTTTGGAATATGTTGATGTATTAATTATTCTGAAAATTTGTAATCGTTACGTTAAATTACTTTATGTTGGAGAAAATGCATGCTTACCCACAGAAGTCTAACTGTTGCACAGTATCAGAGAGGCATGTTTGTTAAGGTCACAGTTCAGAAGAAAATTAGCCTCTTGCTTTTTAGATCATATATGGAACTTAAACGCATACCATGTCCTCTGGGATGACTTAAGCAAAAGTAAAATCAAATATGTATAACATAAGAACAAAATCTGTGTAACAACTATCAAGTGAGGGAATGTGACTTTTATGCATGTATCAGTACCAACAAAAATTACATGCTTGGGATGAAATTTTTAGAAGCAGATGGAAAATAAAAAAGTTGTTTGGGAAATCAAAGACTTTACTCTTTTTTTTTTTTTTTTTTAAAAAAAAAAAAACCTCACTAGCTTCATGAGAAAAAAAGATCAGTCACTGAGACCAATAACCTTCTACACATTGGGTGAAGAAGAAAACTGGTCAAATATGAGACTATACAAAAAACGTATTGGAGTTCAGATACAATTTTCAAAAACACACTGAATTTCAACATATTCTGGAAGGTCTTGGCAACAGAAAACCCAAGCAACAACAGCTTTCACTTTCAGGCTCCTAAGGAATCATAGAATAGAATCATAAAAATGAGACCTTTAAAAGTCATGTAGTCCAACCTCCCCTACAATGAACAGGGACACCTTCAACTAGATCAGGTTTTTCAAAGTCCCGTCCAACCTGACCTGGAATGTTTACAGGGATGGGGCATCTACCACCTCTCTGGGCAACCTGGGCCAGTGTCTCACCACCCTCATTGTAAAAAATGTCTTCCTTATATCTAGTCTGGATCTACCCTCTTTTAATTTAAAACAATTACTCCTTGTCCTATCGCAACAGACCCTGCTAAAGAATTTGTCCCTGTCTTTCTTGTAAGCCACCCTTAAGCACTAAAAGGCCACAATAAGGTCTCCCTGGAGCCTTCCCTTCACCAGGCTGTATAAACCCAACTCTCTCAGCCTGTCTTCATAGCAGAGGTGCTCCAGCCCTCTGATCATCTTTGTGGCCCTCCTCCAAACTTGCTCCAAAAGGTCCATGACTTTCCTGTGCTGAGGACCCCAGATCTGGACGCAGTACTACAGGTGGGGTCTCACCAGAGCAGAGTAGAGGGGCAGAATCACTTCCCTCGCCCTACTGGCCACGCTGCTTTTGATGCAGCCCAGGATGTAGTTGGTTTTCTGGGCTGCAAGCACACATTGCTGGCTTATGTTGAGATTCTCATCCAGCAACGCCCCAAGTCCTTCTCCTCAGGGCTGCTCTCAATCCATTCTCTGCCCAGCTTGTATTGGTACAGGGGGTTGCCCCAACCCACGTGCAGGACCTTGCACTTGGCCTTGTTGAACCTCATGAGGTTCACATGGGCCCACTTCTTGAGCTTGTCAAGGTGCCTCTGGATGGCATCCTGTCCCTGAGGCGTGTCAACTGCAGCACTCAGATTCGTGATGTCTGCAAACTTGCTGAGGGTGCACTCAATCCCACTGTCCATGTCCCTGATGAAGATATTGAACAGTCCTGGTCTCAGTTTGGACCCCTGAGGGACACCACTAATCTCGATCTGGACTTTGAGCTGTTCGCTACCCTCTGGATGCAACCATCCAGCCAATTCCTTATCCACTGATCAGTCCGCCCATCAAATTCATATCTCTCCAATTCAGACAAAAGGATGTTGTGGGGGATTGTGTCAAAGGCCTTACAGAAGTCCAAACAGATGGCATCCGTAGCTCTGCACTTGTCCACTGACGTAGTCACTCCATCATAGAAGGCGACTAGGTTGGTCAGGCAGGACTTGCCCTTGGTGAAGCCATACTGGCTGTCTAAAATCACCTCCCTGTTAAGGAAGTAGAGTTACTTACTTGCAAGTATGTTCATAAGATCACAAGTGCTCTAATTGTCAGAAGACCTTATGTTTCATTCATAGTAACAAACTGTAGTTATATTTAAATTTTGCGAATGAAAAATAAACTTGTCTTGCAAATGAAAAAATCAGACAAAAATTGAAAGATCTTGTAATTTTTTTTTTACTTTCTTGCCTTAATTAATAAAATAATGCATTTCACATTCACCTTTTTTCTACAAAACAAATGAAAATATTTTATTATCTTGCTATGTCATATTGTTAAAAACAATCAAGCAAAAACAATATTTTAAATGATATTACACAGCTCTTCAAAAGAAACTATTTTTTTCTTTTCCAAACAATGTCGTTAAGATAAAGCAAGCAAAAAATACTGCATTTTCAACTGCAATTGTTTAGAACCCTGAGCCTAAACATTCAAATAACTTCTTTCTTGCTAAAGCTTTCCAAAAAGCCCTGATAAATTCAGTTGTTTCCCCAGAATTGGAAGTGATGCTTTTAGAATAGTGAGGGTCTCTGACTCTGGTTTCTTTAGGTCTTACAGTCACACTGGAGACTGATCTGTTCCTCATTGCCTCTGTACTCAAGAACATGAATATTTTTCAGGCCTTCGTTGTGGTTTCAGAGCTATGTGACATTTCATACATACACATTCTAGAGGTTACTCTGATATTCTCTGTAACAAAGAAAAAAAATTGTTTGAACATATTCTTTGTGTCTGTAAATAAAATAAAGGAATTTAATGAGGGGATTAAAGCTATTGTTGGATCATGGATATGTCTCTGTGTGTGTGTAGGTTTGTATGCTCTACTGATTAGAAAATAAAGAAACCTATGAGCACTGGGTAGATACATGCCCATTCCTTTCTAAAAGTGAGATTTATTCCAGAATCAGTCTATTTTAACTGATGGCAGCATTAAAGTTTTCATCTTTTCTCCTTGGATGCAATTTGCCAGCTTAATTTGCCTAATGTGATATTCACCCTGATATTCATTCTGCATTCCCCCACAATGACTCCCCCACTTGACTCTGTTTTATGACCTTGAACTAGTCTAAACAATCCTCTGACAAGCTCATCAGTGCTTTATGATTGTTCCTACAGAAGCAGAAACAATAGCTGAACGAAAAGGCTCAATTAAATAAGTAATCTATGCAATATTTTTTCAACCCTGAATCCTAGTTTCAGGCTTAAAAAAACCACACACTGTTTTGCGAATGTTTTTTTCTTTTTAAATCTTCCAATGAGTTTCTGAATTAAACAGTAGAGTTCAACATGACCAAAACATCTGTGATGTTACTGTAGCTGTTTTAAATTACTTCTGGCTGGAATGAACATAACTCATTGAACTAAACCTTCAAAGGATGAAACCAGAATTCTACCAAGAATCTTAGCTACATACCCCATATCAGTTCAAATATCCTTATCAAAAATTGAAATACCATTCGGCCGTTTAAATCACATTGTTACAAGTGTTTGATTCATAGAATCATAGAATTGTTTGGGTTGGAAGGGACCTTAAAAGTCACCTAGTTCCAACCCCCCTGCCACAGGCAGGGACACCTCCCACTAGCCCAGGTTGCTCAAAGCCCCATCCAGGGGCTTTTGATTCTGCTACTCTAAACCTGAAAACTGATCAGGACAAATTCAGGGGGGGAATTGGGGTTCAGAGAACATGGTATCAGGACAGTAAATCTAAAACCTATAGAGGAACGGGCTCCTCAGGGGTCCGACATCAAGAAGATGTCCCCAGGCCATTCTGTCAGAGGGGAATCTGGAAGTGTTGTGTAAAGGTTCAGTGACCAAAAGCATTAGATTTTTGAGTGATATGGGTGTCTTAGAGCCTGGAAACACCTACAAGGGAAAACGAATTTGCAATGCAGCAAATTTCTGGTAAGAGATGGGAGGCGAGACACTCTTCAAACTCTACTTCTCCTCCACATGGTGTTTCAGATCACCTCTTTGTGGAGGATTTAGCTAAATCTAAACTGTTGCATGGAGACATTCTGAGTTCGCTCTTCTTATTTACTCCAGTTATACCATGATTCTCTCCTACTGCTTGGTGCAACGTTTGTTTCCCAGAGGTGGAAGGCACCTTAGAGAGCAAAGGAGGTGCAGTAAAATGTGGCAATGTGTGCCCAGGTCCAGCCCTAACATGAAGTCATGGCATGAATGAGACACGCACCCATAGAATCACAGAATCACAGAATGATAGGGGTTGGAAGGGACCTCTGGAGATCATCTAGTCCAAGCCCCCTGCCAAAGCAGGTTCACCTAGAGCAGGTAAAAGGAAACAGAAAGGAAACAGAGAGGACTCCTGAATCCTATAGCCAAGGAATGTTTTTATGTTTTTACTGCTCTGATCACCCACTCTCTTTCCCTTTCATGACTATATAGCACTGTGGGTTGAGTATGAGAGACACGTGCCAGTATGCTCCACTATAGACTTGCCTGAGTCTTGTATATTACATTTTCTAATGTGACATCTTTTATGTACTTAAATGCCTTTCAAGGGCCAGGGTCCTTTTTTTAGCTTGCTTGTATCTCTGTTCTGTCTTAGTAAAAATGGGTAACCTTATTGCCTTACCTCACAGGACTGTCATGAAGATTACTAAGTTCAAGTATGTAAGGACATATTTAATGTATCATAGATGCCTTCAGAGCATGTGCTAATACAGGAGTGGGGTAATTAACCTGAAGTGCAGAACACATCTGCTTTGCCCTGATCTTCTGTAGGTTATTTACCACAATTCCTCAAGTCAGACTGCAATATGGTGATAAATATAATCACTGAAGATGTCAGACAGAGAACAGCGATTAGTAATACAAAGATAATGTGTCTCATGAGTGAAAACACTTCTAAAATCCTCCAAAAAAAAATAAACTGGATTACTAGAAAGGGCTTAGAAAACAGTAGTTCAGCTTCCTTAGAGTGTGAAACTCATTGAACATGTTGAAGAGGAGATTAGAAAGTAACTTGATTGAGGCCTATAAGTATGTCTTAAGACTTCCTCACTGGCAGGAGAAAAGATTGCTGATAGATGAAGGCTTCGTGTCCTGCAGAATGCAAGATCCAATGTAATAGTCAAATGCAGGAGCTGTTATTTGAAACAAGACAAATTCAGATTATAAATAAAACCCAAATATTCAACAGGGAAGTAATTAACCACATGCAGAGATGCAATCGACTCACTCACCTTTACATTGAGACAAGAGATCAGTAATGCACACTCTTGGGAACAGAAATAACTGAACGTAAGTATGATGGCTTTTGTTATACAAGAAAACAACTTGGATCTCAATGATCCTGTCTGACTTGAAAACATAAACACATATTATCTATCAATCAATAATTTGAAGCATTCTCACACTGTATTTAGAAACATCATGATCCAGATGTGGCATGACCATTTATTCTCACCTCTAACACAGAACTGTGCTGCAGCACTCTTTGGAATCAGAGTCCCTTTCTCCCAGGAATACACCAAACCCATGGCAATGTTTCTGCCACCAAATAACGTACCTTTTGAGTAACATCTTTAATCTTAAATGGCATTTTTCTGCTGCAGATCTCCTGCATGTGATAGCAGAAAGTTCTTCTCTGGTACATTTCAGATCGAAACATGAAATTAATCTTAGCTGAGTTTACGTCTGCAGGTGTATTTCAATGATTTGACTGTGTATGCCTTTTGTCAAATACATTTGTCATAAAATGGTATTTTCCACAAACCTTCCAGAATAAATAAAATATTTTGTTTACGGAAGTAGCCTTGGGTTTAAAGGGGAAAAAAGTACCCTGACACTTTCTGTTTTCAATACATTTTTAGCATAGAAAATTTTAAAAGTATTAGAAAGTTCTATAAAAACAGTATTTTTAAAACTCATAAGT
Organism: Alca torda; assembly: GCA_008658365.1. Classification (NCBI taxonomy): domain Eukaryota; kingdom Metazoa; phylum Chordata; class Aves; order Charadriiformes; family Alcidae; genus Alca; species Alca torda. The sequence continues at coordinate 161,358,617 of CM018077.1, forward strand.
GCCAAAGAAACCTTGTTAATTATGCTTTGAAGTTAAAACGTTTAACAAATATTTAGAAATCCGAGTCATGAAGAACTGTTTCTTCTTCATTCCCATCTCAGTTACCACTGTAATATTAAATCTGTCCAAGAACAGATAAAACCCCCAAGTTCTTCTACATAATGAGATTAGTAATAAGCATTATTAATAGATATGAAATATTTTAAAAATATGTTTAAAGAAATGCAAAAGAAGAGAATAGAATATGTCTGTGGAAATAAATCTTTCAGAATCAAGGTCAAAATTTCATCAGGGTCTGGGTGGCCTAAAAGAGTAAGCTGTGTCACTGTTACCACCAAAGAAGCAGTGTACCCATGTGTTTTGGATTCTCAGGGTGCCACTTAGAGATGAAACACCATGTCTGGTCTTAGATGCAATGCTTAAACTCATGTTCCTGCATTTTGACTGAGATAGATACCTTAAAACCTCTTCAGACATATGCTCTACTTTCAATATAGATGTAATATGTTAGTATCACAGAGGAGATGCTTTGCATTCAGTTATCACATGCCTATACTCAGTGATCCACTTGTCATTGTGTACATAAGGTGAAAGAAAAGTACTAACTCTTTCAAATTAAAATTAAACGTATTGCCTGCTTTTTCTACCCCTGGGTAATGTGGTCAGACATGAAATCACCATGTACCCTCAATTAACAAACTATAGCTAACAGCAGTTTTCCATAAGTGTATGAAAACATTAAAATTGTCCCTTAGGAACATACAGTTCAGATATATCACTATGTGGCTAAGTCATACATCATTACTGAAATGGATGTGACGCGTTGTCTCTGTTCAATAGATGTCCAAGATTTTAGATGTTCAGTCATGTTTTGTGGACTTTGTTATGATAGTAAAGCATTTATCAACAACGACAAAAAAAAAAAAAAGAAAATCACTTTCAAGTGGATTTCAAGGCTAGGCATTAAGCCACTAGCAAGAAGCAGGTCATAAATCAGCTTTAAAATATTACTATTCTTTTGTGAAATAGTTTATTTTCCTGATGTATCCAGGGAACTTGTTGACTTCCTTGCGCAGAGTTGCAAGAGAAATATTGCACGTTCCTTTGTCAAAGTGAGAGGCTTTATTGGAACAATTTTCATGGGAGACACTTGAAGCCAGGATGGTGATTTGTTTCTGATTAAAGATATTTGGACCACATAAGGTATTCCTCCAACACAACATCCTATCCAATAATGCCAAAGGCTTCAGGAAGAGTGGTAGAATTCATACTTTGGATGATTATGGAACAAAATGTATAATCTTAAAAAGACACAGAAAGAACCCTAAGGGAAAGCAAACTCTGTGATTATGTGAAACTTAAAGGTCAGACAACAAGTCAGTGGCCAACTGAAAATAAGACTCAGATTTTCTGTGTCTTGATACCATATCTTTTCCATTAGAATTTATTTCCAGTATAATGCCACTACAAATATTGCGACATGAATATCAATCACTATTATACTCTTGAATGCATTTGTACTTTTTTAGCTTTTACACTGAATAGAGATTCTGGGAACTAAAGAACCAGCAAACCCCAGGGCTCTACCTGGCATATTGGTTGAAATAACAATTCAATAGAGAAAAACAAAAACATTAAAAAGTATAACATAATGCACTATCAGTTTCATTTTCTAAGGCCAATGGTAACTTACTACTCTTTCAACTTTTATACATACTACCAGTAATACATCCGCTGATCCATAATACCTGGTCCTGGGGGCTCATATCCCGTTCCAAAAGATAGCTAATTCAAGCTAGCTGAGCCCTTTTCCACTGGGGAAAAAAATATTTCATATTTGACCTGGATTAAGAGCTCACAGACAGACAAGAACCACAAAAGTGCTGACAAGTAATGAGTGGCCCCTTCACCATGCATCAGAGCTTTTAAAATTCTTTGAAAATAACAGGGAAGTGTCAAAAGAAGCTCTATAGTATCAGGCATTTTGGTTTGCAAAGGGCCTTTGGCAAGGTCACACACAAAGGACTATTAGAAAAATCTTCTAAGTAGTCATTATCACAGAAACATTGAAGTTGGCAGGTAGCTCTGGAGATAATCTAGTTCAACCCCTCTGCTCAAAGCAGGGTCAGCTAGAACAGGTTACCTAGAACCGTGTCCGGTTGGGTTTTGATTATCTCCAAGGACAAAGACTCCACAGTCTCTCTGTGCAATTCCACACTTCTCAAAGTTGATCGGCAGAAGTACAGGATTTTATTGACTAGATCCTCCTTGATTGTAACAGGAACTATGAGAATTATCGTAGATGGAGATTACTCAAGGTGATCTAACAGCAATACTTAACTCACTTTGGAAGTCAAGATGTCAAACAGGACATTAATAGGCACTAGGAATGGATCAGTAGTGCAGCTTCCTTGAGACATTCTTTTCAATTGGTAAAATCAAGTTGAAGACAGAAACTGTATAAAGAGAGGGGGCTGGATTGAACCAGTAGGAATGATTAAAGGACTGCAAAACCACCTGCATACTACAGGTGAGGGAAAAAAATAAAATGTCACACAAAAAAAAGGGACAACACAGTAGAAATACAGGAAAAGGATTAATGGTTTAGAGAAGGCAGATGTGAAGTTCTGTTCTCTTCAACTCAGATTGAAAAAAGACAGTGGAGTGAAATGAGAATAACAGTTTGTGTTTTTTTTTCTCAAATGCTCCTAGAAGTTAAGTCCATTCAATCTCTGCTCCTACTGTGGAGCTCTTTGCTACAGTAACTCCTCAGGGACAGAAAGTTACCAGGATTAGACATGCAATTGTAACTTATAAAACAAATAGCTTGAGCTAATTAATGGTACTAATTCTCAATTGCTATAGCCATAAAGCTCAGGAGATGATATTTTTCCTAATGAGTTGGTATTTTACTACACTAGATTCACTCTGTTTGTCATTGTTACGTTGCTGAAGAAACAAGGTTTGGGTTTTTGTTAATGAAATTCCCTTACCAATAAATTTAATACTAACTAATACAAAATATTCCAGCATTCTTTCACTGTGCTTTTCATAGTGCTGCTTTCTGCAGCAGCATGAGTGGTTATTTTATTCTGAGCTATGTTACTTAGCTCAAGAAGAGTTTGAGTCACCTTTGTCCAAAAACATGCAGGATGAAATAAAATAACATCATGGTGAGTTTAATGGTTTATTGTTTTCTCTTTTCAACAATAGCTGGAGGAGCCTGGTGAAGCTATTCAATATTGTTTAAAGTATCTCTTCCTTATCTCCACTTCATCTTGCTGTTTTCTCCCCTCTTTAGCTGTCTCTCCTCTCCTTTTACTGCATGTAGGCCAATGGATTTTTCTATCTCTGTGTGTCAATGCCATATGCAATTCATGCAATGCAATAAAAAATAACTATTCTTGCAATTAAAAGGAACCACTACATACTATGGGTCAAATGGTAAGCTCTCCCAGACATCCTAGGTGAAGGGCACGAAGGGGGAGGGAAATTGAATTTCTGGCTCTTTTTTCCCTTTGCTCTGTATGTCAGAGTGCAAACAGGTCCCAGCTGGCAGAACATGCTGTAGAACGGAGCTGAATTCAGCCACTACATTTCCCCATCCAAAATCAATGAGGATAATTAGCACATGAAAGATCCGCTGGAAACGGGTAATTTTCCATGTCAGCAGGTAGATGAGGAATCAATGCGGTAGTCTTGTTCCTCTCATTTCAACGAATCTGTTTCCATTAGAGGATGTAACTCAGCTTGCCTAATCCAAAAAATGTTTGTTTGTTTGGGATGCTTGTATCTATCTCCTAGGTAAAAACACACTGTATAAAATATGTGGAACCAAGTGGACAGATTTCTGGGTATAAATGTTCATTTTTCCATTTATATGAGACAAAGGACCTGACCCAAGATGCATTATTCCCTGACAGATCCAGCTCTCCTGAAACTGGATACAATACAGATCGTACAAATTGGGGAATGTCCTTCTTTATTCAGCACGATCTCAATCCAGACTGGATCTATAAAAGCTTCACTCTGAATTCACAACAAGGTATCGAAGACAAAAATCTCCTTATCTATGTTCCAAAAAGGTCGATATTCATTAATCCCCTTCCCTGGAAAACTGAATCAGAATGGCCACAGGATGAAGAAAAAAATGGTTTGACTGGGCTGGTTTGGTGGAGGGAGCTTATCAACAGCAGGTCTGAGGGACTTTAACTCAATGAACATATGAAGCCAGCTCTGCATAATGATCTGCATCATTAACAAGGAGAGACAGGAGCAAAGGGTCTGGAGATCTCAATGATCAATCCCTGACAAACAGGGATTCCATGCCTACAGGTGAGGCATGGGGAAACTCAAGAGTGTGGCATTTACTGGGTGAACAGGGACATTCTCCTCTTCTTCCTTGCTCAGCCTGGCTTGGTCATGGCCTGCAGACGAACTTCTATCATTTGTGACTATATTGTCCCTGCCTCTCTTCCTTTCCCTTCCCTTCCCTTCCCTTCCCGATCCTCTCCCTTTCCTCACACATACATTTACATGGGCACTTTAAGATACAAGAATCCAACCACTCTGCGTTTCCAACCATAAAACTATGGTTGGAACCATACCTAGAGAATTACATTTAAGTAGGTTTTACTCCTTTTTGTGTGTACAACTCCATTTGAAGGATCATCTCTACTGTGTGGCAGTAAGAGAAAAGATCCTCTTTTCCTGTATCACTGCTTTAAATGCAGAAGTTTGCTTTCATCGGCTACAAAAGACTCAAGCTTTTGGAGTCATTATAATTAAAACAATGGAAGATGTTTTGTTTCCACAATTAATCTTTCTCTTTGTGAATAGGTTTCTTGGATGTTAACCTCTCTCCTTTCCCCAAGGCAACATGTAAACACTTTAATAAATGTATGTGCTTATTAAAATGTTATCAAAATCAGATTTTTAAAAGATCACTTTTCCAGTTCACCCACAAATTTTTAAAAAGGTCACAGGAAACATAAATTATTATTTATTTATTTTTGTCCTGTCTTATTGCTGCTGCCAAGAAAGCAGGGAGCTTAATTGCAATTGTCATCATTATGAGCAGTAAAATTAAACATGCATATGTAATGTATTTAAATTTACATAAATTGATTATTAAAAAAATTGAAAGTCTGAGGGAGCAGGTCTACTTTGTTCAAAGTAAGCCCTGACCTTCTCTTCTTCAGCAAGGACTTCACAAATAATTATGAACCACTATTTATAACAAGTCTGGGTGTTATAACAATTCAATCTCCCTCTCTTTGCTGTGATTTAGAGGCAGAGGATATTTCCTGGTCAACACAATGCTTTTCCTCAGTCAAAAGAAGAGGCATCTTGTTATGGTCTTCTCTCTTTCCAGGTTGATAGTGGGGACTCTCCTCTCCTCTCCTCTCCTCTCCTCTCCTCTCCTCTCCTCTCCTCTCCTCTCCTCTCCTCTCCTCTCCTCTCCTCTCCTCTCCTCTCCTCTCCTCTCCTCTCCTCTCCTCTCCTCTCCTCTCCTCTCCTCTCCTCTCCTCTCCTCTCCTCTCCTCTCCTCTCCTCTCCTCTCCTCTCCTCTCCTCTCCTCTCCTCTCCTCTCCTTCTCCTTCTCCTTCTCCTTCTCCTTCTCCTTCTCCTTCTCCTTCTTTCTCCTTCTCCTTCTCCTTCTTCCTTCTCCTTCTTCCTTCTCCTTCTTTCTTCTCTGCTTGTTTGGGAGGGATGAAGACTATAGGTAAGTCAGGTTGTTCTTGTCACCCACTGTACCAGACAACTTCAAATTTTTAAGTAGGCCATCAATCTCATGTGTTTGGCACCACAACAGGCCCTGTGGCTACCAGGACACCTAGCCTTTTTTTACCAAGGTAGAATTCTGACCTTTTACATGAGCCCTTTTTCCACAATCAGGTTTGGTTATCTCTGATTTATCTGAGTTTTCATCAAAGCTTGGATGGACCTGGTCACAAAATGTCACTACAGAAAAGAAGTGTCAGTCTGTTTAAATTTCTCGTCTCCCCATCTCCGAGAAACTGTCTTGAATCATAGAACAGGTGAGAAGAGAGAGGTGAGGTGGTTGAGGAGAGGCTGCATTGCTGATTATAGTTGTGGGGATCCTTCCAAAGTTGTGGGGTCCTTTCAACCAGGGGGCTATGGCAGTCAGTATACCCCCTGACCACACCTAGATAAAACTAATTTTATTAATTCTCAATATGTCTGCTACAAGAGATCGGGAGAACAGTCATTCTCATCTGTACTCTTCTTCGTCCCTTCAAAACAGGCATTATGTTATGTGATAGATACCCTCATGAACTTCTCTACAAAGGTAAACATAATCCAGGAAGAACGAGTGATCTCAGACTGTTCACTTAACACAGAAACATCTTTGTTTGACCCTCTAATACTATATGGTGGGATCTGGAAGGAGACAAGAGAGAAGAAATAAAAAGCTTAGGACTCCACAAAATTACTTTGGTTTTGGTTTTGTTTTGGGTTTTTTTCTTGTGCTGACAAGCACAGTCCAGTTAATGTTGCTTGATAAAATTTCATTATGAATCAGAAGAGGAAACGATCCAAGGCCAAAGAATGGCATTTATTTAGTGAAATTGGAAAAGGTTTTTTTTGTGTTTGTTCTGTGGTTGTTCGTTTGTTTTTTTTTTTTTTTTTCCCTAGGACTTGATCTGGAACTGCAGGTAAGTCTGTACCGGGGAAGGGAATCGTGGCAAAAAAGGCCGGCAAGGGGTTCATTTTTGAGACTTTTTCAAGCCAGGAAAAGTGGCCAGCCCGAGCCGGTATCCGGCACTTGCGGGGGGTGTTGGTAGCTGAGGAGTGGGGCAGAGCCAGCACCCCCGGCGGCAGGTCTGAACGAGGAGGGGGTGGGACCATTCTCCCCCCTCATAAAAGGAGCCCTTCGGGAGCACTGAGCAAACAAGCAGCAAGTGGATGCTGCCTGGGTGTCACCTGAGGAACTACTTGGGAGCACCAGAGGAGGGTGTATGTTGGCGACTGCGAGGGGAGGAACAAGGGGAGAGCAGGCAGGCAGGCTAGGTCGACTGCAAAGGAAACATGGTCTCCCCTCGGCCTGTATCCAAAGCCAAAAAGGAATAAAGTGACCCAAACGGACCTGACGGAGAGACATGCAACCGTCCAGGTGACGGGCTGCATGGAGTGTCCGTCACTCTGGCAGGAGAACGGCAAAGACAGCGCCTGTGCGCGTTGTGATCAGGTGAATGATCTGCTCAGCCTGGTGGCTGAGCTTAAGGGGGAAGTGGAAAGACTGAGGACCATTTGGGAGTGTGAAAGAGAGATTGATTGGTGGAGCCACACCCTGCCATCCTTAGGGAAAGAGCAGCAGGCGGAGGCTCCACGAGAGGTAGAGAATCCCCTGTCCTCTTGTCACCAGGCAAAAGGAGGGGAACTAGGAGAGGATGGGGGGGAATGGAAGCAAGTACCTGCTCGGGGAAGTAGGAGACTCCCCTCCAGACCTCACATGCATCCCCAGGTGCCTGTACAGAACAGATACAGGCCTCTGGAGATAGATGATGAGGGAACTAAGGATGCTGATAAAGCCCCATCCAGGGAGTCGTCAAAGCAGCCAGCTCCACGCATTAAGACTGCTTCTGTGAAGACCAGGAGGAGGGCAATAGTCATAGGGGGTTCCATTCTGAGGAGAACTGAGGGTCCCATACGCAGGCTGGACCCTTCCCACAGGGAGGTCTGCTGCCTTGCTGGGCCCTGTGTTAAGGATATAACCAGGAAGCTTCCTGGCCTGATACGGCCCTCAGATTATTATCCTCTTTTGATCTTACAGGCAGACAGTGATGAGCTGGACAGTAGAAGTCTGAGGGCAATGAAGAAAGATTTCAGGGCCTTGGGACACCTTGTCAAGGGTTCAGGAGCACAAACTGTGTTCTCCTCTGCCCTTCCAGTTTTGGGGACTAACAAATAGGTAAACAAGAAAATCGGATAGATCAACACCTGGCTCCAAAACTGGTGCTACGAGCAGGGCTTTGGGTTCTGTGATCATAGTTTGATCTACAGGACACCAGGCCTGCTTGCTAGGAATGGGAAAACCCTATCCCAAAAGGGGAAAAGGGTAGTAGGCCAAGAGTTAACAAGGCTCATGGACAGGGCTTTAAACTAGAATCAAAGGGGGAAGGGGATAAAACCAGGCCCACTAGTAATGAGCCTAGGGATAAAGGGCCAAGGACGGGGATGAAATCCGTAGCCCAGCTCAAGTGCATCTACACAAATGGACGTAGCATGGGCAACAAACGGGATGAGCTGGAAGCCATTGTGCAGCAGGATAACTATGATGTAGTCGCCATCATGGAAACGTGGTGGGATGACTGTCATGACTGGAATGCTGCGATGAATGGCTATAAGATCTTCAGAAGGGATAGGCAAGGAAGGAGAGGCGGGGGTGTGGCTCTGTACATTAGGGAATGTTTTGATTGTATAGAGCTAGATTCCAGGGATGATAAAGTCAGGTGTTTATGGGTAAGGATGAAGGGAAGGCAAATAAGGGAGATTTTGTACTGGGAGTATGCTATAGACCACCCAACCAGGAGGAGGAGACAGATGAAGTATTCTCTAAGCAGCTGGCTGAAGTCTCGCAATCGCCAGCCCTTGTTCTGGCTGGGACTTCAACCTGCTGGGCATCTGCTGGAAATATAACACAGCAGAGAGCAGGCAGGCTAGGAAGTTCCTCGAGTGCATGGAAGATAACTTCCTGACACAACTGGTAGGTGAGCCTACCAGGGGAGGTGCCTCACTAGATTTACTGTTCACAAACAGAGAAGGACTAGTGGGAGATGTGGTGGTTGGAGGCCATCTTGTGTTTAGTGATCATGAAATGGTCAGGTTTTCAATTCATAGTGATGTAAGGAGGGGGGTTAGCAAAACCTCCACCTTGGACTTCCAGAGGGCGGACTTTGGCTTGTTCAGAACACTGGTTGAGAGAGTCCCTTGGGAGATAGTCCTGAAGGGCAAAGGGGTCCAGGAAGGCTGGACGCTCTTCAAGAAGGAAATCTTAAAGGCCCAGGAGCAGGCTGTCCCCAAGTGTCGCAAGTTTAAAGGGCGGGGAAAATGGTCAGTCTGGATGAATAAGGAAATTCTGATGGGACTTAGGAATAAAAGGAGGGTTTCCCACCTTTGGAAGAAGGGACAGGCAACTCAGGAGGAGTACAGAGATCTCGTTAGGTTATACAGAGAGAAAATTAGGAAGGCAAAAGCCCAGCTGGAGCTCAACTTGTCCATTAACATAAAGGACAACAAAAAAAATTTTTATAAATACATCAACAAAAAGAGAGCCAGGGAGAATCTCCATCCCTTACTGGATGCGGGGGGGAAAGTTGCAACCAAGGACGAGGAGGAGGCTGAGATACTTAATGCCTTCTTTGCCTCCGTCTTCAATGGTCAGACCAGCTATCCCCAGGGTGTTCAGCCTCCGGAGCTGGAAGATAAGGATGGAGAGCAGAACAACCCACCCATAATCCAGAAGGAAGTAGTCAGTGATCTGCTTCTGCACCTAGACACACATAAGTCTATAGGGCCGGATGGGATTCACCCAAGAGTACTCAGGGAGCTGGCGGGAGAGCTCACCAAGCCTCTCTCCATCATTTATCAACAATCTTGGTCAACAGGGGAGGTACCAGATGACTGGAGGGTGGCTAATGTGACAGCCATCTACAAGAAGGGTCAGAAGGAGGATCCGGGGAAGTACAGGCCTGTCAGCCTGACCTCGGTACCAGGAAAAATCATGGAGAGGATCATGTTGAGTGAGTTCTCACGGCAAGTGCAGGGCAGCCAAGGGATCAGGGCCAGCCAGCATGGGTTTAGGAAAGGGAGATCCTGCTTAACCAACCTGATCACTTTCTATGACCATGTGACCCACCTTCTGGATGTGGGGAAGGCTTCAGACATCGTCTATCTGGACTTTGGTAAGGCCTCTGACACCATCCCCCACAGCATTCTCCTGGAGAAGCTGGCGAATCATGGCATAGACAAGTGTACTCTTCGTTAGGTTAAAAACTGGCTGGATGGTCGAGCCCAAAGAGTTGTGATTAATGGGGTGAAATCCTCTTGGCAGCTGGTCACCAGCGGTGTTCCTCAGCGCTCAGTTTTGGGGCCGGTTTTGTTTAATATCTTTATCAGTGATCTGGATGAGGGGATTGAGTGCACCCTCAGTAGGTTTGCAGATGACACCAAACTAGGTGGGAGTGTTGATCTGCTTGAGGGTAGGAAGGCTCTACAGAGGGACCTGGACAGGCTGGATCGATGGGTCAAGGCCAATTGTATGAGGTTTAATAAGGCCAAGTGCTGGGTCCTGCATTTTGGTCACAACAACCCCAAGCAACACTAGAGGCTTGGGGAAGAGTGGCTAGAAAGCTGCCCGGCAGAAAAGGACCTGGGGGTGCTGGTGGATGGCCAGCTCAACATGAGCCAGCAGTGTGCCCAGGTGGCCAAGAAGGCCAACAGCATCCTGGCTTGTATCAGGAATAGCGTGGCCAGCAGGAGTAGGGAAGTGATGGTGCCTCTGTCCTCGGCACTGGTGAGGCCTCACCTCGAGTTCTGTGTTCAGTTCTGGGCCCCTCTGTACAAGAGGGACATTGAGGTGCTGGAGTGTGTCCAGAGGAGAGCTACCAAGCTGGTGAGGGGTCTGGAGGCCAAGTCATTTGAGGAGAGGCTGAGGGAACTGGGCATGGTTAGTTTGGAGAAGAGGAGGCTGAGGGGAGACCTCATTGCCCTCTACAACTACCTGAAAGGAGGTTGTATAGAGGAGGGTGTTGGCCTCTTCTCCCAGGTGAATAATGACAGGACCAGAGGAAATGGTCTTAAGTTGCGGCAGGGGAGGTTTAGATTAGATATTAGGAAGAAATACTTTACTGAAAGAGTGGTCAGGCACTGGAACAGTCTGCCCAGGGAGGTGGTTGAGTCTCCATCCCTAGAGGTATTTAAGAGGCGTCTGGATTTGGCACTTCAGGGCATGCTCTAGTGGCAGAGATTGTAGGGTTTTTTTTGTGCGTGTACGGTTGGACTCAATGATCTCAAAGGTCCCTTCCAACCACGAAGATTCTATGATTCTATGATTTTAAATTCTGATCACCTCCTTTTTTTAAAAAAGAACCTGCTAAATATACCACAAACAAACAACGGAATTTTAAACAGACAATTGAAAATAAGGGTGCTTTGTCACAGTGGGTGGATGGATCACAAGAGCAGAAGCTTTATCAGCAGCAAAACCGGCCTGAAATATAAGCTACGAAGGTCTCTCCAGGGCAGTGTTCTGTATAACCCCTAGCTGAAGAGTTCCTGTCCCTCCTACTAAGGCATCTAACACTGGGCGGTAGCTGAGGTAGATTCTGGCCTCAATCTGTCATTGGATCCACTGGGGAAGTTACCATGTCCGGAACAGTTATTTTACGTTACAGAAATGGTAACTATTATTGAAAAGAAATATTGACTTTTAATCAAGGTGTAATGTCATGTGAGTCTTGCATAGTTGGGTTTTTTTAATTTTTTTTTTTTTTAAACCCTAATTTAAAATGCAAGAAGTGATTTCTCAGCTCCAAATGAAACACTCATTCAAGACAGTTCATTTAAAATTGGTCATGCAGTTTTGTTGTTTTTTTTTTTGTTTTTCCCCTGCTGGATTTTACCCTTTGACTGAGGAAGTGAGCTATGCTTTGTGCTTAAAAGTTGGTAAATTTTGGCTGAGTGGGAGAGAGTCGGGGAATGTCATGAGTCCCAAAGTGACTCTGACAAGGTGTTCTTAATGCAGGGACTAAAGAGAGCCTAAACTGAGCCTTTGACATTAACTCCAATGGAGACTAACAGCTAGAAAAGTGGTTTCTGTAAAATTAAATTTTAATTGGAAAATTCAGTGAGTTAGATCAATCTGTGTTTCTACTTGAGGTGGATCAAAGAATAAGGGTGATTTAGACAGTCGTCTCAGCATTGACAACTCAATACTGCAGTGCCTAGGTTTGAGGACCAGAAAGTGAAACTGGACACAGAGGAAAAGCAAAACCAACAAAACTGTGTCATGTTTCACAGCCCAAGCTGGGGGAAACGCAATATGGAAATGAGAAAATCAAATGGAAAAAAATAATTAGAATTATCAAATTGTTTATTTTCTAACAGCTTCAGTATTTAGTGCACTGCCTTATTCGTACTGAAAACATACAGCTGTACATGTAGATGCAGAGCAGGAAGGAAATCCTGTTCTAATCACTGAATGAAGCCTGCTTAGGTTTGCTTGTCTGCTTATAACAGCTATCACTCTTCACAAATACAGACACGTTTGTCTCCCTACCATCAATTCAGGTTGTCAAAACTTTCTTTCATGCTGTGGTGCTTGGCACTTTCTTCGCAAACATACCCATTCAGCTGCTTTCTATTTCCCTCCCTTTATTCCTTCCCCTTCCGCATTTATGTCAAGAACTCAAAAATCTGTCGCTGGAGATGTCAGTCATTCTGCAAAAAAAAGCTTGTTCTCATACTTGCAGTGAGTTGCTGGGTAGAAAGGACAAAAAGTCAGAGGACCCCCTGCAGTAACAGCAAGGTTTCACCAGAAACAATTTGGGCACCGAGTTCTGCAAAGAGAGTCTAAGCGGTCTTGAGCACTGTGTCCCTGTGAGGGAGGTATTTGGAGACCTCGCAGGTGCCTGTATGTGACTCTGAGAAAAGACTTTCCTAAGATAATATTGATGCTGCCCAAGAGGTCTGAAAAGATTCAGTGACAGGTCTGTGCAGGTTGTCAGATAGCATTTCTGTGGCTTATTTGCCTTTTACAAGGAATATATGCATTCTTACAACAGAGACGCTCCCCCAGAATCCTCTTCAAGCCTCTGGGCTTCCTACTGATAAGTGCAGCACAAAGGAGAAAAGAAAAAAAGACAACTCTGTCCCCAAAGAGTGCTTGATGCACATAGACAGGCACAGATGGTGGGCAAGACAACAGTGGCATCGTGCCTCACCCCAGCTCACACACGCTGATCAGCAGCAGAGCTCAAAACAGCCCCGTGACTTCCAGAGCATCATCTCGCTGTCCTACCCTGGGCACAGCAGGGCTCTTCCCGCATCTCCAACCAGCCTGGACCGCTGATATCTCAGCCCTCCTGCTGCTGGTGGCCTCAGCCCAACTCCTAACACACCAGTGCCCCTTCTGCAACTCGTTAGCACTAATTGCCATTTTATTTTTGTCAGAGTCTGAGTGGTGACTATGCTGCTCTGCTACATCTCAACCTGTGGTGCCAGCAGAGGTGCCATGCCATCAAGGCACAGCTGTTGTCGGTGTGCCATGTTTGTGCGGCAGGTAAATACGGCCTCCTCTCTCCAGGGATGACAGTACAGTGGTTTTCCGTAGCTATAAATCAATTAAAAAAAAAAAAAAAAAAAAAAAGAAAAGAAAAAATAAAAAAAAAGAAGAAAAAAAAGAAGAAAAGAATAAAAGGAAGACACATAGCAAATATCTGTGAGACTTGCTGCATTTTCAGTATCAGATCTGATATTTGGATGAGGTTTGCTTTAGCAGCCCTCTGTCTATACCCACAGGCACAAATCAACATTCCTCTTATAAGAGAAACAATTGCCTCAGTGACTGCCAGAATTCGTTTCAGTTATTTTGAGTTTAGCAAGCAACAGCGATAAGAATCGCATAGTGAACTGAGTGGAGACTTCTCTGATTTCTAATTCCCTCCTGGCTGAATAAGGGGAAGGGAAGGGAAGGGAAGGGAAGGGAAGGGAAGGGAAGGGAAGGGAAGGGAAGGGAAGGGAAGGGAAGGGAAGGGAAGGGAAGGGAAGGGAAGGGAAGGGAAGGGAAAGGAAGGGAAGGGAAGGGAAGGGAAGGGAAGGGAAGGGAAGGGAAGGGAAGGGAAGGGAAGGGAAGGGAAGGGAAGGGAAAGGAAGGGAAGGGAAGGGAAGGGAAGGGAAGGGAAGGGAAGGGAAGGGAAGGGAAGGGAAGGGGAGGAAAAATAGAAGAAAAGCAGTCCTTGCCCCAGACAGTAGGTTTCATTTTTAATAATATCCTCCCAGGCTGTGATTACCATAAAACTTTGGATAGGACTCTTTTTTGAATTTTTCAGGGCAACTTGTACTGTAATCATATGCTTGTTAATACGGCTGCTTGCGACTTTAATTCAAAAGAGTTTTGCTTCTCTGCCCTGGAGCTGCTACCATCAAGGTCAGAGATAGTCTCTGTGAAACAATCTGTTTCTCAGTACTATGCCGAAAACAGCAAGATGCGCTGTAACTTGCTGTTCAGAAAAAAGATCAGTAGAGACCATGTAACAAGAAATGGGCAAATGTCAAATGACACCTGCCTGTCCCCTATTCAGTAGTGTTGGGGCATTTGCTGTATTGGATCATTATGCATTTTAATTTGAGTGAAAGACTCTTGAGTTATAATCAAACAGGATGGAGTACAGCTTGGCTTAGTACCTACCACACTGGCAAGGATGATGGCTATGCTCTTGGCTCTGTCATTCACTGGAAAGCTAATCCCTCCGTTGTACCCTCACAAAGTAGGCTATGTCTTTCCTCCTCTATAGAGTCAAGCAGAAATTGCCCTAAGGCTGGAATCCCAGCTTCATTCTGGTTTTGTCCTTATTGCGTGCCCATCTTCAGGACAAGAACAGAGGTGAAATAGTTTCTAACCGGGAAAATTGATCCAAAGTATCCCACTATTTAGGGTGCATTTACCAGTTATGTGAGAAGTCCTTTCTTTCTGTGTCAGTAGGTCTACATCATCATCCTCACAAAATCCATAGGACACATGAAGAAAGCATCATAAAGATGTCCAACCCTGGAAAACAGGGATTTTTTTTCTGATCGGAGGCATATATTATAATTCAATGCTATTCACTTGGAGACTGATAAAATACAGAGGCTTACAGCAACCTCTTAGTCATACAGTTTACCCCATATTTTCTCCTGCTGCAATCCACCAACAGTTGACACAGGCAGGCTTATAAAGCCCTGCATGATATTTTGCAAATCTAAATTGTTGAGCCACACAGAGAGCAAGCCTCCTGTTGAAATGTCAGCACATTGAAATTACAGTTTTAATGGGTAGCTTTCCAGCAACAGCTTTCACGTGTCAGTTGTGCCTCACAGTAATAAGAAACAGTGAGAAAGAAATAACAAAAAAAAAAAAAAAAAAAAATCTGTGTCCTTTTGAGATGAAGGTCAACTGGCAGGTGACACTGGGTGATGTCTCTTAATCAAGTTTTATTCCCACTGTGTTTTCCCCCATCAAGTTTTAAGCCACTGTGTTTGTTATCGTTATTCTTACTATTTTACTATTTTTGTTACAGAAGTAATTAAATGTTCCGCTTGAAATTAGGGACACATTTTTGCTGGGGGTGGTACAAGTTCTTAACAAATTGGCTGTGACCACAAGACCTTACAATCTATGGGGATTAAGAAAGAAGCAGAAGCAGAGAAGGTGAAATGATATCTCCCAAGCCACTGCATGACTCCAAGATAGGAACTGTGCAGCTAATGGGATTTCTGGTTTGGTGGACAGAATGGGAAGAAAAACCCTCCCCACTCCCCCCATGCACACAAATCAAAACTAATAATTTTGGGTCCAACTGTTCATATATTTCATGATGAAAAAAGCTAACACAATGAAAAATAACAACAGTGTTTGCAGAAAAAACAAAGCATGCCATTGTGTTGGTTAGGCTATTTATTTTCTTTTAAAAATGAAGTTTATGTTCACTTCAAAGCAGACGCATCCTTTCATAATGAAACATTTTGATTTCTATGAAAAACTCCATTTATTTTTTGTTCAAACATTCTGTCTAATGTGACCCCCATAATTTCCACATGTCACAAACCACATGTTACATATGCTTCCAAATATTTTTTAGCACCTTATGACATCTTTGGAACTATGATGGCCTTTGATGAAAATTGCCGTAGAAAACCTTTTTAATGCCTGACATATTTATCTCATACCTAAGGATTCCCAAACAGAGTCTTTCCTTTGTAAAACTTCCACAGTGAAAATACCAAATAAAGAAATCTCCCATTGCTTCAGGAGAGCAAAATCAGGCTGTGTGTCTGAGTTTCATAATGATCATAAATGTACAAATCGATAGAAGAGGGTTGAGCTAGCTCAGACTTGTAGTCTCTAAATACATTAGAAACATTGTAAGGCACTATTCTTCATTTGAAGAGACTCTGAGTTATCAAATTAACTGGTTTGTTGTCCCAACAGCAACAGATGCTCCTGGGTTATATTAAATATTGAATATATTCTTATAGGTGCTTACACTCTGGCTGGTTTTAAGGGTGGTTTGCTAGCATGGGCAGAGTGTGGAGGCCACTCAAAGAGAAAGTAGTAGAGGTAAGGAGGGTCTACCAGGCTAGGTTTTTTTTCTGTCTTTTGAGAATCTGATGATATATATTTTTTCTCTCCCTCCATCTTTCACATGCTGCAGATTTGATGACCCCTTTTGTCCATGGCAGTACAAAAAGCCACAATAAATGGATGAATAAATAAACAAACATACAAACTTTCTATCTTCCTAGTGTATAATATATGGAGCCTGCACAAGGTAAAACCTCAAACTAGCGTAACAATGGATAAAAATACATTTATTCTCACTGAGAAACTAAGGCCTCTTCTGTTACTATTATTTTCCTTGAAAAAAGAAACAGACGAATAAACAAAGCCAACCCACCCCCCCAACCTCCCCTTCCCCCCCAAAAAAAAGCTTTGAAAAACCTACAGTTTTCCAGAAAAAAAAGGGGAAGAAGGATCAAGTAGCTACTGCATTTTAGTTGGCATGGGAAAAGGCAGGGGATGATCCTCTCTCCAAGTGCAGCAGTCATTTACAGGCTGGGACACTGGAAGAGGTAGTGAGATTCCGTTTACAATGCCTGGTATGTGGGAGCTCCCCACATTTGCAGGCACCTTTATGATTTGTTGGGTCTGTTCCCTGAGGAAGAGGTAGCCAAGGCTTATGTAGGGAGGTAGTTAAAGCTGCAAAGAGGCAGCCACGGAGTACTGGCTGCCTGTAGAAATTTTAGGGGGCTTTACCCCTCCCTTCAGTAACTCATCAAATATCCAGAACAATCGCCAATTCGATCTGGTGGGGATGAACCATGTCTCAGGATGTTACAGCTTCCTCCACAGGTGTACTGTGAACCAACCATCATTTTCTGTTCCTTAGACTACCACAGAGGAGCCTGGCTATTGCTTTAAACTGACTGCTTGCCGCCAGTCCCTAAGTAACTGGGTGACACTAAAGTAAGAAGCACAAGATATGGGGTTAGGGGAAATTTGTGTTCTTTTTGGGCGTGTTCCTCACCTTTTCTTCTATGCTATGAGTAGCTACAACCGATGTTTGAAGAGAGCTCTAAGTTTTACAGCATATGAGGGAAAAAGCAGGGTGGGTGGAAAAAAAAATCTAACCCTCCTATACAAGCAATGAGACTTATAACTAAAGGAATAAATTATATTGGAAGTAAGAGGCTTCATTGTTTAGCGCATTGCCCAGTGAAAAATGTCATCTCATGGTTGCTTTTCTCAGTCTTTTGGCAAGAGCTGGTTCTCAAGGTTTTACCAAAACCTCTGTGGAAACTCCTCAGTTTGAAGATGAGGCCTCATTTGCTGTACTTCTCCTTTTAGTCATCAAGAGGACATGGCTATGCTTTGTCTAGACTTGTAACTCCCTGGTTCATCCCTGTGCTTTATTCTATCTGTCAACAGTAGAGCTATGTCAGTAATCGATTTAGTTTTTGGGGTTTTTTTCATTGTTTCAAGGCCAGCCTACAACATTTTTCCCCCAATAGCATAACCTTCAAAGAATCTTTTCAATCAAATTAAATATTTCATTTTCAAGGCCATGCTTCTCATTCTTTCTGTTTCTTATTACTACATTTAGGCAAATTTTGGGAAGAAAACTCACTGGGAAATTGCAATTTGAATTGAACAAATGAAACAAAATGTTTCCTCATCTCCAAATTTCCAGTGCTTTTATTTATTTTTTTTTTTTTTCTGCTCCAGTGAAATAAAGTGATCAGGAATTAAATGAATGGGCTTTCAGGAGCAGGGAATATAGAAAAAAATCTTTTCAAAACAAGGTCTAGCTTCAGTAACTAATTTATGTTGTTATTAACTCCCATTAAATTTAATGGCTTAAACATTCAGATAGGAATTGTTAGCTTAAATGTGTTTGAAAGTCTCTGCCTTTGAACTTTGGTCCATGGGTCATAAATAGTTTTGTCTTATTTTGGGGAAGGATTGTCTGCTACTGCCCCCAGCAGAAAAAGGTCATCCTGTTTTTCTGCTCTCCAAAGAGCGATGTGTAACAGGGATCTTTCTCTGAAGGGCATCTGGGGAAAAATGCATGCAGACAGCAAAACATGTTTTATTCATGGCACTCCCCAACAGATAAGTCCCATTATCTTGCATTTTAGCTGCCTTTTAAGCCTTTCCTACAGGCAGAAGCATGAATTACATTTTCCCCTGCTCAGCTCATCAGTTACCTCAACAGCAAAAGTGGAGAGTGAGTGCACGGGATTTCTCAGCAGGACTTTTTGGCTCAGGTGTTTCTCCTGATGAGGCTTGACTGTTTAGGAAGGACATAAAGCACCATCTGTGGTAGGAGAACTTAATGCTACTGCAGTGTCAGGTGTTGGTGTCTGCTCTTGTACAGTTACACTGGTTTAATATCTGTTTTGTAGTTCAAGGCTCTTGCTGTTCAGTAATTTCTTCTCCTCTTGTTAGCCAACCATGAGCCATCTTGCCCTGTGCTGCTACATTATTCTTGTCATTCAGAGCTCTCTGAAGGTGTAAGAATGCCTCTTGCTACTTGAAACTGATTGAGTCTGCAATTAGCATGGGAGCTACAGAGCATTTCATCACTAGGATGCCAGCTAATTTGTGAACTCAGGAAGAAGATTGTTCTGGGTACTGGAGTAAATGGTGCTGGAGGGACTGTGCAGCAGCCAAAGGTTTCATTCCCTGGGTCATTTGTGGCTTGCCAAATTTCTGTAATCTGATGCTGATGTGTCACCGGAGTCTGTGACTGAGGGTACATTTTTTCCAAAGTAATCAAAGATATTGATTCCAAGTGAAGTTGTAACTTTGACAGAGTGAGATGTTTGGGCGTCCTGGCATTTAGGGCTGTCTCAGGTGAGGTTACTAGAGGTCTGCTACAGGAAGTCCAAAACCCGAAATTCAAGGTCTCACTTGACTTTCTGAGACGGGGTGATTTCTTCTGCAAGAAAAAGACCAGGGATTTGAATCTACTTGTTGCACCAAGCAAGATTTTTTTTTCCTAGGTGCAACTAGGATTTTGTTTTTCAGTGAAAATATATAAGAATGTATTTAGCATCTACAAATGATGCTGGCAAGTGACACCACTCTCCTTTGACCAGCTCTGTGTCCATTCTTTGAAGGCAGTTCAAATCCCACAATTTGGAGAGGTAGATGCTCAAAACAACCTCTCTGAATTCTCTGCATCACTCCAATGTTGTTCTTTGTGTCCTTTGCAACAATTGGATACAAGCTACAAGTTTTTGTTGGAAAACCTGTCATTAGCAATTAGGCATAACCACGTCTGATTGATTAGATATTCACAGTTGATTCTTCTTTCTCTCTCCCAAAGAGACAGCAGAAGAAATTTCTGAATCCCAGATGACTATTCAGTTATATCCTCAAGTCTTTACTTTTGTTTTGATCAGTGGCAGAATCTCTGTATACATAAAAGCTTCATAACTCAATGTAAAAGTTGACCTCCATGTATCCAAAGAGATCAACATTTCAGTTGGGCTTACTGATGGGCAGTTTTTCTTTTATTTTGTCACATGCACTTCTTTACTTATATGTGATACTCAAATAGGTGATCTTTTCTTCCACAAATATATATACTATCTATATCCCATTTGTAGTACTCTGGAGACAGCAAAAAATTTCTTTCAGGGACACTGAACCCACAATGCTGCATAATGTTATCTGAACTTGAGAGGCACTTACGTGAATCCTTGCGCTTAAATGATATTCTTTCTATTTCCTTCTCGTACATTTTTTTTCTCCCATGTTGTGGTTTAAGCCCAGTGGGCAGCTGAGCCCCACACAGCCACTCACTCACTCTCCTCTAGTGGGATGGGAGAGAGAATGAGGAGAGTAAAAGTGAGAAAATTCATGGGTTGAGATAAAGACAGTTTAATTGGCCAAACAAAACCTGCGCACACAATCAGAGCAAAATAAGGAATCCATTTGCTACTTCCTATCAGTAGGTAGGTGTGCAGCCATCTCCAGGAAAACAGGGCTCCATCATGGGTAATGTTTACATGGGAAGAAGAATGCCCTCATTCCAAATGTCCCCTCCCTTCCTTCTTTTTCCCCCAGCTTTTATTTCTGAGCATGATGCCATATGGTACAGAATATCCCTTTGGTCAGCTGGGGTCATCTGTCCCAGCTCTATCCTCTCCCAACTTCTTGTGCATCCCCAGCCTACTCTCTGGCTGGGTAGTGTGATAAGCAGAAGAGGGCTTGATTTTGAACAAGCACTGCTCAGTGATAACTAAAACATCCCTTTATTATCAACATTGTTTTAATAACAAATCCAAAACATAGCCTCATACAAGTTACTATGAAGAAATTTAACTGTATCTCAGCCAAAACCAATACATCCCATCATCACACTTGATTAATGCCCAGATTTGTCCCATAATTACTTCCTAATAAACACATTAGAGAAGGTTATTTGTCTGTATAAAAACACTTATGACAAAAGCAGATGAATTTCCCAGGATGGTGATTTTCCAGAAAAAACAGGTTACATTTTAAGAATTGGGTGTAATTAGTGCAACCAAATATTAATCTGGTTGGAGCAGAAAGGGTATTTGGGGAATTTAGTATCTGAAAAATAAGGGTTTGAGTACTTTGAGAAAGTTTTGTACATGCCATAAACTTGCCATAAAAAAAAAGGGCAAGGAATTGCAGAGACAAAGGGGAAGAAAAGAATGAAGCACTGGCACTTTCAGTGACAGTAATTAATGTGATTCTTTTCCAATTCATGGCACTTGAACTCCTGAAGGCTGAACCTAGTTCCTATGGAAGCAAGATGTGACAGAAGGAAGCACAGCCTAAAGGCCACTGGCAGTGGTGGCAAATTAAAACCAGAAGACCTGAGGGTCAGAGAACAGGTTCTCTGTAAATAACTCAAGCCAAGAAGATGCCAAATGTAACTTAGATGGATTTTATTCCTGTTCCCAGCATGCTTCCTCTTGCTGAAGTTTGTTTCCAGGAGACTTGGGTTTCTGGCTTCTCTCTCTGCTTTAGGTGTCACGTTTCAAAGATTCAGAAGGAACCATTTCCCTCCACATGCTCATACATATTTCTTAACAGAGATGTAATGACAAGCCACTTTTCTATGCTTAGCAATTAGCCGGTTTTAAGTCACAGCAGTTTGAGATGATACTCAATGGGACAGCCTGGCAAAGGAATTTCTCCTGACTCCACTTCTCTGCTGCTAAAGGACACCAAGTGCCTTTGTGAGGGTTGAGCCTGGTGTGACTGCACTGTCAGCTCCTGGTAAATTCATATATATTTAAGTGCATTAAACATCTGCTGAATTAGTTCAGGGAGGACTGTTCTGTTAGGCAAGCCCTCCTGCCCTTGAGAAGCAAATCACAAGGTAGCTTACGCTGTGCTCTGATGTTGCGTGCAACCAGAGGCAACATTGCCCTCCTGAGAAAGGATGGAGGAGACCGACACTAAGATACAAATTGCTGACATTATATGTCCTAGGCAATATAATGAAACCCTAACCTTGCAACACTTCTTCCCTTGTCACCAGAAATATATCCAATTAAGCCCAGCTATGCACTCCATTCTGTAAAGAGTACTCCTGATCTGAGCAATTCTGTCTGCCCCAAACTCTAAGTGGAAGGGAACTATAGAAAAATATTATTTGCAGGGTGTTTCACTCCCTGGGAGAACCTAAATGGCACTGAGTATGTATTCAGTGCTCCAGGTTTTTTTAAATCTACAAGGCTACTATATGGACTGCCAGGACACTTCTCTTTATTGTTGGCTTGATACTCCTGGAAGGCTCAAAAGTGATGCTGGGTGGCCTTTTTCATGTTTTTACTTGCTTATTTCTGTGGTTCATGAGACATCCAAGTTCTCCTGGAAATACCATCCACACACATGCTAGAGCTACAGCTGGCAGAGAAGTGGTACCAGGGAGATACTGGCCAGGCAGGACAGAGGAGGGACAAAGTAGGTTGCACTGTGGGTATTTAGGTGCACATGGCAATCAGAAAGAGCTATTTTGCACCTATATCCTACAGCAGCAAAAGTATAAGTTGTGCAAGATGCAAAATTAACAGTTGTCTGAGTTTCCTGTATGCACCAGCATAGTAGCTTGCCAGCTGTTTCCAACATCTGCACATCCTTTAGCAGCTGGTAATTCAAAACCTTTTTTTTTTTAAACTGAGTATTTCCAAAAATAAGTGGAAAAGCTAATGCTTTTTTTTTTTTTTTTTTTTTTTTTTTTTTTTTTTTTTTTTTTTTTTTTTTTTTTTTTTTTTTTTTTTTTTTCCTGCAAAAGAGCTAATTTGGGGCTCCATTCAGGACAGCCTGTAAGTGCATATGAATATTCAGTTGTTACTGCTAGGTAACGTGCTTGAAAAATATACCTTCACACCAACAAAAGACCACGAAGTAACAATTTTGGGATTCCACAAGGCTTATTATGGGATGTTTAGGGGAGAAAGCAGTGCCAGGGAAAGGAATAAGTCTAGGTGATTTGGGAAGGAACAAGAACTGGAAAATAGAGGGATACGGGGGTTGAAATGTGCATATGTTACTGCACGTTTCACACGCTGTGTGTGTTTTTGTTGCGTGCATGGGGTTCTGTACTAGCAGCTGGTGTGAGACCGTGGCCTCGAGGGTTCGTCTGTCCAGGAACAGCTGAGGGGACTGAGATACAGGGGAGCTGGATCCATACTCTACATATGCATATGTACTTAAATATAGATATAGGTGCATATACATTTAAATAAATAAATGAATAAATAAATTAATAAACCTCCTGCTAACAGACCTTCATCCAGGCAAAAGAGGGCAATAGGACAAGGCTGTGAGTGAGAATGTGTCTGTCTGTCTGCTTGGATCTGTGTGGCCAGCCAGGTATATACGAGTTTATGCATTGTGCACTTGTGCTCTGTGTAAGTGCCTATGGGAATACACGCTCAACTTCACAACCGCAACCGGCTGCACATGGGGGTATGCCTCACCTCTTTTGGGCTACCGGATTGGGCAATCCCCTAAAAAGTACTTAGAGGGCCTCCCAGATTTTCCTCTAAAAGATTACGTAGTCCAGACTAGTGATCTGTCTCAAAATATTCAGTGCATTTTGCCTGTCAGTTTATTTCTGTTTATATGTAATAATAATAAACATCTTCAGTTTATTATTGACTTTCTTGCAAGAGAAAGCCCAAACTGACTCAGTATTTAAGATAAGTTTTAACAGTGCTCAACAAACCAGGAAGTCATTCTTTTGCAGGTTCAAGTTCTCTTCACATATACCAGTAAAATGCTTGCCATTTTTTTTTTGGTCAGAGTATGAAATTTTTCACTTGTATTTGGCCTTAGATCTACTATAATCCCCACTTCCTTTGCAGAAAAAAAAAAAAACAAAAAACAAAAAACAAACTTCTACTTTCCCAAATGTTCCCCAACTTGCATTTTGGTAATTAGTTTTACCACAACTGGGGATATGTGTTGATCTAGAATCATATGCAGCCACAATTTTTCAGACCATTTCTCACATTTGTCAAGTTTTACCACTATGTCCCGCAGTATATTAATAGTCATAGAATCATAGAATCATTTAGGTTGGAAGAGACCCTTGGGATCATCGACTCCAACCATCAGCTCCACTCTACAAAGTTCTCCCCTACACCATATCCCCTAACACCACAACTAAACAACTAAACATATTCAGGGACGGTGACTCCACCGCCTCCCTGGGCAGCCTATTCCAGTGTCTGACCACTCTTTCTGTGAAGAATATTTTCCTAATGTCCAGCCTAAACCTACCCTGCTGCAGGTTTAACCCAATCCCCCTTGTTCTACAATAACATTAATCTCAGTTCCACAGCCAGGACATTAAGGGCACCACTGAGCTCTACCCAGCACAGGTGTCTCAAGAACCTTATTTGATATAACAATCCACTTGTCAGTACAACTTTGCCATGTGCTCTGGACAGAAGATTTAGTCGGGTTTGCCTTTCCTTAGAGTAATTCTGTTTAGCTCGCATTTCTCTACCTTACTGATGGGGTTGTCATGTCATACAATTACAAAGCTCCACTGAAGGCAATTATTGAAGGCTTTTCTCCCCTTCACAATGCTCCACAATGTTTCTTATCTTGCCATACAAGGTAACTACATTGTCTTGATCTTGACAAATCCATCTCCTTGTCATCCTGTGTACTTAGGCATTGTCTGCTCAATGTTGTTCTCTTGGATTTTTGCTAGGGACTAAATCTTTCTTTTTTTCTTTCTTTCTTTCCCCCCCACCCTTCCCTCCCCTTTATATGGATAGGCTTGTGCTTTTTGCTTTTCCAGTCTCCTTTTCTTCCACAAGGTCTTGAAGATCTGAGTTAACATCAGCCAATGAAATAAATTACCTAGGATGAAGGTTAACACATCCAGTTGATTTGAAAAGAATTTTAACTTATTTGACTAGTTGTTAATGTTCTTTTCCTATTATAATCTGAGAGTTTGGTTTATCATATTGGCTGACTTTTTTTTACGAAGAATGATAACACATAGGAAGACAGCAGTCTAACATTTCTGACATTATCTGCTGACGATTTTTCTATGCCACAGAGCGATTTGAGCATGCTGAGCACTTCCCTTGTTCTTGTTCTTGTTCTTATTAATGGCGCACTCACAGAAAGTTTCCTTTTTCTCCATGATGTCTTTTGGTACATCAGCTCATTTTATCTCTGGGTCTTTCACATTTTAATCAGTCTGTACTCAAGTTGTAAGGAGTCAGACTGTCAGAGTGGTCTCACAATACTTTTTCTCTAATAGCTGTGTTTCATGAATCTTCTCACAAAGCTAGATTGTGTCTTTGCTGGTTTTTCTGCTGTGCCTAGTAATATATCCATAAACTCTTGGCTGGGCCTCCTTTAGTGGCATCATATTACTTATAATTATTAGGTTATTCTTCCAGGAATGGAGCAGCAGAATTAGTCGTGGAAATCTAATTTTATTGGCACTTTCTATTCCTGTACTAGAAATTGAGTATCAAGATACACGGAGTGATATTTTTTTTGTTATAATACTTTGTCTGAAAGATGGTTAGAGCTCCTTGCAGAGTGACACATTTCAAGAGTATTAAATCTGCTCAGCGATGCTAATGTCCTCGTGAACCACGTAAGAAGTCTGAGCCCATCACCAGGCAGGAACATGCAAATATTTCTTTCACCTGTGTTTGTGCTGGAATTAATTAAATTCATGGAGTGGCTTGGCAGAAAGGAAAGTCTCTTCAGGGCTGAGCAGATAGGAAGATGGGATGTGATTTGTCTAATCACCTCCCTGAAGAATGAATTTCACTGAGGAGTGAATTCATTATCAAGCATCATCAGCAGAATATAGATGCTTTTATAATGTGAGAGATTTGGTGCTCAAAACTCCAATCTTGAATCATGATATGACCCTCCAAGTACTACCTGTATCTACTTTTGCCTTCAGTTATAGGGAAGGAAAACTGGTACCTGAGGGCTTATATTTTGCAAAGATCTTCCCAGGATAGTACAGTACTCGGAATTCTGTTCCTTTTAGTATTCATAATTTGTACAGCAAATAGAACGGCAAAATCCTAGGCTATGGACAGAGATTTGAGGTGTTATAATGATGAAATAAAAAGAGTGAAGCCAGCTGTCAGACAATCTGTAAGCTAGGCTTGATAAGATACAAGAAGCAATGAGATCTAAAAGTGTACAGAACATAAAACCAGCCAGATCGGGTCAGACCAAATAATCTTCTAATGTGGATGTTTAGGGGACAGAAGACGCTTCTTCAAAAACCTCTCCCAAACTCCAGCAATTTGCCTCTCATGGACTCCCTGAAACAGAGGTCATATCTTTGTGTTTATTAGTCCTTAGTGAATTATGATTATTAAAATAATTTGAGATATATTTTATTGTTCTACGTTATCATACTCTTATTAATAATTAATGTTCATTCTTCCTGACCCAGCAAAAAAAGATTCTGTAAAACTATACAGATGACTATGTATTATGAAAAATAACATCCATATAATCATTCCCATTTTATTTCATTTCTCAGCAGGACTTGGATTAAGTCCCTCATTCTATAGAGAATGGTGTTCAGAAAAAGGGAGTGATATGCTTCTGACAGATCTTTTTAGCGTTTTCGTGTGTCGCTCAGCACAATAACATCCAATTCAGATTTCGTGATACTATTCTGCTAATAGATCATGGCCCACATCCCTTTCACTCCATCAGGAATTCTTGCAAAAACCATTCACAAAAGTAGATCAGAAAGCCATCTTTATTTTTTCCCCCCTGTAATCATTTGACAAAATAGAACATTTTGGATTGATTCAAAATTGTTCTTAGAAACTGTATTTTGTCTGAGGAGAACCTGATGCATTTTCACATAAAATTGATTCTCTCCCGAAGAAAAATGAAAAGCCAATAGTTGTTTGTGCAAAAAGTGTTGACTATTTTCAACTGAGGCCATAAATGCCTCAGCTTATCTGGGAAGGAAAAGGATTTTCACTTTCTCTCTTGTCATTGCACAGGACCCGGAGAATCCTAGACCTTTATGTCCTGCCCCAGAACATACTGCAAAATTGGAAAGGATGAAATATCCCCAAACACACGATGTGTTACAGAGGTACAGTGTGAACAGTATGTGCAATGACCACAGCAAAATAATTAATTTGATTTTAACAGAACTGTCCACTACCAAATAGCTCTAAGAGCCCAAGCAAAGTTTTCCCGAAAATCCCACAGCTGATTTATCTCTAATACTGTCACACAATTCCAGCTCATCCTGTCATATTTTCCTTCCTGGCTTAGGCTTTTTCTGTTTCATATTCACTAGTTTATAGGAAAGAAGGACTAGGTTTTAGTCTGATGTTTTGCTCTGGTTCTGATCTCTGGATGTTTTCTGGTTTTAAAATGTTTCAGAGACACTGAGCTTCAGTACCTGATCCCAAAGGAATGTATTCCTGATGCAGTTTTGAAGAGCTGTAACACTTCACAGCCAGTCAGGCTGAGAGCATGGCATTCGTGCTTTACTCTCTCGCAGACTATTGTTTCTTCTGCTTAATTTTTCCCCTTTCCCTCAGCTCACGGCAAAATCATTTGTTGTCATTTTCAACAGTGAGCAGACAAGCAAGAGTAAAAGAGGACTGGATGCAGAAAACTGAAGAAGAGCAGAAAGGGAAGGAATTAAACAGGACTTGGTGACAAGTAGTGACTGAGCATCAAACAGGAGTCAAACAAGAACTTGTTTTGGGAGGGTGGTTGGCCTAGATGATCTCTGAAGGTCCCTTCCAACCCCCACCATTCTGTGAAGAGGGAGCACTCATTTTTATAGAATCATAGAATGTGTTGGGTTGGAAGGCACCTTTAAAGGCCATCTAGTCCAACCCCCCTGCAGTAAGCAGGGACATCTTTAACTAGATCAGGTTGCTCAGAGCCTCATGAAGCCTGGCCTTGAATGTCTCCAGCGATGGGGCCTCCACCACCTCTCTGGGCAACCTGTGCCAGTGTCTCACCACCCTCATTGTAAAGAACTTCTTCCTAATGTCTAATCTAAACCTACCCTGCTCTGGTTTAAACCATTGCCCCTCATCCTATCTCTGCATACCCTTGCAAACAGCCCCTCCCCAGCTTTCTTACAGGCCCTGATTTTCTGAGATTGCGTCTTGTCTGCTTAGACAAGGAGATGTCAATCCTCATTCATAGAAGGGGTTGAAGGTGTCCACCACACAAGATGCTTTTGAGCTTTAAAATCAATACAGAAAAGACCAAGAAGATGGAAGGAGTGTGTGTTTAGTTCCAACATCCCACCAGCCTAGCACAATTCATTTTCTTGGGAAGGCCCTCCTTCCCATAAGGTGCTGCTGGAAATGGGGTTGTTCAGCCTGGAGAAAAGGAGGCTGAGGAAAGACCTTATCACTCTCTACAACTACCTGAAAGGAGGTTGTACAGAAGTGGGGTTTGGTCTCTTCTTCCAAGTAACAGGTGATAGGACGAGAAGAAACGGCCTCAAGTTGTGCTAGGGAAGGTTAAGATTGGATATTAGGAAAAAATTCTTTACCAAAAGGGTTATCAGGCATTGGAAAAGGCTGCCTAGGGAAGTGGTGGAATCACCATCTCTGGAGGTATTAAAAGATGTGTAGATGTAATGCTGAGGGACGTGGTTTAGTGGTAACTTGGCAGTGTTAGGTTAATGGTTGGGCTTGATGACCTTAAAGGGCTCTTCCAATCATAACAATTCTATGATTCTGTGATTCTGCTTTACTCTGACATTGTTAGGCTGGGGAGGGAAAGAATTCTGTCTACCAAGATAGAGGTGCCTGACTTAGGTCTTGAATTCGGTGGTTTTGGGACAGGCATTGCTCATCCTTTGCCCAGCTCACTGGTCAGAGCATTCCCCCAAGACCTGCTTAGCCAGACGAGGCCGAAAGGTCACCATCTTGTGGTCTGGGGGAGAGCTCACGGCCAAAGTGAAGTCATGTGGTGGCTGGCTAAGAGCCTTTACGGGGTGTCCATGTCCCCTCTGTGGGGAGCGGCCAGGGCTGCCGCCTGCTGGACAAAGCCTGTCCCAGATGGCTCCAACAGCCCCAGCGCAGGACACAGCTAAGCCCCTCAGCCAAGCTGGGGGTGCTGGGGAAAAAAGAGGTCTCTGAAAAGACAAAACCACTGCATGGTAGTATGAGGAGTGAGGAAGAACCCTGGGAACAGCAAGGCCAGAGGAGGAGGAGGAGCTGCTGGAACTCACCTCAGCCATGGCCAGCTGCCAGCCACCCACCTGGTTGTTCACTCACTCCCCCTCCTCAACAGGTCAGGAGGGAAAGTAAGATGAGAAAGGGTTGAGACAAAGGCTGGAATGGGCTGTGTCCGGCACAGGGCAGCCCTGGCTTCTCCTCACAGAGGCCACCCTGGGCACGGACAGCCAATGGAAGTCATCAAAACACAGAATCCACAGGTCTTCCAATGGGAGCAGCCACAGTGGTCTCTGAATGACATTTCACTGGGAGAGCGCTGAGCCAGGAATGGCCAGAATCTGTATTTCACTTCCTACACCTGAATTGTTTCTAGTGTCTACCCAGTATTAACTACATTAACTGCCAAGGAAAGTTGAAGTCAAAAGGAAAGCTTTGTTAAGCAGAATGTATTAACCACTCTGCTGCAGTCATCTATCCCCAGACTACTGAAAGCGAAACATATTCTAGTCTAGATATGCTTTATATTGATTTGTATTGCAGATTTTACTTTGTATTTCTAAAACTTGTTTCACCACATTGCTTCTGTGGGGATAAGCCATGACTGACAGAGTTAAACCAGTGTAGCTTTTGTATGTGAGCAGACTCCAAGGTACCCATCCACCTTCCTACTTCTAAGCCAGCAAATGTGAACTGCCACATGCTGTCAAGTCAAAACTAGGAAATGTCAAGAAAAAGGACATGAAGAAGCACCTGATTTCTGTACCACAACAATTATGGGAGTGGTAGCCAGTGAAAGAGGAATAACAACAGAGGCTGAACTCTGTCCTGTGGAGCACCATTGTCTGTAACATGTATCTTAAGAATTATGTTGGATTTCCATCGTCATAGATTTGTCCCGGTGTTAAGAGGTGCATTCCCTGACCAACAGAGTTGTGTGGTGGCAGTAGCTTCCAAAAAAAATGCTTACCTGTGTTGGTGTCATTGTTCAATGACCAGAGCATGGTACATTTACTCCACTGGTTCAAAGCACAGTTGGTTTGCATAGCTGCACCCTGTTCTCAGAGCTCTTTGTCAGTCCATCGCTCTCTTAAAGTATTCCCTTAAGTGTTGACATTGTCATATGTATGGGCTTTTGAAGAAGGGAGAATTCACTCTTAGTTGGAGCTGTGATTTGGGCTGACCTCCTCTCCTCCCTCCACAGGCAATTCATACACTCTCACTACCTGCACTTCATGAGAACACCCAGTTAATTATTCATGGAGAGATGAGGCCTTTAAACTCCATTGATTTCTTGTGTCTGGCTCTTGATTGCATCTGGTAAATTCATTTCTCTTTGATGGCATTAAGTATTTTGAATAATTAATATGGTAATTTATCCCAGGCTGCGGAGTAAGTGTTACCTTCTTCTGGGAGGAGTGTTGGAAGGGGAATACTCTTTAGGGCACTTTTCCCAATTCCTTTAATGTCAACATGGTACTTAACTTAAGTGACTGTCTGACATCTATTTGCTTCCACGAGACTCTAGCGCAAGCACAACTGGGAGAAGCAGCGCTACATGCACAAGCATTCGTTCTTACAGTATGCTTTTAATTGACTGAAAAACAATTAAAATGTCTGTGACACCAAATATGGCAGAAAAAGAAGTGTCTGATTAATCACAGACTTCTCAAATCAATGGAAATTTTTATTGTGAGTTCTTCAGAAGTAGAACTGAATCCCAGGATCCAAACTCTGCTGAGAACACTATTTTACAGCACACTCTTGGAAACTTAATCCAGTTTGGATTTAATAGACCTGATAATGACTTCTGAACCTTCCTGTCCAACCCAGAGGAAAATAATCCCTTCCCTAATGGATATCAGTATTGGGACGTATTTGTCTTTTCTCGTTATTTAATTATAATGCATTTAGTAGTCAGAACCATTTGTTACTTATGGATTTACTTTCTTTCTGCCTTTTCTAGATTGGTATTTATACACTTCAGGTACTCCTAGCATAATTCGCAGACCCTGAAGTCATCAGTAAACTGAACTGTTACACAAACCAATCAAACACCTTAAACCAAAATAACTCTTCCTTTGATTTGAAGACTCTTTTTTGCCTTGTGAGGTCATGCGAATACTAAGCATTCAGACACTGGAATAAAAGTTGTAAGGGCAAAAAGGAATCACTACATCACTTTTCACTACAAAGATATGTTAAAGAATCACGACTCCTCCTAAAACCAGACTGAAATAACCAGTGGTGGTTATATACAAGACAAAGCTTAACTCTTCAAAATGTTTTCCATTGTTTCATGACTTCCCTTTGTGGGTTTGGCTTCTGCTAGATTTTTCTTCTTGTCTAAGCTGATCTCATCTCCTCTTCGCTTAGTTTTACTGGCACTTGAGACTATTTCTGATCTGTTTTCTTCAGGACCATGTACAGTTTTTGAAGGCAGAAATAAGAACTGAAGAGACCATTTATTTTTGCAAAACTATAGACATGGAGGTGATTTAACCTTCCCTACTTATTGGATATGTTCTTCCAGGTAGGGTTTGAGCCATATTATTTCTGAGGTTAAACAGCTATATTTCATGACCAGCTATAAACCTTTGATGTCTGCTGGTGTCTACAGAGTACTTTCAGTCCCATGGCATGGCTTTAGTACAGCTAGGTCTGGAATATAAGCTTCAGCTAAACGGTCATCTTCTTGACCTGGAGTTAGCTACCTAGGGCTCAAAAATGGTGCAATTGTGGCTTATGGGTAATAGTTCTATTTCATGTTTCTTTTGTTCTTACTGGTCTGTTAAAACCTTGTTATCTTCCAGTTTATGCAAACCTCCATTCTGCCACTACTCTTATCATCTCCAGGAGCAGAAGGGTTCAATCAGTGCCAAAAATACACAGTGGGTTTGGGCAGATCTGAAGGCATCTGTGTCCCCAGATATCTTCGAGCTTTGTTTCTTTGCTGCAGGATTCCCATTTCTTTCCTGGGATGGCCATTTTTAGCTTCAGAGATGGATTCCACTGTATAAACAGCCGAGCTGTGAGGACGTAGTCACTTATTAGCTAAAATGTCCTGGGGCTCATATTCGAAGATAAAAATTCTGAAAGACATTTATTTGGCTGTTTGCCTACAATTCAAAGCATTTCATATCTAGTGCTATCTTAAATAATTCATTAGTTCTCAATATGCCTAATACCTTTGTTGAGAATGCCAATAAATGAGGTTAAATGGGATTCCTGCAGATTCCTTGTACTTTTGTTGGTTTAAACTCTGATAAATATATGTTTTACCAGACAGGAAAATAGCATTAGGGAAATGCCTTTTAGTTAATGAAATGAGAGAGGCGTTTTCCTTTCTCTGTAACCGTAAAGATAATCTCCTCTTTAACCTTATGTGTTTCTTTGAATTACAGCTGATGAATTTGGATGAGGAACTGGTCCTTAAGGACCAAGCTGTGAGGATCAACTCAATGGGTTCAAAATTCAACTTAAAAGACAGCTTTCAGTGGGATATGACTCTGTGTGTGCATATTTGTTTGTGTGCTGCTAAGCAGTTAAATATAATAAATGTCTTAAATTATAAGAAAAAAAATAGAAAAAAAAAATACCTGCTTATCTTCACTTTAAGAGCATCTGTCCCACTGGGTACTTAGGATACGTGTAAATGAATATTCAAATATTGACCGTGTATTTTGCAAATATTTCAGCCTGTAGTTTGTAGCTGTCTATAAGGAGCATAATAACTTTGCAGATGATGAGAGTGGGAAATGTCTCTTTCTCTTAACCTATGGCCCTCCTTACTGTGTTTAGAGCTTTCCTAATATGGAACATGATTCTCACATTGGAAATATATTAGCCCAGCATCTTCTTTCTGATTTCCCACATGTTGCTTGTAATTAAATCTGACTCCAGAAGGAAATACAAGACATCCTTGGAAAGGTTCACTAGGAAGACTGAGAAGCGCAGTGCATGGGATGATAAAGAATAATATATACTGTAAAGGACCTCTATAGGATTTCTGATCCAAACTCCTACTGAAAGCAGGGCTAAGTTACACAGTCTGTCCACCTCCTCCTATATCTCCTTCACTTGGCAACTCAACATCTAAGCTGGGGTACATCTCCCATATGTGAAGCCACCACCACCTCCAACACCCGATCAAGGCACCAGGCACTTGCTCCATGCAGGGTGAGACTTGGGCCACTGCATCCTCCCTCCAGAGCTCCAGCTGAATCCAGGGAGGAGCTTCAGAAGGAAGCTGGAGCGGTTGTTCCATTTGTTGCCAGAGATCATGTCTGTGTAGACTCCTTCAATCTCACACTGTCTTAACAAGCAATTCAATGCACACCACAACACTGACTGCCAAGATCCCCATTAACCGATCCTGAGAACTGTGCTTCTGCTTAGCAGCTATATACGTGCTTCCCAGTAGCACCTGGATAAGAGCCCTGATATTATCTAATGAGGACTTAGTTACAAAGGGTGGGCACTCCTTAATCAGAAAACAGCAAAGCAGGAAACAACTAGCATCACCTGTTTGCAACATTTGACTCTATAAACAACTCTTTAAGTTGTAATTTACACAAAGCTGTGTGGTCAATGCCAGAGGGAAGGGATGCCATCCAGAGGGAGGTAGAGAGGTTGGAGTCATGGGCCCGTGCAAACTTCATGAGGTTCAACCAGGCTAAATACAAGGTCCTGCACCTGGGTTATAGCAATCCCAAACACAAATGCAGGCTGGGCGGAGAATGGACTGAGAGCAACTGCAGAGAAGGACTTGGGGGTGCTGGTGGATGAGAAGCTCAACATGTGCTGGCAGCATGCACTCATAGCCCAGAAAGCCAACTGCATCCTGGTCTGGATCAAAAGCAGTGTGGCCAGGAGGTCGAAGGAGGTGATTCTGTCCCTCCACTCCACTCTTGTGAGACCCCACCTGGAGTACTGCCTCCACCTCTGGAGTCGTCAGCACAAGAAGGTCTCAGACCTGTTGGAGTGAGTCCAGAGGAGGGCCACAAAGATGATCACAGGGCTATGACAGGCTGAGACAGCTGGGGTTGTTCACCCTGGAGAAGAGAAGGCTCCAGGGAGACTTTATAGCCCCTTCCAGTATTTAAAGAGGGCTTATAAGAAAGATGAGGAGGGACTCTTTATGAGGGAGTGGAGTGATAGAATGAGGGGTAATGGTTTTAAACTGAAAGAAGGTAGATTTAGATTGAATATCAGGAAGAAATTCTTTACTGTGAGGGTGGTGAGGCACTGGAACAGGTTGCCCAGAGAAGCTGTGGCTGCCCCATCCCTGGAGGTGTTCAAGGCCAGGTTGGATGGGGCTTTGAGCAACCTGGTCTAGTGGGAGGTGTCCCTGCCCATGGCAGGGGGGTTGGAACTAGATAATCTTTAAGGTCCATTCCAAAACATTCTATGATTCTAATTTAACTTTATTTGCCAGAAGCAAACAATTGCTGTGTTACCTTCTAAAGTTCTTCTTAGCTGGTCTTGCTCACGATACTCTGTCTTATAAGGTGCGGAACACAATCTATAAAGCAGGTCCTGTGCCATAAGCTATTGAAAGACAGCCTTCAAGTTGAACTATAAATGTCAAGGTAGGTATACCCTTGGTGCATTTTACATTATGTATTTTGAGATTGACTCTGTTCCTAACAATACATACAACATCTAAATTAATATCCTCCCAAATCGATCCGTATATAATTGCCCACATACAAGTACCTCATGCTGTCTGAGACGGATGAAGGTATCAGAAACACCAGCACAAGCCTGACATTCAATAAAACGCAGACACCTGGACACCAAGAATGAGGAACCATGTAGAAAACCTAGTATTAGATGTCTTATTGTAGCACTGAATATCACTCCATTCAAAGTTGCAGTATTGCACCTTATTGCTTTCCTTATTGGTAAGTCCAGCAGAGAGACTATAAGCTACAGAAACTTGACTGTTAGGAGCTCTGTTATAGGTTGTTCTGGGAAAGAAAAGTTAATTTACATTGTGAAAACACTGCTTTTACAGACAAGCTGTCATAGTTTCACTACGTACTTCCATCATGCTTTAGTTCATAACTGAATTATAAATATTTAGGTATGCGTATTTGCGGCAATTTAGGGGATCTGTCTATATATAATTAAAGGATTGTAATATATACAAGACAGCTCTGTGTCATAGAAATATGGGTGTCTCCATATCACATTTCTGAGTACTATATCCATTATATGTATAGATATATATATGTGGTATCTATGTTTCCTGTTCATAATCTGTGAGTTACAAGAGAGAGTTGTTGAGTTTTAATGATTCCACAGTCAGGCAAGAATATGCTACACTTCTGAGACAGCTGAAGCATAAGAAAAACAGTTTAGGCAAGTTTCTTATGGGTATATTTAAAGTGGAACAACTGTTGAGAAGATAACAAAAAAACTTGGATGTTAGCATGTGTCACTGTGTGAAGAAAACATTTAATAAACATAAATACTTTTTTTACTAATGTGATTATGATCTAAACAGAGAAGTCAAAAAGAGAGACATTCTGTGGTTACACAATGCCTCACAGCATTCTTGAATTAACCATACAGCATGTCATACCAGATTTGTAGGAAAACAGGGAAGATTCCTACAGTCCTCTGAGACCTAAATGAATTCTACATCCAGTTATTAGTACAGGGAGAACAGACAAGCATTCACTTATTTCTACATTTCAAAATTTAAAAAAAAAAAAAAAAATATAAATTTATTCTTAATTTTGCCACAATCATGACATTTGCTTGGAACTTGTAATGTGAAAATCCAATGAGGTAAATGATTCATTTTTTTGTCATAAAGAGGTTTTTCCTATCTGAACAAAAGTCCCGTTTGCTGGAGCCTGATTGCAGTAATTCCAGTAAAAATTGCCAAGAGCAGGGGTTGGATAAAAGAAATAATTTCACCCCCATTTTACAGATAATAAAACTGAGGATATGAGAAACTGAGTCATTTATACATAACAACATTGACAATCTAAGATGGGACTGAACTAGGATGTATTGAATTCCCATTCACTGCTTCTGTGGTTAATAAGTAAATAAATAATTCTCTTTCTGGAAGTAATTTTGTTGAAACTTGTTCAGCATTGAGACTAACACAATTATTTTATTTTTAAATGTTATTAAGAATATGATTGAAATCTCAGTAGTATTCATTTCAGTATTTTAAACATCACTTTATAAGAATATTTTTAAAAGATACAATTTCTTTGACCAGTATCTAACCATGCAGCATCTTCAGGTCTTGTAAAAAATAATTTTACTCAAAAATATGTGTTTGCCAGTAGCATTTAAATTAGATGTAAAGCAGTATTTATGATCCCTTCCAAAGAAAGTGAAATCTTCAGTTCTTTTGCTACTGTGCTGGAATAAACAGGCTAATTTATACCCCTTGAAAAAGCAATTTTTTAGCAAAATGCTGATCCTAATGCTGTATTTGCAGAAGCTCAACTGTTTATCTGCTTCGCCCACAGACACCATACGGGGCGTATGTAGGACACATTGAGTGGCTGGAATTAGCAGAGCCATTTGCGAACTGCATATAAATGTATCATTTGCACATAATTCTCTGTGATAATAGCCAAATTAGAGAAGGTGATAGCACCATCATTTTTTTTCCAATTGGTGTTTATGGAAATGATTACTTTGTCCAGTTCTTGGACTTCTCAGAGCAGAAACAAAATCAGAACCAAGCCGTATTAAGACATATTAGCAATAAATGTTTAAAAATCTAATCTTTGGTGCATATTAGTGTTATGGGAAGTTTCTTTTTTTGAGAACTAGAAGGGATATTTTGCTCACACCCCCTCTAGTTTAAATCCCTGACTAAGCACTTCCTTAATCTTACAGATGTCAGTGGATCTAGGTGCTTGCTGAACTGTTACCACATAAGCTCTGTCTTAACCTCAAATGCACTGGTGTGTCTTGGTGCCTGCTAAAATGTGATCACATCTTTGCTTTCCAACACTGGAGTCTAAATGCAATGAGAACCTGGGCCAAGGAGACCAGACAGACTCAATGCAGGGAAATGAGTAGGATAAAAGCTTGACATGCCAGCTCAAAGAACATCTGTTACTGCGTTTAAGAGAATTGAACAATTTTAAAGGCAGTGAGACCCATTGTCAGCTTCTTGCTTTGTCCATAATTGATCTGTAAAGGCTTTCCAAAGTGCCATCAGGGGAAAGAGACAAATGGGTTCAGAATTTTTATGGTGCTCTGGGTCCTTGTGTTGAAATTCAGCTGAACCTTTTCTAGAAATCGAAACAACAGCACTCCAAGATCGGCATTTTTAAGACAGGATGAAAATATGGCATTGCCTCTCCCATCCTCATCCCACATCTTAGGTCACGACCAAAGAGTTCAAAAGGAGTCTAAAGCTTCAGATACAACAGTCAACAGCTCCTCCGTTGCTCCAAGGACCAGATGTAAGAGAGGAGCAAGTGTAGGCTGTGATTATTGTCTGCAGAATTTTACGCCGCTTTTACTTTCTGGCAGCAGCTCAGTTCCTTGTGGGAGTGAATGAGTGTCAATACTTGCAGAAATCAATTATAATTGCTTCTCTTCCTGAGTCTTGAAGAAACCGAGCTGCTGCTGAGAATAATGCTGCGGAGACACAGAAGAACCAAAAGAGGTTTGTACTTCCAAAATTTTGAGAAGCAATGGCGAAGTGTTAATCACTGTCATTTGCTAGCAGAAACAATCATCTGAGTCCAATCACTTCTTGATTGCTAGAGACATTTTCCTTTGACTAGAGTACTAAGGTTTTGTTGTTTTTTGGGTTGTTTTTTTTTTTCAGCAGAAACGTCTGTTGCAGCTGCCACTGAGAACCAAAACTGACAGCAGAAGCAGGCAGATATTTGTGATATTTTGGTGTTCCTGTTTACAAACATAAGACCAGTAAGTCAGTAAAAATGTGTTTATCACAGAACACAGTCATATATATATGAATATTTCATATATATATATATATATAGTCATATCTATGAATATTTCTCCTCTACTTGGACCTATAGTACCATGAGAAGACCAGCTACGACTCACAAAAGACCTGTCTTCATCTCACCCAAAAAATGCAGAATTAGTTTCTAACTTTTCACCAGATGTCTGGAGCAGAGGTAGGGTTGCAAATGAGATATCCTCTGAAATGAGACTTCCTCTTTCTGCTCTATATTCATTCAGTCGTGACTGCTAAAGCAATTTTGCACTGTGAGCAAGTAATATCTTTATGGGATGTTTTAACATGAATCTTCACCAGGCAACTATTAATCTTAAATCATACTTTTATCAAGTGTTTATGCATTTATTCCTCTCAGGCTTTGTGATACCAATATCACGCCTGTCACAAACAACTACAAAAGGCATCTTCTCCAGTGAAGATGCCTGAGAGGAAGTAACTTAGTAGGAATTCAAAGAGATAACACTTGATCTGAATGGAAGGGATGCCATCCAGACAGACCTGGACAGGCTTGAGAGGTGGGCCCGTGCAAACCTCATGAAGTTCAACCAGGCCAAGTGCAAGGTCCTGCACCTGGGTTACGGCAATCCCAAGCACAAATACAGGTTGAGTGGAGAATGGATTGAGAGCAGCCCCAGAGCAAAGGACTTGGGGGTGCTGGTGGATGAGAAGCTCAACATGAGCTGGCAACATGCGCTTGCAGCCCAGAAAGCCAACCACATCCTGGTCTGCATCAAAAGCAGCATGGCCAGCAGGGCAATGGAGGTGATTCTGCCCCTCTACTCTGCTCTGGTGAGACTCCACCTGGAGTACTGCATCCAGCTCTGGAGCGCTCACCACAAGAAGGACATGTCCCTGTTGGAACGGGTCCAGTGGAGGGCCACGAAGATGATCAGAGGGCTGGAGCACCTCTGCTATGAGGACAGGCTGAGAGAGTTGGGGTTGTTCAGCCTGGAGAAGGCTCCAGGGAGACATTATAGCAGTCTTCTAGTAACTAAAGGGGGCCTACAGGAGAGATGGGGAAGGACTCTCTATGAGGGAGTGTAGTGATAGGACACAGGGTAATGGTTTTAAACTGAAAGAGGGGAGATTTAGATTAGATATTAGGAAGAAATTCTTTACTCTGACACTGGTGAGACACTGGAACAGGTTGCCCAGAGAAGCTGAGGATGCCCCATCCCTGGAGGTGTTCAAGGCCAGGTTGGATGAGGCTTTGAGCAGCCTGGTCTAGTGGGAGGTGTCCCTGCCCATGGCAGGGGGTTGGAACTAGATGATCTTTAAGGTCCCTTCCAACCCAAACCCTTCTATGATTCTATGATAAAGGAATAAGAGTGAAAATGTCCAGCAAAAAGTCATTATGTTGCCAAGCCTATGTAGATATGTCTGCGGCAAAGAAGAACGGAGTAAATATGTTTCAAACATGGTCAAACAGTTGCATAATGCTGAACTATTTGTAAAATTACCACTCCACAGCTGGGCAATGCCCAGCAGCTGCCCATGATAACTCACCAAGTGTGTGCTTCAGTGCATGCCAACATGGTAAAATATGCTTGCGTTCCTGAACGCTCCAGTGGTCTGTTTTAGACTTTAAAGGACTAGAGCAATACCTATGAAATTATTACATCTCTGAGACACTTGCACCTCAGCTGCAGGAAGTCATCACCAGCACCTGAGAGTCAATAAATTGAGGGATTGATAGCTTCCAGCCCATACCAGTATTTTAGTCTCCATTATAAGGAATTAACAGAGACACTAAATACAAGAATATGGAGCTTAAGCTGGCTGTCAATGAATCCCCTGCATGACCTACAAAATTAGGTGTCCTCCCACCCCCTTTAATCTGAGATGCAAAGCTAATAGCTGGGGTGATAGATGGAATGAGTTTATTCCTCACGTGACATTTCTGTCATATTAGTCAAGCAAGAGTACAATTCATGAACATTTATTTTCCTTACCAGAAGTGTAACCTAGTGTATAACCTGGACAGTATATTTATCAATAAATAAATTATATTAATCTGTTACTCTATTGGGTAAAAATAAAACAACATCCCATAATGCATAGACTCATCTATCGAATTAAAAAAGTGAAAGGGACCATAGCATAGAATCAGAGAATGAACATAACTGAATATCAATAAACAAATGGTGATGGATGGTAGTCTCTCTGGGAACTTGTGATCTCATACCAACTAATAAAGAAGGATTTGAAGCTGGATGGGGGATAATGAGACACAGTTACAAATGCTGTCAGTGTCACTGGCATGAATAAAGGAGTTATAAACAGAGTATTAGAAATACCTTTACTTTTTTTTTTTTCCTCTTTCATCTATCTTTTGTAAAGAAGACTTGGAATTTCATAAGTATCTCTTTACATGTCTCTCCCAATAACTGTTTAATCATTAGTCAATTTCCAAAAAACCCAGCCCCATAGGGAGACACTCAGAATAACTTACATTTTGTCATTAAAAAGTTATAAAAACCAGGTAGCTAAGAGAACTGAGAACTTAGAAATGCCCCACAGAGGGAAAAAGCCATGTGAACACATACTTTTGAAGGCATCAGAAAACTCATATAAGAATTTCTACAAGTGGTTATATTATTATTTTGAATATAAATACGTATTATTCTTATATAAATATAGATAAAGATTGATTTAGAAACAATTGATGTTCATGTTTGCTAAAATCCTGTAGAACCCAATTTTTCTCTGAGACCAAAATAAGTCAGTCTTGACAGACAAACCCATGGGAAAGCAAACCTCATGAGCTCCAGTGTTTACAAGATAATTCGTGCACCCAACCTGTTCTTATTAGAAAGACTTTAAAAGAAGCATCTTTTCCTGCCTTTTTCTTTCAAAGATCACCCCACCCTTCCTGGACCTCTCTCCTCTTCTGAGCTTTCTTGATTAATCAAAGACAACTTCACTTCCTAACATTTTCAATCTGCTCTTATTTTTCTCAGGGATGAGTCCTAATTCCTGGTCTCAAAGATTTTTTTTTTCTGCACCTTCCCTTCCATTTCAATTCTAACTAAGGAAATTATTTCTGAAAAATGAATGAGAGCAAAAATAAAAATAAATAAATAAATAAATAATTCCACAGAAATCTTTGCTTTAAATTCAGTATGCAACAAATGGAAGGATGGCATTCCCAATCACATCCATTATATTTTCATTATGATGACAACACATGAAGCTCTGACAATTCTGGACTGAAGTTCAGACATTAATCAAATGCTGTCTTCATTGTTTCTCTGGCACTTTTTCATTAAAACAACAGCAGTTGAGCTATGGTCTTATAAGTTATTCCTAAACTGACTCCTTTTCAAGTACAAATGCTGTCTAGCCCTGAAAATATCTGTATATTTCCAGGCATCTGTAGATTTCAAAGCGCAGTAGGGAGGACATAAAAGTAATTATATCTCTGTTTTAAGAGAAAGACTGTGACAGAGGATGATATCTAATGTGTTTGACAGTGATGGTGTGTTGCTTACTGTAATTTCTCCAGTGTATGTATCTCACATCCTTTTATAAATTCATCCTCTCGAAAGAATAGGTTTTACAGAAGAACTGGTGAACGCTTTTACTAGAGGGCAACCAAGGCGCTGAAGAAAGAGCTTGCACAAGAGAACAACACGAGAAAGACATCTGGGATTGAATCTAACTCTTCTCAGGTATCAGACAATTCCTTCAAAGAATGGGGAAACTTTTTCCAAAAGTCTAACAAAGCACTGAAGAAACATTCTAGATCAAATAATATTATCATGTTAATTTACATTACTAAACA
Organism: Alca torda; assembly: GCA_008658365.1. Lineage (NCBI taxonomy): Eukaryota > Metazoa > Chordata > Aves > Charadriiformes > Alcidae > Alca > Alca torda. The sequence continues at coordinate 161,400,340 of CM018077.1, forward strand.
ATTCTCATTTTTTAAACCAATATTTATCAGTTCCAAATTGCTACACCTAAACACATCTGCACTCATTCAGGCCAGCACTCCATCTCTTAGACTAATCTGTCTTCAGGTTTGGAAATAGGTGGACAAGCAGGGCAGAGCAAGAACAAGGCAAGCATATCACACAGTATTAGAATAATTCAACTCGGAGGAGACCTGTGGAAGTCTCTGATCCAAAATCCTATGCAAAGGAGGCCCGACTACTAAGCTAGATCAGTTTTTCCATCCAAGAATGTAGGTTGAAGAGCATCTCTGGGAAACCTCCTCCAGCGCTTTACACCAACTTGTCTATCCTTATACCTGATAGGAATGTTTCTTGCTGTGCAGTATTCTGTGTTGCCTCTTGTCTTTTCATTCTGACAAGAATTTGGTTCTGTCACTGGGTGGGGGGCTGAGCGAGTGGCTGCGCAGTACTTAGCTGCTGATGGGGGTTAAACCACAGCAGCATTAACCTTTTATTATGACACAAGGACTAAGCTTCCTCTTAGATCCCACAGACCATTCTCAGTAAAAATACTGGTCAGCATGTTTACTCGGGGTTTTTTTTTTTTTTTAAAATGTACAATAAATTTCAGCAGACTTCTCAGATGCCTCTCTTAAAACTTTCTAACAAATTTTTTTAGGACCTGTCAGTGTTTACAGTAACTACTGAGCATCCACTCCAGCCCCTGCTGGGGAGTCCTTTGTCATCTTTAACTGCTATCCACATTATTTAGTTATTTTCCAAATATTCCCACATTTCCTTTTTTTTTACAGTCAATTCTATAATTTTCATTCATAAAGGATCCATCCACACTGCTTAAATTTATTTTGGTTTCTAGTATATGTAAGAAGAATTGCTCATACCTAACCTGTAGTTCTTCTAATCGAATGTTTCCTGATGTATTTTGTTTCCCTTACCATTTTTCCATTTTCTAGCTTCTGAATTGTATTAATTGCTATAACTCTTTCTTCCTTCCATTTGTTTATAGATATGTATTCCTATGCCTTTCTGTAGATTTTAATTCTTGTATAGCTTTTTTCATTTTCCTGACTGATAATCAGTGTGGCCTTTCTTGAACCATCATTTCCTGAGCATCTAGTAAAATGCACTTACAGTTTTTAATTTTTAATTTTATCTGCGTATTGCTTTTTATACTTCTAAAGCAGATTGAAGCAAAGTAGGCAGCGACTGCCTCCTTCTGTCCAAGAGGTCATATCGTAGGTCTAGAATAAATGCAGACATATTGACCTCCAATAACACATTCTTCCTTCTGTATATTGAAATAGTTTTGTGACAGCCAACAGTCTCTCTTTATCTTTGGTTGAAATATTTCTGAAATATTCCAGTTCTCACCTATACATGGGGCTGTTCCCAGGACACAAAATAAAATTGGATGCGGCTCTACCTTCCAAGAGAGGAAATAGTGAACTCGATATCCTAGTGACTTTGTAGGCAGACTTCTGTTTATAGCTCCCAACATTAGCTATTGCAGGCGTTCGGTGGAACAAGTTACATTTTCAGTTCAGTTTTGTCAACAACATTACTTGTGCCTGTGATGCAAGAGCTCATAAAGGCAGGACACAGACAAAACTTCCTCTTTCCCTCAGGTCTGGACTTGTTTCTACCCCTTGATATATTATATGAAAGAGGGGAAAAAATAAAGTAAGGTTGTTTATTTATTGTTTCACAAGGAGATACACCACTACCACCACCACCACTCCCCCAAGTTAGCTCACTTTGCATTTAAGACAATAAAACTATGAAAGAAATTTTGTTAGACTTGCCATTTAATATAGCATTATAATCATTGCCCATCACAAGAACCGGCGCTATTTCCATTTGGTGACACATGCACTAAAGAAATTGCAGAAAATGCTTCTCAAACCCTTTGGAAGCACCACAAAAGTATTATCTAGTCCATATGTCTATTACTGCAGCTTTATTAGGAGAAACAGTGACAATATTTTTTGGCAATTATTTAAGGCCCAATCCTGTTGCTCCCAAATTTTGTTACAGGCACTCGTTTTACTCCTGAGAGCTCTTCAGCTTTTGGTGAAGGCCCCATGTGATGGGAATGGGACACAGAGCTCATGAGTCAGTGCAAAGTTACCTATTGAATACACAGAGAGAGTAAGCCATTAAACACATTTGTGTGTTTTCTTGTTGAATGAAATGCTCTTAACCACTAAGAAGAAAATTTAATACATTAAAATTATAATAATGGAATAATTCTGTATGTGCATAACATTCCTCCAAATTCCCAGGAGTAAATCACAGCTTTCCAGAATTTGTATCAGCAGGATCATAATATTTTGAGTATTCCAGTCTTTGTCTCCCATGATGCTGCAAACACCAACTGTTGTGCATGCCTTAGTTTCTAAACCACTGGGATATATTTTTTGGCCTGTGCTGTGGATGAAATCAGGCTTGCAACAACGGTCCCCACTCTCAAAATCTTAAAATCTAGCAGTGTTGCCCTATGGGGTCCTGAAGGGACTAAAATGTTTAGGATAAACTTAGAAATGGATGGAGAGATACAGGCAGAGATCCCAAGCACAAACCTGTGTTTTGGACCCCTTTCTATCATGAAAACTATGGGCTGGCTGCTTCCTGAATGTTTTTGAAGCAGCCAGTTTGCAGCATCCTATTCCCCTCCTTAGTGTCTCTTGGGGCAGCTGCTGAGACCATCCCCTGTATCTGAAATGTTTCAGCATTTAAAGAAATACCCAGTCAAATTTCCCATAAGTAGGCAGATATTATACAGAATTGCAGGCAAATGTGCTAGTTCTTCCCTCCCACAGGTCTAGGCTTAGCACAACGCAACTTCATTTCAATCTCTGAGACATAAGAGACTCCTTGGAAACGATTTGCAACTCTTCTCTCCTCCTTGCTTGGTCCATCAGGACATTTTCCGCTTTGTCCTGGAAAACTTCTTCAGTCTTTCTCTCTCCATTCTCTACAGCCCTGGGAGCTCCCTGCCTTATTTTTTCCCAGTTAACAGAAAACCGTGAATGCCTAACAATGTTCCATATAAGAGAAGCTGGTTTCCTTAAACCTTTCCGCAACTTAGTGACTTCACCCCCCAAGTAGGGAGACTGAGCCAAGTATATCTGCAAGGAAATATTTTTCCATCTTCTTTCTAACTATATATTTGCAGCTATGTTGCCTGTCCATCCGTGCTAATGATGTTTTACTCTGTTATGTAATTTCAACTATATTCAGCAGAAAGGTACAGCTCATGAAGGTAACAAATATCAAAAATGTTAATGAAAATGGATTACTGAACTCAGTGAGAGACCCAAATTAAGGTCCTCAATGTACTGTGAGATCAATCACCTCAATAGACACTAGAGAATCCATGTGACACAGCTAGAAGCAATCAGACCTCATAGTTCCACTAAATGTATAAACATATTTTAAATTTCATTACAGTGTATCTCTTTAAGATGAAAGACTATTTAGTTTAGGCTACCATTTTACTTACTTGGGTCTTATTAAAGTGCTTTAGTCCCTGATGTGTTAAAGTGGTTCTTCACTGTGGAGACAGACTTAACAACAATTTTTATTATGATATTGATTGTATTGATTGGGAAGTTATTTGCACTGATAACTCTTTTTATCTTCTCAGTCACCGCCACGCTGCTGGGATGTTGTTCTCAGACAGAAATGAATTGCACCTAATATTCAGGTTTGGGATGGTGAGTGCTTAAGGATGAAATTTCTCCCATGCTTTCCTCAACACTTCTGCACAGGATGTATCATTAATCCCATTACAACCTTGGCTATCTTGACAAAATATTTACAAAATATTTATCTTTATATTTGCTTATCTTTATCTTATCTATACACAAGGTTAAGTATAGGATCCTGCACCTAGGGAGGAATAACCTCATGCACCACTACAGGTTAGTAATTGACCTGCTGGAAAGCAACTCTGCAGAGAGGGACCTGGGAGTCCTGGTAGACAACAAGTTGTCTATGAGGCAGCAATGTGTCCTTGTGGCTAAGAAAGCCAATGGTCTCCTAGTGTCCATTAGAAAGAGCGTGGCCAACAGGTTGAGGGAGATCATCCTCCCCCTGTATGTGGGATGGACGCTCTGGAGTACTGTGTCCTCTTTTGGGCTCCCCGGTTCAGGAAAGACAGGGAGAGAGTCCAGCAGAGCGCTACAAAGATCATCAGGAACTGGAGCATCTCTCTTATGAGGAAAGGCTGAGGGATTTGAGTCTCTTCAGTCTGGAAAAAAGACGGCTGAGGGGGGATCTTATCAATGCTTATCAATACTTAAAGGGTGGGTGTCAGGAGGGTGGGGCCAGGCTCTTCTCAGTGGTGCCCAGCGACATGACAAGGGGTAACGGGCACAAACTTGAACACAGGAAGTTCCATCTCAACATGTGGAGGAACTTCTTTCCTTTGAGGGTGGCAGAGCCCTGGACCAGGCTGCCCAGAGAAGTGGTGGAGTCTCCATCTCTGGAGACATTCCAAACCCGCCTGGACGTGTTCCTGTGCAACCTGCTGTGGGTGACCCTGCTCTGGCAGGGGGTTGGACTAGATGATCTCCAGAGGTCCCTTCCAACCCTACGATTCTGTGATTCTGTGATTCTGTGTGACCTGGGTCAGTTTAGCCTGGAGAAGAGAAGACTGAGAGGCAATATCATCAATGTTGATCTAAAGCCAATATCATCAATGTTGATCAATATCTAAAGGGCGGGTGTCAAGAGGATGGGGCCATACTCTTCTCAGTGGTGCCCAGTGACAGGACAAGGGGCGACGGACACAAAGTGGAACACAGGAAATTCCATCTCAACATGAGGAAAAACTTCTTTCCTTTGAGGGTGGCAGAGCACTGGAACGGGCTGCCCAGAGAGGTGGTGGTGTCCCCTTCTCTGGAGATCTTTAAAAACCACTTGGATGCATTCCTGTCCAGCCTGCTCTGGGTGACTCTGCTCTGTCAGGGGGTTGGACTAGAAGATCTCGAGTCCCTTCCAACCCCGACCATTCTGTGTGATCTGCATGCAAGTATATTTGTCTCAATGGACTGTTTGTTTCTATCTATGTGTATGTAGAACCATGAATCCATTGCTTTTGTCTCCTGTGGGGGATGGTCAAATTATGGTCCAGAAACCAAACCTCACCTTGAAGATTGCTAGATCTGACCTTTGGAGATGCAGGCTGGTCAGCAAGTTGGGCATGTTGCACATGCTGTTTTGGGCTACATAAGGGGCTGCATGTGGGTGTACATCTGCAGTAGTTTATTAGGTCAGATGCAGCATGATGCAATGATGGTGTCACTGTGCTCTGCATGGATTTAGCCACCAAATACCTATAAAAGTAAATCTCTAATAGCATAAAGAAAAGGTTGTTGCTGGTGCAGATTATTTAAATCATGCACAGAGAGACCAAATGCTGAACAGGAAAAAAACATAGCTATAACCTTATACAGAACAGCATCACTGAAAATGATTACAGAAAAGAGGGTCAGACCCAGCAGCTCTTCAACACTTTTTTTTTTTTAATTTTTATTTGAAGAGTAATATTATCATACATATCAAATTTACAGTGTGACAGTACAATTCTGTGAAAAGAAGAAATTGCATTTAATTTTCCCAATAATAAAATCAGTGATTTAAAGGCTGCTGTATCTACTTTTAAACATTGAATTCCTCATCTCAGTTCCTCCAGAGACCATGGAGAAATGTATTTGTGAAGGAAAACAGATATATTGGAGAAGTAATAGTATCCCATGAACAACCAATAAACAAAAAAGTAATTATTGATCAAAATATTTTTCTTCACAGCATTAATTTGAGGGGATCTGTGAGTTTGATTTTGTCATATACATTATATAGGGAAAAAATAATATTGTTCAGAAACACAACAAATGAGGCACTGAAACAGAATATCCCCTCCTTTACCCCTCTAAACTGGCTTGTAGCTCGTACCTAGAGGGCTAAAAAAAAATCCTCATTACAATATTGATTGCACTTTGTTATTCTGCTTTGGTGATTAAATATATCAGCCACACCATCAAAGCATTAAATCCTGATTAATCATTCTCAGAACCCCAGGAGTAATATACAGAACATTTATTTAAAGCGTATGTAGAAAGATCAGGATTTATTCTTAAGTCAACTGGAAGTTGTCCTTTGACTTTCCTTGGGCTTCAATTTCTTTTGCTTCAGTTTCTCCCAATTCCTTGCAGTTCTTATAACTGACAGCAAATAAACTCCCTTGGGGCCAGAATCTGCAACTGGGGAGGTGTGAATTTATTTAAGATTGAGATGCTGTGCCGGTGTGGTGGGTTAACCTCGGCCAGCCGCCCACCCAGCTGCTCGCCCACTTCCACTCCTCAGTGGGTCAGGGAAGAAAATAAGGTGAGAAAGCTAGGTGGGAAAAGACCGGGAGCTCGATTGCCAATTATCATCACAGGTAAAATAGCCTATACTTTTATTTATTGCTGGTTTGAATCATTTTGGATAGTGAGAAATGAAGGCAAACACTAAAACAAAGTCTTTTGAGCTTCCCCGCATCCTTTTTATCCCATTCCCCACTTCGCCCCTCACTCCCGACCCCTCTCCGCACCCCGAGGGGCGCAGGGCTGGGGATGGGGTTGGGGGTGTGGGTCCGTCCATGCCGGCCCCTCTGGGCCGCTCCTCCCTCCTCACCCCTCTCCCTGCTCCAGCGCGGGCCCTGCCCCGGGCTGCAGTCCTTCAGGGACAACCTGCTCCCACCTGGGCTCTCCACGGCCGCAGCTCCTGCAGGAAAGATCCCCCCGCCGCGGCCTGGGGCCCTCCCCGGGCTGCAGGGGGGGGTCTCTGCTCCAGCGGGGTCTCTCCAGGGCTGCAGGGGATCCCTGCTCCGGGCCTGCAGCACCTCCTGCCCTCCTCCTCCTCCACCCTGGGGCTCCCTCTGCTGCTGCTCCCTCCTTGCCTTCCTCCTCCTCTGCCTCTCCCATGTTTTGCCCTTCCTGCATTTTCCCACTAACTCAGGTACTCTGTTCAGATGGAGAAATTCTGTATGGAAATCAGTGGGCTGCAGCAAACCTCTCTATGTCTGGATGTGATTCTTAGTTGGCATGACTGCTCTAGTCCCCATGGGGTTTAAGTCTCTGGGAAGAGCTCATCTCTCCCCAGATCTTCTCCCTCCCTGGGCATCAGTCACAGAGTTTTGCTGGAACAAACTCTGGGCTCCTTTACAGCAGCTTGCTGCTTCTTTCTTCACCTGACTTTTAATCTGTCAGTCCCAGCTCCTGTATGTCTATTTAAAATCATAGAATCATAGAATCATTTAGGTTGGAAGAGACCCTTGGGATCATCGAGTCCAACCATCAGCTCCACTCTACAAAGTTCTCCCCTACACCATATCCCCTAACACCACATCTAAACGACTCTTAAACACACTCAGGGACGGTGACTCCACCACCTCCCTGGGCAGCCTTTTCCAGTGTCTAACCACTTTCTGTGAAGAATATTTTCCTAATGTCCAGCCTAAACCTACCCTGCTGCAGCTTTAACCCATTCCCTCTTGTTCTATCACTAATCACCTGTGAGATTTACTCCCAAATCATGCAGATTTTTAACCTCGAACTCCCTAAGGAAATCTATTTTGATTGAGAGTTGGGCAACGCTAAAAATCTACTATTGATATTATTTTTCTTGAAGCTTTTGTTTGAAAAACTGGAAATGTGATTCTATGATTCTATGATTAAATATTTTGGACTGGAAACAAAAAAGCAGGAGAGACCATTCAGTTGTCACCTAAAATGACAATGTTGAAAAATGTCATTCAAATAGAAAAGTAGATGATGCAAGAAAAAATCACAGACATTTGCAAAATGGTCTGAGCTTGCTTTTTCTATCCTTCAGGCCTCTAAGATATAACCACGCTCCAAGCTGTTAAAAAAGATTGTCACGGGGCAGTAATCAAAATGGTAAACCCAGACTCCCAATAGGATTTATAACCTCCAGCCCATTGTTTCATTAATGCAAATACAGACTGAGTGTCTGATTGGGGTCCAATCAGCTCTGATGAGAGGAAGCTTGAAGTTCAGGCTCCTCTGAAAGAAATCCTGTAAAGATCCTGTAACACAGACAAGAAAAAAGTCATACTGATTTACTTTGAAATTTTACAGAAAATAAATGTTGCATTAGGAATATTTTGCAGGTCTCATTGTCTTTAAACCTCACATCTTAACCCACACTTGCAAAAGAATTAAAGAATAAAATAGAAATCAGAAATGCTGTTCCTTGTCAGTGTAGGATTAAACTGCAATAAGGAAGCAGAAAAAATGTTTGTGTCTATCTAGGACAATTACAGAAGAACAAACAACCACAGTTTACATTCCTGCCTCTGAACAAAGTCTTTGCCTGGGGGGATAGTCTTTGTTTTGGATGAAGTGAGCACAATCCAAGCTGTAAAAGACGAAGTAAGCCAGGAGGAAATTTCAAGCAGATTCTCCAGATGACTGAGATTGTAACAAATCCAGAGCCACTAAGGACTTCTTGGTTGTCATTATTCCACACAGTCTGGCATCTTCACAGTGATGCATGCAATGCTCTGTCTGCCAAAGTTCAAATTTTCTTCTCCCTTGCTGTTTTGCTGCGTGTTGTTTTAAGCAGAAATAAATAACCTGTGAGTCCTTCTAGGCTTGCTATTTGAGAGGTGATAATTGTAACTGACTAAATTTGAATGTTTATGTTCGAGATTTCCAAGACATTCTTTGTACAACGCAAGGAAACCTTCCATATCACAAAATAGCTGTCCCTCTCCAGTTTATTCAGAAGAAAGGACTGGTGTGCACACACAGAGACATATCTGTGTGGGCAGATGGATATGTTGAACTGTTCTAATACCTGCACTCGGTTCGCTATACACTCTGCATCAAACAAGAATCTGTTCCAGTGAAAAGTGAGTAAAAAATGACAACATTAGAAGTAGAGTAGAAATTAGATCCTCGATTTCGTGTCTTCCTCCTCATAGTACAAGCTAGTTTCTCGTGTCATACGCTCTCTGGCATTAATACTCACCTTGAATTTGTATTGCTTCGATGCTGAGCCAGGTCTCGTGCTGCATGGGCAGCCCAAATAGCTCCTTTGGTTAGAAATGCTCCTTGACACATTTCATTCTGAAAACCTTTGGTATCATCACCGTAGAAATGTCTGCATAGTTATGCTGTTTACCTGGTAGAAGCAAATGATGTGTCATATTCTTGAAAATATGTACAAGTGCTATAGGAGACCGAGTTATCCGGTTCCTATAGTTCTGACGTATTTTTGAAGGTGTAGCTTATGTAGCTTCCAGTTTTACATGCTGCCTTCTTCTGATATGATTTTAGGAGTCTAAATACACCTCTGCGGCATGGGGGAGCCTCAGTAGCCAGTCTGAAACAATGAACGTCTCTAGGCAGGAAGGTGTGGAGAGATTTCTGCTGCAATTCCAAATTCCTGTTGCAGCGGTACCTGTATTATCTGTCTATTAGGTGGGAGAAATCAAAATAATTAATTTCCTTGTCTTTTAGCCCTTAAAGCAATCAAATCCAGAGTCTGAAACAGGCAGAGATTATCAGACCCTGAACAGGTTTCATTTCAAATAAATTAAGAGTAAATAAATCATTTTAGCATCTGATAATGAATTATTTGATAATTCTACATTTAAATGGAATCATAATAGAAATATAAATAATGTCCCTGTGAATAGCAGATGGTTTTGCCATGATGGATGTCATTAAAATAAATGATAGGAACACTTCTGCAAACAAATAGACATTAATTAAATCTTTATTACAATGTGGGTCTGTAGAAAAAACATATTACACACCTGATATGTTAAAAAGTGGTTTTCCTCTCAATTAGTACTGTATTAAATACTAATCTTTTTCTTTTTTTTTTTTTTTTTTTTTTTTTTTTTGTTTATTAAGGGGTAGCTAACTTAGAAAAATAATCTCCTGAATGCAGATCATTTCTTCATTAGCCTCTGGAGAAAATTATTCTCTCTCTGGGGTTGAGTAATCTATATTCTTTCCGTTAGTCCGTAACTAGATTGTGTTTGCAAATACAATTGCATTAATAAGACTCCCACTTTCCCCGAGTCTTAGATAAGTTTAAATATAGCATTTTGGTAGTGCTTTTATGATGAATGTATCTATTGCTACAGGCACTCCAAGTCCAATTTTTCAGAGCTATCTACATATAGTTATTCAGGAAAAATATGTTCACTGTGTCCTGGGAGAGTTTAATGCATAATGACTGCCATTTTCTTTTCAAATTAGGTAAATACCTGTGCAAAGTAGAACTGCAGCTAGGCATTTCTGTAAGCAAAGTTTTCTTTTGCCTACAAAATAATAATTGCACGTAACTTAGAGGTGTCACTAGACTTACGTTGCATGTGCAACCACATGAGTCCTCATAATAATATATGGAATAAAACCCTATTGTCCTGGAGTATTTTGATCCATCAGGCTGAGCATGGATCACTGCATGGCTGCTTCTTCCACTTGTAGAACACGTACCTTGGCGGCTTTTGTCCCAAAAGATCACGTGGTATATCAAATGATTGACATATCCTGGGAAATTGAAGTTAACCTATAAAAAGAGTTTCTTGTGGTAGCAATGGTGTACCAGGGAATGTTTGGTGTGAGAAGAGCCACCAGAAAGAACAAAATTTTAAAAGTGGGAAAAGAAAGGCTTCGAGTCATGGGGGTTTGTTGTGAGCTCGTAGCATTTGTATTAAGATGTTCAATTTTCTTTTTCCTTTGTAGGGTGGAAAGGAGCTACAGTGTGACCAAAGCATAGCAAGGGGAAACAGAATATATAAAATTGTGTGTGACCAATTTAGGGAGCAACTCCAATGGAGTCGATTCGTGTCTCTTTCTATATAAGAAAGAAAAGGAAGTCAAGACAGACTCAGACTTTTATTGGCTCATTTCTCCTACAGTAACTGCCTTTGTACCAGTTCACAGGTTAAGCTCATAAGCAAAGATGAGTAACCTCTTTGCATTTCATGACAAAGCACTGCATCCTAAATCTGGGAAGGCTCTTGATTTACCCAGATTCTTCTTTAACCTTGACTGAAAGGGGCATATTTATAGGTTCAGCACACAAAACTGCAACTTCATTCAAGAACTTGCTCTCATTGAGATCTCAATGCACTACACTGTTAAGCATCTGCAGCACAAAACTTTGATCTTCCCCTTCTCGCTGACATTTTTAGCAAATTATGTCTAACTGACTAGGTAGGGAGCCAGGAACACACCCCTTCATTCCCAGAATCCTAATGAAGTTTTAAAAATGGGGAATATGCACTTTCTTTGTAACTACTCCAAAATGGGTGTTCAGCTGTCTATAATGATCTTGAGGAATTTAGTTGGAAAATTAAGTAGCAACTGGTGCTGCATTTTATATATTCAGTATTTTCATGAAGAATGCAGAAGATGCTAGAGGAAAAGCACTTCAGGCATTAGAAAGAAAGAGGTAATTAAAAGATTTAAAAGGATAGGATTAAAATTCAAGATTATCTTGAGACATTGACATGTGGGGCTGAGATTGAAAGAGTGAGTCTCTTAAAGCAAAATGAACAGCAATTCTTCTATAGAAAATGCAATTCAACGCAGAACTCGGCATTGAAGAAAACTGGAAAAGCTGGGCAATGGGAGGGAAAGAGCTGGTGTATGATGGAGCATGAGGTATAAGTGTCCCTTATATTTGTGAGACAATATAGAAAATGTTGATTGCATTAGTCAAACATCACATGAGGAACACAACAAAGAAATAACTGGCAGCGTGAAGTGGAATAGGAGTTGTGGCCTCTTTACCAAAAAGGGATTGTGGAGGTGCGGGTTTTCCCAATTTGTCCAATGTATTTCCACCAGTGTCAAAAGGATGAAGGAGTCCATGGCGTCAGGAACATCAAACTGTTTTTTTTTCCTTCTTAAAATCCAGTCTTCAGCCCATGCAAAATCTCTTTCCAGTTGCTTTTTCCCTTTTTACCTGTTTTCCCCCATGACCTGAGGAACAGAAAGCTGAAAGTATCTGTCTCAGAAAATGAGCATATTCTACTATATGTTTCGTTCTTCACCACTGACATGGCTCCAAGGCTTCTGGATGATTTATTATGCTCTCTCTAATCTACAGCATCTGAGAGCTTTCATGCAGCATTTAGGCAATATAAGTAGGGATCAGGTGCAGAATGTGAGTATACCCATTTTATTGATCACAGGATCAAGTAGTTACAACAATGCATGTGTCAACCTAGTAGCAGTAGAAGAAGAGCTGGTCTGTGGCCTCTAGCAAAGGGCTCAACCCACATAAATCTATGGATCTGGACAGATTACACTCTAGAGTAGTGATTGCAGTGGCTAACATCATTGTTGCAAGGTCAGTCTGTAATCGTTGAAAAGTCATGGAGATCAGGGGATATCCCTCATGACTGGAAAAGGGGGTAAGTCATATGCATCTACAAGAAGGACCCAAAAGAGGACTCAGGAAACTACAGAACCATTAGTTTTACTTCAGTCCCTGAGAAAGTAACGGTACGAGTCCTCCTAGAAACTATTACAAATCAAATTAAGCCAGTGATTGTGAATAACCAACATGGATTTACCGAGGGCAAATCATGCCATACTAACCTGATCACCTTCTACAACAAAAGAAAATTATCTGTGGCATGGGAAGGGAAGTGGAGTTGTTTACCTGGATTTCAGCAAAGCATTTCCCACAACTTTCTCCTGAACAAAGTGACAAAATACAGACTGGATGGGTGGTCTGTGAGGTGGGTAGGAAACTGGCTAACAGGCCATACTCAGAGGGTGGTGATCAATGTTTTTTACTGAGGCTGGCACTAGTGGGATCTCCCAGGGATCAATCCTGGGCCCTGAGCTGTTCAACAACTGCATACTGATCTAGATGATGGGATCGAAAGCACCCTCATCAAGTTCTGCTGGGCGGTGAGGTGGTCATGTCAGAAGGGAGAGCCATCTTATAGATGGGCTTGGACAGACTGGAAGAGTGGGCTAGCAAAAACTGTATGAAGTTTAACAAAGACAAGTACAAAGTCCTCCTCCTGGGACAACATAACCAAAGAGCCCAGTACAGGTCAGGATCTCTGTATGGCTGGGGAGCAGTCTTGCTGAAAGGGACCTGGGGGTCCTAGTGGACAACCAGCTGAACAGGAGTCAGCAGTGCGCCTCTGCAGCAACAAAGGCAAATTGGATCCTGGGCTATATCCTCAGGGACGTTGCTAGCAGAGACAAAGAAGTGGTCATCTCACTCTACTCAGCTCTTCTCAGGCCACACCTGGAGTATTATATCTGGTTCTGGTGCTCACAATTCAAAAAATACATGGACAGACTGGAAAGGGCCCAAAGGAGGGCCGCGAAGATGATTAAGGACTGAAGAACCTGCCCTATGAAATGTGACTGAAGGAGTTGGATATCTTCCTACTGGAGAAGTTTCAGAGACCTCATCACAATATTCCAGTACTTAAAAAGTGGCTACAAAGAGAACAGAGGCTTTCTCTTCCCAAGGAGTCATAAGGAGAAGACAAGGGACAATGGGTACAAGTTGCACCAGGAGAACTTTCACCTTGATATCAGGGAGAAAATTTTTATATTTAGAACAATTAATCAATGAAACAACCTCCACAGCGATGTGTCAGAGTCACCGTCACTGGAGGTTTTCAAGATGTGACTGGACAGGGTGTTAGATGATCTCATCTAGACCCCCTTTCCCATGAAAAGTTGGACCAGATGGTCTTTCAAGATCCCTTCCAACCTAAGCTGTTCTATGAGTATATGAATTAATATCAGTCCTACACTATTCTTTCACCCACTCCATATCCAGAGTGAGATCTGGGAGCAGGGTGGCCCATATGCTTTTGTGAGATTTTTTTTTTTTTTTTTCCTCCTCAATGTGCCTGTTTCTATATATTTCTGTTAGAGAAGACAGATTGTGTGTGTATGTGTCACATATAAATTAAATTTTCTGTGACCCTTTATACATCAAGCTATCTGTCTCACAACTAAGTTCCCATCCTGCTGCTGTCAGTTTTTCTCCCAAGATCCATAGCAACAGTATTGTCGTGTCAATCAAATATTTCACAAGTTTTGAGGCCTGAAAGGGTTATTAAAACCTATTCTCTGGCTTTGTGAAGAATACAAGCCCACAACATTTGTCCTGTTTCTCCTGTGATGAATCTAAAATGTGTATTTGTGAAACACACCTTCCAGAAAAAAAATACTTGTGTATGGCCTGTAAAGCTTAGGAGGATGGAGCGTTCACCAAGACCATGGGTAGTTTTAGTCTATGTTAATTGTTTTCATATATTTAAGAATTCGTGTCTTGTTTCTAATTTGAATTTATATGTTTTTTGCTTCTAGGCTCTGTTTCTTGCTATGTCTTTCTCCACTAAATTAAAGATCCCTTTACTACCTGGTATTTCTCCCTGTGGAGATATTTATACTGTAATAGAGTCACCTCTTGATTGTCCTTTTTTAAGATAAACAGCTTGAGTTCTTTATGCCTGATTAAATAAGTCTTTCAGCACACCAAAAAACCTAACAACTGAGAAGCAAAAAAGAAAAATAATCTTCCTCTGCTTTCCTCAAATATCTGAAAAAAATTACATAGCTACACAAAAGGGAGTACTTGTAAGAAAATATAATAATCTATACAACAGTAACTAGTTAGACTCCAAATACAGAAGATTTCCCATTATGGTTGGTTCTTTAGAAGATAACTGAGAAGAGAGGTATGAAACAAAGATGAAAATTTTGGATATAGATTTCTGATAATTAAAAAGAGGTTGAACAGTCTCTGTTCAGAGGAAAGGATGTAATTATTGCTTAAAGAGTTGGTATAGAAAGGCCCAAGCATCGCTTATAGTCAAGTAGTCACCATTAACAGAACAAAGCATGCTGTGCAGAGCTAGGGAGACTTCACCAACGAGGGCTTGAATGTAACATTAAAAGGAATATCATAACTAAACAGTCATTCTGGGATTAGAAGCAATTGTCAAAGAAGGTTGTGGAATTGTCAGCATAGGACTTATCCCAGCCTTATTATGAGCTTTCAAGATAATACAGTGTGTTACAAAACTACAGGGAATTTTTGGAAAACATGTAAGTTCCCTTTTGAAGCCAGAAATCCATGCTTAGCTATTTTAGGCCACATCAGGAAAGTTTTCTTCATTTGGATATAAATAAAGTGAAGATGTTGTAACATCTAATGAGCATCAGGAAGCCACAATAAAAGTCAGTGCTCCCAATGATCTGAAAGAACTTTTTTTTTTTTTTTTTTAATTGAAACTGAGCAAATACGCATCAAACTTGGACAATTATATTTGGGGGAAACTGCAGTCCCATGTTCTCATTGTAGACTGGGTATATTGGGTTGAATCAGAATACATATCTGGTAGTGTCACAGTGGTGACACATTGCCACTGGGCAATGCAACTACTGTTAGTAATAAATCATGGGAAATCAATCAACTAGTGGAGATTACCTGGGGAATTCCAGAGGGCTGGATGTCCTCTGCTATGAGAACAGGCTGAGAGAGTTGAGGTTGTTCAGCCTGGAGAAGAGAAGGCTCCGGGGAGACCTTATAGCAGCCTTCGAGTACCTGAAGGGGGCCTACAGGAAAGCTGGGGAGGGACTCTTTATCACGGAGTGGAACAATACAACGTGGGGTAATGTTTTTAAATTGAAAAAGGGGAGATTTAGATTAGATATTAGGAAGAAATTCTTTATTCTGAAGGTGGTGAGGCACTGGAACAGGTTGTCCAGAGAAGTTGTGGCTGCCCCATCCCTGGAGGTGTTCAAGGCCAGGCTGGATGGGGCTTTGAGCAACGTGATCTTGTGGGAGGTGTCCCTGCCCATGGCAGGGGGGTTGGAATGAGATCATCTTTAAGGTACCTTCCAACCTAAACTATTCTATGATTCTATGATTCAAGATCTGCAGTGCTATAAAACAAGGGGCTGGCCGTGAATGATAGGGAAGGGGATATTGCTGTTTGGAAATCCTTCTTCATTGTGAACAGAGAAAATGCCCCCCTTGCTCTGAGGATGAGATTCCCAAGGCTGCCACCTGATTTGCAATTCTTATCAACTAGATAACTAACACAAAGACTTCGTTTCTCTCCACCTTGGACATGTAGTTGGCCAATCTGATTTGTGATCCTGCAGGAATCCAGTGCAGGGTTCCCCAACTAGGGGAAGAGAAGGACAGTTGAGACAGAAATGTAATGGGGCATCTGTGCATATTAAGACTAGAAGAACATTGACAGTTGAGATTAAGTTGAGCAGGATGTGAAATTCCAGATTGCCAGAGACTCCACATTTCTGTGTGCAGTGTTTAACAACATTTCTTTCTTTTTCTTTCCTTTAGAAATACAATAAAGGGTGAAATGTTAATTGTCTTTCCTTTGAATCAGGGCTTTGTTCAGTCTTCTACCATCTATGATTATAACACTGGTAACTTGGATGAATCATAACCAATGAAAAAAAATGGTAAAAATACAAAACCAGTGACAAATCTAGTCACTTAAAATCAGACAGGGCTTCCTGAATGTCTGATTAAGGTTTTACAAAGCTGAAGCCACCTGCGGTCATTGCTCAGCAAGGATATGCAGTGAGCAATAAGTACAGGTGAAATCCAGCAGGAAAGAAATTATAGGATGTAGGAAATGAATGCTGGATATTCTTGCAGCATGGGTAAAGATGTGTCTTCCAACATCATGCTGCCTTAATTCATTTCAGATTTTAATCTAGTTGAGACTGGCTACAGAAAATGGGAAATTCCTGTGCCCATCCAATCTGTGGACATATCTGAAAGGAATTTAAAATTAAAATAAAACAATTATTTATAGTGGCGTCCATCCCTTTCAGCAGGGAATCACAACATAATGGTGTCCCACAGTGCAGGGTTGAGGACTCTGTTAGGTAATGGATGTGATAGGTCTCCTATCACATTCTTGGGTAAGACAAGGCACTGCAGGCACTGTTTTCCTTTAAGTGGAGAAATATATATTTGAACAACTTAGAGTCAAATATTTATCTGGCTATGAATGTCTTAGTTACCAAGAAATGAGTAGTTTATGTTGTTGTGTCAGCCAGAGGACCCTGCAACAAAAAGGTAAATATTTTCTTTCATATATATGAACCAACTCAGAGGTTCAACTCAGTTGATTGTGGTACACCTAAATAAATTGCTGTGGTTTTAATTGTAGAGTGGAGAGTGGTATCTACTTTTTTTTTTTTTTTTCCCAGGCCATGGGAAACCACTGTAAAGCTGCCCCAAACAAGAATTACATGAAACATGAAAAAAAAAAAGAAAACAAAAACCAAAAACCAAACCAACCATGTTTCCATACTGCCCACCAGCAGGAAGTCCTGAGTGTGATGATTTTTTTTTCCCAGACAAGAAGAAGAAGACAAAGAGGACTCATCAAGGAGTAATCACTTCACTGCTGAATGCAATTCACAGCTTTATATGTGAATTAAAAACCAGGGTAAGATGCTGCAAAGTGAACTGGAGAAGCTTTGGTGGGGGATGTGTTTGATCTTATAGATTTTGGCACAGCATTTTGGCACTCTGAAGGAGGTAACCAGCTTGGATGGATGTTGTTTTAAAGACTACCTGAGCATTTCTGCTTTCTTTATCCTTGCGACTGAAAAACATTCACTGGTTCTTCACCTCCTGCTGCTTCCTTTTCAAATCTTTCATCTAAATCAAATTTATAACAGAAGAGGAAAAGGAAAATATTATTATTAATAATATTTTTTGCTTTTGTTATTGCAAAATCATATTGTTTAGGAAGCATTTTCAGAAGAAACAGAAAGAGCCTAATCAAAAGTCAACATCACTTCTAATCTCACCAATGCTTTTATTTGAGGTGAAATCACTTGCCTGAAAACAGGAGGAATAAAACAGTTTAAAATCCCAGAATAAGGATGGTTTCTAGTTCTCCATACAGAAAGCGGGTTCCTCTCTGACTCGTACACCTCAGAAATTAAACCCAAAATAAGTGACCCTGTGTGTGGCCTGTCATCTCTTTATGCTTGACAGGACTCCTTCCATGTTCTACATTCCAGAAATTTGTCATATTTGGTGAAAACCTTGTTTTCCTACTTAAGAAACATCAAGAAAAAATATTGTCGGTGCATGTATGTTGGGGTTGTGAAGTAGGGGGAATCTGACAGAATCTAATCTCCCTGAAACAAATTAAAACATTTTTTTTGGTTGTTATTTTTTAGGCAATTAACGGGTCTCAGTTGTCTGCAGCAGTAGTTATAGCAATTAGCTCAGCTTAGCACAAGTCTCTAATTTCATACATTAATAAATGTTAGATCGGGGCACGATCACTATCAAGCGTAGTCATTGTTTACAGCATATTCATCTTCATAAGCGCTTGACTATAAACAGAATATCTTTCCATTGAGGTTTGCTTAAAAATATCCATCAGTGTGCCTTAGAAATGCTGGGAAATACTGAGGGGAGAAAAAGCAATAGATCTTCTACAAAACTGAAAAACAAAATGTCAGTGTAAGACATTCATCTTCCTCTACTACTTAAGTACCTACATGAAATAGAAACTCTGCGGTGCTAGATCTTGTACAAACAGGGTGAGAAAAGTTTTTGTCCCAGAGAAGCTACTGTTTGGAGAGGCAAGGGTGCAAAGTGGGATGAAACGTGGGAGATGTGTGAAGACTGGGGAGGGTCTACGACAAACAAGCGTTTCACAGGAATTTAGTGGTGAAGACAGAAACGAAAATCAGGCATTCACCTACAGACCATTAAAGGACAGGATAATTCAGTCTCCAGTCTTACAGGAGAGCTGTGGGGGAGGAAGAAACCTGAGGGAACCGTCACTTTGACTTCCTGACAGAGGACCTTGTGCTGCCGATGTTCTCTACTGTGCCAAGATACTGACTCTACCAGTCTTCCCTATGAAAGGGCAGTGAGGATAAATCTACTTCAGGATGGGAGAAAATCATATTGAAAGTAACGAAACACCATGCAAATACATTAATTTCTGTAATGAGGTTTGATCTTGGCTCCTTGATAGTCCTAGCACTAACAGAGCGTACCCAAGGTAGAACCTTGTACTACAAGCATGTATCATTCAGTGGGAATACTGCCACAGACTACACTGGTAGGATTTATTTATTTTTACATTATCTGGCTTAAAAATAAATGTAAAAGTGTGTAGGGAGGATTCAGACATTTGTTTTTATGGGACAGGAAGAAAATCCAGTGTTTAAGGAGGTAGCTGTTAACAATAAATAAGGCTTAGAGTATATTTCTCACAAAATGGTTCTGACTCCCATGGTTTTGCAGTTTCGCATTGAAGATAGCAGTTCAGCTTTGTTTTGCAATTTTTCAATGCACCGAAAAAGTTCCCTAACAAATGTGTGAGATACATTTGAAGGCAATACGACACCTGTCTGCCCTTGAGTTCATTAGATTTAGGCAACCAAACACATTGGATGTTTTGATAGGTTCCTGCTCCAAATAGCTGTATTAGGAAAGTTACTAATTACCAGAAGAGGCACTAGAAAAGAGGAAACAGAAAACACTTATGAACACACGATTTCCTCTTTCTCCTCCCCAAATGAGGAAAAAAACTGTTACACTGACATTTGTGATAATGCATTATGGCAGGTGAATTAGGCAAAGAGTTAATTAAAAACTGAGAGCTAATTAATGAGATCCACTGCACATTAAATATCGTTACTCCATCTGAAAAGAGCAATTAGATAGCAGAAACTGGTGCGTTTTATTCTCCTGGGTGTTTTGCTGACATGCCACATAAGTCATTCAATGTTAAGGAAATAATCCACTGATCTCCGTATTTACTGTGATTATTACGTAACTGTGGGAAGTTAAGCTGTAGCAGGGAGATTTCTCTTTCTAACAGATTTCCTCCAAACCATTCATCTGTCTCTTTATCTGGCTCCTTAGGTCCCTTAATTAAGTCATTTGTGCTAATAATAATTTCCAAGCACCATTTTAACCAGTCGGTTCCACCTAGCACACTAGTTGTTTTGTTTTTTCCCAAATCACCTCAGATAATAGAGCATGAGGCTCAAGAATTCTGCCTTCTTGTGCTGCCGGCACTATTGTGTTGGGTGGCCATGGGCAAAGTTGGCTCACATCAGTTCCCAACCACTTGTCAATTGAGACTATAAACTTTTGTGACAAGACCTCTCTGATGGTTGGGATGTCAGTCAGGATCCACAATAACCACATATATAGGGATAACTCTGAACAAATATTTAGTAGTCAGTGAATAATGCCTCTTGCCATCTTCTAAGGAGAAGGTCCTTGGAAATTTCCAGGCTTGAATTATCATTGATTGCAACAGTTACTGCTGACAAATGAACGATGGGTTGATATTTCTCTCTCCGGTTGCACTAATTCATCCTGAATTTTGTCAGGGAAGCCTTTGAGAAAGCAGTCTGTGTTTGCCTTCACACACTGGCATGGCAAACGTGCAAGTGGGAACCTGCAGCTCACTTTCAGATTCATTAGGTGTTCCCTGATTGTTATTTGTGCTGCCTTTATTCATAAACACACTGGAAGAACATTTTTTGCTTCACTTTAACCTTGACATTTCATGTCTTGCCATCACCATCTGAGAGCACTGTTTCTCTTTCCATTTATAGGACCCCTTAATGAACTTGCATTTCACAAACACATTTTTCTATATCTCCCCTCCACCTCCTCTTACCCCATCCAGACTCGACATCTTCCCTCTTCTCAACCTTGCTCTCTCCTTCACCTCCAGCCTTTTCAAGCTGTTACCTTTCTAAATCTGTACTGCACTCCCAAATTCGCCAGATGTTTTCCATCCAGAAGTACTCCAGGTCAGGGGCTGTTGGCTGCAGGGCTCTGAAGGTGCTCATTTCACATTTAGCTTCAGTAACTAATCTCAGGGCTTCTGCTATGAATGAGGTGTGTTCTTCCTGAAAGTATTTTTTCTTAATCTAAAGATCTTTTCGAAAATCAAATTAATAATCATCACAAAACAGACCCGTATGATATCTTAATCTGATGCTTGAAGTAAAGAAAAGATAATCCCCAGAGGTCCCTTCCAACCCCTACTAATCTGTGATTCAGTGAAAAGTTGGAGGAAAAAACTTAAGAGTGTTTTAGTCCTCTCTGCTTATGTAGCAAACTCCAGGACAGTCTCTGCTCTCTTTTAGTTTCAGAAAATGTTTTTTATTGTCTCTCAATAAAGGAGCTAGTAGTTCAAAGCGATTGCTGTCTTCACTGTAGACCAATGATTTCCTAATTTTTCAAAAACAGCTTAACCCCTATAAATATTCCACCGGAAATACAGCAAATGTAACCCTGCTGTCACTTGGTGGGCTTCTTTTGTGGCTTTTCAAGGATTTTTAGACACAGTCCACAAGATTTTTCCCGGTGTAGCCCTCTTGCTATCCAGAAATCCACTGCCCATATTTTCAAAACTTTTCCTTTGTGCTGCACATACTGACAACAAGTGTTTTTCCACATATAGTAAAAAATTGAATAATCAATGACAATATGATTCACCTCTCATTCAAAAAAATCATGATTTGGCTCATGGAAACATAATGGAACCAATTCTCAGATATGCCAAACTTTGATTTTGTTTGTCTCACAATTTCTGCTCTGTCAAACTTGGCCCGTTTCTTAGAATTGGGTTTCCATTTTTCCAAAGGGAGCTGTGATTCTGCCTACTATTTTTGTTGTTTCAGAAAGTTGAGAGCTTCATTTATTTCAGGAAACAGAAGATCTAATAAAACATACCAGAAGGGCAGAAGCAGTAATATTTATTGACTATTAAACATGTTCAGGTCTCACTGTAGTTGATGGCTCCACTGAACTAGAGTCCTCCTTTCACCCCTCATTCTCTGCCTAACTCCTCCCTGGATACACCTGATGGTAATTCTGTATTAGAATCTCAGGCCGTGCTGGGAATTATTTAAAAAAATAGAAATATTTAATAGTACACAAACCATATCCAGACAGCAGGACAACTGCTTTTCACAAATGCATTAAGCAGAGACACCATGGGAGAGAAAAATGGTTCATAGAATCATAGAAGCAGACAATGGTTTGGGTTGGAAGGGACCTTAAAGATCATCTAGTTCAACTCCCTTTCCCTGCTGACAGGTTGGTAGTTCTCAGGGTCTTCTTTTTTACCCTTTTTAAAAATGGATATGATGTTTCATTTTTTTCCAGTCACAGGGAACTTCGCCCTGCTGCCATGACTTTTCAATTACGATGCAGAGTGTCTGAGCAACTACATCTGCCCATTCCCTCAGGATCCTGGGATCCATCTCATTGGGTTCCATGGACTTGTGTATGTTCAGGTTCCTCAGATGATCTCAAACCTATGATGATCTTCTCCAGTGATGGGTAGGCCTCCATTCCTCCAGTCCCTATTTTGACATTCAGGGACTCTGAAGACATCTGGGAAGAGCAATTGCCAGTGGAGACTGAAGCAATAAAGTTGTTGAGTATCTCAGCTTTCTTCATGTCAGTTGTGACTAGATTCCCCATCTTGTTTATCAGAGGGGTTCACTCTCTTTAATCTTCCTTTTCTGACTAATGTACCTGTAGGAGTCATTCTTATTATTCTTCACATATCTCGCCAAATTTAGCTCCAGCTGTGCCTTAGTTTTCCTGATCCCATCCTTATACTCCCAGGCAGTATCCCTATATTATTCTCAAGATGTGTGTTCCTGCCTGTGCATTTTTGTCACGAGTTTCAGTGTGATCAGGAGGTCCTTGCTCAGAAATGCTGGTTTTCTGCCCTCTGTGCCCACCATCTTGCATGTTGGAATTAAAAGTTCTTGTGCTCTAAGAAAAATGTCTGTGAATAGCTGCCAGTTCTCTTCTTCTCCTTTACCCCTGAGGGCAGTTTTGCAGTTCAAACCCACATCTCGTCCCAGGATAGTTGAAAGGCAGACAGGACTGTTTTTTCAGTCTCAGAAGGGTAGATTTTCCCAGCTCTCACAGTGCTTAAACTCAGCAGACAGACACCTTAAACTCAAAAGCTTTGTTGGTCAAGGGATTTAGCACTTCAGGTTGTTCAAAGGATTTATTATTTCGTGAAGGCTGATGTCAGGCTGATTTCAGCCTGAACTATCAGCCAGATCCCAAAACTATGAAACAACAGATATGTTTTTCTATCAGATCTTTAATAAAAGAAAAGATAAATATTTAAGTCAGTTTTAACATCGCCATTTGCATCAGTTATGCTTCCGAGCAACCTGATCTAATGGGAGGTGTCCCTGCCCATGGCAGTGGGGTTGGAACTAGATGATCTTTAAGGTCCCTTCCAACCCTAACAATTCTATGATTCTATGATAATATAGCGAGATATTATTAAAGAGATGTAAAATCATGATGTTTCCATTGCATTGCAGAAAGCTGCTGAAGGGTATTAGAGGCAGTCACGGCACCTCTAGATTTGGAAGTTCCTTCATCCCAAGTCACCACAGGCTGAAATACTATTCTAGAGGAGTATGACCCAATTCTTGCTCTGTCCTTTTAATTGTTCCTGGGAAAGCACTGTTGGCCACTCTCAGACATAGGAAATGGATTAGGTAGATCTTTGGTCTGACCTAGCACAGTTGTTCTTATAATATATTCTTCTTTACTAACTACCTGTGTGGGGTGCTGGCTGCAGTAGCCAAAGCCAGTAGCTGTAGAAGCTGTGACACTGGAAGGTGACGGATGCTCAGAATCTGGAGTGGCATGTCATTTCTGCATATGAATGTAAGGAAAGCACTGAGATTTCAGTACTTGTACTTTTACCCATCAGTTTTAATCCAGTTTAATTGAGTTGAGAAGGCTGACAAATACTCCTTGAACTACTCGATTCCCTGGTGATATAGCAGTGCTAAATCATGTTGCATAGAATCATAGAATCATAGAATCATAGGGTTGGAAGGGTCCTCTGGAGATCATCTAGTCCAACCCCCCTGCCACAGCAGGGTCACCTAGAGCAGGTTACACAGGAACACGTCCAGGTGGGTTTTGAATGTCTCCAAAGACAGAGACTCCACCACCTCTCTGGGCAGCCTGTTCCAGTGCTCTGCCACCCTCAGGGTAAAGAAGTTCCTCCTCATGTTTAGGTGGAACTTCTTATGCTCAAGTTTGTGCCCATTGCCTCTTGTCCTGTCCCCGGGCACCACTGAAAAGAGCCTGGCCCCATCCTCCTGACACCCACCCTTTAAGTATTTATAAGTGTTGATAAGGTCACCCCTCAGACGTCTTTTTTCCATGAGCTACATGACTCCCCATGGTAGGACAGCATCATAGGGTCACCAGCAGAGATATCATGGCCTGCACCTTGACTTCTTTTAGCTTTTCAGGCTATAGTGATGTGTTTTGTTGCTCTTGGCCACACAAATATTTTTGGCATGTATCTTGTAGAACCATCGTTGCAGAATGCATCATCGCTTCTTCCACATTTAAGAAGATATAAACTAGAGACTATTATGATTTTGCTTGGATGCAGACCGAATGCATCCAAGTACTGTCGGACAACATCCTAAAACAGCTCTGTGCCGTCCTAGTTTCTAAGTCCTGCATATAGCCCTGTCTCAGTCTCTAAGCTACAGCCACACATTGCGTCTCTGTTAGTCCTCTAGTAGCTCTTTGTGCCAGGGAAGGCTGAGAAAAGTGGTGGCTCCGAAGGCAACGAGAGTCCAAAAAGGCCTTATTGCTGGCATATTTTATTACCACTGCAAATGGGAGACCTAAGTGAAGTCACCGAACCTCTGAAAAATTCCCTGTTGTCACCCAGCTGAAAATATGGAAGGGGCAGTTAATTTGCTCTGAGGATGTACCAGACAGGTAGGATATAAAGAAAACATCGTAACACTCCCTCTTCCCACATATGTCTGAATCTTAAGCATCTCTATCTCTGGTGCTATGTTTAAGTGGTAGCAATTGCACATTCAGGCAAATCTGTCTTTTCTATCTAAGAAGCATTCAGCCATGCTAATACTCGAAGAATCTCCCTGTCTTTGGGACTTCACTCAAAGCAAACTGTTTTATTCTTTCTGCGATCCCTGCCCAGATCTTCTCTCTCCTTTCATTTCAAGATCATGCAGAAGGTACACGAAGATATAAGCGGAGCCATGATGAGTCTGAATGAAGCTCTCTGTACCTTGATGGTAGCCAAAAGAAAATGCTTCAGTAGAAATCGTGGAAGAGGGAAAGCACAGAATGGTACTGTCCCCACAGCATCCTCCTCCCAGGATCCAGCCATCTGACTTAAGGACTGTCTGATCTATAGTGCATCTATGTTAAGTTAAAAAAAGAGATGTGTTAAAAATAACGCAAGCTTTCTGGGTGAGGCATCCAGTTTTCATTCAGCCCATGTGGACCGAGTTCTGATTTGTCACAGAAATTATTGTTCATAATTAAAAATGGACCTCTGCTTCCTGCACACACTTCTTTTTCTTTTCGTTTATTTTTAACCTTTCCACCCCTTAGCAAGGCAATTTTTGATTGAGCCAAAGCACCTTGTAAATCATCGGCTGTTCACAACCCATGTCTCTTATAAATACTCCCGATGTTTCATTTGCAATGTAATCTATTTGCCTTCCAAATGTACCTGCGTCTCTTTTACTTTCTTCTCTTTTTCTGTCTGACTTCTCTTCTTTTTTTAACTCATAGATGGCTCAGAGCATGAATTAGTTATAATCTTCTCATGTCTCACATCTTTACTTATCAAATGGAGCCACAGCTCTCCCTGAGTGCAATGGTTTGTAAACAGTGCCAATTAGGCTTCTGTTCTGCTCCAAGCCTGGGACAGAGCAGAGAGAGAGATGTGCTGCATTACAAATGGGACTTACTAAATTACACACGCCAAGACTCAATAAAAGCCTTATCAAACAAAGTCAGCAAGGGGGAAGAAAGAGAGCTAATTATCAGGCAGCACCAGAAAATCAAAAGGAGCAACGAAATGTATTTTTAAGTCAGATAATTAAGCCACGGTCTAGTAACAGGGGGATTCCTGCCTGCATGTTTAAGACTTTTTTAACCTGACTTTAAAGGCAAAAAGCACTGTAAGATACCTTTATTATTTTGTCCTCTGGTGAAGAAAAAATAAAAAATCACAGAAAAATTTCTTGAGTGCTTAATAAGAAAAAGACAAACAGATCACAAAGGGCAACCTGCCATCTTGATTTTCTGACAATTTTTAATTTCTGGCAAACATGTTGGGAGAATTAGACGAAGTGTTTTCTTCTGTGCAATTCTTTCATCTGAGACAATGTTACTGATGCAGGAGACTTTAAAAATAACCCAGTTGGCATATCAGTCAATGTATCAAGGTAAATCTGCTCCTAAATAACTTAAACATTTGAAAATATTCCAAACCAAACACCACTGGCTGTAAAAAGCTGTGTGCGAAGGTAGGTGTTTGCACTCCACCCTTTCACTCTGGATCATAAATTCTGCTCATGGGGGTCAGGGAATTCAGGAGAAGACAGAGGCCAGGAAAAAAAAGGAAGAAAAGTCCACAGAGAGAGACTATGGGAAGTAATCCTTCTCTTTAATTTGCCAAAACTACCGATTTCTGTAGTCTGGAAGTGAAAGAGTACAACTGACCTATGTGTGCACCACACAGCCCATCTGAACACACCCAGTAAAGCTGTTGTGTTCATGATAATAGCCCATATGCAGCAATTGTGCCCTAAGACCCATGTGTCTTGGCAGCACCGGCCACTTTACTCATATAATTCTGCTCTCTTGTCTAGGAGAGTACATTACTATCATATAAGTCTAGGAAAGACTTATTCACTGAAAATCCTGCAGATTTGCAGCCTACAGTGTCATAACAAATTCTTAGATAGAAACATGTATCTCCACCCATTTATTTCAAATAGTTGTTTTTTTTTTTTTTTTTTTTTTTTTTTTTTTTTTTTTTTTTTCCCCCCAGTCTTTTCTTTCCCCCCTGCCTGAGTTTCTGCACTTTCTGAGACCTCAAGCTTTACCTCTCTGTATCTGACTTAACTCAGGATAGAAAATGTCAAGTGCGGGTACTGATGAAACTCCTGAAAGCTGTGCATCGCAACACAAGTCCCTTGAAAACACAGGTTTAAAAGCAGCACTCAGAGCCTGTGTGTGTGCTGCTTTCAACATTGGTTTTCAAAATTGTCAAAGAACACTTAGCAAGCGGCTTTTCTACATTAAAAAAAAAAAAAATATTGGCAGGAGGCATACAAATGACTGTATATTGGTTAGAGAAATCTCTGGAGCTGTGTTGAGTTAGCAGTTTAACATCGAATTATGTTTATTTTTCCTTTCTAGAGGGTATACTCATGCGTAGCTGAGAATATTTAGAAATGTATTCACATTGTCATAAGCAGAATAAAACAAGCCAGAACTCCATTATAGCTGTGACACCGAGTCATATTAATGAATTCCAAAAGTGTACAGAAGGTGGAAGATAACCTGTGATATGAATAAGAATATAAATACTATTTTGTTTTCACGGAAATCACACCAGAACTCTAGACATGCTGAAAATGAGAAGCAGTCATAAAGGTGATTTTAACATCTGCTTTGTATGAAATGGAGTTTTAATGATATACCTTGTAACTTCAAGAAAACAGCGTAAAATGAAGGTGGCTGGGGATGTTCTATGACTGGGGTGGGGGATTCCTTATGGTAGGAGAAGTCTTCCTCCTTCATTACACATGGATAACTGGCTATAATAAAAGCAATTTTAGATTTTTATCACTGATAACTAAATTTAATCCTCAGCCATGCTATCTTCAGGACGTCACTTCATAAATGAAGCCAAAAGAAGTACATTAAAAACACTTGAATAATAAAAAATCTTCAGTTCTAGCCATGGTCTCATTAGAAAGTAGAATTCTCAGCAAGGACAGCTTTCTCCAGCTAAATATCTCACTGTGTTAAGGGGCTATGTGGAGAATTAAGTGTAGAATTCTAATTTTGCCCATTCTCTATCACTGATTTATTGCCAGCTCTATGGCAAGGCACTTAAGTGTACAAAAGGGGAGGGGGGAGGCTACCCAGGTGCGGTTGCAGTCTGCAAAACCTTTCTGTCGTTTCAAGCAGACCTTAGACATGAGTGTGCAGAAGCAGCTCCTAGCACAACAGACCTGTCCAGCCTGCAAAGCCGTGTCTTCTACATGTGGCATTAGAATTTTTTGTTGCTTTGAGATCAAAGAGTGAATCTTGTCAACAATGAAAAATGCCAAAATGGAGAATCCACGTCTAGTGTTCAACCACTACCACAATATTTTTTTTTTTTTTTATGTTTAAATGAAGTTTTCTATATTTCATCTTGTGCCCATTGTCCTAGGACAAGAGGAAATGACCTCAAGTTGTGCCAGGGGAGGTTTAGATTAGATATTAGGAAACATTTATTCATGAAAAGGGTTGTCAGGCATTGGAACAGGCTGCCCAGGGAACAGTTGAGCCACCACCCGTGGAGGTATTTAAAAGATGTGTAAATGTAGTGATGAGGGAAATGGTTTAGTGGTAATTTGGCAGTGTTAGGTTTACAGTTGGACTTGGTGGTCTTAAGGGCCTCTTCCAACCAAAATGATTCTATGATTCTATAATTCTTGTTCTGTCACTTCAAATAAAAATTGAAGAATGAATTCCCAAATTTACCCCCAGGATAGCCCTAGTTGCATGTAAAATATGAGCAATATTCTATATTGAAGATTGCAATGAATTTCTAGCAATCTGGACTAGCGCTTTGATGAAGATCCTTTTATTGGACTTGGACTTTCCTTCTACTTTCTGAGGTTTTTACTTTTTCTCCTTTTTTTTTTTTTTTTTTTTTTTTTTTTTAATGTGCAGATCATAAAGGAAAAGGACAAGCTTCGCTCTGATCCCTGTCTTCCTTTCCTCAAAGTAAAAGCCCAAATATTTCCTGAGTTTAGAGGAACAAAATAGTCTTAAATACAAAGGATCTTATTTCTGCCAAGACAATTTTGACTAAAGATGGAAATTCTTTAACTGAAAAGACATGTGTTGTAGACAACGGCAGGGAGACTTCAATGTATAGAGGAGGTTGTAGTAGGCAAAGGGACTTGCTGAAGTACTGTATGAAACAGGTTATGGGGGTTGGTTCCAGAGAATTTTTATTTTTATCTGAATTCACTGTAATTGGCACTCCTGAATTTGGCTTTGCCTTCCAACCCCACAAGCGAGGCGGTAGTTATGTCTATACCTCTGTGCGATTTGTACTCCATGTCCAAGATCAAAACCACAAGATTTGTATCCAGATTTTGCATAATGAAACCATTTTCATGGCAGAAGAGCTTCTGGTATTAATAATCTCTATCTTCATCATCTGTTCTCCTCCTCCCTCCCCACTTCTATCCCTGCATTAAGCTGTTGAGGGCTCTACATGACACTCTTCTAAAGGTGTTACTGATGAACTATACACCAATAACATATGCATTTTCAAGGAGGAAAACAGGAGGGGGTGGAAAGGAGGGAAGAACAAGGGAAATTTGTAAGCATTTTCACTATCTAGGCTTTATTTCAAGAAAGGGAGGTAGAGGGCATATGTTTAACTCATTGTAAGGGAAATATAACATTGCCCATTGACCAAATGGCTTCTCTAAAACTCCACAAAAGAAGATATACGGCAGAAATTTTAGTTTTCAGCACTGTTCTACTAAGCTTTCATGACATAGTGCTATATACAAGCGGTTTCATTCATTGGTCATTAGGAAAAATGCCCCCAAAGAAGCAAAAGAAATAAAACAGTTGGCAAACCCTTACAACACAGCTAAGGTTACTTATTTGATTATTTTTCATGTATGCACAGCCAGAAAAGGAGGAACTCCTGCTTAAACCTTAAATCTTGGCTGTTTTTAGCACTACTTCAAGTGGCATGTCTCTGGTCTTAACTGCTGCCCCGACATTCCTGGAGGGTGAGATCTCATGTGTTGAGTTCAGGTTTTAAACAGTCTGGAGACCCAAGTGTTAAGCACTTTTTAAAGTTCAAGAATGGGTTGAAGTAGTCATAATCCGAGAGAAAATCCTTATGCTGGGAATGATCGCTATCACTGCTCCAGCTAAAGCACAAAGGTTTTGTAACAGAGTGCAGCCAGTTCTGTTATCAGCTTTGATGGGAACTCAGCTCCTACTCTTTGCGCACACTCAGCATCTTCCCAGAGGGATTCACAGTTTAAAAAATTCACCACTGAGGTGGACTATTTTGCACTATGTGATAACACAATATCTACAACATGGAGCCACCAGCTAGATGAAGGCATCCGATCCTCCATTTCAAAGTGTAAATAACAATTCAGAGCTACAAGAAACAAAAGAGCTACATGAGGGAAAAACAATATTCAAAGTGCTAACATAAAAATAATGAACATAGGGAAAATGAAATTAGAAGCTAAAGGAAAACCAGAGGGAAATATAGCAAGGAACTATAAAAGGGATCGGAAATCACAGTTAAAATAAAATAGACAGCAATTTAAATATAGTTTAAAACTCCTAGAATGTTGTGGGAGAAAATCATGATGTTGGTAGAAAAAAAAAAAAAAAAGAAAAGTGATAACACAAAGTAGGAGCTGTGGGCATAAAATTAATGTATTAAAAGTAATTATATGCTTACACTCTACATAGAAAGAAGGCCCGTTTCACAAGTGATAATACATACTTAGAGAATTTTCCCCATACTACCTCTGTTGAGGTCACGGACTGAAAACTGCACTCTGCATGTAATTGCAAGTGGGATAATGAAGTTGCAAGGCATGGTTTAAAACTCCTCTTTGACCTCCTATGAAGTTGTCCTAGACCACATTGCCTATCCCACTGCATGGTGCCTAGCAGAATTTTCAGTGTTCAGTAATGATTGATTTGGTTTGGTAGAAATAATAGGTAAGAGCAAGTTTGAGTAACCTAGTGGATGCAGCACTCATCTGTGATGTGGGATTCCTAGCATCAAGTTTGAAACAACCAGTTGTACATTTACACATAAAGGGTCATTGGGAGAATTATCATGCACTTTAACTCCACCATTACTGTCATTATTTCTTCGTCTGGTCAAATTTTAAAAGTCAAAACAGCCCATGCTGCAGTTTTGATAGAGGCATTGCCAGCGCTATAACAGTTCTGCTGATAGCACTAAGTAACACACATGAACAGCAGAGAGGGAAAGAATTGAAAACACTCATCTGTGTTTCGCCTTTCCTCTTTTCTATCTTCCTTGCTCCAGATGTTCCTTTTTGTGTCCCATGTTTGCAAGTAACTACACGGCTGTTTATCCAGGAGAGCTCAGATATCTCCCACTGGGTTTGCTCTTTGCAGAGCTGAGAACCACTCCTTCCAGATGGATGGAAACTACTTTGGCAAGATGCTTTTTCTTAAGAGAGAAATCTGGAAACTTTTTCTGTCCACTTAGTACTTGTTAAGACTAAGTACTAAATACTAAAGAACTACTTAGTCCTTATAAATGTAAGACTCCTGACTGAAGCACTGGTCCAATATCTCTGGAATGCAGGAATTCAAGGGCTGAATTCAAATTTCAAGAGAGCCAGAGACCCTCCTGTGTATTGTCAAGGTACTTTCATGCACCTCTGTGAGTTCAGGAGCAGGTAAAACATATGTGGTGACTGCCATAGCAGATGCCTTTAAATTTGTTGCACTTTTGGAAAGCTCCATTTGAAGTGAGATGATAAAATGACATAAATGGATTTTGTAAGATATTTGACATGCAACTAACAGGGCTGTTGCCGTAAACAGTATGGAAGAAATCTGGGAAGATGGCTATGTCAATCGAGCCGTTTTCCACTAAGAATGCTGCAGGATCAAAGAATGCTAGGGATTGGAGAATATATAGTTTATGTCATGGATTAGTGATGGCCTTCCTTGTCATAAACAATAACCTAAATGAACTTCATCATCACAGTCTTCCAAGCTCTTAATCTTATTAGACACCATTGACAGTCAACAACCAAAAAGGAAATGACTGAGAATTGGCTAGAGAAGTGGACCACGTGGAAAATCCAATCTGTTAAAAAGGGACAGGTGAGACTGATAAGAAAGAGTCCGAAACCTGTCAAACGTATCAAAGCCAAACTCAACATATTCAAATAAATCTTTACCCATGATCACTGCGTGATAGCTTCTATGACCATGAATCACTGACTCAGGAGTCATGTTGCTTTAAATGCTGTCTGTGTCTTCCTTACATTTGTCACTTTGACAACGATTTAGATTAGATTAACCATGAATTAATATACAAGAAGTCCAGGAAATCATTAGGTATGAAGTGTTTCTGGTGTACAGGATTAATTTAAAGAGCAGCAGTGTATGTGCCAATGTAATTAACAAAGTAATACCATAATGCCAGTTAGTACTTTCCTCGAGTGAGAATTTTATGCTGCTGCATTTCAGCGTGGAAAAACTAATTTACTGCGTGTCTGAAACAAGCAACAATAAAGCTCATGTTTGTTTACAAATAAATCTTCCAAGGAAATTAAATGCTTGGGAAATTGCAGGTAATGCCCTTCCATTGTTGAGTGCACACTGAGGGCTGTGATTTAGAGATTGCCATGGCCTTGCAAAATTAGCACTCGGAGTGGAGCAAGAGTTAATCAGCTACAACAATAATTGAGACATCATCTCTGCAGCAGGGCTTGAGGTAGTATGAGGTTGTTAGAAAATACTGAATGGTCATTGCTCCCTAGTGGTCACAGGCCGTGGTCCATGACAGGGTTCAGGAAGTAATGCTGGCAATATAGAGCAAAACCTGATTGCATAAACTTCTGGGATTATGTGTATTTCTCATGTAGGCAAGCACCTTGGCAAAAATCCTCCCTAAAACAAGAGGATAGCAAATCCTTTCAAATATTGACCAGCAGAGAGAACCTACTTTCTCCAAAGCTTTAAGGACCTTCTCTTCTCAATATAGGAGCCAAACTTCCCCCTGTGATACAAAGTTCTCCAAAAACACTCCTGCTGGGCAGGGAGATGTCAAGAGACAGTCAGAAATGAGGACTCTGGAAAAAGTAGCTGACTTAGGAGCGAGGGTTGGCATCTGTGGGTCCTGATAATATTAAATCCCGTATGGAATCATAGAATTGTTTTGGTTGGAAAAAACCCTTAAGATCATCAAGTCCAACCGTTAATCCAACATTGCCAAGTTACCACTAAACGATGTCCGTCAGCACCATGTCTACCCATCTTTTAAATACCTCCAGGGATGGTGACTCAACCACGTCCCTGGGCAGCCTGTTCCAATGCTTGATAACCCTTTGGGTGAAGAAGTTTTTCCTGATATCCATCCTAAACCTTCCCTGGCACAACTTGAGGCTATTTCCTCTTGTCCTATTTCTTGTTACTTGGGAGAAGAGACCGATCCCCACCTCTCTACAACCTCCTTTCAGGTAGTTGTAGAGAGCAATAAGGTCTACCCTCAGCCTCCTTTTCTCCAGGCTGAACAACCCCAGTTTCCTCAGCCACTCCTCATAAAACTTGTTCTCTAGACCCTTCACCAGCTTTGTTGCCCTTCTCTGAAAAGCATACTCTATTCTTTTGAAAAACCGAGCTTCTTTTTAAGGAGAGCAGGTTGTGATGCTACTTCTTGCCCTTTACTAGGGACAGTTTCTTGATATTACATTCAGCAGTTACTGAAAAATAAAAAGAGAAGACTCCTTGCACAGGGCCTAGGATGTAGCATTCCCTTCTAGAAGAGATGCGACCATTTACAGAGCAAAGTCACACTTTTTTTTTTTTTTGAGTTTTTCTCCCTGTCTTTCTTATACAAACAAATTTTTATTTCTTTCCTGCACAGTGAAGAAATTCTTTTTTTTTCAAGTGGGGATTAGCAAGCTCTCTTGGATCAAACTCTTATCTCTCCTGAGTTCTCCAACTTTTAGACCACCTTATAAGAAACAGTTTTTCTCCCTGTATGGATTAAATGGACGAGAACCACAAATGCACTTTACAAAATGTGTCATCCTGTCGTTACCTGTTAAACCTGTTTTGAGAATGCACAACTGAAAAATTTACGTGGAAAAATACCCCTTCTTCCTGGAATGCAATTTTGCCCGGGTGTTTAAACTGGGGTACATATATCTGAGAAAATCCTTGGAAATCCTAGGAAATTCCTTCTGTGATATTACTACAAGCAACATCCTAAAAAATGCAACCAAAAAAATCCCAAGTCCGCACCCTTGTTACATTGTCTTACCTTGATAGAATCCTTCACCTAAAAAATGCAAACAGCGTAACCTTTCTGTCCTTTTGTCTTTCCTCTGTGATTGGCTTCACAAACTTCCATCCTCAAGAGTTTGCATGAGTTGTTCTGCCTTCTCTTACTTTTTGCATTTCATACAGCCAGCTACTTCCCTGTTTAATATCCCATCTCATGGATTTTGTTGCTGAGATGTGTTACTTACTCTTTTATCCTGATGATAATGCCAATACTACAATACTCTGGTGGATGTATGGAATTCCCTTGGTAATTAGTGGGCCAAGCTCTTTTCCATGCCCTCCATTCCTGTAAGTCTGTGCTATTAATCCATAGGACGGCTTGAGCTGCCATAAGGTTAAAAATACATACAGCTGTTTTAGGACATTAGAACACTTTTGGTCCTACAGTTTTCTAATGATTTTCAATTTATTATCTTTTTTTTAAATTTTAATTTATTTTTTTTTAATTAAAATCTGAAAGGAAACATCTGCTTCCAGTTGGTGCAGGCCCACTGAATTGTAATTAAAGTGAATAGTGAATTTTTACTAGAACTTGGGTTAGCTTGACCAAGAGATCATAGAATCATAGAATCACAGAATGTGTTGCGTTGGAAGGGACCTTTAAAGGTCATCTAGTCCAAACCCCCTGTAGTAAACAGGGACATCTTCAACTAGATCAGGTTGCTCAGAGCCTCATCAAGCCTGGCCTTGAATGCCTCCAGGGATGGGGCCTCCACCACCTCTCTGGGCAACCTGTTCCAGTGTCTCACCACCCTCGTTGTAAAGAACTTCTTCCTAATGACTAATCTAAACCTACCCTGCTCTAGTTTAAAGCCATTTCCCCTTGTCCTATGTTGCTACATGCCCTTGCAAACAGCCCCTCCCCAGCTTTCTTGTCGGCCCCCTTCAGGTACTGGAAGGGGCTATAAGGTCTCCCCGAAGCCTTCTCTTCTCCAGGCTGAACAACCCCAATTCTCTCGGCCTGTCCTCACAGCAGAGATGCTCCAGCCCTTTGATCATCTTTGTGGCCCTCTGCTGGACCCGTTCCAACAGGTCCATGTCCTTCCTGTGCTGAGGGCTCCAGAGCTGGATGCAGTACTCCAGGTGGGGTCTCACGAGAGCAGAGTAGAGGGGGAGAATCACCTCTCTCGATCTGCTGGCCACGGTTCTCTTGATGCAGCCCAGGATGCAATTGGCCTTCTGTGCTGCAAGCATGCATTGTTTGCTCATGTCCAGTTTTTTATCTACCAGTACCTCCAAGTCCTTGTCCGCAGGGCTGCTCTCTATCATGTCATTCCCCCAGCCTGTATTGATAACGAGGATTGTATATCTCATTATATATATTGTATATCTCAGGACATCATCACAGCATCTCATCACTTCAAAATGTTTAATGTCTTCATTCTCACAGGAGCCATCTGAAGTAGAACAGCATTTTTATCCCTATTTGGCACTTTAAATTACACTTTCATGCATAGAAAGGCAACACAGAAACCATAATGAGGAGACCTGCATAACGTAACATGGACACACATGGAGCCATTAGGTTGGTGATGCTCCAGAGTGAAATCAAACCTTTGTGTTAAAAGCATGTACAAAGCATAGGAAAAGATAAGTGCTCCAAAAGAGATTCTCAGAATTGACCTTCTGAGACTGGAGCTGCCTGTAGGAAAGACTGAAAACAGGGAGAAGTGCACTTTAAATCCTGCTCTTCTCTGGACCACTTTGCTCCATAATTTATAAACCATAGTCCATATCCATCTCTTAAAAAGCAGTCCTACCCTTTCATTAAGTAAATAAATACATACATACACTTCTGCCTCTAAAAATCCTATGGTGGCATATGATTTGTTCACCTGACAGATATGATTCACATGCTTGATATGATTTGAATACATAAACTCACTTTGGAAAACACAGTTAATTCTGTTACTGAGCAAGTTCACACCTCTCACCTCCAAATTCCCTTTTGGCAATCTGAAGTAGGAGTGCTTCCAGCGTTTTTAGAAAAAAAAGAAAAAAAAAAAATTACCTGCCCAGGAAGAAAAAAAGGAAAAGTTCATCAGGTCAGATGGACAAAGAAGAAAAGGAGTAAAACAGGAGAAAAACTGTTTGGATGAAGACTTTCACCTGAGCTAGGCTGGACCAGATGGAGAGAAATGGCTTAATCATCCATAAAAGGGATTTAAATTCCAAAAAGTCCTTAATTCATCAATTTCAAAAGATAAACTTCCTTCCCACAAAGATGGAAAGCCACCTTTCTTTCAGTGAAACTTCCATTATTTCCTATACATGTTCAGCTGGAAAGATGGAGAATTTCTCGCTCTTATCCCTCAGAATACCTCCCACCTGATTTTTGGAGCAGATAATCCAAACCTTAAGACATTTGACTAACCTTGGTAAAGGAAATTAAAGGTTCTGGTTCTCTCACATCTTGTGTGAATGTCCTCTTCCCATACAAAGGGCTCAGCTTCTTCACACACACTAAAAGAAAAAAATATATGGTGGACATCACCATACCTGGGGAGAACTCAGTCTGATTGAGATTTTCCCTGAACTGAGCTCCTGGCTTGATGAGTGGAGTGCTATCCAGTCCTGAGTCTTAGACAACAGGCATGCGATAAGCAAATGGATCCTCTGCTGTATAGCTGGGCATTCAGAGAAGAAGAGAAGTATCCAGGAAGCTTAGTACTCTAACTCTTATTTCTGCAGAATGAATTTATCAAGAGAAATGTCTGGGTTTAGGAACTTTGGTGGAATAAAGGCATCTAAGATAAGCTTAGGCACCCAAACACCTCTTCGGCTCTTGTCCCAAGTCCCACTGCAACCAGGAGTGAAGACAGGTTGGCAAATTTTCTCCTGAATGACTTGTCAAAGGACACAAGTTTGTGGTGGAGGAAAATCCCATTTTCTGAAGCACATATGTGTTGCTAACCACTGAGCCAGCCTTCCTACAACCTTTAGAAGGAAATTGAATTAGCACATGGAATGGTTCCTTAAAATAACTGCTCTTGTGCAAGGAGACTCTGAATTCCCTCTCGCAGCAAGTCAGCATCCACTCAATGTCACCTCCTTCCTGCACTCCTGTAGTTCAAATGATTGTGCTATTCCTGGAAGAGATGTCTTACCATGAAAGCACAGGTTCATTTCCTAGACTGTTGAAGACTTTTGTGGAGAAACTCTCTTAATTATTAATTACGTCTGTTCTAAGCATTTAAGAGAAAGCTATAGATATTTGTAGTATGTGTATGATAACAGATGGTACATACTGATTATTTGGTGGTTTCTATTGTGGCTTTGTGAAGCTGCTTTACCTGTATATTGCAATTAATGCAAAAATCACCACTGTAGAAGCTTCATAGTTACAATGCCAACATTGATGGAGTTTTCTCAAGGAAGTATAAAAAAATTAATCTCATGCTCTTTTTAAAACAATCCTATTTAATAAGCCCAGAGACAGCAGAGCTCTGCCTGCGATTAAAACTAAGGCTATGGATGCACTTGCTGTTTTTCCCTCTCTGATTTCCAAAAATCATTGGCAAATCTAGAGAGGAAAAGTTTCATAATGCTTCTATCTATTACCAAGGAGAAAGGAGAATCCCATTTATTTTGGAAATATATGTCCTTTAGTACACCTGGAATTTCTTGCCAATGTACTTCTGTCTTCATTTGGATGATTTTACAGATCTGAAGAGCAAAACCAAATGTTCCACAAAACTACAGTTTCTGGTTGAATAATTTTCTTCATCTTTATGATAACATGGAGACAGATAAATGAAGGGTGTGTTTATGGTAGAGGAGCTGCTCGCAAGCTGCCGGAAAGTTAAAATTGCAGGAGAATTAAATGTTTTGAACTTTCTTACTCTTGGACAGGAGTTCTGTCAAGCAGTTATTGACTGCATCGACGACACTAAGGTACAAGTGCCCAGGAGAATTCCCAGGTGGTTAGGCTAACTGGCCTAGAATGGAACATATCCACGATATTAGACCCTTTCATCTTCCAAAACAAGGAGGCCACATCTAAACCACCTGTAATATCTGCCTCATGATATATCTCAAATTGTGTTTGGTAAAGTCCTACCTGTTCTAATCCAAAAATATTCCAGGAACTGTTTTAATAATACTACAATACAGACATAGAGAGCCAGTGCTTGAGAACATGACATAATGTTGTTTAATGTAACCCTGCAGACATAGCCAATTTTGCTCCAGCCAAGTAGAGTGCCTATTTAAACACCTTTCCTCCTCATGCCTTGTTTGGACAGATGAAAACAAACTTTTTCCTGACACAGATGAGTAAAATACAATTGCAGAGCTCAGTCAAAATTAGACTGAACTTTTTAAATTATTAAAATATCTAAAGCAACATTTTCAGACTAGTAGATCTATATTTTGATATCCATGAATGCCACAAATATGATACATTTTTCGCTCAGTGTATGCATATCTCTTCAAGGTCATCCTGTACAGTGGTCATTTGCTTGCTTGATGGTACAGACATAGGATATTTGAGGATGAGAACAGTATTTTTATCAGAATAATGTTCCTGCCCATCATGATTACGGTCTTACACAGACATAATTGTCTTGGGTAGCTGAATTTCTCAAGTGAGTAGCATCCATTATCAGATAAATGAATGTTCTTGCAGTTATATCAATTATTAACAATTCTTAATTACTCTTATTACAACCATTCTTTCTTGTTATAGCACCAGAGATATACACAGCACACACAAAAATTACATTTTAAGCCATTTCTAAGATGTTGATGATGTAAAGCAATATGTTGTCTTCTGAGATGCTAGTCAGGTTTATTCTTTATTTCCTCACTATATTGCTGCAAAACCTGGCACTGCTTCTCTCCTTAGGAAAGTTCCATGAAGCAAGAAAATTAAGGGGTCCCTGGAAATTAAGAATAGACTTTAGCATGCACATGGAATCAATAGCGCTCCAAAAATTCATCCAAGGAAATGATTTGATGCTCTGCATTTATTACTGTTGCAGGAATTGTGCACTAAGTGTTGCTTAAGCCCACCTATAATGTTCAAACGATAACATTCACAAGTCATGCTGAACGTATATGAGGAGTAATGATGTGTGAATCAGAGTTCACATAGGGCGCACCTCAAGTGGACAAGCTCATAACGCTGTATCTGCTTGCAATGGACAAAATCTGCCTTTGACATCTGAGGTCTCACAGAAGACTTCTGGGGGAACATAAGAGTTCCTGCAAAAGGAGTTCATGAAACATCTCTGCTCCTAACTGCTGCTTTGCAGATAGTTTATCCCATGGCATGAACCCTTTGGAGGCACCTTACTGCTTGCAAACTCCACTTCTTAATTTATCTTCAATACTTCCTAAATCGATAGTAATGAGCTTAAGAAGTTGTCAGTGAAAGAAACAAGCAAACTGTGTTTCTGTATCACTGCCAAGATAAAATGGTGATGTGCATGTTACGAAAAAAAAAATCTAGGTAGACAAATAGAGGGAAATAAATACATAATTTAAGATAAAACATTCTTGGAGTAAAAAACCACTGAGACTGAGTGCTTGTTATTTCTAGTTCATTAAAAAGTAATTGCTACATTTTACTCTTCTTATAGCTGAAGATTTTAAAGCACTTTACAAGCATTAGCAAATTAACTTTCCCAGCATCCCAGGCAGAAAGTTAAAGCTTATTATCTGCAGTATATGCATGGAGAAAGAGACCGTAGACTCTTTCTTGAAACTCTGATTTGTACAAAAAGCCCCATATATATCCATGGAAATCATTATATATAGAATCATAGAATCATTTAGGTTGGAAAAGACCCTTAAGATAATCAAGTCTAACCATTAACCTAGTACTGCCAAGTTACCACTAAACCGTGTCCCTAAGTGTCACATCTACAGGTCTTTTAAGCACCTCCAGGGATGATGAATACACCACTTCCCTGGGCAGCCTCTTCCAATGCTTGATAACCCTTTCGGTGAAGAAGTTTTTCCTAATATCCAATCTGAACCTCCCCTGGAGCGAGTTGAGGATGTTTCCTTTTCTCCTATCCCTTGTTATTTGGGAGAAGAGACTGACCCCACCTCTCTACAACCTCCTTTCAGGTAGCTGTAGAGAGCGATAAGGTGTCCCCTCAGCCTCCTTTTCTCCAGGCTGAACAACCCCAGTTCCCTCAGATGCTCCCCATAAGACTTGTTCTCCAGACCCCTCACCAGCTTTGTTGCCCTTCTCTGGACACACTCCAGCACCTCAATGTCTTTCTTGTAGTGAGGAGCCTAAAACTGGACACAGTATTCCAGGTGTGGCCTCACCAGTGCCAAGTACAGGGGGACGATCACTGCCCTAGTTGAAATACAGTTATCTTTATTACTAATCAAGATGAGGTGAGACTTTTTTGTAATCTCCCACTACTGGGAAGATAGTTTTGGCAATACTTTTTAAAGTAAAGAGAACTGAAGAAGATAAGGCTTTTTAAACCTTTGTTTCCATTTGTCTGAAGTTTCAGCTATCCATCACTCATTAGAAGATCATTCTTCAAGATGTGAGAACTAGAAATATCTTTTAGTTCTCATTTTACTTCCTTAGAAGTAGAATTTCAATGTGGGATAATTTTTTTTTTATTTTTTTTCTAGAAAATTTTGGCTTTGACTAACTTTATATGTCTGTGTAAAATAATCTAGAGCTATCAGCCACTGTTTCCAGAAATTGCAGAATAATTAATTTTTTTTTCCTTTAAAATTTTTAGGTTTTTCCAACAAGTTACTGAAAAGTTGCAAAAACCAAATTGACATACGGCAGTGAAAACTTGTATTTTATAGAAATTCCAATTTTCTGTCAAGGTTCAGACATAAAATGCTTAAGTAGCTTTCTTGAGGACATTGGCCAGTCTTGGCACACGTATGGGTTGTGCACGACTTCACTGAATAGCAATGAGACCCTGTGTAGTAGGTAACACTGCAGAAGCCAGAGACTTCTTCTTCACACTTGTAATACTGTACTTTTAAATGTAGAATCAAACTTCCACATGTTGAAGCAAAGATAATCTAAAAAAAAAATGAATTCCTACCTCTATCCTCCAGCTTAGAGCAGCAGGGGAGAATTTTTCTCATCTTCAGCATCCCTTTAGGTATTAAAAGTAAATAAGAAATAAATAAGATGCCCTACGAGGCTAACCTGAACAAAGATTTTTTTTTACGATACTTATTATTAACCAAACAAGTCTGCTATTGGGGAAGATACTATCTCTGAATAATGAAAAGTCTCCTTTTGTATTCAATTTCTAGATGCCTTGTGATTAAATGGAGGTTGTTCATGAAATAATAATAAAAAAACGCTGACACTGTAAATCAACCAGAACCAATCTTCTGCTTTCCCAGGCATTACTGTAGGAAAATTAATTCTCTGCATCCAGGAACAAGCCCTCTATCTCAAAGTAAATTGATAAACTGTGTTTCAGCTCCTGTGTAATTAGGAATAATGGTTCCCATTCTTTTGCGTGAGTGGCAGAAGTAGGACTGATGAGTTACTGTTGTCTGTTCGCGAGATATGTGCCTTGTATTATCACCAGCTTGTACTTCTTTGCCGTATGAACTCTGATAAAGTAAAGCAGTATCTTTTTGGCTGGCCTTTCTTCAGAGCACTTGACCTTCATCAGCCTCCACAGTTCCCTTGGCTGTGACTCAAGCAAGAGTGCTGTGCTGGTGACATCACAGAAAAAACCTTCTGTCTTGGATGCCAAGAAGTGGTTAGAAGGCATGACCCCAGAGGAACAGCAAGGTGTTGCTACCTCCTTTCCACTGTATGCCATGCACCCCTCATGCAAAGGTGTGTTGGACGGGCGAATTAAAGCATCTGCTGACCTGTAATCTTGTCCCTGCATTCATGGGGCAGAAGAAGGAATATGGCACTACGCTGCCAATGCATAAATCCTGGCTGACCTGAGATGGAAAAGTGAGTGCTGTGTTCAGTGTTGGTGTTCTGAGAAATTGATCCTGATTTCTGGCACTTATATGCATGAATATTGAGGCAGATGCTGAGGGATCAAGTTTAACTGTATCTCCTCTTCAGCGTTATCCCCACCACAATGTTTGCAAGCCCACACGAAGTGGGACACTGACCAAAGGAACTTGGCTGATTCTTCAGGTGAAGCTCCACGAGCCCCTGTGGTATGTGCTCACTTTATCCTTTTCATCTGAAAATTTAGAAAAAGCAATCAAATTTTCCCCAACATAATTCTTTCTTTACAAACCCAGGCAGCTTTCTCTCTCTATACATCTGTTCTTCAGGAGGCTATTTGAGCAATCAAAAACAGAGGACTTTCATTATTCTAGAAATGAAAGCTTAACATCTGAGGAACATACGGTAACAAAATCTATGGGAAACCCCTGAATTCTAAATAAGACTGAGATTGTAAATCTTCACTAAACCACTCACTCAGCTAGTAAATTCCAGCATGAGCACAGGGAGTTTACACTGGGTCTTTATGTTTTAGTTTCTTTGTAATATGGTAAAGTACATTTGTGGGACTTCTTAAATCCACAAAGGCCTTGTATGTAGTAAAGGAATTGCTATAAAATTTGAAGGCATATTTCTTACTAGCTTTTGCCACTGTTTTTCAACCCATTTTGGTTTGCCAATTCCTGAATGTTTTCCAATAGAGTTTGTATCCCTTTAAGGATGTCTTGCATATAGATGTCACATGGCAACATACAAAGTGATACTCTGCACTTTTTAAATGTTATCCCCAGTAGTCATCTTTAGACATGAACTCTTAGAAGCCATCACCCAAAGTCTGCAAAAAAACGTCTGCAAACCACTACTGATTAACTGAGAATTATTTTCTTGGAAACAACTGGATATTGATGTTTTTTATTTTTGTTTTTATATGTGAATGAAAAAAATCATATTATTATAAACCTACTAAAGGCGGATTATCATTAAAGATGGATTATTATTAACACCAATTTTTTTTTTTTTTTTTTTTTTAAATAACCTTTCAAACCTTTTAAGACCAGGCTGGATGAGGCTTTGAGCAACCTGGTCTAGTGGGAGGTGTCCCTGCCCATGGCAGGGGGTTTGGAACTGGATAATATTTAAAGTCCCTTCCAAGCCAAACCATTCTATGGTTCTATGAGACTGATTTGTATGGGGGCTGAGATAATACAAGATCCCTGTAGTTTATGAGACTCACCAGGCTACAGACAATGCTGCAGAAGTGATTGTCCCACTATACTGCACATTGGTGTAATTTTGGGCTCTAAAATACAAGGATAGGCAACAAAGATGGCGAAAGGACTAGACAGCGTGACTTTCGAGGACTGGCTGATGGTACTAGGCTTGTTTACCTTAGAGAAGAGAAGACCGAGGGGTAAAGTCATTGCTTTCTACAATTTTCTCATGCAGAGCAGCAGAGAGGGAGGTGCTGATCTTTTCAGTGATAGGACATGAGGGAATGGCTTAAGGGCACATCAGGGGAAGTTCAGATTGGATATTAGGAAAAAAGTCTTCAGTGAGAGCTTGGTCGAGCACTGGAACAAATTCCACAGGAAAGTGATCAGGACCTCAAGCCCATCAGTGTTTGAAGTGTTTGGATGATGCTCTTAGATGTATGGTTTAACTTTTAGGTTGCCCTGTGTGATGTCAGGAGTTGAACTTGATCATAGAATCATAGAATAGCCTAGATTGGAAGCGATCTTTCAGATCATCTAGTCCAACCATCAACCTAACAGTGACAAAAGCGATCACTAAACCATATCTCTAAGCACCACATCTACCCGTCTTTTAAATACCTCCAAGGACGGTGACTCAAGCACTTCCCTGGGCAGCCTGTTACAGTGCTTAATAACCCTTTCAGTGTACAATTTTTTCCTAATATCCAGTCTAAACCTCCCCTGGCGCAACTTGAGGCTGTTTCCTCTTGTCCTATCGCCTGTTACTTGGGAGAAGAGATCGACCCCCTACCTCTCTACAACCTCCTTTCAGGTAGCTGTAGAGAGAGGTAAGGTCTCCCCTCAGCCTTCTTTTCTCTACACTAAACAACCCCAGTGCTTAGACATATAGTTAGTGGTGGTTTTTGTCTATTAGGTTGATGCTTGGACTAGATGATCTGAAAGGTCCCTTCTAACCTATGTAATTCTATGATTCTATGATCCTTGTGGGTTCCCTCCAATTCAGGATATTCCACGAAAAATTGTATGAGATCTTCATCC
This sequence comes from Alca torda, assembly GCA_008658365.1. NCBI lineage: Eukaryota > Metazoa > Chordata > Aves > Charadriiformes > Alcidae > Alca > Alca torda. Next base: position 161,444,762 of record CM018077.1, read on the forward strand.
TAAGTGGCTACATATGTTTCTGCTGTGAAAATGCAATTTTAGTATGTTCTTTGAAACCTTTGACATTTTGTTGCAGAAGTTCTCAGCTGGATTGAGCTCTCCTGCAAATTAAGATATTAGTAGGCCTCCACAACAATTTCTTACCAAAACCTTCTATTCACTCATGAAAATACTGTAAGATCACAGCAGTAATTCTGCCCAATGCTGGCATCAAAATAAGCAAAGGCAGCAGCAGATCAGAGCTGAGAGACAACCAAGAACAGCTTTTTAAATACGTCTGTGCTGTAATTTGTCTAACTTTCCATTTGAAGTTAAACCAGCCCTGTCTCTGACCTTAGCATCTCCATCTGGGGATTTAGATCCTAGACAGTTGAGGTGGTTGCACAGAGCTAGGGCTCTAACAGCTTGAACAGAAAATGTGACAGGAATTAGACCTGGGTTTTACACACAACATGCCTCAAAACGCGGCAGCTGAGGCCAATAATCTAAACAGACTTTTGGGTCTGTGAGAGCCAAACAGTTCCAAGAAAAGGTCACTAAGATTTGGGGGGGGGGGGGTGCGGTTTGTGTGATTTTCACTTATAGTCCAAGCAACAAAGATATTCAGTACTGGGATGAAACAAAATTCCTGAGTTTTACTGTTTCAAGTTGAAGAAGTTTGTCATGGGGGTTTCTTAGGCTGTGATAAATAAAAGCCCATTAGGTTTCTCCTGGTGTCTAGGAGCTAGATTGACTGATGTTGTACAGCATAATAGAATGCTGGCTAATCAATACTGCGCTATTTTTCAATTTAACTATATTAATTGTGGACGCTGTTTTCATTTGTGTCTGAAAGAGAAATAAACAGGTGTGAACATCGATTCCTGCTAAATAACAACATTATGAAAGAACATTATTTAGGCATGTCTCAGTTCCTTGCTATTGTTCTAGAAAGTGAGCATTATGTAGAGGCCTCTTCTGCTCGTTACCTGTGAAAATGAAGACTTGCTAGCCATGACATCCATCATGCTCTCATAACATGGCAGTATTTCCATGTATCCATGATGACTGAGTGATTGGGACAGGTAGCAGGGTGGAAAATTAGGCCATATCTCAGTAGGTAGTCATCAGTTCTTGGCTGTAGTCAAACAACTCACCCCTTCCAAACCATGGAAAATCATCACAGTAGCTTAAAAGTGACAGTCTCCCTGTGTCCAGAAGGCAGCATGATATAGCGGTTAGAGCAGCACCTGCTGATAGACTCCTTCCAGCCCCTTCTTAGTGCTTGTTGAGAAGTGTGCAGCAAGCCATTATTTGCAAGCACCTCCCTCCTCATCCCCCCTTCTCTCCCTATCCGTTATATACAAGTTAGAGACAAAAGAAGATGCCACAACTCAAGTTATGGTCAGAGAAAACTCCTGAACACAAGCTTTTGACCAGTGAGATTTGAGAGATTTGTGCACCTGAACCCCACATCAACCACTGATATAACACGAGCTTTTGCATCACTATAGCCTCTCTGACAGCAGCTCCACAAGACGGCTCCAGCTTACTGCCACCTCTCCATGCAACAGACAGATCCCAGTCATTATCCCCAGTGCTGCACTGCCTCACTATCAGTCAAAAATACACAACAGATTCATTATATTATGGCTTTTAGGATGCGAAGTAATGAGGTATCTTGAAAATGTCGACTAAGCTTCTTCATATTCCTATTTTGCTGCCTTGGGGGTATAATGTGAGTCTCCAAAGCCATTTATGCAAGGAGGGTTCATAATGTCTGAGGAAATAAGCCTGATATGAAATAATAGTGATAATAATAAATTACAAACTAAGAACAAATAGCAATAATAATAAAGAATGCCTTATAAGGTATACATTTATCTAATGTGAATTGCCATTATTCTGTTGACTTCAGTGGAGAAGTACCACTTTACGCTTCTAGGAATTTGGCCCACAGATTTTATAAAAGGTGGTAGAAGTGCAAGGCAACATTATAATAAGATAATAGCAACGGCAAAAATGCAAGACATTTTTTACAAGGAGGGTGGTAAAACACTAGCCCGGGTTGCCCACAGAGGTGGTAGATGCCCCATCCCTGGAGACGTTCCAGGTTGAACGGGGCTCTGAGCAACCTGATCTAGTGAAAGATGTCCCTGCTCATTGCAGGGGAGTTTGGACTAGATGACCTTTAAAAATCCCTTCCAACCCAAACCGTTCTATGATTTTATGTGTCTATGATTCACATATATTCTGCCAGCTTTCCCTTCTCTGACTTTAACACAAAGAGTCACACCATATGCACCTCTCCACCTTTGATAAAGTTATAATTTATGCAACACCTTGCTGTAGGACCAAACATTGCTGTAGAAGCCCAGGATGTTTTGCGTGGGTTGGGGACATTTAGTATAGTGCTATCCCTGACAGGGATTCTCAGTCCTGTTAATTTAAGTCCTTTGTGGGTGACAATATTCAGACTGACAGAAGAGCTAATTAGTCTGAGGAAGCTTGGGAGTCTTTCTGATGAATTCAGAAGGCTTTGGGATCAATCAGCTGGGCTTTGTGCTGCTGGGAAGAGGAGACACTTGCCCTGGGCTGGTGTGACGAACTATTTCAGTATTGTGTCTGAGTCATAGCATTACATTTCCTCTCCTGTTGAATGACATACAGATTCATTTGACAGTCATTTCTCATTGTTATTCTGCATCAAACGCTTTGGCAGGCTCTGATGAGGAGACAGGTTTCCAAAATATATATTTTAAAACTAAGTTCCATGAAATCCCCAAATATTAATAGTTCTCTCCCACCTGAAAAATTTAAGTTCTCATTTCCTGGGGCGTCTCAAGCTATATAGCCAAGACCAGCACTCCCCCAACTCCTTCTCAGATGGCAGTGTCAAGCCACTTTAATTAATTAATTTTCTGGGTATCCCAGGAGAGAAACAGGTCATAGATTATTATTATCCCTAAATTAAAAATACGTAAACTGAAGCATAGCGACATCAAGTGAACTGCTTAGCAATGTCAAGATTAAATAACTAACTGCTAGGCCTCCATCTCTTCAAAGGAAAGAAATAAAAATAATGATTACATGAAAATCTGATCAAATAACTGAACAGTTCAGACCCTATGCAGGATGAGATGGGGGCCCACGTCACCTATATCATGGTTAACACGTGTGAGAAGAGAATATGATAAATAATTTGGAAAAGCCTTTTGATTGTTTGTTCTTAGAAAGAGAATATGAGGAGTCAGTTTTTCCAGGCTCTGTACAAAATCAGTCTCTAGAGAAACTGTGATCAAAACTGACAAGGGGAGATCATAGTAACTTGAGAAGAAAATGTGAAAAGCCCAGAGCAGATCCCAGGAATCTTTAATCTTCCCCTGAGTACTAAGGAGTGCCTGGAGCACACAACCTTTCATTTTGAAATTAAGATAATAGTAATCTATAGCAGTAATTAAATTGCTATTTCTGCACTGGTGTCATCTTCAAGAGCAGCACTATCTTGGGAGTCCCAGAGTCAAGGATAAGAGTAATTGTCTGAAAGTGATATTTCAGCCTTTATCACAATGACTGAATCTAAATGCTGTGACCTGGGATTTTATATTATAGAACGTTCAGAGAGCCATTGCTCCTGATCATCCATGTCAAGACATAGGGCAGCTCATCTCTTATCCAAGTATGGGGGTTTATAGACCACCTAAACAAAGGTTTAGGTGACATGGGGCTGGGGTGCCTGTTTCTAAACAAAACAGAATTGAGCTACAGCCAAAACACAGACACAGGAGCCTGGAAGCACTACTAACCCAGTCCTGATGTTTAGTAGGGATCTGTGCGTTGCCTTTGAGCAGTTACATTTAAAGGCTGAGGTGCTCTTAGATACTCAGCCAGCTTCTTGCTAGTCAGCTTTTTCTTCCCCCTTTACTTTTTACTTTTTCTGAAAGATGCAGGCAAGTGAGAGGAATTCTTTTTAAAGGACAGCCATCAATGAGCAAAAGACCAACAGAGCATGAACATGTAGAAAGCAAGACATCAAAATACAGTAAAATCAAAGAATAGAAAAGTGTCAGGCGTGTAACCTTCATTGTGAGTGTTAATCCAGCAAACCCTCCTTTTCCAACATCGTTATTGTCTGCTTGAGATGTGTAGGCTTAGGGTGAGTTGAGTTTCTGTATTTGCTAGTTTTGTCACAAAGTCCATTTTAATGGTTGACTGAGAAAAAGGGAAGAGATTTTCCCAGCGTTGGTCTCCAGACACATTCAGACAGTCCACTGTGAACTGCTTCAAAGAGTTGCCTTCCAGAGGTGTTGATGCAGCTCCTTTTAATCTCATGCCATTGTCTCCGTTGCTGAGGTGTCTGATCCCTCATTAACGGATTTGTTTTATCTTTATAAGTCATATGACATGATATAATTTACATTTTATAGAAAAGGAGCAATTTCCCAGAGCCAGAAATGTGCTCTTGTGGCCAAGAAGGCCAACGGCATCCGGGGGTGCCTGGAGTGTGGCAAGCAGGTCAAGGGAGGTCATCCTCCCCCTCTACTCTGCCTTGGTGAGGCCGCATCTGGAGTACTGTGTCCAGTTCTGGGCTCCCCGGTTCAAGAAGGACAGGGAACTGCTGGAGAGGGGACAGCAAAGGGCTACAGAGTTGATTAGGGGACTGGAACACATCTCTGATGAACAAAGGCTGAAAGATTTGGGTCTCTTCAGTCTGGAAAAAAGATGGCTGAGGGGGGACCTTATCAACACTTATAAATACTTAAAGGGTGGGTGTCAGGAGGATGGGGCTAGGCTCTTTTCAGTGGTGCCCAACAACAATAGAAGAGGCAATGGGCACAAACTTGAGCACAGGAAGTTCCACATAAACATGAGGAGGAACTTCTTTCCTTTGAGGGTGGCAGAGCACTGGCACAGGCTGCCCAGAGAGGTGGTGGAGTCTCCGTCTCTGGAGACATTCAAAACCCGCCTGGATGCGTTCCTGTGCAACCTGCTCTGGGTGACCCTGCTCTGGCAGGGGGTTGGACTAGATGATCTCTGAAGGTCCCTTCCAACCCCTACCATTCTGTGATTCTGTGGTAAATCATAAATAAATCACTGAGACACAAATGGAAAACTGGAACTCTTTATTACACACTTTGCAAAGGGAACCTCCATTTCTCCTAAAAGACAAGTTAAAATCAAAAAGTCACTTAAAGTTACTCCAATTATTACTGAATATCTGAGTAGTTGCATCATCTCCACTATTGCAATGCAAAAAGTAAGTATTCCAGACAGATGAAAACTGATGATATCTTGGGAAAATGGGGGCCTGAGCTGCTAAGAGTCATTGAAGGATTTGGGGAAAGACAATACTTTACTAGTGCATGCAATTGCAACTTTTTAGGTAAGTATAATGTTTAGATGCCTTAGTGATGGATCAGCTTAACACATTCCAAACAGAAGAAAAAGCGTTTGCCCTCCAGAGCATCCAGTCTTCAAAATGAGACAAGATACAAGGCACGGGTGTGTAGCACTGGGCTTATCCAGAATCTGGACTGCAGGAAATAGGGAAGATGGGAAAACTCTACAGCTGTAGAACTCCATCAGATGTGCTAAGACCACATGTCCTTTTGCAGCTCTTCTTTTCAGCTCTCATCAGAAAAGTTTGCCTCTGGGTGGTTGTTAAAATTCAAAGGAACTGATAAATGGTGTTTTGCATGAAGGAGACAGGTTTTAAGCCATCAAATGACTAACTCTCACTTAACTTTTCTGATAAGATCATAGGAAATGAGAATTTGTGGTAATTTTGGAAGGGAAGAGTGTGATATCTTTCTGGCTATTAAGCAGAAAATCTTCCAAACTGCCAAAGTTAGAACAGAGAAAAAGTACAACCAGTCTGTTTTCAAAAGTTAAGTATCAGAGGTAGGACGTGCCATTACCATTGTAAGTCAGAAATGGGATGGGAAGAAAAGATTTAAGGTATAACAATGAACAATAATTATACTGTAGTTAAACACTATATCAGGAGATAGGTAGGTATAGTCCTCCTAAAATATCTGTTTTCTGAATGAAATTGTTGCCTCTCTGCTATATCTGTCAACCTCTAGGTCAAATCCAACCGTGGGTTAAGAATATTGTCTATGTCCTGGTCAATGCTTGAGGGCCAAGCCAGTAGATAAAAGTTAGTGAGGACTCCTGAGAAGTTGGCTTTGGTCATTATCAGTCCAAGAAGGACTGGTATGGACACACTTGCATAGAGTAAATCTAAGTGCTACCTAATGATCATTCACCATCTTTGAGATGAACATTAGCTGTTTTAAAGCTAGACATCTGCTCCAGTACCAAGTACTAAGTCATTGTCTAAATTCCATCCTCTGCAATCAAAAGGAATAAGCATCTGCAAAGACCTTTACCACATGATACTTATCTCGGACCACTATTTTAGGATTGATGAATCACCTTTTTCCCTTTGATGTACAGGTTGTGGTGCCTAGGTTCAAACTTAACTCTTGGCTTTTGGATGACTAACGCTAAGCTAATTAAATCAATTATAGCTATGGGTGGGTTGGGGTTCAAGTCTGGCCTTTGTCGCACATTTTTATCATTCCCCAATAAGCCTGCTTATTCTTTCGGTCCTTCTGCTTTAGGACAGGGATATTTTGCCTTGTTTATTTAGCTTCCAAGCTCTCTGAAGCAATGTCTGTTTCCTTTTTGATCGTTCAAAAAGAACTTTTCTTGATCTGTAGCAACTGTAGAATCAGTGTGGTTCCACTTGGAAATCCTGGGTCTTATCATGGGCAGTAGGTATGTGCATTAACCTTCAAAGATTAGTAAATGTCCTTAAAACACTGTAAACAGATGGAAGCCATTTTCCTCTCCAGCCTCCCATTTCTGAGCATTGCCTTAAAAACAGTCTTGGCATCTTTTCCTTTCATCATTTCCAGGGCCATGGAAAAATCTGAAGGGGAGGAAAAATATAGCATTTGTAGGCTAAAATAAATTAACCCAGAAAGGGTTTGCTTCAGGTTTCTTAATGTTCATTCCCCCGATGTAAAGATTTATGATTTAAATAAAATAATAATAATAAAAAAGCTAAAACCCTGAAGTTGCACTTTTGTAGATTTGCATATTGGTGGTGTTGGTTTTTTTTTTTGTTTTTTTTTTTTTTTGAGGAAGATTCAAATCAGGCAACAAAGACCAAATAAATCATTAGGTACAGACAGAGGAATGTTTTAAAAGAAATGATTTGCAACAGATATACTGTAAAACATCACCCACGGCAAATGTTGGATCAGCTTTATATATAGAGCTGCCACTTATGAATTTTATGGGCTTCTTGGGAGGTTGCTTACGAATAGTAGTATGGTCTCTCCAGCACAGGGCTGCTAATCAGGAGCTCTGGATTCTATTTTCAGCTAAGTCAATGCCTTTACAATGTCAGTTAAATAAATTACTCTATTTCTCTGTTTGCTGTTGCAAAAAGAAAGGTGAGCTATTCATTCACCTGAATTTTGAATCTTATTTAGGAATATACTTTGAGATCTTCAGGTGGAAGTTGCTACACAAATGCAAAATATGGTTTGTACTCAGGATTTTGAATTTGGAAATATTAGGGGATTGTGTATATTGTATGGCAAGATTCAGTCCAATTTTACTGGGCACAAAATGAAAATTATTTGTGGTGGAACAGTCTATCAGAGTTTATAAAAAACATGGATTAGTTTGTAGGCAAATTATATCGGTAACATATATTGCTTGGGTTAATCTTTTCTCTTCAACTCTAAGGAAACCTTCAGCAAGAAACTTCCTCCAGCCCAATGTTTTTCTTTTCTTTTCTACTTATTTTTATTTTGAATGAAAGCTTTAGGGGAAAAAAAGAATAATAAATAATCTGAGGGCATTTAAGGCCTCAACTGCCCATAATTTCTAATCCGCCTAGACTGGAGTGATGGAGGAACCTGTAACATACATATACTGAAGGTCTGAGGGAGTTCCCTCAGGAAGTCTAAGTAAATTGGACATCGGTTTTATGATGTTGGTTTTATTTTGGTAGCAGACACCTCTGAGAGGTCTGTAGCAGCACTAAAAGAGATTGGAATCTCTTTTCACCTTGAGAGCACACTATTATTTGAAAACTTGCACCACTTAAGTATGTGAGTTAGGTCAGATGTTCCCCTTAGCTTGAAAATTGAGTTTAGCTCAAAAATCTGCTTTCTTCTCTGTCCAGGAACCATTATTAGATGATTTTCTTAATGAGAGGATTTTTAAACAGGTAATTTTATTTTGTGAATGTAAGGTTGTTTTGCTCTTTAATTAACCTTTAATTTTATTGTCCATAGCTCTTAATCAAAGATTATAGAGTGAAAGAATGTCCTAGCCAACGTTTAAGTGCTTTGTACATTTAATTCTTTATACATTTTACATGTTATGTTTTCCAGACTCTGGTGAATCATGGGTGTAAGACAGAAACCTAAATGCATGCATCAGCAACATTTTCTCCCAGAAGAGTTTATTAGCTCTACCTCACTACCCTGTAAACGGAGACCTGCATTGAGAGATGGCTCACATTAGCAGTGCAGAGAGCAGGCAGAGCAAGCCCAGTTGGGTTGCAAAATACCACGGAGACTTACGTTTCAGTGCTGAAGGCTGCCATGTCTGTTTGTCTTGACAAGGGTAGATCACACACTTCAGGGACAATTTCTGACTGCCTCCATCAGTTATCTGAGGCTGTGTGGCCACAGTGCCAAAGAAGTGGGTAGAAATGGGTGGTCCAAATGCGCCATCTCACAATCTGAGGAAACCAAAGTCAACCCTCACATTAACTGTAAGCAATCTGAGAATCTGTGGATGTTAATTCCCCCATTGCTGTCAAATGATTTAGAGATCAAAGATGAGCCCAGTGTTTCTGGGCTTTTCTTCATACAAAATGCCTTAGTGTTTCTTTAAATTAAAATGCCTATCTATTAAGATAGGATAGGCTTCTGCAGGAGGGGAAGTTTGAGTATCCCCTTATTGTCAACTGTATATCTGAGTGCTGTCATCACGACGAACAAGTCGCCCATAACTCCATATGTCCAAGTACTAAAGCATGGCCTTGCCTTTATGTTCTTATGCAGGTCAAATCTTTGCCTTGCTGTCATTGACAACAACTCTTTAAACCAAAGATGAATGGTCTCTTTGTGATCAGTGTTATTGCAATGAATTTCAGGAGAAATTATAATAATGGAGCACTTAAAAATAAAGAGCTAGCACTTGAGCTAGCTAGCTATTAATTATAAAGGCCAATCTCTATCAGGAATTCTTTTTTATGTAAAACCGATCTGTTCTGAGTACTATTTTAGTGTTAATTAGAGAAAAGTGAAGATGAAGTGTTATCCAATAATGAGCATTCATTACAAGGTTTGCTGACCCCTTGCGCTTATTCCTGGAGATGCACTGGTAGAACCACTGGTATTAGCAAATGCATTTAAGATATGGATGTTTTGGACTTGTCACAAATAACTGTAAGAATGACTGTAAGAATGACACTTGCAGAAGCTTCTTGTTCTGACAGGATTGTCTATAAGTGTTTAGTGGCAGCACAGAAAAAATATATTTCTGAAATAATAAGATCTGTATTTTAAGAAAATATAGAAAAAAACAGGCATTTCTTGGAAAGCCTGAGGAAGGAAATAGCTAAAGACACTGACCAAGGTTTTAATATGTTTTGATAGTCCATCCATGAGCCAGGATGCAGGCAGATTCTTTGAACACATTCAAATGAACCCTCCTTGAACAATCTCTATTGCCAGAGAAGCTGACAGTGGCGTTGAAGGTCATGGATGCCAACAGCCATTCTACTGCCCAGCCTCCAGTCTGTGGAGTCTCTGACTGCCCCTTCTCCATATGCTTATCAAGATAACCCAACCAGCGCTACAGAGACTATGGGCCAAGCTACAGCAGAAATTCACAGTTCTTCCCAGAACACTCCTGGGAAGGTGTTTTTTCTGTCCTGCAGGCCTGAAGGATGGGCAATGTGCTACAAAGCTTCTTACTGATACCTTTACAACCTGGTGGAGGATTGCACTCTTTTGGTCAACTCCTGTACTCCTTCCAAAGCTAGGTGAGATTGAGTCAGATGGAATAAGAAAGCTGAATTTTAAAACCAACTTCATCTTTTGAATAGAAATAAAACAGACAGTAACCTTTGTTTTGCTGTAAATAGACATTAATAAAAATCATCAGAGAGTGAATCAGAGTCATCACTCATTTGGTGCAGGACCTTTTTTTGAACCATGGTTAGTTTCACATAGTTCACATGAAGGTGTAAAAAGCCAGCTAAAAGTGGTTTAATTATGCCTTTTTAAGTTCTTACAACTTGAAAATACAACCATTTCCAGACGTTTTCTTCTCTTCTTCACAAAGGTTATCAGATACTCTTATTAACTACGGGAAACTGAGCATTTACTTTAAAAATGTTGTCTACATCCAGAGTCTTGAAGATCGGGATATAACCTCTTAGTTCCTGAATTTTCCTAAGTATCCCTGTAATTTTCTCGTGCATGAGAATAAGCCTCATTTCTTTGCTGAGTGCTGCCCTTATGCCTCCTTTTCTGCCATTAGTGAACTAAATGTTTGGAGAATGTAATTGTAAAAATCATTCTTTAATGTAAAAGGCTCTAGAGACAAATGTCAGATTTTATTTCCGCTACAGATGATAATGGTACTTGATAGAACCATTTATAATTTCTTAAGAGGGAGAAATAATTCTTTTTAACAGATTTATTCATATAAAGCCATTTACACCGTCCCTGTATGCAGTGGATCAAACTGAGTTATGTTTCCTAATTGGCTATTGATAGGTGGGGGGCTATTCTAACGATGCCCACCAACATCCTCTTTTACAACCAGTCATCATCAGAATGGGCCTGAGACCTTGGATAAACCAGCTGGAGACCTGCTGATATCTACTCTCATTCCCCAACCTCTTAAAATAAAGTCATTCTGTACAAAAGAGCTATAAAACATACAGGGGAGTTGAAGGCGGTCCTCCCTCGTATCCTACTGGGATATGTTCTGCTTTGGAGGACTGAGGGTTTTTAAAACCCACTGGGTGCTGACCTCTTGATTGCTGGTTCACCCTTACTAATGAAACCACTGCCTTGAGTGTCTTGACTGAGAAGACCTTTGCCAGGCAAAACAACCCAATGGATACATGTCTGAAAGGAATGAAGAGGTACACTTTGACATCTTCGCTTTATAAATAGAGACAAAGCATGGCAGGGAGGCTTTAAAAATAGCTTTCCTCTAAGGGAAGGGAAGATGAATGCTGAAGATGAAATTTTGACCCTACTGAAGTCAATGGAAATTTTCCGACTGATTTCAACTGGGCCAAGGCTTCATCCAAAACACTGATCCATTTTGATGGGCTTACAATAGTTGCACAAAGATGGAGAGGGCCTTTGAAATTGTATTCAATGCTCCAGGATGGCCGGGAAATCACTAGGTCTAGAAATCAGGGAAAATGTCACAACACTGTCAATTATTTCAGTAGTTGTGGAATTATTAAGGGAAGCGCCCAAACGATATATGCTAATTCCTGCTTTGACTTGTCACCCTAAACAATAACAAACACTTTGTGTAGCCTTGTATATATGTTTACATCCCTATCAATTTATGCTGCTCTTGGTTTTTGGATGAAGTCAGAGTTTTTCTGCTGTGTTATACCAAGGAGTCGATTGATAAAGCTAGTAGAGATTTTTCTTCATCCCAAACTGCCACATAAAGCAAGCCGCCACACACATTTTTTTTTAGTATTGTGGATTTCTTGGAATAGCGGTAAGACAGTGTCATCGTCTCTTGAAAAGGATGATCAGACTAAATGTGAAAACTAACTATTTTGTTAAGGTAAGGCAGATACTCATGCCGATAGTTAACAATTTAACTTGAATGGGTGTACGCTGATTTATACTAGCTGATGATATTACTATTGTAATATATCCTTGTTTTTATAAATGATAATATGCTTTTATTGCTTGCTTTACTGTTTCACTTCATGAGTATAACTGCCACAAATGTAATACGCAATTTTTCTCACCTGAGAAGCTATTCCCATACATCCCTGTACTTCATACATACTCATTTCTTCAAATGGCTTTTTTCCCTGTGTTTTATGGGAAAATATTGCCCTTCTCTGACTTTCTGTATAGACCACTGATTCTTTCTCCTTAAACTAAGTGATCCTCAGACAGGGTTTGCACCAGTACAATATTTAACTTTAATGGAAATTCGGCAACAAATTCCCAGCAGGATGTTTGAAAATTCATCCTTTGGCATTATAATTGCTGTCTACTCTTCATTCTCCTCCTAGTTCTTTTGTTTAAAGTTCTTCCCAGAGTCTATCACTGAGCAGTCTCTCTATGTGCTCCTCATCTGCACTTTGCTTTGACAGGTATTATTCCTAGCTTTCCTCCAAAAGGTTGTAAATTTGGAAAGGAAAAATACTTTTTCCGTTGGTCATCATCATTTTTTGATGCGTCAAAATACGATGGAATTTTTTTGAAAAAGCAGGAATCAAGTGAGAGGAGAGCAAAAAGGAAATTGAATTGGCAGAGAGAATTCAATTAAAAATTAAAGTTTTCTTAATATAAGAATATCCCTGTGCGCACAAATCTATATCCTTATACTTATCTTCTCTGCCAAACCCTCTTGATTTACTAACCCACTGCTCACACTGCAACTCACGTGTGCTCTGCCTACTGTCGTGAGGAAGAGATTGTGCATCTTATTAATGATGCTGTGTCAGACAAAGCTGGATACTTGTACATTTTACATGCCTGGCTTCCACTTGTAAGATTGCAATTGTTTTTAGCAACTGATTACATACCCTGTACCCATGGCAGTGGAAGATTACAGCTGTAGTTTCCACATTATCACTGAATCTTTTGTAAGCAAATTTCCAGCCTAGTTATTAACACATTTCTGAGCAAGTTTGAACCAGCCATGGTTTGGCTGGAGAGGTTCTTCCACCTGTGATCCAGCTAGCCCCAAAATACATGATGGTCATCACAAAATTACATTGTTATTTCTTCCTTTGCAGTATCCTAACTACAGTGATTTGAACCCGTAGAAACAGTAAAAATGGTAGCTGAGGAAATGGTATAGCAGAACCATTCTCTCAGGAATACATGAGATCAAGTCCATCCCTGGCAACATACTTCCTGTGTGACTTTGGCCAATTCACTTCATCTATTTTGTGCCTTGCTTATGTTTTATAGATAAGGCATTCACATTTCCCTGGCACAGAGTATTGTTAGGATGTTTGGGTTTTTTTTAGCATGAATAAGAAGACAGATACTACAGCCGTAAGCATGGAATATTTGCCAGTGAAATCATGAGAAGTGATGTGAAATGATGATCGGGGACTGGAGCACCTCTCCCATGAAGAGGGGCTGAGAGAGTTGGGGTTGTCAGCCTGGAGAAGAGAAGGCTCCGGGGAGGCCTTATATCACCCTTCCGGTACCTAAAGGGGGCCTACAGGAAAGATGGGGAGGGACTCTTTATCAGGGAGTGGAGCCATAGGATGAGGGGTAATGGTTTTAAACTGAAAGAGGAGAGATTTAGATTAGATATTAGGAAGAAATTCTATACTCTGAGGGTGGTGAGACATTGGAACAGGTTGCCCAGAGAAGCTGTGTCTGCCCCATCCCTGAAGGTGTTCAAGGCCAGGCTGGATGGGGCTTTGAGCAACCTGGTGTAGTGGGAGGTGTCCCTGCCCAGGGCAGGGGGGTGGAACTGGATGATCTTTAAGGTCCTTTCCAACCCAAACCATTCTATGATTCTGTGATCTGTGATTTACATTGTCTCAGCACTCAAGTGCTTCAATGCTTCAGATTTTATTTTCACACTGGTGATCTGGGAAGTACTAGGAATTCTGTAAGGGTTAAAGGGAATTTATATGGGAAAAGATCCAGACCCATGCTGCCTTTCCAGTTTCCAGTTACCTAAAAAACATGACTAGACTGAATCTAGCTTTGTAGGGTTGCACTTGGGAACTGCTTGCAGATATCTGTTGACTATAAACGTGGAGAGTAGAAGTAGGACAATGCAGAGTGGGATAATATGAGTTTAATCTAATTGTAAATATAAGATGAATATTAGTAAAGGATGTATATGTAACACACTATAGTCTGTAAATGTTCTTCTAAGCCATGATGGTGGAAGATCTATAATTTATATTGGAAGCAAAGCACTATAAATATGATTTTTTAATAACCGCACAAAAATTACCTATCAAGTGTTGCTTTTCAAGACTATTTGCTATTAGTAACTGGAAGCTGGGTCCAACCCAAAGTCAGTTCTGTGTCTCAGAGAAATCCTTATTTGTTTATAAAAAAGGTGAAAAATAATAGGCCTATAGACATTGAAACACTTGAGCTACTTCTGATATTTTCCCCAGATAAATAAATCTATTATGCAAGGGATTAGAGAGTACAAAAAAGAGGATTACTTTGTAAGTAATTTCTGGAGAAGGGGGAAATGTTAAAGAAATACTTGAGACTTTCATGTAGTATGCATCTGCTAAAGCCTGCACAGCCAACCATTTCTTAAATTAACTCAGCAGAAACTTTTCTGAGTTCCTAGTAAGAACATAAAGATCAGCAAAGAAATAAGCACAATACCCTGAAATTCATGAATAGGTTATATCTTGTCGTTGTGAAATACAAGGTCAAGTCAAGTTTGGAAAAGGGCATTTTTTGAGTTTTGAAGGTAAACAGAGTTGAAAAGAAATTATACCGTGCTTTTTGTTTGAAGAAAGAAAAAAACCTACCATAGATATCTTTGCAAATGAAATTTGAGAGCAAGCAATGGAAAAAACCCAGAAGTTATCATAGTTAGAAAACATAGTTTTCAAGTCTTTTAGGTCTCATGAATTTCATGACAGGGTACTTAGGCTGAAAGCTGAAGCAACTGCAGATTTCTTAGCAGATATCTTTGAGAACTTATGAAATGCAAATGAGTTCCTAGATAAGTGGCAGAAGAAAATCTGAAAATTTCTCTTTAAAAGTCAGAGAGAAGAGAAATCCCAAGGAACTCTAGACCAGTCAGCTTAACTTCAATTCCTGGAACAATACAAGAACAAATAATCCATCAAACTATCTGTAAGCACTTAGAAGATAACAAAAGAGTGAGTTGCAGCCAAAATAGATTTGTCAAGACAAAGTTGTGTCAAGCCCTCTAAAATCATACTATAACAGTGTAAAAGCCTTGCAGATGTGGAAAAGCAATAGACATCACCTGTATTAGATTTAGGAAGGCATTTGACACTATTTCTCATGGTAACTTTTTTTGGGAATATGATCTAAACAGAACTCCTGTGATGTAGGTGCATAACAGGTTGAAATACGATGTTCATAGTGTGATTATCAATAAATCACCGTCACAGGAATTCCCCACTGAACTGTGAGACTTAAGTCTTCAGAGTGTAGTGAGCTAGAATATAGAGTAGAAGATATGCTTATCTGATTTGTAGATGTCACTATGCTGGGTGGGGGCTACCAGGAGGACATAGTGGAAGACACGATTACCATGAACTTGACAAAATTATCCTGACAAACTGGAGTGACAGTCTCAAAAAAATTACATTGCAATTCCATAAGGACAAATGCGTATTTTTATCCTCAAGTGTGAATAACCATTTTTTTTAGGTACAGATGAGAAATGGTAGACCAGAGAGTCATTCTGTAGAAGAGGATCTAGACTGTTATTGGTTCACAAGCTGAATATGAGTTTAGAGTCACACAGTTAAAAAAAAAGACAAACACTATGCAGAAATACGTCAAGAAGCACGTTATGCTTTGTTAGACACGTGAAACAATCCTTCAGTTTTGGCCACAACTGGCAGAAAAAAGTATGTTTTTTGTAGGGGAGACTTTTTCTGATATTAAGTCATTCAGATACTATGCATGGATGTCTTCATGTTCACTTAATTTCTATTTCTATTCTATTCAAAAGGCAGCTAGACCACACAGTTGGGGAAGCATGGAGAGCACGTCATGTCAGCCTAAAGTAGGTCCTTACTCTCTGATCAGCTGAAGGATGGTCTACACTCCTTCAGCCATCTGGTGAGATCTCTAATGACTGTAATGGAAGCCATGGGTATTGTTCATCTGCAGTGATGCTTCTAGTCTTCATAATGGACAAAAGCTGCATCCATATCAGCTGTGGATAGGACAAGGTGACTCGAACAGTAGCAGGGGAGGTTTAGGTCAGACATTAGAGTTACAGTGTCACTTGTAAGGCATTTGGCACCCCTCAAACCATTTGAGATTTCCTGTGGTGTTTGGCCTGGCCTCCACCCCCTTTAGGTGGTGTGAGTCTTCTGTGGCTTCTGTGCCATATCTGTCAGCCCATGTAGTTATCCTGGGCACCTCAGGGTATCCCAAACAGTGCTAAATGCCTCTACTGCAGTAACTGAGTTGACACCCTCAGCCAGTGAGGTTTTATCAAGGTCTAAGGAAAAACCAAAATCTCGTGACGAAAGTGAAGGTGCACACAAGATTTCACAGAGATGATATATGGATTTCATAGCTAGATGTTCCTAAAGAAGTGGTTAGGCAGACATAAAAAGAGGCAGCAGGGCTTATGCTGCCTTGTGGCAGAAAGAAGGGCTACTTGGCACTTGAGGATTCTTACAGCTTAGCTCTCTGTGCTGCTGTGTATAGTACTGAAGATGTATGTTGCTTCCTCTGTTGTTTTGGAAAGGAGCTGCAGAACGCCTGATTGCTCACTTACCAGCTCCAATGTAGCGTAAGCTGACTGCTTGCGAAATCTGTGCGCTGCCATTCATACTTGTTCTTTTTTATTTTTCTCCTCAGTAGTGTCTCATTGTGCTAGTCTGTATTTGGGTTGTCTGAGTATGTGTGAACTCTTTTAAAAAAAAAAGGCAATGGATTGTTAAGAGAACGTACGTACACTTTGCCTGTCATCTGCATAATTCCCTGCATATCTGCCTATTGCTTGCCAGCTCTGTGGCTCTTATTCTCTGTCTACATGCCTCTCATCTTCTTGGATCACCTAACTTAATCTATTTATCACTTCCTACAGTGATCATCCTTCGTTCTTCCCATCTATCAAAATTGTTTATAAAATCTTCACCATTGTGGCATCCCCCCTTTCACTGAAAATAAATTCTTGATACCCAAGCTAAGCAAGACATGGATACCTGTTCTGTTTCCCTGTTACAGATTTCTTTTTTCACCCCTGTACTGCTTTATACACTCATTCGACACACTTTGAATATGAGGGATGGTATGAAAACTCAAACTATCTTCTATATTTGTCCATAGTCTTATCTTTCACAGCGGCTGACATGATCTAGAATTGACTCCAGCCACATGGAAATGTGATAGTTACTGTATAAACAATGAGAAACCTTTCATTTGTACAATTGCTGCAACTTACAGATGCCTAATGAGGCAGTTGCTTTACTATGATTGAAGATTTCCGGAGATTTCTGTGTTCAAAAAAGTGTTATAACACCTTTTTGCTGGAGCTCTAATTATAAAGCAGGTTGAAAGCATGCCAAAAATGCAGCCTTTTAAAACTCTCTTTTTCATTTAAATTCGTATCTGACATTTTTAAGACACTGATACTGCATTAAAAAAGGAAACATAAACAAATTAAAAAATTGAAACAAACTCAAAATATGAGATATTTTGCAGAATATGTACCACTGCTTCAAATTGATCGTTGAAATGACTATTGAGTTGTCAAACCTTTTTCTGACACCCATGTCAAAGAAATATGTGTAGATACTAGAAAGCATTGGTTTTATTTTATCTTATTTTCACAGAATCATAGAATGGTTTAGGTTGGAAGGGACCTTAAAGATCACCTAGTTCCAACTACCTGCGATTGGCAGGGACACCTCCCACTAGACCAAGGTTGCTCAAGGCCCCATCCAGCCTGGCCTTGAACACCTCCAGGGATGGGGTATCCACAGCTTCTCTGGGCAACCTGGGATGGTGTCTCACCACCCTCAGAGTATAGGATTTCTTCCTAATATCTAATCTAAATTTCCCTTTGTTCAGTTTAAAACTGTTACGTCTTGTCCTATCGCTACACTCCCTGATGAAGTGTCCGTCCCCACCATTTCTGTAGGCCCCCTTTATGTACCGGAAGGGTGATATAAGGTCTCCCTGGAGCCTTCTCTTCTCCAGGCTGAACAACCCCAACTCTCTTAGCCTGTCCTCATAGCAGAGGTGTTCCAGCCCTCTGGTCATCTTCATGGCCTCCTCTGGACCCACTCCAACAAGTCCGTGTCCTTATGTTGGGGGGTCCAGAGCTGGACACAGTATTCCAGGTGGGGTCTCATCAGAGCAGAGTAGATGGGCAGAATCACCTTCCTTGACCTGCTGGCCACGCTTCTTTTGATGCAGCCCAGAACACAGGTGGCTTTCTGGGTTGCAAGTGCATGTTACCAGGTTATGTTGAGCTTCTATTCAACCAACACCCCCAAGGTCTTCTCCTCAGGGCTGCTTTCAATCCATTCTCCACCCAGCCTGTATTTGTGCCTGGGATTGCCACAACCCAGGTGCAGGACCTTGCACTTGGCCTTGTTGAACTTCATGAGGGTTGCACAGGTCCACCTCTCAATCCTGTCCAGGTCCCTCTGGATGGCATCCCTTCCCTCCAGTGTGTTGACCACTCCACACAGCTTGGTGTCATCGGCAAACTTGCTGAGGGTGCACTTAATCCCATGTCACTGACAAAGATGTTAAACAGCACCAGTCCCAGTACCAACCCCTGAGGAACATCACTGGTCACTGGTTTCCACTTAGACATCTATCCATTGCCCACAATGTTTCGAGTGTGACCATCCAACCAATTCGTTGTCTACTGAGCAGTCTATCCATCAAATCTATGTCTCTCCAATTTAGAGACAAGAATGTCATGCGGGACAATGTCAAATGCTTTGCACAAGTCCAGGTAGATGATGTCAGGTGCCCTTCCCTTATCCACCAACACTGTAACCCTGTTGTAGAAAGCCACCAATTTGTCAGACACAATTTGCCTTTAGTGAAGCCATGTTGGCTGTCACTGATTACCTCCTTATTTTTCATGTGCCTTAGCATAGTTTCCAGGAGGATCTTCTCCATGATCTAACAGGCTTCCCAGGAAAGTGGTTGAAGCACCATCCTTGGAGGTATTTAAAAGACGAGTAGACATAGTGCTTAGAGATATGGTTTAGTGATAGTTTTTGTCAGAGTTAGGTTGATGGTTGGACTAGATGATCTGAAAGGTCCCTTCCAACCTAGGCAATTCTATGATTCTATGATTCTATCTTGCTGGGCATAGAGGTTTTATTTTACTTTATTTTATTTTACTATTTTATTTATTTTATTTTATTTTATTTTATTTTATTTTATTTTATTTTATTTTATTTTATTTTATTTTATTTATTTCATTTTACTGTTACACATATTTTGTAGCCTTGAATAATTTTGCAACTACATAGAGTTTCTGCCATTTTATTTCTAAAGGGAATTTGGGACATGCTGAAAAATTTTAAATTATTCATTTTCTGAATCAAATCTTACACCAAAGTGAAATGACTTGGTTGGAAAACCCCCTTTTCATATACGAAAGTAAAGGAAACAATAACTTCCATTTACTGGAAATTTTTTTTAAAAAGTTAATTTAAAAGTAGAAATGGTATTTCCTCAAATTGTGAAATTTACTAGAAAATAAATTTTAAAAAGTATTACATACAGTTCAAATCCATGTGATAGTAATTTTCTCATTATCACCGCATATAGGAAACAAATAAAGAAATATCTTCCTATTTTTGCTGAAAGAACAAACCAAAGCACGACTTCACCTTGCAATATTTCCTGTGATCGCAGTATCTTCTCCTTGTTCTGTATCTATACCACTGAGTACTGAAGAACTAAAACCATAATCCCTCTAGATTAAGACCTTATGCCAATAATAATAAAGACCACAACCTACTCTCATGGATAATCTTATTTTAACATTCAGTTCAATATGCAATGTGGAGAAAAAAAAAGTCAATCCTAATGCTTTCTTTGATGCTATTTTTTTTTTTTTCTGTGTTGTGTTTCCCCAATGAACTGTTACCCTGCTTCTTTTTCTTTTTTTGCCAAAGCTTTGTAGCAGTGATGGCCATCAGCTGCATTTTCTTGTCTCACTAGGCTAATGTGACAGCTGGATGCTAGATCCGCGACTGCCGTACGTCTATCTGTGTTTCAATGCAGTGACTGTTGATGCTGGTGTACACCAGCCATGCTCAAGCTACAATCACTCAATATCTGCTCTTCCAGCTGTCAGTTTTATTGACTTTCCTTCTTACACTGAGCTCCTAGACATAAGCAGCTGGACTGAGCTACAGTTCTTTGTTCATCAATATGATGTGGAATATGAATGGGGAAGCCATACACACAACTGCAGGAGAAGAGGTGGGGATAGAGAGGTTTGTCTATTAGATCTTTCCTGAGAGATGCAGCAGATTCCTTCACTATCAGGCCAAACTACCAACTATCTTAATCAGATGTCTTGAATACCAGCCCATATATTAAAATCCCTCCTGATATGACCACTCTGAGCTCAGCAGATCCATCTACAAACACTAGACCTTCTCCCAAGGTTTTGATGATCAATCTGCTTGACATTTCTGCACCCAAGCAACGTTCATTTCATTCCCCCAAGGTGTGCCATATGAGCTAGTTCATATATTTAATCATATTTGTACATACAGAAAAAAGTACGGGGCAGGTCTGTGAGCAAAACTTGCGTTAGTGGGTGAGCAGTGACAAACAGGTATAGGAGCTACATTTGGAGGACAAAGATCCTGGGAGTTACAGATGAATCACTGTTTCTTTTTTTCTGCTGTCATTTGTCTCCCAACTGTATCCCAATTTCGAAGAAATTTGGTATATGAAACCTTGTCTGAATCTTCCGGTAATTGCAGTGAGACAGTGAGGGTTGTTGGAGGCAGGTTATGATAAACTTCCTGGATTCCTGATTTCATAGGTCAAAACATCAGTGTTTTAGAAAGTTGTGGCTGCTTTTCTACCCGATAGACTAAGACAGTGCTGTTGATGCATTAGTCAATAACATGGTAGATTTAAAAGTTGTTTTCTCGACAATTATTCATTTCTTAATCCTCTGAATGTAAACAATAAGTTTTTTAAAAAAATACATGGGCTATGAATGGGGAGGGGCATCTCTCTCTCTAGTTGAGGTGCTGTGCTATCGCGAAGTCTAATTGCCCTGTTACACCATCATATTTCCCCAGTAATGTAGAACAGACAATTTTAGTTCAAAAAGCCCTCTCTGCTCTCTTTGCTTCCCTTGCGTTAAATGCATTAGTCATGAAAAATTCATGCATCTTGAAATCTGAGCAGTTTCTTTTTTTTCTCAGGAAATAGTGAGGTGGTAGCAGAGTAAGTGTTGTCCCTCCTTCCCCCCAGTGTGCTCCGGTCTGCCAACCCCACTCACTTTCTTCACTAAGGAGAGAAGCCATGACTACAGTGATAAGAAGAACTCCATTAGAAAACAAGCCAAAATCCACAGTATGCAAATAGTAATAACTATACAAAGCAGGAGGGGATCAAACTTGCCCCTTTAAAGATCCAATAGATTTGGTACTGACCTCCTCCATCCCCTTAATGTGGCAATCCAGATCATTTGGAAGCAGATCAGGTCCCATCGAAACTGTAAGTCTGACAAGTGTCTGAATGTACTGGCAAAAAAAGACAGAAACCCACAAAATATTAATCAACTGTGAGACAAATTCTACATCGCCTGTGCCTCCCTCAGCACTTGGCCCAAGAAGCTTAACTGCTGGAATCATAAAATTAATTATTACTCAGGAATTCCAGTGTAATACTCCAGTCTTAATGTTTGAACAAAAAGACTTTAGTGTTTTGAATGCATATTTAAAACAGCACAGCATAAATTTTTAAAGTAATATCCACAGTGGATGACAAATGTGTCTTGTTGTTGTAATAACTTCAGATCTCTAAATTAAGGATTGTGGTTTGAAGTAATAATAGTATTTCACATATAGAGGGGCCTTTCATCTACAAGGAAATAAAATCCTCTTTCACGGCACAGGCATATACACACAGGTGTAATTGCAGCTACAGAGTTTGATTCAGCGGTCATTCAAGTAAATTGAGGTTATTGGTGCTTCCTCAATACTGATGATTTAGAGTCCCCAGCCAGCAAGCTGTGCTAGGAGCTGTGAGAATGAATGAATGAATGAACACCAGAAATAATCTGCAAGCCAGCTACAGAAGGAAAGGGACAGAAGAAAACTGTCCCCCTCTAACATACAGATAGCAGAGGGATCAAGGTATTTGGTGATAATCTGGAATCACAGAGGTAAATAAGGACTCTTTCCTGGCATTTCATGTCTACTTACTGATAGGACTTGGAAAAATTTAAATGAATTTTCAAGCCAGAAAATATGAGAGGTATGTCCCAAAAAATTCTTGCTTGTTTTCATGCTGGAATGCCTGGCAAAGTAAATATTATCAAAGTCCTGCCTGATGCCTTCTTTCCTGTGCAGTCAAGTTCAGACTAAGCCATGTTTTGGGTATCGGTTTTTGCTGTCTTATTCAACAATTCTACACAGGGTGATCTGCAGCTTGGAGTAAAGGAATTCACTTTCCCACACTGCCATCGTCCTTTACCATACACGTGCATTTTTCCATGTCGATAATTGCCCATTAGTTTACCATTCCAAAGAGCAGTTGATAAAAAAAAAAAAAAAAAAAATCTTTCCATATCTTACTTCAAAGTGTCTTTAAGAAAAATCTGACATAAAATGTCAAGCAGACTCTATAGAATATTCTTCTTTAATACAACTTATACTTAACTTTTAGTTTTCCATAAACTCCCTTACTTTCCCCATTCTTCTGCAGTATCAAGCCAGCATTGATGAAGAGATACTAATTCTCATCTAAAAAAGTACTATGAACTGTGGAAAGTTTATCGAATGGGGACGATCCAAGATCTCCAACATACTAAAGATATATAAAGCTGTTATTTGTATTTCATTGATTTACCAATGCGTGATTTAGATATTTTTAAAAGGAACATTTGTATCGTGGATTTTCACCAGGGACACTTTCACACATGGTATGACAAGCTAAGCAGTGATTAAGTCATAAAGCAATTTTGCTGCATTTTCAGAGAGACGTTATTGCTGAAGGTCTGTCTGTAATAGACCAGAGGTACAGAATTTGAATGTAGAGCACACAAACGCCCAAGCAGATCCTACACTCTGATGAAGAGTGAGAAGAGGAGGCACGGTTTCTCAAGCAATCATGCTAAAGGCGTGCCAAAGGCACAACTGACCGAACATAAATGCATAAAGAAATTTTGCCCTTTTAGCTACATATAGGCCACATTAGAGCTTGAGGTGAAGAAAGGCACAGCAGTCTACAAACAGAAGTGGCATACCCTGGGTGGGCTAAATACAAAAGAGGTAAAAGCTGAAATGCTACAGCTGAATACACACATGCCACATGTTGAACAGCACTTTCTTTTCTGTAATAAAAGGTAGTTATTTTTCTTAAGCCTTTTCAGTGACCTATGTACGCCCAAATTTGAGCCAAACATGCACACAGCAGTAGTGTCAGGTTTGTATCCTCAAACAAAAGACTTATAACAATGATGAATTCACCTTACCCAACTCCAGATATCTGCAATGGAGCGTCTGCATCAGAGCTTGTTCTCCAGGCTCTTATTATAGTCAATGAAGAGCTGGCCAACAGAAATTATATTGAACCAAATGTAGGTGCCTGTTTAAGGAGATGGATCACATCCTGAAGTCATTGGCTACATAAACAAGCTCTCAGTTATCTATGACAGGAACCCAGGGTGATTTTCTGAGATGTATGTGTAGATACTAACTCCCGAAAAACTGAATTTAGTGTATTTTATGGTCATACTGATTTCTCATTAAAGCTTTTTCTTCAGCTCTAAGCAGTTGCAAGACCCATCCTGATTTCAGATACTAGCTTGCAGCTATTCTATGCCCAAGACAGTAAGTATGTTCACTTGGCCCATTTTTGTCCAGTGGTCTTCTGACAAATACATTGCACCTGCCTACTGGCTTTTCTTTGAACTAAAGAAGTAGATATATTATTTTTTTTTTTTCTGACAGAAATTGATAAGTACATGTGACTTTACTCACTCCAGGAAAATGAACCTGAGGATTAAATGGGTATACAAATGGTATTGCGCAATGAGGTATAAGTGAATACGATACCTTCATTACACAGCAGGTGGGATATTAAGTCCTGGAAAAAACAGTGCTGTAGTTGAAAGGAAGAAAAAAAAAAAAAAAAGGAAGACAAAAAAGATTAATGCATTGAAAAAACATTAAGTGGCATCTAAGCTAGAAACAATATTTGGCTCACGTCCCTGAATGTCTTTGCATGAGTTTTCAAGTCTACAATAGGCTTTGGTTGTTAAAATTCATGAAAAACTGGTAAAAATTGAAAAAAAAAAAAAAAAAACAAACAACAAGTGAGCAAACTCCTGCATGAATCAACAGATGGGGGAAGAAAAGTGATGGGTTGTTGTGGATAGTGAGAAAACAATTGAAATTCTGATAAAAGCATGAAATATAAAGGATTCAAGCCGCATCAGTGGGCATAGACGAGGTAAAAAGTGTCTACATAACAGAACAACATAACACGAGGATGTAAGAAAAGCCAGAGCTGGTCAGAACAAGGATTCACCTTGCTCAGTGTCCTGTCTTCAACAGCACCAGCTTCCTAAACAAAGAGGGTGAAACAAAGTATTCACCAAATGAACTTTCTGGGTACCATTTCACAGGAGTGTTTGGAGCAATTCAGCTCGCTCAGGGCAAGATTTAAATCAAGATTTAGAAGTGTAAGTACCCATATGTGAGCAGGTTCTCCATGATAATCCAGAAAGATATACTCACTATGATAAACAAAGACTAGAAAGACTTTAGCTGGAACAGCCAGTTGCTATTTGTTTCAGGATGAGCTGTTTCGCTTTCTAGGCTCCTGTGTGTACATGGACCAGCTCTCTTCTGAGCATCACAGGAGCTTTGACACACCTCATGCACATGTCAACACCTATAAGAAAAGGTCTAAATTTAGGTGTCTCCACCTACAGCTCACACCCACCGTTGGTAGTTAATGCTTGTGGAACTTGCCTAGCTGTATGTTCATTAATGAGAAATAAGGTTCTTCTGATAAGAAAGTTTAACTTTGGTGATGCTTGTGCCTCCCTGAATCACCACTGCCTCCTCGAGTTCAGGGGTCTAGGTTCATCCTTGGAACAAGAGCTGTAATAAACAACCTTTTGTACGCATTTTTGGTTAGCAGGTAGTAAGTAGAAAGCAACCGCTTAATATTTTTTAATAAGGATCCAGTACTGGAAGGAACTTTCCATAGGGTTGGGCATCTGCTTAGGGGTGTTAGACCATAGTTTGTTATCAGGTGTCACTCTTTTTGTACGCTTCTCCCAGAAAACTTCTAGATCCCCTGTCCAGGAGGGCAGGTTACTGGTTAAAGCAAGACAGCTTTCAGTCTGTAGTGCACAAATCATGCCACCGCATCTGGGCCATGTGAATATTTGCTGTCTAGTCTAAACTAATCATTGAGTTCCCTCACTACACAACGGAAAAGGAGAAGTGCCTGCAGCGGGAGATTCATCTCTGCGTTACAGACCTATTTTAGGATGGGATATAGGAAACAGGAGCTCACACATACTTTGGTTTTAACAACTCAGCCTGTCTGTTTATCCTAGGACTATCATTATGGTCTCTACTTTATTACATTAACTCAGCAAAAGCATACACATGTGTCGAGTGCTTCAGTGAATAGACTTAAGCACATGATTAACTTTAAGAGTGTGCTTAAGTACTTTGCTAAATCAGGGCTTCTATGTTTTCCCCTCTCAGTACATCTGGTCTATTTGCATATATTTTCCATATAAAGAAGTTCATATTCCGAGCAAAATGGAACTATTTCCATGCTTGCACATTCAGTGGTACTGCTGCTGAAGCTAACTTAAGCAATTCCCTTTCAGTCATTCTCCATTGTCCCACAAGTTTTCAGCCGGTCGTTCCAAAAACTACAAGCATTGTGTTAGAATGGCTCATTGGGCAGCCGCGTGGTCAACGGGATCAAGGCAATATTTAAGCTGAAGAATAAGTATAGTTTTGGTGAGTTGTTTTATTTTGGATTGGTTTATGACGTGCTATGCAACCTGGCTGCACAAATTGTTGATAAAACAGATACAGGTACATGTGATCAGATTTGGGAGGTGCTTAAACTGGCATCAGCCAAAGAAATGCACATGAAAATCTTCATTGCTTTACAATGTTTTGTGCTATGACAGATTCAGAAGACCTTGCACTACACGTTCCTTCCAGAACAGGTTTTTTTGTATATAAAAAAATCGTATTTAGGTGTTTCAAAGAAACAGGCAAAATCCAGTAGGTTCATTTTCAGCCAAGTCTCTAAACTAAAGATACTATTCTGCAAACGAAGCATCATGCAGAACATCTTGTTAATTATTTTAATTGTCTGAAATTGGGATGAAGCATGAGAAAAGTCCTGTTTAAAGCCAAATAAACTCTAATTCTAAAGACGTATTTTTATTTTTCCTGGGTTAGATGAACCAATTTTCCCCTAATGACTATTTTTTTGTGTCATCAAAGATCGAAGAGCAAAAAATGAGCATTCTTAAAGGTTAATGTCTTTCTCAGGTCATATGTGACATAGCTGAGAAAAATAATCACTGCAGAAAAAAAGGAACATTTGGTAGCAGTACAGCTCTTCCCTACAGTAACGAAGGTCAGATGGATCAACAAAATGTTATTGGATTGGGACAGTTCTTAGGAGCTTGGTAGGTCTAAAGACCTGTCAGTTTCTGCTGTCTCTGTGGGAGTAAAAGGACAATATAGAGCTCTGACTAGTCTCAGTTCTTTGAACTGTAGTGTTGCCCACCCATAGACCGCCTTTAAAAGAGAATCTAGCAGGCAAATGTCCTCTGCTTTTTATAAAAATGTTTATCTTTGTGGAATTTCTTTGCTGCCAAAAAGAGAATCAATATAATTTGATAAGATTAGACATGAAGCTGGTGAGAAAAATATTGTTCAGTTCTAGTAATTAGTTTATGGTTTAATAGCCTATTACTGCTAAATGTTTTACTTTCCAACTAAGAACTTCTTCACCAGTGACACATGAACTTAATTCACAACCTCGCCTAGGTGAGACCTGGAACTCAAAATATCTGTATAGAGCTGGTATACTGTTAATAATTTAATTCTGGAAAATATTTGTAAGAACCCTATTACAGCTAACCCCCTCAGGAATCTGGGCTACTGACTAGGAACTGTGTTTCTTCATTTACCATATATTATCATATACTATGTATTTAGCTGACTTCCTGACTGACTTTCTGACATTGGAAAAGACATTTTGTCCAGAAAAGTCAAACCTGAGGAATTTTTTTTTTTTTTAACCTGATTTTCAGTTTCAACCATCTAAAGGAAGCATTCTGTGTCTCAGAACTTCTGAGTGACTCTATCTCCCCCACAGAAATAACATAATTTTTAGTAACTGGCAAGGATAGCAGGGTTTTGCACATGATTAATGGAGTATAGCAAGTAAAACCTAGGAATATTCCCATCTACTTATAATTGCTCTCAGCTGAATGGGCTGCAGATATTTTTAGCTGTTATTTTTAATCAATGTTTTTATCGATTAGTTATGTGTATTATAATACAGTCCAAATAGTCTGGTCTGCACTTTTAGTCATTTTGTACCAAACACTGTAGAAAGACTAACACAAAATTCCTACACTCATAGCTCAGAGTCTACAGAGAGATTATGCCTGAAAGAGGAGGCAGATTGATTAAACAATATATTCTTTCTGTGTGGTTTCCCAGTAAGATGATAAGAAGATAATGGACGAAGTAGTTTAAGCCTTAATTACTATCTACAAACCCATTTTAGACAGAGCCTACCAAAGAAAATCTTGAAAGGTTTTCCTGCTTGTTACTTTGCACAACACTTATAGCTCATGATGCAGAAACAGAGGAATTGATTTGAACAGAAATAGTTTGGCTTCTTTATTTGATAATGTGGTCCAGTGGATTAGTTGTTGTCACAATATTAACATTAATGAACCATTACCTACAATGGGACAAGGTAACCTAGATTTTTTCTGCTTTTTAGGTATAAACAATTGCCTTGGTTTATCAGTTACTATAGTTTGGTACTTATGGGCAACCATTGTCCACACTTGAAAACTCAGGGATAATAAATTACGAACAAAGCTAGATAATATTCCTATTATTGTGTCTTATGATATGATTAAGCTCATAGTACTATTGACTAAATCACCTTGGATTTTTCACTTGTGTTTGCACAGCATGCAGAATTTATCCCCTTTGTTGATTTAATTACCTCTTGTATTTACACTGACATTAAGATGAGATGATAGAAGAATGAAGAGTAGTGTCAACTACTTTCAAAGACAATGGAGTTAATCTACGTGGATAATGGAAAAGGTGATTGAAAAATGTATTGTTCAGGAAAACAATTAGCACTGGCACCTTAGCCCCTAACTGGGTTATCTTTTGTAAATCCTTGAGTCATATCAAACAAACCGAGTTAACACATCATTATTTAGCTCAGCTCAATTAGAGTCCAAAGTAATTGCTAAGAATATGCGTTACATGAAACAACATACACTGCAAGCTGATATTAACTTCCAACGCTGCGTCTCACCATGAGCAGTGAAGGAATCAGAAGAGCATTAATATACTGTGGAAATGGAGGCAAAACTCATAGTGCTGAGTCTGTGCGAACCGGTTGAGTGAAAACTGGTAAGATTTCATTCCTCTTATAAAGCCGTGCTCCTTTGAGTTTCTCTGAAAGTCATGCAAAACTCTACTGTGTGCAGCAATAGTGCTTTTTCTGTGATAGTGACACCTAACTGTAGATTTGCTTATATTTGAGATTCCTTCCTGAAACAGCATTCCTTTCAGTCCTGCTGCTCTTCATAAGCAATCTAGAAGGCCGGTATTCATGAACACCTCTCCACTGAGTCAGAGCAGATGAGGTTCTGCAGGATGACCCTGAGCCTCCAGCAGAAGTTACAAAGATGGTACCCTTCTCAGTATGTCATCTGAACTAAGTAGCACCTTTGATCTTTTAAAAAATGACCTCTGATTTGCTTTGGGTTGCCCAGAGTCAAATTTGTTGCTTTGAATAATTGGATCCATTCTTTGTCTCAGGAAGGACCCCAAACATAAGGGACTTAAAATCAAAGGGAAGTGAGAAAAAAGTTTGCCTGCAGTCTTACAGAAGGAGAATTCTGCAGAAAAAGATGGAAAGGGCAGAATATACATCCCTCTGCAGCCATTTTCACTGTCATTATTATTGTTTGTTTGGTACTTCACCATGACTTTAGAAACAAAAAGTCACCAAAATGAAACTTTGACCTAAAATATAGTTAAACTATTTAAAAAAAACCCAACTGTTTTGTGTTTTTTGTTTTTGTTTTTAACAGGTTAACCTTGATGGAGCAGTAAATGACAGAAAACCTGCTAGTTTCCTCTTAGCCTTTATTTATTAGGTGTTTTGAGGACTTTATTTAGTGAGTGCATGGTTGGTCATGAGATTTTTACCTAACTTTAACAGTATAAAACTCAGGTGGCTATTTTGTGTTAATTATTTTGTCTTCCTGTCTTGTTAATGGTGAGAGAGAAATGCACCTCTGGAGGACACCATCTCCAGACCCAAAACAAGAGTCTAAATTAGGGAATGCATCACTTCCTAGAGATGTCAGCTCTTCTTGTCAGCTCAATTAGACAACAGGAATCCCAGCTGTCCTTGACATTGTTACTTTAGCAAGCACATCACCTTTATTTTTTAATTCTCATTAAATGTTTGTGCTGTGGGGCACCATGGTTGCCAGGATTAAGAAGAGAAAGAAAAGGGATAGGACTAGGAAACTGGACAAATGTTTTGAGATTACTTCACTCACTGTAGTTCTCTTTTTTCATTCAGATATAGAAAATTCAGTCCAGTGAGACCTCATGGACAGCAGATCGTCAGAAAACAGGTCCAGAAAGATGTAGGTTTAGATTATAGCCATTTTCAACACATGATTCCTCAGCTGTGCTTTCACAGGACACCAGCCCAGCAGTGGCCACCTCCATAATAATGATCTTCATTCCTACGAGATATAAGAGATGTTGGACAGAAGTTTAATGAAAGTCCCTGCTGCAGAGCTAAATTGAAAAGATGCCTCTCCACCCAGTATCAAAGTAAATCTCAAATAAAACACGCAATTCACCTCACTCTGGCAAATGGTGATAGAGAGAGAAAACAGCTTTTTACTCCCAGAAATATCCACTCCTTCACAAACACTGCTAGGAATCACTTGAGGAAAATATACTGATACTGGTTTATCTTTTGTACCGTGTGAGTCATAAGGTATGATGCTGCTTTTAACTTATGACATTTCTCAGTTCCTAGCCTGGAACATTTAGAAATATATTACAAGGATACAGCAACCCTTTCACACTAACACTCAATGACCACAACATGTTAAAATTTTCTAATGTCTTACATCTACCAGATTCATTTGTATTTAGGGTATGAAGTGTCGTTTTCCCTTTTAAAGAACATGTTTTCACAGAGAATGCAGGCAATTGAATCGTGCAAGTAAGCAGGAATGCAGAAATTACTTATGATAAAAATACAGAGAAAAAAACACAAATGGATAAATTTGCCTTTGGGAGTACATTAGAAAAATCGTCAATTTTTAATTCTTTCAGTCTTTTTGGAAATGTGGTTGTTATTTAACTTCTGGGAAAATAATTTCATAAATTAAGAAATTTATATTTAGCAATGTAAGCAAATTATCCACCTCCACCCAGAAAGGCATTCAACATCCTATAGCTCACAGCGTGGCTCACCCCAGATAGGAGTCTATGACGGGACAGGTACTTTCAGAGTGGAAAAATGTCAAATACTGTTATAATAAACTCTGAAAACACGAATGAAAAAAGAAGAGTTGTCAGCTGGAAGATCTCATGCTGTAAGTGCACCTTGACCAGATGCAAAGCAGGCAGATTAGAGAGGCAAAGGAGGTGCAAGGAGAAGATATAGTGATAAGATTTATCTTATCAGTGCTACCTTTATCCTCCTGCCTTGTGGCTTTTCCTATTATTTTCATACCTGGTCCTGGTGGCCTAGCAGGAAAATCTTTGGGAATATATTATTACTCATATTAAAATGCGTAGTACCTTGGCTAGTACTTGGCTAGGGTTGGTCTCTTCTCCCAAGTAACAAGCGATAGGACAAGAGGAAACAGCCTCAAGTTGTGCCACGGGAGGTTTAGACTGGATTTTAGGAAACATTTCTACACTGAAAGGGTTGTCAAGCATTGGAACAGGCTGCCCAGGAAAGTGGCTGAGCCACCATCCCTGGAGGTATTTGAAAGACCTGTAGATGTGGTGCTGAGGGACATGGTTTAGTGGAAACTTGGCAGTGCTTGGTTAGTGGTTGGACTTGATGATCTTAAAGGTCTTTTCCAACCAAAACGATTCTATGATTTTAGTAGTCTTAGAAAAAATAATAGTATTAAGAACATTTCAATTCGCCATGTTTATGTAGGTGAATGTTCCCACCCTAAAGACTACTTGGCTTTTAATTTGCTGCAAAACATCAGGCTGTCCATCTTCCTCCTGCTTGTCTGTGAAAATATTGTTAATCTGAAGAAATCTTATTTCAGAAAGTATTAGACTGCTAAATTTACCTAAGCCTGCTAGTGAAGTTACACACCACTGATATGGGTTGTTATTTAATTAGAACTATTGCTTTCCTTTGTACAGATGACTCAGGAGAGATACACACAGCCTCAGGGTCTGGCATCAGCTTGTCGTGCAGCCACAAGAATCCTGTGTTGACGGGTTTGCCTTTCTCAGGGGTTGTATACTCCAGGTTCATAACACGTGTGGATGAAAGTTTAAAAGAGTGACAGTACTGAAGACAGGAGACATGAATTACAGCTCTGTGCTCACAAAATTCAAAGGTTCTTTCATCTTTAGAGACTTGGTATGCACAGTGTCTGGTGGTAGATCTACACAGCAGGGGAAACCAATACAAAGGGCACAGAGCACCCCAAGCTGTGGTACACAGAATCATAGAATGGTGTAGGTTGGAAGGGACCTTTAAGATCATTTAATTCCAACCCCTCTGCCATGGCCAAGGACACGTCCGACTAGACCAGGTTGCTCAAAGACCCATCCAGCCTGATCTTGAACACTTCCAGGGATGGGGCACCCACAACTTTCCAGATGACCAGGGTAGTAGGACTCCAAGAGCCCCAGAGGAGGAACAGTCATGTAATCATGTCTAATCATAAGTGTTCAAGCAGCCTTGCAGTTTTTGACTAGTTTTGGAAACTAACACCTTTACAAGGAACTATTCAGTGCAGTATGGACATACTATTTTACCCAAACATCTTTACACCCTATCTTATAACTACCTTGTAATTTTTTGGACACCAGCCTGTTGTTTGTGGAAGCCATCATATCTTGAGACCTAGATTCAATATTTCCTGAACAGAGGAAAAATTATACTCCATTACCTTACACTATGACTGTTTCCCAACTGTTATATGAAAAAAAAAAAAAAAAAAAGCGTTGTAAAGTGTTCATCACCGCATATTTAGAAACTCACAAATATGTCTGGTTAGTACAAGAAATATCTC
Source organism: Alca torda (assembly GCA_008658365.1). Taxonomy (NCBI): domain Eukaryota; kingdom Metazoa; phylum Chordata; class Aves; order Charadriiformes; family Alcidae; genus Alca; species Alca torda. The sequence continues at coordinate 161,477,510 of CM018077.1, forward strand.
CTAGCACAACTGTTGCCTCTATTCATGTTCTTCCACAGAAGCTTGTCTAAAAGATGAGATGTCAAAAGAGGTATCGGGTAGGTAAATACTGATGCCAAGATTTGAGTCCCACAGAATATATTAGAGGTTGTAAATCTCCAGCTCAAATACGTCCCATAAGGAAAGTAGATTCATAATTGCCACTTGTACACTACTGTATCTGTGTTGTCAGTTAACTGAACACCTGATCCGCAGAAGCTAAAACTAAGAGGAGGTACTTTGATGAACACACCTAACCTCCAGGATTCTGTGGACAAAGCACAGAATTTCACACAGCCGAGAATAGCCAAAACCCAAGAATAGGAGAAATAATTATTCCCTGAAACATAAGTAAACACAGATAAGTGCAAAACCTCAATGCCAAATTAGAAGTGGAAATGCTGACAGAACTTCTGCTGCAGAGAGGTAAACATCTCTATAGACTAATACAAACTCAGTCTTTATCCATTCTGCATTTTAGCCACAAAATGAAGCCAGGACTTAGTTACATTAAAAGAGATTGCTATATATTTTATGCCATGCATTAAGAATATTGTACACTGGAGATTTTAAACAGCATATTAAAAAGTACTGAAATCACTCATATCAATTGGCTATGGTATAATTGAGCTCTATAAAGATTATTGAAATCCTTTTGAAACTATAAGAAGTGGTATAAATAATAAGGGGAAATAAATCTTTCCACTTCCTACTTTAGAAGAAACAAACTTTTTAGCATTTGCCTCTGCATTTTTGCCAGCCAAAAAACATCAGCGCAAGGAGACAAATTGTTGACTTAATCTATCTGCAGACCATAAGAGATATTTTCGTAAAAGGAAAGTAACAACATTTTCCCCACATTTGCATCTTCAAAATTCCCCATTTCCTACTCATTCCTTATTAGAATTTAGATTTTTTTGCGTTTTCTCTTCAGAGGGATGTCCATGTATGAGTAGTACTACACTCAGTGACTACATAAGAAAGTTTTTTGGGTTTTTTTTTGTTGGTTTTTTTTTTTTTTTGTGTGTGTTTGTTTTTTAGTTGGTTGGCTTTGTTTATTTGCCTGCTTGTTTTTTGTTTTGTTTGTTTGTTTGGTTGGTTTTTTGTGGTGATGGCTTTGATGCTATCTGCAAAGAACGTTATCCAGGTTTAGACCTGAGGGAACTTGATATGTCAACCTGTACACCAGCAGACGTTTTCCTTGTGATGCTGACAAGGCTGTGCTAGATGAGACCATGGGCTTGGGAGGAGACTCTTCACTCTCTGAGGGACAGAATCATCCTTTCAATTCAAAGATGGCAAGGGCACTCAGTGACCTGACATATTGTGGTGCCAATATATTTCCATAAATGACCCAGGTATCACCCCTGTAAAGCAATTATACCAGCAACACACACACAATAACAGAGATTCTTTACACCCACAAATAAAATGTCGTAGTGGCCCTGAGAATCCAATACACCACCTAATATGCCTCTGCAATCCAATATATTTCATTTACAAGCCAATATATTACCCAATTTATAACCAATCTGTCATGCACGTGAATCAATACAAATCATGAAAACACACATACATAACACACTTCACATAATTGAATTTTCTGCTCCCTAGCCTCTCATTACCCTGCCACAAACTGCTTGAAATAAATACCTCTTATTACTTTCAAGGTACAAACACCGTCAGGGACACCAGGCTAGTGCAACACAACTTTCAAGCACATATATAATCCAGGATCAACTTTCAAAAAGACTATGAAACCTGGAAAAGCTATCCGCCGTTTGCAAGCTGTATCAGGGATTTCTCCATGTATCCTGGCATATTCCATGGAATAAAATTAACAAACATAGATTATTTAGACTGAAACAATCTCCAGTCCTTAAGGTCTAAGAACAGTGGGACTTGATGATTGCATCTGATGTCACCGTGAGCCGCTCCTGCCTGTGTCACATCCATGAGAATATGGTCAGTAGATCAATATAATTACTCCTATCAGGTTATTTGTGTAGATTTTGGTTGGGAAGGAAGTAGATGTTCCTAAAATGAACTATCTCTGTCAGAGGTTAGGGGTACATCTGTCAAAGAAGTCTGGCAGTTTGGCCAGGTGGAAAGAGTTCAGAGGAACTCCCATGTATGAAGTTTGATGTTTCTGCAATTGTTAACGGAGGCTATCTGTCAGAGTGGGATTTTAGACATGCATATGGATTTATTGAGAGCAGAAAGTAATCAGTTCTCATTAATAGTAATTACCATTTGAATGAACTTGCTTGATTATGATTCGCCTTTGATTGGAATTGTAACCCAAAAAAAAAAAAAAAAAAAAAAAAACCAGTCAATGTAACAACTCCTCTTTTTGTTTAAACAATTAGAAGCTTTAGCTCACTGAAGATAACCACAAAATTGTCAAAACCAGGGTTCAAAAGGCATGAAGCTGAGCCAGCAGCCCCAAGGTGAGATGAGCTTCCATGAGTCTTTTCTGACAACTGTTGCCGCAACAGAGTTCAGTACCGTCAACTCAACATGCTCCCTGGGTTAAGTATGCCCATTCTTCACCCTCCAAAATCTGATACCTCTTCTGCTGCAAGTTAAAGATGGGGATAGATTTTACTGTACACTGTTTTCTTTCATACACGCAGGACAGGCTTGGGATAACTGAAAGAAACTCCTGTCCTCTTTGAGGATCTATTGTCACTCAGCTAAGGAGGACATCTCATCTCAGATGTGTAATGTATGTGCTAGTAATTGAGAATTAAGCTGTTTTTATCTTCTGCTGTATTTCTGTAAGAACCTAGCTACTATATACACATGACAGACATTTCCAGGCATCTTTTATATTCTTGTTTTTTATCAAGTTTTATTGATTTTTTTCTCTTAATTACAGTTTTTTGCAGTCAGTTCTGTTGTATTTATTTATTGCATTAAAAAATGCAAAGTGTGCTTAAAAATCAGAGATATCAAAACTCCTTCTGACAGGTTTATATGTAACATCTTTCAAAAAACGATTACACTGCATTTATGTGTATGTGGTTAGAAGCTGGTGAACAACACTGGATTGACAAGTGCGGAAATTGAATTTCTCTATCTTAAAAGTAGATACACAGCAAGCAGCAACAGTGTAAGCTTCTTTTACAATCCTCAGCCTACGTGCTACCCATATGATGGTGGCTGGGGCTGTAACGTGACATTTTTGAACTCAGCACACATTTTGTTCCCAATCCTCGCACTTCTTCAAGGTCATCTTTGGGTACATCCCATCTCTTTGGTTTTGCAACTTCTCCTACTCCATAGTAGGAGATAGCAATAAAAAAGATCAGACCTATTCACACCTGTTTAATTTACTCCCTTTACTTTTTCCTTGCAAGTCCTCTGTTGGTGGGCTTGAGGAATAAAATCTTGCCTTATTTCAGTGAATGTCGTTGCCTCAGCCTGTCATTTTGACTATCATTTATCAAGCATATTCTGGCTTCCTGTTCTCTGTATTCTCTGAGGGTAAGAGGCAACAGCTTATCTGCTACTTTCAAAAGCTTCCAGAGGCCGTTCCCAACATTTTTGCTCTCCTAGGATGCAATCTCAGCCTCTCTTAGCAGGAGGGATACATGAAAAGCTGCTTCCTTATTTACCTTCAGACCTAATCTCTGTTTAATCTGCCATGATGACCATTCAGAAAGAAAACAAAATTGATGTTGCTGGTGTGCCACAGATTGGTATCATCTCATAATTTGCTGGTGTCATAAGTACATTCCTTGTTTTCTGTCTGTAATGAGTGGTTGTCCTTGGTGTTATCACTTAAACAAAAGCAGGGACCAACTCTATCATTGTCTATCCTTATCCCTAACTGCGTTTCCCTAATGGTCCAGTAATACTAATAACAATAACATAGTAAAGTGAAGAGATGAGAACTCTATTTGCTGTAGAGGTCTCCCATCCAACCTCCTGCATGTCACAGTAATGGTCAGGTAAGATTTTGCCTCACCAAATCCTAAAATCCTCCATGGGTAAGATGCCTCTGTCTCTCTGGATGATCCGTTCCAGTACTGCACAATTCTCCTAGTGAAGGGCTTTGTCTTTTTTCCCAATTTACAGTCTGAATATGATGAGCCTTAATTTGTGGCCATTGCCTCTTATTTTAGCTGTCTGACTTTGCTGAGAAAGGTTTGGTGCCTTTGTCTTTATAACTTACTTAAGATGAAGAAGACTGCAACCAAATCGCATCTGAGCATCCTCCTCACCAGACTGAAATACCCCCTGATGTATCCATATTCAGTGTTCCTGATTACCTTATCTTTTGCATGTTTGGAAATGGTTTGCAGGAGGATTTCTCCATGATTCTTCCAGTTCCTGAATTGTTGGAGATGTCTTCAGTTCTCTGGCTCCTCCACCGTCACTGTCATCAAGATGGGCATCATATTAATCTTCTTCCAAACATGAGCAGCCTTTCTCAATCACAACGACTGTTGATAGATAACTGTGAGTGACCTTGCAATCGTATCAGCCAGCTTGTCCAGCTCTTCTGAGAACATCCAATTCAGTGCCATGGATTATATACTAAAGGATTTAAATATTTTATAAACTAAACCTCAGCTCATTTCCTACTTTCATTTCCTACTTTATAAATATTTCTTTCTTTGTAAACTACATGCATGAGCTGTTAGTTTATTATTGTTATTATCTGTTTATTATTAATCACTCCACTTCTTCATATTGTACATATGTTGAACACATATGCTTTGATGCTGTAAAGCTCTGCAGCAAGTTTAAAGCAGAAACCCTCATATTTATGGTTTCTATGGATTCTATGGTTAATATAAAATGAAATAACTTTTTGCCACCAATCTAAAAAAAAGTTACCATCATAATCTAAGTCACTGTTCTGTTGGATGAAAACACAAAAGTCTGGGTTAGCTGTGCTGGAGACTTCCTGCATGATTTTAAGCAAGTCAATTAATCTCTACATCTCAATTACTCAGCTATAAAATGAATCTAGTACCTCAGTAGGAGAGTGTTAAACTGAGTCCATTAATACTTTTAAGTTACTGACATGTAATGGGGTTGACAAATATAGAAGACAATACAAAAAGTCCTTTACTGAGAATATTATTCAATATTACTTTTAGTTAAAGGTTGGTAAGAGCAGGCCTGCTTATGAATGTGTCAGAATATTAATTTAAGACTGATGCAATAATAATAAATTTAAAAGTCAACAAAAAAATTCTGGCCAACTCTTTTTTTTTCCTCAATTAAAAAATTGCAGTTTTGTTATCCAAAATTTAGGCTCATTTTTCTATTTTCTATTTCTATATTTCTATGTTCAGTAAAGCATAGCAATTATCCTATGAAGAAAGGCTGAGAGAGTTGGGGTTGTTCAGCCTGGAGAAAGGGGGCTTGTAAGAAAGATGGGGACAGACTTTAGCACGGCCTGTTGCGATAGGGCGAAGGGTAATGGCTTTAAACTGAAAGAGGGGACATTTAGAATAGATGTAAGGAAGAATTTTTTTACGAGGGTGGTGAGACAATGGCCCAGGTTGCCTAGAGAAGCTGTGGATGCCCCATCCTGGGAAAAATTCCAGGTCAGGTTGGACAGGGCTTTGAGCAACCAGACTACCTGATCTAGTTGAAGATGTCCCTGCTCATTGCAGAGGGGTTGGACTAGATGGCTTTTAAAGATCTATCATTCTATGACAGCAACAGTAATGTAAAAATACCATTATGCTCAGTAAAAGTTTAATCAACATTTTGCTTATGAAATGAACTAAAAAAGTGTTAGTATTTTCAAGTTTTTGCTTTTGAAAAGAATTTAATTTTATCAGAATAATTAACTGACTCCCAATGAAGCAGATTCCATCCCTGTATTCTGTGACAAAAACTTCAGAAAGAAAGAAAGAGATATGGAGCCAACTGAAAGAATGATATTCATTTTTGAAATTATTAGTTTTTCATGGAATTTATTAGGTCAAAAAAAACTGTGGGTTTTTCTTGTAGTCTCTAAAAGGAACTTGAAAATTATTTATTTTCTGAAAATGATTATCAAATGAAAATTATGACATTTTCTCTGCAAATACATTTAAAACATTCCAGCTTCAGACAAGGGAGAAGAGCAGTTCCTTTCAATGTTTCCTCCAAACCAACCTCTAACGAGGGTTGTCATGGTTAGAGTCTGCTGCTAGGATGTTTTTTTCACTGGGGCCTTCAAAAGTGCATGATTTTTGATTTTTTCGGACATGGATCACAGAACCACAGAATGGTAGGGGTTGGCAGGGACCTCTGGAGATCATCTAGTCCAACCCCCTGCCAGAGCAGGGTCACCCACAGCAGGTTGCACAGGAACACGTCCAAGTGGGTTTGGAATGTCTCCAGAGATGGAGACTCCACCACCTCTCTGGGCAGCCTGTGCCAGTGCTCTGCCACCCTCAAAGGAAAGAAGTTCCTCCTCATGTTTAGGTGGAACTTCCTGTGTTCGAGTTTGTGCCCATTACCTCTTGTCCTGTCTCTGGGCACCACTGAAAAGAGCCTGGCCCCATCCTCCTGACACCCACCCTTTAATTATTTATAAGCACATACCAAAAGGTGTTTGGGCCAAAAGACGCTTGCTGCTTCAGGGCCTGTTACCATAAGCTTTTCTGGACAAAACTCATGTTTACGAATTAGAACATGAAAAGATGATCTGAACAGTTCCTGAATCTGTTTCTTACATGGTCCTGGTTCTACATATTTTAAATAAATTAATCTTTAAGAAGTTTCAATTTTCAGTGAGATGTGTGACCTCATGTAATTCAGAGAATGACCTGTCATTGAGATATCAATCAAAGGGTATCAAAGCTTTTAGTAAAGCATTGAGTAAAGCCCTTTAAGTAACCCACCAAGATATTTATTTTTGAGAACAACACCCAGTTGAGCAGAAACACCGTGGAGTGTCATTACCATGGGAGGTATGTGATACTGAGATTCTGCTTTCGATTCAGACAGATAAAGGTACATACCTCTATGGAGGTGTCCACATGTAGCCTCTGGGTCTAAGCTATTACAGTCAACAGAGCTCTAGAGTAGAGCCAGCCTGACCTTGAACACTTCCAGGGATGGGCCATACATAACTTCTCTGGGCAACCTGTGCCAGTGTCTCACCGCCCTCACAATAAAGGATTTCTTCCTAATATCTAATCTAAATCTACCCTCCTTCAGCTTGAAACCGTTACCCCTCATCCTATCACTGAACTCCTTGATAAAGAGTCCCTCTCCATCTTTCCTGTAGGCTCACCTTTAGGTATTGGAAAGCCACTAGAAGGCCTACCCAGAGCCTTTTCTTCTCCAGGCTGAACAACCCCAACACTCTCAGTCTTTCTTCATAGGAGAGGTTCTCCAGCCCTCTCATCATCTTCGTGGCCTCCTCTGGACCCATTTCAACAGTTTCCTCCCAATCCATTTCCCAAATCTTAACTTTCACATTAATAATACTTCTCTTTACTGCCATACTCACTGCATAAGGCAGATTTAAAAAGATTCCTGAGTCTGGACAGGCAAATTTTGTCCCTCTCAGTATTGCCGACTTTCACTGTTATTATTGGAGGTACAGCAACACCAAGAGACTTAGTGAAACTAAGTGGGCTTAATTCTGATAGTTGGATTTGTATGCAGAAAAGAAAGGCAGTAAACAAAAAGATCGTTTAGGTCACCAGCTTTTAAATACAGAAGTCAGGAATATCTGAGAATTTCTAGCCCTCCTTATTAAAATAAAAAAATATAATATAAAAATATAAAAAAATATAAAATAAAAAAGAAAATAAATATTTTGTGTGCATTTTAGATTAAAATCCCCCAAATAGAATTAAAGGGAAGGGAAGTACTTTAAATCAAGCTCCCAATAATTTCAATAAACAGATAGAAGACCTCCATCTGTAGACTTAGTCTTTTTAAAGCTTTTACCTTGCCAGCGAGAGTAAAGGGACGTACTGATGACTTCAATTTGCTTAGGATTGAGCCCGCGTTGAAATCCTTGTTAAATCAGAACCTGCTGGAGCAAGACTGTCTCTCTTCAGAAGTAAATGGCAATGCATACCTTTACCATAATAACCCAGCACTGTATGTTGCATACTCATTCATGAAGTGGGAGGCATGAATTTTAGGACCTCCTTGGCTTCAGGTGTTTAAGACCATCTCTCTAACACCCTAAGAGGAGGGCTTACCCTCCAGGCTAAAGAATATTCTTGTCTAAAGCATTTCCCAACGATATAGACAGGTTATGTGAGCTAGTTATGTGAGGTCAGAAACAGGCAAATAAAAAGTAAACTGTGAATGTGATTACTGACAAAAAAAGATAGAAAAAATACCTAGAAATGTGCCAAAGAGTGTCCTGGTGCCAAAACCTTAGACTGTTTCTGTTTTTTATAGACTAGCCAACTGTGTTAAAATACAAATGATTGTGTTTTCTCTTTTTTTTACTGTGTCCGCGAGGAGTCAAGGTGCCTAACAGTATGCACAGCCAGAATGAAAAGTCTAATCTCTGTTGTAGTTTACAGCCTAAAAACTGATGAGAAAGGTGCTGCAGCCCTTCTAAAACTGATTGTGTATCTGGGAGAGAAAGTAGCACCTCGTTTGTCCTTGTTCATTTCAATAAGCTCAGAATTAGTCACAAAATTTAGCCTCAAATTTCCATGTGTTCACTCATCAGGGTTATGGCAGTAGTGGTTTTAGGGTATATTGGAACGTATCTGATCACATTACTTTGAAGTTTCCATTACAACCCTGTGAAAAAACTACATATTCATTTCACTTAGCTTCTTAACCCCTTTGCTCACTGTAGCAAGCAGAGGAGAGCAGAGGGAGTTTTAATGCAGTAACATTGACTAAGTGAATCAGAATAAAGTGTTTCTTAGGATTCAGGAGGGTTCTTTTTTTTTCATATGTTTTTGACCTTGGCAGACCTAGGAGGGCTTGCAGTGGGGCTTTCTTTGAATGAGAAACTTCTTAGGGAAATCTAGAGGTAAGTGGCAGTTTTACAGATGAGGAAGCTAATCAAGTCAGGCGTTTGACTGAGAGCAACGTAGAATTGCACCACTAAGATTTTTCTGGTCAGGAGACATTAATGAGACATTAAGATTTTCAATTTATTTTTTTTTCCCCATCCAAAGAAAGATTTCCTGCAGTCTTTGCAAATATAGCATCACTGAGTCTGGTCTCCTAGTCAAACACAGGTACTTGCAGTTTACCCTGCTTAAATTCTCTTGGAAATGTCAAATGGATATTATATTCTTCAGCCTTGGGCTATTGAGAAATATCTCAGTACACCAACCACACGCCAGGAGAATCCACACGCTAAGGTCACAGGTGAAAACTCTCATATCTGGGCTGTGGATCTGGAGCTGGAATCTTTGAGCTGCCCATCTTTAATATAGTAGATGCATGATTAGCTGTTATCTGGACAGTTGGCAGAATTTCCTCCACAGGCCACAGAAAATCTCTGAGTTGCAGAAAAAAGCCAAACCAGCCCCAAAGTGGAAAATAACTGCTTAGTTTAGAATAGCCATAGCTCGGATACCTACAGAAGGAAAATTTGGTGTCCCGATCCTTGTACTAAATGCTCTACTTTTGTAAAGAGTTTTGTTTCATTTAAAGCATATAATTGGTTATTAAAATTACTTCATTCATATATGTCTTAAACATTTTTATACATTTTATGTTACGTTCTTTTGTGAACTTTTATTCCTCAACAATGTGGAATAATACACTGTGTTTAAATAAAGAGATTAGAAGAGCCACCATAATGTGGTCAATATTTTTCTTTTATGCTGTGCATTGGTATGTGTTTCCATATTTTTCCAAACTATTGTCTTTACTTTGCTGATATATGTCATGAAAATAAGAGTGTCAGCCAACCCTGAACTTGCTATGGAGAATGGAGCATGGTGCTCCAACGGTGCATGATTTTGATGCCAAAAATAGTCAGTTTAAGAAGCAGAGAGTAGCATCAAATGGAAATGAAAACCCAAATGCAAAGCTTCTCAGAAAATCTTTCACCAGATTCATATAGCTCAGCTTGAAAAAAAAACCCGTGGATGAGGCCAGGAACGTGACATCCTGCATTCTCCATATTTTATGTTTCCTGTAGAAAACAAGGCAAAAAATTCCTGATGTCTACTGACTGAAATTTCAGCCCAGCTCCTGGTGATGAAACTTCTTCAAACTACCATGTGAACAAATCACCAGACAAACATCACTGTGTCCAGCAATTTGGGAATTAGATATGTTAACCCTTTTTTGTCAGAGACCCTTGGTCAAACACTTAGCTTCTTTGCCCTTCAGTCTTCCCATCTCCAAAAAAAAGGCTAATTTTACTTGCAAGGTTTCTAGGAAATATAATGAGTAACTGCAAATTACTTTAAAAAAAAAAAAAACTCATATCAAAACTCAGCATATTATCAGTATTACTAATAAACCTGAGGAAATAAGCTCATCTTTCACCTTGTCTGGAACCATAAAAGGCAAAACAGGACAGAACATTTTCAGGAGTGGTATTTAGCTGGATGAGGCTGAGAGCAGCACAAAATATTTTATCCAGCAGTAATTTAAGCAAAGTCAGAATGCACTAAAAGAGGAAGTAAGTGTGATAACAAGGTGACAATCTGTGAGAACCACTGTACTGTATTGAGACTGATATGTGGTGTGGGCAAGGTAATGGGGAATATGAATAAAAATGTGATCTATTGTGCCAAAGTTTCAATGTATTTTAGTTTTCAGCCCCATAAAGGTTTATCAGCCTGTGGGTCCTCTTAGAGAAGAAAGAAACATTGGTTCTACAACATTATTCCTGAAAACCTCATGTAACTTAATTTTCTTTTCTCTGTCACTTTTCTCTTGGTCAATGATAAAAACCACCGGCTAATCAAAGTGAGTTTAGTGGCTGTTTTCTGATTTCGAGTAACTTAAATACACTTATCACAGATTCCAAACCAAGAAATTAGAAATTATTTCTATTTTGACCTTCCCGTGCTCTAAGCAGTGTCTCTGTCTGCAAATTCCAACAGTGATGCACTCCTGTTTTTAATGGTAAAAAAGAATCCCAAGATTTTTTGTGATTGTGCTTTTCTGGGTCCTCAGAACTCTGAACCCATAAGGCCCATGCAATGCTTATGAGAGCAAAGAATTTGACTATGAAAATGAGACATAAAACCTAGTAGTCCCAATATTAAAATTATTAACCAACACCACTCCTATTTAATTAGAAAAGAAAAACAAAAAGTAATCTTTTGAACATGTTCTTTTCTTTTAGGGAGTTTGGGATGACTACATTTCAGTTAGTTTTTTCTTTTTAGTTTTAGTGGAGCGAGAGGGGTATCTCTGGACGATAATCCCAATTTTAGAGTGAACAGACCCATCCTGTTCCTGTGCCTTCCTCTTTCCAAAACCTAGAAAAGGAGGATAAGATGATTAGGTTCCCATTTGAGGTTCCTCTGTTATGTGTCTAAAGATAGATTGACCTTTATAAACAAACAAATTTACCACACTAATGCAACAGAAGACATCTGGTCTTTGAAGCACACGTCAATTCAGAAATATTATTGTTTCTAGGTGTATGTAGACTTAATAAACAGCTATTAATAACCTTTTTTTTTTCCCCTGGACTACTTCAAATGCCATCAGTACTGAGAAATGTTTCTCTCTAGTCATGTCAAAATGTGGAACTGAGCCTGATCATATAATGATGAATTTCTCATATAAACCATTTCCAGTCTCCTTCATCATGTGCCCTTCATGGGACTCAGCATTAATTAGGAGCATAAGGCTGGAGAAATTGCCTGTGTCATCAAATCCAGACCCAAGTATTGCAGACAACTACCTCGTATGACCCTGTTGACAACTCTTCATGTTCTGTCTTAAGGCAGGCAGATCTTTTTCTGCCGTGCCTCTGATTGGAGACTATCCTAGAATTTTACTGCTGTAGAGTTTAGAAACTTTCTCTGAATTTCCAGCTTACATTTACTCTCAGGCTTATGTTCCTGGGTCCGCACTGTCCTATAACTAGAGAACTATGGACCCCTCTGCTGTGAATTAGATGGGGTAGTCAGCTGAAGATCAGAACAGCTGGAGTTGAATTAATATGGATTGTGTTACCCTAAATGTCACACGAGCTGAACACAGCAAGGTCCCTCCTGACATACAATTCTGACATGAGTCTTTGCTTCTGGATTTACTATTCCCTTACTTGTTTTAATTTGCAGAAGCAGATCCCTGATCCTCTGAAGATCCTGGGGAATATGTGACCAGATGTTTCTAACCCCCTTTCCACAGTAATTTTCAAGCACTCCATGAACAGCGGCGAACATCAAGTTCAGTGTGTCAGCCTCTGGCATGTGCTGAATAGTGCATCAGAAAACTTTAAAGAAAACATGGTCCAGACTTTCATGAAAACAACCACTTTTGGTGACTGTTCCATATAATGAGAGAGGGGAAGTTAAAAGAAAAGCATCTTCTTTCCAGTCAACCTCTGTCCTCTACAGGAGTATCTGCCCTCTCCTACCTGCCTCTGGAGCTGCAGGTAGCGACTGAGAAGAGTAGGGATAAATGAGGCCAAGCAGCTAAGAGAATAAAAGGACTAAATACAGAAGGAAAATAACGTATTTGTACTTTCCACAGTCATGGCAAGGGGCTTCTTTTGTCTCCTTTCCTTTCTTTGGTATTTAAATGGTTAAAGATGTACCACATGCCCTAATTAAAAGAGCTTCCTTGGTTCAGGTAACAGGAACTTGATCTGTCTATAATGACAGTCCATTGTTTAATACCCTTTCCTTGTCCTGTTGTATGTGGTGATTTATCACAACAAGGCGTATCTGGGGATGTGGGATGGATTTAAAGATATCTTTAATATCTTTATCAATGATCTGGATGAGGGGATCGAATGCACCCTCAGTAAGTTCGCAGATGACACTAAACTAGGCGGGCGTGTTGATCTGCTTGAGGGTAGGTTGGCTCTGCAGAAGGATCTGGACAGGCTGGACTGATGGGCTGAGGCCAATGGTATGAGGTTCAACAAGGCCGAGTGCCGGGTCCTGCACTTGGGTCACAACAACCCCATGCAGCACTACAGGATTGGGTCGGAGTGGCTCGAAAGCCGCCTGGCAGAAAAGGACCTAGGGGTGTTGGTGGACAGCCGGCGGAATATGAGCCAGCAGCGTGCCCAGGTGGCCAAGAAGGCCAACAGCATCCTGGCCTGTATCAGGAAGAGTGTGGTGAGCCAGACTAGGGAAGTGATCGTCCCCTTGTACTCGGCACTGGTGAGGCCCCACCTCGAGTACTGCGTTCAGTTTTGGGCTCCTCACTACAAGAAGGACATTGAGGTGTTGGAGCGTGTCCAGAGAAGGGCTACAAAGCTGGTGAGGGGTCTGGAGGACAAACCTTATGAGGAGCGGCTGAGGGAACTGGGTTTGTTTAGCCTGGAGAAGAGGAGGCTGAGGGGAGACCCCATCACCCTCTACAACTACCTGAAAGGAGGTTGTAGAGAGATGGGGGCTGACCTCTTCTCCCTGGTGACAAGTGATAGGACAAGAGGAAACGGGTTCAAGTTATGTCAGGGGAGGTTTAGATTGGATATTAGGAAACATTTTTTCACTGAAAGGGTTATTAAACATTGGAATAGGCTGCCCAGGGAGGTGGTGGATTCACCATCCCTGGAAGCGTTTAAAAAAGGGTAGATGTGGTACTTAGGGACATGGTTTAGAAGTGTTTTTTTGTCAGGGTAGGTTAATGGTTGGACTTGATGATCTTGAAGGTCCCTTCCAACCTCAGCAATTCTATGATTCTATGATTCTATGATCTGAATACCAGGAGCTGTAGAAAATATAAAAAACCCAAAATGTCATATTAAAGTGACTGAATTTTGAATTTGGTTGATTGTTCTTAGAAACAGAAAACAGGCATATTTTCAGTCTTGGCTTGGTTCAGTGCTCATGCAGTGGTTGAGAATATAATTGCAAAGACACAATTTTCTCAAGTTAAGGAAAAATTACACCCAAATAGAAAGTTTTAGTAATAGGTATGTTGAGGGATTTGTTTAAGTTCTATCTGTTTTATTGTAGGAGGAGAAAATTTAAATATTTTTAGGGCTACAGTGTCAAGCACACAGAGAAACAATTCTCAAGCATCATGATATCACATTTTATTATGCAAAAAATTCCCAGCTTGTTCTGGAGGTGTAGCAGGGTCATGTAAGGGGGCGGCTGTGTCTCTGGGATTCAGTGCAGCCTTTGAGGGAGGTAAAATTTATCTGGAAAGGAACCATGGGAAATCAGAAAGTGGCTTCCTCTCTAGACAAATTGTGTTTGATTGTTTTTTTCTAGACAGGTTCTTTTTCACTTGTGGTCAGGGCAGGCTGATTCTTCTGTGATACCTATTCCTTTTTCATTCTTCATTTATTCCTTATGAGTTCTTCACTTGAGGAGTGCTGATCTTTGATACCTTGAGTTGCGCGTGAAACTCATGGCAGAATGATACAACAAAGCTCAGAGTCCCATTGAGTTCTGCTCTAACTCTGATCCCTTTTCTCTTCTGAAGGTGAACTTCAAACAAATAAACAAATTATTTCATAGGTTTCAAACTGAAAATCTGACAAATCCAGAGCTCCTTACCAAATTTCTAAGTAAGTGGGTATTGGTGGATCAAAACCACCATGATGAAAACTTTGTTTATCTGCTTCAGATTACAGTTTTTACTCTCAACCTCACCAGAAGCAGAATGGAATTAGCACTTATTTCTGTCATTCATGTTAACGAGAAACTTTATCTGGAGGAAGGGGGGAAAAATGACGTTATTATAAAAACTTTCAGCTTGGAGAAACTGTACTTGAAAAAACGAATAGTCAGATAATTTTGGAGAAGCTCTGCATATGACATTTTTGTAAATAGATTACAAAAGTACTACAGAGGATTTGACATTATTAACACTAAAAATATTACGAGAATCTAATCCTGCAAGATGCTGAGTCTATGGGAACATGCAGCATTTGGCAGCTCTCAGGAAGCTCTCAATAACTCTTAGATTCAGATTTAAAGTGCTGTGATCCTGAGTTGCCCATTAAAGATGCACTAAATGTTTCCACTAAGGGAAGTCCCAATTATGCGGTTTTATATAGAAAAAGGGAAAGTTAATGAATGGAAATGTAACAGCTCTGACGCTGCTGAAGCACTGAGCTGTCATCCTCATAACTTTCTCAGGGAGATAAATATGCTCTTTCCAGCTTCTCAGAAGTTATTATTGCATCTGATTTACAGGCAGTGTAGAGGTGGAGAAGGGGGAAATCAGTGGCAACTTTTTGAGGTTTTTCATAATGAAAATTTTAAAAGCTTTTTTTAAATGAACAGTAGGGAAATACCATATTTTTATTAAAGAAGAAAGCATGGATTATAAACTGGTTTGTATCTAATAAAATAGTCATGTTTCTTAACATGCCAGTTTATCATGTTATAAAATTCCTGAGTTCAAAAGCAGTCTTAATTTCAACTGAAACTTTTGAGGTTCACAGATGTCCTGTACAACACTCTAAAATCACACAGTGTTTAGCCCTTCCATTTGGAAAATGGACATAGATGCCCTGGAGCGGGATAAGAATACAGGCTGACTTTAGGTAAGTTGGTACTGGAGCATGTGCAAACCATACCCTGTTTTAGTTATCTGTATTACAGGAAAAGATTTACCTTCTGGAGGCACCAGTCTGTTTCAGTTGTCTACTGAAGAACCCGTTCAGGTTAGAAACCCAACTTTTATACTTCTGGAGTGTATTAGATTAATGCTACTTATCCTGTCTGTTGTTTCCACCATCTGTCTCTCTGCTTGTTTCCCTCTATTTTTATATTGCTGGTAGCAGACCCATAAGAGCTCCCCTGTTTCCATCTACAGCTTTTTGCTATTACGATGATAGCAGCTGGCACTCTCCACCGATATTAGAGCCCTGTTGTGCTACGGGTTGCAGTTGCGCTTTCTAACAGGCAACTTCAGCCCTAAGGACTGTCCTGTGCAAATACAGGAAGGAAGGATGGATGCAAAAGTGACCATATGGGAGGGCTGGTGAATTTGACATAATCCTCAGCCCATCTGCATTGAGAATCAAACCCAAGGTTCTTGCTGTCGAATCCTGCATGCAATCCAAAAAACATCTCTGTACGTTTCCTGGTTTTAGTGTAATATTAAAAGGGTGTCAGTAATGATGCAGATGAATGAAAAACCATAGTGAGAGTCAAGAGGCAGTTCATTAGGCCTTCAGGCAGTTAAAATCTGTAGCCATCAAAGCAGGTAAATCCTCAGTGTTGTGTTCAAACGTAGGTGTCTGCAGCGTAGGTTTGTTCTACCCCAAGTGTGCATGTCAACGTACACTCCCTGACACATGGAGAGGGAGTCCACATAGACAGTGGGTGAAATTCATCTCATCTTAAAAGAAGATGCTCATGTTTGTTGGGATGAGTCACATCCTCATTTCCATTGACTCTACTGACTATAGAGTCTATTGCCTATTAACTCTAAAGAGAACCTAAAAGCTTAGCTCATGTGGGTATGGCTGAATTGTGCACCTCTGAAATAGAGCAGAAAGAACACATTTTTAGTCCGTTTATATGAGACCAAGCTGTACTCTACGGAAGACCTTAGCATTTTCATCCATATGAGCTTCAATGACTTCATTGTATGTGTTTAGCTGTTTTGTTTGATTTTATGGAGAAACTCAGTGATTTCACCTTCCTCATTTAGAAATTTCCCTCCCACCCCAAGTTCTCAGGTCACTTGATAGCTGACAGTTTTATGCTCTTTTACTTTCTCTGTGGGAGTGGCAGGTGGGGAACGGGGAGAAGAAGGAGAGAAGATACTTAAGAAAAGGAGGTTGTTTTGTCCCGTATTTTGCGGAGACCCCAAATCAGAAAATGAAAGTGTTTAGGGTTTTTTTGCCATCTATAACTCCTGGAATATTACAACTGCCTTCTGCAGAACAACCTGTTTCCAATACTTTGTTTCTGCAGACCCAGCAGCAGAGATGGAGCAAAAGGTTGGGAAAGGAAACTGCACGGCTACTCACTGACTTCACATTTCCAGTTATCACACTTTGGGCATCCAGTTTTGGCACATAAAAGGAGAAACAATTACCAATACCTAAAGAAGTCAAGTGTTCAGCATCCTAGCGTTTGGTGGGTGGCGAAGCTGACATGCTTGGCAGGGAAATATGTTTATGCATCCGATTGTGCTCTTGAAATGCATAATGTACCTCTCACACCATCATTGTTTGAAGTCTGTATCTTTGTAAAAGAGATCAGAAAGGAAATCTCAATGAAAGAGGATAAACCAGAGTGGCTTTCAGTAGGAAAAAACCAACATGTTTGCTTGTTGCTGTACATGGTAGAGCCTTTTCAGATAAAACAGCACAGATAAAAGGGGAGGAAACCCCCCTAAATTATAACTAAGCTACACCACAAGGTAATCTACTTTAGAATTCCTCTGCTTTTGTCCTCTATTCATACCCTCTGTTAAAAGGTACCTGGTGATGATGTCAATACGCAACGTACTTTGAATCCTAACAGGCAGAGTAGGTTAACTGAATGTAATTTCAGGTTTGTATTTTTCCTTCCAAGCTTAAAACTTCCTACCCATTCTCAGTTGCCTTCCCTTGCCTCTACCTCTGGAAAATATCAGCAATTACATAAAATCCAGAAACCATCTAAGCAATGGCAGATATATTAAAAGACTTGCTGTTTACACCAAGGCTTTTTACAACAAACTTTAACGGAAACAGAAACTGGCTATTTACTGGAGAAACTGGTAGTTTTTATAACAGACAGGATAATGCGTTGACCTTGGACATAGGAGTGAAATGAGCGTATAGCAGTTTGCTTTTGTTGGGGAAAATACATGAGTACTATAAATGGACTAACAAAAGCAGGTAACCTTGTACCACATTCCTGTGTTCCTTTGATTGTTTTTTTTTTTTTTGTTTTTTGTGTGTAAGTCCGTGAAAATGTTTTCACATCAAGAATCTTTTATATGTGAAAAATCAAGGTATGTTCTTAGGTATATTCAAACAATGTTTTTGTGATGTCCACAAACCAAAAATATTACTGCTTGAAGTTAAATGAAGTACCAAGCAAAAAGGCACAGTTTAAAAAAAGTTATGCAGTTAAAAGTTTTATACACAAACCCATGGTTAAAAAAAAATAGATTTCTAGATTAAATAGAGAGAAAAGTTGTTTTCCCTGGAAAAAAATTCTGACATCTGTCCTTGGTCTTGTTTCTTCTTTGCTTGAGAGAAGTAGAGGTAAGAACAGCTAATGTCTTCCTTAAGGAACTCAAATACTGCTTTTTAATTTAATAAACTACCATTTCTCTTGTTTTATGGTGTGAAAATGAAATACTTCCTAAACCAGCTTTTAATATTCCATGTGACTGTTTAAAAAGATTAAATTACTTCAAAAGAAATTATTTACCTAGCTTACCTTTATCTCTACCAAATATTTAACACTTCACAATAATTATTTGTTTCCCGTTATTTGGCTGCTTAATGACCTTGCCACCATCAATACATTCATTCTCTACAGTCTGCAGTGAGGTGAAGGAATGGCCTTAGTCTTAAAGAAAGGGGAATTAAGGCAAAGAAAATGTGTCTTTCATGACATTAAGGAATTACTTCCACTATCTGTGATTCTCACTCTCTGTTTAAACTGCAAATCTAACCTTCAGGTTGGAGCTGGATTTGACTGTTTAGCTGAACCTCTTCATCTACAGTTAATGTACTTTTAATGGGCACAAATCTAATGCGTATATTTAAGAAACCATAGAATAGATTATCACCACATTCAGCACATCTAAAATTCAGTAAATATCATAAGAAAACTGACTATTTCAGTTTTTATAATATGAGTATTTCTTTACATTTTATGAGGAGGTATTCTTAGATATACTTCATCCAAACAATGTGCCTTTAGCATATTACTGAATATACAATAAATATAGAGCAATGTTTTATTTTTCTTTCAAGTGAAATAAATGAATAAATAAAATTGTTTGCTCTATGAATAAAATGATCCATCCTCAGGGGTACAGTGGGGTTTTCACATAATTACAGCATTAGCCTGAAGGCAAAATGCTCAAATGTGGAAGATTTTGCCTCACATGAGTTGTTTTACAGCATAAACACAGTTTCGGAAAGGTCTAGCCAACCATGTGGTCTGAGACTTAATTACTGAAACAGATAGGCAGTCCCAGCTACTCAATTAAGGAGTTATTTTCCCTGGCCCAAAGAGAGTTTCCATCAAAAACTGAAGGACTCTGTACAGGCACTTCTTGAACAGCAGTGGATGTGTATACCTTCCAGGAAAGAGAAGGCACCGTGGGAATACAGCGCAATAAGTAATAGCTCTTAGCGGGGTGGAACTAAGACATTAACTGTTAACTCCAATGGTGTGTTACACCGCGGAGACCCAGATGCTAAATCATATGGGAAGACATATGTTTTCTCTGATGAATTAGGTCTGCTCCCTAAAAGAAGTAAACTCTGTTTCCTAACACTATATTAAAGATGCTAATGCATCTTGGACAGCGATGAGAAGTGATCTGCTTTGGGAAGAATCTCACTGAATACTTGTTCCCTGATGTTGCTGTTCCGTTCTTTATTATTGTGATGATTTATTGTTTGTTACTAAAGCCCTTTCCATTAAAAACCTCCAGCCTCCACAGTGAGTAAGTGCTTTCTAACTGATTGATTTGGGGATTTCCTCAAATTAAAGTAAAAATAGAAAATACATCAATTCCAAAATTAACATTTCCATACTTGACTGTCTAATGGTTGACATGTGGAGCTGTAATTCTTGAGATGGGTCTCCAAGAGTGGAACTTTATTGAAATAGGTCCTTATAGACAAGATATGTTATTGAATAAAATATTTCCAGGCAGAATTTCCCAGCAAATGTGGAGCTGGCTGTCAAGGGAAATGACTAGGATTAGACAATTTCTCTTCACAGCCCGTTTTGGGATTCACCCATTATTAGTTCTGACAAATCCTTTTTCTCCCCAGCTCCAGGGAAATTCAAAATTTGAGGCTGCTGCTTTGTTTGGTGCATTCAGGGAATTCTACCCTTCAGATCCACGTTAAGCGCTCATACATAAAGTTGAGCCAAAAAATGAGAAAGCAAATGAACTGGTCCTTGAGAAAGTGCTGCCAATCCTATTTTATCCATTCATTGGTCGTAGTCATAGACAGCCACACAGTCTGTGTCAGTGGGTACCTAACAGGACTCTACCACCTCACAAATACTTCCAGGTACAGATCCTATTTAGGCTGTACAACTGTAAGATCCTTAACCCACTGGAAATTTTATCAACTTTGCATTTGATCAGATGGGAATGGAACTGGGAATCCAGTCTGATTCAAATAAGCATGTGTTAAAATTTCCAGACTGTCTGTCTAAGGGTATGTTTGCAGTTTGAGGCTGTTGCTTGGGGTCTTACCATTGCCACATTTCATGCCTGTGCCAGGATGGTTTCTGAGTAGGCCGCAATCTCTATCTTGGTCTGATTTTCATGCAAAGAAAGCCCAAAAAAATGTAGACCACAGGAAAGCCACAGCATACAGTAAAATATTTTGTGATTGGCAAAATCCTAGGGCCAGGATTGTGGCCCAGCCTAGCAAGAGCCTTGGGTAGGCTACCCAACTACAACAGTTGGGTAGAAGTGGGAGGAGGAATTCAAGAAACATGGAATAAAAGGTCAGCTTTGCCAAAGGTTTCTGTGTGAGCTTGGGGAATTCTCTGAATCTTGTCACCCACAGCAAATAGCATGTACTCAGATCACATCTTCCCCTGCCCTTGCCTGGCAAATCTTTCAGGCTAGCAATTGTATTTTTGCGCTGGCCCAGTACTGAGGGCTGGAAGGCATGGGAGTACGCAGTCCTTGGCATGGCTCTGGAGTCAGTTCTGCTATTGCATATCTCCCCTTCACAAGTTTGATGAAATTTTATTGTGGGAAGCTAGATACTTTTTAAAAGACTTACCTCATCTGCCTCAAAGTGTTGTACAAATGAGTCTGAGCAATTTATCAAAGTTTCCTGTCCATGTGATGGAGAGAGAGAGAGAAAACTACAGAAGATTCTTTGGAAGAAGGGGGAAAGAAGGCAGGTTAATAGAATTGAATTAATAATGGTAAGGGTGTTTTGGGAAAGAAGGGGAGTATTTGTGGTGAAAAAGTCTTGTTCCTCTTTTTCCCTGAGCTGTGCATGGATTTCTTGACCTGTGCTCACATAAAACAGTTGAATGTACACACACGTTTATTTAGCCAGTGACTAGATCAAGTAGTTTGTTCTTAGAGGGGAGAGGGAAATATGTAGTGGATAAGTGAGCCTTTTAATATTTAAACTTTTTATCCTAATAATCATTTTATGTTTTGAATAATTTGGGGATCCAGGGACACGACTGAGCATATAAAAAGTAAGACCTGGGAACTGTCACTTTCCTTTGCCCTTCGATTTCAGAAGACTGTTGAGGTGCAACCATATAAACATCCCCTCAAAGGCTTCCAGCAATCAAATCTGGAGGTGCGGAGAGAGATTAGGGAGTGGACAGTGTCATGGAGGTGTCTCAAACTGTTCCACCAAAAATTAATTATTTTAATTTGCTGGGTAGGAAGACATGAGTTTCAGTGCTTATGTGGCCTTGGGCACAGATACCTTCAGTGAACTCCCTCAACACCACCAATTTTAAATTCAGGTTGAATGGAAGCAAGATTGTGTTGAAGTAAGAAAGCCTTCACACCTGTGTCTCTTGGACAATGCCATTGGTTTGCTGAAATCTCCCTCAGGCCCCCAGGAAGAAAACATCGCTCAGGACTGTTGCTGAAATTGTGATGTTTCCCTCATACAACATTAAACTGCTGAAAGCATCACTGGAAATCCCTGTAGATAGGTGTTTCCATTACGCAAAGTTTTCACTACCATTTTCTGCTTCTCCATCTCTTGGTTAAAAACTTTCTGACAAATCCGTCAGTCTCAGTTTTGTCAGAGGAATCAGTCCTGGAGCCATATTTAATGCAACAACAGGAGGAGGGGGAAGGAAATGCTTTTTCTCACTTGCTGTAGGATATTGTGAAACCCAAGGAGATGTGGTTGGTTTTGATAGGTGTCAGAGGACTATGGAGCCATAGAACAAACCTTTGCAGAGATCCAGAGGGTCATTCAGTTGGTCCCTTGCAGGGTCAACCAGACATGGGTCTTTCTGACAGACGTTCATCAATGCTTGCTACTCTTGAGATCACCCAAGGATAGGGCCTGCCTTTATACTCCTGAGGACAAACCATGTCTTCCAAAGCCTCACTGTCCTTTCTATCATAAATGATGATCTCCTATGATTCTATGATAAAGTTTATCTAATGTAAAATCAGGTATAAAAGTTCCTTCCTGGAAAGTGTGTGCGCTGCTTCTTACCTATGGTGAAAACAGAACAGTTTATTCTTTCTCTCCATAGTGTCTTTTGCAAATTTGAATACTGATCAATTATTTTTGACTAATTGCACAGCCCAGATTATTACTGATTTTTTTTCATCTAAAAAGACCTTTGATTTTTCCCCTGCTAAACACACACAGAGCTAGTCTGTGATACTGTATAATCCCACTGTGGGTACATTCATCCTTCCAGACACAGCCTCTTCTGCTTTCTTACAACCATTTGTCACACCTTAATTTGCCATGACAGAAAACAGCAGGGGGTCTGTGAGTGCTTTTCAAATTACATGATAATATTTGTCTTGTCCCTTTTAAGATTTGCTTTAAGATTTGAGTTTCAAACACACACCTGCCCACCAGTGCTTCTGTACTGAGCAGGAATTGTGGATTCTCTTGCACAGTCCTTGTTTGGACTCAGATGTGAACCCCAACTTCCCCCAACTGAGACGGGAGCTTAAAGACAGTGTCTGGGTCTGCCCAGTGACAGACATGGGAAGGAAGTAAGGATTTAATCTAAAGATTTAATGTAAAGATTTCTCTCTGTTGTATCACATAGGTTTAAAATACAGAGAACACCTCAGTCTTGGTGCAGTCTGTGCCATCAAGAAGATATTTTCAACCCCTCTACTCTGAGGGTTGTTGAAGCCACTGTCTCCTTGTCCAAAGAAAGTAGAGAGGATGGGAGGAGATGGGTGCCTGGATACATTCTGCTTGTTAGTTGTGGTCCACAGGCCTGAGTGGTTTTTGGTGTTTATTTTTGTTTTGGTTTTGTTTTTTTTTTTAATAATCTTTGATGGAGGCATCTTTCTACTTTGTCCCTTTGAAGCTCAAATTTTATCCTTGGGATACTTGAAAATATCAGTCTGACCAAGCTTGAATTCTAAATTTTTCTAAGAAAAACACATATTTTTTTTTTCTTTTTAGTGTTTTCCAAAAGAGAGTCTGTGCAGCAAAAGATAAGTATTATCTCTTCGTTTTCTCTCTTTAGAGATAATGCTGGGACCTAGGAATACCAGCGCACTTAGTGATCTGCTTTTATACAGTAATGTGTATCAGACTATTCAGATCTTTTCCTATGAGAAAACTACACACTCACAATTTTCTTGGTAGAAATAAACATAATAAATCATATAATTGAAGATTTTCAAATCCATTATGGAGACGTGTTTTGTGGGGGGTTTATGTTTGTTTTTTGTTTGGTTGCTTGGTTGGTTTGGTGTGTGGTTTTTTTGTTGTTATTTTTTTTTGGACTGGACTGAATTGCTATTCAGAATTAAACTCAACTGGAGGTTAAGAAAAGGACACCTGGGTGTCCTTTATGATGAATAAAGTTACAAAAGGTAATAAATAAAACATGCCATCACTAACCATCACTGGAGACAGCTGGGGCTTTTATCTGCACTGTAATGAAATACTTAACCAGTGAACATATGTGATACTTGAAAAAGTGACCTTTGCTAAGCAACAGGATTTTTGTCCTCAATCTCTAGAAAAAATGAAAAAGTGCTTTATGGAATCTTATAATTTTTTTGGTTTCATTAAAGCTTCTTTGGTTGTTTCTTACAATCTATTGCAATAGTGATGAAATACAGAAGAGTGACAGCCTCAGAGATTGATGGCTCTGTTTACCTACGCAGCTGGCAAAGCACCTCCATTGCACTGGACAAACCAACATACTTTAGCAGTGTCCTGAAGGGCTCGTCTCTAGTGAAGAGAAACTAGCTCAATCCACATTGTTTGTAGTTTTCTGTCTCCCTGAAAAAAACACCAGCCCTAGAGCCAGCAGGGTATTTTGATGAATGACCACTCATATTTGGATTAAACCCACCAAATGCGTTTTATTTAGTGAAGCCAACAGATGAGTAATGAATTTTGGATGCTACTAAACCAAGACAAATGAGAATAGATGAATTAGACCTGTAAAATTATATAGAACATCAATAGTCCCTTGGTACCATCTAGTGCCATCATCTACCAGTTGCCCTTACTAC
The DNA here is from genome assembly GCA_008658365.1 of Alca torda. Taxonomy (NCBI): domain Eukaryota; kingdom Metazoa; phylum Chordata; class Aves; order Charadriiformes; family Alcidae; genus Alca; species Alca torda. The sequence goes on from CM018077.1 coordinate 161,501,966, forward strand.
AAATTTACTTTAGCAGAATAAGAACGTTGCTGTATGATGAAGAATGGGGGCAATAAAGAGTGGTAGCAGAATATTAGAAAGCAGTAACAATTTACAGAAATACCTTCAAGCTGCCAGCAGGTGCTGAGAGTTATGGCTTATCAATGGTTCAGATTCTGCTCCATATACTGTTGGTGGCGATCCAGGAAGCCAGTGAAGTTATCCATTACCGGTGCAGAGATCCACACAGAATTAAAAAAAAATAATCTTAATGTTTATTAAAGATGGGATGTTGTGGTTCAGGATGAGTTTTGAAGATTGACATTCATCCCTTTGCCCAAAAGGCATAGTTTAAAATTCCAATGAATGCTGTAACCGAAACCACTAGACCCTTTAACTCCACACCCATTCAGGTTACCTTAGCGTGTTTATCTGCTGTGCCTGTTGAAGTGAAACATTGGACGGAATCATTGAGGAATCATGCTAGGATACCTTGTTTTAGGGCTTCCTCTGTTGCTTTTACATCTGTTATCACATTCTACAACGCTCTTGGTGACAGTTTCCACCTTACGCTCTCCTTTTTGTCCCGGGCATTTGTGCTCCATGAAAAGTGCAGCTCTTGAGGACACGCAGCTTCATTTCCCTTCTTTCTTTTCTTATCAGCAGTGAAATAGTTCAAAATGGCAACAATGCATCAAGGCATTGATGTAAATACATCAATAGTCAGTCAACATCTCCTTGAAGTGAATGGGAAAGTTTATGTTCTTCTAAAGCAGTTTTCCATGACTCTGCAGACTCAGGTGTTCTCTCCTCGTTTCGGGTATCTTGGCCTCGATGATAAAGATGACAAGTCCAGAGTGACAAGCCCACCCTACGATACCTTTTCTAGTTCAAACTATAATCCAGCATGTTAGAAGTCTCCAGGTTTTAAAAACAATCTTGGTCGTCTTCTTTTTTCTCTCTAAAAGGTGCCTTTTCTTCCTCATAAACCTCTAGTTCTCTTAAGGGAGGCATGGTACTGACCTCATGCAGCAATGATTACCTAAATATATATGCCTCTAACCAGCAATAGAAATATAACAAATGAGTACCAGCTGAAACCATAACCCCCAGCCTCCCCTGGGATATACCAAGTTTCTTAATGAGAGAAACAATAACCATTCCAGTCCTGAGAGAGCTGAAGATAAATGACTGTCCGCTGTTGATATTTTGATCTATAGGACAAATATGGTGTTTCTGTTGAGAGTGTTTATATAAAGCCAGCTGAAATTCATAGGCTGTGTTCTTTGTAGGTAAATCCACTCGATTTCACTAGTAGAAAAAAAGCAGAAATATGTTTTTAACTCAATACTTTCCCCAGGCTCAAAAAGGACCTTTTTATTTTTCTTCTTTCTTGCCTTTTTTTTTTTTTTTTTTTTTCTCTCTATTTTCTTTTGAAAAAAAGGAACACCTAATGAGTGGAACAATACTTGGAAAGTCAGGTTAAAAAATTCACAGCTTTCTCTTAAACTGTCCTTTCGACAGACACATACAAAAGATATGAAGATGTTCTTTAAGGTCAACAAAATATTTTAGCAGAAGAAAAAAGACACCTGTAAAGAGACAGATTCTAATGGATCTTAGAGATAGAATTACAGTAATATTTCCCAGTATTTCCAGTAATATTGCCATTTTTTCCTTCAGCTTTTAGACTGTATTGTCATACTCTGTGATGTAACATCATTATATCATATAAAGACCGTACATCATACTTACTTTAATTAACCCGGACAACTCATTTCTGTCTGATGGCAAGTTTCTTGGTGGCTAGGATAGTTTAAAAAAAAAAAAAAAAAAAAAAAAAAGAGAACTCTTCTCTTGAACAGAGCATCATGACATTACTGATATACTTCTGTTGTGGTTTAATCCGGTAGGCAACCAAGTACCACGCAGCTGCTCACTCACTCCCCCCTGGTGGGATGGGGGAGAGAATCAGAAGGGTAAAAGCGAGAAAACTTGTGGGTTGAGATAAAGACAGTTTAATAGGTAAAGAAAAAGCTGTGCACACAAGCAAAGCAATATAAGGAATTAACTCACTTCTTCCCACCATCGGGCAGGTGTTCAGCCATCTCCAGGAAAGCAGGGCTCCACCACACATAATGGTTACTTGGGAAGACAAACACCATCACTCCGAATGTCCCCCCTTTTCTTCTTCTTTCCCCAGCCTTTTGTTGCTGAGTATGACATCGTATGGTATGTAATATCCCATTGGTCAGTTGGGGTCAGCTGTCACAGCTGTGTCATCTCCCAACGTTTTGCGCATCCCCAGCCTACTAGCTGGTGGTGTGGTGTGAAAACAGAAAAGGTCTTGACTCTGTGTAAGAACTGCTCAGCAATAATCAAAATATCCCTGTGTTATCAGCACTGTTTTCAACCCAAAACCAAAACATAGTCCCATACAATGGAAAAAAATAACTCTAAGCCAATCAAAACCAGCACAACTTCAAAATATAGCTAACTTTTAAGTTTAGTTACTCCAAAAAGGTATGCTAAGTCACACCTATTCACAAAATGCAGACTGGCACCATCTAAATGTATGCAGCCAAAGACAACCAGGAAAATTATGAGGATGGCTTTGGCAAAGAGGCCGAAATCAGGCAAAATTGATGAAAGAAAAATCCATCCAACCCTACACAAAACCAGACCCATTGGACCAGGAAGCCAAAGGAGGCTGAGATAACTCTGCGGAGTTATCATCTCTGCTTGTCCCCCTCTTATAATCCTCCATGGAAATACACTGCTAGGCACTGTTGGACACATGATATAAGGTGGAGATTGCTGTGTCCCAACTTGACTGTTCTTTTATTCTTGTCTTAATGTTCATATGGGACTTCCTCTACGTCATAGAATCATAGAATCACAGAATGGTTTGGGTTGGAAGGGACCTTAAAGGTCATCTAGTTCCAACCCCCCTGCCATGGGCAGAGACACCTCCCACTAGACCAGGTTGCTCAAAGCCCCATCCAGCCTGGCCTTGAACACTTCCAGGCATGGGGCATCCACAACCTCCCTGCCAACCATCCCAAAGATAAGCAGACTCTAAGGAAAGTTTCTGAGTACCAGAAATACCAAATTGTTTAAGCAAAAATTTAATTGAGAACTTAGTTCATCTGCAGTACCTTAGTTCATTCTGTGTACCTAATGTGATTGATGGAGAACATATCTTCTACAGAGGACAGTTCCTGCTCTTCTGTCTGTTCTTTGGAGCTGTTGACTTTGACTAAAAGGGTTTCCCGTGACAGCTAAAACACTAAGTCAGGCAGCCCACGTAGATGTGGCAGGTCCTCAGCTGGGACCTGTAGAAATAAATTGAGATGTAGTATTAGACAACGTCAAGACTGTGGAAACAGTGCACCTTGCTTCCTGAAAATCAATAGATAGTTTCTGTTACAAAAAAAGGGAAAAGCATCATGACGTTCCTTGTATAAACATCACATTGCTTTGCAAACACAGTTGATAGGTCTTGCCATCAAAAAAAATACCAAAAAGTATGTGGATACTGGGAACAACCAAAACACTGCAGTGCATTGCAGAGTCTGGATTACAACATAGGAGTTTTCTAATGCCTTCTCACCACCCCAAATCGTTTTGGGCTTTCTGGTTATTATTCATACCCTTGATATAGCTTTTTGTCCTAAGAAACCTGTCAAAGGGCTTCAGTGCTGAAAAGTGGCATTTATGAAGAAGAATGAAAAAGATTGTCTTCACCCACCTTATGGAAACATTGACCACTTCTCTGTCATCTTTGGGGAACAGAAGCATGACACCAGAGAACAGATTTAAAGGGTCAAAGCAAAGAAGAAGACACATCATATTTTCACAGTGGCACATCACATTTTTCTTGACAACCGTATTTTTAGTGCCCTCCTATCCCATTCCACTTCTCACTCACATCTCTCCGTCCCCAAATTTCAAATCCTTGCTCACTTGGGGTCAATTTATCCTGCAGAGTTCTGCCTCCAACATCTGAACTTTATAACATCTTTCTTTCCAGATTTTCCCTCTATGAAGCTCAGATGTCAAGGTTTGTTAAGCAGCAAAATTGACAGGGACTTTAACAGTTGTGCTTAGTTTTGTGATAGGTCCATTAAAATCAAAGGGAAAAAAAATACTAAGAGAAAGAGAAGTTTTCTTTACAAAACTTTATTTTATAAAACCACTGTAGCACAGCATTTGTTACATATAATGCAAAAACAGTGAGGTTAAACCGGTAACGGAGTGTATGAGGCAAATTAGGTCTTCATTATACACAAGCAATAGCCGCGTGGTCAAGGAAGAAACACTAAAGGACTTTCACCAACACTGCTGGGACTTTTGTGGCTTACTAACTAAATTGCCTCTCTTTCTTCCGATCTCACAACCCACTCCAGGGTTTTACCTCACCTGCAATCATCCCTTCAGACCTGCTGACATGGCCCAGCCAGTTTCCCTAGTTTATATGTTTTTGTATTGTACTTATTGGCTGTGATACAGACCAATAAGAGACCATTCTCTCACTCCAACCTCCTGCCTCCGTGTAACTTATAATTGGGTTGTGGCTGGGGAACATTAACTCTACAAAGGTGTATGGAAATGTTTTCTCTGACTGGTGAACTGGGAGATTTTATTGTCATGATTACTATCTTGCTTTTCTATTCTTAGCTCCAGTTCTTGACTTTAGTGCCTGCCATATCTCAAGAGGTTTTGCAGAGACAGAAGTAATTTTCTGGAGAATGTGAAAGTTTCCATGTGATACAAAGTATGAAAAGGGAGCATGGTCAAGTGAATAACAAATCAGGGGATGAATCAAAGACTGCTAAAACCAAGAGGAACATTATTATTAACTGCAGGGGGGTTGGGTCCTGGGAGGCAGACTATATCTTACAAAGTCACTGCTTAGTGTAGGGGGCAAAAATGTAAAAATATCACAGTTGTTTGTGAAGAACTATGTTTAATAATACGTGGGAAGGGCTGCTGAGAGCAGGAGAGCAGCATATTACTCAGTTCTTCTCTAACGTGTTTTGGCGCTCTAGTTATACAGGGGTTTATTGGGAGACTGAATGCAATCCTTAATTCCTTTGGTATCAATACGGTCTGAGTCCAAATCAAACAATCCATAAAGCAGCGGTAAGCCTTTACTCCTGGTCAAGTTAGGAATTAATGAAATTGAAGCCAGTGCCAGGATTGCCACACTCGGCTGCATGTAAGGAGAAAGCTCTGCTCCCAAATTGTGCATCTGTGTTTTTGATTGGACAGATCAGACCACTAATTATACTATGATGAGCTTGGGGGAAATCCATGGGAGACTGTGGACAGAATGGTGGAAGGGAAAAAAAATGACTGTTGCATAATACCCTTTTCCAGAGAGATGACTTTTCAAACCTTTCCAAACCTCCTCCCCGCTCCAACCCTCACTGGATCATCTTCCAAACCCTTATCCCCTCTCGCCATCCCCTCTCTGCAGTTTTACCTGTATTTCTTGGAGGCCTGGCACCATTCCCCTGTCCTTTCCCTGGTATTCCACCAGCTCATACACATACGTACAGTGCCCTTAAGGGCTGGAAATGAGGATGAGGATTCCAGAAGGTGTGAGGCAGGTATTCTGCCTTTTGGGGCCAACTCACAGCGATCTTTTTGCCACAACTGAGACAACAATGCACCTTCTAATTCAATTACAAACTTTTGCTTCCCCACATCAGCAAATCTGAGGAAAAAGAAAAAAACTCCCACACATTACTCATCAGTGAAGCAGAAAAAATCAAATTATTTTATAGACGATGATTCACCAGTTGTGGAAGATAATAGTATACGATGGTGATATGAGGTTCAGCGTGGCTTTTTGGTGCTTCAGTGCTGTCCTTCCGTCTTTGGAAACTGCCCTTGCCCTTTAGAAGAAAGTAAAATACAAGGCTTGATGAATGGTGTAGTTAAGATAAAGGCAGAAATGTTTACTTCAAATAGAAAGCCGAAAAATGTGAAGCGAAATCCTTCCTTTCATCATGGTTGTTCTTCAGCTTCTTATACAAGAGAAATCTTGAAGATTTTTAGCCTGGGAACACTACATGTATTTTGAAGAGTAGTTATTGACTGGCAGGAAAATATGATAGGTCTCTGTCATGTTTTAAAACACAGATAGGTTGGTGATATTTGCTGCCATTTCTCAGTAAGATAAAGATTAGGAACTGACTTCTGTTCATGTGGGGCCAGACTTGGCCCTGTTTACACCTGGGATCTAACTGGCTTGTAAGAACCATACACATTAACAGAAAAACTAACAGCAGTTTCCACCGCAAACTTCCTTTTATCCGCCTCCAAACATGGAAAAAAATAAAGCTGTTTGTCTTTACTAGGTGTTCATGACATGTCAATTCTTTTCAGCCACTGCTCAGTTTTCTCCACATAGACGTATCTGCTATCTAAGAGTTGTCTTAGTAAGTCTTTTCATACCATCCAGTACTAGAGTTTTGTGACTGTACCCCATGGATATTATTTCTCTGACTTCATCTACTGCAAAGCTCTTTATAGACGGACAGGCTGGAGGGTTGGGTGGAGAGAAACCTTATGAAATTCAATAAGGGCAAGTGTAGGGTGCTGCACCTGGGGAGGAATAACCCCATGCACGAGGACAGGTTGGGGGCTGACCTGCTGGAGAGCAACTCTGTGGAAAGAGACCTGGGAGTCCTGGTGGACAACAGGATGACCATGAGTCAGCAATGTGCCCTTGTGGCCAAGAATGGCATCCTGAGGTGCATCAAGAAGAGCATGGCAAGCAGGTCAAGGGAGATCAACCTCACCCTCTACTCTGCCTTGGTGAGGCCGCATCTGGAGTACTGTGTCCAGTTCTGGGCTCCCCGGTTCAAGAAGGACAGGGAAATGCTGGAGAGGGTGCAGCAAAGGGCTACAAAGATGATTATGGGATTGGAACACCTCTCTTATGAAGAAAGGCTGAAAGATTTGGGTCTCTTCAGTCTGGAAAAAAGACGGCTGAGGGGGGACCTTATCAACACTTATAAATACTTAAAGGGTGGGTGTCAGGAGGATGGGGCCAGGCTCTTTTCAGTGGTGTCCAGCATCAGGAGAAGAGGTAATAGGCACAAACTTGAACGTAGGAAGTTCCACCTAAACAGGAGGAGGAACTTCTTTCCTTTTAGAATGGCAGAGCCCTGGAACGAGCCACCCGGAGAGGTGGTAGAGTCTTCTCTGGAGACATTCCAAACCCGCCTGGACACATTCCTGTGCAACCTGCTCTGGGTGACCCTGCTGTGGCAGGGGGGTTGGACTAGATGATTTCCAGAGGTCCCTTCCAACCCCTATCATTTGAAGCAAAGTAAAGTAAAATAAAAATAACAAAATTTTCTGATCTTTGAGTAATATATAAAGCCATTTATGAATCCTCTAATTGCCTTAAGGAATGGAGAGTGACTGTTCTTCAGTTTTTACATTGTTCTTGTGTTTTCTCCTTTGAGGGCCATAAATATTGCAAAGAACCTGGAAACATCTACAAAGGTTGCCTTTTGCCTTGCTTGGCTACGTCTGTGGAGTATTTTATTCCATTTTATGTCAAATGAAGATGCAGGCTCAGAAGGTTAGTAACACTTAAAAGCATAGGAAATATCAATATGGGATTTGGAAAAGCGGGAAGAAACCGCCCTGATGAAACTTTATAGCCCACTGGAGAGCGGTTTTGTATCAGAGGATTGTGAAGGGAAGCTCAGCCTAGACTCACCCCACCTAACTGAGGCTCTAAACTTTGAACACAGCAACCCTTGGGAAACATAAGTGTCTCTGAAGGGTAGTACAGCCTATCCCAAGATCTCTTTCCACTGACTGTAAAAGGAGCTGAAAGTGGCTGTGCTCATTTTTTAGATGCTTAAAGGAAGGTGAAGCAAATCTGGGCTCAGCAGCGAATCCAACTTACGTGTAAAGAAAACGAGCTCTAAAACCACCTTGTGGGTTGAAGAATTGCTGAGTCTGATCTGAATGTGCAGGACTAGAGGATCCTGGCACAGGCTTTCCAGTACTTAGCAATGCTGCTGAGCGTGTCAGAAACACCCCAGTAGAAACATAAAGCAAGGAAAGAAAAGGGAAAGGATGATGCAATCACAGACTTCTCTGGTGTTTTCCTACCTGCTGCTGTCAAAAGTGTCGGTCACCACTGCATGCTTCTGCATTCTGTTAACTGCCTGTTTGCCATGCATTACAAAAGCTGTTCCAGTATGTCAACATACTCTATGAGGTTCTTTTTTGTTGTTGTTTCTTTATCTAGTGTGACAGCAAGCTGGCTACTAGGAAGTTAGTACCACAGCTAGGCAAATGATTGCAGTAATCACTCCTGGGGTCCTTCTCTCAGCAAACACCTTTCATGATCTCTCATCCATGCATTATCTTCATCCAGCATCAGCTGGACTAGGCAGAGTCCCCTGTGCTCTCCAGCTTGTCTCTACGTGCGCTTCCTTCCTCCTCCAGGGTTAACGTCCTGCAGTGATGTTACTACACAAAACATAGAAGTGGCCTATGCAGCTACACGACCACATTCACACTCCGTAGAGTCTGTAAACCGCGCTCTCAAACACACCTCCCATCTATTCCCTGAGTCACACAGTGCCTGAACAGTTGCTCTGGGGGTAACATGCGCTGAGCTTATGTATGCACTGTCCCAGCAGGTTTTCCTCATGTCTCCTTCTTAAGCAAATTTTAATTTGCGCTCCCATGCTTGCATCTTTCTCTTCCAAGAAATTTCTCATGGCTTCTCCGCACATTAACGTGCCCATTTTGTTATGCTCAATACACATCTTTTCTTCCTCTGGTAGTAGTGTCTCATTTAATGCTCGAGTTTATCCAGTGGATGTCTGCTACAGAGTCTTTCATGTCTACAAGCTCTGAGAATAAAGGAGGGAAAAAGAGGCTCTACCTTCTCCTGTCATGAATTTTCTGGCTTTTTTCCCTGGGGGAAAAAAAAAAAAAAAAAAAAGAAAAAAAAGCCCAGCACAGGAATGAATCATTATAGCCTACTGTACTGGTGTTATTCCTGGGTGGAGAAAGATTACACAGGTTGTTGAGTAAAGCAAGCAGGCAGAAGTTGCAATAAGAAAATGGAAAATTCAAACAAAATATTCTGAAAAGTGATTTCAACTGCAGCACTGAGGAATTTCCTCGGGCAGTTGGTGAGGCTCCCTTGCTGGAGGTGCTTGGAAAGAAAATTCTTTTTAATACGTATACAAGTTAGGTGAAAGGGACTCCACCACTTAGTTGGCATTAAGGTGATGGTGACAAGCTCCCACACTCCTGACCTCCACCAAGCTATTTTGATTCTATAAAACCCTTTAGGAGAAAAAGTTGTTTTCCCCTCTAGGATTGCAAGGCCTTTAAATGCAGGTTTTAATGATCCTATTGACTTAGCCAAAAAACTGGAAATGCATGTTCTCAAGGTTTAGAGCCTGCCATTCAGAATAGCCAATTGATGAGTTTCAGCTGATTTCAAGTAGCAACGCAGCTGAAAGGGAAAGTGTGACTCAGGCTGATGTGTTAATTCTATATTGTACATCACCATATAAGTAATAGAAGTCTTAATCATGTTATTCATGTTTCATTACCTCTCCAAAGAGCCACTCATTGCTGCCTAAAGCCTGCACCAGCTGGAAGGCTGGTATACTGGGGTACAGTGAGGTCAAGAGACCTTTGTTAGTCCAGACAGGAGACGGACACAGGATTGGGACATGGAATGTCATATCATCAACCATGTACTCCAAAAGTCTTCTGATTTCATATTCAGCTTGGAAACTTCATTTTTTATAAGGAGACAATGAGTATGGACAGCATCGCTGGGATTGCTTCCGGCTCTGCTTTCTTGCTTCCAGTTTTGTTCTGTGTTGTTTTCTGTTTCCTCACATGTGCATTGGCAAATCACAGATGGGTGCCACACGTATTCATTAAGTAGCTTCACTGATACACTTTTTTAAAACTTCAAGAAATTAGAGATCCTGACCATCAGAGCTGATAGGAGAAAGTGCAGCATCAGTAGCTGACTATGGGACTAGAAGCAGTGAATCTGGGTATCTCAAAATGTCTAAATACAGGATCTAAGCACTTATAAAAACAATCAGGTGTTTTAGAAATATTCAAGTGTATATATGCATCAATCTGCTTTTAATGGCATCTCGTCTCTTTATTTGTCTATCCCTTCCCTTATTTGTCATGTCGATCTTGTGGTTCATTGAGCTTCTGTAACCCTGAACATCTTGCAAAAGCTACCAATTACCTGAGGTCATGTCTATAACCTGTTCAATAATATATGTACAAATATCTCTCTCCTTCCTTCTCTTTGGCAGTTTTTCTCCCTCATCTGTGCCTTAAATCAATGCAATTTCCTAACATATTTTAAGAAGTTACGTTCCCTCCACCAAATATTTCTGTTTTACTTTGGACACCTTGAGAATTCCATAAACAAGAGCAATACATTCATGAAGTGTGGAAATCCAAAAGACTTCTCTGATGTTTTTTTTTTTTTTTCCCTGATGCTTATGGTGCTCTGACATCTAAACCTCAATGGATTTTATTTTAATACAGCATCCATCTTATAACTGAAGTAGTTATATTCTGATACTGTGTAGTTTAAAGTATTAATTTTCAATAGGGCTTATTTCTGGTTCTTCAACTCTTCCACTGCAGGGGTGAAAGAATGTCACTTTTAACATTTACAATGGTCTTAGAAAGAAAGAAAGAAAGAAAGAAAGAAAGAAAGAAAGAAAGAAAGAAAGAAAGAAAGAAAGAAAGAAAGAAAGAAAGAAAGAAAGAAAGAAAGAAAAAGGAAGGAAGGAAGGAAGGAAGGAGAGGAGAGGAGAGGAGAGGAGAGGAGAGGAGAGGAGAGGAGAGGAGAGGAGAGGAGAGGAGAGGAGAGGAGAGGAGAGGAGAGGAGAGGAGAGGAGAGGAGCAAGCCAAAGAAAGAGGAAGGAAGGAAGGAAGGAAGGAAGGAAGGAAGGAAGGAAGGAAGGAAGGAAGGAAGGAAGGAAGGAAGGAAGGAAGGAAGGAAGGAAGGATCTCTAATGAAATTAGTACAGTAAATATTTTAAATACTCATTTTCCCACACATTTTCCTGAAACCTCACCACAGGGGCTTCCCTGCCTTGTTTATATCAACCAAAGAGCCTAAGATGTCCAACTTTGTGACAGGTCTTTATTTCATTTATACATTTGCTTATAGTTGCTTGCTATAATAGCTAGGGATTTTGGCATCGGTCATAACTCTGTTTCACAAGGTTACAAAGCAGCAATGACTTATCTTCTTTCCTAAATGGCATCTGATACTCTTAAAACTGATCTTTGAGTCACTGACAGCATCCAAGGATCAGGAATCCCTGACTTTTATTGTGAAACTCATTGATTTCTGCTATTACTGTGTATAATCACCAACCAAATTACCACTCATCATCAAGTTTAATTTGTCTGCTTTCCATGGCAAGGTGAGCTGGACTTGGTCCACTGTTCAAAGCAAATGATAAATTCTAGAATCTGTGATATAAAGAAGAAGCCAATTAAACTACCTTATTACATTTTACTAAGCTGCTCCAGACCAATTATAACCATATTTCTTTGTGGTCTAATTAGGTTCAACTCAGTTCCACAGTGTGGAAGCCCATAATGAGTGAACACATGAGAAACACAGCTCAGACTCCATGTGAGGGATCATTAATATGCTCTGGGCTGCTGCTTTGGAAGAGGCTGCACCTAATTACGTGGGTTAATGCACTTAAACTAAATGGATGAATTGCAGCCGTTTCCAGTGTTTCAAGGCCCCTTAGACTGACAGAACTGTAGATTAATAAGTTGTCAGAGAGTGATCTGTTGACCTGCCCCATCGTTCTTCACTTTCACTCCATATGCTCTTAGAGGCATGAAATTCTAAAGTGGAGAAATGTGCCAATCACTGCCATTTCCATTTTGTTGTGCTCTCTGACATTTGCCTAAGAAATGATCAGAATTGGTGAACAGCAAAATACAATGCCTGATATGTCCAATACCTTCCGTTGACTTTGGATCAAAACACACCAGGCACAGGAGATAACTGATGCCTTGTTAGCACAAAACATCTTAGATAACTGACCGAACTCCTTTCAGCTAGCAGCGGCTGTCTAAAAGTCAGGCATATAGTCTAAAGCTCCTGTTTAGGATATCCATTTAGCCAACTGAAAGTATAAGTCATGCAGACTAGGCAAGTTATCCAAGCCTAAAATAAAAGGCCAAGTCAGCTGGGCCTATTCACACCATCAAAGAGACAACTTAGGGAGTGTATAACAGAGGCTGCAAAATCATGATAGGATGGAAAGGGTGTATTGAAAAAGATTGTTAACTACCTTTTTTGATGGAATAAAAGAAAGATATCAAATTACATGAGTAGGAGACAGGTTTACCTTCCTGACAAAAAAAAAAAAAAAAAAAAAAAAGGGGGTTGTGTTTTGGGGTTTTTTTTGCTCATTTGGTAGTAGACCTTTGAAACTCCTTTGCAAGCCACACAGTGATCAAGAAATCCCCTTAATGGAAAAAAATAAGAATGGAGACTGAGAGATTATTAGGAAGGAAGCATCATAGGTACTTTTTCTGTCCCCTAGGTGATTGTTTATGGCCAATGTTGGCGACAGAATATCAGGTGATAGGGACCGTTGAGATTAGTCAGAAGAACTGTTTTTATGTCCTGTCTTGCAGGGATGAAGACATTGAATGCTCCTTAGGACTTCCTTCTGGTTAGATTAAACAGCCATCTTCCCACCACAGTAGATCTATTTACCCCGAAAATGTTTTCACATGTATCGTAAAAGGGGCCCAAAAGTCAAAAAGATTGTTGAGCAGTAGTTTGTAGGTACAACAGCATCAATTTTGACACCAATATCCTTTTATAGACCTAGCTTTGGGGAACAGTCCACATTTGCAAAGATCTCAGATACGAGACATTTCACTGGCTTCTGAATGGCTTGTCTAAGTGACAGCAAGAAACATGCCAAATAGGTTTGTTTCTCATTTTCACACTTGTCCTTAAGGCACTAGAGACAAAAACTGCTTCCTATTCCACTCCTGAGTAAGAAGACCTGACAACCTAATAATTGAATTGCGTACTTAGCTCACTGTTTTTCTGATGTGCCCCTGTCTAATTTATTTATTATCAGGATCTTTTTAACTTTTCTTCTGCTGTTGCCAGCATGCTCTAGCTCCTCATAATACCCATAAAAAAAGGTTTTATTAGAATTTTCCCCTGTCATATCGTGTTCTCATATTAACCCTCTACCCCACAGTGGATTGCAGAATCTGCCCAAATTAAACTGTGCGTTGGAAAGCTTTGAGCTTTATGTCTCTGCCTGTGATATTTTAAAGAATAAAAAAAAATATGCCAGTAAAGGGAAAAACTATGGCCAAGTGCAATGTTCTGCACTTGGCTTGGGACAACCACCTGTATCAATACAGACTGGGTGGAGAATGAACTGAGAGAAGCTTTGAGGAGAAGGACTTGGTGATGTTGGTTGATGAGAAGCTCAACATGAGCCAGCAATGTGCACTTGCAGCCCAGAAAACCAACCACATCCTGGGCTGTATCAAAAGCAGCGTGGCCAGCAGGTCGAGGGAGGGGATTCTACCCCTCTACTCCACTCTGATGAGACCTCACCTGCAGTTCTGTGTCCAGCTCTGGGGACTCCAACATAAGAAAGAGATGGACCTGTTGGAGAAAGTCCAGAGGAGGCCATGAAGATGATCAGAGGGCTGGAGCACCTCTGCGATGAGGACAGGCTGAGGGAGTTGGGGTTGTTCAGGGGGGATAAGACTCCAGGCAGACCTCATTGAGACCTTTCAATATGCAAAGGGAGCTTGTAAGAAAGACAGAGAACGACTTTTTACCAGGGCTTGTAGCAACAGAACAAGAGACAGTGTTTTTAAACTGAAAGAGGGTAAATTCAGTTTGGACATATGGAAAAAATTTTTACGTTGAGGATGGCGAAACACTGGCCCAGGTTGTCCAGAGAACTTGTGGATGTCCCATCATTGTCAGTGCTCAAGGCCAGGTCGGATGGGGCTTTGAGCAACCTGGTCTAGTGGGAGGTGTCCCTGCCCATGGCAGGGGAGTTGGACTAGATGATCCTTGAAGGTCCCTTCCAACCCAAACCATTCTCTGATTCTATGACTTAGTATGAGTACACCGTTTTATAGAAACCTTAGTGAATAGTGTCTTTTTTGAAACAGCGTTTGCCATTATAACCAAGTCTATAATACACAACAGGAGGGAGTATGTCTATGTTGCCACGTGGAGGTTTCATGCTTGGTCTAATCCAGGCAGCCTCTGTAGTTTCAGCAGAGAAATACTTCACCTGGGTCATCGGTGCCAAATCCATCTGCTGTATAACCTGGCTCATTGAAAGCTCCGTCAGTCTGTCTCTGCACTGCATCATACCAATGAGGTAATCACTGAGCTTCTAATGAATGGGATTAACAAATGGGCAAGGATTGTTTGTTCTGGATCCCTTGTTCAAATGCAGCTCCAGGCTCTCAAAATATTTGCTTGCAATCAGCTACGAACTGGGTTCTTTTCAGCTCTTACTAACTAGATGAAAATCATTTTCATCACTATAGGATTTGCCATATTTGCTGATAGAGGCAGCCTACAGTTTGTAATGGCTATAAGTAGGGAGCTCTATTGCAGAAGTAAACTCTCTCTGTAGTAAGGTAAAGTAGTAGGTATCATAATTTGTAATTTCATGGCAGTACTAAGCTTGGGTGGAAAAAAAGAGTAACTTCTATTAATTAGCTTTCCTTAAAAGCAACTTTTGAATATTTAATATTACATAAAATTCTAGTTGTGTAGGTTTTGTAGGTCAGATCTAGACAAAAACCACGAGAAAGTCTGACTTTTGTTTCCTCACCCAACCTAACCGCATTGATTTAAGTTTTACAGTTTTGACCCTGAATGAGCTTAAGCACCTGCAGGATTTCTCTGAGCATTTTCTGTGCGCAACTTTTACTGATGAAAGACTGTGTCAGCTTTTTGGAAAGGAAGCATGTAATTGAAATCAGTGCAGGTGAGAGTCTAGTTTAGTATTTGTTATTCTTTTCTAAACCTTCATGGTAACCAAAAATCCATAACATATAGATGTAGCAGATTTTTCTTTCTTTTTTTTTTTTTTTTTTTCTGGACAGAAACATTTTTGTCAAAAGTTGTAACTTTTCACGAAGAATAAAAAACATTATTTTGTGAAATTCCCTTCAATAATTCCTATGATATTTTAATTAAAACCATTTTTGAAATGCTTTATTTACTGGAGGGAAACTGCATTTATGGTACACGGCACATTTAAAGAATTTAAGTGGCATTTTCAATCATGTTTTCAGCAGAAAATATTGTGGGTGAAAATGGAACAAAATCCCAAATGCTGGTTGCATTGAAACTTATGAAATGAAATTTAATGCAAAATTGACATTTTTCATGAGATGCCTTGCTTGATTCTTTTTTAACAGATTAAAGATCTTTTCCTTTTAAAAAAATGGTAACAATATGTTTTAATGTTTATTTCTCCTGCTCTTTCGCTAGTGTTTCTCATAAATACATGTGGTGTTCTATGCATACAATGGGATCAAATAAGCATCCAATTGACGTGTTTGTAAATAGCACACATAATTGTGAAATTACTTCGCTCAGATCTGGCAGAGCAAACTCTAAAGCAGCAGTGCACAGTATGAGAATCTGAGCTAGATTATTTTTAAAATGTACAAAAACAACAACAAAAAAGAATCAAACAAAACGTGTTGACTTTCATGGGCTCAAATGAGCAGAACTGGAGATAAAGGAGCATATTAAAAACACAAACAATAAAGATGAATTAACAGCTACGTATCTTACAGCACTCTGTATGCTAAATCTGGAGGCAAAGAAATAACATTCCCCAGATACACAGGGGACATTATTAAAATCTGTAACATAAGGGAAAACACGTCTGCAAAGAGGGGGAAAAAAATATTCACAATTATACTAACACACAGTATAAAACTTAGCTTTTCTGTCATACAATTAGTGTTTGTTGGCTATAGCAGTTTTAACATGACGTGATCAGTAAAGCAGACGTTGACGTAGGGCCTGAATGTGAAATGCTTTGAGAATCCATTCCACTTCACAGGGTGATCACAGGCTCTGCAAAAGCAAGAATAACCGGTAAGTATTCACAGGATTCCCAGAGACTTGCTGGTGTCAAGTTGTTACTGACGGAAGGGTGGCTACTCAAAGTTGTCCCAAAATGCACAGTCAAAACCTGGAGGATGATACACCTTGTTTTAAAAATATATTTTCTTGCAAAGTGGACTAAGTACAGAAGCTAGAGTGTGACATGGATGCACTTTGCAGGAGAGAATATATCTAAGAAATCGTAGTCTGTTTTCCACCTTTCCATGCAATGAAACCCTTAGACACTTCCTCTTGACAGGAAGGACTCACTATACCATGTGTAGATCTCTAAAACATGAAATGTTTACACTGTGTATGTAGACAGTTAATGGAAATAAAGAGGCATTTTTTTATGAAAGTGCACGTTTCTCTCCAATTACTGTAGGAGCAGCCTCTTAGGAAAGACATCAGCAGCAAGACAGCACCTCCAAGATAGACATCAGCACTATAGACTTCTGAGGTCAGTCAAATTGTATTTTTCCACTTACTACCCCACGAAGCAGGCCTGTGTGTTTGTAGTAAGCATCGCTATGAAAAATATAAACAAGTTTTTCTAGTGTTTGTGTTTATTCTACCTCTACTTCCTTAGTGAATATTGTTTGTCTATATATGCTGTGTAAGAAAATCTGGTTAAACTTGGTATCGAGGGAAAGGAAAGGGATGGAAAAATAGTCTGTTGTTATTATTGCACCCATAACTGAGAAAAATTTGATATATATATATATTTTTTTAATTACAGGTGAAAGCCTTAGAAGCACTCTTTGTTTTAATTATGCTTTACTGTAAACTAACAAGGTATGAAAATAGACCAGAGATCAGACAACCCCCTCCCTCAGAGCAACCAAATACATACCCACACACGTATTGTTATTTATGCCAACTATTGAAGTTGTTCAGAGTAAGATATCATTTACATAATCTTTTGAAATCAGATGTTAATTGTGTGCTGTAGTGCATATACAAAGCATAGAAGGCAGTTCCTGCCTTGCATTCACATAAATGCCATAAAAATCTATGTGAAATACTCTTCTTTAATGAGAGAGGGTATCCTTCTGAAGATGACATTAATCTCCGCTAATTTAAGGTGTAAGTATCGCCATCTGAGTGTAATGGCTCCTAGGCCCCAGGCTCCTATTACAGTAATTACACATCTAATCAATACAGCCAATGGATTTTTGGAGTGGGGGTCATTGGAACAAAGACATCGACTTCAGAATGACTTAAATTTCACTGGCTGATATTGACTAATTTCAACTACAAAGGTATCTTCAGGTTGACTTTCTCAGATGCAGAAATGTACACTGTGGACATCTAAATTTAGCTGCACACATTCAGTAGTAGAAGTCCTTTTAATATCACAACAGGATTTGCTGGAGTTACTCAGACAAGTGGAAAGGCACTGGAAAGGGGACGGACGCTACTAACCATATAACCCTTCCATCTGCTTTGGAACTATTCTCACTTCCCTGTCCATTTAATATTTCACCATCTTTTTTCAAAGAGGAAAGGCTGTAAGTAGAAAACTACCTGAAGGAAGGAAGATTTCTACAGGTGCCAATCACCAATATGTTCACTGCATGTGCAAACTGTATAATCACAGAATGGATGGGGTGGGAGGAGACTTCTGGAGAACATCTAGTCCAACCACCAGCTCAGAACAGGGTTAACTGAAGCAGGGTGATCAGGGCTGTGTCCAGTTGTATTTTGAACAGCTCCAAGGCTGGAGTCTCCACAACTTCTCTGGGCAACCTGTTTCCCTGTTTGATGACTCTTACAGTAAAAAATAATGTTTTCTTATGTTTTTTTAAAAAAAAATCATATATCTCAGGTTGTGTCCATTGCCTCTTGCCCTGTCAGTGGAAACCACTGAGGAGAGCCCGGTTCCATATTCTTTATACCTCCCCATCAGGTATTTCTATACCTTATAGATGGATAAAGATCCTTCTGAGCCTTTCTTACCCCAGTCTACAGTCCCAGCTCTCCCAGCCTCCCCTCATAAGTCATAGAATCATAGAATGGTTTTGGTTGGAAGGGACTTTAAAGATCACTTAGTTCCATCCCCCCTGCCATGGGCAGGGACACCTCCCACCAGACCAGGTTGCTCAAAGCCCCATCCAGCCTGGCCTTGAACACCTCCAGGGATGGGGCAGTCACAGCTTCTCTGAGCAACCTGGGCCAGTGTCTCACCACCCTCACAGGAAAGAATTTCTTCCTGCTATCCAATATAAATCTATCCTCCTCCATTTTGACACAATTAACCCTGGTCCTATCACTACATGCCCTTGCAAAAAGTCCCTTTCTGGCTTTTTTGTAGGCCCCCTTCAGATACTGGAAAGCTGCAATAAGGTCTCCCCGGAGCTTTTTCTTCTCCAGGCTGAACAACCCCAGCTCTCTCAGCCTGTCCTCATAGCAGAGGGGCTCCAGCCCTTCTCCAGCCCTTGGATTATCTTCACAGCCCTCCTGTGGACCCACTCCAACAGGTCCATGTCCTTCTTATGTTGGGGGCTCCAGAGCTGGACGCAGTACTCCAGGTGGGGTCTCACGAGAGCAGAGCAGAGGGGCAGAATCACCTGCCTTGACCTGCTGGCCATGCGTCTTTTGATGCAGCCCAGCATGCAGTTGGCTTTCTGGGATGCAAGCATACATTGATGGCCTATGTTGAGCTTCTCATCAACCAACACCCCCGTCCCTTAATCATCTTTGTGGTCCTTTGCTGGACTCATTCCAGTATGTCTATGTCTCTCTTTTGTCCTGGTGAGCCCAGCACTAGACACAGCACTCCAGATGTTTCTCACCAGTGCTGAGTAGAGGGAAAGGATCACCTCCCTTGACCTGCTGGAAACACCCTGCCCAAGCCATGTGTGTTAGCATCACAGAACTGCCAACTGGTTGTCTGTATTTCATAGCATTTTCCTCAGTGCGGTCTCATTCATGCCAAGCAACCAATGACAGTGTGATGAAAATGCAATCAATCAGTAAATGACAAATTCACGTCAATCACTAACAGAGGCCTGCCTTAAATAAGCTGGCCATGCTGCTTTATGATTAGTGTGTGGATGTGTGCATGTAAGCATGTGTATACACACATATGTGTAAGTGTGAGTGAGAGAGCTTATGTGTGAGCCCATGCATGCCTGTGTACAGGGGGAAGGAATGCAGTCTAATCAGATCCTCTGGACTTTGGACGGACTTCTTCTCCTAGGACTAGGACGAAGGGCACCATATGTTTGACATGAAAGCAGACGCTACTACCAACACAAGCCATTACTCTTGGCAGGCTCTGCAGCTACTGGGGATTATGAATCTTGATTTGCAGGCAGGGAAAATATTCAACGTTGCAAAAGCCATTTAGATTAGAAATAGATAATCTACAGACTTGGCTCTTGAGTGTAACAAGCGAGATTCTCCAGACTCAATCAAAATACAAGATATATTGGGCCAACAAACCAACAGACTTAATACATGTTTCTGGTTTTGTTGAGGATAAAAATGAGTTATTTTTCATTACTAAAAAAGGAGTTTGAGTTCAGTCATATGTTTAGCTTTTGATTAAAGAGGGGGTTTACTATTTGCTGTAGCAATAGTTATGCTGAGTCTAGTTCTAGTTATGGACTATACAGTCTTGTGTTAGCTACTATACAAATAAAGAACTAAATTGTAATCCCTAGGGAAAAAAAAAAAAAAAGAAGAAAATTGTGCTGGGGTAGATCTTTGGTGTTTTGTTTTTTGGTTTTTTTTTTGTTTGTTTGTTTGGTTGGTTTTTTGTTGTTGTTGTTTTTTTGTTTTTTTGTTTTTTTTTTTAATATATCTGGGGAACTTTACCAGTAGAAACCTGGTCATTTCTGTTACCTTTATAGTCAATGAAAGGAAACAGGCATACTTATCTTGATTTGTTTTTTCCATGCATAAAGAAAGGAAGGGGCAAACGAAAAAAAAAAAAAATCTCTGCTGGTACCAGGCTGATAAGATTACTCTCCTGTGCAGGCTAACAGACCTATTTACTGTGAACTGCAAAAGCAGACGGTAAAGAGCTGCTCCAGTTTTATGGTAGCTCTAAGTTGCAATAGGGACCTGAGCTATGGATCCATCCTACATCCCTCCTCGGCTTCAGAGAAACTTCTCTTACCCCTTTGGGGTTTACAGTGTAGAATCTACTCATTTATTTAGTCTAGCCTCTTCTGCCTGTGAATTAAAGAGCTAGTCTCATGGGAAGAAAAATTCTTCAGAATAATAAACCAATTTGATCCTACCTGCTGTTGTTTCGAATCAAGTGAGACCTCTGTCTTTCCTCTAAATAAATGTGATGACACATGTCACACTGTGTAAGTAAGTTCTGATGATACAACTTTTGACTTTTGCAAATTTACACAGATTTAAGGCTTTTTGATAGACATTAACCTCGATGAACTTTTCTGTTGGAGAAAGCTCATTCACATAATTTGTATGCTATTATTAATAGTAGTTGACCATTATATATGCAGAGATTTTTGGCTAATTGAACGATTCCTTGAAAGTGTGAAACAATGGTGTCTATTACAAGCTGACTGATATGACTTAAAGGAGGCACATGAAATTACCAAGTAGAAATCTGCATCACTGAAAGAGGAGAGCTGATCCAAAGGATGAAGAAATTAGGAAAGAATGAACGATGGATTTTGGTAGAGTGCTGAAAACCTGGACATGGAAACAGCTGTTTTGCAGCAGTTTTTTCCCCTTTGAACGTGTTACCACAGAGTGCTACCATCGTTGCTGATGGGCTCAGCCTTGGCCAGTGGCAGGTCCATCTTGGAGCCAGCTGGAGTTAGCTCTGTCAAGCACAGGGGAAACTTCTGTCATCATCTCACAGAAGGCACTCCTGTATCCCCCCCACTATGAAAACCTTGCCACGCAAACCCAATACAATTTGGTAGATATACTTTTCTTATATGTTCAGGATTCAACAGATCACCAGCTTTGAGCACCAAGATCAAATTTACCCCTACATCAGATAACCTTCCTCTACAGTTGGGGTGCGATTCATGACTTAACTCATTTGAACTGAACTCCTTCCACCTCTGATGGCGGGGAACGGTCTCAGAGGACCCATGTCTTCCATTTCTGATCACCTTGCTGACGGTTTCAACCTGAGCCTGATACAGTTACTCTGTTATATACATAAATTCTTAGCGATGCATTTTCAGGATAGGGAAAAAAAAAAAAAAACCACACAAAAAAAAATGGAAAAGAAGACAAAATTCACAATACTAAGAAAATCTGTGGTGTTTCCTGCCTCTTTGAAGCTGAAACTAATCAGATACCAGATTAGTCTGAGAATTGCATTACTGACATTGTGAACCTTCCAGACCTAAGTCTTTACCTGGGCCTTTGTTCAAAGGTACTGTATGATGATGAGATTTTGCCTTCAGCAAAGCCTGTTTTTTTATCAGTTAAAGTTATTCCTTCTTAAATAGTCCATCCCACTAATTTTCAAGGGAAGTAAATGATACCCACTTTTCATTATAGATATTTCAGACATTTCTCTAGTGCACAACTGCCCACAGCAGAAAAGCTCCTGTTCTTAGTCACACCGGCCATTTCTGCTTATACTAGAATTTTAACAGCAGCTTCTTAAAACACGACAGACCTAATAACCCAGGAGTCTTCTGTCAGAAAAAATGAGATAGCAGGGTGATGATATGCTCATGCAATATTGCTTCATATTCACTTAGTAATTTATTTCTCCTGTGTATTCTCCTAACTGCATCAATGGGGCCCAGAAACCACCTCTGATTCAACTTCACTGAAGTAATTTCTTTATCAGTTTAGAAATATGCCCCAGTAGAAATCCTGATCCTTTGGAAGTTTAGAGTACGTCTGGCCCTGACATCAACAGCTTCTAATTTGGCAGATGCAGATCATTGGTAACACAGGAGTTTCGTAAGCAAATATTGATGCAAGTACATGGGCATCTTTCAGGAACCATCACAAGTACATAGGTGTATTTTATGGATAACCTGAGTTGATTCTAAAGTAAAATTAAATCAAGAAATGAGACAATACTGGGAACAAAAACCTCAACAGCAACAGCAAATCCCAAGCCCATACCACAGGCGCTGTTTGATGGTCCGAGAATGATGTTGTCTCTGTAAGCCAGCTCCTTGGGATTCACTACACTAAAAGACATCCCAACCATTTTCCATCTTCATGCTAGAATATTGGCATGTGCCTAGTAGGATTTTACCTCCATGCATTTCTGTGTCTGAGCTATAAAGATTTGTCTTGGCAATGCATTCCCTATCAGTGTCACAATACTTGGCAAAGTTTTTAAGAAACAAGCAATTGATAAGGTCATGTAGACCTATAAAAAAGGTCTATAGCAGTGTCAGAATCTGCACCTAGGAGCCAAAGCTGCAGAGTATGACGTAATTATGGCAAGAAATATAATAGGCAATATTGCATTTCAGAACTGAATATTGGTAGCTGGACTTTGGGGATCGTGAGAAAATCCATTTCACAAATGTGGAATGTCCGGGTCTTGGGAGGTAATACAAAATGAATGAGATGGGAAGAGGGAAGGGGTAGCAGTAATTTTGCCCAACTTCTTAAAAAAAAAGGCTGTTACAGAAGTAACAAGACTACCTGCAGAAGGACTTTTAAATCATCTTATTCTGAATATATGCAACATCAGATAATGACATCACAAGCTCTACTCTGATTTCTACTCTACACAATCACTACTGATGGCAAGTGAACAGCAAATCTCAGTGGCATTGTCTTATCACAGTAACATAAGGGGAAAATCTCCTATTTATGAATGAACAGCCCTCATTTCTTCTCTCCTTATGGCTCACTGTGCGTGGCAAGAGTCGTGTATGATTGAAAAGTCATTACATAGTTCTTTAACAAGAAAATGTTTAATCCAAGACAGAGTTCCTTTTCAACCTCCAATAACTTATTATTATTAGTGTCATATAGTTGACATAAGCTCTGTATGCATTATTTTGAAGTTGTGTGAAGTGTAAAAATTGGGTTCTGACAAGTTTTTCCAGTAACTTCTTTCAGAAATCCCCAGCACAAACCTGAAGCACAAGCTTACAGGCTAATGTAATTTTGCCCAACCTCTTAAAAACAAGAGCTGCTGTAGAAGTAGCAAGACTACCTGTATAAGGATTTTTAGATTATCTGATATCAAATATGTGCACCAAAAACTTAAGGACATTTTGCTAGCTTTCTCTCTGTCCAGTTGTTTTGGTCCATAGCGCCTCAACACCTCCACCCGTTTATCACCTCCCCTTGACCATCAACTGTTAATCCTGATCTCACTGCAGATTCTTCACCACCTTATGTATGGGTTATCCCCATGTGTGTTGCTCCAGCCTAGGGTTCACCAAGACACTCACACAGTGTGACGGCTTTTCAGACCACTTGCAAAAGAAAAGGTAGGGAAAATGAAGATATGTCCAAAGCTGGCATATAGAAATATGTAAACAAGCAATCCCATTCTGTGAACAAGGTGAGCTTAAAGGTAGAAGTCCCTCATCCCTATACTAAAGCAAGTCAGGAGAGAGAAGCAACCCAAACCACTTAAAAATAAGGCCTTGCTTCTTCACAACTTACAGAAGATGCTTCCTCCAAAAATTGCGTACTCGTTTTCTCTTCATATTATCTTGTAGAAGCATTGTAGTCCTACTTCTCAAAAAAAGGTCCATGTTCCTTCATAACATTCCAATAACAAACTAAAGAAACTCTTCTGGAACCATCCTCTTCAGAAGAATGAAACACGGAAGAGTAAGCCTCAAGGTGCAGAAGGGTTATGACTTCATTTTCTTGCCTTGAAAAAAGGTTAAAATTGCCAGCAATGCGTGATCTAAATCTAAGTGACATTAAACAGATGGCACTGAATGACCAAGAAAATGACATTGGTCTTTCTCCATCCATGAGTTCACTTTGCACTTAAGGCTGCATTTACTTTCCTCAGCTACAAGATGCAGCCTTTTTCTCGCATCTCTCTATTTTTAAAAAAGCAATTTGAAGAGCTTTGGGAGTGGAGACATTGTTAGGTTAATAGTGAGAAATCCTGTTTCTCGTGAGGAGGATGAAAAGGAGAACATAGCACAGAGATGCTAGATTTGCTGGCATTTCAGGACAAGATGTTTCTTCCTGTTGCCACTCGGAACAAAAAGGTGAATGATTTTGTTCACCCTTTTGCAAGTGGTATGGTCGTCAGGCAAAGCCTGCTAGCAAAGAACAGCAGGGACAGTGCTCCCACTGCACCTATTTAATCAGACTTCTACAGTAATGGAGGTAATTTGAAAACGTTATCTTAAAAGATAGAGGCACCATCACTTACACAGACTATTTTTCTCCCTCTTACCTCACCTTCAGAGTGCTCCAAGGCAATCTGAACATTTTTTTTTTTTTTTTTTAAATATGCCTTAACCCCTGTGTCTTCAGGTGCAAGTTAACATTTGAGCCAGACAATACATGTCTCCATTCCCCAAACTTCATGGACAAGTGGCTAGAGTTATACTTGCCTTGAAACAGGCCACAACTCTTTTGGCCTGTGCAGTCACTGTCCATCTTTCCCTAGAAAGAAAGACAGGGCTCCCAGACTCACATTTGGCAACTCCTGCTGTGTGGAGGGAGGAAGGAAAGAGAAAATCAACTTTATGAATATGCTGAAATATTCTGGGAAGCACTCGGGATAACGCTGAAATGAGAGACATAAAACACTGGCCAAATAAGATACCATGTGCTGAGACTAATAGAGATTAGATAGCGGACCTAATGACTCACCAGTTTGCACGAACATGGCAAATCTTAAGTCCTTTCAGGAACATGCAGAATTACTGGCATTTGACTTTCAGCTCAGATTAACTATCAGGAAGAAAAATGCTGACTCAGATTACAATATGTCCGGTTGCAGGAAAAGACAATTTCAAGGAGATGGATGTTTAAGCACTAGAGTACGTAGCCAAGGCTGCCTAGCATGCAAATCACTCAGTACCCATTCAGCATATCATTATTTCACCATCTCTGAGGAACTGCCAAGAGACATGGGGAAATACCAGGCTTTTACCTTGCAGCAGCGTTTAACTACAGAGCAAGGAAATCAGGGCTGTAAAAGGAGACAGAAACCCTTAAATTCTCATTCATGTGTTAGTGGAAATGGAGCCGATAAACCCTAAAAAAACCCACAGAAGACAGACAACATGGTTAGCATTAAACTCCAGCTATTTCAGCTACGGGAGCAGGAACTGCATGCTCCATGTTTTGCTTAAAGGTAACTGGTGGAAGAATAAAACAGTTTGTGTGGAACTAGAGAAAATGAGAGTTGAAAAGCTCATCTGTCAGGAAAGAAAAACACAGTGAGACGCCGCGTACATTGCATAGTAGCGATGTTGTCTTACACACTAATGGATATTCCAGTGCATCGGCCCTGCAGATTTAAATGCAATGAACTGCATTTAATCTACCTCAGATTTATGCATTTATTCCTTTATTTTTAAAAGACTCTTTAACTATGAAGGGAGCAAGAATTATTTTAGCCGATGAGGACAGAGATAGAATGGATAAAACTCCTAGTGCTAGAATTACAGTTGCAACTTATTATGTTTTCATTAAAAATCTCACTAGAAATAAATTGTTGCACAGAGAACTGATTAAAAAACAGAACTAATAAATTCGATAGATGCTAATATAATGCATTTTTTTGCATCCATCTGAACACTAGCTGTTATTAACTCTGGGTGATGCTGGTTTTACATACAAATGTTGGTGTTATTCATACAGATGGTGCCAGGGCTGAAGCACTGAATGGAAGTATGCTTCATATGGTTGCTTCGCTTACACTCTAGCAATAAGTACTAGATTAATGCAAAAACTAATCCCATCATGAAGGAGATATTTTAGAAGACACCAAAGAGACTAGAGCAGTTGCTGCATCAGAGCAAAGGCTTGTGGCAGGAGAACGCAGAGATGCCAGGGAATTCACTCCGGTATTTATAGATAACCCTGATAAGCCTTTTGGACACCCCCTCGCCTGGTCCTCATTTGAACTTAAATATAAAGAAACAAATAATGACAGTAAGAATAACTGAGCTGACTTTCCCTTTGACCTTTCCTACCGTCTTTCCAATGTAAGCTGGTGAAATATCCTGTCTGTTGCAGGTTTGTCCCTTTCTACTGCCCCAGACAAGAAAATATGGAGCACTATGGATGAGATTCTTTTCATCCGCATACAAATGCTCCAGATCAACACAAGTCACCCCCGTTTCAATTTAGAGCAGATGGAGAGATGCAAGCACTTCTGGAGGACAGTCCAGCTCACTTTTAACTAATCTATTCAACAGCTCAGAAGAATTGCCATTTAATGTGTCTGTATCTATACATTAGCCTGAAAGGGAGCATCGGGTCACTAATTCAGATTATTTGTCTAAACATCAGTGAAATTAATACCACCTTGTTTGTTTTATATATTACTTCTGAAATATCGTTTTTTTTATTATCTTATTCTGTCCTCAACTTTTAATGGTTTGCCTTGTATAATTTTCTATAAGTAAATTTTCATTGACCAGACAGACCAGTGTTGTAACCACTAGTATAAGGAAAAAAGCCTGTCTTCATAAAAATGTGCCCTGGAAATTATAACATCTTCTTTTTTTTTTTTTTTTCCCCCCCTTTTTTTTTTTTCAAATGTACACACAAATTGTTCCCATTTTCATATGGAGACTAGATTATCCCAATTTCCTTGGGCAGTATTATTGGATATATGCATAAGTATTAACTCTCATGCTAGATCCTACTGAGAGACACCCAACGAAAACCTCATAAATTCCTTAGTTACTGCATGGATACAACTTCCATCTTGTTTTCCCCGTAATGTTTTTCATACAGAGAAAAGCAACCCTCTCCCCTAATATATGTGTTCTCCTGCAATCCTAACCAAAAATGAAAAAAAAAAAATAAAATAAAATCCATAGATTGAAGGGAAGAACGGAAAAATATTTCAAAGAAAGATCTCTGAGTTACTAAGCAAACAATGGTGTCAGAAGTCCCTGAGTAGGAAATAATCAGGTTTGGACAATGCCTAGGGGAATATTTTAAGCACATCGTTTGTTAATAGTTTTCCCTGGTGCCTGCTTGCTGGAGGCAGTAAATGGGTGAAACATTCCTTTTGTACCAGCAAAAGTGGGTGTCCTTACATCCTCGAAATCAGCTCTGTCAGATTTATCAGGGTGCTGCATCTATTTGACTCCTCTCTGTTTATTACCACTATTGTTATAATCACTAAAGGGATTATGTGTATTTCCAGAAGTGTCTTCATCTTCTTTTGAAAAGAAACAGAAGTTTGTTGGGGAGTGAAGATAATCATGAGTAGTCACTGAAGAGCCAGTTATCCATTATATATTCTGTGTTGTGCCTCTGGTTCCATTTTTGTGAGCGGAAATGATTAAGATTTTACTTACTCTTTAGCATGTAGTGGTATAAGGGATTAACTGACAAAAGAGTGGAGATGAAGTATTTAAGGGCTCCAGGAGACACAGAGAGAACTTTTAGGTATCAAAGAAGCCTTTTTACAGCTAAAGTCTGTTAAACAAAAGGCCAAGGAAGAAAAAAGGGATATTCATTTAGGTATTTTTAACAGATCTTGGATACCACAGTGACTGAGGTCTTTGACACAACAAAAAAGTGAAAAAAATAGTCTAGACAAAATACAAGAGAGCGAACTTCAGGGAATTACTATGAATCCATGGAATGGAAAGAGATTTTTGAGTTATCTTTAACTCTATGTCTCTAAAGTTATTTGAAAAGTAGAATGATTGTGGAAGTTACTGCACAGTCTTCTCCATCCAGCACAACCGATATCTCCTATACAATGACAATTAGAAATGAATTTTTGCACTGTCCACTGCCTTTTTCAGAGTGATGTCACTGGACGTCATATTTAGTGTGATGAGCAGAAGCCTACACATCCTCACACACAGAGGAGGAGATCTCCTCTCCTCAGATACCAAAATTCACCCTTGACAAGAATGACAGTGGCACTGAAAAAGCAAACAAACAAGCAACGTAATACCAAATCTGTAATATCTGTTGCCAATTCTCTGCTCTGTTCTTGATCTGCAGTTGGAAGGATCAGAATAATCTCAAATTACACTTTGCCAAGTGGTCTTTTGCCTTCATTGCACTGGATTCCTAGTTTGGAATTGCTTGTTTGGAGGTGGTAGACTTCTACAGCACGATGCCCCAGTCCGTTGCTTTAAGTGACATCTTAAAGCACACAATTCCTCTAGCTCTTCCCCTCACTATATTGCAGCTGCATCTTGAAGTAAACAACTCCTCCTTTCTCTGTAACAGATGGTGCCGTGTAGCCCAGGGTACACGGGCAGATCCGTAGCAGCAGAAATGAAGTAGGAAAGCTGGGCAGACCAGGATGGGAGGGATCACGCACCCTCAGGAGACCACTTTACCTATTATTCCCAACAGTGAAGATGAAGATGTGAATGATTATGAGAAGGATGGGAACACTCATTGATACATGTCAGACTGTATTTTAGACCAACTTCCTCTTCTTTTTCTTTTTTTTTTTTTTTTTTTTTTTTTCTGAGGAATAGTAAATATTTAAGGGAAAACTGTGATGCTACTTAAAAAGCACTTACCTAATTAAACCTCAAATGTAGAAATTGCTATTCGCTAAGAGATGCACTCTGATGCTCACCACCTAAGGCTATACCTCAGCCATATGGCACTTTAATAAATAGTAGCAGAGGGAGCCCTTTTTATATTTTAACAGATGGGTGCATGCTAGATACTGGGGTTGGAGCAGAGGGGAGAATGAAAGAAAACGTAGAGAAAGAGAATAAAGAAAAAAAGACAAAGTTCAAAGCATTAGTTCTTATTGAATTCTTCTGCTCAAAACAGCTGGACATCTTGTTTCTTCCCTAGAAAGAACTTCTGTTGTTTCCAGACCCTTGGACTCAGACTTACTAATCACAAACCTTTTCACAGCAGAGTTACTATGTCAGGGGTTGTCCTTACAGCAGAAATCCCACTACTGATTTCAGAGTTTGCCAGAACAACCAATAGTTGCATGAGTTTCGGAGTAGGATTCAAGTTTTTATAGTGTTTCTTCTGCTGTACCTTCTCTCTCCAGGGTCATGCTCACAGTGTATATTACAATCCCAACAAGTTTAGGCTTTACAAAAAAAGGACCAGAAGACCTCAAAAGAGAAAGTTAGTGCCAGAGCAAATTGCAGAGGACACATGGTAAATATAGACTCAAAATACAGTCAGAAAAGAAAGACTTATTTGAAAATAAGCCATTTATTGGAATATCTAACTTTCAGATAGATCCTGATCTGGTAAGACTGCAGTTTTGATGAAACGTATTGCATTCCCAAAATAAGACCAACAGCCAGAGGGACCACAGGGTTAAAGTAATATGGTTCCGTCTACATTACGGTTGCTACATGGTTTAATGTTTTCCAGAGTTGTTTGGATGGCTGCCATTTCCTCTTGTGGAATAAGTGTGAAGGATCTAAGGTGATCATGGCTCTGGTGCTTGAGCCAAAATGGTACATGATACCTGTCACTCCTTCCCATCTTTGCCTTACAGTTCTTACATAAATAGCATTCCTTTCACCATATGCATTTTTTTCCCACTTCTAAGGGGAAAGTTTAATTGTCTGAAAAGGCCTGTGGGAATATCGTGGCAATCTTTTGTCCTCTAGGGACTGCCTCTTTCTAGGGCAATGTGAGAGGACAGCATGTAGAGCCACTGGGTTTTGTGCTGAACGGAGGCCATTTGGGACTAGCAGCAGCATGGCCGTACCATCCAGTGTGGCATTCCAGGTAATTTGCTCTGCTAACATTACTATACTGATTCTGGGATGTATCACCCAGGGTTATGTATCTACAGCAGTTCAGATATCCTTGCTGCAAGTATAGGTGTAAAGTATGCTATATGCACTCTTGATAAAATACAGTGTGTATTATCTTGTTCTATAGAAACTGTGAATACACAAAATACATTAAGTATTTACTGAATCAGTGATTTTCTACTATTTCTTCCAACTTCTGATGTCCATCTGTGTACCATAAAAAAACAATGTCCTGTGTGAATGTATTCTCAGAGCATTAATTCCTTTATTGAGAAATTCTCTTGTTATTTTAATCCTTCATCTGAATTTCTTAGGCAGAAAAGTATAATTAATTCAGGTTTGGGTTTTTTTTTGCATTATTATTCATTACCCTCTGCAATAGTTCAATATCTTAAAAAGGCAAAACTGGATGTTTCCAACAAAGCACAACTTTCATATTGGATTCTACTGAATTTTAACTCCAAGAAGTAATAAACGGAAATGTATTAAGATGTCTCTGTTTATTTCAAATTTTATTTCCCAAAATATCTGTAGATCTATGTCAGATTTGCAAGCCTGTGTGGGCAAATTAGGTCTACTTGCCACTGTCACCTTGCAAGAGGGTGTCAGTCTCTTCTCCCAAGTAACAGGTGGTAGGACAAGATAAAATGGCCTCAAGTTGTGCCATGGGAGGTTTAGATTGGATATTAGGAAACATTTATTCACGAAAAGGGTTGCCAAACATTGGAACAGGCTGGCTGGGGAAGTGGTTTAGTCACCATCCCTGGCGGTATTTGAAAGACGGATAGACGTGGTGCTGAGGGACATGGATTAGCGGTAACTTGGTAGGGTTAGGTTACTGGTTGGACTTGATGATCTTAAAGGTCCTTTCAAACCTAAATGATTCCATGATTTTATGATTCTAAGTCTTTTAATGGGCTCAGTAGGTCAAGCTAGAGATGTTATCAAATGGTATCCTTAGATTTTGAATTCTTATATTAAAATTGCTTTTACTTAACATTTTGAAGTTTTTTTGACTGGAGCTACCTGTTTTATATGTTTTGTTTTGTTTTGTTTTGCTTTGTTTTGTTTTGTTTTATTTATTTGTGTTGGTGACTAATCTAGAGTTTCTGTCCCAAACATTCATGGTTTTCTGTCAAACTTATTTACACCACCAGCTTCTGAAAGGTGTAGCGTTGATATATAATAGCACATCTGACTATTATTTTCCGCCTTCCTTCACCCCACCCTGATCTATCACTTCACCTGAGATCTGACTGTGCTAATAGCTGGAGAAATCATTGCATTCTCCAAATAAAAGAAAATACTGAAACATAACGTTGTACACTGCTTCCAGAATTTCCTAAAGAAGTGATGATATAAAGGCAGAGATTATGTTGTGAATTTGCCCAATGACATAAGATGCACTCTTCTTTCAGTCATTTCCATGAGTGGGATTTAGTTTCCCTGCCCCCACATGGAAAGCAGCAGCAGAAAGGTGTGTCCCTGAATGGCCTATTTGGCCAGTCTTGTTTTGATTAGGTTGCACTCAATAATTGAGAAGAAATTCTCATGGATCAACTGTACACAGGGGTAGGACATCCCAAAGTCCAGCGTGGGGCTGATGGAGTTAATAACTCAGTTCCAGCAATGCATTTGCTTTTTTTGCCTTAGAAATGCATTTGCTTTTTTTTGCCTTTTTTTTTTTTTTTTTTTTATTTTCCAGGGTTCTTTTCATGGATCTTATCATCTAGCTTGTCCAACATCATACAATCTGAAAGGAAGAAGCATTTCCAACCTGAGACACAAAAAGGAGCTGTGATTAAACCTCTCTTAGAATAGGGAAAGCGAGTACTATTGGTTAAAGGGGGCCTACAGGAAAAATGAGGACAGACTTTTTAGCAGGGCCTGTTGTGATAGGACAAGGAGTAATGGTTTTAAACTAAGAGAGGGGAGATTTAGACTAGATAGAAGGACGTTTTTTACAAGGAGGGTGGTCAAACGCAGGCCCAGGTTGCCCAGAGAGGTGGTAGATGCCCCATCCCTGGAAACATTCCAGCTCAGGCTGGACGGGGCTCTGAGCAACCTGACCTAGTTGAAGATGTCCCTGCCCATGGCAGGGGTGTTGGACTAGATGGCCTTTACCAACCCAAACTATTCTGTGATTCTATGATGATTCTACAGTTGTGGGAAATGTTGTACCACCTCTGTGAGGTTGATTGTAAGAGTGCTGTAAATACAGAAGGTTTGGTTCTCACACTAGAAACATTTTACGCTTAATGTAATTCAGTTTATGGCCCCAATGCACTGCAAGAGTGGTGTAAAATGGTATTAAAGTTAATGAGAATCAGGTCTAGGGATTCCAATATTTGGTTTCTACTGTGCTTGAAATTACTTCTGTTGTTTTATAGCAATGTTTAAAAGTCGATAGAGAGGCATCATAAATAAAAAATCCTGGGTCATATCCTCCCATCCATCCATCTATCCATCCATCCAAGAGAAACGCTATGCAGCAGTTGTTACAGAGTCTAAGCCTTGACTGAATTACAAGTAGGATTAATTTGGCCTTTTAAATTTAGATGTTGATAAAGTACTTTATCTAAATGCAAGTCTTTCAACCATTTCAAATCAGCAACACTTTATTCAAAGGCAAAAGTTTTCATGTGCCTCATTTTACATTTCTTCTGTGAGTAAAATATGGATTGAGGGTAACAATGATAAACTTAAATAACGTATCGTGAATATGTTTCAAAATGCTGACACAAAGTATTTGCCCTTGGAGGAAGAAATGCTTGAGGAAAACAGAAACAGAGATTTCCTTTACCTTCAACTGTAATAACCTTTTTAACGACTTGTAAGCCGTCTGATTGTTTGTGATGAAAACTCCCTCTTTCTGCTTATGTAAGGATTTTATTTATTATTATGGTAGTATTTCTCTTTACGTCTCCAAAATTGGTTGGAGGCCAAAGGAAAGTATTAAAAAAGAAATCCCAAATTTCTGATATTTCATCATTTCAACAGTTACATTATAACAAATATCCAGATCTCTTCAGGTACTTTCAGAGCTGTATTTTGCAGAAGTATTATACTTCTATACAGCTGGAGAGAAATATAACAGAAATCCAATAATACAAATGCATTGAGACCATCCTACTATTTGGAGGAGAGAAAGTCTGTATGCCTACAAAAGGGTAGCTGGAATGCATGCAGATATTCTTTGCGTGTATCATTGCATTTGCTTACTAAATATGAACATTTTTACATAGAAGACACCAAAATAAAACAAAACAAAAAATATTTCAAGTGTAGTTACTACCACACATGTTTTGAAGGCAAAGTGCAGCTAATAAACCTTCAACTAATCAAGATGTTTGGAATATTGCTTGAAAAATGTGTTCAATGTGTAGTGTTACCCTCTCTGAAAAACGTATAAGACAACAGAGTAACATTCAAATGACAAACTAATCTTCACATATACCTTTATATTCTTACTTTTTATAAATTTCATAGATATTAAAGGTTGGTGACTATATGGCATAAAAATCCCATTGAAGCAAAACTCTGCAACATGGAATACTAATTTGGGATTACAATGTTAGAGTATATGTCACACATATTCTGACTGAATATATGACAGTGCTCTGCATAGCTCAGTGACAAAATTATATACTCCACGATACTCCATCTTCAATATAGCGGAAAAAGAACACATAGCAAACCTAACAAGAAACAAGAGGACACACCGAAAATATAGGCAGATCTCCAAAGTACAGTCCAGAAAACCTACAAAGGCTATAATATAAGCCCTTACATAAAACTGGAATAGATCTTTTGGAAACCCAAGCAATTCTGAGTCACTATTTGCACAGTTTGAAAAATTCAAAATGCAGATAAATATAACTGTTTAGCTTGGGTTATTTTTTTTTTTTTCAATAGGCATTATGAAGGATGCTTTAAGGAAGCACGTGAAGAAGAAAGGGGAAATAGACTTCCCTTTCTTTCCCCATCTGGGGATCAAGGCAGCAGAAATTCTTCCCTGATGCTAATGAGCACACCATGCCCAGAAACCTAAAGGTTAACAACTACAATTTGTATTTGGAAGTTGGTGTAATTTTCACCCCTCCAGTATATACAAATCAGCTCTGGAAATGCATAACAAGTTCAAACTTCACGCTTCACAATCAGGAGGACAGAAATTCCTAGTGTTGCCATACTTTTGCTTGATGCAAAAAAGCACTGACAGTGGAAGAACTAAGTTTCCTTTGTAGAACCTGCCTCTAAACCGAATAGAACGATTTCCAAACCCTGTAAAACCCCACTTCTTAAAAAAAAAAAAAAAAAAAAAAGGACAGTTTGCTGAAGCAAATTATCCCTTGAAGAATTCATAACTACATGGGCTACCCTCACCATCACCAGAACATCGCACTTTGACATATTCATGAAATGTTATACAACGGAAAAGCTAAATATTCCTTCACCAGCACATCCCTCTCCTTCTGCCATATGCCATTTCCCTCCTCATATTTGCATTTGAAAGCCTTCTACTGTATTGCCTTCATATCACATTCAAGTAAGAGACCTCAGAAGAGACAGCCTGAAAGAGAAACATCTGTCATGGGCTCTGGTGTCACATGCTAGAAGTGGCTTTGTGGAGTTGACAGTTCATTTGACAGGCATTTTTTTACTACTTTCACTCGCTTTCCTGCACTGCTTATGCTGTGTCATGAAGCCTTGATACCCCATGTATTTCTTAGCCCATGAACGCTAAGTATATACTAAGTTCTACCATTTATATGAGCCATGTCTGAACATAAATAAAAGCTCATTGGTCTTAATTGGTAAGAGGGAAGTCTGAATATTGCCTTATCTCTGAGAAATATAACTTCCTATCTACTACTCTTGTTTTAGGGATGGGCTGGGCTACAAAACACATTGTCTAGATCCAGAAGGACCACATAGAAGTGGGAGTGACCAACTTGAAACTAGAGAGTCCAGGTGTCCCTTAAACATTTTACAATAGGGAACACTTACAGTCATAGAAGGGTTTTAGTGATGTTCTGCCAAGAGTTACTGTCCCCAAAATTGATTTAGGGGAAACAGTGCATGCCATTGCAGTCATTTCCAGTTAATAATTTAAGCTAAGCATGAGAAGATACTGAGCTGAGGACAGTAATGCAAAATCCATATGGGGGCAGAAATTTCCAGATGAAACGTGAGGATGAAGAGCTGGAGTAATTACTTCATAAGCCTTTTGAAATAGATCGTCAAGCCCACATTCCTCAGGATGTAAGGGACTGAAAACCTCTCTTATGTTACTAGAAAATATCAAAAATCCTGCTGGATGAGGATATTGTGTTAGTCTCAGGGTCTTCTTGAGAATGTTTATGGTTTTAAAATAAGTGCAAATTGTGGGGTGCTTTCCTCTTCATAAAACAATTGGAAGAAGGAGAGAATAGTGTGTCTATTATACTTTCTCTTTTAGCAGTGTCTTGTTAGATATGAAGTCATTCAGAATGATTAAGTAATAACGTTGAACATTTTAATAATGTAGACACCTGAGAAACTATGAGAAATGTAAAATCTGTATAATTTGAGTCCCAATTCACCCAGTTCTGTTGCTGTTACTGCTTTGTGTAGCTTCATCACAGCAGACTACATGATCTGTCTGACCTCTACTTTGGCACAGAGTGGCCAAGACTTGCTTTAAATTTCACTCCATTTGTGAATATGAATGAAAACTCATTGGATTTTAATATTAAATCCCACTGATTTGGTTTGTATTTCATTCAGAGAAGGAAGATGTGTTTTTCAAAATAATAAATAAGAAAAAGGAAAAAAACTACCAAAATATTAACTACAGCTTGAAATGTAACTGTTTGGGATAAGTTGTTCAAATTTCCTTTTGGCTACTGGGTCAGTGAACTTGAAAAAATGTGGAAAATGTTGTGTTAAAAAACTAGTATCTTTTTAATTCCTATTCTGGCAGCTGCAGGTACAGTGATCTGCCTTAGTGGAGTACAGGACAGGGATCTGTGTTTCGTTTTAGGTGTTTTAAAAGAAGCACAGAAGTTTGTCTTTTGATTTTAGCTCTGGAAAAAAAAAAAAAAAAAGAACTTGGGTTTAATGTGTCTGCAGCATCGCTCAGTCCTTCCAGTGCCAAACACCAAGTAGCTGCAAAGTTCATTAAAAAACAATATCCTATCATGAGTGGTTACATCAACTCCCAAGCTGAAACTAGTCACCAATGGGACTACTTTTTTTAACAGCAAAACCAAAAATAGACAGGAATTCAATCAGATTAATATTTCATCCTCTGGTTTACTCCTCCACTTTGAACACAAAATGTTGCTTAAGCAGGACTAGAAGGCAGACAACCACCTACAGAACTTCCCCAGGCAGAAATCATATGTATTTTTTGAAGTTAAACAGAAATAACACAGTGACATTTTTTTTTTCCGTTTTGTTCCCTTAATTGCCAGACAAAGTGCAATTTTCTGTACTGTTCTATCAACCAGATGCCCTTGTCATCCACCATCTTACTAGAGTAATGGAACTTGACGTCCTCTTTGTTGTTTCTCACTGCATTTGTGTGACTCACTGTGCAAAATAAAAATGTCCTAAGAATAGGAGCGGTTGTGTTAATGGCATAAGCTATGAAATTCCCTTCATCTAATTGCTTTCCAATTTTTTTTTTCAGCGCTAAGGCTCTTGAAGTTGTCTTCATATGCTATGCGCATTCAGCCATGAAGCTATGTGCCAGCGAACTCATTGATTTCAATAGAAATCCTACTAAGGTAAAGTTTTCAAAGGTACTTTGGTACCTAAAGGAGCAAGTACAGACCTATGCAAACTTCCCAGAGATATGAAGGTTGCAGAATTGCTTTTGAATACTTTATTTTACACAGTTGAAAAGCTGTCCAGAAATGACAAATGGCCACAAATTACTCCAGAGCATTACAAATCAGCTGAAGCTGTGGTCCTAACCACTTGAGGCACTGGAGCATTACAAAAGGTTAAGAGCAAAGGAAGTAACTGTGCCATTGGTTACTGTTGTTGAAACTAAATTGCGCAGATAAGTAGGAGAAATGCCTTTCATTTGTTTATAATTAAGAAATAAAATCAGCCATTTAATGACTGCTTTGCAACTCTACATCAGTAAAAACCTCAAAACAACACTTATTTGTGAGGACAGATCAATACTGAGAGTAATTTTGTTGGTAAGATATGACCTACAGAAAGAAAATGAATGGAATGGAATGGAATGGAATGGAATGGAAAAGATGAGAGGAGAGGGAGAGGAGAGGGAGAGGAGAGGAGAGGAGAGGAGAGGAGAGGAGAGGAGAGGAGAGGAGAGGAGAGGAGAGGAGAGGAGAGGAGAGGAGAGGAGAGGAGAGGAGAGGAGAGGAGAGGAGAGGAGAGGAGAGGAGAGGAGAGGAGAGGAGAGGAGAGGAGAGGAGGAAGAGAAGAGAAGAGAAGAGAAGAGAAGAGAAGAGGAAGAGAAGAGAAGAGAAGAGAAGAGAAGAGAAGAGGAAGAAGAGAAGAGAAGAGAAGAGAAGAGAAGAGAAGAGAAGAGAAGAGAAGAGAAGAGAAGAGAAGAGAAGAGAAGAGAAGAGAAGAGAAGAGAAGAGAAGAGAAGAGAAGAGAAGAGAAGAGATCAGTAGGAAGGGACCTATAATGATCTTGTAGCCCAAATGACAGATTTCATCTTTAAAAGTTCAGATCACTCTTCCTCTTTACACCAAAGTAGGTGGACAAATGTCAAAACAAGGACAACAAAGGTAATGTCTTTAATTTTCCCAAGTGCTTTGGGAATATGGTAAGAATTTGCAACATCTGGCAAAAGTAAAATTAGAGGTGGCATGTTGATCGTTTAGGGTGCAAAACAGAATGAGGTGAAGAGATGTGGTGATGGAATGACTGCTGAGAGGAAAATACTCTCCTAAACAAGAGAAAAAGACGGGGAGGCTTATTATGCAAATTCAATGACACAGTAATGTAGTTTAAAGCATGTAAAATAATCACATTTTACCGAAGTTAACTTATGACTCAGAATTAATTTGGAATTGTGTAGAAATACAGAGTAAGGATAAATTTTATTGTATTGAAAAGCTGTATTCAAAATGAGTGACAAATCCCACACGGTATACCTACATCTGGACTGTGAAAACCACTGCCCTGTAATGCCATCAGGTCTGGGCAGAGCCCAGGTCAGGTCTGGCCAGAGGTGTAGACAATAATGTTATCCACCTTAATGCAAAAACATTCAAAAGAAATTTAAAAGGACATCGCGCCTTCAGTGTTACTAGTTTTAAAACCCAGCTTTGGGAATTACAGATTAGTATGAAATCATAATTCGGTCAGTGCGGGGAAGGAAGTATTTTCATCTTCTGTTTAGAGTAGCCTGCATTTTATTCTGATTATCTGCATCACAGCTCAGTGATGCCC
This sequence comes from Alca torda, assembly GCA_008658365.1. Taxonomy (NCBI): domain Eukaryota; kingdom Metazoa; phylum Chordata; class Aves; order Charadriiformes; family Alcidae; genus Alca; species Alca torda. The sequence continues at coordinate 161,540,441 of CM018077.1, forward strand.
TTCTGTGTTTCCAGTTTAACTTGAGCCAAGAAGGTTATAGGCTGAAGAGTAAGAATAAAAACTGACATGTAAATAGATAATGTTTTAGAAGAGCGAAGAGGTGAAAATCCTGCAACCAGATGCATTTATAACAAAATTATGTACTTCATAATAGCACCTCAGTCAGACAGGAGCCTCTCTCCGCAGCATCATGTGGAATGACTGTACTGTGGCAGCATGATGGCCTTATAGATCATTTTCCACTTTCACATCTTGCGAAGTTTGTATACTTTCTTATTTAAAAGGATTTTTTTTTTCCTACCATTTACCCTTGTATGTTGCTCTGACAAGACTTTATGCAGGCCTGAGTGAGGCAGATATTACACAACCTTTTCTACTCTGAAATACTGCTCAACCCAGAATAAGGAAAAACCCAGCGTAAGGAAAAGCTACAAATTCAGTTATTTTCACAGTCAAAGGAGTTCGCAAAGAAGAGGCAAATTTCTTAAACCCAGAACTGTTAGCCTCTGTTTCAATAGAGGCCAGAAGCTCTCCTCCACACGCCTGCTCCCACAGTCAGTGATTCCAGGGACAATGAGGTGTTAATAAAAACTTTGCTTGAGCCAAGGACTGACATACTCAGGCGTTCATCCCAGAGCAATTTTGCTATGTTTTGGGTTTCAGGTGGCTAATGTAAGAGACAGTTTAAGAGTCCTCACAGGCATTTTGAAGACAGTGAATTAAGACATGAGAAGTTCAAATGGCTCCTGAAGAGCTGTACAACAAGCAGATGATAGGATTAGGGTTTTATCACAGAAGTGGATAATATAAAGCTCAAAATTCTGTTGCAACAGCTGTTGAAGACTGTGACCTATGTATTTCAGCACCATTTGTTTTGCATGCATTTATTCTATAATTAGGCAGTACAGTGTTCCCACCTTTTATGCTGAAGTTGCCTACATTTATTTTAAGCTTGAGCTTCTGCTCCCCAAGGATTTATCTTCATTGTCACACAGTTTATCATAGATGTTCAATCACTGGTTATCTCTGAAGAGCAGGAGGAATAAACTGGCTTCGTCAAAATCTTGGCATTTTTTCCTTTCTTTTTCTCTCTGTTTTGCTGACATTGGGATTTTATTTTCTTCTCTTCTTCTTCTCGCAAGTTTGTAATGTGCTAGTCTATCCATTGTTCTAAATAACCTTAGCTTTAATAGCCTCATTGATGATGCCATAAGGGTGCACATAACCGTTTGAATGAGCTTACCCGGAATCACTGGCTGCCAGAATGGCTTGAAACATCATGTGTACCTTTATCTCCCTTTCAATGAGGGTCATTCTTTGCTTGTTGATTACCATAGATCACCTTATTGAGATCCAAGCTGGGTAAATTGACGAAACGTTCCCCCCACCCCCCCAGTATTAAAATATTCTTTAAATGCTTTGCTGAGAAACTAACCATTTTTCAAATAGAGAACTGATGTTGTCAATGACATCAAGAATATGTCTTTGACATTCATCTAAAAGCCACGTTTGGCCGAGATGCAAGGGTATGTTTGCCTATGCTCACTGTAAGTTTAAGGATGTACACTTCTAAAATCTTCAGGAATTTAAAATTCTTTAGATATCTCAACTGCACGAAGCATGATCCATCCAGTTGCTCCTGTCTTCATCCCACAAGCTCACAGGAAATGTATGCAAAAGCAATGCCTCTTCCATGCTTCCCTTGCCTCCCACTCACAGAGCAAGCAACCATCCAAAACTCTGGGTTTGTCCACAGCTTCCAGGCATGTACATCTGCTACTAAAAGCTGTTCCGAACACACAGACTATCATCTAGATCAGCTCTCTGAATAAAAAACAGGCCATAAGCATGCATAATTTGGCAACCCAACGCCAGCAACCAGTTTTGATAATAACACCTCTGCACTTCAGGTCCTCATTCATGAAATCCAAGCAAAATATCTTCCTTCATAAAAGTTGGGGAGATAAATTCAGATATGCTATGGTTAAGTGAGGCATCGAAGCTCACAATGGCGTAGTTAACTTTACATTCAGAGCAGGATTTGACTGGTGTGCAGTAAATAAGACCAGAGACCACGTGCTGGTGAAGATGCGAAGGACAAATAGTTGTTCACTGACCACTCACCACCCTGTGCGTTGTGTCCTGTGGATCAGTTCACTGAAGTTTTTATCATACCAAAATATATACAGAACAAAACTGAAATAAGTTACATAAGCAATATAAATTTTGATGTTTGCCAACCAGTAACTAGTTTGATTTTTTAACCTTATATTTTTTAACCTTATATTTTTTTAAAAGTTCTATATCTTCACATGTATAGATTACACCCACTTCACATAAAACACACCCCTGCATTGTTACTGAATCACATGAATATTTTTTCTCAACAGACAAAATTAAGTTACATGTATGTGGAAAAGCGGTAACTTTCACATGTCAAGTATTGTTTCATTTTAAAATACTGCCAGACCACACTGAAAGTCAAACTGCGAACGCAAAATGCTTCATTCAGACATGACAGCTCTTTTTGCCTTTTGTTTTAGGTGCTTTACACTGTGCCACACATTTTTGGGAACAGCCTATTCAAATCCAAGTGCCGAAGAGCTCCTCTCTGGTTAGATTCCAACTTGGGAAAGAATTAGACCTGACTACACAGCTGGCTGTTCTTCCTCTATGAGGCTCATCTTGTTTTGCAGCCTACTGCAGCTCATTGCTTCTCCCAGTGTGTTAGATATAACACGATGGGATGTGCCTTTAGGGGGTTCTTATGTTTCATGTTGGTGGAATCAGTTGCCATTGGAGGTTAGAGATTACAATATATTAGTTTTGTCAAGGCTGCTTTAAAAATAAACCAATCCGTCTATTTCCATGGAGCAGCTGAGATACCTTTCGCATTAGTGGTAACTTTCTTTTGACTTATGCAGAAGGTTCCCTGTGGTTTCAATATCACCGTTCATATTTCATTTCATTTAATTACTTAATGTCGGATTCATTGGCCTGATGCTTCCCTGTCACCGCTCTGACCTCTTCCTCCCTGGTGCCGCTGAGCAGGGACAAAAGGAATGTTGTGAGGAGTAGCTGCTCGTAGTGTCAATGATGGAGTTCTAGAGGGGATTTTTCCATCTGTGCTTGTACTGGCAAGGCTGGTCTTAACAAACACCTTTTTTCGTTGTACACTGCAGAGTATCTACAGAGAGGACAAGTCCCTAAGTGCAGAGAGAGAACCTGTGGCAGAGATGGAGTCATGCAGGAGATGGTTATGGAGTTTGACAAGTTTTGCAATTTCCATAGTACGTGAGAAAGAGGAAGGAAGAAAAAAAAAAAAAAAAAAAGTGGTGTGGCATCCACAGAGAAAACAGAAGGACCTACATCACAGCAATTAGGGCAGAAGGCTGGTTGTGAGTATGACATGGCTTTCACGTTCTCTTGGGCTGAGTCTTTCTGGTCTAAGCTTTCCAATCAGCCATAATAACTCTCCTCAGATGAGACTTTGGACCCACACTGAAGTGACACAGCTGATTCTCAGCCACACTTAAAAGAGGGCTCAGTTGCACTCAGCACTGACTCAGGCTACTTGACTGTGTGAGGTTCAGGACTGTTACGAACAGGCAGCGTGAATGAAGCCACTTTGTTTTGGGAAAAGAAAATGAATTCAGCTGCAGGGACACAAGCCATGCTGTGCCACTTCCCTTAAGATCCAAGGATATTTCCAAGCCAGGTATATTTCTTCCTATAACAATAACCTAAGAACAAACCCCAGAAAATAATTTATAAGGTGTAAGGGATCTATAATGTGTATTTTCTATGCCATTTGGTTCTCTGTCTCAGAACACTTTTTCTCTTCACAGTATAAGGCAATAACAGACCCCACAGAAGTACCACAGCTGCTGGTGATACCACCACTGTGGCACAGGGCCAGCACTGAGGGAATGCCTCCACAACACAGGCTCTAAACCCAAGACTTAAATTAAGGCCAGTCTCCTGTGAGATGTACCAACTGCATGTCTTGGCTGGCACCAGGGGAAAAAAAAAAAACAAACAAAACCCCCAACAAACCAAAACAAAAAAACCAAACAGTATTTTGTGACAGTTTGAAAAACTATCTTTGTGATGCTAGAGATGAGTAACTACACAATGCCATGTAATAAAGTCACTTCGCAGGTTACACTCAACCAGTATCTAAGAGATAACAAGAGAGATTGACATGGCTGTATGGCGCGCTCATCCTTCAGGATATGGATCTACCAGCATAAGCAGCCAGCCAGCAGGGACAGGACCACACGTGCCCTATTCTCAGACTACCTCATCCTTTACAGCTCGAGCAAAAAGAACAACCCATGCCAGGATGAACTGCGTGAGAATACAAGTGAAATACAAGTGAAAGTTAATCCATTATAGCAGAGTTTGGGAGCACAGCAGCTAAGATCCAGCCACAGAGAGGAGGGCTCACTGGCTAACAATAGCCTTCAAATGTGTCTTCATACAAAGAGAAGGTTCTTTTAGCTGCCTCCTGCCAGGTAGGCGAGCGAGTGGAAATTTAGCAGCACTTCTTCTAAAGATGCCCAGCAGAAGCCTCACTGTGGAGATTTAGATGAAAGCAATACCACCTTCTCAACTCTCAAAGTCCAATTTGGTGGCAGTCACTTTGCAGCCTCTCTGGAGCAAGTCAATGGTCTCATCACCATTCCTGGGAGGCCTTGATGGTTAAAGCCACCAATGGCGCTGGCCGTGCTGCTGATATTGTCTGGAGAGATGTCAAATGTTAAATCCTTTCTGTGTCTCAAAGGTTTTAGTACCAGACTTTGAGAGGCAGCCTGGAGTCTTGTATGACCTTTGGTGAGACAATCACCTCATGAGTTTCTTGAGCTTTGATAACACGTTCTTCCTCAGAGAGGAAATACGTGAACTTATATATGTGTGTGTATATATATATATATATATATAAAAGCATTTTTATCTGCCTTATATAAATTAGCAGTTCAAATTCAGGGTGTACAATGGGGGGTATGTGAGTGAGGATGTGAAATGAGTCCTCTTGAATGACACACTGTTCATACATTGAACTGTGATCTGGGGCAATATTTTCCTCCCTGTTTTTCACTTTGCCCTCCTCTCCACGTAGCATTTCTCCTAACCCTTTTCAAAAAAGGCACTGAGGTTTGGCCAGAAAGAAAAAAAATAAAAATAAATTGAGAGAAGCAGGAGGATACATATCTATGTGTATTGGGTCTGGCTGAGATAGAGTTAATTTTCCCCATAGCAGCCGTCATAGTGCTGTTTTGTACTGGTAGCTAGAAAGGTGTTGGTAACACCCCAGTGGTTTGGCTGCTGCTGAGCAGTGCTGGCACAGCATCAAGGCTGTCTCTCCAACATTCCCTCGCCTCACCTCCAAAGGCCAGTAGGTGACACAGCTGGGACAGCTGACCCAAACTGACCAAAGGGATATTCCATACCATATGACATCTGCTCAGCAATAAAAGCTAAGAAAAAAGAGCATTCTTTATTATGACATTTGTCTTCCGGAGCAGCCACTACGTGTCCTGAAGCCCCACTTCCCGGGAAGTGGCTGGACATTGCCTACTGATGGGAAGTAGAAAATAATTTTTTTTGTATTCCTTTGGTTCTGCATGCAACCTTCACTTTAGGTTTATTAAACTGCCTTTATCTTGACCTACAATTGTTTTTTCCATCTTATTTTCTCCCACACCCCATCCTGCTGAGGGGGGAAGTTACGGAGAGGCTTGGTCGGCACCTGGTGTCCAGCCAAGGTCAACCCACCACACTGTGCTTTGATGTTCCAAAAGTAAATTAAGTTAACCAACTTTATGTCCATTTAAAATTTCAAACTTAAGAAATGAAAATTAAACTAAAAAAATATTGCTTGAAATTCTTTACTTTTCAATTTCAATTCTTACATTTATTTTGTAGTCTTCTAATAACTTTTTTAAAAAAATCTTTGATTTGGCTTGATTTTTTTTTTCTGTTTATTTGTCTGTTTTGTTCTATTTGACACTAAAAGTGCTCAGGATTTGCATAAAAGTTGGAATAACAATAGAGAAAAATAAAACTAAACAATGGGATCAATAGGATCCCATACCAGGAAAAAACTTTTCCTGCGAGCTTGAGTAAACTAAGGAATTAAATAAGGAAAAAATGTTTTTCTTCTTAGCTTTCATCACTACAACGTGTCTGGGGGACAGATTCTTACAGGTACTAACCCCCCCCCCCCCCCATAATTTCAACCATTTAAAACCAGACCACATACAAACACAATTACCCTTTATATGATGAAGTTCATATACAATTGCATGAAGTACAATTCTACTGATAGTCATGGGAATTTTCTTGGGATCAGTCCTACAAATTCACCTGTGAATGATCCCCAGTTTTAAATTCACTGCACCACAAATTTTTTTAGCTATAATCTCTGTTACTTATTTCTGCAGCCACTGGAATTGCTGCAGATAGATGTATTTTTTTTTCCTGTGTTTGACTGTAATTCTGCAGTTTGATGTGTCATCTCCAATGTTATCAGGAATCATTTAAATAAGTATTTGCTACAGAACTCCTCTTGACACCTCCCAAGCTACTCCAGATGTCTTACAAACTATCTTTGCTACATAATTAAAAAAACTCACACCTTTTCTCTACAGCATCCTGCTTTAGGCATTAGCATATTATTTTCATAACTCAGTCTTCCCTTCCCCAGTGAAATCACCGTGAGTTTTGCCATTTCTTTCCATGGTCACAGGACCTGGCCTGGAGGCCTGACCTTCTGGGTGACATCAGATCTGTGCACACTGCAAAAAGCTATGGTGTCCTAAAATTAAGGGACTTCTGGGAAGTCCCCACTAATATATTTTCCAAAGTGTCCCTCCTCTAAGCCTTAGGTCCTTAAACACAGCATCTGTCACAGCTGGCTCCGATAAATGCACAGCAGAAACAGTTCCAGGTCTGGGGCTGGAAAGCAAGATGATTCTTAAGTGCTTTAGAGCTTCACTATGCCTGGGACATTTCATGTCAGGTTATAAACTACATACTGTCCCTTCTAAGATAAAACCAAAATGTTAGACACTTTGTTTTTAATTTCCAGATAATGGTGTTTTTTGGTTTGGTTTTCTCTTCTTTACATATGAGATCATCTAGGATTGGTAAGAACAATGAAATTATATTTTAACTGCTTCACGGGTAGCCCTCAGCTCAGATATGAATGACATCAGATAGAGGTGAGAGGCTTATCTTGCCCCCATAGATGCTCCACAGTCTAGATTGTTCCAAGAGACTAGGAAATGCTGATCAGCTGATGGCAACTCTGATGGTGGCATAAGGTGTTTGAGGGAAGTTCTTCTTGCTGAAAACCAATGGGATATAGCACTTTATACCTGCTTTGGGCCTTTAAAAGGCTCTTCTTTCTCCATTAAAACAATTGTCTTCCTGATAACTCACTCTGTGCAGATGTCTTACTCAAATAAGCTCTAAAGCTCAGCAGAAATCCACATGGGTAGACAAGTTCATGTTTATGCATCTGCCAAAATAACTGAGACTCCAGGTGTTATCTTGAGACCACCAGCATATGTCAAACAAGATCTAGGCAAATGCATCAATTAAAGACTGAGAAGGAAAAAGACTGTGTGATCCCTCCTGAACCCCAAAGCCTTTTGGGCTGCAATACCCTTCCACATTTCCATTCCTTCTTTTCCCACCTGAGGTATGTCTGAATTTAAGCTAGCTTTGCAGGTAGCACAGCAGTAATAACCAATGATGGAGAGCTAAAAAGTTATGTGAAGGGAGCACTTGCAAAAACTGTAGTCCTGGAGAAATAAGAGTTCCCCTACACCACTTAGCAAACTCCAGGAATTGATGGGTTTTGGTGTATTTTTTTTCTTCCGACACATAAAGAAGATGCACAGTGTGCTATCCTGTATTGAGCATTCATTGGTTTGTACTCTTCCCCCAATTCCTAAAGAGTGTGCTTAACATGAGAAAGATATTGCATGAGTGGAGTGCTGGCATTTTTCCCAGCAAGGATCCGAGTACTGGCAGTTTTCCTGAACTAAGAGGGACATTTCTATTTCGTCCCTTTCTGCTTCACTTGAAGAAGGGTAAAAGATGAGCAGCAAAAAAAGGAATCAAGAAACAAACTAATCCTGCAGTTAATTCTACTTCGGAGTCCCGCCGTTTCACTCAAACACATGCTATAGCGTTCAAGCCACTCTCATTTTCCCAGCTGCATCTGTATAACACACGTATATGTTGTAGACCAGGTGATGAGTATGGAGAGCAGCTGTGCCCAGGCCTGAATCTCAGTAAGTAGCTTCATTATCAAAAGGTTTTGCATGGGAATCGTTCCGAATGTGTGATCAGCATTGCTTCCTTTTTTTCACATTTTGTTTCATGTTGCTGTAACTTTCAGAGGCAGAGCAATTGGACTGGCATGCAGCTTTCTGTATCGACACATACTGTGAATTTACAGGCCAGCTTAGTCAAGTCGTTTTCTAATAATTCCTATCATTATATTCGCCCTTTTGGCTGTCACTGAGCACTGAGCTGGAATTTTCAGGTGACGACTCTACAATCCCTTTCCTAAGCAGGAATAGCTAATTTGAATTCTGACAATGAGTACACAGGTTTTCCATAGTCTTTTCCTATGCACCTGGATTTATTTTTGTCAACAGAGAATATTATTCTTTTGTGCAGTCCTAGAGAACCTTTGAAGACTCTTTAGTTCTCAATAATCTTAATAGTTCTCTGTCAGCAATAACATTGGAACCGGCTGCCGAGGGAAGTGGTGGAATCACCATCCCTGGAGGTATTTAAAAGATGGGTAGACGTGGTGCTGAGGGACTTGGATTAGTGGTCAACTTGGCAGTGCTGGGTTTAAAGTTGGGCTTGACGATCTTAAAGGTTCCTTCCAACCTAGTAATTCTACGATTCTGTGATTTACCAGATCATTACCTCACGCCTGCAAGAGCACTATGCCCAGCACAGCAAAGGCTCCTGCTCGTAACTTCCTCCATAGCGAAAATTAATCACCTTGTTTCTGATCTCTTCTGTTTCTGACCTTTTTCTCATTGTTAGTTATCAGTCTTCTCTCTTACACTGTGACACCTTCTTTAACATGGGTGTTAAAGCATTTCTTTGGTGCAGAGCACTATGGGAATCAAAATACCCTGTGCTCATCACTAGTTCTTGCCTGTGTATTTTGGGTCCTGAACCATAGAATCATGGAATCATAGAATGGTTAGAGCTAGAAGGGACCTTAAAGATCATCTAGTTCCATCCCCCTGCCCTGGGCAGGGACACCTCTCACCAGACCAGGTTGCTCAAAGCCCCATCCAGCCTGGCCTTGAACACTCCAGGGATGGGGCATCCACAGTTTCCATGGGCAGCCTGTGCCAGTGTCTCTGGATCTGACCTTTTGCTCAGTTTCTTAAAAGCCCCTTTTCTCTGCACTTCACTTCTCCAGCACCACTGAGGATCCCTTTGAGACATTATGCTGCTGGATTGTCGTTTAAAGTTTGTAAGACTGAAATTATGCCAGCCGGGTTGAGAAAGACTCACTAAAGGAGAAGAGACAGAGACAGAATAAGAGCAATGCAGAGGATATGACAAAACCCCAGATAACAAATAGCATATGGAATTGCAGACTTCTGTTGAAATAAAACCAAATAAATAGGCAAGGACTCATTTTCAATAAAGCTCCAAGGATATGATCTCCAGTTCTTTAGGTCATTCTGCTTACGCTTCCATCCAGTCACAGCTATGTAAAAAATACATTGTTTTGCTCATCGAAATCTTGCCTTAAAATATCTGATGGTTTTTATTACATCAAGCTGAGTTTATTTGTTTGCTGGGCAGGAGCATCTTCTGGACTCTAACAAACTGAGTAATGGAGACTGACTGGGTCGGTGAGATATTCCCATTGCCACACTGCTATAAATGATAAAATAACAAGAATTTCATTAGGGAAGCATGGCAATTGGTGTAGGACTTGTCCTTTAAAAGGGAAGTCACCGAGAATTAAGAACTGCACTGCTCCATTCCTAACAATTTGTACTTTCACTTCCAAATTGTTTCAATTTGAATTTTCATGAGTACAGGACTACTATTTACTGCTGAAGGTATAGTGCTGTAAATAAAGGGTGCAAATATATATATTGTTATCCTTCTGTTTATAGTGTGCCTAAATAAACAGACATTAATGTGTCTTGACGTTTCCTAGAGTACGAAATTTTGTCCAACTGAAAATAAAGGTAATTATAATTTTCAGAGGCAACCATCAACTTCAGAGGGATCAGGTCCAGGCTTTCTGAAGAGGTTTTTTCTTCTTGCTCTAGCATGAACAAGTCTATTTGTGTAAGGCATGTACAAGAATAACCACAAATTTGAATAGGTCTTCTGAATTCTATTTGACAACAAACACATGATAATCACTGCACCTACAGCTCTTTGCTTTTTAATATTTTACTGGACTGTTGTGGAAATGGAAAAGTACATGATCAATTTTCCAAAACTGTCATGTTTGCAGTTGTGTTCAGTTATTCTTTGAAAGCATGAAATTCATATGATTTTTCCCTTGGGATCAACAATACTCAGACAAAGCTGGTATTAAAGTAGTTGTATATGAAATTACTTGGAAGTCTGAAGCTGAGCAAGTATGCTTCAAAATCACTATTTTTGGTATAAGTCTAAATCAAGAATGAGAAATCACCTTCCATGTGTCATTAGAATCACCATAGAACAGCCCAGGCTGGAAGGAACCTCGAAAGATCATCTGGTCCAGCCTTTTCTGGGAATGGGAGCCTAGATGGTATCATCTAGCAGGGTGTCCAATGGCAGCTTGAAAACCTCCAGTGATGGGGACTCTACCACATCCCTGGGGAAAGTTGTTCCAGTGATTGATTGTTCTCACTGTAAAACAATTCTTTCTGATATCAAGATGAAACCCTGCATGGTGCAACTTGTACCCATTGCCCTTTATCTTCTCCATGTCTGTCCTTGCGAAGAGAGAGGCTCCATCCTCTTTGTAGCTGCCCTTTAAGTACTGGAATACTGTGATGAGATCCCCCCCTGAGCCTTCTCTTCTTCAGGAAGAGAAGACCTAACTCCTTCAGTCTTTTCTTGTTATTTTCCTTATTATTATTTTTCCCACTTTTATTAGGGTACTACTGAAGACCGTATTGGATATTATGCTGCTCCTCTTGGCACCTCTGCAAATCTACCATCACTGTTGTAGAGTTATAAATGCAGTCTGTCATGCTGTATTTTAGACGAAGTGCCAACCTCACCCTGAAAAGCTGCTGTTAATTCACTTCCACAATTTCACACACCATGTGTATCGCTTCCTCACCTTACAGAGCTAGCTTACAATACAGTTCTCCTTCCAAACATCTCCAGCCCCCCATACTAAGTGAGACGTGAAATTAAGAACATTTGGGGAGGGTTTGTTCAGCTTGTACTCTGTAACTCCATATTTTTGCATGGGATGTTAAATTTAGGCTTATTAAAGCTGAAAAATTGCTTCTCCTAAAAATTGAGTGTTTGCAGGATCCTTTTTCTACTGTTTCTTTTTTCTATTTTTTTTTTTTTTTTTTTGAGTCAGAAAGTAGTTAAGTTTTACTAAAAGGAGAGGTGGAAGTTTGCTGAAAGGGCCCTATCATGGGTATTATGGCTGTTTCTCGAATTCTTTAGTGAACCAACCTAGCTGAATGCCATTACATCATCGTACTCCTACCCGACCAAATTGGAATCAATATTACTTAGGACAACATTTCATTAGAATTTTATGCTCCTAATTATAATATATACTGCAGCTATTGGACTGGGTGTTCTTTGCTTGTCAATTCAAGTGCCCTTGCCAAGGTAACCTGTAAACTGCATTATATAGAATTTATTACATCATTTCCTTTGTGAATATAAGGTGATTATCACCTTCATTACTAGTCATAGATGTATGCGCTATTGTATTTTAAGTGTATTACTGCCTTCCACGTGGCACATGATAATTTACAATTACAATCACTTCCCCCTAATCGTTATACTACGGTCTATTAGCAAATTGCATTTCCTAAAGCCTAGAAACATTTTTTGGTTTTTTTTTGAAATCACCCTTGAAACACAAGGGTTTGGGCTTCTTAATGGTTGATTGCTGTTTCACTTCTACAACAACTCCTAAATAGTTTTTCCTAGACTGCTATCACCCTTGAAACCAGTATGCTGAAGGCACTAACCCAGCAATGCCCACATTCTTATGCTGGAAAACACAAAAATACCAGGACTTAGGATGGCACTTAAAAATAACAAAATTAAATCAAACTGCCCCTTACCTTACTCTTTCAAATGGAATTATTTGACTCTGTGCAGACAGCATCTCAACTGCAAAGCATCCGCAAAGCAACTTTAAAACCAGATCTAGATGTGAGAGAGGCTGGTACTTCATGCCCTCAAGTACTTTTCTCAGTGTTTTAAAGCCCGATGCTATCAATTAATCATCACTGTCATCCAAGTGACACACTCTGTACAGAATGTCACTATGCTCATTGCTAAAATGCAAGCCCTTTCCCAGTGGAATAGAAAACACATTTAGAGGAATAAAGGAGAATATTTTACTATCTGTGTGATAACATATTTGTTCTCCTTTAACTTCAGCTTCAGTCTTCTTCCCATATAAGAAGTTGCTTCAGATATATTTTATAGTTTTCTATGCATATGCACTGCCTCTCTACTGAATTTATCAGGCCAGATTTGAATTATCTGTCGATTTTCTGTTACTCAGGGGCTTGGATCATATCACAGAAGTTAAAATAAAATTTTAAAAAGCTCTGAATTAAAAAAAAAAAAAAAAAAAGTCGAACATAATTATCTGTCCTCAAATTTGATCCCTGTGAGAATGCACTGGGATCTCTTAATGACTAGCAATTTGACAACTCAGTCTGCAACATCCATATTTCTCAAGAACATTCAGTTGATATTGCTTCAGAAGGAATAAAGCCATATTTTGAATCAAAACCAATACTTTTCCGACCATTCTGCTCAAGGCTTTCTGGCCAACAAAACCAAGGAACAAAAAAATAAGCTCTAATCTGAGGCAGCATTGAGTAACTCCACAGCTGCTTTCTTGAACCTAAGAAACCATCCTTTGCAACCTTCTACGTGACAGTGAACAGATCTTCACTCTTGAGAAGGGTTTGGGAAGGGATGGAAGAGGTGAACAAACTGTGAGTTTTGTATTCAGACCTATGTTTCTCCATCAGAAAGGTTCTGTATGACTGAAGTTGAACAAATGAGCCCTGAACAGATATTCTGGTTCACTTATCTCCCGGGTGCAGTCTCCACTTAGCTCAACGGCAGATTTTCTAATCTGTGTTTCACCAGCATTAACGTCGAGGAATGAAGGGATGCTCAGTCAAGATTGCAAGGCAGACCCTTCCTTTCTCTCCCTTTGACATTTAGAGATTTAATCCCTTGCAATCCGTGTGTGTCTCTCTGTCCACTACAAGCTGGTTTAACCCTTTACTGGTCTTATTCAACTTCTTTGAAACAGGACTGAAAAAAAAAAAAAGAAAAAGACAATTACAGAGTCTTGTCTGGGATCTGGGAAAACAGATCCCAATTCACGGGCTGTCTAATGGTCTGTAACAAGCACATGAAAGGGAAAGGAGGAGAACTTATATACAAAGAAGAACTTGCATTTGGGCCAATGCATTAATTTATCCACAGCTATAGGAACTGAATCTGCAAATCCTGGTCAGCTGGAACCTCTCTTGGGAAGAAATCCATCTTTTTGCTGGATTTACAGAGAGTAGTTGTATCCACTCCCAGACTCCCTTTTGCAAAATGAAACAATACAAGCACTTTTTGGATTTAGTCACATTTCTTTGCACACAGGAACACGGAAGCGCTGAAAGATAGGACGCAGTCATTTGGGAAAACCACTGTAAGAGTGATCTACATTATCTCTAAGTAGGACCAAGTGCCCCTGTCCGGGAATGAAATATACCACTGTTCATGGTCAAACTGAGCTAACTCAGGTTCCTCTAGAGCTCCAGCTGCACGGTAGAAGCACCTCATTACTCTCCTTTTGTAAGACAAGGTCTCCATTATCTTAGCCCCCTTATTAATCTGTTTCTACCCCTGCTCCACCTTCTCAGCTTGAGTTTATTTTTCTTAACCATAAGTACATGCCTTATTCCAGATGGAAATCCTGCCATCGCCTGTGCAATGTCACTATTGTTTGTGTATCTCAACTGGAAATGGATTAGTTGATAAACCACTCATGAGCACACCACAGCAGTGCCTCACAGCTACCAGCTGAGTCACTGGATAATGGAAGGAGTGGTGTGATTTCTCTGAGTAGCTTTGCATTTTACTGGCAAAAATAAGCTCCATTTCTCTTAAGCATCACTGTAAAGAAAATAAGATGGATTCTACTCTGCCTCCTATATAATGCACTATATATTTTGTCTGAGAATCTATGACAGGATGTACTATTAGTAATGATATATGATTCAGAAAGAATAGGTGGATTGTCATACACCAGGCATGATCTGGTCTGTATCGAATAACAAAATTTTCAACTGACAGGCAGAAATGTCAGTTCATTTTGTAGGAGTGATTTTCTTTTCCAATGGAGATTTGCTATCTTTGGATTTCACTGCAACGTGACATTAAACTCATTGTAGTACTGAAGAAGCAGCTGCTCCTGTGAGTAGGAATGGCAAGTGAAAATGCTAAATGACCATTCATCTTGATGTTCTGATTAAATTTTAATTAAGAGGAATATTTTTATTTTCTCTATTCTAAATAATCTCCTTTAACACCTAAACAGTAAAATGGCATTGGGAGAGAGTAAAAACCTGTTGTCTCTCTGTTCCAGCAGCATCCTCTGACTTTTTCTGTAGAGGGAGAGATTGATAAGTATTTTGTAAAGGTAGGGGAGATAAAAGGCACTATAAAAAGTATACGTTCCACAATCTTAACTCTTTTAGAATACGCAGATGACCACGATGCAAACAAATGGTTGTCTGAGATCCCCAAAAGTAAGAGAGAAGATATTAACAAAGTGCAAATCCATTCTCTTACATTCCAAGAAGCAGCAGTAAGGTTTCGGAAGCAAGTCAGAAACTGGTGTCATTTTTCACAATAATACTAGAGATAATTAAAAAGCTCTTAATAAAAAAGTACTACTGAATTTTCCTGGCGGAAAAGAAACATAAAGACAAAAAATATAAAGAAAACAAGAAACATAAAGAAAAAAAAATCCTGGTGCAAATGTAATCAAAATTGATCTTTAATGTTCCAAGACCAAAATTCTATATCTTCTTCCACAGGAGGAGGTAGTCCTCTGCTGATCCTTCTGTTTGACAGAATGGCGAGGACCAAAAGAAAAGACCAGATAATATATCTAGACAAATGCTAAATGTTTAGCGATGTAAGACCAAGGAATTACCTTTTAACAGAAACAGTGCAACCCTCTTTGCTCTGTTCCTATAAAATTGGACAAAATAGATAGTAAAAACAACCTTATATTTTAGAGCATAATGGAACGGATGTTCTTTTTTCACCTCTGATGCCTTTTCAAAACAGGGTTGTGTAAAGATAGCTTGTAAGTAATGGAACATCTAGTACAGTATAAACATCTTATATGGAAATGTATTTTTAAGAAGAATAACACAGGATATAGTAGGATTATAAAAGTATTTAAGTTTACATAGTTATCGCTGTTTCTCAGTATAAAAAAAAGTGTGATATTTTGGAAATACACAAAAGATTCTTTCCTCATCTCTTACCAAACCAAATTTTTACGCCTTTAGAGTTTTATTTTTGACCCCTAAATTCCTATTTCTTTGATAACCCTGTTTAACAGATTCATTTCATGGAGTACTAAAAATTAATGACTGAATTTAAAAGCATCCCTGACCAACAGACATATAATTGAGGAGTGTATCCTCCCAATACTTGTGCCGGTGTGACTCCCTCACTCCCAAATTACTAATTACTCTTTCAAGCTCCACAAAATATCCCAAATCCAAAAGTTCATAAAAAGAAAGAAAATCTGAGATAATTAGAATTGGTGGAAGTTGTAGAGTTATCTGAAGGGGAAGGCTGACTTCTAAGGAGTTATTGGAGAGGAAAAGGCGATTACAGCAAATCTGAGCTCTTTGAGCCAACACATGTTGCTGGGCAAGAGGAATGAGGTAGAATCATTTTTGTGCATTCATTAATTTATTTAGATTATGCAGGCTGAAGGGCACTGAAAATGCTGTCCTGGTTTCCTGTTGGCAGGCAGAACCATCCCAACACAATTAACTCCAAAATCCACTTAATAAAATCACAAATCACTTTTAAAAGCAGCAGTAGGTCTCCCAGATACCCATGGAGCCAAATACAAAGCACAAAAGCCAAACACGGCTAAGGGTATTTGGTAAAGGTAGTTCATGTCACTCACTACCTACTTGCTAATTAAATTTGTGAGAAGCTGCAAACTTGATCACACTACTGTTTGAGGATGTTTGGCTTTTCTAGGCAACCATGTGTCCAGTTTGCTCTCTCTAATTATTGGTATTTGGAATAAAAGAATCATGGAATGGTTGAGATTGAAAGAGACCTCTGGAGGCCAGGCTGGACAGGGCTTTGAGCAACCCGGTCTAGTGGAAGGTGTCCCTGCCCATGGCGGGAGGGTTGGACTAGAAGACCTTTAAAGGTCCCTTCCAACCCAAACCATTCTATGACTCTATGAGGTCATCTGGTCCAACCCCCCTGCTCAAATGAGGCCACCTACAGCTGGCTGCCCAGGACCATGTCCAGATGGTGTTGGAATATCTCCAAAGATGGAGACTCCATCCCTGGGCAACCTGTGCTCAGTCATCGTCACAGTAAAAAAAATGTTTCCTGATATTCAGACGGAGCCTCTTGTGTTCCAGTTTGTGCCCATTGCCTCTGGTCCTGTCACTGGGCACCACTAAAAAGAGCCTGGCTCCATCTTCTTTGCTCCCTCCCTTCAGGTATTTATATTAATTAATAAGTTCTCCCCTCAGCCTTCTCTTCTCCAGGCCGAAGAGTCCCAGCTCTCTCAGCCTTTCCTCATGGGAGAGATGCTCCAGACCCTTCATCATCTTTGTGGCCATTTGCTGGAGTCTCTCCAGTATGGCCACATCTCTTTCATACTGAGGAGCCCAGAACTGGACACAGCACTCCAAGTGTGGTCTCTCCGGTGCTGAGTAGAGGGGAAGGATCACTTCTCTGGCCTGCTGGTAATGCTTTGTGTAATGCAACTGAGGATATCATTTGCTGCCTTTGAACATGCTACTTGGCTCATGTTCAACATGCTGTCCACCAGGACCATGAAGCCCTTTTCCACCAAGCTTCTTTCCAGATAGCTTTTTAATTTCATAAGTAAAAGGACTGGGTTTTCCTGAAAAGGACAACATTCCCCTTAAGTGCATCCAAAGCTTGGTTAAAAAGTAGGAAAGATACAATAATTGAGTTCCAGATTGGAAAAGGACAGTCAGATAGCCAAAGCATACAACCATGTGAGGATGTCAAGATGCATGGAATGCATCTGGTGATTCTTAAACCAAGGTGGAAGAAAATTATGTGACAGTCAACAGGTTGGTTGGTTTATGGACATGGATCATTACCAGCCCATAAAGTGAACATGTTCGTGACTTCTGAACCTCCAGCAGTGTATGTACAGTTTTGATTTACCAGTT
This sequence comes from Alca torda, assembly GCA_008658365.1. Lineage (NCBI taxonomy): Eukaryota > Metazoa > Chordata > Aves > Charadriiformes > Alcidae > Alca > Alca torda. The sequence goes on from CM018077.1 coordinate 161,558,152, forward strand.
TAGGAAAATGCATTTGACTAATAATGCCACATCTTCTTGGACTCATAGTGAAAATAGCATTGTATTTGAGATTATTCATACAGGGACCCCATTAATATTATATAAACTTTCATAATTTTTAAACTATCCCTTTGTGGCCACAGGTTTCAGGGATTCATTAGTGTGCATGAGCTGTCCCCACAAACCACATTAAACTGATAAAAAATTGTTTTTAACTCAGGTAGCGTGGTCTATACTCAAAATTACATTGCTCCTGGTTTGAAGTACTGGCTGCATTAGCACACAGGAGACAGCAAGTCTAGCTGCTGGATAAGGTACTCAGTCATTTGATGAAGATTATTAAACTATTTAGCCATCGCTGATAATAAGATTTACCATGCTATTATGCTCATAATTATCAGTATTTATGTTGCTCCTAGAAGTTCGAATCATGGACAATGCTTCCACAAAGCTAGACTCTACCTGAAAACACAATCTTTTCCTTCAATATGTTCCCCAAGCCCCTCGGGACCACAGGTACTGCAGTGGGACACGTTAGGCTTCCTCAACTCCTAGAACTATTGCTAGCACAATTTTGGCCTGGGCCAGCTAGTACTGCCTAGAAGAACTCATAATTATGGCCGCATGGTAGCAAGAACCAACAGCAATAGACAATTCCCCATGCGGACATAGAAACTCCATGCTAGGTGAGCCTTGATGTTGTTTGCTAGAATGGATGCTTTGCTTTTCCCAATCTAGGACACAAAAATAGAAGAATATGTGCAAGGCAAAATGGAGATTATTTATATTATTGACTTCACTGCCACATGACAGATTCTGCTGATAGCAGATATGGGTCTGTGATGTGTCTCAGGAGAGGCAACCCGGCTTAATAAAAATATCCATCCTAATAGTAGTATTAATGCTAAACAAAGAAAGAAATTCATATGTTTGCATTGAAAGCAATATAGCTTTTATCCTTTATTTTACCTTTTCCTTCCACTACCATAAATCCAGATGCCTTTTGCAAGCTGGGACTGCTGAGCAGGACTCAGCTGAATTCACCTCAGCTGCTGCAGGGCACTCATTTCGCAAGCTGGCTGATCACAGTGAACCCATTGTGGATGGCCCCTCAAGAGCTCCAGGGATACTTCAAAGGAAACACATTCAGATGGAGGAGGAGGATGGGAAGGAATTTGCATTTTAAATGTGACACTTCCATGAATGAATAATAAGGGATTTGTAAGGCTGGCCACCAAGAATTAGAAGAAAAAAAAAAAAAAAAACACTCTTCGTTGGTGCTACAGCTAATTTTTCAGGCCTGCTTTCCAGTGATATTAACACACAATTTCTTCCTGCAGAGGTTTTTTGCAACCAAAACGATTAAAGAGGTACATCAGTTAAATAACACACTACTCTAGGGAAGGTGGGGCCAAGAACTTAATATTATGACAACTGAAAGCTGCCAAAGTGGGTGGCTGGACTTCCACATGAGGTCTTCAGGCTTTCTTAGGAAAGGACTGTACAGGTTAATATTATGCAAATTGGGCTATCTCAAAGAACACAATGCAGTTTTCACAATATCACTTTAAAACTGAAGTGTTGGTGATTTTTGGTTTGGTTTCACAGAATCACAAAATTGTAGGGGTTGGAAGGGAAATCCGGAGATCAGCCCCTGCCAGAGCAGGTTCACCTAGAGCAGACTGCACAGGAACACATCCAGGTGGGTTTTGAAGATCTCCAGAGAAGGAGACTCCACCACCTCTCTGGGCAGCCTGTTCCAGGGCTCTGCCACACCCAAAGTAAAGAAGGTTTTCCTCATGTTGAGATTGAATTTCCCGTGTTCTAGTTTGTGCCCATTGCCCCTTGTCCTGTCACCGCGCACCACTGAGAAGAATTTGACCCCATCGTCTTGACACCCGCCCTTTAGATATTGATCAGCATTGATGAGATCCCCTCTCAGTCTTCTCTTCTCCAGGCTAAACAGCCCCAGGTCTCTCAGCCTTTCCTCATCAGAGAGGTGCTTCAGTCCCTTGATCATCTTTGTAGCCCTCCACTGGACTCTCTCCAGTAGTTCCCCATCCTTCTTGGACTGGAGGGCCCAGAACTGGACACAGTACTCCAGATGTGTCCTCACCAGGGCACAGTGGAGGGGCAGGATGACCTCCCTTGACCTGCTGGCCACAGTCTTTTTAATACACCCTGGGAGACCATTGGCCTTCTCGGACACAAGGGCATATTGCTGCCTCATGGTCAACTTGCTGTCCACCAGGACTCCCAGGTATCTCTCTCTATAGAGCTGCTCTCCAGCAGGTCAGCCCCCAACCTGTACTGGTGCATGGGGTTATTCCTCCCTGGGTGCAGCACCTTGCACTTGCCCTTGTTGAATTTCATTATGTTCCTCTCTGCCCAACTCTCCAGCCTGCCCAGGGCTCGCTGTATGGCGGCACAGCCTTCCGGTGTGTCAGCCACCCCTCCCAGTTTTGTGTCATTGGCAAACTTGCTGAGGGTACACTCTGTCCCCTCATCCAGGTCGTTGATGAATATATTGAACAACACCAGACCCACTACTGACTCCTGGGGAACACTGCTAGCTACAGGCCTCCAACTGGACTCCGTGCCACTGATCACAACCTTTGAGCTCTGCCCTTCAGCCAGTTCTCAATCCATCTCACTGTTTGTTTGTTTGGTTTTTTTTTCTCTAAAGTTTCAGTACTCTGTTGCAGCAGGTTAGGATCCTCATCAGGAGTAACTCAGCAGCATCTCCCCTGTGCTTGAGCCCTACAGTCCTGTGAGAGAAATGAGAGAACAGAGAGGCAATTGTGGAGCTGTGTATCCTTCAATAGTACTGGCCTCATCATTATAAGCATTTTAATGCCCTACAGGAGACAGAACCCCTTGCCATATATAATTTCCAGTCCCTCAAATACTTGCTGGCCTTCCAGCAAGCAACTCTCCTATGACACTGCCCGTGCTGAGCTACTGCAGTGATAAGCAGAGCACAGGAAACCCATCAGAAATAATAATAAAAAAAAAATCACTTCTTGTTCAGTTGAGTCTCATCCCTGAGTCTCAGTCAGCTCTTCCCCTCAGTGGCCAAACTGCATCCTAAAACTATGTTCAATTTGAAAAAGAAAAGACTCATTCTCTCCTGCCACCATGCTAAAAATAAAACATGGATTCATCATTAAATCACACCTAACGAAATGCAACTGGGTGTAGGAAATTCAGCAAACACAGGATGGAAATGGTGGAGGGGTTACAGAAGAGCTAAACACCCATGAATAAAACAGGAGGAGATGTGGCCCTGTGCTGAACTTTAGTGTGGTGTTTCACTGCGATACTGGGAAAACTGCTTAACTATGTGCTATAGTTTCTTCAGTCACTAAAGCACAGTTAATATCGGGTGTTTTCAAAAGCATTTGGAGATCTCCAAAAATTGTGCTATAGAGGTAGACAGAATGCTACTCCTGTTTATTATTATTATAGGAAAAAAAGGATAGAACTAGTGTTGTTTGCTTCTCTGCAGATTCCAGTATCATCTACAAAGGAAAATAGAAATCTACTTCTAGGATCATGCAAGGCATGAAGTAAATAGCATAACTAGCATCTCACATGAACATCAGACTTATTTTGAAATTTATATGAATAAAAAAGAAAGAACTGTCATAACACACAATACTCTGCTTCCAGTAGCTGAAAAAAAGTTATATATAATGTAACTTGAGCTGCATTTTCAACCTGAAGTTCAAAGAAAGAGGTCTGAAGCATAAAAAAGAACAAAAAAACCCACAAAAAACCGAGTTAAGCCCTATGGTCCAGATGAATCTTTTCTTAGACCTTGCAATGCTCTAATTTGCTTCTCTAAACACTTCATGTTTTTTATTCTCATCCATTTTCTTCAACATCCCTAAATAACTCCCAAAAATTGGGGTAGTGGATGAGTTTTTGCCTCTCCTCTCCTCTCCTCTCCTCTCCTCTCCTCTCCTCTCCTCTCCTCTCCTCTCCTCTCCTCTCCTCTCCTCTCCTCTCCTCGACAGTTATCCAGACTTGTATACTGCCAGTAGAAAGGAGTAGGCAGCTCCCAAAGGTGTTTCATCTTCTAAGACAATATTAAAAGAGAGGCAGGACAACTCAGCCTCTGGTGACGCCTACAATTTTTGACTGCCTAGACCGGAGTTCAGAGAGCTCACTTACACTAAAAATCTAACTTTCAGATGGATGAATTAAAGAAGATGAATCTGCCTTTCTTCATTTGACTTCGATCTGCCTCTTTGGGAATCCTTACAGCTGGCTCACACAGCGATTTTTTCCATGAAATGAGTTATAAGAAAGAAATTGTGTTCATGTTAAACATCAGCACCTTCCTCACTCAAGGGTGAGTCACAATCAATATTTGACCCAGACACAACAGTGAAATTATTAGCGGACATTGTTGGTGAGGGGATGTGTTTTCCCCTGAAATACCTTAGACAGTGAAAAGTGTAATGGAGTGGAAAATAATGAAATGCTACTAAACCCAAAAGAAATTATCCACATGAAGCCAGGTGACCTACTGTAATCCAATACAATCAATTACACAGCAGCCCCAATAGATAGGATCGGTGTGCTTTAAATACACACAGATGAGTTCCTGGTATCTTCCAAGAAATTAGCAGATCAAATTAGTCCCCAGAGCACTTCTGCTGAAATCCTCAGATATATGCCAGAGACATTTTTGTTTCATTCATCCAAACACATACTTTGAATAGAGCGAGGTGCAAATAAAATATCTTTGAGCTTGGAAGGTGAGAGCTTGGGAGCAACTGACAAAATTGTGCTCCTCTAGTAGCCTCCAGCAAGTTATTTAACCTCTTTATATCTCAGTTTTGCTGCCTTTGAAACAAGGGCATTGATAGCTCTGCACATCGGAGGGGTGCTTGGAGTGGTGAGTTAAGACCCGCTGGATGAAAGGCATGCAGGGCTTTTATTAACATCTGTATTATAACATCTTCAGTTTGGCACACTGTCTTACAGTCCATTATGAAAAGAATGTGAAGCACATAACAGTGTTTAGCATTAAATGCTTCAATCTCTCTTCATTCTAATGAGAACAGTACTTGGGTTCATGTTGAGCTCTAGAACTGACAAGCTGGGTTCACTTAATACCACCCTCTGTAATATCCTTTTATAAATCCATTTTTAATTATTTTTTTTTACACTTGGCTACCTGCAATTCTACTGTCTATAGTTTGAGAATCAAGCCCTTCGTCTAAGCCTTTGTAACACCTGATAGCATATTTCTCATTATGTCCATAGTAATTTCAATTATTTTCCTTTGTCTAAGACTTCTGTTACGCTTTGATGCCTGTGGACATTTTAAGTAACGGCCTTTTTTATTAGCTGACTCAACACATGACAGAATATTATTCTGTCCAGTTCTCCTCCTAAGACCCTTTTATAAGCCAAAGTCCTCATATGCCCTCCCTTAATGCTACCATAATATCTGCGGGAGTGGAAGCACTTAGTGAATTTGCGCTCAAAACACACCTTTGGGTTAGAGATTTCCATCTATTTTTAGCAGAAGAATTGATCCAAATAATGTATAATTGAAACAGATAATTAGTTCAAACACCATTATCCAAATGTGGGGAAGGAGAACTAACACAAAAATGGATTGAAAGTTTTCCCATGGGAAAAAAACACATGTCAAAATCAAGAACTCAGCTGGCATCGTCACTTCTCCATCTAGTTTCTTATCAGCCATCAAATCAGTCCTTCAGTACAAAGACTGAAAATAAGAATAAGTTTTGTGCATTCCAGAACGTAAGAGCTGAATCTTTTCCTGGGCTTTTCCTTCTATAGAGAAAGAAAGATTGAAGTATCTCAGCTGGGGCCATTCTACTCTGAGAAGTATTCTTACTTTTGTCAATGTCTGTGTCTCACGCTGGAATAGCCAGTAGCAATGCTAGTTGTCCCTGGTAATGTCAGAGTAGTCAGATATTTAAAATCTGTGTTACCTAAAGGTATCCCTGACTAACATTGTCAGGCAGAATGTGCCACTTTCCTTCCATCCCTTTGCTGAACACCACCACCACCAGCATATCTTTGAGGAGCTTTGCCACAAATCCACACCTACTTGCTGTCTCTCTGAGGATGACTCAAACATAGGAGATTTAGCCACAGTCTACCAGAGCTTTTGGCACAAAAGGCTTAGTGAACAAAGGTAAAAAAGCTCTACCTCTTTTGTAGTTAGTTGTGTGACACATCTTAGCTCAAGCTCCAGTTTTCCCTAGCAGAGTGTAACAGTGTGGGTACTTCCAGAGCTAAAAACACAGCCAAAAATATATAATAATGTCTTAGGACAACAAGGGAACAACACAGGACCCAGAGAAGACTCAGAGTCAAGTAATATGAGATGCTACTCTGCACTACAGACTGTAGGGTATGCTTAAGCAACATGGACTTGTAACTCGTCCTGGAGGTTAATCTCTTGCTACTTAATATACCTGAAGCACCTGCAGGTCTTGTTTGAGCTAGACCCAGGGTTGTGGATGGAAAGCACATGGGTGCTCAGATTTAAGCATACTTCAGTATGCTTTTCACTTGCATGGTAGAAAATTTTCCTTTCGGGTCACTGTCACATTGTGTTTTCATTTATTTTTTCCCCAAGAAAAGGAACAGCAAAAAAAGTTCATGTCTGAAGGAAAATCCTCGTGACCATTTTGAAAGAAGTAGGGTGTAATGTGACATTTCCAGAAGATCTTTCTCCCCCTGGAATTAATTTCTCCAGGAAGTGAATTTCTCAAGTCAAAACATACAGAAAGCATCATAAACTCCCAATGAGTGGCTCTTCCTTCAGAAGAAAGAAGAAAAAAAAAAAAAAAACACTTAAAAAAATCCCCAAACAATCCCCTTCAAAATCAAAGCCTTCAATTTCTTCTGAAATAACATCCTCACCTGAAAAATGGGCTCAACAATAGGAACGTTTTTGCTGTCCCAGGTTCTGGGTATGATGAGTTAAAAAAAAAATAAATGTTGAAACTAATATTAAGTTCAGAACAAGGCTTAGTAATCTTACTAAATGCTAATAGAGTTTTAATGCTGTTTTCATTAACTTTGTGCCCTTTCATATAAAGCTGGAGGGCTACTCAATGATAAGAAAACCCCACTGATATAGTCGTATGAATGGATGCTAAATGCAAATTCTGGCAGCACTGGGCAATGCTCACAGCAGGGCTTTGACAGGATAAAGATTTTATGGAGTGTCATATCAGGACTTGTTGAGTCGGCTGAATGTCAAGAGTAAAAGCAACAGCGGGGAAAAATGAAAGCCAGAAGATCTCTGAAGTGATGCTGGTTTTTGTTGGAATCTACAATTAAAAAAAATTAACTTTCCTCTATAAGTAGCTAAAAACCCAATAGGAAGCTCATCAAAAGGAGATTAAAAAGAAAAAAGAAAAAAAATCTGACAGAGAGCAAAACCCTGCCTTTCACTGGAAAGCCAGAGACAGGCTGACAAAATATTTCTGGCAGGCCTAAACTCTTCCAACACATTTGAGCAGAAGATTTGGTTATCTGAGTTGCAGCATCAAGCCTAATACTTTGGCTGGATTTGTTTATTTGTTGTTTTTTTTTTTTTGGAGGGCGGTGGGTTGTGAAGTACTTGTCATAGAATCATAGAATTACCCAGGTTGGAAGGGACCTTTCAGATCATCTAGTCCAACCATCAACCTAACTCTGACAAAAAACATCACTAAACCATATCTCTAAGCACTATATCTACCCGTCTTTTAAACACCTCCAGGGATGGTGCCTCAACCACTTCCCTGGGCAGCCTGTTCCAATGTTTAATAACCCTTTCAGTGTAAAAATTTTTCCTAACATCCAGTGTAAACCTCCCCTGGTGCAACTTGAGGCTGTTTCCTCTTGTCCTATCGCTTGTTACTTGGGAGAAGAGACTGACCCCCACCTCTTTACACCCTCTTTTCAGGTAGTTGTAGGGAGCGATAAGGTCTCCCCTCAGCCTCCTTTTCTCCAGGCTGAACACCCCCAGATCCCTCAGCCGCTCCTCATGAGACTTGTTCTCCAGACCCCTCACCAGCTTTGTTGCCCTTCCCTGGACCCGCTCCAGCACCTCAGTGTCTTTCTTGTGGTGAGGGGCCCAAAACTGGACAGAGTACTCGAGGTGGGGCCTCACCAGTGCTGAGTACAGAGGAACGGTCACTTCCCTAGTCCTACTCACCACACTGTTCCTGATAATGGCCAGGATGCTGCTGACCTTCTTGGCCACCTGGGCACACTGCTGGCTCATATTCATCCAGCTGCTGACTAACACCCCCAGGTCCTTTTCTGTCAGTAGGCTGGAGGGAGAACAGGATAGCTCTCATGAACAGGATAGCTTGACAAAAAAACAAGTATGTCCCTACATGAAGGTGCAGATACAAGAGGGCAAGAACATGGTTTTACTCCCAGTTCACTCATGGACTCACTGTGTGTTTCTGATTCGCCAAAGTCCCTGCAGTGAAACATGCACCTGAAACTCAGGAGTAGCTTCACCAGCGCCTACAAGACAGGATGGTTCCACCTGCTAAGCATTAAGCATGTGCTCAAGGATCTGCTTGAGTTCTTCCTCTCCTAAATGTTTTTTTTTTTTCCCCTGTCTGTGAATACGTGTGGGTCATTATACCCATTTCTGTATGTGTTGCCCAACAATACCAGACTGTTTTCAACAGAGGTACTGATGCACAAATGAACAGCAAAACACATACACCATATATACACACAAACACATGCACATAATGCTTAAGACTGTCAGTACTTTGTCCTTCAGCTCGGAGAAAATGGAAGAGAAGGCTGGCTGCTGACTCCCCTCATGCTCTTTCATTCCTCTTCATAACTGAAACAATCACTACTTTTATCCCTGACTGCAATCATTCTTGTGAGCTTCTTCCACCCACCCAAGTTCAGTTTGGGTTTTTTTTTCCTGTTGCTAAATACCCCAGGTTTTGGGCACATGCGTGTGTACATACACATGTATGTATGCTTTATCAAAGGATGAACGTGTTGACTTTACCAAAATGAAATTCTCACAACAGAAAATTGTATTGAAATCACCACTTGAACACAGCATGAAAAATCAAGGATGTCAGCAGTGAACGGCAGAAATGACTGTGCCTTTGAGAACTCCTGAATATGTCACATTGGCTCCCTAATCCCACAAGAAGGGAAGAAAACAGTTTGGTACTCCTCATAGTAATTCTTCTGGCTTTAGTCTTATATGGTTAGATGGGAATTCAAACCCAGATTTTACCCTAAACCCAGAATAAGGATTTAAACCATGGATTTCTGCCATAGGCCAGGAGGGTATAAGACATGCAGAAGGGGCCACCATTTAATCTGTTTTGTAATCGTTTCAAATGTGTAAATAAATGACTGCTGAGATAGACATTAAATAGGCTTAGTTCCATTGCTTGATAGCAAAGACACAGGAACAAGAGGCAGTATGCTCTAACTCTGGTCTTTTCCTTGGTAAATACTTAAGTATTCACTGAAAGTGGAAAAGGCTTAAGAAAAAAGAAATAGACAGATTCCTCCCTCCCTCCTCCCCCTGCCATGTCTGAGCTGATGGGGGTGTTCCCTTTACCAAGTTGTGTATCAATCTCTGTCTGAGATAATTTGATTAGATTTAAGGTAAAGTAGCTCTTTAGTTTCTCTTCACATCAAAAACAATAATGCATTAGAGATGGAGGACGTTCCCTTGTGATCTGTTGGAAAACTTGAGCCATGAAAAATCTGATTGTCTGTGGCAATGCAGTACCTATAGAGCCCGTATCTGCCATGGATTAGCCAGGTACCCGCTGGCTCACTGAGATTCTGAGCAAAGGGCAGGAGAAAACTCAGTATTACAACAGCTTACAAACAGCAACAAAACAATATATAGCTCAAATCCAGCCTGGAAAATTGGCTCCCCAGACTGGTGAGTTTAAATGTATCTTAAACTACTGTGATATGCTTTGATTATATTAAACAATATGCATTAACAGTTCTAGAATTTATTTTAAAGCATTTTTACTAATACGATTATGCTATTAATAAAAATAAAATAAAAGCACAAACCCAAAACATAAAACTACCCACATACATTTTTACTGCCATGGTACAATTTACTATGTGTAAATCAAACCTATTTTGGGCTTCAAGGCACTCACTCAATCAAGTTACTGACATTTTTGATCACATGTATATGGTAGGAGGAATATCTGTCCTTAAAGCAAGGTGAATTTCCAGTGTGCTGGATCAAGAGATCAGAGATCACACTAACTGGCCCTCTTAAACCAGGAGAAGCATACAGAATCATAGAATCATCTGCGTTGGAAGGGACCTTTCAGATCATCGAGTCCAACCATCAACCTAGCACTGACAAGTTACCACTAAACCATGTCCCTCAGCACCACATCTACATTTTAAATACCTCCAAGGATGGTGACTCAATGTAACTGAATATGTGTCTGACTGAAGATTAGCATCTGCTATTGCCCAGCAAAACTATTTATTATTAAAAGCCATCTCTAAGTAGCTGACAATAAACACAATGGCAAATTGTTTAAGACCAAAAAAGAAAATCAGAAACTATTGCTAGTGATAGATGGCAGAGAAATATAAAAAAAGAGGCAGAAATGGCTATTAAAAATATATTTTATACTTATAAAATTAGCCTTAATGAACTATAAAATAAATAAGCCTTAATGAACTATAGCAACCACCTACAATTATTTCTGTACTAATAAGCTTGGAGAATATGTTTTCCATATAGTGGTCATTGACAAGATATTCTTTGGAATACAAAATTTAATAAAGGAGAAGTTGCTACAAATTAAAGGGATTCTCCTGGAATGAGAAACTTCCTGAGTTTGTGTGTCTGTTACCCCACGGCAACATTTGAGTGAGGTAAGTAAGTACGCAAATTTGTTCATACAAGCTGAAATTCAGATTTTACAGCTTGCCTCTTGCTGTATAGAATTCTCTTCTATAGTCTTTTTAATGCCGTGTTCTGGAGAAAAAGTAAATAAATATTGGTCATTGGGATTTGCATTGTACGGAGCATTTAATAGGAATCCTTAATTGCACGGCAACATTTGAGTGAGGTAAGTAAGTACGCAGATTTGTTCATACAAGCTGAAATTCAGATTTTATAGCTTGCCTCTTGCATTAGGATTCTCTTCTATAGTCTTTTTAATGCCGTGTTCTGGAGAAAAAGTAAATAAATATTGGTCATTGGGATTTGCCTTGTACGGAGCATTTAATAGGAATCCTTAATTGCATGGTGTAAACATAATACAAATGGTAGTTGTAAAACTAAGAACAACAAAGCAACAAAGCATACAAAATAAGCAACAAGAATGCCTCTTCATATAGCACACTCTTTTACAAGGCACAGTATTAGACATCAAAAATATAATCCTTGCAGAAATTGAAATAGAGGAAATTCCACTTTTGTATAAGAAAGAAATTCCTTTTCACTGTGAGGTTGGTCAAACACTGGAATGGGTTTCTCAGAGAGTTTGTGGTGTCTCCATCCTCAGAGGTCCTCAAGATCTGATGAGATACTGCCCTGCACATTTGCTCTAGGTGACTCTGCTTGCACCAGATGACCTCTGGAGGTCCCTGCCAACCTCAACTACTTCATGATTGTGCAAGGATTTGTTTGCGTTTTCAGAAGTTTGGCTTTTATTTAGGTAAGGAGATGAACAACCAAGAAGCAAAGTGCAATGTGGATAGTTATCATCAGAGCCTAAAATTGGGTGGGCTTCCTTCTACCCCCATTTCAAAAATCTCTCCAATCCAAAGCTGTGCAGAGGGTGCTCAAGACATTGATGTTGTGTGCCTCTTCTTCTGTAAGCTCTCTAGAACTCTCAAACTTAAAAAAGCAAAAGCACATGCCTTGAAAATATTCCACAGATGATACGGCTTTTTTTTATCTAAAGACTAGGCAGACAATCAAAAGGGATCAAATTACTGCTGGTTAATGAGTTACTGCTTGTCAGCTGAGAGGCAGCAATGGATGGGGCGTTATTCTTAGTGTGTTTTGATGACATGACATCAACACTAATGCATTTTGCCCTGCACTCTGAGCCGGCTGTACATGGATGGCTCTAGTGGTTCAGCTAACAAGAGGTAATTCAATCAACCCCAGTAATGTGAAAATTGAAATGATCTACCTCCACTCCAACTTGTGCATCGTTTCAGAGACAAGAAACTTCGCTCGCCTTCAGAGCTGGGATGATAAGATTCATTTGAGATGCACAGTGGTAAATACAGTCTCTCTTTGTACAAGCCCTCAACAGTAATTCCTAATGACCTACTTGTGAGAGGAATTAAATGGTTTCTGCACTATATAGCAAAGTCATTCAACACTGTAATGTAAAAAGCCCATTTCAGTGTTAAAATACGGCTGTTAATTGGGGAATTAATAATCTGTCAAAGCTCAAGCAACTTCCTTACCAAATTCAGAAGTAAAAAAACTATCTCTCCAGCAGTTTTTACAAAATAAAGTTATTTCTTTAATGACTACTAAAGTCAAAAGGCTCCTTTTCCAGATAGTTTTAAAAAGCCTATTTTGAGAGCTGAAACATATTCTGTAAATGAAAGGTTGTTGTGCAGCAGATTCCAACTCCTATTAAAGCCTAATGAAACTACAAGGGATATTTCAGAAAATTCACAGAGTATGGTGGAATTATAATTCTCTTTTTAAAGATGTCTTGAGAATCTCACATCAGAGAGATAAAGGCAATTAGGAGTTTATTATTTATATATTGAACAGACTATATATTACCAAAATGTGAATATTTCTAAGATCTACACAAGGACGTGGATAGCTAATAAAGACACGGCAACCACCACATTATAAGTCACTCAGGTCTGAAGTGCTGTGGGACTTTTAGACTTTTTATTTTTTGTTTTCATGTTAATGAAGGCCTAGGAGGAAAAGGAGGCCACAGAAACAGCCTTGAATAATCCCTCTACCTTTTGTCTGATTTCACTCTCAAGTTTAAAGAATACCTCCCAGATCGTTACAATTGCTTGGAGAGAGTAACCTGGTTGCAAAGGAGAACATTACAAGCTACGGGACACTGTGGGATGATGCCGTCTTCCAACTACGTCGACCACCACCAGGGCTTCAGTGGAAGTTGTTGGGATAAACCACAGCACTTCAGTAAGTGTATTTTATTACTTATGATGATTTTCCTATGATAGTGAAATGCTAACCAACCTGTTAACATCAAGTCGTTTAAGCTGCAATTCCCCAAGACAGAACTTATTGGCACTGAAGAGACAGAGCAATTTTCCCATCTACATCACTGCACGTTACCCGTCTGAGAGGTACTATGAACACACAGACATCAAACACACTGTCCTCTTTAAACATATCTTTCTTCATTAAGTGATAGTCACTGATGTACTGCTCTTCTAAGAGTCCTTCCTTCTGGGACGCTGGTTTCCCGAGTAAACTGACAAAATACTTCTTTAACATGCTGTTACCAAAGAAAACCTCCTGTGCTGGTTTTTAGGTTTTATTCCAGAGAACACTGATCAAAAATTACTTTGCTTTGACACCACCACCAAGGATAATAGTCATATAACACTTTTAAGCAGCTTGTATACCAACGAGAATCATAACCTGCCATTTAGTGAATGGCACTAATTAATTATGTGCTGCCCCATCCCCAAGGAAACCTATGAGACTCCTTTTGTCTTAGTAGACAATTTTTTCACACTTATATCTCAAGAGCACAGATTGGTGGAGTTCTTAAGTGTATCAAACCCGACGTCCTCAGAGCTTCTATGTAATACTGCTATGTAATGCCTGCCCGTGGAAGGGGAAAAGCAACATACAGATTCTGGCTTTGCTGTTGATTTTGGAGATACAACATTGCCATAATTCCAGTGCCTGTGTTGTTTCAACAGAAAACCAAGTTTGTTAAGATTGGATTTCTAAGTTACTTAGGGAGAAAAGACAAACAGTAACAGCACATTAATATAATGAGTAGGGAAAGTGAAGACCTGTCCATTATTTGTCAGCATCAGAGACCTCTTTTTCAAACTTCCTCTTTCACAGGCAAAAGCTTTGAAATATCACAGAACCAGCTGAGACTAAGAAGGTGATGAAACATACAGAATTTGTGGCTTTTGTTGGATCAATAGGTGCTAGCACAGAACATGCCACTCAGGGTCTCCTGGTGCCCCACAGACCAAGCTCTGCACTCAGTGACAGCAACCCTGCCCTTCTTCCCATCATCCCCAGGTCAAGAGGAATTGTTCAACAGAGAAGCATAAGGTGTTTTTTACCTTGTCAAAAAAACCCACACACCTTCCCAAACTGACTTCACTGACAGTCCAGTCACCCCAGAGCCAAGGGGCACCAGGATGAACGATGCACTCCCCTGGACTCTGCTCTTCTCTGCTCTTGTCCCTCTCACAATGCCAAAATCTCACTGATTTTTGGGGCTCGCTGGGACAGATAACTCAAGCACTGCCAACTGAAAATGTCAGCTAATAGCTGAGCGACATGAGAGCAGTTTATAAATCTGTGTCACTCTTATAAAGAGCCTAATCCTCCCTTCTCCTGGGGGCTACTGATTTACGCCTCAGAGAACCCTCCTGAGCCATTAATCTACTGCAATCACCAACTGCTCCTCCATCGGACATCACTGCTCCTGAGGAAATGAGGCTGTCCATAGAGAAGAGGACACTTGTCACTGACTTATTCAGAGGTTTTAGACATACACTTCACTTATGACAGTCATTTCCAAGTTGGAACCTAAATTTTAGGCACCTAAAGCCATATTTCAGCAGTTAAAGGAATGACTGGTCCTAACCACAATTCTACCTGATGTTTCTTCTTTTCACATGATCTTTCCTTAAGTACCTGTGAATGACACAGTATATGAGAGATCATCAGTCTGAAGCACTGTGGCCACTTTTGTGTTGTTTCTAGCTGTTCAGACTGAATGCGCTGAAGAACAGCCTCTTCTCTCAGGTCCTTAGAGGTGTGTCAACACGTCTAGAGTTTAAAGGCATTGCAAAGCATAAGTAATTAATGTCTGCAGATTGCTTTGGGAAGCTCAGATCAAGAACTTCCCATTCATCCGAAGGGTCAGTGCTGTGTACATCCACTCCATTTTCCTACCCATTGCAAAGAAACAGTGTGGAAAGTGCGACGGGATGAAGAAAGCTGCTCATTGCTCAGAAGTCCTACTGACTTTGGATTCAAATCAATGAATTGAAGTTACTACTCGTTAACTGAGCTACAGGAACTGTCTGCATATAGACCCTCAAGCTGAAGCAAATGCAACATAATACATCCTCCCTTAGCTCTCTTTCGCAGCCAAATGAATGACCTGGCGTTATGTGATACTTCGGTAAAGACCGAATAGCATGTAGATGGACCACAATCAAGGTCAACTTGAAGTGCATTAAACCACAGCAACCTGAGCATGTGATGTCCCATCAAAACATTCAGCTGTTTGAAGGTTTGGAAGCGGTGTGTATAATTGGTGAAAACTCAGAGAACTTCTTAGAAATAAATCTGCCTTTTTACTGGCACTTCCACCTTTCTTGCTCAGCTACTTTGAAGAATCTATTGCATAGAGTAGACTCTTATCTCTTAAAATTTCATGTTCTACTCATAATCATTTCTCTCTTCTACCTGTGTGCATCTCAGATTGTAACTGGCTGTCAGGGAAATAATTGAGCTAGGAAAAGTGCAGACATGTCCATTGGAATCGGGAAAGTCTTCAAGAATGTAAAAGCTAGCTTAATTTAAGAAATTGGGTGAAATCTTAAAACCAGAACCAGTATATATTAATCATTGAAAGATCAGGTCTCACTTTTGACTTGTTTAAATTTCAAGCGCAACAGTTACTACAGAATTAGGATGTACCTCAGTCTTCCTGCCAGAGCAAAAACTACGCAAGGATGTGTAGCAATTAATTATAAACTGAAAGACAAGAATCAAATTGACAAGAACTGACACCTGACTTTAAGTGTAGGAACCTTTTCAAAATAATAGGAAATAAGGGGAAAAAAAAAAAATATTGCTGAGTTATTGATTCCAGATTGTGCTGCAGAGCAAACATGGCAGCAATGCCACAGCCAGGGCAGAGGGGTGAATTATTTCAGAATTTGAATGACAGCTGTCAAAAACATTATGACCCTTTCAGGGCTTGAGAGATTGAAACAAGCTTGAAAACTGAGCCACTCACGTAGTTATTAAGCCATATATAGATGTGTGGTAAAAACAGACGCTAAGTAAAGCCAGCCCCGTGATAACAATTCAAAAGGCAAAAGCAATACCATGAAACAAACCTGTCTGTGTTTTGCCCTCGTTTACAATGTTCATTAGGTTGAATTATTGCTCTGTTCAACACTGAGTAGGAACTGTTGTGCTCTTACAACCTGACATTGCCATGCAAGAGACGCACTGGGCACACATCAGAATTTCTATTGCATATGTCAGAAGAAGGTGCCCACACTCTTCTCCTGCTGGGAAGGAACAACAGATCTGTAAATGCCAAGTACCACAAAGCCACTTGTCAATCTTTTCCTCTCTGCCACCTACAGCCCTTCTGACCCCGACAGATATGGGCTCTGATTGCATTTGTTGGTGGGTCATTGATACGCCCTGCCTTGGAAGAACTTCCTCCTGGCTCCACATGGTACTTTACGTCCTATCTGGATGTCCGCTGCTATGAGGGAATGGTGCAGTGTTAATGACATCAGAAGGGGCTGAGGCTGATCTAGCAAAATCCCATTTTGCAGAAAGCTATTCTGCTGTCCTGGTTTCAAACTCTGAGATTTAAAACTCTGAGATGAAGATGCTCTTTACTTTCCTAGGCCAGACTCCATGAAGGGGCATTCCTCTGCTCCTCCAAATACACGCAGTGACGACAAAGTGTGGGTTTCATGATTCCTACTGAATTGCAAGGAACCTGAGGTATGGCACACCGGCACGCCATAGTGCATGAAGTACTAAAAAAAAAAAAAACCCAAAACAAAAAAAACAAACAAACAAAAAAAACAAACCACAAAAAACCACACAACCCAAAACACTTACGGTCTGAAAGTAAGGAAAAAGCAAACACCAAAGACTGACTGTATAAAATTGTCTGAACCTCATCCTCATCAGTCAGGTTACAGAAAACATTTAACCTCATAATAAGCCCATAAATGAATTAGGCAAGGAAACCTGTGATTGCAGAGGAGGGAAAAAAGAAATCCAAATTAAAACAACAATTTCTAGTTTTCTATAATAATTAATTTAATTTAAATTCAAACCAAGACAGTTGCATATTCAGGAAACAGATACCTGGAGTCTGATTATTATTTTTCCATATGGACTACAGCCCTGCTCTGGAGAGGCTGGCCAAGATGGATTTTTAGCTGTACATTAAAGTTTACATGTTGATTGTAATTAGAGTGGAACTCCTTGCTCAGGATATTTCACATTTTAAAAGTTTATGATGGTTCAAAACGCAACTGGTCAAATTAACAAGAAAGGAATGCATCAATGGATGTTAAAGATTAAATAACTGCTTCCAGGAAGCCTTTGAGCTTCTAGTCACTCGAGGCTAGGAGAATATTCTTCTGAATGATCACTTGTACACTTCCCTGTTGTTCTGCTCTTCCATAGCTGAGCATCGCTGTCAACCAGTGCATCGGCTGTTTTACTGCTCCAGGCTCTCGCCTCTTTATTCATGACAGATGTTAATGCTGGAAAGAACAGTAAGTCCACAGGGTTTAAGGACCTATACAACAAAGTCCACGTACTCAGTCCAGTAACCTTTGTCTGACAGAAGCACGTCTTGTAAATGAGGAAGGCACCTTCTGCTGCAACGACTTTTTCCGAGAAAAGGGCACAGAGTAGTCAAATCATCTTTCATTCTCTTTTTTTTTTGGCTAAACAGATCAACATGATTAAGTTGTTGTTGGAAAGCATATTTTCCAACCGCCAAATACACGTAACATCTTTCTCAAAGTTTGTCACCTGTTTTTTCCTACAAAGAATGCTTAAGACTTTGGATTCCAATAGTCTCGTCACTTTGTGTAATTGTGCACTCAACCAAATGAGTCAAAAGAAGGAGGACACAAGAGGTCTATCTAGGCTAAGAAATCCTGACACTAGACAAAAACATTGTTAAAGGAGGCACTTCTTTCAGACTGCTACTGCCATACTGTCCTTTTAAGATGTTTACTGATGTGGTACCATAACAGCAAAAAGAGCAGCTGCAGCGTTGCTACAATATGAGAAACGTGACCCAGAAGTTCCTGGGCTATTTTCCTGAGGTGTCAGCAAACAAACGTACAGACATAAGTCCCCAGGAGGTTCTCTGCGTCTTCCGTAGATGCTCTTCTCTCTCCCTCTGCCAGACAAAACTGCCCCAAGGGAGCAGTGACATACTTATGGCAGGGGCCTCCACAGGCAGAAGTCGGGGCTCAGAGCTCTCCTAAACAGCTGGTCTCTCTGCACGCACTGAGCCAGCAGCCGGCGGTGACACCGCTGCTTGAGAAACTCAGGGGAAAAAGTGCTTTTTACTCTTCAAGATTCATAAAGTGATAAAGGAATGGGCTAGCCTACCAAAGTCATGTCTTTTGGTGGGGAAATAAAAAAGCGCTTTTTTTGAACTGTTGATTAAATATCATTACTGCAAAAGTAGAAGCAGGAACAAAAGAAAAAAAAAAAGGGAAGAAGACCTTATATGTTAATGGTCATAATAATCATTAGTGATCATAGATACTAATGGCATCATTTATTTAATTCACTGAGTAGTAACCTTCAGATTTCTCATTGTGGCTGTGAAGCCTACCTTGAATAGCATGCAAATGGCACTTAAACCACTTGAAGGGGGTGGTTGCTGGTGTTTCTTTTGGCTCCTTACTGGTCCAGCACACAGCAAACTCTTTGACGACATGTTAAATGGAAGTTCTGGTCAGTCATTACTAAAGCTGGGATTTTATTCAGGTATGCGTTCTGTGCCAAGCAGAGTATTTTGTAACTAGTTCCCAAGCTTGCTTTCTTCCCTTTATTTTCTCTGAAGAGTCATGTAGAGTTGTTATACATCAAAATCCAGCTGTTCTCTACCCCTCTAAAGTATGTAAGACAGTTTTGTATGAAAAGTTTGTTGAAATAGTTGAAACTTTAAATCCACCAATATTCTAAAAACCATTTGCATTTCAATCCAGAAGAGAAAAAAATATTCACTATGGACTTGGAAATTCTGAAAATGTTCTATTTTGGAAATCTTCAAAATATAAATGTGAAATCATTTGGGGTCAATCTAGGTTAAGAACAGTTCATAATGATCAGAAAGCATACTTGTTCCAATATAACTCAATGCAGGTTTTGCCTACATTTGTGTTGCTGGAGAGTAACTCATGGTTTAGAAGCTTAATAATTAGTTTCACAACTGATGATATCCTTCCTAGGGCTTTCATTAGTATCTCTAGGTTCACTTCCCTTCAGACACAGATCTCTTAACAGAAGATTAACCCTAGTTTTCCAATGGAGTTTTATTGTAAGAATATTTTGGTTCTCTGACTTTCTCCACTTAAGGGATTTAGATTAAAATGTGCCTATATTTAGTTAACTGTTGATAAGATCTGTGATTTCTAGTAGATAGGAATATTTAACTATATATAAAATACATTTCATTATATTATAGATTACCATGATGGATCACATTTTCAAACCAGACTAATTTAGAGTAAAACCTGATTAATGCAACTACAATTATTACAGTTGCTCTAGATTTAAATCAGCAGGACAGATTACTATCTGCACCCGTAAGCAGTGTCTCTTATGTAAAAGAGTGATAAAAATATATGTAGAATTATATATATATATTTATAAGAACATCCATATTTGAGCAATCTAAAGGTCCATCTCACTGATACCATCCTCACTTCAGTGCTAGCCCAACACCTAAGTAAGCACACAAGTGTAGAAAAATGTTTACAGCTATTTCTTCTAGCATTCAGTAATGTAGGGATCATGATGATACTCATCTCAAACCGGTGAGATAGCACTTTATGGCCTTCAATATAGATATATTTTTTTATTTCATGGATTTGCTCAATTTCTTCTTGTACCCAAATTTTGGCGTTCACAATACCATGCCAGAAGGAGTTCCAAAGCTTAAGTACACCTTGTATGACTGATCATTTTTCTGTGATTGTTTTGAACCAACCCCTGCTAGTTTCAGTTGAGAACCTGATGTAGAAAGAAGGCACTTCAGAGGGTAATGACTTTATCTTCAGGTGGAAGGCTAGCATTGTCAAGTAACACTGAGCTCTTGTAAAACAAAACAATAAACAAAATCTATCAATCCTTTGTGTTTTCTCTCTGGTAGTTACAGAGTTCAGGCTAAGAAATCTCTGCTTAAGTTATTGTAAATGGTCCCAGTGAGCCTCAATATAACGTAGTATATACTAAGTACAGGAGTGATAGCACACATGCTTTATGCAAGTGTCTGTGGGACATGAGAGATCCCTAGACCAAAAGTTATCCCCACCTTCCATTGCTTTCTGCCTCAGGCCTCCTACAGGGTGTCTGGGGAAGCTCTTGCGTTCTGGCTTTACCAATCGGAAACCCTGCCGTGGCAGCAAGCACACAGACCTGGAATGCCAAAGTCCTTGGGATGGTAGAAATCCTGTAAATGTAATGTCTCCTTGAATAGTGGCCTAGCAACCTTCTAAAGAAACAGACACTCAGAAATGCTTTGTATCAGACAGAGATTATCAGAAACAACTTACGAGTAATTCTCTTAGGGTAATGACACACACATAAAAAAAAAAAAAAAAAAAAAAAAGAAAAAGAAAACTTTTTCTGTGTCTTATGCTTTACTTTTAAAGCACATTCCTTAAAAAGAAAACACAGTATAGCTTAAACTTCTCCAGTGGGACGAAGTTGCTTGGATGTCTCTCACCTACCTTGGTAAGGTTACAGCCCAGTCTTCCTACTACAGACCAATACTCACTTTAGAGGTGGATACAGAGCAAAGATTATCAGAAACTCATTTTTATTTTTGTCCATGCTACATCTGCAGTTGTTTGTCTTCCTGCTCCTCAGAAGGGCTTGTCTCCAAGGTCTCTTTGGAACATCTCAGCAGGTAGGTACATTTTGGAACATCCCAGCATATCTGTGGGATGTTGGATTGCTCCCAGCTGTGCGTCAGTCTGGGGCCTTTAACACCATTTTTGCATCTCCAATTCATATGGATTTAGGATTCATTAAGTAGCATTGCTATGAGATCCATATATAATCAAACACAACACAAACAGTAAAGAAAAGAGTAGTAAGATGTTTTGTTTGAATGCCACCTTGGCTTCTATTTAAGGATCCACTAAGGATGCTATTTCTCAGCTCAAATACCCTTTAAAGGAAATTATTTTCATAGGCCACACCTGAATGTGCAAGCTAAGATAAATATTTCTTACCATTATCAGCTTCCTCAACTGTCTCCCAACCATCTCACACAGTATGGTAAAAGACTCGGTAAAAGACCTTTACCTGTGGAAACCGCAGCCAAATCAGCGCTTGACAGAGACTGCGATGATGATGACAATGAACAGCAGAACGGCCAACGCAATAGAGAGAAGGAAGCACTTCATCTTCCTGGCTCGTAGCTAAAAGAGGAGAAAGACAAAGAAATAAATGTATGGATGTTAAAGGGGAAGATGGAGGGTAAATTCCTGAAGAAATGTTGCTATTTTTCCATTGGTAGGACTATTTGAAATAGGTCAACACAACACGTAGAATTTGTCTCTCTGTTTCAGATTGACTCATCCTTCTGGACAATGCATATTCTTCCTTTCCAGTGAAAATCCCCCTTAAATACAATCACCTTCTCTACACTGCTTTCTTCCTACTTAAATCATTGTTTGTGTCACACTAAATTTCCAGACTCTGCTTGGAGGGCTGGACCTGGGTAAGGCTATTCAGTTTGGTTTTGGTCTGGGGGTGTCAAATCTGCTTTCTGGCTGCCAGGAGAAGACTGTCTCCTGTAAGATAAAGAGGTCTCTCTCCACCCTGCTGTGCAATGAAATCTAGCCAAGCAATAAGACAGACTGTTTACAGGATAGGCAAATGTACCTCCAGCATTAAACACCCTGATTTCATTCAAATTAACATATGGTAAAAGAGATTCTACAGGGTTTTAATTTTGATGTCTGTTTCTACTTAAACCCATCAGCCTTCCCAGTGACCTTCATGGACATAATGTTATTTGTTCCCATTTAAAATCTTTTTCAGGTAGTTCCATTCCTCTTCCTCCCTTTTGGATGGATTAGAAGAAAGGTGTTTCCATGATCCCCACAGTTTCAGTAATCATCTTACCCAACTTTAATGAGACACAGAGTCAATACAGACATTTTCCTTGAGACCAGATCAACCAGTGCCCTAGCCAACAGACTTGATAGCACCATTTTGACTTGATAAACCAATTGCTTTTGTCTAGCGTTCTTCACCTTTCTTACAACTGAAACAGCGCTCTCACAGGAGACATGTTAATATTACTGCTGTTATCTTCCTTCCTTCCTTCCTTCCTTCCTTCCTTCCTTCCTTCCTTCCTTCCTTCCTTCCTTCCTTCCTTCCTTCCTTCCTTCCTTCCAACTACTGCCATCAGCCCTCCCAGTCCACTAACTGCTTTACATCACTCTGCACCGCATTGCATTTCCCATAGACTGATAGTTCCCCAACTATTTTGTTCTACAGACGTTGTGACCTCTTACACTGCATGTGACAGGAGACGCATCTCTTCCATCGGTGCTCCCAAACCCAGTGCTTCGTTCCTCGCAACACCCCCTAGGCACCATCGATTTTGCTATGCAGAGCTGGAGAAGAGCTTCCAGCAGGGAACTGTGATGCATGACCTGTCCTCTCCTCCAGAATCAATAACCAAACAAACCAGTCAATTTTTCATGAAAGTGTAGATTTCCAGATTATTATTTTTTAACAAATTCAAATGCTGTGTTGCCCTACCTCCATAGCAGATAATCAGTGATTCGTCTTGTCTCTCCATTTGTTTTTCAATTACTCACACAGAAATGTTTTCTTTGGGTTTAGAAAAAATAGTATGTGATTTAAAGAAATAATTCCATGTGCATGTTTGAAGAAGGATCGTTTTGTCAGGTGTGCTAGGAAGGAACTTATGTGTGGGATACTATTTTCCCCCTCCCCCAAAACTCTACTAGGGCACACCCATCTGCTCACACTTTTCAGTCAGTTTACTGTGACACTTGGGAGAGAATTCAAATGGACTAGGGCTATGTCTCTCTGTAATTAATTTTTTCACCCATGAAGTGATGTTTCTTGCAAGTGGCTCTGCACTTGCAGCCTTCATTTCTAGAGGGATAACAAATATGTTCTGAAAGCTGAGCGCATGAGAACAGGCCTGCTACAGCATCTTCTTTTCTTTTTACCTTGATTAATTCCAAGTCACAACAGGAAACCTTTGCTTCAAACTGAAGCTATCTCAATGCACCTAGAGGTCTTTGTCCACTTCTAAAACTTCAGAGCCTTTGTTTGGTCAGCAGAGGATGCTAATGGGTCATTTAACTTCAAGCAGCATTCTCAAATATTCCTAATAAGAGTTTCAAAGGCCTTACAGTTACCACTGCAGATGGCTTTTCCATCAGTCCCTTTGTAGAAAGATTCCCTTGTTTTACTCTTTCTAGCATTGCAAAGTTCTAGTCACTCTTATTTTGCACTTTACGCAGTCTCTTCTCCTCCCCCCCCCCCCCCCCCCCTTTTTTCTTGTTTTTAACCAACATAAAGCAAACACAAAACTCAAACGTAAACAGACTAGCAGACTAATCAGAGGGTAGGTGAGATGCAGCCAAGCCTGTATTCTGGTATTTGGTTCACATTTTATGACCTTGTCCTGGCTGGTAAATCAGGATAAAGATTCCTGCTCTGTTTACAACATGTTTTTGTGGATTTAGTATTACTGTCCTTCACAGCTATATAATCTGTTGCAGGATTCTCCTGTTAATTCCTGGTTCTTTCTTTATCTTATATTTCAATAAAGAAAATGTTCAGTTCTACAAGTCCCTTTGGTCTCCAGTGATAAATTTGTACATGCTGGAGGAGCAGAGGAAACACAGCTTCTGAGCGCTGCCTCATCACACAACCTTTTCTACACACACTGAGGAAGAGTGGCCATATCCCTCAGCTTCTTTTTCATAGAATGGTTTGGGTTGGAAGGGACCTCAAAGATCACCTAGTTCCACCTGCCCTGCCATGGGCAGGAAGACCTTCCATCAGGCCAGGTTTCTCAAAGCCCCACTTAGATGGAAAAATACTGATTTATGAGCAAAAGGCAGCAGTTCCCCTCAAAGTACAGATGATTCTGACCCTCTGTTTACTCTGATGAGACACCCCAGCGCCCCCCCCCCCCCCCCCCCCCCGGAGTACAGCGTACAGCTTTGGAGCCCTCAGCACAAGAAGGACATGAACCTGTTGGAGTGAGTCCAGAGGAGGCCACAGAGATGATCAGAGGAATGGAGTACCTCTCTTATGAGGACAGGCTGAGACAGTTGGGTTTGTTCAGCCTGGAGAAGAGAAGGCTCTGGCAAGACTTTATTGCAGCCTTCCAGTATCTGAAAGGGGCCTACAAGAAAGCTGGAGATGGACTTTTTACAAAGCCATGTAGTGATAGGACAAGAGGTAGTGGATTCAAACTAGAAAAGGGTAGATTTAAATTAGATATCAGAAAGAAATTTTTTCACTATGAGAGTGGTGAAACACTGTCACAGGCTGCTCAGAGAGGTTGTAGATGCCCCATCCCTGGAGGTGTTCAAGGCCAGGTTGGATGGGGCTTTGAGCAACCTGGTCTGGTGGGAGGTTGGCAGGGGGGGTTGGAACTAGATGATCTTTAAGGTCCCTTTCAATTCTAACCATTCTATGACTCTGTGATCCTTTCACATATGATTTGACATCCCATGGGTTTCAGCAAACCTGCCCTGTGAAGAGGACAAGCCTATGTTTTGGTCAGCTCTTGTGACCTATTCCCTGCCCTTTCCCTCTTCCTTCCCATCAGAGGAGAAAGATGTCAGCACAGAGCAGGTTGGACAGACTGTTCTGTTCACCAGATAGGATTACAAACCATGGTATGAGCACCCTCACCTGAATATTAAATAAATATACACTAATAAACAGCATACATAATAATATTACATATAATAAACTCTAGTTATTATCCCTAGTTTAAGTTAACAGAATCTGATTATGAAACTGAGATTATAAATGGTGTCTTAATGCCACTGTTGTTATTCTTGAGGGAAACTGGGAGAGAAAAAAGAAACACATACCTGTAACTTTAATAACCCCAAGGCATCAACGCACCCTGCAAGCACACCAACATCAGGAATGTAAACACCTAACAGCTAGGAAATGTTAGCGTTTAGGTTTCCCATGTATGCATATAGAGGTAGTATTTTTTTTCTCTCCCTCTCAAGCAGGATCTCTGATTTATTCAGTAAATTGGTAATTATTATGCTACCTACATCATATATGTTTATAAATTTTACTTATTTACTCAAGTTTTCTTGGGATGTCCATCCAAAGCCATGTTCACATGAGATCACGCAAGCCTTTAACTTAGCATCAAGATCCTAACTTTCCCATGGGAGTTTCATAACAGAAGAGTCCTATAATTAAATCCTTCCATGACAAACATCAATGCAGTGACGGGTTTATGCCCATTTTTATCCAAGGAAGTGAAGGGACATGCCATGGGTAGAGGTATAGCTGATCTCAAGAGAATTCCAATTCTCCAAAGGTTAAAAAAAAAACCACAGCAGTGATTCACGATGCCATCCATTGAATCAAGGTTAATCTATGCTTACATGGAAATGGTAAACTATTTCCAAACCTGTAAGAAGATCATTTCTCCCAAGGGCAACTTCCTTACTGCCCTGAGACAGATACTACTAGGTTTCTGCCTCAAAATTAGTAGTCTCAGAACAGCAGAGCCACAGCCACAGAAAGTTTAAGGAGAAAAAAAAAAACAACACCACCAACAACAAAAACCCAAACCACCTGTAAAATGAATCATTTATTTTATGACATAATTCTTCAGGGAGCTTTGCATTTTTATAACATTTCCCATGCATCCGACTAATCCGCAGTTGATTTCACTCATCTTTTTCCAGCTCTTTCTCCCCTCAATTGCTGAAGATCATTCTTTCACACTGCATTAATGCTATTCCCTATTCTCTTTGACTTTCCTGGAGTCCAGCACAGGAAACTCTGAGGGCATGGGCAACGTGACCTCTTCTCAGTTCCTGCAACCTGCACCCACAATTGCTTGCGGGAGCAATTGAAAGATAATTTTGCCCAGCATCTTCCACTTGCAATCGAACCATACTTAGCTGCTTCCCAAAGAAAAGACATACCTAGGACCATTGGCACAGCAGAGGTATCAAAAGCTAAAGTATACTCTTTGTACAAACTGAATCTTGAAGATATTCCCCCAACTTCAAAGAAGTATGAAACAAAACTGAGGGAATAGTTTCGTTTTTTTCCAGAGACTTGAGGGTTTCGCCAAACGCTCCTACATGTGACAAAAGGGTATGTCTGCTTTCTCCATTATTTTTTTTTCCTGCTAAATTGCAAAGGTCTGTCCACATATAGGAAGCATTAGAATTTAACAAAACATCCTGAAAAACATGTTCCTCCCCAGGAAACACGTTTCCCAAATTCTGTTTTGGAAAACTCTGACTTGATTTAACTATCATCTAAGAAGTGTACCTAAATAGAGAGATAGAAATCACTGCAACAAATAAAATTTCAGGCTGAATTTGGGAGAAGTTTAAAGCTACCAGGAAGTATTATTTTCTGCTAGAAAATGTATGGGAAATAATTATAAGCAGTACCGTCTGATTTCATTTTAATTATATTAGTTTATTCTGAGCCCTGAATGGTATGCTGCGGCTCTGCTCTGGCTTTATAACTCTGTCCCAACCTGTTGTAAACCCATTTCCCATAACACCTAGAATTTGTTGATTAAATTGGAGCTAATCTATTTTTATTGTACACATTTTCCCAAGATGAAAAGAATGTGGCATGGGACAAAAAAACCCCTTATCCTGTAGTAAGACGTAATGGCTTTTTTACAGTTGTTTTTGCTAGGCTCTCAGGGTTTTTTAGTAAAACGGTATAGGTAAAGATATATTTTAATCCTGACAGAGTCTTTTTAAACACACGTGTGAAATAGGAGTGAAAAGCAGGGAAGGAATGAGCAAGGCTATTTAGGGACACAGCTGAGAAGCACTTTATATTGACAAGTGAACTGGATGTGACTGAGCCTGGAAGAAGCCCTTCCTTCGTTGTTTCATAAAAATAAGCTGCAAGTCGTATTTTACAGCCTAGAAGATATTTCTTTCTTGGGGGTGAAATGTTGAAAGACATTTTAATTGTGTCACAACAGATAGTTAAGCAATTAAAAGCTATCAAAGCCCATTACGGCCCCAGGCCCAGAAAAGCAAGTTTCATCTTGGAAATTCCTAAGCAAATACAGTTGCAAGGAGGAAAGAAATGTTTTCTTGCTAAGGGTTCAAAAGCTATTTGGGACAAAACATAAATAATACAAGAGGTCAGAGGAAATGATTTTTCCTGTATTTATGCAGAATAGGAAAAAAAAAAAAAAAAGAGTCAAACCAGTAAGCATGTGATGCACATATGGAAAAACAGCATTGTGCTTCTCTACCTGCTGTGTTTGGTTACACCATACACCGAAAGGCAGGAAGGTCAAGATTGCACAACTGGCTCTACTAAGGAGGCAAAAAGCCCTAGAAACAGGCATTTTAGTTCAGGCAGGGAACAGCTGCTCTATTCTGTGAACCTCAGAGCATATGACACTGCTTCAGGATAGAGACATAGCCTACGACTCCATGGTTGTGGCATTTTCTAGGTCTCCTGCAGAACATAAGCATTGAGCAGGTTGCTATCATTAGTTAATCTCAACAATATCCCACCTTCTTATTCCATCTCTCCGTCTTCTTAGCCCTTGAACTAGGATAAGGACGATGATAGGCCAGGTTAGATGGGGCTTTGAGCAACCTGGTCTAGTGGGAGGTGTCCCTGCCCGTGGCAGGGGGTTGGTACTAGATGATCTTTAAGGTCACTTCCAACCTAAACCATTCTATGATTCTATAGGGGAGAAAGAGCATCTCCCAGGATGATTAACCCAAGACCATGTGTCTCTCTCCGTCCCTCCTGCAATGCCAAATAATATAAGCATTTGACATACCCTAGGATTTTTGGGTAGGTTGTATGGGCAAGACCCTGTCTCCTAGGGGAGAATGTCCATTTTTTGGTTGTTGTTTCTTACACAAGTTATTATGGTAAGGAAACAAAAAGCTACCCTGTACTCAATACTGAAAGACTTCGTAAGACTACCCATTTTTTTACCTACAGAAATGCTTATGCGTATTTTAAACACAATTTTAAATAAATTTTAAAATAATGAACAAATAATGAAGCATTTTCCAACAGATCCAGGATTACAAGAACTTCTGAAAGTACAATTCCACTACTTGAGCAAAGAAACCTTTGAAGATTTACCTGCTATGGAGATCTATTTCCTGCAAACCCATCCAGCAAGTAAAACCCAAAAATGATTGAATTTAGAAACCACACGATACCAGCCTCCAGATATCAGGTCAGATCCTTTTAAGGGCCTCTGTTGGGCAATGAAAACCCACCTTGATTAATTTTCAAGTACTGTTTCCTTCATTGTACGATTAACAAATCTGTTTGACATAAAATGGTACACTTTATATGCAAATCTCTGTAGAGTGAGTTTTGTGACATTAAAGATGTTCATACAATTTTGTTCACCCTGCCCCCAGAGGTCATTTGGAATTGCACAAAAGCATTTGTCTATGCCCTTAATATGCATTTTGAAAGCTAATTTGAGGTCTGCTGGATTGAGAGCCCCAGTCCTTAATTACGTTTGGATGTGTTTGTACAGAGATGATATTATGAATCTGAAACTACAGTCATTCCAATATACACCAGCAGAAACTCTGCTGAAAGCTGTGGAGTTCTCATGGGGGAAAAAAGGAAATATTGGAGTAACACAGCAGAAAATCAGACCTTGTAGATGTGTGTTTACATCCAAGCACTATGTAAACATACAGAGGGAAAAAATCCCCTTATACTTGCACCAGTGTTTTAATAATTTGGGGTTTTTTATATTCCATTTACATTGATAACGTCCCTTAGCTAAAGTCATACACAATCATCTCTGATAAGAGAGTAAACACACTGTTTTATTTCAATGGAAGTGAGGAATATGACCTTTAACGTGTGTACAAATTAAAATGCACTGACCAAATTTGGTGACCTTTATGGTAAAGCTTCCTTATAGAGTAACAATGAATTTGCTATTAAATATCACTGCTTCTGCAGACAGGCTAGAAAAGGCCAGTGATATTATTAAGCACTTTTGGTGTTTTTAAATGAGAACGAAGCAGACAAGATGCATATGAGTAAAACCCACAAGATATGAGAGCGACAGGAAAAGGCCAGCCCACACCAGCGAGGAAACATCACTTTGCTTTGACACGTTGTTTTTGTGCCTTTACTTCCACATCATTTGGACCGATTTCAAGCTTTCCCTTATGACGCTGCACCTACGTATGTGCCACTTGCCACCCATTCTGTGCAGTCTTCCCATTCCCCATAAGGCTCTTCGTGGTTCCCTTCTTACTCATTTTTCTTCTTTGTGTACACCCCAGGTGAAGCCAACTGCCATCTATAGGTATGGTTCCCCAGCATATCCTATTTTCTGCTGCATAGCTATTTAGCCAGTGATAACCATTCAGGATTACATTTTCCAGGCCTGCAATCTACCTCAAGCTATTTCATTTAAATGAAAATGTTGCAGCCAAATCAAAGATGAAAACTATTGAAAAACGTCCAAGTGTCCCACTCTGAAAAAGATAATGCAAACCTTTTCTCTAGTGCCTCCGCGCTTTGGAGAAGGATGGGGAACGTGAGGAGGAATAGGGAGAAAGGAGTTTGTCCCATCAGTGAGGGTGCACTTTTTAGTGGTTCTAGGAAATTTGGTTCAGCTTGGGAAAGGTATGACTTCTCTCAAACCCTAGTTCGTGTACACTCATGACTAGTTCAAACTCTGAGATAATTTTCATCAGCTGCAATAGTCTTCTATCAGGATGAGGACAGGAGCACAGTTTTCTGTGTTGGTTTGCCTAAAAGCAGACAGGGGCTGATGTTAAGCCTCTACACACGGATTTAATTGCTGCATTTTCTAACTTCTGAATGCTTGAATTAGCAATCTTAATATTCCCTTAATATGCTTGGTTTTTTTTTTAATGGCTGAGACATCATTTGTAATAACACATGATAATAGCTTACACTTCTACCATGTCTTTCAAGGCAGCAAGCCTCCAGTGTGATTTACAAATTCACTATAAAGAGGATTATTTATTTTTTTTTCCCAGCACTGGAATGAAGCCACCTACCTCTGGCAGCTGTTTAAATTCTACGTAGCAAATCTAACTAGCAGTTTAGAGCAGGTAATGACTATTGTGTGTAGCTGAAACGCCAGAGCTCCTGCATTTTCCCAAAACAGAATTTGCCCAAGGTAGCAAAGCCAACACCCTTATACTTTCGCAGAATCCACCTTGAGATGCTTAACAGCCACACACAGGTAGGCTCACAGAGACCTTCCTTCCCCCAACATTTCTAACCCAAAAACACAGTTTCAAGGGAGCAGAGAGAGAACGATTCAACCACGTTAAAGCAGTGCGGTGCTCAGAGAAAGCCTTCTTGCTGAGCCATGTTTATTAGTTAGATTATATTATCGTACAAATAGGACTACTTGGCTGGATTGGAAATGGAAGTCTTCGTGTCACTGTGCTGCTGATCTCAACCCTTTGAGCCCAGAAGCTCAGCCAGATTTCAACCTACCTCACTTATCTAGTTTGTACATCATCAGTTTTTCTATGAGGGAGCTACAGGAGCCAGTGCAGAATGTCTTAATTACAGAGCCAACTGAGGAAAGATTTGGCTCATTCTCTGTCCCAAAAAATGCTTCGGCTCCCCAGGTTCGCTCCCGATGGCAATAACAACCAGATCAAACTTTGTACAAGCTTATAAGGACCAGAGCCAAAGAAAGTTTATGGGCTGGCTCAACTCCACTGGTGTTAATGGAACTACGCCAGTGTACCCTTATGAGATTCTGGTCTAAAGAAGTTAATCATTTCTCCTTAGTACCACGTGTTAGCTATATGCAACATTTTTATTTTAAAATTCTAATATAAATAAAATGCTTGGTAAAGGGTGGAGCATCAACCATGAAGGATCTTCACACCATACTCAAATAAATGTGAGTGTCATATGAAGAAAACAAAGGCACTTCAGGGGGTAAAGGAAAAAAAAAAATCATATAACTATTTTTCACATTGGAACTGAAAGAAAGGATTGTCTTAAAAGCACATTGTTCTTGAACTAAGACTTGCCTTCAAATCTCAGCAGTAATTAAGACAAATTACCCTCAGTCTAAGTCTTCAGGCACCAAAGAACAAACTGAAGGTTTCAGTTGGTCTGACCCTGTCACCAGAAGGCAGCTATACATATAAACATCAGTCAGTATATTACAGTAAATGATCCACAAAAAAGCTCCTCCCAACCCTACGACTCATAAATAAAAACAAATTTTGGAAGGGGTTCCAGGAAATATTGTGCCATCAGGACCTCAGAGCATCGGTGTTGGGAGCTGATAATTCTCAAGAGTAAAAATATCTCAGAACCATAATAGGCAGTACTCTGTGTTGGTATTTTCATTAGACCAATTGACATGATTGAAAAACAACCCCCAAAGCAGGAAAGACTTGTGCTTCTTGTTTCAAAGTCTGTTTTTTCCTTTACTGTGTCCATTGATTTAATATAGGACATTACTTCTTACAAACTTTGCTCACCACTATCTCTAGACCACCATCAACATCATTCCTATTCTAATAGTATCTCTACTACTGCAAACACTACCATCATTAGTATGTCAAGCAGTGGTTGACAGGCACAAATTGTCATGCATTACTTCATAGTGTTGCAGAACAGAGCTGACTTCTGCTGCACTAAACTTTAAATAGATCTTTAAATATGGTAAATAGGGCTTTTTTTTTTTTTTACTTAAGTCCAAAGAGTGTAAAGAAAAAAATGTTTCAATAGCAAGATTAAGAGCATGTTCCTTAAAAAAGCAACCCCAAGAGAAACACTAGGTTTTGCAATCAAGAATAAATAAAGCTTAAGACTGATTTTTCCTCCCAGGCTTGCTCTTTTTCACCAATTTACAAGCATTCACCACGTCGCTGCTGCTCCTTTGCAGGATGCAGACTACTTGGGAGCAAAGTGCTAAGTGACAGTGAGTAAATTGCATTGAGACCAGGCATGAAAATCCTACTTGGGAAAAGCAACAAATTGTGTGTTAGGAACTGAAGGAACGCACACCTCCACACTTTGCCTAACACACCACAGATCTACAGGCAGACTGAAAGCTGTTTTACAGCTTCTTAACCCTACAAATAACTATATGCGGGTCTTCACCTCTTCGAAGTAGACCCCGCAGAGACAAGCTAAGAGTCTTAAATAATTGCCAAATGAGCATCGTTAAAGGGCAAAAGGATATTTCCTTTTTACTACCTACTAATATCTGTCACAAGAAGAAGTGGATAAAGTCACATCTAGTGTAACAACAGTGAGACGAAGAAATAGCAGTGCCTCCATATCTTTTTATTGGGTGGGACAGAATTAAATTTGAGGCAGCATGATTTTCTGTAGAAACCATGGAGAATTGGTTAGGTTATCAAAATTCCTCATCTGAGCTTTTGTTTAAACCCAAACAAGCTCTTCAAGGTTTGAAGAGTATTTTTATCTCTGTTATTTTTTCATTTTCACACTGGCCTATGAGCTTTCAGTTTTCTGATGGATTAAATGTACAAATGCCAGGAGGTAGCCTGAGTTGGTACCGCACTTCAGCCTCTGTGAGAAAGAATAAAGTATTGGAAAATTTTGTGTGAGATGATAGATAGTATTCTCCTGAGGTTTTCTGCTCAGTTTTGCAGATGGAGATCCAGGGCAAGTCAAACAAAGAGCAGAGTTCAGGACTTGTAAGAGCAACGTTCAAATAGAAAGGCCAAAAAAATATCTGAAAATAGTGGGCAATGCGGAGAACTGCACAGGCAGATATAGCACCTGTGCCTACTTTTCTCATTAAATTGTTGTGTGATCTTTCATAAGCCATTTAACTTCTTCCTTTCTTAGCTTCCCCTTTTATAAGATTAGGGATAAGATTAGGACTTCATTAAATAAATAGAGCATAAGTGGGGATATCTGTAACGATGGATATCATTGTGTGTTGCTAAGATCAACACACAAACACTAGGTTTTCTTTAATATCTAGTTTGTATGCGGGTGGATTTTTCTTTGTTTTTGTTTTAGGTAATTGAGTTCAGTCATTTCTGAGGTCAGTAGCTTTAACATCTTTCTAGACGATAGCACTTCTCATTCATTATGTAGTCACACAATAGAATTACTTATATGGGACTGGATCCCATATTGCAGAAGAATAAAATGTAGTCCATTCCTTCAGCTCTCAAACAACCATTTGGAGCTCTCTGCAGCATTATCCTTAAATACATGTCCTCAACTGTATTTTACTCTGGACTAAGCTAAGGTGAACAATGGCTGGTACGAAAGTTGAAAATGATCACAGGTCTGAACGTTTTACTCTTCATCAGTTTCTGGCAATAAGACAGTATTCAGAAGCGCACTGTATTATTTCCTGCCATCAAAGTTGTGTGTTGCCTGCATCTATGTCAAAAATCCTCGTGTATTTAAAAATTGTAATGGATTCTGAATAAAAGAGATCAGTTTGTTACAAACAATGGAATAGCAGCACTGCTTTGCAAATGGCCTTGGAGCCTGACCCTGTTGGTGAAAATCATAATTCCAAGTCTAGGCACAGGCCTAGTCAGCGCTGCCAACATGGAGGACTTTTTTTGTGAAGTGCGTAGTAGTAATTTGACTTTGACAGACAACATAATAGCTCTGTGAATGTCACAACACATAGTGCCAACAGTGTCTCCTACAGAGCATATCCATTACTAGCAGCAACGAGAGGACGATCTGCACAAGAAAGAATGAAATGAAATTACGAGTCTTTAAGGGCAAAGGCGAAAATAGCTTTCATGTTTGAGCTTTATCTTATTGCAAGGATGGAAGGGGGCAGAAAGCAATGATGCGTATTAAATCCACCATGTCTTTGTACACATGTATATGATTTCTGTCGTGGTGCCAATTTGTAGCCAGTTTGCAAGATTCATGTTAGAAAGCACGTCTACTCCATCCTTTTATTCTGTATAAGGAAAAAAAATAATCTATAAACATTTCCTCCAATGAACGAGACAGCAGAGAAGTGTGATTCTCCCGCGTGATAGAAACAGGGGCATTTAGCCACGAGACAACACGTCACTCAACTAAAACTAACTTTTAGCCAAGAAAAAGAAATTTCAGTTACATACCATCTAAAGAAATCTTTGTAGAGATGCACAGCCAATAAATTAATAAACTGTCAACTGGGCTGACTTTAAAATGTTTTTATGCAGCTCAGATTGTTGTGACATGGTTTTGTTAAAACTATGTTGGATGGTTCTCCTAGGCTGATGAGAAGATGAGGATATTAATCACTTTTCAGGATAAGTTTGGGAGGATTTGCAGATAAGCCTTATCTACAAATCCTCTCAGACTCCTGAAAACTGAATGGAATGACTGGTTTGAAGGTCTGAGAAAGTTTTGAAAGTAGTTCTGAGTACTTCCACCTAAACCGAAACCTCCATCGGAGATTATACAGTGGTGCTATTTGGAGAACAATTCAAAGGCAGACATCTCCAGAGAGGTCCCGCTTGTTGGAATTTTTTGAGGTTGGCATTCAAGAAACCAGATATTTTTGAAGACTCTGGAGAAGTGAAGGGAACCTCTGAACTTGTTCAGTGTCCCAGTTTTTTCACATGCAGCTGATCAAAGCTTTTAACTCTCCATTCCTTTTCTCCCAGCATCTATGACAAGAGCTTAAATAGTTGAGCTCCACATGGGGAAAAAAGCCATATAGATATCTGTATGGCTGTGTGCATATTTTCCCCTTTCTGCTTGTCAACGCCTCTGCATTTAACATATTAATTTACTGAGTTTAACTTCTTAATGCTAGCTTCTTTAAGTCATTAGAGCTCCCTTTTGCATTATAATCCTCTTATTTGGTAATCAGTCTGAGTGCCTGTATTTTTAAGAATATTTTGAAGTGTCTGGTGGAGATGAAGGAAAGTTTTCTCTTGATCTACTTCACAAACTCCAACTTATTACTAGTCGGTGGTTTGGTTTGACACTTAGGCCTACAGTTATTTTGTTGCACTTCTCCATTTCTTGTACTGGCCTTTATGAATGGAGGCGTTACTTTTCTTTTTTTAATGCTTTGTGGCTGTTGAAAGGTGAACAGCAGAGAGCTAGAGGAATTAAAATGGATATGGCAAAGATCATAATAGCTACTGTAATGTGCTTCAACTGGAAGAACCATCAACAGACCCTTTTCTTTACCGAGTCATTCCTAAAAATTGGTCGTAACACATTTCTGAATAATTTGACATGCAAGACTCTCTTTGCACAAGGCGTTTGAGAACACGACCTAATCTCAAGACACCAGGCAGATACTACATCAGGAGCAACAAACTCCCAGGCACCCCTGACTCAAGTTTCTATTTTTAAAGATAAATAAATTCACCCCTCACCATTACCAGACTTCCTGCTGTTCACTATATGTACTTTAAAAGGCAGAGAAATCATTAACGCATAGCAACATCATATTTCTGTTTGAACGCATCAAAGAAGTCCTCATAATCTCTTTGCATCTCAGCTATGGGGCACAGTAAAACTCACTGAAGCAACGGACAACAACAGACTCTTAGCAGAAGTTTAACAGCTCTACTATTCCCTCTGTGATCTTTCAAACCCTATTTAAAGACAGAATTTCATTTATCCACTTAAGCAAAAAGCTGTAGACAGCAAGCTGCTTACCCTTCTTTCTCAAATCTAATGTTCTGTGGGGGAGGAGAAGAAAAAAAAAAAAAAAAAAAGAAGAAAAGAAGTCAGCATAAGGGCAGTCCCACATCAACTAATCTCTGCAGTGAATTAATTAAACAATTATATTAGCCAAGCCTTCACTTCTGACATGGCACAGCTGACATTAATTGGGCCACAATCAAGATAGTAATTCAGGTTAATTGGATTTCCACTGTCAGCAGCTATCAGCTTGTTTCAATATGCTGCTGTCATTTAAGAATAATTAATCATGGATGACTTTATTGGATGGCACCAGTTGACAGCTGATGATGTGATGTCGCTTGAAAAAGTTGGTGATTGCTGTAGGCCTAGTAAATATGAAAGCTGGTTTCCTTTGTAGAGATTATTCTACCACCACAGCATGTTGAGACCCAAAATTTGCTACATGAAATGTTGAGACAGTGATATTTGCTGACTCTTGCACACATGCAGAGATAAAAAGAGTGGGCTGAAGAAAGAAACACCCATTCCCATTGAAATCGCGCTGGAAAAGGTCAGAGGGATGTGCATGTTCCACCACAGCCTTCAGGCACGCGGTTATTGTTTGGCTATTGCTACAGCAACAAAAGATTCAATAATACAACAGTTCACATGCTGTAAGAGCTGAAATGCCAAGCTCGATCTAGTGTTATTTGCTTTTCTCCATTCATAATAGGCCATTACTTTGGTTAACATCTGATAATATAATTTATTCAATCTGTTGCCAGCACGTCTGCAAAAATGTCAAGGAACTTATGAAGCCAAGTCTTTATTTATTAATAACTTGAAAAAAAAAGGTGATGGAACTGTTGTGGGGAAGTGGGGAAAAAAGTTAAAAATTAAAGTATATGATGAAAATAATTTAGAGCGTTCCATAAGGAGTAGTAGGAATACATTATGTTTCTGTAAAAAAAAAAAAAAAAAAAAAAAGGCAATTTAAACTTCAGGAAAGAAAAAGCCTTAATACCAAGTTGTATTAGACTATGTAATTATTCCCCAAGGGGGAAAATATACATCTATATTTAAAATTAAAGTACAATTTTAGATTATTCATGACAGAGTGCTAAAAAATCATATCAGAAGTGGCAACACTATTTTGATAGCTGGACAGAGAAAAAATTCTATCAGGAATATGATGAATTTATTGTGTAACTACCAGAAACAAGTTCTAGATGGATGGAGCACACAGAATCAAATTTCTAAAGGAAAATCAGACACCATGGCTGAGGGATGTCGCTCCCTTTTTTTAGCAAAATACTGGACAGAAGACTGGCATGTGCACTGCTCAAACCACAGAGCACAAATTCCCACTTTGAAGATATTTTCTTGCTGTCAGTCAGAGAAGCCTGACTAGGCAGAGGCATCCATTAACGAAAGTGGGAGAGAGGAAGACATTTATTGTGACATCTCTTCAGTGTAGGTCTGTTATGTCCCGGTCTGACTACGCTTGGTCTGGGAGGGGTTTGTACTGATTCCGAGCACGAGATTAAGACACAAATGAGGTCAGATGCCACTCACTGCAGATTTATTGTTATTCCCCAGTAATAGTCACTGAGACGAGCGATAGAGTAAAGGAGGAAGTAGAGAAAAGGCAGAAAAGAGAGAAGAAGTATTACAGAGCACAGCAAGAGTATAGTCACCACTACAGGTCCGCTGGCGTCTTGACGGTCCTTGGAGTTCAACGGCGTCCCGTTGATCCGTAGTTCTTAAATGACAATGGCGAGGGTCCCAATTGTGGTCTGGCATGGCACTAGTTTATAGTCCCTATCAGCTCGCAGTTCGATCAATCAGCATGCAGGTTGTCTTGGCTCAGCCAATCATCATTTGACGTGGTTGCTGGGTGAGATTTTCCTGCCCCTGTTGCTTGGGCAGCACTTGATTTAGCACAGTCAGCATGCCGCAGTAAATTTGGGGTACCCTTGGTTGGCACGTACGCCATGCAGGCAGCAGCAGGCAAACTTCCAGACATCCTGTTGGTCTGACGAAAGTCTGCACCAGCTTCCCTTCGGCCCATAGGCAGCAAACCCAACAGGAAACCTTGCAAACCTCCCAACGGCTTGCAGAAAATTAAGCAAGCTTTGAGACAATTATTTTTATGTTCCAGTCTCTGACAAGGTCTGACAGTGCTGTAGATGCAGGTGAGCAACACACATGAAGTTCTTGCTCTGAGGGAGTTTCAGTGCAGTGAAATTCTCCAAGTAGAGACCAGTGAGGAGTGGCGTTCCTCAGGGGTCGGTACTGGAACAGGCGCTGTTTAACATCTTTGTCGGCAACATGAACAGTGGGATTGAGTGCACCCTCACCAAATTTGCCAACGACACCAAGCTGTGTGATGCCGTTGACACACTGGAGGGAAGGGATGCCATCCAGAGGGACCTGGACAGGCTTGAGAGGTGGGCCCGTGCAAACCTCATGGAGTTCAACAAGGCCAAGTGCAAGGTCCTGCATGTGGGTTGGGGCAAGCACAAATAGAGGTTGCTGAGAAGCACTTGTGGGTGTTGGTGGATGAGAAGCTCAACATGAGCTGGCAACACATGCTTGCAGCCAACCGCATCCTGGACTGCATCAAAAGAAGCGTGGCCAGTAGGTCAAGGGAGGTGATTCTACCCCTCTGCTCCACTCTAGTGGGACCCCACCTGGAGTACTGAGTCCAGATCTGGGGTTCCCAAAATAAGAAGGACATGGACCTGTTGTAGTGAGTCCAGAGGAGGGCCACAAAAATGATCA
The DNA here is from genome assembly GCA_008658365.1 of Alca torda. NCBI lineage: Eukaryota > Metazoa > Chordata > Aves > Charadriiformes > Alcidae > Alca > Alca torda. The sequence continues at coordinate 161,597,012 of CM018077.1, forward strand.
GAGGGCTGGAGCACCTCTGCTATGAGGACAGGCTGAGAGAGTTGGGGTTGTTCAGCCTGGACAAGAGAAGGTTCCTGGGAGACCTTAGAGCCCCTTCCAGTACTTAAAGGGGGCCTACAGGAAAACTGGTGAGGGACTCTTGATCAGGGAGTGTAGCAATAGGATGAGGGGTAATGGTTTTAAACTGAAAGACGAGAGATTTAGAAAGGAAGAAATTCTTTAAGGGTAGTGAGACAATGGAACAGGTTGCCCAGAGAAGCTGTGGCTGCCCCATCCCTGGAAGTGTTCAAGGCCAGGTTGGCTGGGGCTTTGACAAACCTGGTCTAGTGGGACGTGTCCCTGCCCATGGCAGAGGGGGTAGAATGTGATGATCTTTAAGGTCCCTTTCAATTTTAACCATTTTATGATTCCACGACTCTGTGATTCTCCAGATTTTTACCTTCAATTATAGCCAAGACTTAGTTGCCTCTTTTGTCTTATTTTCTTGGGAAGTTCTGTTTTTAGAACATGCTTTTCTGTTAAGATGCAAATAAAGCACAGTCTATTTGAAATTAGAAGAACCTTTGCTGAAATTCAACCTAACCTGAGCAATAGGCAAAAGCATCTGAATGCATGGTTTTATTGTGCTTAATGTCTCTGATTCAGACTGAGTCCAACCATGCAGTAGGTGGTTGCTATTTAAGAGAGGATTGATAGAGAATGTCAGTGAACTGTTAAGTTTTGTTTTGTTCGCTGTTTTTTTTAATCCACAATCCTGCTAAATCTTATCATATGCTTTATTAAATTGTGGGCGTAAATTAGTTCTACAACCAGGGAGTCCCCAAATAGATAGCCAAAATGCTGCTCTACAAATGTACATTACAAACAGTTTATGCTTATCAGATTATCTCTGTGATCATTGCTGACAGATAAAAATTGAATCTGAAACTACATTTTTGTAAAATCTTTTTTTTTCTCCTTCTAAACATACCCTTTTAAAGTAGCATTGATGTGCCCTGTCATTAGCCCTGTAATTTGCAGGAAAGCGGGCATTCTGTTTGTCAGTCCCTTTCCTTGCTCTCAAGAACTCTGAACTTCTTTGCCAATTTCAATCACATCTGAGAGAGGAACAGAAGCCTCTAAAATACTTATGTTCTCATGATACCTGGTGCCTTGTAGAGAAGACACCTGCTTCTTTGACTTGGCAGCAGTTAACAGGACAAACATCAAATAGTGCAGTCTCTGGAAACACCATGGTTTTTCTTCAATTTATGTATAGTGGGGTTTGAGCAAAGGGGAGAGATGTGAGCAAAAATGAAATTTGGAGTGGTGATGGCCACACTTGACAGAAAATTAGACATTATTAATTCTGCTGCTCACAGAAAATCTTGGTTTTCAGTCCAAGAATGTCAGAAAGTGCTTCTGTGGTGTAGTGAAATGTAATTGCCTATTACCCATGAAAACTACTGCCTGGCCAAAAGGCTCGGTAGGTTGCAATGGCAATATTTGAGGAAGAGCCTGTAGCAGGCAGAGGTATGACAGAATAATAATTCACTTTTCACTCTCTTATTCTCTTTATAATGCAAAAGTCCCTTTTGGGTCTGTTCTCAGGCAACTTCTCTAACCAGGGAATATGTGACAAAGCAGAAAACAGAAGCCATGACTCTTAATGAAGCAGACGAAACCTCTACAGAAGGCATTGGTTCCACAGACTATGAATTACTTTCAGTAACACTGGTTCTGTCCTATTGGTTTCTGTCTGAAACACCAAAGGTACATACACAAATGGTGACAGACAATTTAAGTGCTGGAAACCTTATTTAAAAGATCTGGTCAGAAAACAAGGCAAAAGGACCTAAATTGTATCCCAGCACAAGTCAGATGTTCATACGGCAAAGCTGCTACCACTAGTTTAGCAGTAAGGAGGCCAGAACTAGAACTGACCATGAGTATTAAGCTATCCTCCCACCTCCAGACATAATTAAAAAAATTAAAGACAATGGAAGCAAAGATTGGTTTCACAGGCCACTATTTCTGCACTGCAGGATTTGCCCTTGAACAGAGAATTTGCTTTCCCATGGTCCCGGTCCAGCACGCTTCAGAAGCTCTCAAGTCCTATTGAAAAATAGGAGGAAAAGACTAAGGAAGGTGGAGAGTGAAATCACACCTATTATGTGAACCACAGGAGTTTGTTCCAGCAATGCCAGAGCAAAGCTAATGGTGAGCGGACATAAAGCACGCTCAGTGGGATTATAAAGATTTGGACTGCTGTTGCCATTGAACTGTCCACCGACATCAGATGTCTCATGCTTCAAGGAAGTTCTAGGCCATGCCAATGTTACATAGGGCCACCATCTTTAAGCCCTTGGACCTTTCGTTGGCACTGGTGCCAAGGGGTGGAAAAAAGGAATACCCAGTGAAGTTGGAGCTGTAACTCCAACGCAGTTCTGGGCATTAATCCATACATGTTGTTCCTTTCCAAATTGTGTTTTATTTTTTCTCATTGTTTTCATGCAAAGATCTTTGAGCTGTTTTCATTTTTTTGTTTAAATAAGGCTCAGAAGATGATCCAGATAGCAAGCAGGTGAATGTAACATTGTTATTTTTTTCATCGTGGAAAGATACACACTTGATATTTCTAAGAAGGAAGAAATATCCATACCTTTTGCTCCACCTGTTCAATGGAGCAGAAATTATATTAACAGATTGGAGGAAAAAATTTCATTATTTTTTTGTTTCACACTCACCATGAGAGTGGAATATTAATTTTTTTTTATTTATTTAATTTTTATAATTGTCTGCATTTGTACCTTAATCCCTCAGAGCACATTATCGTTAATAATAGATCACAAAGTCCTCAGAGATTTGAGGTAGACCATAGAACAAAAAAACAAGGTGCTTCCCCTTGGATGTAGAAATACTACCTGATGTAGTTTATTCTTTTTAAAAAAATGTAAATGTATCTCTCAAATTTACAGGTTCTTGTATACTGAAAAGATAGAATCAGGCGCATCCTTCTAACCTGGTGTTGGAATAGCAGTTTACAAGGGGGAGAGAAGGGTAGGGATCTAGTACCTTGCATTTTCTGAGGTAAACAGGGATGTCTGGAGCTTCACTCAAACTCCCAGCCTGCACTCTTAGTTTGTAAAATCCCTGCAACTGGAACTTTTTTGGATACATCAGGCTATGATGTGCAAACCAATGGAACTGAGATAATAACCGTCTTTCTGTAATTAGTTCTGTTGATCGCACTAGTTTGGCTCAGGTGTGTTCTGCTGATTGTCATCTTGTAACTGTCACGAATCAATAAAGGAGCGTGTGGGTGTGGTGGTAAAAGAGAAGCAAGAAATTACGTCTTTTTTAAAAAAAAATTCTTTTTCTTAGACTTAATTTCTTTTCTTTACTTTTCCTTGCAGTGGATGATTCAAGTCTTCAAACCTTTCTTTCAAGAGTTTTGGGTAAGCAGGCTCCGAAAGTCCAAGTTTTCCAGAAGAAAAAACCCACAATATAGGCAACAGCATTTCCACTTATCCATCATCTCATACCTCAGCTCAGGGTGGTGATGAGAGAAGGTTAAAAAATACCTCACTGCAAGAGAATTACACATCAGGGAGCCTGTGGCCTATTTGATGATTAATCTTCACCAGGACAGTCAATGAAGATGTTGATACGGTTCTTAACCAGAATTTTCCTATTCTGATCTGTTGGCAAGAAAATTACTTGACCTCTTGTTTGTGTTTAGCTTTTCCTCAGCAGCTCATCTAAGATGATTTAAGACGTATATAAGACAGCTATAAGGCGGTATTGAATTTTGAAGTGCGTCTCAATGGGTGACACAGAGGGATGTCAGTAAAAGGCCCAAGACATGCCAGGGGTCAAAGATCAGAATAAATAGATACTGTTGTGTGGGTTTTTTTCCTGCACATATAGAAATTTCTGCTATAGAGATTTACAGTACCGCAACTTGGCGGGTGCTAGGCCTTTTCTTTGGAAGGTGAGCAGGTAGCCTGTGAGGAGAGGAGGGCAATGGATTTAATCTCCATCTGGCAACTGGTGAGCTGGAACCACGTTTTGAGTTTTTTGAGACTTTCCCAGAAAGTCAGTAGTTGGCCTTGCAGACCTCCCTTGGTTTCATTGCAGCTTTGTGTTTTTATTTGTAAAGGTTCACCGGACACATAGAGAGGAGAAATAATCTTTTCTAGTTGAATGCTGTCTGAGTGACCATGCTTGAAATGCAAGGAGAGGATGTGTAAAAGGCAGATGTGCTGCAAAATTTCACTCTACAGTGATACATGACAAAGAATATATACATGAGATGCTTTCAACTTGCATCTATGCTTCTGCTGGAAGTCTGGAAAATAGCAAAAGAACCTGGAAAGTCTTACAGATGAAAACATGTACCTAACTAAATGATGAAATTCTTTTTTGAAGACCAGAAACAAGTCACTTTCTTATTTAACAAGGCTCAAGAAGGTGAGAGGGGTGAGGAGGGGGGACAATAAGAACTCTTTGTCAAAGACAGTGTTACTTCTTAAGCAATTATTAATAATTCAGAACTGCAGAATTATTTCTGAGCCATTATTACAAAATAATTCATAACTTAGATTATGCTGTGCTAATAAGTAAAGCCCGTGAGCAGACACAGTGGTGGGGATTTGTTTTAACTATCAAAAGAAAACAGAGAAAATGAAGTTACTCTTTAAGCACCTGTCTGTTGATGAGAGAAGATTAAAAAATTAAAAACAGAATCTACGTTGTTAAGGGAAATTTCGTTTTGTGAGGAATATGATTAAGGTTGCAAGGAGCCACTAATAATGCATAAAAATTGCAGCTGCTACTTTTTATGTCAGGGTAGTGTAGCCAAGATGAAATGACTTGGTTGCACCTGATTATGATGGATATAGACGAATTACTTACTGGATTGGAAATCTGTAGTTTCCAAGGGATGAGTGATCATGATTTGATTACATTGAATATGAAAACCAGAATCAGTTCTCAATCAGTAACATGTCATGTATATAATTGGTGTCTCAAAAGGGCACATCTCCCCAAACTGAGAATGCTCTGAGAAAAATTCACAGCAGAAAGCATGTAATTAGAAAAATGAGAAAGAAAATTGAAAGAACTCAAAAGAACAGCTTATTAACCAACCAGCATGCCTTGATCTCGCAATAAAAAAAAAAATGGAGAGTTGTAGTTAAAACTTCATCCTGATTCCTGTGATACAGTGTAGGCAGCAATTAGAAATTGAAGGAGTTGTACTGTGAATGGGGGATGAATGCCCTCTGCATTCCCCTAGTTTTATATCCAGCCGACTCTTTATGTCCCTGCATTGGTACCCACAGTCCTTACAATGATATCACCAATGCCTTATCCTTAGGCCTGAATCTCCACGAGGAGCACCCAAAACCCACCTTAATCTGCAATATCCCCAAGCCTCAGTGATGATAGATGCTGTCAGAGAGATTGATTAAATATGTCTCATTTACTTAAGAGATGAAGCTTAAAAGGTGAATGTAATATAAATAGATAGAATATAATGTCAGCTACACATTGCGAAGAGAAGCTAAAGGCACCAGTAGAAATAATTCATGGCCAGGTTAAAGAAACAAGATTTTGGGATTTTTTTTTTTTTGAGAAATAAACAAAAGAAATCCTAACAATGTCATGGACCAATTAGGATGGAGAGAGAACACTGGTATTAAGGACACAACAACACAAAACCATTCAATAAACACTTATTTTGCATATTTGGGTAATGAATGTTATGCTTATATCCCTTGATGGGTTATATTAAGAAAATAGAAGGATTTTAAACAACTTCTGCAATCTTTCATCAGCAAGCCTGGACAGCCTGTTCCCACAGGCTCCTAAAGAGGCAGCCAAGTAGACCCATAGCACTGGTGTGTCAAATGTTAATAAATCCTAGGATACAGGGGAAATTCCAAAATGATGAACAAATGTTGATGTTACACCTCTATTCAAAGAAATGCAAGAGGGCAAGAGAGGTAATTTGCTTAGCTTGACCTCAAAATAATACAACAATACAGGACTAAACTGAGAATGAATTAAAGTATGAGGCTGGACCCAGTACCAGCCTATTAATTTATTTATTTTTAACATAAAGTATTTGAAAGAATTGTATTGCATTCTGAGAAGTTAGAGAAATGATTGCTGAAGATGACTGTGAAGATGCAATAGTCAAGTATAAGGTAACTTTCATAGCCCATAACACTCTGATGGAAAATACAGCACCGAGAACTTTCCATAAAACGTATTTCAGATGAAGAAGTTTGTGAGTTTCCAGTATAGACAGCACTAAGGAATCAACTTCAGGAAAGGCAAGGGAAGTCCGAGTCCATCAATAATCCCTCATGATCCATTTCCTGGGACATTGTCTTATTCACAAAGCTTTCCAATTTCTCGTGCTGTTGCTGAGAAACACATTGAATGGGAAAATTTCTAACCTGGTTCTCAGGAGCAGCCACTAGATCTGAAATTTCTGATCTTTACACCAGTGATCGTAAGCGTGCCAATGAACACAAGGCAATAGACATGGCAAAAGAGATCCATCCAAATAAATGAATGCATTTCAGTGTAGATAAATGTAAACCCAAACACCTGAGAATGGCAAATATATACACTGGAAATGGGAAAGTGTATTTTAATAAGTAAAGAGTGCAGAGGGCTCAAGAGTCAAAGTAGATAAACAGCTCAAGATGAGCTGTTGGTGCATTCAAATGTCCACAGGTCTGAGGCAAATCTTGGACATGCGACTGGGGCAACGAGGAATGGGAGGAGATTTCATGACTGTGTATGACACTGATCAGATTGATATCAAAACGCTGAATAAATTTCCAGTACTCATGATTTAAAATAGATGCTAAGTAACCCAACATGGATCAGAAAAGAAACACCAAAACGATTTAAGGGTTGGAAAAATGTCTTTCAGTGAAAGACAGAAAATTCTAATCTGTAAATATTTCCAGTAACAGGGAAAAAAGCCATCTACGAAAAGGCTCTTTAACCTGACAGAAAAGACTTCAAAAGAATGTGTGACTGGAAGCAGACATCAGCTACATTCTAATTAGAAATAAGGTACTTTGCTTGTGAGGTTGGTTAACCACTGGGAAAAATGGTATAATTTTGGGGTCTGGTCTGTTAGTTAAGCCTGGATGCTTTAGTGTAATAGATGCTTTCAAAAAAACAGTTATAAGACTCAATGGACGAGTAATTGAGATGATATATAAGCAATCAGACAGATCATCTAATTACTTATGGAAATTGACATGTTATCAATGTCATATACAAAATTCTGTGAAGCTTCAGAAGTGTAGATTTCATCACTTTAAGTCACAGAAGGGAAAAATAGAGCATTTCACAGAATCACAGAATGTTTTGGATTGGAAAGGACCTTAAAGATCATCTAGTTCCAGCCCTCCTGCCATGGGCAGGGACACCTCCCACTAGACCAGGCTGCTCAAAGCCCCATCAGCCTGGCCTTGAACACCTCCAGGGATGGGGCATTGACAATTTCCCTGGGCAACTTGTTCCAGTGCCTCATCACCCTTACAGTAAAGAATTTCTTCCTGATATTCAATCTAAATCTACCTTCTTTCAGTTTAAAACCATTACCCCTCATCCTATCGTTACACTCCCTGATAAAGAGTCCCTCCCTATCCTTCCTGTAGGTCCACTTTAGGTACAGGAAGGCTGCTATAAGGTTTCCTCGGAGCCTTCTCTTGTGGAGGCTGAACAACCCCAACTCTCTCAGCCTGTCCTCATAGCAGAGGTGCTCCAGCCCTCTGATCATCTTCGTGGCCCTATGCTGGACCCAGTCCAACAGTCCAGGTGAGGACTCCAGATCTGGACGCAGTACTCCAGGTGGGGTCTCACCAGAGCAGAGCAGAGGGGCAGAATCCCCTCCCTCGACCTGCTGGCCATGCTGCTTTTGATGCAGCCCAGGATGTGGTTGGCTTTCTGGGCTGGAAGTGCACATTTGAGGCAGAAGGGTTATGTGCCCTTGCAAAGTGGAAGGAGTCTGTATTGCCCTGGTGTTGCACTTCCCCTGAATGTAAGCTGCATCATTTCCAAATGGACTTAACAAGACTGTGTAAATGCATTCTATGTAAATAAATTAATAAAATATGCCATTTGAGATAAAACTATTTATTTTTATTTAGACTGCATTTCAGATAAAGTACTCTAAAATCATGCAATTTAGATAGAGCCATGTGAAGTGTATTTATTTCTTAAGTGGTTCTGTCTACAATGCTATGTTTTCTAAGTGGATTATAAATGCTATCATTAAAAAAAAAAAAAGGATGCATTGCACTGGGGAGAGATGACAAAACCATGTAGATGTGTAAACAACAGAACTTATTTACTGAGAAATTAGAATTACAGAAAGTATTTATTAGTTCTCCAGTAAAGATAGCTAAAGCCACACTTCTTTTTTGGCAGGTGGAGTACTGATCTCATGAACAACTGTGCGTACACAGGGTGTTTCATCCACCCAAAGCCCCACTGAATTCTGTAAGGACCCAGATTTGCACTCCCTTGTAACATACGGAGCCCCTCTGCTATGAAGACAGGCTGAGAGCATTGGGGTTGTTCAGCCTGGAGAAGAGAAGGCTCCTGGGAGACCTTCTTGTGGCCTTTTGGTACTTAAAAGGAGCTTATAAGAAAGATGGGGACAAACTTTTTAGCAGGGCCTGTTGCGATAGGACAAGGGGTAATAGCTTTAAACTAAAAGAGGGAAGATTTACGCTAGATGTAAGGAAGAAATTTTTTACAACGAAGGTGGTGAAACAGTGACCCAGGTTGCCCAGAGAGGTGGTAGATGCCCCATCCCCGGAAACATTCAAGGTGATGTTGAATGGATCTAATTGAACCTGATCTAGTTGCAGATGTCCCCATTTGTTGCAGGGAAGGTTGGACTAGATGGTTTTTGAAGGTCCCTTCCAACCCAAACTGTTCTATAATTCTATGATTCTATGATGTCTAGGAGGTAAGACTTTGTGTTACTTTCAGTGGTTCCAGGTCTGTTCATGAGGCTTAAATGTACTTTATGGTCTATGTTGTTATGAAGAACTCTGTCGCTATGTCTAAATTATGTCTATTAAATCCCAAAGCACTTCCAAGTTCTGGGAAAGGGGAGTACTCCATTCTATCCCAGCACCACAGCAGGGCGGAACTATTTGTGTATTCACTGTTCTGTACGTTTCCAACAAGATGTGGGTCCACATGGAAGCTATAGGTTGTTTCAGAAAATGCTTGGTCTGGTGGTCAAGGGACTAGGACCTCAAGGTATGGCGAGGCATACTGTGTGCAGAGGCAGTTCCTAGAAAGCAAAGGCCTCAGCTTCAGCCTGGATTCATTTAACTTCAGCTATCTAGAAGTACCAAGTGTAATTTGGGAATTTATATCCCTCCACAGTAAATAAAGACAATGGATTGCCAGTAGACACTGGAAGTGTTGGAGGATATGTCATCCCACAGTGTACTGGGTGTCCATGCCCAAGTTCTGACTGGCTGCAAGGGGCCTGTGTGTGGAGCAGCTGGGGCTGCCCCGTGCCAGACACAGCCGGTCCCAGCCGTTCCCAGACGGCTCCAAGGGCCCCAGCGCAGGACACAGATGAGCCCCTCAGCCAAGCTGGGGGTGCTGGGGGGAAAAGAGGTTTGTGAAAGGGCCGAAGGCGGCCCAGGCAGAGGAGATGGAAGCCAAAGATGCACATCTAGCAGCTGACCAAGGTCAACTCACTGCAGTCCTCCACCACTCACCGTTATAAAAGCATCTGAAGATGGTGGAAAATGAGTACACCGTACTTACAAATATTCAAAAGTTATCTGACAGTGAAGTGTAGATATAAGTGGGCAGTAAGATCTTCCATGCCCACAAAGATGACAGAAAGTGATGTTCATACAAGATGGAGAAGAGAATGAATATACAGCATCAATAAGTAAAGATCTACAAAAATGAGAATTAGCTACAAAAAAGGACCGACATGCTCTCTCAATTAGGAAGCTTTCTGATATGGTTTGCCACTCTAAGACTGACAATGAGCAAGCAGAATTCAGTTCATTTCAATGAGGGTACATAGCTGCGCAACACAAGCCACAAAACATTCCACAAAGACTCTGCTACCACTGTTACTACAGAAAATATCAGTAGATACTCTTCTGATTTTACCACACTGTGAGACAAGAAAAAAAAGATGGATGGGGAAATCAGCAACAACAACTTGCAAACAGCTTGATGAACAAACAAGCAATCTGAATTTCTCTTCCTGTGAAGACATGTCAGGAGATGAACAGTCATTGCTTGCCCTCCAAAAAGCTGTCGTAATGTCAGCCCATGGGCATGTTTTTCAGTTGCTGTTCCATTCCCTGCTCTGAGAAAGAATAGCATTATTTCTTTTTCATTCATTTTAGTGTCACCTACAGCAACTCAAGTGGGATGTAAGGAGAAAAACAGGCCCCCTTTTCCCTTCCCCTTCCTCCCCCCTGCCATTGTTCAGAAATCACTTGGAGCCAAGAAGGTATCTATGTGCTCCAGAGCTGGCTGCAAACTCACAACAGCAATGTGCACTCCAGATTGCTCCCAACACCACCATTGGGAATCCTTATTGCCCTGGGAGGCAGCTGGAATCTGCCCGCATCTGTATCACCACCATATCCCATCTGCTCATGTAGACAGCTTCATATGATGGCAAGACTGCCTGTTGTGAAAGCACGGCTTTTTGCAAGCACTGTCTCCTACCTTAAATAACTGAGGAGGGGGCCCATGCAAACCTTATGAAGTTCAACAAGGCCAGGGGTAAGAACATGGAAAGAGGAGGCCACGAAGATGATCAGAGGGCTGGAGCACCTCTGCTGTGAACACAGACTGAGAGAGTTGGGGTTGTTCAGCCCAGAGGAGAGAAGGCTCCAGAGAGACCTTATAGCAGCTTTTCAATACTTAAAGGGGGTTTATAAGAAAGATGGAGAAAGATTTTTTACACAACAGGGGCAATGGCTTTAAACTGAAAGAGGGTAGATTTAGATTGGAAGTTAGGAAGAAATTTTTTTGCAATGAGGCTGGTAAGACACTGGAACAGGTTGCTTAGGGAAGCTGGGGATGCTCCATTATTGGAAGTGTTCAAGGTCAGGATGGACGGGACTTTGAGTAACCTGTTCTAGTTAAGGATGTCCCTGCCCATGGCAAGAGAGTTGGACTAGATGATTTTCAGTGGTCCCTTCCAACCCAAACCATTCTATGATAGTCACATAATCACTTTAATAATGCAATGGCTGTTTCAGGTGGTTTTATGTTACATCTCGTTCCTCTCTAGTGCCATTTATTTTTCAGTACTAAGCCAGCGCCAAGAAGTCTGACCACGGTGTCCCTGTTAATATTGTGACCATAATTCAACAGGCAGTTTCAATCGGCACTGGAGAGGAGGGCTGAACACTTCTGAAGAGAGGGAGCATGCAGTTCTGCTCCATCAGCCATTTCCAGTTCTTCCCTTCTCAAAAAAAAAAATCCAAGGCAATAATGTTTTCATATGGAGGTAATGGACACATTTTATGACTGAGTTCATGACTGATACATTTAATTTTTCCATGTTGCAACACAGGAAAAACTGTTGAGAGAAAGAAAAAATACTAAAGTCTCTACTGATTTGGGCAGGGCAGAAGTGCTGGCAAGTTCCACATTTTGTTTGAAAACAATTGAAGTGCATAATGGGGCAACTAAAACGGAGGAATCCTTTGGTGTCTGAAAAATCACAGTCTACCCACGTGCCCTTGTGCCTCTAGAATCATTAAACAGGAGAAGGAAGACATACTGACTGTCCATTTTTAAGTGGCACACTCCTTTCCAAAAAACGTAACCTCCCTCTGTTTAAATCGAGCCTGGGCCACAGGGAGTGTTACTACATCATTTTCCACTCTGCTATTCTGAAACAGCAAGAGTAATCAATCATTTACTTATCACAGGAGCAAAACAGACTTTTCTTGGAGGGAGTGTAAAAAGTGCTACAATAAAGTAATTTTGCCAATTTGAGTGTTCCACTTGACAACTATTTGCATAATAAGGTTTTGCCAAGATAAGAAGATTGGTAATTTTCAGCAGCATGGAGGGGATTGAGGTTTTTAAGCTTTTTTTGCCCATTATCTACACACTCGCAGAACTCCGCTCTTGATGTATGGTTCTTTTTAAAGTCCTCCATCTGTCTCCGTTGTGTAATGAATTCTGTCACTCCCAATTGTGCTCCTGAGCGGTAAGCAGTGGAGGGAGTTTGCATTTTGATTATAAAAAGGTACCGTCAGCTCTTATTACAATGGAAAAACCCATCTCCATGTGAAATTTTAAGGCACTTATAAGCTTAGTTTCCCTCTCAGAAGCTGCGTCTAGATCACGCTGTCACCATTTGACAGGGTGGGCAGGAGAGCAGAGGGCTGGGCTGTACTGCCAGAAGAGAAATTCAGAGAAATGGAAGTAAATCCAGTTTCCTCCCTAAGAAGCTCATGGGAGGGATACAGCAGTGCAAATGCCGTGATGTACAAGTTTTTCCATGTGCAGCTTGTGCTGGAGCTCCGAAGGGCTATCTAGAGGAAAAGGATGGCAGGAGGAGATCAAGGCTGTCAGCTTAAGTCTCTTTGCTTCTCCTCACCCTCCTGAACCAGTTTATCTCATCCTAAGACTTGTCAGCAATTTTCTATTTGGAACGGTAGGAGGGCAGGAGGAAGATAAGCAGAGCTTTTACAGGTTAAGTATTAACGTACTTTTAGGGGCTTTGATAGCAAAGTGCTCTAGAAGGCTTAGGATGTTAGAGAAAATGTAGAACACATCTACACCGTGCTGTGTAAAGCGCTGCAGAGATCCTGGGCTGGCAAGGATAAACTTGCTCAATGTGGTGCTGTGTCAGCTCACTCTGGGAGTTACACTGTCACTTCTGCACAGTTAAAGGGTCCAGCAACGAGAACCGCAATAAATGAGCTTTGCCCAAACCTCCTGGAAGCAGGTTTTCAGATTCAAAGTGTCCAGTGTCCAGCCAGTTTGATGGGCAACTTTTAGCACAATTTTAGCTCCAGGTGTGGTGCAGCTGGACTTAGCTGGGGGAAGCAGACAGGTGATAGCCAATAGTAGTCCTGGCTGTAGTGAGCATTAACTAGTGTAGTTCAAGATCCTGAGGGGATAAAGAGGAAGAGGAGTCCAGTGCAGACCCTGGAATTTAAGAGTGCAGATTTTGACTTGCTAAGGGAACTGGTCAATGGATCCCATGCAAGGCTGGTCTGAAGAGCAACCGAGTTCAGAAAAGCTAGCAGAGTTTCAAGGACAGCATCCTCCAAACACAAGAGTGGTGGGAATGGTGCATCCCAATACTCAGCAAAACAACTAGACATATCAGGAGACAAGCTTGGATATGCAGGAAACCCATGACAGGGCTCCAATACAAAAAGGCAGTACTCAGGAGGTGGAAGCAGCAGGCTGTGAGCAGGAGGTTGAACTACAGAGGTCCATTCAAGTCTGAATTATCCTATGATCTTATGTCATTCCCCTGGTAACCAATCATCACTCTACCTTTTACCTACCAAACCCAAATTAAGAGCTAAGTCTTGAAAATGAAGATACCCTTTAATTTACAGTTCAAGGTTTATGTGTCTCTGGTCTATAGTCCTGCATCAGGGGAGGAATAACCCCAAACACCGGTATGGGCTGGGGACTGACTGACTGCAAAGCAGCTTTCCAGAGAAGGACTTGTGGGTCTTGGTGGGCACCTAGTTGCACATGATCCAGCAATGTTCATCTGCAGCGAAGAAGAGCAACAACCTCCTGGGCTACATTAAGCACATAAGCATTGCCAGAAGGTCAAGGGAAGTGGTCCTTCCCCTATACTTAGCCTTGGTGAGACACATCTGGAGTGCTGTGTCCAGTGCTGTGTTCCCCAGTACATGAGGGACTTGGACTTACTGGAACAGGTCCAGCATAAGATCATTATGGGAGTGGACTATCTCATACAAGGAGAGGCTGAGAGAACTGGGATTGTTCAGCCTGGAGAAGGGAAGGCTCAGGGGTATCTTATCCATGTATGTAAATACCTGAATGGAGGAATTATAGAAGATGGAGCCAGACTTTTCTCAGTGATTTCCAGCGACAGAAGAAGAGGTAATGGGCACAAACTGAAATACAGGAAATTCCATTTAAAGACAAGAAATAATGTTGTTGTGGTGGTGGTTGTTTTTTTGAAGGCAGTCAAACAGGGGAACAGGTTGCCCAGAGAGGTTGTGGACTCTCCATCCTTGGAGATATTCAAAACCCATCTGAACATAACACTGAGGAACCTGCTCTAGCTGACCCTACTTTCAGCAGAGGGTTGGACTATGCAGTGTCCAAAGATGCCACAACCACAATTACCTAGTGATTCTGTCAGTTAAACCTCATGATGTGCATCCCTACCCAGCTCCTAGACATACATGGACTTCATAGTCTAGACCAAACAACATGTTTATCTTTGTCATCTCTCTGTCCTCTTACTACAGTGGCCCAAAGAGAACCCTTAACTGGTTGCAAAGGAGCAGTATGTAGAGCACTGCACAGTTAAAGAGTAGCTGTACCCAACCAGCAGGCACTGCAAGGTCACAGAGCACAAGTGCCAAAACACCAACTGGAGGTTACAAATGCTGCTGTTCACTGTTCTCAAGTCTGGACTATCAGCTGCCACATTATGGTGGGAACTGGCATGCTTACAGTGTTAAAACTCCCTGTTAAAACTCTATCTGTGCCTCCTAACCGTTCCTCCACCCCCTCCCTTTTAAATCCCTTTGTAAAACCCACTTTATGGATGACAGCCTCTTATACACTTAGCAATAAAGAGGTTTAAAAGAAAAAATGACAATAACTAACTAATAAACATTCTTCATTATTTAGAACATGATAATAATCCCTAGCACTTGCATTGCACTTCACATATTCAAGCACTTTATAATCATTAACTAATTAGTCCTTGCAAAGCTCATCTAAATATTATTATCCTGTTAATACGGAAAGAGAAGCTGTAAGAGAGAAGGTAGGGAATTTACCTAAAGGCATACATCAAGCCATTTGCAGAGGCAAGATTGGAACTCAGCTCTTCAGCATCCTAATCCTTGGCTCATATCCCTCTCGCTGTCTCTGATAATATGGGCTAAATTATACGATAGTAGGATCATTTTCCTTAATATTCATCCCCAAGTGCATGACATACTGAATATTACATTTCACATCTTTGTTGTTAGGATCATTTATTTTTTTCCCCCTCTGCTTCTGCACCGACAATACCTCCTGCCTTTATATCACCAGTAAACATTAATAGTACCTAGGGTCTAGCTCCCATTTATGCAACAGCACTGGGATAATTGGCTGGACCATATTATCCAACGACTACACAAAATCCAGACACGCGCCTTTGAGCAGGGGTGGGAAACTCCATGTCTTAAGGGAACATTCATATCAATGGTTAGCAGACAGAAACACCACCGTTCTTCTTCTGGTGCCACAGCTTTACAAGGAGGAGTGGAGGCTGATTTACACCAATACCATATATATCTTCAAATTAGTGTGTGGATCAGCTACCTTCCATGTCCTTTTTAGATAAACTGGGGGAAAGGCGGTGTTGCTTGAGGGGTTTTTTTTGTTGGTTTTTTTAGTGTTTTCTGCCTTAGCCAGATCATTGATACAAGAACGAACAACCATCACGTGAAAGTATCACACAGTAAGTATCAAGTAAGGATTTTTTTTTTTTTTTATTGCATGAATCCAGACTTTGGAAATCATTACCATAGAAGACAGTGGATGCTAAATGTCTACAACCATGCAAAATATGAGTAGAAAAATCATAGAAAACAAAAAGAGTATTGATAATATTAATAATAATACATCAAAAAGTATTAAGCACATAGATACCATCTTTTGTTAAGAAAGTCCCTGAGCTAGGGATCACTGAGAACTGGGAAAGCAGTGTTAGAGGTGTACCATGACATGCCTGTCCCTGTTGTTGTGCTCCAGCAGCATTAAAATTGTATAAAGACAGTCAAGTCTTCAAACCCTTACATAGTAAACCCCTATGCAGAAACCCTAAAAAAACAACCAAATTTGAGATAGTTCCTGACCTACTACTGCACCCTCTTTGTATATTCTCACCCTTGTTTTACTTCCTGCAGCTGTCATCCTAACTCCCTAAAGTCATTTTGATTAATTAAAAAGAAATGATTGCCTTTGAAGCCACTTTTCCTAGTGAGGTAAATAATGTTCTTCACTTTACCTTAATGTGCCGTTGAATTTTGTTAAAAGCATTTAGTTCATTTTAATTATTCACCTTTTTAAATTGAAAAATAAATAAAAATGTAATCATTTAAATCATAATTTTCCACATCTGTAGGGAAAATTCTCCCAAAGAAATTTAGGATAGGAGGTCTAGTACATGCCATCAGCATGTGAGTGTTTAATATCATAAAGCTGGGTTGTGCCTGAGACTTCTTCTCCTTCCACCCAGACCTACAGTAACATGCTTTTTAGCCTTTCCAGTACAGCCCCCTTTTGCCACTGACGAGGAAGGAAAGATCAGACTATGATCCTGTAGTCCTCAAGACTAGATCTGAACTACCGGATCACAAGCCAAAGACCGAGTTTGAATATGCCATCACATTTCTGTTGAATTACTCAATGAGAGAGAGTTCATGCTATCTTCATGTGGTATGCGTTGCGCAGCTCCTGGCTGACATACAGTTTGTTGCGGCAAAGTCACTCCAGCCAATTTTTGAAGAGATTTTAACCAGGTGAATGTCTTTAGAGAACGAGTACACTGCATTGCATTGCATTAACACAGCTTTTAAAATTTGATATTTTTAATTCAGTCTACAAATTTCAGAACCCCAACCTGAACTTTTCTGTAAGTTACCGTATACCTTTCTTTGAAGCTCAAGTATATATCCATTTTACTTCCAGTGACTCACTGCAAATCATGACAGCAGTGGCTAATTCCCAGGCAGGCTTTCCCCAGTTTAGTTACAGTACTTACATGGTGTGTATTTACATCCAAAGTATGTCCAACAGAGCTAGCCTGGTATTCTCCATTAACTCTCTGTGAACTAGGGCCTTCAGATGGTTCAGGTACCCTGTGAGCATCCATTAAGGAACAGCTATATTTGTGGTTAGATATCTTCTTTCCACAGAAATCAGGGAGTTTATTGTTCCTTCGGTCCTACTTAGTGCCTCCTCAGCCAAGATGATGTCCCTGTTACTCTTCATGCTGGAACAAACTGGGAACACTAATGTGTCCATTTATAGCATCTTGTCTGAAAAGTGTTAAGTGGAAGTTGAGGTGTGGTAGCTTTTTTCAGTTGCTCTAACCTGACTTCAAGACTATATTAAACTAGTATTCCCACCAGCAATGGAGAACGCTTGAACAATGCATTGGGTAGGACTCAAAACTCCTGTGACGGTTCCTAAAGCTCAAGGTCATACCAGTCAGCTCCAAGCAGGTTATGGAAAGTGAATATGTGGTGAGGAACGGTAGGCAAATTAGCAAAATAACATTATATTGATTTTGGGGCACATGCTTCCCATAATACTGGCCTTGTAATATTTAAGTATCTTAGCTAAAATCCATACTACTTTGGAGAAACTTTTCATCCCAGTTCTCTATCATACACCCTTTGTTGGTGGTTGTGCTCCATGGTGATGTTCATACCACCACGAAAGCTGTACAAAACCAACAGCTTTGGAGAGGTTTCTTCTTTTTCAGTGGGATGAGAGGGGGGAAAAGCTGAGGGAAGCATCAGCCCAAAGAAAGGTGCAGTAGCCGCTGCTGAAATTATTAGTATATGCAAGCCAGGGGGGTTTCTGACTGCAGATGGAACAAAATTCTTTGCTAAGTTTCTAAAGCATTCAGTCACTTAACCTTTTTGGTTATGTAGATCCTTCTTTCTTTGCCTCATCAAATGTCTTAGAACCACAGAATCATAGAATAGTCTTAGTCTTAGGGTAGCCTAGTTGCCCTGTGTGATATATCACACAGTCTGCAACAATAACCAGGCTCAAACATCACAAGATGGGATGAATCCCTAATTGGAAGAGTCTTTCTCTCCCTGCTAGGAGCCTAGAAGATTTAGTTTAAACTAGGTATATCATATTTAGATGCTTAAGGTTAGCTACAGCAAATTCTACCACTTTTATAGATAATTCATAAGCTGTTTCTTAAACTGAAGGGACTCTCCACATACTTCTAGCCTGCATGAAGACTGTGTGAGCGTGCCTTTGTATACAACATGGTGTGACCAAATCTGCCTTCCTTAAAGATGTTCACCCTTCAGGTGTCCACAATGACCCCAAGACATTTCCCGTACAGATTTCAGAGGGATAGATTTTATGCCCCATTTCTTTTGGTCTGTTTTCTAAGAGCAGGCTGCTAGGATTTAAAGACGAGTATTTTTCCAAGTGGGGTCATTACAGATCAGCTCTTTAATTACTACAACTAAAGAAGTAATGCATACTGATATCCTGAATTTGTCCCTAATTAAAAAAAAACCCTGTACTTAAAGCTTGCATGATTCCCTTTTGCTGAAATCTTTAATCAGGAGATGAATAAGGCTCTGGAGCCTTGATTAATAATAGGACCAAGTGCTCTGCAGCTGAAAATGCCAAGGTATTAAATTTCTGTAAGTCACCTGGTGTCCCCATCTAATAGAGATCCTGGCAATGTTACTTACGCAATAGTACAGAATAATTGAGGCATAAAGTTACAGGTTCCGAATGAGACAAATGGTACTAATTCTCCCAAAGACAAGTCTGACGTGGATGTGGGCACTAATGTAATAAATAAGGTACCTTTGTAATTGCATCATTAAATAAAATAAATGGCTTTCTTCTAAGTATTACCCATGAAATCTAATGCATAGGTAAGATGCACTGAAATCCCAACAAATCAAAGTACGTGGGAGGCTGGAAAAACACACACAGATAAACAACAACAAAAAAACCCACCCAGATATGACAGTCTTCAAAGTAAGATGATTTTTAAAATCAACAAATTATACAAAGAAGAAAAGGGTGTTATATTCTTTTACTAAAAGTACTGGGTTTGTATCACACAAAGAAACAAACCAATCATAATCCAAAGCTGATTGTATTATTAGACATGTTTTCTTTAGCCTGGTTTGAGAACTGCTGGTGGCAGACCAGATTCACCATTCTTGGTAGCCATAAGCATTTCAAACTACAATATTAGGAAGAATCATAGAATGGTTTGTGTTGGAAAAGATGTTAAAGATTATCTTGTTCCAACTCCCCTGCCATGGGCAGGGACACCTCCCACTAAACCAAGTTGATCAAAGCCCCATCCAACGTGGCCTTGAACACCTCCACGGATGGGGCATCCACAGCTTCTCTGGGAAACCTGTTCCAGTGTCTCACCACCCTCATAATGAAAAAATTTCTTCCTAATATCTAATCTAAATCTCCCCTTTTTCAGTTTAAAACCATTACCCCTTGTTCTATCACTACACTTCCTCCTAATTTTTTTTTTTTTGTACAATTGCCTCTTTTTGAAAGGAACCGTGTCACGTAATGATACTTGTTAGCTATTTTACTATACTTAACACAATCAGACATTTTTACTTCAAATGCATAAAGGAATGAAAGTGATAAGAAATAATTCCGTAGCAGGTCCAGGTGTCACTAAAACTATATGAGGATCCCTGTCACAGGAGCAACCTAGAGTCCCGCAGAATTAAGAACTAGAGATACTTTTCTTGAACAGTGTTTGTTACTATGATTTATTTAGGATCACATACTAAAAGGGACATCTGCATTGGTGCCCTGTCCCCTGCTATTGCAGGCAACCACATCTTAATACCTGTTTGGCAGCTGAGCAGGCTCCACCTGAACCCTAGTCAGATGTCTCCCCTGGACAGTCCTAATCCAAGTTTAGCATGAATTTATTCATGAGCGTGTTATAACTGTTTGTTCTTACAATATGATGGATCTCAGGGATCCTCTCAGCCTTTATTTTCCTCTGCTACCATGCCATATAGAGACAATCATAGCTATTAGTGACTCTGATGAAGCGCCATGCACAGGAGCTCCCTTTTTGGCATTTTACTCTGGAAAGGGAAGAGGTGAATTTCCATGCTGGAACTTTGTCCACGCACTGCCAGTATTTCCATTATCGGAGCTAGCCCATAAGAAGCCAGATCGCACGTTTCAGTGTTAAACTACAGATTGCGGCAGTAGTAAATGCCTACCTTCAGGTAACATCTCCCCTCTCCCCATCGTGTCAGTAGCTCTGTTAAGCTCTGCTCTTACGTGAACTCACTTTTGCTGTGCAGAATGACATACAATACTCTGAAGTCCCCACCATATCCGATAAAAGGGCAGCAGAAGTATCTTGCCTACTGCACCCTATGGCCACATGCATCTTCTCATGACCCTGCACGTTAATAATTTATACTCACCCTGGTATGCACAAGCTTTTTTCTTTCTCACTTTCAGCCAATGAGGTATCATATTACAGTGGAAATTATTAGTCCCCAAATGCATAACCTGGTACTTTCTGTTAGGAAATGTATTTGTTGCTTCACTAGCATCTTCCTCGGTGATATCCTTTTCATCCTCTGAACTCCCAATACTGTGCACCAAGGTAAAATAACATATTATGAAAATACTAAATAAGATTAGTCCCAGTTTGTACTGCCAATTCAAATCCAGCAGCTACTGATCATATCTCAGCATCTCCCCTTAAATCAGTGCCTTACCCACTTTTAAGTGTCTTCTGTAATCTCTAGCTTTTACAAATTAAGTATTCACTTTCTGTGTGATAATATATCAAAGAGCTCACTGATTTTTACGTGCATCCCATCAGCTTAATTTCCTTATCTAAAAACTCTTGAATGTTATCATAAAAATATTTTTGTAGCTGACTTAGAAATTGGATGTTGGTCTCTAAAAATAAATTACATAGAAAAAGGCAGATAACATAGCGCCATATGATTTTGACCTATAGTTCCCAGTGGGTAATTCCAATATGGAATGGTATCTGAATTAAAATCTTCTGGTTTCCACCCCACAGGTGGCTGCATACCACTGGAAAGGGGTGCAATCCTTGCACATACAATCCAAATATGATGTCTGAGAAGAGAGATGAGTGGAAAATTATAGTCAAAACAGTTGCAGCCAAATAAAAAGATCCCTTGTGACTCCATCTGCAGAAAATAAAGTGTTATTGAAAAATAAAATCCTTTTTTGTTGGTGGTAGTGCTGTTGCAGTGTAATAATTCTCATGTTTTTGCTTAGGTGGAATTTTAGTTGAAATGCATGTTTTAAAGACCATGGATTTGTAGAAGCCTCATAAAATGCATAATATAATGTGCACTTATAATAAATATTGTTAATCATGCTTATGGTAGTACTTACAGGCCAGGAAGAAGGGGTCTGGAATAGCAGGCACTGTACAAATACTGTCAGTCCTTTACTAAAATGTAGTTGCTGAACTGCTTACTTCATAGTACATGGGTGGAATTCGAAGAGTGGGAAAGGTCAGCTTGGTGAGTGGGACAATTAAGTGGACCATCTTTTCCTTCCCCAATACTGGTGGAAGTCATAACACCATGTCGGAGAACAAGCCAAGCACTGGAGATCCCTTTGCCACGCTCTTCTTCATGGTGCCTCAGACCTGAGGTGGGACATGTGGACCTACCTCTCATAACATGCCCACCCGTTTTCTGCCATCTCTCCCTGCCGGGCTACTAAGGCTCCAGCAGTCACTTCCAAGATGTTCTGCCTACCCAGGCAAGAAATAAACAAAGAAAAAGAATTGCATAAACGTTTCTCCTGGATCTTGCTTATCACTTTTAATAAGAAGTGAGTTCCATTTGAGCGAATTCATTGGTGTTTCTTCACTTATATCGTTACTGTGAGGCTTAAATCAATGCCAGATTAAAGGCTGAAAATATTCCATTCAATAGTTATTAGATTTATTCTTTCTCTTTTTTTATGCAGTCATCTTAAATACATAGATCAATGAGGAATTTGGCCAGTTTTTAAGACATTAAAGTGGAATAATTCTGCAAATGGATGTGATGGAAAATTAACATCAGAAGCTCTCTTGTAAAAAACAAACAAACAAACAAACAAACAAAAAAAAAAACAACTAAAACCCAAAATAGACTAGGTCAATCTGTGAGGAAAAGAATTTCTGGCAAAACAACCTCTGATCTTTATCTCAGAAAAGGACAAACGTCCTTGGGAAATATTGCACTGCAAAATCTTCTTCTCCTTAATTATAAAAGCCTGGGCTAAATTCTTCACTTTAAGCCAGGAAAAAAGTGTTGATGACTTCAGGGAGAGCACTGCTCAAGCAGAAACTAAATAAGGCTATGAAGATGTGAATCTACAACAGAATGGGCCATGGACAAGTGAGAAATGGACAGAACCAGAGGGAGGTTTTCCTCACTACCTCCAGTATTTAGGTTAAGATTGGTTGTGGTACCTTATGGATGCTCCTCTGTCTCTGATTTTCTTCTTTGACTCAAGCAAACCTTACTGACTGAACCCCATTGACTGCGAATGATGTTTGTTTTCCTGAATCACTGAGGTATTTCTTCAGAGAAAGGTGGTGCGATGCAGGGATACAAAGGTGAGTGAGCTCTCCTGTACCAGAGAATCACAGAATCATAGAAAGGTTTAGGTTGGAAGGGACCTTAAAGACCATCTAGTTCCAACCCCCTGCCATGTCCAGGGACACCTCCTGCTAGACCAGGTTGCTCAAAGCCCCATCCAGCCTGGCCTTGAACACCTCCAGGGATGGGGCATCCACAGCTTCTCTGGGTAACCTGCACCAGTGTCTCACCACCCTCAGAGTGAAAAATTTCTTCCTGATACTCCTACCCAAATTTTCTCAAGTACCTCTGCATAGCAGCATGTTGTAGGACGCAGATATTTCCTTAGAAGGATTGCTAAAGTTACTTAAGGCTTCCTATATTATAAACTGTAGCTCCTGAATCCCAAACAAACTCAGGAAAACGTATGCCCATAAAGACAAAGTTGTGGCATCACCTAGACAGTATTTTGCATCTTTCTTATTTTCGATTTATAATACTGCCTTCACCTTTTGCTTCCCCAGACTATGCCAGGTCTCAAGACACCAAGGGAGCAGGCATTTCCTGACAAAGGTGAATCCTGACATTTAGGTGACACTATGACAACTTGGGGAGTTGAAACTCACAGAGTTTTCTTGGAAAACTTAGCCACAGATTTCAAGCGGGAGGCAATCAATCAGTGGACCATCGTTCCTCAAAGGACCTAGGCTGAAGTTTGGTTGGCTAAAAATTCTCCCAGTGCAGGACTGCATTTTGTCTGACTTAGATCAGATCATAGTTTACCATAAGATTATTGAGGCTTGATTAGAATAAAACAAAAATCAATTTAAATTCCGTTACTAAATTCCATCAATAATGTTATTCTGCTTAAAAAAAAGAAAAAGGAAAAAAAAAAAAGGAAACCACTCAGATTTTGTTTGATTTTAACTTTATATGTTAACTAAGTCTAACCTGAATTCACTGTTTTTTTCTGAACAATGTGTCATCTTGTCACACCTCCCACAAAGCCCCAAAGAGACTAGAGTATAATTAAAGAACAAACATGATGAACCAGACAAAGTTGTATCTTCAGTTTGCACAGGGAGTATTCATACAAAGAGAAGTAAAGAACTTTTCCCAAGATGCACTGGACATATGTGCTGTCTTTCAGCTACTGAAAATGAATTTCTAGTGTCCAAATTATAGTCCAAATATCCAAGTGTGCCTCCAAACAAATACTACATGTTTGCCCAGAAGAATAGAAAGTTTCCCCTTTCCTCCAGGAAGAACATTATTTAAACATCCCAAGATTTTACACTGTAGTTGGCAGAGATGAGATAAAACAATATTTGTAATTAGAAATCTGTCTGTTCTAATATAGTCTTATATTAATCACTAAACAAATTAATAATTTTACCATAATTGAACTCTCCATAAAGAATATGCAAGTGTTGGAGAAACTAACCAATTTAATTCTAGTTTTAAACTCCCCAATGCATTCATTCCCTCTGATTTTTTTTATTTTTTTTTTTTTCACTCTGTTCTGTAATATTGAACATAGTCCTGTCAGGAATCTTTTATCTCTCCGCTTGTTTGGTTCCCTGACTTTTGGATGTGTATTTCACAAACCTCCTCACTTATGAACTCGCTGTCTTCCCTGAAGATACAGTGCAGATAATGTCAACAAAAGGCTCCCCATGTGATCAGTGAACTAGAAAGCAAGATTTCATACCTTAAAAATACTCTCATTGGAGCATAAACTCCTGGATGACTACAGAAGGTTAAGCAAATTGAGTGAGACTGTCAGTTCTACAGGGGCTTTTCTTTCAATACCTGTGAGTTTTACTGAAAACACAGGGTTGAGATTAGCAGACCACAATGACGCGTTTAAGGTCAGATGTTTTCCTTTGAAATTAGCCTCTCTGAAAGTGCAGAAAGCCGTTGGAAGCCACACAAACGAGGAGCTGCTGTGCTCTGCATTTTGGCATAGAATCCTCTGTCTGGGATAAAAAAACGACAACAGCTAAAGCTACGCTGCGTGACGCCCTTTCTTTCTTTTCTTTTAAGAGACCTAAGCGTACTTTATACTCAATGGTGAGCTGGTGAACAGTGGAATTTAGGTTATGAACCTTCTCACCCTACCACAGATGCTTATATTTGATTAGATGACCTTCATTTTAAGTGTCACTGACTTTAATAAGAACTTAAACACTTACGGGTACCAAGTAGAGACACTGACACTGTAAACACCTAAAGTTAGGTGAGATGTGTCCTAGTCACAATGATTTTTCTCAAGACTTCTGCAGCATATGGTAGGTGGAAGCTGTCCTGACAATAGCCATTTTCATGTCCCTTCTAGGCCGTGAGCACCTTTATGTGGAAATCTCTTCCCTGTGGACTGGAAAAGCATTTGTGTTACCCACCTTGCAATCATTCAACTCCTATCCAGCCTAATTCCTAAAATATGGTGTGGAAGAGCCACAAGTAACCATGCCTGTAACATACTCCAGAGACCACGAAGGCAGCATCCTTCCATGCAAAACAGAGCAAGATTCTGCTGAGTGCCTGATATCAAATGGTTATTGAGTACTGGAAAGAAGTTATGAATATATGACAAAGAGTGCCTGCTCTCCTCACAGATTAATCTGAAATGTGCAACTTTGCTTGCAGAACGTTGTATTTTCCATCCCCTCTTGCCAATTACTGAGTTAAGTGGTGCATGGAGCCTTTTAAAGACTAGAATTATTTTCTAAAGAGTAAGAGAATGTGAATCAAAAACTGCTCATTACATATTCTTCTAACTTGGATGGTGTCCTCCACAGTAGGCTGCAGCTCCTGGTTATTACACTTTTTCTGTTAGCAACAAGAATAAAAGGCTGTGAGCCAAAAACCTGAAATATCCAACAAGCAATTATAAAACCCCATTAGGAAATGGCTCTAGTTGATTCTGCTTATTATAGCAACTCCTAATAACAACAATGTACTTCTAAAGTCAATTTGGGCACCTTGCACTGGATTACGATATTTACAAACACATTTTGGAATTTTCCAGGATGCCTTTCATTCTTGGATGTGGCCACAGAATGTCCTCCTGAATTAACATCCCTTTGTTCACTTTTATATCTATTATAGATGTACAGAGAGACTTAATTCTACCAAAATAGAAACTACCTATCTATCTATTCTAAATATATATCACAAAAAAAGAAAAAAAAAAAAAAAAAAAAAAAAA
Organism: Alca torda; assembly: GCA_008658365.1. Taxonomy (NCBI): domain Eukaryota; kingdom Metazoa; phylum Chordata; class Aves; order Charadriiformes; family Alcidae; genus Alca; species Alca torda. The sequence continues at coordinate 161,622,818 of CM018077.1, forward strand.
AAGTTTTCCTGTATTAGACAGATAGTCTTTTGGGAGAAATGTACTTTCACTTTACACTGAGCAGTGGAGTTGGTGATCTATTATTGATCATGACACGGAGAGCAGAAGTATAACACAGTAGTTACGCTAGAGGCTACTCAGTGGCTTACTTGCTTAAAGCTGCACTATTAAAAAAGCCTGTTAATATACAGTCCTAAAAAGAATTAAATAATCTGATACAAATTCTGAGCTGGAGGAAACAGGCATACCTCCCACAGACTTCAAAGGTTGCTTTGCCTTCCTGCACTAGACATACCTTTTTTATCTCTCTCATATGTACTTAATCCTGACTCATCTCCTCTGTAGCTTCAGCCAAGATCCAAGAACAGCAAATCAGCATATTGAATACATGTCAGTTATCTTCAGTATCCCCCAGATACGTTCAGGGTAGACCAGTAGACGTTCCTCCTTGAAGATGACAAATTGAGAAGGCTAACAAAGTATTTCTCTGTCCATCAGCCTCTTCTTCTCCCTTGTTCTTACTAATAACCAGTCATGTATGAAGCTACTTTGTTGAGTTATTTCTAGTCTTTAAGGCAAAAGAATCTGTGACAGAAGACACACACGTGTGTAGGTGGGTATAAATGTTTGAAAGGGTTTTCAGATTTCCCTATAGGGAGTAGAAGGAAGAAATGGCATTGCACAGATCAGCTTGCCAGAACTGGTCCTGAAGAACAGAAGAGGAGCTGCTAAAATAAACACGGATGCCGTCTTCTGTTTTGTTTGGGATTTTTCTGTTTGATTTTTTTTTTTTTTTTTTTTTTTTGTGGTTGGTTTGATTTCTTCCTCCCAACAACTCTAACCAGGAGTGCTCTAAGGAGACACAGGACTTGCAGTCTCCAGATGTACTCTTATCTAAAGCACCTGATGCATGTGCAACTAAAAATACCTGGGTAGTCCACAGTTAAAAATAGCCTCTCTCCCCAGAAGTAGAACCTTAACATTTGTCTTGCCCTGTGATTTCCCTTGAAAAGGGTGTTCCTTGAAGACTTTACTTTCCTGGGGGTTGAAAGTAGCAGTTGAAAGTTCCTCCTTTGAAGGAACAAACAAGACTAAGTTGAGTAATGCCTGGGGTAAAAATATGAGAGCTCAGGTCGTGATCCAAGTTCATGCAAAGCTCCTAGTAAAATCCTGAGGAGCGTTGTCTGTTCACATTCAGTTCTTAAAGCTGTGGACCTAAACAAGACTCTTCATCCCCAAATTTGTAGGCTGGTAAATTTTAATTTGATCCCACAGCTCATTAGCTTCAAGCTAATGAGCATAATTGAAGGTCTTGGAAAACTTATTTACACTGCATTATTTGTAATTGCTGACAAATCCCTTGAAAAGGGACATCTGTTCCATATGCCCAGTGGGAATCAGAAAGTAACATACTTTATATGTAGGTAAATCACAGGCTATTAATAGATCTTAAGAAAGAACTGGCTGTTGAGGAATGGAGTGTAGGGAAAGGGTGGGCTGGTGAGATACAATGAAAGCTTAACCAAGAAAACTTAGAAACCATCACTAATTGCTGCTTCATGGGCTCAGTGCTGCACAAAGATCATTTGCTCCTGCACACCTTAAAGACATGGCATGTGTTTTAGCTGGGCAGCTCTGAAATGAGGAGACACTGAGTCCAGCCCCCGGCAATTGCCTTGTAACCAAGGCAGTGCCAGCGAAGTGGTGGTCTTGCAGAACATTTGAGTTGAGGTTGGGGTTTTGTCTGGGAAGGAGGGCAAGGTAGGAAGGTGGCTGCTTGCATGTTTTGCATGTTCTTTTTCCTCTGGCATAAACTGGTATATGCAGATCGGTCTGATTGTCCAGCTCTGGAGCCCCCAACACAAGGAGGACATGGACCTGTTGGAGCGGGTCCAGAGGAGGGCCATGAAGATATGAGGACAGGCTGAGAGAGTTGGGGTTGTTCAGCCTGGAGAAGAGAAGGCTCCGGGGAAAACTTATAGCCCCTTCCAGTAACTAAAGGGGGCCTACAGAAGAGATGGGGAGGGACTCTTTATCAGAGAGTGGAGCGATAGGACGAGGGCTAATGGTTTCAAACTGAAAGAGGGCAGATTTAGATTAGATATTAGGAAGAAATTCTTTGCTCTGAGGGTGGTGAGACATTGGCCCAGGTTGCCCAGAGAAGCTGTGGCTGCCCCATCCCTGGAAGTGTTCAAGACGAGGTTGGATGGGGCTTTGAGAAACCTGGTCTACTGGGAGGTGTCCCTCCCCATGGTAGGGGAGTTGGAACTAGATGATCTTTAAGGTCGCTTCCAACCTAAACCATTCTATGATTCTTTGATCTTACTTACAGGTTTTCCAGATACTCCATATAGTGAAAGCTATAGCTTTTGAGAGGAACAGAGAAGACAGTATAAATCCATACGAGCATGACCAAACTAGCTGCTGTCCCCCACAGGCCCAGAGCTTTCCCCTTTCCAACATGAAAAGTCTTGTGGCATCATCTGACACCTGGGGACTAGGAGTGTCCCACAGCCCATGCTGCTGTGAGGATCAGAGCGTCCTTCACGGTTAATGCTCCACCTTCAGGCTGCGGAGACTATTCTTGCTTCCAATTCTAACATTTTAAAATTCCCACTGGTCCAGGAGCCCTTGAATTTGGCCACGTGAGCCACCAACACCACTTCTCGACATGATCCTGTGTCCGCCTTCATGGGAAATATCCCCTTTTTCATCCAGGAATGGAGAAGATTTCCTCTGTTAAACTTTGACAAACAGCTTGTTGAAACACTCCCATTCAAGATTTAGTTCTTAGTGTAGCAATTGCAGTTCTGGTTCCTGTTTTTATTATGTTGTTTTGATTGGATTTTTAATTTTCTTTAATATGTACTTCCAGGCCCTTTAATCTCTAAACTGCCTATAAGGGTGTCTGCCACCCAGAATGATATGAGTAGATGATCAGTACGTCAATGTCTTTCTGGAGTCATTTACCATCAGGAGGGAAACATCCTCCAGTATGAGAAAAAACAACAACCAGCTTTTAGTGTCTTGCTCTGTGGCAATCAATCCTTTTACACTCTGAAATACATACATATATATATACACACATATATATGAAGGTTGAATATTCTCCATCTGTTAAAACTCCAGACCTGCAGCAGAAGGCTCCTATACTTCATACTGAAACTTTAACAAACCATCTTCTCGTAAGCTGTAAAAAAATGCCCCAACAAAAAAAAAAAAAAAGAAAGAAAAAGAAAAAAAAAGAAAAAAACCACAACCCTGCACCTAAAAAAACCCACATCACCCAAAGGCGATTCTGTGACTAAGTGTGTGTTATACTCACGAAAGCCAAAGGCAAAGGGCTATTAGTGTACACTTGAGATCACTTAGAGAAGCCCATGGGGAAATGCTCTAGTATTACTGCCAAAGTACCACACAAAGAAACTATGTCTCCGAATACCCTGAAGGATGAAAAAAAATGTTTAATAAATGAGTTCTTTCCAGAGGTCAAATATTAACAATTTGTGTGTGTGTTTTCTGTTGAAATTTCATTTTCTCTGTTCCAGCCTGGACAGGAAAAAATATCAGGAGACGAAACTTTGATTAAAATAAACGAATCAACACAGAGCTTTGTGCCTGAGTAAAGCTAACGCATGAGATTATAGAGTGTGACAGCTGCAATATTAATAAGGTGAAGAGGAGAAAAAAAGTGATAGAAACCTCACGGACTGATCTTATTTGGCTTGATCATTTCTGCATTATCTCTAGCAAAGAAGCCAGTAGAACCGGACAAGGGATGATCTGTATTGTTCTGGATATTCCTGTTTTCTCTTTCTTTGGTATGATTCAGCGGGGAGGGGGGAGAAAAAATAATAAAATCAAAGAGCTAATCCTGGAGAGAGAAGAATGTGAGAACAGACAGTAAAAGTGAGGTCAGGGAGAAAGAGAAGAAGACTGGAGGCTGGAGAGATTCAGGATGACAGGCAGAAAGCAGGGGAGGAGAGGGGGATGCTGCATCTGAGCGGACTGACTTTGCAGAATTGAGGAATCCTTCCTCTTCGCGGTGCAAGCTATGTCCACGCTAAGTTATGGCTGTGAGATTTGTGGCTGTAGAGGGCTGACTGGCAAGGTCTCCCCGTACACTTGGCGCTGCTCGGCAATTTGTAATAATGAGATTCATTAGCGCTATAGGCTCTGCTGGAAATACTTCCAAAGGTTTAATCGGAGCCGCACAAATGACTGTTTACTTAGGTAGCACTTCATTAGCTGCTCCTGCCCTGCTGTGCAATGTGGTATAAATTACTAGCTGGTGTTGCCAGCATCACAGCCAAACTGGTGGTCTTGTTCATTGTCGTGGTTTAACCCCAGTCAGCAACTAAGCACCACGCAGCTGCTCACTCACCTCCCTCCCCCCCACCACTGTGGGATGGGGAGGAGAATGGGAAAAAAGTAAAACTCGTGAGCTGAGATAAAGACAGTTTAATAGGACAGAAAAAGAAGAGGGAATTATAATAAAAACAACAACAATCATGAGAATAAATATATACAAGCGATGCACAATACAACTGCTCACCACCCACTGACCGATGCCCATCCCATCCCCGAGCAGCAATCGCTGCCCCCCAGCCAGCTTCCCCCCAGTTTTTATACTGAGCATGATGTCATATGGTATGGAATATCCCTTTGGCCAGTTCGGGTCAGCTCTCCTGGCTGTGCTCCCTCCCAACTTCTTGTGCACCTCCTTGCTGGCAGAGCACGGGAAGCTGAAAAGTCCTCGACTTAGTATAAGCACTACTTAGCAGCAACTAAAACATCAGTGTGTTATCAACATCACTGTCATACTAAATCCAAAACGCATCAGTAGACCAGCTACTGGGGAGAAAATTAGCTCCATCCCAGCTGAAACCAGGACATTAATTGTACCACACTGCTGGTAATCAATTTAAGGGGATTCTATTTCAAAGCTAAAAAAGATACCCCACCTGACAATAAACATCCTAAAAGCATGCAACATTTCAATTTCAAGGCACAAATTTGCCGGCCTCTGTAAAAGAGAGTGGTATATACTGGAGAGCAAGCTAAACTTGCTATGCATGGTATTTCACAAGCCTTATGAATCAACACAGCTCACACAACACAACTGCCCTTTGCTGTCCCCCTTTACCCCTGCTGTTTTTTTTCCATTTTTTTTCATGGAGATCCCTTTCAACAGCACCAAGATCTCAGCTGCTGAGAACAGGGAGAAAGAGCAGGTCAGGCAAGATGCTCTTTAGTTTGCAAGAGTCTGAGACCCAGAGCTTGAACTTGTGCTTCTAGGGGGACCTGCGACCCAGATCGGTTTGATGATGGGGAGCAGAGACAGGTGACAACATCTCATCATTTCTCTATGCTCCTGTAGTCTCAGCAGCTTCAAAAGATGCCAGTCTCAGCCTTTGCAGACGCAATCACGCTACAATACACAATGATGTTTTATAGCAACGGGTTAAAACTGAATGTCAAGCCATATATGTTTTGCTTCTCTGTTGAAATGCAACTGTCGCTGGGGGAGTGTGTGTGTGTGTGTGTCTGTGTGTGAGAAGCTAACACTGCATGGCCTCAGTGTGAGAAGCATGGCATAGTTCTTGTCATTTAAATTGCGAGGCAAAGGGTGGGAAGGAGGGGTCTCTACATGAAGATTTGGGCCAAGACAAGTAGAAACTCCAAATCTTGCAAATTGCTTTCTGTGGGATTTGTAATGCCTAATAACACACAGTCTTCTGAAACCACTGAAATATGAAGACACAATCACAGCCTTTAGTATGAATTAAACCTATGAAATACAGGTGAAAATTTTCAGCTAATGATGATGCAGGCAGCACTCTTCCCTCCCTTGAATCCACAGGGAGATCCAGCCCTTACTGGCAGGGGTCTGGTGGACAAAGACAGGCACTGCAGTCCTCCTGGGCTGCCTCATCAGCAGGGTCCATGGGTAAGGTCTACTTGCTTCAGTAATTCATGGATCCGTTAACCTTTACGCAAGGGCAGGATTAGAGAGGGCTGTGAAACTCTGATGTGTGTATTGAGTGATTTTCCCCATAGCACCAGCTAATCACCCCAGCTTTAGACATAACTACTCAAGCATAGGACTCAAACATTTCCTGAGGCTCTTCCATCCCAATAGCAATTTTGCTTTAGACTCGTTAGCTGGATGAGAGGAGACCACAGGACAGCCACAACCTGTCACATAAGTCTTTAGGCTGCTTTGCTCAGCTTTCAAGACCTGTCTTTCTGTACTATTTACACTGCACCTTTTATACTGCTTCTAAATGCAGCACAGTCTCTGACAACCTTCATTTCACAGGGGAGAGAAATGAGTCACAGAAATGTGCCCTTGTGGCAAAGAAGGCAAATGGTGTCCTGGGGTGTATTAAAAACACCGTGGCCAGCAGGTCAAGGGAGGTCATCCTCCCCCTCTACTCTGCCCTGGTGAGGCCGTATCTGGAGTACTGTGTCCAGTTCTGGGCCCCCCAGTTCAAGAAGGACAGGGAACTACGGGAGAGAGTCCAGCGGAGGGTTACAAAGGTGATAGAGGGAATGGAGCACCTCTCTCATGAGGAAAGGCTGAGAGATCTGGGGCTGTTTAGCCTGGAGAAGAGAAGACTGAGAGGGGATCTCATCAATGCTGATCAATATCTAAAGGGCAGGTGTCAAGAAAATGGAGCCAGACTCTTTCCCGTGATGCCTGGCGACAAGACAAGGGGTAATGGACACAAACTGGAACATGGGAAATTCCACCTCAACATGAGGAAAACCTTCTTTACTTTGGGGGTGGCAGAGCCCTGGAACAGGCTGCCCAGAGAGGTTGTGGAGTCTCCTTCTCCAGAAATATTCAAAGCCCACCTGGATGTGTTCCTGTGCAGCCTGGTCTAGGTGAACCTGCTTTGGCAGGGGGGTTGGACTAGATGATCTCCGAAGGTTCCTTCCCACCCCTACCATTCTGTAATTCGGTGATTCTGTGAAACCTAAACCTTATTTCAGGGAACTGGGAAGATCTGGAGTGGTATATTCAAAGCCCCAGAGCAGGGAAGTGGCCAAGCACCACACCAAGCCATAAAGGTACGCCAGCAACCTAGATTCTCCCCTCGCACAATAAATCAGCATGCTTCCAATGCAGGCTACTGACTTCAGCAATACTGAATCCCACCAAAGAAATCTGGGATGCAGATACAGATGGCAAATAATGCAAGCTAAATACCCACAACTAGCCACTGGGATTTCACGCAAGCTTTGGCCAGACCAGTACAACCCTAAACTTGGCTTGGCAAAGCACTGATTACCACTTTCAACCCAGAAAATCCCTGAAGCTGCCACACATCACCTAGCACCTCTCGAGGGATTCCCAGGGACCTTTATAGCTCATGTCTGCCTCAAAACTACAAAATATCAAAGGATTTAGCAATATAAAGAAGCAGAACATCCCACCCCTTGAAAGCCTTCCTACGTTTAGTAAGCCGTCTTCCCCCCCACTCTCTTTCTCATCTTACAAACATATTTTCCAACATTCCTTGTTCAGTCAAAGCACTGCTACATGCACAGTCTTTTATGCAAATTATTTTGTTTATTTTTATGACATATGCAAATGAAGTCTTTACTCCAAACATTCTTTATGATGCTATAAATGTAAGAATAGATCTTGAGTTAGCCCTTTTCATTGTCAGAGTGGCACTAAAACCAGCTGAGGGATTCAGAGGTTTAAATGCGTAAGCAGTTGGGTATAAAACAACTTTTATATCTTGTAAAAATTAAGGGTCTGGGCTGAGGTATTTGAGTATTAAAGCAAGATCTCTAAGAAGTTAGAAAAATTGCATGTTTTTCAGAGCTGAATGAAGATTAAGGCAAGAAATCAGTGGGTGAAGCAACCTGTGGTTTAACAAGCTCTTTCTTTTTAGTATTTCATTTCCTATATTAACCAGGTACTTCCAATGGAAGCTAAAGATGGCAATTACCTATTTCAGCAGGAAGTGGATAAACTGGATGATGTTGTTTCATTTTTTTTTTCTGCCTTATACACTTCATTTGATGCATTTTCACGTGCTTAACTTGTACCCGATAGCCCACACTACTCTAAAAATAGTGTTGCTTGACAAATAAATCATCAGATAACCTCTACTTTTATATAATGGGGACAAAAGGAGGTGCAAAGGTAGGAAGGAATCAGAAATAGGGAAGATACTGGAATAATAGGTGCAGATGAGGGAGGATCAGAGGCCAAGGGCTGCTGGAGAAAGGGGAGCTCTGGGGTAAACACCTGCTTGACTTTGCCTCTAATTGTGTGTAATTCAGGCTGCTGCCGAAATGCAGTTTTTCCTCTGCTTAATCTGACTGTCCTGTTCATGGAAAGATGGCAATTAAACCCCAGCCTTATCCTGTAGAGAAGGATATAAATTTCTGCAGCTGGGATAGTGGAGTACAAAGAGAGAGGCACTCAGGAGAAAACTTCCAAGTCAAAGTATCAGATGAATAAGCCACATATTCTTTCACAGCAGATATTATAGACTTAACAAGCACATCTTTGGTGAATGAAGTAAAAAGGTGTAGGAGATGCTAGCAGTTGCACAGGGGAATTTTCTATGGGTAAAAAAAAAAAATTCTACATTTATAGATATGGATAACTATTTTCTCTTACTCTACTGATTTACACTGGAATGTGGAAATGTAAAGGTCATTCCATTCAAAACTTCCCCTTCATTTGTGGACCCATAAGACCACTGTTGCTGGATATTTTAATGATATCAGCACACTTAATACCACTAATATGGGAAAACAAGAAATTCACAGCTTTAACTGTCTTGAGGATGCACAGTTCTACTGTATTTTTGCGTCACTCGTGATTTTCATGAACACAATATAAAAAATCAGTTTAACATATATAGCAAGGATTAGGAGGGGTGAAGAGAACCTTTTTATATAAACTTTGTCCTCAAACTGTTTGAAGTAGGCAGGAAAGCTTTGTGAAGACAGAATTGGTTGGCTATGCTTAGGCTTCAATGGCACACACCAGACAGAATAAAACTGATGCTAGAACTGGAAAACAGCTTGCTGTGGGAACAGGTTTAACACACAGTGAGAGGGAAGGTATAGAGCAGGCTTGACAATGAAATGAGTTTAAGAACTGTATGAAAATGTCCATTTGAGATGGTGCCACAGTGTCTCTCTAGGTCACTTTCAAGGAGTAAATATAAACCATAGCTATTCTGAGGAGACTTGATCTCCCTGCCAGATGTATAGTTGGAAGAAATTTGCCTTTCCATGTTGACAAGGTCAACCTAGATACAGTGCTGTAGGTTCTAAATTCTAAAATAACAAAAGGAAAAAAAAAAAAAAAAAGCAAGGCTTTGCATACAGTAATTCTAGGCCTTTTTGTCCTTGTATGTTCAGATTTTCATCTCTGCTTCCACTGGACTACAGCATTACAATTTCCTGGAAACATCAGTTTTCTTTGAAGCAGTCCCAGCCATGCTGCCTTCTGCCTTGCTCAACAGAACTCAATATGGTCCTGCTGATCTTCGCAAATAACATCCTTTACCCACTGACAGTCATTAGAAACTCATTAAGATTAATTTAGACTTGACTGTATGACCAGTTCCTGCCTCTTACTTCCCTAGCCCAGGAGAAGAGATTAACATAACTTTGCTTACAGTGTAGATGCTTCTGAGGCCAGCCCTAGAGAAGGTCCTCTTGGTAATGTCCTGTCCACGTTCACACTGCTGCCCCCAAGCTGCCTCCACTGTGTTCATGTCACATCTATACTATGCATACCACAGCATCCTACCACACAGGACAGATACCCAAGGGAACTGAAGAGTGAAGTGAAGAGGCCAAAGATCTTAAAGAGAGCCTACAGGAAAGCTTGCCCAGAAAAGTTGTGGGTGCCCCATCCTTGGTGGTGTTCAAGGCCAGGTTGGACGGGGCTTTGAGCAACCTGGTCTACTGGGAGGACTCCCTGCCCGTGGCAGTGGGGGTTGGAACTAGATAATCTTTAAGGTCCCTTCCAACTCTAACCATTCTATGATTCTATGATCTGCTGGGGAGGGTCTCATGGGATAAAACCATAGAGGGAAGAGGGGTTCAAGAAAGCTGGTTATGGAATCACAGAATCATAGAATAGTTCAGGGTGGAAGGGACCTTAGCCATTGGTTAATATTCAAGAAAAATCTCCTCCAAGCTCAAGAGAACTTCCATCCCAGTAAGTAAGAAGTTAGGTTAGGAAATGTTGTTTTGTTGATGGAGAATATAAGCATAGTATGACAAAGCATCTTATTCAGTATCTTTCTGAGCCAGTAACTGACCTGAACTCAGATCCAGATTATTTTTTGTAGTGATGAAGAATCTTTCTTCCCTAGACCTCCAACTCCCCTACAATGAAAAACAAAACAAAACTATTCAGTCTAAGACTTTCTAAGACATTCTACCAATGTTACCATGGAAAATAAGCATGAAGAGTTTGCCTGCCGGACTACATCTCTGAGTTTTTAGTACACCTGCCTGCAGTAACCTCTTTGATACTCTCAAATTCTTCCCTTCAGAGTCCAAATGTGGGCATTTCCATGAATATATCTGCCACATGCACAATGGCAGTGGCAAAAGAAAAGAAAATCATATTGTTCAGAAACCATGGAACTGAGAATAATGCTGAAAGTAGCGCAGTGCCATTATATCATTTAACGAGATGCCCTCACCTTCAGTATTGTGTTCAAGTTTGGCTGTATTGCCTCAAAAATGAAATGAAATTAAATGAAGTGCAGTGGAATGAAATAAAGTAGGTAGAAGGGGAGGAGAAGGCAGGAATAGGCAAAGAAAATGATCAGAAGCCTGGGAGGACTTGTGAGCAAAGCAAGAGAGAAGAGAAGAACACGCTATTTCATTTTGAGCAAAAGCACGACAGAATTGTGATTGGAATGGGGAAAGTCAGGCAAGTAACAGAGAGAGGGGAAGGACAGGGGGAAGGGAAGTTGGGAAAGCTAAAACAGCACAGCACTGTGAGAAGAGGACAAGGGACAGAAAAAGAGAAATGAGCGTTTTTTGTCATAGACTACTGAGTAGATTTCCTAAATTACAGCTTATGCTTTTGTTTTGCGAAGGTTTGAAAACCTCTCGTCTCTCTGCATCTTAAATAAGCAGGTAAGACAGATGGAAGATATTTTACAAGTGTGAATTCTTCTCGCAAGAAAAACCAAATGAAATTAATGAAATTAAATTCATAGTAAGGAAGAGACGCATCTATAAAAGGTACATGGCTACATTGTTCACATACATCAGTGGCTGAAATAAATTTTTATTGCCAATAATAACATAGCATCATGAGATACACAACTAACCTGAAGACTTCTGGCCACAACATCTCCCAGTTTTCCTACCGGGCTTTTGCAAGTAACAGAAGAAAAAGCTGTCTTCCTAGGCCATCCAACTCAGTTTTATCTTTCGCTGGTGCAGCTTGTTACAGTATTTGAGGAGTTTAAAGAAAGACCTCACACAGTACAGATCACCACATCACAGAACAGCCCCTAAAGTCCTTAATCTCTTCAGCCAAGACCTACAACAAGTTGCTGGGTATAGAGGGCTAAGAAAAGCCAATGCATCCCAGAAGATTTTGAGGGGGCGTAAGTGATTCTGAGGCTTCACAGAAGACCTTCTGATCGGAAGTGAATGCCTCACCCTTAATGCACACAGAATAATAAAGCCTTGGGGCTGGGAGCATCTATTTGATGTGGAAAAGCATAACCAAGCCTTTGTGCCAGACTGCTTCTTAATCCGGTGTTTTCATGTTCCCACTGCTTCTGTCACTTCTGCTAATGAACCTGCTCTGACTGTTTGGGCCATGCTGAGGACATGCTGATTCTTCAGCCAAAGGATTCAGCCTTGTTTCTGTTGTGTGACCTCTGGAGTTCACCTGCACAACAGTTGTCTGCTGACTTATGAACCTGAACCTGTGCTAATGTCATAATCTATTTTTCAGCCCCAAAAGCAATCAATTATGCACAAGTTAGAGTATTTCAAATCTCTGAAGATGTGCTTTGACTTATTTGACTGTTGCTGTACGTTATATTGTAGATGTCATCAATGTGGCTGGCTTTCTACTACAGTGCTAACCCTCGTGGGTGGCAGTTTGGGTTTTTCATGTTGTGATCACCCCTTGGGAAGACATTACACTTGCGTAGAATCATAGAATCATAGAATGTGTTGGGTTGGAAGGGACCTTTAAAGGTCATCTAGTCCAACCCCCTGCAGCAAGCAGATCAACTAGATCAACTAGATCATCTTCCCTTCATCCCTCTTTCCCCAGGCTGGGCTCTGTGGCAAGAAAGCTGCGGCTCAGAGGATGACACTGGGATTTTGCTAAACTTTTCTGCTAGACAACTATATTATGATTATACTTATACTGCTAAAAAATGTCTGCTCTGGGATTTTGCCTACATGGTACAGAGTAGCTGTATTTGCCCAGTCCTGGACTGGCTCCTCTGAAATGGATCAGCAGGGTCCATGGGTCATAGCATGTGGCTCTGGACTTACCAAGGTGCCTCAGTAACTCTAAGATATAATTATCAAGGCTTTTTATGTTTGTTTTTGTTTTGTGGTTGTTGGGGTTTTTTTGTTGTTTTTTTTTTGTTTGTTTGTTTTGTTTTTTTTTTTTTTTTTTTTCACATCAAAGCAGCCTGAAGCCCATGAAAACTCTGCTGCTGCCCACCAGAGTGGGGTTTTATGGCATGATTGTGTGAGGATGGATTATATGCTTTGACACTGGAGGCTGACAGGACAAGTCTAGTGAGTGTTGGAGGGCTCTGGGTGGCACAAGAAGATAAACCTGGTGTGTTTCCATGTGGACAGAGGTGATTCATCCCACAAACATCCAGGTTCCATTTTGGAGTGGACCAGTTATTTCACTGTAAAAAGAGTGGATTAGTTAGTTCACTCAAAAAAGAGAAAAAGAAAAGGCAGAGAATGAATATTTATTCAATGTGGATGATCAGGGGACCAAGATGTGGGAGTTATTTGACAATGTAGAGGTATCATCTGTGGTTGACTTTGTTTATTCCTCCATCCTTTATCTCATACAGCTATTTACAATGCAAGCTTTCTGAAGCAGGAACAAATTCTCCCTATGGATTTGGGTAATGCCTAGTATGAGAGGTCTGTGATCTCAGCTAAAAGTTACTGTCATATCAATATCAACTCTTCATCTTATATATGGAAGAATCTCGCAGAACATTATAGTTTTAAGTGATTTGCATAGACTGGGATTGTTCTGTCTACTCCTGAAATGCCGCAGTCTCTGGAGGAGAAGGTACTGGCCTATAAAGAGTATAGACACTGCATGAGGGAATTGGGATTGAGTAGTGTTCTCTCTCTCTCTCGCTCTCAAAAACTTGTTCCTCAACTGCCTGCACTTAAAGGAATTTAAAATGCAGACCATAAAATAGATGCTAAGTAAGAAAACCAGCAGTCTGCAGAATAGGTTGCACACACTCTACAAAAAGCTATTGAGGGAGAAATATTGTCATAAATTGTGTTAAGTACAGTGTGTTGAGTCAGAAGCACAGTTTTGATGAAAATTACAATAGCAGTTTGAAGGCAAGCCATTTTGTGTCTTGTACAATGCCAAGTGGTTCATACAAGGTTTGCTTGATGGACTTGGCAACAGCAATTACTGGTGTTTTACTCACCCACAAGCATTCCCCAGGAGATGCACTCTTGCTGGGACAAATTTGGCTTAGTTTGAACAAAGATTACACTGATTACAATGAATTTTTGGGTCACTCTTTGCCCTCATTCCTCCCAACTTGCTCAGGTTTGTATCTAAAACCTCTCGCTCCTGACCCTGCCTCCTCTGTGCTCACTTCATGGCAGCCTTCTTCACTCCTGCCTGTTTTTAGGTCGCCAGCAACAGAGCATCTGGCAGGAGTTCCAGTATCCATCCCTCCCCGTGAATACAGAAGGTGACAGAAATGCTCACCAGGTGGTTGGGTTTGGACCTTTCAGGGCTGGACTGTTCTTCACAGCATCAAAGCAGGACTTCCATGGCTTTCAAGCGAGGCAAGGTTTTGCACGTATAGGTAAAAATAAATGAATAAACAAGCTGGCTTAAACTGGCCTGAAAATATACCAGCTCAGCCTCAAACTGGATTTGCTTCCCGGTGCTGTATTGATGATAAGGGAAAAATATTTAGAGCAATTTGCAGTTAAAAGGTAGGGAGCTTAGCAAGCTCGGAGCTTCTTGAATACGGAGAGAATTGATTTTTCCCAAAAATAGCTGATGGGGAATTTCTCTGCCATTTATACAGCACTCGTGCCAGATGACTGCTTCTAGCTTGACGTAGGAAATCTGCTAAGGAAAGGACGAATAGAGGTGTGACAAAATACGGCTCTGTTGTGTTGTTTCAGCAGTGTCAGCATCTCACTGTAAGTGCAGCAACCTTCCCTTTAGGGTTCATCCCCATGTTACAGTCTTCCCATTGTCCCTGCTCCTGGATTCACTCCCAGGACAGAAGCAACTAATCCCTTCCTGCAGAGACTTCAGGGTGATCATTTGAACTGGTCTGCTCTGTACAGAGAGTAGGGATGTGGATCACACTGAGGGATGCTTCCCAAAGCAGGTCAGAAAAAAGGGACATGAAAAAGGGACATAAAAAAGTTTTTTTTTGGAGGCTCTGATATCAAAGAAAGGTCATGTTGACTCAGGAGCTCCTAACAGATTCCTGGATGTCACCTTCCTTCAATACTGAGAATATTATGGATTCAGCATGCTATTTTTGGAGGCCAAAAGCAAACAATGAACTTAAACAAAATGAAACTGGATTTTTCTTTTGATTCTGATTCAAGAATAACTGACATCTAAATAAAATCTAATTTTGGACTACAGACCCCTTTTAGTCATCAATATTCTTTCCATCAAATCAGTGACTGATTTTTCTTCATGAGGACAAAGCTGGGGCTGCTAGTAAGTTTTCTGGTCCTTTGGTGGGAAGAAGCCTTTACATCGAGGTACTGCCCAAACATGTTTTGCATTAGACTATAACCCTCATTCAGGCTTTTTTTTTTTTTTTTTCCTCTGTAAACTGATGGATAACTACAGAGAATTCAGAAGCTAGTAACAAAAAATAAATCTGCAAGCAGGTTTATGAATCATAATGCTAAGACGTGTTTGCCCCCTGAGCTGCAGACAATGAGCATATAATTGGCAGAACTTTATCTTCCTCATGTACTCTAACAGTGCCAAAAGCAAGCTTGCAGAGATGCTGAGAGAACAGTAAAAACTTCTCAGGTTTCAGGGAAAATGGTGGCCTGTAGCTTAGCCCTCGCTTATCGTTAGTATGTAAGTGCAAAGTTAGTCATATTAGGAAGGCCAGGCTGGTCCAGAGTATCACCTTCCTTGGGGCTGCTGCGAAGAATGAAATGTGAGTACCATCTTGTCTTTGAGCCATGGGTGCACAAATCTGAGACCCATGGGAGAATGGGCAACAGCCCTCCTCTGGAAAGGGTGATTTCACCTGCTACTGAGCAATCCTTAGCAAGGAGACACATGAAATGAGGATGTCATGAAGGACCAATATGCCCTAGCCCCAGCCTAGACAATTTAGGGATTAGTCATGTAGCTTTCCTAATGCATTCCCCAACACAGGAAGAAATGCTGTGACAATGGAGGACAAGACAATGGAGGAGGATGACAATGATTAAACATTTGCATAATCCCATTCTTTTATTGCCTGTGGCAAGTCCTGAATTTTCCTGATATACCCCATAACCAAGGAGGAAAGAGCCAGAAAATGCATGATGTCCTGCTCTAGGGTTTAATCTTGTGAAACCAACCCTGTAGCTTGCTCATTTCTCTGCACATTAATGATATTTTCCGCAGAGGAATTGGACCAGTTTGTACCAGTGTCAGGTGAAAATATCCCAATTAACTCTTTTAAAGTTGCTACTTCTTCTGAAGGCCTGAAAGGAACAGTATCACTGTCACAAAGCAGAATTGTGAAGTCTTAAAGCTTGTCTGTGACTTGGGAGATTTTGACTGCTGTTTGTTCAACAAAAAATTCTGCACCTGGAATACTGTGTTCAGTTTTGGCCCCTCACCACAAGAAAGACATTGAGGTGCTGGAGCATGTCCAGAGAAGGGCAACAAAGCTGGTGAGGGGTCTAGAGCACAAGTCCTATGGGGAACAGCTGAGGGAGCTGGGGGTGTTTAGCCTGGAGAAAAGGAGGCTGAGGGGAGACCTTATCATTCTCTACAACTACCTGAAAGGAGGTTGTAGCGAGGGGGGGTCAGTCTCTTCTCCCAAGTAGCAGGAGATAGGATAAGAGGAAACAGGCTCAAGTTGAGTCAGGGAAGGTTTAGGCCAGATATTAGGAAAAAAATCTTCATTGAAAGGCTTGTCAAGCATTGGAACAGGCTGCCCAGGGAAGTGGTTGAGTCACCATCCCTAGACATGTCGATATGGTGCTGAGAGACACGGTTTAGTGTTGGACTTGGTAGTGTTAGGTTAACAGTTGGACTTGATGATCTTAAAGGTCTTTTCCAACCAAAACAATTCTATGATTCTATGAAAAACAAGTTCAAATCCCATAAGAGACATTTTGAAGATGGCATGTTTCATTTTGTGTATGTGTGTATGCTACTGGTGGTTGGTTTAGACTACCAGAACCAGGCTGAGAAAGGCTGTGCCTGATCTCTATAAATAAAGCAGGGGAGTAAACAGCAGGGAGGGAGACAAGCTAGTTAAACTAACTGAAAAAAGTTGTCACAAGGACAAATGCTTGTAAACTGGTCATAAAGATGTACAGACTGGAAATAAAAAGAAAGCTGTCAACATAAGAGTTGTGAAGCTCTGGAAGAACCACAGTGGGAATTGGTGTGGGAAGGAAGAAACTGATGGGTGTGAAGATATAAACTGATGCATTTATGTTCCTAAATAATGAATAAATAATGTTGGCTGTATGGACTAAGTATCAACCAGCTCTCCTTTCCCTGCTAGCACAGAAACTTTGGGGACACAAGCATGATTTCATTTTTCAAACTGCTTATTTTCAACAGTTATTCTCCTCAGAGAATCAATAAATAAATAGTTCCATAAATAATAAATCTGAGGTGGAGAAAACAAAATAAAAATGAAAGCATCTAGAAAAATTAGAGAATGAACCGTCTTCAAACCCCAGAAGAACTAGGAACTCAATTGCAAAGAAAGCCCACCATGCACAAGGACTACATGTCCCTGAAGCCCTGACTGTGAATGTTTCATTCTGTCTTTACAACTAGAAACTAAGTAAATTTAACAAACTATATAGTGTACACAGATCAAAACCACTGACGTGTGATGGACACATTAGAAATAGTTGGTTCAGCTGGGAAAACAGTAAGAAATCAAGATTTCTTTTCTGTTTGTGCGTTTGTTTTTTTGTTTTGTTTTTTTTTTCTTCCTCAGAAGGAAGTCCTTAAAAAAACTCCAGGCAAGTTCCACAAAAAGGAATGTTCTTAGAGGAAGACTGACCCACTTAGTTTTATTTTTAATAGATCTGGAAGACCTGGAGAATTTCAGGGACTAGAAAAGTAAAAGCAAATAACACAACCTCATTTTACTCTGTAAATGGTGCGATGCGATGGATACTGGAGTACTGCTGTCTTTTAGGGGAAAAAAAATAAAGGAAAAGAAAAACTAGATAGTGGCTGGGAAAGATAAACAAATATTATTTTAAAGCTGAAAGGAATGCTTTAAGAAGACAGACTCGAAGAGCTAAATTGATTTCTTAGGAATAGCTTTCTGTTTCAGAAAAAAGCAGAATAGATTAAGGCATGTCCCTGGGAATATGACAGAAAACTGTGCCACACTAGGGATTAGCGCCTCTGGATCTGTATTCAGGCCCTACTTTCTCATCTCTTTTCACTTATAACACTCAGTTTGATGAGTACTGTGATGTACTCCTTTGCTCGAAATAGCAATGACCTGATCCTGCCTGCAGCAGCACCTCCAGACAGGCTGTATCATGAACGGTTTCTATGTCCTTTATAAAGACGTTGATGCCAACAATTTACTACCATATTAACACTTCAGAGCATAAAAAAAGCAAGAGTATTGAGTTGTCTGAACTATGGAGAACTGCTCATAATTACGATGTCCCAAACTGGCTTTTCCTCTGGTAATGGGAGTGGAGACCCTTTTAACTAGTTCTTCCAGTGGATGCTATTACACTTTCTTCATATTTTCTTTCTTTGGTAGCGAGCATAGTCCCAGTTTCAAGGAAAACTTGCCTGTGTTTCCTTCAGCAGCAAGTGCAGCAGTGTAACCATTGATGTCTAGAAATAGTGGAGGATGTGGAGATGTCCAGAAAGAGGGAAGAAAAGGACCATAAAATGCCATCTCAAAGCTGGGGGAGTAGAAGTCAGGGCTTCCAGATCACATAGAATCATAGAATGTGTTGGGTTGGAAGGGACCTTTAAAGGTTATCTAGTCCAAAATCCCTGTAGTAAACAAGGACATCTTCAACTAGATCAGGTGGCTCAGAGCCTCATCAAGCCTGGCCTTGAATGTCTCCAGGGATGGGGCCTCCACCACCTCTCTGGGCAACCTGTTCCATTTCTGGCTCCCTGCTGATTCCTCCTGTGACTGAGACAATACCCGGGGCAAAACTAGTGTCTAAATACAAAGAGATCTTCCTTCAAACTCAGCACCAGGGGGGAAGGTGAACACGGTTCAGTATTTATCTTTTACATCTTTGTTTCAGTGTTAAAATTGCTGCTGCTTTTGTAGAAGAAGCCCCTTTATTTCAGTGTCACTACACATTGGACACAGGACAAAAGTGAAACTAGATAAATAAATTTAAAAAATCAAGCAGAGGTTGTAAGTGCCACATTTATTGTCATTTCATGGGATGCTAACCAAAGGAGAGACTTCACAAAGCTATTAATTTGCTCAATTATGGCTGATAGATGTGAGCTCTTTCGTTCCTGAGAATCTATCTCTTGCCTCAAAGCTTGTCAACGAGTCCCTGAGTGACACTACAACCTTCACTAGCGACAGATCTCAGGGCTTCGTTACGGAAGGTTTTTATATTGTTCAGTGATTTGTGTGTGTCGGAAGGTGCAATATGCTCAAAAATGCATAGACAAGAGAAAGAAAGATGACGAGACAGTTTGGTTTCTTAGCATTTTCTCCAGCGGAGTAAACAAACGTGTTATTTAATCTTCATAAAATGAGAGTTTTGGTAACACAGTCTGTTTTCAGCAACTCAGACCAACCAGCTCGAAAATGCTCGTTAGCTGTTGTGACAAATTGTCTACCTACTGCAGTACTTTATGCAGAACCTTTCATACCAATTGCTCCCCTGAAATGGTCTAGTGTTAAATAATATGGCTATAGCTAAATAATAACAGAGGGAAGGAGAAATTAACAGGCAGAAGCAAGGGCGAGATGAGCTGGTTTCAGCTGATATTTGAAGTGAGTCAGAACAAATGGGGCACAAGGATAAAGTCAGAGTTGTCGGGAAGAGTCACCGGCAGCAGAAATACTCCAGGAAATGCCTGCTAATAATGAACGAGAGAGAGGAAAATTGTGGCAGAGGCTGGTCTCCCTTTATGGTGGCTTTTATAACACAGAAGGGTAATTTTAAACTGGATGGTGTAATGAATGAGGGAGTTAAGAGGAAATGTCTAAGGCTGAGGAAAGGGTGGACTTTGTCTTTTAAATACGTAAAAAGCAGCAATAGCATCTGTGCTTATGCCTGATGAACTGGAAAAGCAAAAGATGGTGATAGCAGTAATGAAGACCGGAGGAGAACTAATTAAATTCAATTTATTATTATTACTCTCAATTTTGCCGTGTTCCACATTGTTTCTTACATATCTATTTCATAATGATGCTCTTCCCGCTGTGCTGCTCCCTACTTGGCTAAGCTGCATTGACATGGATTTTTGCCTGCATTTGGAGTTTTCAGGATGAGCCAGGTAAAGTCACTTTGTTTGGGGTAAATATTCAGATTGTAAATTGCTAATTTCCGCAAACAGATTTTTGAGAGTTAGCCCACAGGGAACTGACCAGTTCCTAAATTATCATAGAAATCAGAAGCAACCAAGGTTTAAGACCTCTAGGTGGGGCACACAACTGAGGATAAAGGTGAGTTTGTATTGCAAAGGAGGTGGAAGTTATTTGACATATGATCCCGCATTGCTAGGGATTGCATACTGCCTGCAGTCCCACAGAGATCCCAGCGGTTCTCCACCAATCCTTACAAAGAGAAGTCAATGATGGGCTGGAGCCTTACACAGCACACAGCAAGGGTCAGGAGCAGGAGCTGGTTACAACTGGGGAAAGTCTCCTAATCTAGACAGTAATAGTGAAGTTGGAAGGAAAATATAATGAACCATAAATGCAAATGGAAAAATAACGTCTAGAATACACCTTGACCGTTCACAGGCATACTTTGCTTTTTTTTTCTCTTTTTCTTTTTTCTTTTTTCTTTTTTTTTCTTTTTCTTTCTTTTTTTTTTTTTTTTTTTTTTTTTTTCTATTAAACAAAACTCTTATATGAAGGAGAGAGACTCCACTGGAATTGATAAAATGGCTCCAATTTATCAAACCAAAGGTTTGGCCTGACTTTCTGGTATGATCTTTCCACTTCAGTACCCTTTATTACTCAATTCATTCCCTGTAGGCACCAACACAGAAACTTCTTAAAGAAGGAGTTGAATGTGATATATGCAGTGAGCTGATGGATTAATTCATAGGAGGGGTGGGATTAATTTCACCGCACTTTAAGGGTCTGATATAGGCATCCCACCTGAGTTTCTTGTCTAGTCTCCCATTGAAGACACTGACGGTGTAGTAAATATAGTCAATGGTGTTCAGAGTGTGAGTCATCTGACCAAATGTGGATGCCTATTTTAGGATGTGAAATCATGCCCTGAGCTCCATTGACTCTGCTGACTCACTCTCCATTGACTATGAACAGTCTCTAGAGCAACTTGCCCAGATGCAGACACCCACATTGCAAATACCCGCAGTTAATCAGCTGAATCCCACCAAATGTACTCCAGGTGAAGAGCATGATGTGTAAGACATTAGGTGAAGGGGATACAAGACTGGTAGGATCAAGGGACAAAGGTGGTCCTTCTACAGGAAGCAGGATGTGGGATAGGGAAAGCTTTCTGTTGGCTTGAGGATGAAAAGGAGGGGACAGGAAAGATTTAGCTGTTAAATATTTTCGCAACATGCTGATCATTATGAGTCTGGTTTTCAGAAATGCTGAGCAGCCACGACACCCACTGAAGACAATGGGAGCTCAGCACTTCTGAAAATCAGACACTTGCTTCTTAGCATTGAATGTAATCTTTAAAAGAATAGAAGGGGACGGTGTGTGCAGACAAGTGAGTGAGCTTCCTCTTCAGATGATTTGCATAGCCCTTTCTATCATTAATATTACTGCTTCCACACATTATGTACAAGGGAAAACTACAGCTGGACCATTATGTGGAAATGAAGATTGCAGGTTAGGCAAACTCTGACTGCTGTATTCCCCAGGGCTGATCTAAAGCCTGGTAAAGTCTGAAAGAAGACGCCCACTGGAGTGACAGCTGGAAGACAGGTTTTATCTGTCTGCAAAGCCATTGTAAGAAGCTTCCAGTGGTCCACCTCTGTTGGCGTACTGTAGTTCAGTGTTCCCTCGGGGTGAAGCTGCATACTTTGGTTGAGATGATGTAAAAACACATGACTCAAGAGAGGTGTCTCACTCCTTAGCCCTGGTCAGTCCCTCCTTACCCACCCGATGTGCTCTTATGTGCCAGTTCTAATGATGGATTGAGTCTTCCTGGAGTTAGCTCCAGGACAATTCACTAGTGCTGAAGAATTGCAACTCCTTTCTTGCTTTTTGAGTTATTTCTCTGCTAGTATAGTAAGCTGAACTGGTTCACTACAGTGCTTGGCAAGCACGAGAGCCACTGCAAAGCGAGATGAAGTTTGAGATTTGGGGAAATGGGTAGTGTGCCCTATCCCATTGTAGGTAGAGATGGTAACATGGTCATGTTGCCTTGGGGCACATCATCACAGACAGCTTCACCGTGCGTGTGCCTACTCTTGTTCTGAAAGAATCTATGAAATTATCCAAGGGCAGTGGGGGAAACAATTTTGTTGGTTTGTTTGTTTGTTTTTTTCTTTGTTTAAAACCACCTGGATTATTTCACCAGCATGGTGTGCAGTGTGATCAAAGAGCAATTGCAGCAGCAAAATAACAGGGATGAGGCCACTTTGTCACTGCATTGCTTATCACAATGAATTATGCAGCAAACACTGCACAGGAGCCCCAGTGAAGCCCACTGTATTAAAAAAAAAAGAGTGGAAAAGCAGTGACCCCTCTGCTCCAGCTTTACCATCTGAAGGAATACAATGGTTTTATAAATCAGAAATAAAATTTTGATGAAGGACATATAATAAAGAAAGATGCAGAGGGGGCTGAAGTATCCCAGGAATGTTTTGCTCGTCTTGGCAAGGAAGGTAACCTGTGACTAGATGTTGACGGAGTTAATCTTAACACAGGAGATTGGATTGGTGTTGCGTCACAGGAAGAATGGGTTTAAAGTATTTTGTGATGGCAGAGATGTTTGAGTCATTTGGGTCTTGAAGATTTTGCAGGAAACTAGCTGAAGCAAACTGAGTCATTAGTGATTATCTTCAAGAGTTTGTGGAGGATTCAGAAGTACCAGAGGACTGAAAAGGGACAAATACAGAACCCGCCTATGAAAAA
The DNA here is from genome assembly GCA_008658365.1 of Alca torda. NCBI lineage: Eukaryota > Metazoa > Chordata > Aves > Charadriiformes > Alcidae > Alca > Alca torda. The sequence continues at coordinate 161,645,560 of CM018077.1, forward strand.
CAGAATTGACGTCTGGGAAGTTATAGACTGGTAGGCCTAACTTCAACTTGTGGGCAAATACTACAAGAAAATCTTAAGTAACCATTTGCCAATACCCAGAAGATAATCCCCTTATTTAAGATAAATAAATAAAATGTAAATGTAATATATGAAATAATTCCAAATAACCCAATTTAATTTCTGACTTAGTAAGAAGTCAGGTGAGAAAGAAGGTAAAAGAAGATACTAGAAAAAGTTTTTTAACAGTAAGTTTAGGGAAGTCTAATTGTAGTAAGGTAAGACCAATTGGTGTATCACTTTGGAAGGGCAATTGTCCGACGCTTCTTAGCATCAGACTAGAAGGGGATCTTAGATGGGATATCTTGGTGATGTTTCTTAGGCCTGGTTCTATTCAGAATACAAGCACTTGTTTTAATAAAAAGTAAAACTAAATGCTTGTGAATGACAGCAGGATTGAGTAAATGTACAAGGACTTTGGAGAACAAAGATGGGATGTAAAATGATATTAAAAAATGATCAGACTCGTGAAATTAAATATATATGTTATATATATAAAAATATAATATTGTATATTTGTATATATAATATTAGACATATAAAATATATAGAAAAATATTTAGAAATGTAATATACAGTCATGCAGTACACTATGCCAGGGATGAAGAAGTTAAATGCGCAAATATAAAAATGCTTGGCTGGTCTGCAGGGTAGTAGACAAAATTATGGTGCTGAAAGGGGACCTCAAACTCTATACATACCAATGATGTAATGTTGTACAAGAAAAATAAATCTTATTTTCAAATGTCTTGATGTGAGTATTATCAGTAGTATCAGTATTATCAGATGGCAGTATTGTCAGTAAGGCAGAGCAGAATTTTCAAGTGAACTCAGTGCCAGCAAAGTAAAGTGCTATAACCAATTTTGGACACTGCGCTTTATGAATTTTAGATATAAACTGGTAATAGTCCTGGTAGGGCAATAAGAATAACAAAAGGGTTTGAACACTTGATATATCAGGAGAGGCTGTATAAATAATCTTCTGTCTTGAGTACTGCAACCACTTCTCTGCCTCTCAGACAATTCGCTGATTCCCAGAGGCAAAGCAATACTGAGATCCCATCCTTGATGATTTGACCATCCTGACTTCTTCCTTAAAGACCTTCATCAGAAAACCTGGGGAAAAGTCCTTCGTGTTGTTTTTTAAGGAGGTCTGCATTTTGGATCCCCTCTGCTTTGCTCTTTATAGGGTGAGGGTCCCTCTGCCAGCTGCTAACCTCATCTCCTCTGGGCGCTCTTCCATGCTTCTTATAACATTTGACTGGAGTGAAGAGTGAATCGCACCTCTTAACTTCAGGAATCAAACTCAAACACCTCAGATCTACATTTACCAAGACTCCCCCTCTGTCAAACAAAAGAGAATAATTACTCCAATAGATGATTTAAAACTACAAAGGTCTGAGACCTAATTTGGGTACCTCAACTAAATGTCTAAAGTCAAGTGCTGTGACTTTACCCCAAAATGTCCTTCCTTAAGTCATCCACAGTGGCTTTCCTCCTTCAGCAAAACCTTCAGAAAAGTTCATTTTTTTTGCAAGGAGGCTTGCAAGAAGTCTAGAGCCTCATCACACAAATCAGCATGTTCCCAATTACTTTATCAAAAGTGATTAATATATAATACTTTCCTGCCCTAGCATCCATGTAACAGCCTTTTCATTTAAATAATAAGAGCTCCCCAAGATAGGGAGCTTTCAAAAACTGGCACCTCAGAAGTATTACAGAAACATATAATAAGCAATAAATTTCAGAAAATCCAGTTTCTCCCTTATCTTCAGTGTTCTTGTCCACATTATATATAAACTGTCTTCTATTTCCATTATTCTTCCCTATAAAAGCTTATTTCCTTTTACAAACCCAGAATATAGGTGATTTGACATATATTTCTAACAATTTCAGAATAACCACTCGGAGCTACTGTAAACTCAAAGTATTACCCAACCCTTTAAGATAATCCCTTGCTCACTGATCATGAGCTTCTCTCATTCAGAAATGACTCTCCAAAAGCATCACACACTTACATTTAAAAAAAATAATTTCCTTCCCAAATTTTTTGCTGAGTGCAAAAGAAAGACATTAACTATGTGTAAACACCTCTTCATCTGCAGTCTGTTCATCCTCAGCAAGAAATGTAGCCTTCTGGACATGGAGAAGTCAGGTTTCCACTCCAAATCTGCAAATGATTTACTGTCCAGTCACTTGAGCAATTCAGTTACAGTCTGCTTATTTCCTGCTGTGTAAATCAGAAAGGATAGGAACTTAAAAATTTAAGCGAGGGTGGAAAGTTCTCCACAGTAAAGGAATTATTTCCACACTGGCACTACCCCCATCCAGTTTTGTGTTTAAACTGTTATCGTCTGGATCTAAATTACATGCCAGTCCAAAGGACATTGAAATTCATGATAATTCTTCCCTGAGCTTTAAATCAGTAAATTCAGCACCGGAATGTAAAAACCTGACTCTGAAATCAAATTCTGGCAATATAAGAAACAGAAAAGTTCTGAAAAGAAAACAGACACCTAAGCATGTAACTTAGATTTTCCTAAACTTGATTCTTGAATGTAGAAACATAAATTGCAACTAAATTGCATTTTTATACCAAATTATTATTTGGATTCCTTTGCTTTAAAAGGACTGTTTTTCCATGCCTGTCTTTTCTGTAGAGTTTGATCAGGAAAAATTCCCAGGTATTTTGAAAACAGAAAAAAAAAAAAAAAAAAGGATATAAAGCAGAGGGTAGGAACTAAAGAAAACTCATCACGTCAGCTATGGGGCACATAGCAAAAACCTGTGGCTGTCAATAGTAGGGACAATAAAGAAATATTTTACACGTGTGATAAAAGAATAATGCATCCTAAGTTGCAATCTATTATTGCAGGTAAAATGAAAGAATATCAATAAAAAAGATGGTGAACAAAATAAAGGTGAATGCATTCAATGAAATTTTTGTCCACTATTTGGGAAGAAGCCAGATGATGTAGTCATATCATAAAAGGGGTGACCTAGGTAATTGCAGGGCTGACAATCTAGTGCTCATCTTAGTCAAAATAATGGAGCAACTGATATAGGACTCTACCAATAAAGAATTAAAGAAAATGAATATAAATCAGTGTCAATAATTACTGGCTTCTGGACAACAGATCTCATGAACTGAATGTTATGTCCCTTTTGGTGAGGATACAGTACTAGTTTGTGTGATGAGGCTAATTATTAAAATTAGTGTCTGGACTGGCACAACACATCCCCATGACACATACAATATGAACCAAAGGATGGCCAAGCACCCTGGTGTCTGGGTGTTCCAGTAACTAGGGAGATACCCCATGAGAGTGTATTTATATGTTTTTCCTACAGACAAACTGCCCTACTGAGTATTTCTATTAGTGCCATGACAAATAGATCAAGTTGAAGTTGAATCCTTGTGGCATCCTTGTTAGAGAAGGACCTTGAGTCCTCCATAAGATGAAAGCTGTCAATGGGACCAAAGGTAAATCCAGACACAGGTGAACAAAGAATTCAGGCCATAATGATAGGATGAATTGTGACGGGGATTCTTGCCCGGGTGACTCTAAAAAGGCTTGGGGAGTAGCGTGGAGGATCAGGTCAACAGGAGATGCCAGAAGGAATGTGGGACTCCCAAGTAGGAATGAGAAGAGTTGGTTTTCAGCACTCATTACCAAAGTGCTGGGATCTATGGCTGGACTCCACATGCCAAGATTTTAACAAATAGGAAAAGTCCAGAAAAATTCAGTAACTGAAAGACTGGGGTAAAAAAACCCAAACAAACCAAACAAAAAAACCTCAAAGCCACACATAGTCTCTTTGGGGAAGAGATTGGGACTGTGGAAATTGTATCATCCATCCTTATCAAAGAGAAATTGAGGTCTCTCACAGTCTGAGAACATAGTTGCTTCAGGAATATGACTTTATTAATGGGTCCTTTGATCTAGCCTGTAATGGGAAGGTAATATCCCATGGTTGGAACCGTAAGATGGACAAACTCACTTTGGAAATCCAGTGTGGATTTTGAGCACTAAAGGGAATTACCATTGGAGAAGCAGGATGCAGGTTATGGTTGGCCCTCTCATCATTCAAAATTTAGAACTGTAATTCCTCCCTCTACCTCTTGTTTTCTCTCTGACGTAAACTAGTTCAAACGAAACCTGATTTGGGGGAAATTCACTGGCTAATGGTCAGTTTATGTGATCACAGCAGTTCTTTCTGCTTTCATAATTTATGATACTATGATTGAATCTAGTCAGTGATAAAAGCATCCCCAATACTTCGATATGTTTGCTCCCCTTGCAATATGCTTGCGTAGCATGACATCTCTTGGCTGGGTATACAACACAGTATTTTTGCTATTAAAAAGTAAAATTAAGGGAGGGAGTAAAGCAGACCTTCCCAGGCCGTATTTGACTCACACCGATGTGTGTTTTTCATCCCATAAATTTGTTATGGCTCCAGCTCCCAAGCTTGAGTGAACATTCATCTTTCTTCCTTTACATATATACCCAAACAAAGCTGAGCTGTGGGCTGGCAGTAAAGAAATGACTCTCACATTATTGGCTTTGCATGAGGTTTGTTTATAAAAGACAAGGCATATTAATCATAGATATCTACACTGGGAGAAGCATGCAGCAATGCAGGAAATGTATTCATTACAAAAAGCAGGATGTCAAACAGACCAGGAGGTGCTATGGATTGATGCACTGGCTTCTCTCTCATAAAGCAAACTAAACAAGATTTTGCTCTAGCCTAGCCAGAAAGCACAAATTAACCCTATCCATTTCTGGGTCCCCAAGGAGCATTATAAAGCAGGTGGTTTTTTTTTTTTTCCTAGGCATTGCCAATTAGTTGAGGTTTTGCACTGGTCAGACAGGTGGTAGGTAATGTTTAAACAAGGGGTGGCTCCAAAACATGGTCCCTGTTACGCTCCCAGAGGACATGACTTCCCCATGTGCAGGAGGTAATCGACAACCAAAGGGGCAGGCTGGAGAGCCTACTTGCTTCAAGCCTGATTACTTCAAATTTAAGAGCTAATTCTGCCTTGACTTTTTAATTCCATGCAAAGAGTCGGTCATACTCCACAGGGAAATAACTGCAAAATAGCAGGAAGTCTGTCCTTAAGGCAGAAATTCTTCTTAAAACCAGAAGTAAGGAAACATTCTCCTATTCCACAGGCAAATGCTCAGGCAAAATTACTGGAGAAAAATATTTTGATACAGGTCCACAAGTATGAATTCACTGCTACTAAAAGACAGCAAAGTTTGCACAACTACAAATTAGAGGAAAGAAAGGGACTCTGCCCCAAGGAACTTTGTTTTTTAAAAACATCAGCCACCGAGAGCAAGTTCAGTTTGTAAGAGCTTCAGAAGAGCTATGTAGGAAACCTGGATATATAGTCCTGAAGAAGAGAAATTTGATCAAGGGTGATTTATGATGACTTGTTCCTAAATTGCTTCTTCTCAAGTTTCTGCCTAGAAATGTGACCAAAAGCTTTTAGAGGCTATCACGTAGTTGCACAGACACCTTTTAGTGAATGCATAAACTATCAAGGATTGGTTAGAAGACATGGCATAGAGTCACAGCTGCAATGCTAAAATAGCACATCTTTTCAAAAGGCTGTGGTAGCATGGCTTGGCGATATACCACAAACCCTGGTTATCTGTTTAGCATTGCATGACTGAGAAAAGCAGGATTGACAAAATCCCGAGGGAAAATTGAGCTCATTTTGGTTTTATGTGTTCAGGTACGTTCAGTGACCCTGGAGTTGTTAAGAAACAGCTGTTGACAGAGAAAATACTTAACACAAAGTATGGCTGCGTGACTGTCTTGCATAGAGGTGATCTTGGGAAGTCAGCTACAGGGTATTTTTGCAGTATTAAGGAGAATGCCACAGGCTGGCAAAGTGATGTCCAGAAGCAGGGGATTCAGAACAGATCAAGACACCTAGGATATTTCAACCAGAGGAGTCAAAATAGCACTTTCAGAATGGGAAATGAACCACTCTACACAGAAGAAAGTAGCAGTGACCACTGTATTTGTCTCTCTGCCTAATAATAGTTAAACAGCCAAGAAGCAGATTGCTAGCTGACTGTGGTCTTCCAAAGTTGGCAGATGCCAAAAAGAAGTGGTTTGGGTGGAAAAATGACTTTCTTCTCCAGACAAAACTGTTGCACAGTCTAAATGGGAATCCAGTGATTGGGAGCATGTGAATATCATTTTTTATTTATTTATTTCAGATCAGTCAGGATCTTGATCTTGTCATGCCTCCAGTTCTCTGGAGGATATTTCTGTCTTCCTTTACAAAACCAGCTATACTTACAGAAGATGGAGGCTTCAACTGGTCATGTAGCCTTGAATGTCCTAGACTATTCCCTTGGGTATGACATGGAATCAAAAAGGGGTTGAAAAAGCAAATTAACTTAAACTTCAAAGATAAAACGTGTTGTCCTGTAGAAAACCACAAGATGCCCTCTGTTCTGCTTATGTTAACCATTCTTGGGAGAGCACTGTATGACAAATTTGATCTAGCAACCCCAGCAGTTCTGATGTAACATGATTTCTTTCCACGGCATCTGTTCTGTAACATAAACAAAACATAAGAGACAGTACATAAGACAAGAAAGAAAATAGAAAGATCCTCCTCATTGGCAGACACATCCCACAAAATCACAGAATGGTTGAGGTTGGAAGGGACCGCTGGAGGTCATCTGGTTCAACCCCCCCAACCAAACAGGGCCACCTAGAGCCACTTGCACAGGTCCATGTCCAGACGTCAGAGATGGAGACTGCAGGATGGAGACTCCACCACCTCCCTGGGCAACCTGTGACAGTGTTTAATCATCTTCACAACAGAAAAGCATTTCCCCATGTTCAGAGGGAACCTCCTATGTTTCAGTTTGTGCCCGTTGTCTCTGGTCCTGTCATTGGGAACCACTGAAAAGACCCTGGCTCTGTCCTCTTTGCAGCCTCCCTTCAGGTATTTATAGGCATTAATAAGATTCCCCTGAGACTTCTCTTCTCCAGGCTGAAAAGCTCCAGCTCTCTCAGCCTTTCCTCATTTGTGAGATGTTCCAGACCATTAATCATCTTCATGGCTCTTTGTTGGACTCTCTCCAGTATGTTCATATCTCTCTTGTACTGAGGACCCCAGAGCTGGAAACAGTACTCCAGGTGTGGTAGACCCAGTGCTGAGTAGAGGAAGGATCACCTCCCTTGACCTGCTGGTAATGCTTTGTCTAATGCAGCTGAAGACACTACTTGCCACCTTTGCCTAAGGGCACATTGCTGGCTCATGTTCAACTTGGCGAACACCAGGATCTCAGGTCCTTTTCTGCCAAGCTGCTTTCCAGCTGGTTGGCCCACAATGTAGATTGGTGCATGGCGTCGTTCCTCCCCAGGTGGAGGATTTGGCGCTTCTCCTTGTTGAACTTCATGAGGTTGCTGTCAGTCCATCTTGATCATCTTCAGGTAGATTAGGAAATAAGATAGATAATTAATTCTTTCCTCCCTGTTCGTTACCTGCCCAGGACACATGGCAGTTTAACTTCTCATATAATTCCCCTCTACTCCGCTCTAGTGAGACCCCACCTGGAGTACTGCGTCCAGCTCTGGAGTCCTCACCACAAGAAGGACATGGACCTGTTGGAATGGGTCCAGCATAGGGCCACAAAGATGATCAGAGGGCGGGAGCACCTCTGCTATGAGGACAGGCTGAGAGAGTTGGGGTTGTTCAGCCTGGAGAAGAGAAGGCTCTGAGGAGACCTTATAGCAGCCTTCCAGTACCTAAAGGGGGCCTACAGGAAGGATGGGTAGGGACTCTTTATCAGGGAGTGTAATGATAGGATGAGGGGTAATGGTTTTAAACTGAAGGAGGGTAGATTTAGATTGGATATTAGGAATAAATTCTTTACTCTGACACTGGTGAGGCACTGGAACAGGTTGCCCAGAGAAGCTGTGGCTGCCCCATCCCTGGAGGTGTTCAAGTCCAGGTTGGATGGGGCTTTGAGCAGCCTGGTCTAGTGGGAGGTGTCCCTGCCCACGGAAGGGGGGATGGAACTCGATGACCTTTAAGGTCTGTTCCAATCCAAACCATTCTATGATTCTATGATACAGCAGTGATGCCATAGATGCCTCTTTAGATGCCATAACATGTGACTTCTATCTATATCAGCGACCTGCTCCTGCCCAAGCTGAGGTGGGAGTATGCTTCCCTTCAATCACCCCCTGGTTTCAGCCTCCAGCAGTCTAGGATTTTCTTGATCCAGAGACGCAACTGAAAAGACATCACAGCACGCATGGCCTGACAGCCACCTCAGCAGGCCCAACCAAACAGGAGGGTGGTGGAGCAACCAGAAGAATGAGTCACCCCCCTTTTCCTTCACACCTCATACAGTCAGCAGCAGCTGCGGCCCAATTCAGCTCCTCAACAGTTTACAGGTGTCTTCAGGAACAACTGTCATAAAAAGCTCCCAAAATATGCACTTTTTTTTCTTGTTTTCTTTTTTATTTTTTTTTACCGCTCTTTAAATTTTGTACAGCAACAGTTACCCAATGAAAGCAGGAATTAACGGAAACGAAAGGAAATGAGAGACACTGAAGGAAAAACAAACATAATCAGCTCCAGCTGCAGCTCAATTAAACAACCGTTCAGAGAAAACTACTCATTCACAATTTACTCACAGAAATCCACTTTCTTACATTCTCTTCAGGATTTCGGAGCCACAGAAGCACACTGCACTTTAAGGCTCCTTACAAAGTAATTTAAGGCCCTCCAGATTGCAAAGGCAAATGGTAGCTGATTCATCGGCAACTCTCGAAGAAGCTGGTGAGAGGTGATGTCCCACTGGTGCCTGAAGGGAGAGGTTCAGACCCTGCACTCACATGAGCAGAAATAAATAAATCTGAGTTTCTTCTATTCACGGGTCTCCAGGTCTGCCTCAGTCCTCCTCTTTGTGTTTTTTTTCAAGAGTGCGCATCACCATTTTTCTTCTCCCATGTCATCTTCATCTGAGAGGATCCTCATGTTTTCAATTTGCACCAGAAATGTCATAGAATCATAGAATTGCTTAGGTTGGAAGGGACCTTTCAGATCATCTGCCTAAGTCTGACATCTAACCATCAACCTAACTGATAAAAACAATCACTAAACCATAACTCTAAGCACTATGTCTACCCGTCTTTTAAATACCTCCAGGGATGGTGCCTCAACAACTTCCCTGGGCAGCCTGTTCCAATGCTTTATAACCCTTTCAGTGTAAAATTTTTTCTAATGTCCAGTATAAACCTCCCCTGGCACAACTTGAGGCTGGTTCCTCTTATCCTATCTCCTGCTACTTGGGAGAAGAGACTGACCCCCACCTCTCTATACCCTCCTTTCAGGTAGTTGTAGAGAGCGATAAGGTCTCCTCTCAGCCTCCTTTTCTCCAGGCTAAACAATCCCAGTTCCTTCAGCAACTCTTCATAAGACTTATTCTCCAGACCTCTCGCCAGCTTCATCTCACTATGCTCAGCTGATGTCACATGTCCCAGGAACACGATTGAAGGTTTAGATACTTTTCCTTCAGACTCTGACATTCAAGCATTCATCCCTCCATTGTTCTTCCCAAGAGATATGGGCCTGCTGTTCATGTATTTGGCCTCATCCCAGGAGAAAACAGCTTTTATTCCAACATTAGCACAAGTGAGCTGTGCAAGCAGCAGCCATGAGAACTCTCAAACTGGAGAAGGGTTTGAGTACAATATTGCTCCTTCTCATTTTAAACCCACCTGCAACTGTGACTAAACAGTGTCCTGCTAATACTCCTCATATTGCCCTCTGTGGGAGAGTAATTGATCCAGTGTCACTGAAGAAGACTGTTGGATTCTTTTCTTGCAGCTTTCAGGGTTATTTTGTAATGTACCACGGTTTGTAAAAGCATAAATTCAGAGCAACGTGGATGCAAACAAAGTTCCTCCAAATACTTCTCAAACATAAGCAGGGTTTACCACATCTTTGGATTAAAAAAAAAAAAAAAAAAAAAAAAAATCTTCTTTTAAAGAAGTTATAAAGGATAGATAGATAATACAGACAGGGAAAGAGAGAAATTGTCTAAAATCTCCCTGTGACTGAAATATCTGTCAAGGCTCGCAATACGATTTGTGTGTTTGGGGAAGGCAAATGTCACTAGACCACTGACAAGCTCATAAAACGCATCCTGGGAAGACCAAGACTGACTGGCATTTCCAAGGTGGTACCTGTCTATCATGCCTTCATTTCCAATGTCTGGACGCTGGACACTACTGTACATTCTTTCAGCATACGATAATGTGATATCCCCAGTCCAGCACAACTGCACTGACATTGCTTTCCTCCTGCTGCTCATAGATAGTAACTAATGAGATTCTATTCCTGTATTTTTATCAGAAAAAAGCAAAACCTCCAGTCTATTTACAATGGCAAGGGAATAAAGGATTTATAAAAGATGAAAACAAGACATCCACTACATAATCAGTGTAGTTATCACCATTTGGAACCTCAGTTATAAAAACACATTTGTGCTATTTTCAATGTCTGAAAACCAATGAAGCCTGAACAATGCTCTTTCTCCAAACTCACTCCCTTATTGGAATTGCCTACATGCTGAATCACATACTTCTTTCATGACTGAGTACAATTATCTCAATTACAGAGCAGGGTGTGGGAGCAAATATTGTGTGCAATTTCCTTATTCATTAAATTCAATTTCACTAGGGAATGGGGTTGAGGAGCACAGTCACACATTGACTTTACACGTGGGCCAGTGAAAAGGACCTTCCTCAGGGTGACCTACCAAACTGTACCAACATGCTCTAGACATTTTCCTTCACAAATACAGCTTCTGTCTCTCCTCCTCATCCTCATTCAGTGCATGCTCATTACCAGATTTAATATCTTCTTGAAGTATCTGTAACAATTCAATCTCTGGTGAGTTGCTCCGCAGTTCAAGCATGTAGCTGATGTCCTGCAACATAGAATCATAGAATCGCCTAGGTTGGAAATGACCTTTCAGATCATCTACTCCAACCATCAACCTAACTCTGACAAAAACCATCACTAAACTATACCTCTAAGCACTATGTTTACCCATCTTTTAATTACCTCCAGGGATGGCAATTCCACCACTTCCCTGGGCAGCCTGTTCCAATGCTTCATAACCCTTTCGGTGAAGAAAATTTTCCTAATATCCAGTCTAAACCTCCCCTGGCACAACTTGAGGCTCTTTCCTGTTGTCCTATCGCCTGTTACTTGGGAGAAGAGACCAATCCCCACCTTGTTACACCCTCCTTTGAGGTAGTTGTAGAGAGCTATAAGGTCTCCCCTCAGCCTCTTTTTCTCCAGGCTAAACAACCCCAGCTCCCTCAGCCGCTCCTCATAAGATTTGTTCTCCAGACCCCTCACCAGCTTCATTGCCCTTCCCTGGACTCACTCCAGCACCGAAATGTCTTTTTTTGTGGTGAGGGGCCCAAAACTGGACATGGTACTGGAGGTGGGGCCTCACCAGTGCTGAATACAATATGCTGTCACTAAATGGGCCATGAGAATATCCCTGTCCTCAGTCTAGATCCAAGCCTTGAACTGATGGCTCCCCATGAACTTCTCACCAGCAGACTTGCAGCTATTCTGGGAGAGCTGTTTTGTCTTCCTCTTTGACACTTTGCAGCAGTGTAGCACTCAGGCTATGGAAGATGTTGTCCATCACCAATGAATATTTAATTCTTTATCAAAACCTCTCCTTGGTATAGCCACCAGCTCTGTTGGTTAGGCTCTTCCCTTGGGATACACAGGCATGGGAACTAATGACTAGATCCTGGATCACCTGCAAACACCTATGAGTGTCCCCGGCATGAGCCTCATGAGTATTTTTGGGGTTGAGAAACATCTTTTGGAAAATATGTATATTCATTACAGGAAAACAAAAAACAAAACAAGAAATATTTTAGTTTTGCTCCAGAGTAAATTGGAATAATAAATTAAATTTTGGAAAGTTTCTGAGGAAAACAAAACAAAACAAAACAAAAAAAATATTTCCCAGCTCTAATTCAGAGCTCTCTCTCCTCCAAATACCTTTACATCACTTTATTTAGTTTTTTATTTCTAAATTAATCCTCCTTTGCTCAGGGTCTGAGATCTAGTATTGTCTTCCTACAAATTCAGGCACACTTTCCATTTTAAAAGCCCCCAAAGGCTAATCAGGACATCCTGGGCAGAAAGCTCCGTGGGATTGTTTGAGGACATTTCTCTGACTCCAGTATCTCTTTGACCTGTACCTATTCATAACTGCAGTCCTTGGGAAAGCAGCTGTGTTGGCTGGTATGCTGACCAACAGGAAACTGTTGTGCACACCTTTTGGAGGCCTGTAAATGACAGATAAATATTAATAATAATGCAACTTAACAGATGTTTTTTATCTTTAACTACCCTGCTTCCATGCAGTAAATTGCAAGACCATAAAAATGATTGGAGTGAAGAGAAATTTTAAAGAGGCATTATCGATTAATATTTTGACACGAAGAGCTGAGTAATTCTTGGCAAAACATCTTACTGAATATATTCACTTTAGATTGCCTTCAGTGCTAGGAAAAGGTGACCAGCTGACAGCACTGGAGACAAAACTTCTGAGAGGCCTATCTTCGCTAGAAAAATGCTGTGTACCTAATGTGGCTTAGCAACACAAAGCGAAAGGGAAGGCGTGAAGTTTACAGGTTTTAGACTATCTAGAAGCCCATAATAAACCCAAGATTACTCTGTAATCTCTAGCCCAAACTCACAGCTGACCACTGTGATAAGGCTTTTTTCTGGTTGAGTGAAGAATTTGCTCATTTTAATAAGAAAGCAATTAATTAAAGTAGGCACAGAACCAGCAGAGTGGGCAGGAGCGGTACAAACTCCCGCAAACACACTTTTCCGTAACATACCTACAGTGTCACAGAGACGGATGATGTCCAAGGATAAAATGACAGTTTGATCTTTGTCATTGCCAAGGAAAACCTTTAAGAGTGATGTTTTTTTATCCAACATGGACCTCTGCTTTGAGACATATGGTTTTCTCCCCCAGTTTCTGAAAGACATTGGAACTGGTGAGAAAGTAAGCTCTAGCTAGCTCAGCACAGCTCAGTAAGGCATATAAAGTGCCCCAATCTATAGTCTACATTGATGAGGGGTGTACTGCTCACCATCTCCAGATTAAGCACAGGTATGCCTCAGTTTTTTTCAGCAAGCTGCACCATGCAACATGGCTTCAGTCCATGCCCTTCTAACTCTCCATGGACTATCACTTGCTTCCCAAATGTCCCACCTCATGGAGGCATCACACTGTGCACCACACCCAGGAGCAGGATTAGATCCAAGAATATGCCTGAGGGACATCCTTAGATCTGAAAACCTCGTGCCAGTAATATCAGCTGCACATATTGCCCCACTCATTACTAAAAGAGGTGCAAGACCCATCGAGCAACCTTGGGTTGTCGCTGGGTGAGAAGACATCTACAGGCAGTAGTATCCTGGACCCTGCACGGAAGCTGAAGCAGCAGTCAGTGCAAAAGCTGCTCTTCTCTTTACAGAGCAGGTATTGTAGTAGCCACAAGTGCTTGACAATTGCCAGAGACTCACCAATGAGCTGTTCCTTCTCTAAGGACCACACACTTCAGACCACAATGTTTCTGTCATGTGCAATGGAAGTCTGTGTACCTTTTCCTTCACGTTGTGGTGTGGAACACAACACATTGCACATTATGGGACAAGTGGAAGGGAGCACCCACTCTCTTAGCCCTTTCCTTGCTAAACTCACTTGCCAATTTACAAGAAACTCACTTGCCAATTCACAAGCAAAAAAGTCTGGCATAATGATATGCTATTATATACATGTTCAACCAAATTATCGCTGGAAAATAGAGCAAACACGGTTTCTAAACAGGGGCTAAATGTGGAAAAACAGTGATGTTTGGATGAGCACATGAAGAGTGTCGCATGCAAGTGGCAAAAGACAGTGTGTGGTGTAAATTCCATGAAGAGATGCCAAGCCACCCAGCTTTCACAAAAGCTACAAGAAGGTGCATAGCCTGAGCTAATAAACCTTTCCATATAAGCATGGTGTTCCCACACAAGTTCAGGTGCCAATTAAGTTCTTGTATTTTCTGTATAACGCTGTATCGTACCATGGATGCATTTTCCTTATGACGCGCTGGTAAATTGGGAAGACCAGTAGATCATGAATCTTATAAAGAACCCCTTTAAATGCAGTCTGAGTTTCTGAAAATGCTCCAAAACCACCTCTGTAAATATTATATCCAGAGGTATGAGATAAGAAAAGGCAGAGACTGCTGCCTGTCCCAACTCATCCAAGTAACATTTCAGCTGAGCAGCCCCCGTGCAAACATTTCCAAATGTCGCACTTGGAAAAGAAAAACACAATTTGGGAGCATGAATGAATGAGAATGGAAATTACAGGGCTGCCTTGCAAAATAAGTGGAAAACAATGGAGTGAAAAATAAGCAGAGAAAGAGAGAGAGCAAGCACAGAGCTAATGATAAGGTGAACTTTTCCAGATGTGAAAATCAATTTTATTCTAAAACTTCCCAGCCTTTTCATTTAGAAAGCAATAAAATTCTACTTGTCCCCTGTTCATTTTCTACATAAAATGCCACTAAGCTACTAGCTCTCGGCAACCACACAATACGTAATAGGTTAGGACTGCAGCCTTAAAATATGTTAGGGTTTTTTAATGAAACCAATTTATATCAGTTTGTGCCAGTGAAAGGGCTGAAGCAACTTAATTTAGTTTCATTTTCCACATATTTGTGGCCAAAGCTAGGATTCACTTATTTCTAATTCAGCCCTGCTTCCACATGCCTGCCTAAGCCATTTCTAACTGATTTAGCTGGTGACCTCTATTAAATAGCCAGGTGTTTGGCTTTATTAAATGGATAATCTCTTGGTACCTACACATCACTGCTACAGCCACCTCCTCATTTGTACAGTTTTTATTTGCATGTGTGCTCAATCAGAGAGCTGAGGACTTTTTGCAAGTGAGGGGAAAAAATTATAGTGATAAAACTGACGATTCTTGTAGCTAAAACCTGTCTATCCCTCTGTCAATGCTGTGTGCAACATCATCATAATCTAAGATTTAAATTTTGAAAAAAAAGGCAGATTTTCAGGGCCTGATTCTGAAATAACTAAATAACCTTTTTTTTCTTTTCGTTCTTTTTTTCTTTTTCTCTGTCTGGACACTGTTTCTTCACTTCATCTTTCTCCTAATTTAGATCAGCGTGATGTCAGTCAAACAAGCTTTGCCAGAAGAGAACGTATGTTTCATCAGAGAGGTGGAAAAAGCTGAGGGAAGAGCAGAAATCTTTCAGGCACACGAGCCGTTCTTCAGGCCACTCCAAGTGTCTGTGCTCCTCAAAGAGTCTCCAGGTTTTTTCCAGATATATGGGTAAGCCTTATAAAAGATATGGCCTTCATTACAAAGCCTTTCTGTCTTTTATCTCAGAGCACCACAACAATACATCTACTGCAGAATCAGGTGTGCATAGTCAATCTATTTGTTTCATGCTCTCCACTGTAGGTGGCTCATTTTGAAGCTTACTTCAAAATTTAGTAACTCAGAGAGCACCAACACCATCAAAACTGTTTTTCACAAGCCTTCTGTTGTGTGGGTTATTTCACATCTAACAGGGAATGAACTTCCCCTGTAGCCATTCCCTTGGTGAGGTATTAATAGTTTTTCTCCTCTACCTGGGTATAGGTTTTTGCAAAACTTTGTAGGAATGTAAAACTAAAGATTTCCATTTTGACCATTTTGATAGAAACCAGCCAAATGGTTGCAAATTTATACAGGGCAGACAGGACACACAGATGGGCAGACCCGCAAATGGCATGGGCGTAAAAGCAATATGTCTGTAGATAAGGTGGTGTCCTGGTTTGAGGTAAAACAGAACCAATTTTCTGATTTGTAATTTTACTTTTTAGCTTGGCCTCTTCTAACTGACTAAAGTCTGAAATTCACAGCATATTGGTCAGAAACTGTTCACTCTCAGAGTGAGAAGACCTGATTATACCAAGGAATGGTACGCACAGAGGCTCTTGCTTATACTTATTGCTATAACAACCAAGGTCAGGCAACTTTGCTGTTTGCCCCATTAGAGGGTCGGAAGCGGAGAAGTGTAGAGGGGTCCCACCTGTGGGGAGGAGCAGACGGTGACCCAAAACTGACCAACAGGGTATTCCATCCCATATGAATCATGCTCAGTATAAAAGCTAAGGGATCAAAGGGGCAAGGCTGCTCTGGCTCGCTCTCTTTCTTCAATGGCTGACGTCTGAGGAGGACCCTGTCTGTTCGTCTGTCTTTGATCTGAGCATTCCTGACGCTAGTTCCAGAATTCAGCTCCTGTCCGAAAGTCTGGGACTTTCCCTGTGTCTGCTGGTGACACAATCATCATCCTGGGAGCTGGATACGGTTTTGTATACATTGTATACTGTTTTTTTAAAATTCTATTTTATTATTATTTCTTATTTCCTTATTTATTATTATTTTCATTAAAGTAGTTTAGTTCTTTTTTCTAAACTCGTAAATCTCCTTACCTCTTCCTCTCCTCTCTGAGGAGAGAGGGGGGGGAAGGGCCATCTGTCATTCTGATTGGCCAATCCAGCCAAAACCATGACTGGTGGAAAGGAGAAGAAGGGTGGTTTAAATGAAAAAGAACCACCCTGATTTCTAAAAATTCAAATCCAAAAGGCAAACTGCTTGGAAAAGGTAGTGGGAGAGAGGTTTCTCATCTGTCCTCACCTGAAACTCTGAACTTGCCCACAGGGATTAAGGGATCTCTTTCCAATAGCTTCTGTGGACCTGTGGGGGGAGTTTCATTTCATATTCAGTGGGAAACAGGCAAACAAACTCCTTTGGTTATTTCTCTAAGAAGCGATGAAAACCTGATGTTCCTTTCACCTCTCTGAGGATGTTTACCTTGCTTATATTCCTTAGAGGATTGGCTTGGGACAACATGGTTAACTGTTATACAGGTATAACATCCTGCCTGTAGTGTCCCATAAATGACAAGTTTTGGAAAAAGCTTGATTTTCCAAACACTTGGGGGCATTAGATATGTGAATGAACAATGCTTTCCTTGCAGTTTATTTTTTTTTTCTTTCCCCATCAGTCCAAAGTTAACATTCTCTAATCTGGGACTGTGCATTTGACATCGAACTTGATGTTAGAATGGAGGATTCTTTCATACCTTATTTTTTTCCACTGAGACAAAAAGTGTGATGATTTTCCCCTTTTGCCTTCTACAAAATGGGAATGCTCGAGTGGACAACTTAAGGTTACTGCTACGTAGACTGAACTGTGGTCATGTCAAAGTGTAAAGAGATTCATTCCATACCTGATGGATTCAAGTGCCTGTTTAGTGTGTTTGGAAAGATGTTACATAGCGTGTTTGTCTCTGGTTAGACTGATTTCTTATGCAAATTGCTGTTGCAATCAGAAAAGTGGCCATGAATATAATCAGTTTACTTTCTACATTTCTTTCTTCATCTAGGCCAAATTTTATCGCTGCATATAGCAAAAGTTTGTGGTTTTTTTTTTGTTTTTTTTTTTTTTTTTTCTAAGAGACAATGTTAAAAACTTCACCAGGGATTTGATTATCTAGATGTCCGTCCTTTCTCCTTCATGCATCCTCATCAGTCATAGAGATTATAAAGAAGTATTAAAAGATAGTGTTTTTGTTGATGCACAAGGCAGAATGCTACGACATCCCCCTTGCTGTAGCAGAGCTCCATCACAGTCTGGCGAGTGAAAAGGAGTGAGAAGAAAACTAATGCATTTCAGTAAAATCAATCTAAGTCAACGTCACAGAGGACAAGACCATCAGGAGGTGGAAGTTGATGTAGTGCCATAGGCTGAGCCTTTGCCAATTTTTGCGGCTGAAAACCCAGTCCAAAGGGAAGAATCTACAGATACAACATTAAATATTGCTTTATCTTATAGACTCTAGTGACACCTCATTAAGTCTGAAGGGACAGCGGCAAGGATGTCAAATCTGACATGCTCCTTCATTTGCTTAAATCTATTGGAAAAGTTGAAAACCTTACACTAACTTTTCTTTGGAAATTAAAACTCAGCTTTAAAACTCTCCCAGTGTCTCTAGCTTTGCTGGTAAAATACAGATCTCAGCTCCAGGAAGTCTGGTTTGGTTTGGTTTCCCTTCCTGTTCATTTGATCTTGCTTGTTAGCCTTTCTCCTCACAGTACAGCAGCTCACTTCAATTAAAGCTTCATTAAAACAACATTGCCATAATCACCATATGTTACTTATATATTTTTAAAGCATAACTGTTACCAACTGATCAAAATACAAGTGGGCATTTTATATGTCTATATTATGGAGTGTACATATACTATTTATGGTATACTTAGATTTTCACTTCTCTCAGCATGAACCAGAAGGAATCGCTGAAGTCATTTCTACATCCTGTTCACAGTTATTTCCATTTGTGGTTTCTCAGCTTTGCAGTATCGGTGTTGCAACTGCTATAGATTCAATTTTCAGAAGGGCTCAGGTATACAGCAGTTGGGAGGGGGAAAGGACGAAAAGGACGAAGGGACAAGGATGAAAACCCCCCAACTTTCTAAGCGAAAGAAAAGAATTCCTTTGATCTCAATAATATCAAGAGGCAGAAGGCTGCTGGCAAACAGCACTAGCTCCTGCTGATCTGAGTCTCTTTCAGAAAGTCATCTGTATACGTTTGTTATGTTGCATCATTAGTTTTCAAAAGCACCGTGTGCGAGGGATAATGGAATCCGGAATTCATGACCCTGACTGCTCTGATACTTTTCAGGTCTTCAGGTCTCTCTCTTGTTTTTCTGTCTTTGATATTAAGCAATCCAGAGGGCAAGACAGGCAGAGGAACTCATAAGGGGGTAGGGTCTGCAGGACAGGCAGGGCTTTCAGTGTGAAGAAGGACCTCCAGCAGTTGCAACAAGCCCACCACAGCTCTGCTGTCCATCCTTACTGGCAAGCACAAGCTGGATATCATGGCACCAGGCCAACAGCCGTTTTGATGACCGTACAAAATCATTCTCACAGCACTGAAGTCCAAATGAAGAGGAGCTGGTGGAAATGACTGGGATTTTCTTGGCATAGCTCTCCAAACAGCCTGTGGTTATGTGCAGATGGACCAGCTGATGGAATCATACATTTCATATGATGTAAAAGACAGTAATGACATACAGTAGAGAGGTTTTCTATCCACTATGTTTATATCGGCATTTAGTTTTTATTTTCCTGGAGCCTGACTGAGTTTGAATCAAGAATATGACTCTGGTGCACCATAGAACAGGGAACCGTTCCAGATTCAAAGCTCCCCAATGTGTGATGGTCCCATGGATCCAAGACCCTGGCTCAGACCCTTGTGTGATGATGTATCACTCCTAAAGCTCAAAGGCACTCAGGGATAGATTTGATACTCAATTAGGACACAAAAGAATACTTATTCCATTTTCCTTTTCCCCCCAGAAATAGTGGAAATGTTACATTGCTATGAAAATGCCGACAGTATTCACCATTTAGAAACCATCTGTTCAAGTTCAAATGCACTGACAGTCTGGGTTCAGAAACAGTTAATACCAAAGAAATATCCCTTTTTTTTTCCTTTACTGATGAAGGTCATATGATACAGTCCCAACTGCGTCCTGTTGGTCTTCCCAAGATTCAGTAAATGACACATATGAATTATTCTACTGCTAAGAAGAGTAGATAAGGATTGTTTTTTTATAACCTGATAACTTGCTCTTGCTCCTACTGAAAACTCATATTACGTGCTGTATCTGGATTCCTTGCTGGTATGTGGAAAGATGTATTTTATTCAAAGTGGAAATTTCCAAAGATTTCTGGGGTAGCCAAAGAAACCATATATATGTGAGGACACAGCAGACAAAGAAAAAGAAAAAAATAACAGGTATATAAAAATCTAGGAAAACTAGTTTTTGATCTACTGGCTGTAATTGCATTTAGGCACACATTATTAGTACTTACTCTGTGTTCCAAAGAGAACACTAATACATAAATTAACTTTACAAACCCTAATGGTGTCATTTTTCTTTTGCATGGTGCTTCATACTTGTATTACTACAGAGCACCCTGCAAAGCTTCATTCGTGTAGGAGCCATCCATAGGATCACAGAATAATTCAGGATGGAAGAAATCTGAGGAGGTGTCTAGCTTGTAGTCCAACCTTCTGCTTAAAGTAGGGTCATCTAAGAGGCCAGATGAGGTTTCTCAGGGCTTTCTCCATTTGGGTCTTGAAACCCTCCAAGAATGGACACTGCACAGCCTCTCTGGGCAGCCTCTTCCAACATTTGACTGTCCTTAGGGGAAAAAGGTTTTCCTTAGATGCAGTCTGAAGAGGTCTTGTTTCAGTTAATATCTGTTGTCTCCCATACTCCCATCATGCACCACTGTGAAGAACCTGGCTTGGTCTTCTTGATGATATTCCCATAGATATAGAGAGTTGCTATTAGGTCCAAAAGCCATCCCTTCTCCAGGCTGACCAAGCCCCATCCCACACTAGGCACCAGACAAGTGCTCCAGCCGTGACCATCTTGATGACCTCTCCTGAACTTGATCGATTTGGTCAATGTCTTGTACTGAGGGTCCCAAACCTGGATGTACTACCTAGATATAATCTAACAAGTGTTGTGTAGAGGGAGATAATCACTTCCCTCAATCTTCTGGCTGTGTTCCTGCTCACACAATCCAAGACACCTTTGCTGCTAGGACATTTGGGTTGTTTATGCTCAGCTCGCTTTCCATCAATACCCCAGGGCCTTTTCCCTAGAGCTGCTCCTTGGCCACAGTCACAACAGGTTCTGTTCTGAAGGATTAATCCTGTTCCCAGATGCAGGACTTCGTATTTGTTCTTGTTGAATTTTGGCAGATTCTGCCCAGCCCTTTCCTCCAGCTGATCCAAGTCCTTCTGGATGGCAGCCAGGTTCCTCAGTGTACCAACTGGTCCTCCCCCTGCGTGGAGCCATTGGGAGCACACTCCATCACCTCTTCGATGTTATTTACAAAGATGTTTAACAGGACAGGTCTCAGGACAGCCCCCTGTGACCCTCTGCTTGTTACGGGTCTCCAGGTATACTTTGACCTGTTAACCACTACCCTCTGAGTCCAACCATCCAGCCATTTTTTACCCATCAAGTTGTCTACCTATCCAGACTATAGCATCCTAACTTGGATACAGAAAAATTGTACCCAAGGAAGCCTTGATAGACCTGAGGGAAATGGCATCCACTGCTCTCCTCTCACCTCCAAATCCAGTTATTTTATTTAACCAGCAATCAAGCTGGTTGGGCATGATTTACCTTTGGTGAATCCATGCTAACTGTTACCAATCACCTGCAAAGTACTCATCGCTGAACTGGAATATAAAAGTGTTTACCACCCGACTTCCTCTTTAAATGAAACACGGCAGTTTTACAACACATACAGCAGCAAATGCTTCTTTATGGCAGCACTAATATATCTAGAATATGAGATCTGCAGATCTCTGCCTTTGCCTACACAATTACCCAAATCGTGTCAAATAAGGCACGTGGATTTTTTGCTCGTCTCTCTCATCCCACAGCCTCTAAATGCAAAACAGTTGGTTGTCAGTTGTTAATATGGTTCTTGTTTAGAAACAGACTGTAGTTTAATATACGGTGGGAGGTTTTTTTCTTTATTTGCACAGGAGAAAGATCAGATGCCTGTCGCATTCAACTGTTTAATCCACAGTTATAGTCACTGTGATAGGAATAAAAGCCCTTCACAACCAAGGCACAACTCTGAGTTCACAGTTCAAAAGGGGTCATAGAAAGACAACAAAGGGAATAATCAATGTAAATCCGACCCTGCACTTGAAGACTGGCTTTCATCAGAAGGCTATGAGAAGCCAGACGGAAAACAGTTAAAAGGACAGTTTTACAAAAATCAATGCAGAGCGACTGAGGAACAGCTCTTAAAACTGGATTAATCTCTCTTCTCTTTCTCCCACTGAGAAACTTTGATACTGTCTTGGTTTAACCCCAGCTGGCAACTAGGACCACGCAGCTGTTCTCTCACTTTCCTTCCTGGCCCTGGAGGGTAGAGAGAAGAGGGAGAAAAAAATAGGAAAAAAAAACTCGTGGGTTTAGATAAAGACAGTTTAATAGAACAGTAACAGAAGAAAAAAAATGTAATGATGGTGATAATAAAAATAACAGTAAAAGAATATACAAAATAAAGTGATATAACACAAGTCCCTCTCACCACCCGATGATCAGTTGCCCAGCCTGTCCCGAGCAGCAATAGCAGATTTGATAAGACAAGGGGCAATGGTTTTAAACTAGAGCAGGGCAGGTTTAGATTAGACATCAGGAAGAAGTTCTTTACAATGAGGGTGGTGAGACACTGGAACAGGTTGCCCAGAGAGGTGGTGGAGGCCCCATCCCTGGAGACATCCAAAGCCAGGCTTGATGAGGCTCTGAGCAATCTGATCTAGTTAAAGTCGTCCCTGCTTACTGCAGGGGGGTTGGACTAGATGACCTTGAAAGGTCCCTTCCAACCCAACACATTCTATGATTCTATGATTCCTGTCCCCTGGCCAAGCCCCATATATATACTGAGCATGACATCTATGGTATGGAATATTCCCTTTGGCCAGTTTGTCTTGTCTATGCTCCTTCTCAGCTTCTACGGGAAGCTGAAAAAGTCTTTGTCTTAATATAAGCATCACTCAGCAACAACTAAAACAATATGTGTTATCAACATTATTCTCATACTAAATCCAAAACACAGCAGCTTCTAGGAAGAAAATTAACTCTATCCCAGCTTAAACCAGGATAGATACCAATTTAAACCAACTTCAAAAGGTATTTGGGTGCCAAGGGAAGAAAATTAAGCATTGAAAAATGTATGGTGAGTACAGGGAACACAATCCAAACCCTCAGGAATGTAGTACACAAAAGAAGTAACTATATGTCATTGAAAACTGTGACACCAGGGCATCAGGATAAGGTATCCATAGTGTTTTCTTAGCAAGGTATTGGTTAATAAGTGGTGGGGAACATCATGCACCTGGGTAGTCAGCCCCTCCGGAAGGAACAAGAGGAAATAGAGGAGGGTTTGAATTTTGGGGCTCAATTTAGATGTCTAGGAGTCTAGTGACATTTGAAAGACTTCAGGGCATCCCATCTGGCCTCCAACTGTGAATCCAGAAGGGCAAAATTCTGCCCTAGGTCCTGTATCTCATCTGACACGGATATAATTCTGGATATCTTGAAACCATGAAAATGTCTCAAATGGCACTAAAACTTTTGTTTAGGAACTGAATTGATCTTCAGTGATCCATGTCCTGAACTGCTCTAATACTGATGAGACATAGGGATTAGCATTAGATACCAGTACCTCTCTTGATATCCCCAGTTTTCCAAATAAACTAGGAAAATAAATAAAACCCACCCACCCACACCCAAAACAAACAAACAAACAAACAGAAAGCCTGACGAAAGTACAGGAAAGAAAGACAAAGGCTGAGCGTTCAGTGGAAACCCAGGACAATGATCCAGTGGTCACACCAGTACCAATAAAACTGCACAGTGCTCCAGCACTGCTCTGCAATTGTTCTGAGAATTAAATTGTTAGATTAGTCCCAGCACAGTTTTAGATCGGGCGAAATAACACTTTCCCAGATGTCTCCTGAGCAAAGTTATAATGTTAATAAAGGTCAGTGACCACTGCAAATGGGCGTACATGTTGCAGCCACTCTGTTTGCTTGCAGCCACCCTAAAAGAGCACACACTCACTAGAGCTAGAGAACACACCTTTATTTACCAGTAAAGGTGTAACCAAGAAGTCTGGTGTCTATATCCTGATGTGTTACAGATTCCTTATACAACCTTTGACATGCCATTAGCTGTCTGTAACCCAGAGCTGAACATACTCCTTCCTTCTCCTTTGAGGGTCTGGTCTACTTAAACTGTGAGTTCCCTCAGGAGAAAAATTTCTTTTGTAATGTGTCTACAATGATGGAGGTCTTGCTATGTAGGAAATGGAGAGAAAACAAGCATTTCTTGTACTCTGTGTGATGTGAATAGCATACAAACCTTGTTGTTTCTCCAGCTCCTCTAAGGGACATAGCTCCTATGAATCATAGAATCATAGAATGGTTTGGGTTGGAACGGACCTTTAAAGACCATCTAGTCCAACCCCCATGCCACGAGCAGGGCCATCTTCAACTAGATCATGTTGTCCAGAGCCCCATCCAACCTGACCTTGAATGTTTCCAGGGATGGGGCATCTACCACCTCTCTGGGCAACCTGGGACAGTGTTTCACCACCCTCATTGTAAAAAATTTCTTCCTTATATTTAGACAAAATCTACCCTCTTTTTGGTTAAAACCATTACCCCTTGTCCTATTGCAGCCCGCGCTGCTAAAAAGTTTGTCCCCATCTTTCTTATAAGCCTCCTTTAAGTACTCAAGGGCACAATAAGGTCTCCCCAGAGCCTTTTCTTCTCCAGACTGAACAACCCCAACTCGCTCAGCCTGTCCTCATAGCAGAGGTGCTCCAGCCCTCTGATCATCTTCATGGCCCTCCTCTGGACCTGCTCCAACAGGTCCATGTCCTTCTTATGTTGGGGACCCCAGAGCTGGACACAGTACTCCAGGTGGGGTCTCACCAGAGTGGAGTAGAGGGGTAGAATCACCTCCCTCACCCTGCTGGCCATGCTGCTTTTGATGCAGCCCAGGATGTGGTTGGCTTTCTGGGCTGTGAGCTCACATTGCTGGCTCATGTTGAGTTTCTCATCCACCAACACGCCAAGTCCTTCTTGGCAGCCTCTACTTGTGCTTGGGATTGCCCCAACCCACATGCAGGACCTTGCACTTGGCCTTGTTGAACTTCATGAGGTTCACATGGGCCCACCTCTCAAGCCTGTCCAGGTCCCTCTGGATGGCATCCCTTCCCCTCAGCATGTCGACCATTCCACACAGCTTGGTGTCATCGTCAAACTTGCTGAGGGTGCACTCAATCCCACTGTCCATATCACCAACAATGATGTTAAACAGTGCCGGTCCCAGTACCGACCCCTGAGGAACAGCACTCATCACTGGTCTCTACTTGGAGAATTTCACTGCACAGGCCATGTTTCTTTTGATGCAGTCCAGGATACGATTGACCTTCTGGGCTGTGAGTGCATATTGCCAGCTCATGTCCAGCTTTTCATCCTCCAGTACCCCCAAATCCTTCTTGTCAGGGCTGCTCTCAATCCCTTCATCCTCCAGCCTGTATGGATACCAGGGGTTTCCACAACCCACGTGCAGAATCCTGCACTTTCCCTTATTGAACTTCATGTGGTTCACATGGGCCCACTTATCGAGCCTGTCCAGGTCCCTCTGGATGGCATCCTGTCCCTGAGGCGTGTCAACCGCACAACTCAGCTTGGTGTTTTCTGCAAACTTGCTGAGAGTGCACTCGATCCCACTGTCTATGCCACTGATGAAGATATTAAACAGTACTGGTCCCAGCAGAGACCCCTGTGGAACACCACTTGTCATTAATATCCATCTGGATATTGAGACATTGATGAATCAGAAAAACTTCATTCTGCATCAGAGCATAGGAATTTTTCCATGGATTGTCACCCCAGCAGGCCTCAGAACTCCATTATCTACACAAATTCATCTTGCAATCCCCCAAAATCTGAAAAAAACAGCTAGACAAAACAATCTCATTTTCACTGTAGTGCTGCTCCGTTCTGCTCCAACAAATATCGATGTATCTTTGCTTCTTGTCCCTCAGATACTAAAAGTCTCTTGGAAATCCTATAAAGACTTCGAGGACCTTGCTGGATCACTTACATACAACATCCCTTCAGAGAGGGGTAAAGTGAGGCATTTAAGTAACATGTGAGGACATGAAATCTACTGACAGACCACATGTACTCTAGACTCACTGTCCTATCTATTAGCCCTTTTAAATTTTTTTTGGTGGGAACACTCCCCTTGTCTCTGTGGAAATAGTTGGTGTTTTCATCTGATCTCTAAATTGCCATGTGCCAGCCCGATATATACAACAAAATGCTTCTAACAGCAGTCAGAGGTCTCATCTCAGCTTCAACTCAACTGGCCAAAACCCAGCCCTTAAGCTTTTGGCTATGGCAGGATGTATTTATTTTGCATTTAAGGAATAAAGCTAATTAATTTGTAGACCTTGCTGAATATGAGAATCTTCCCCTTATTGCTGGCAGTATTTACAATGTTTTTTTTTAATGCTTTTCTCCGCTGACAAAAAATAAAATAAAATAAAATAAAAATAAAATCACCGTTTCAGCTGAATAAGGCATTTCCTAATGGTGGTACAGGACCTGGAAGCATTACAGCTAATTGAGCTTGCTGTTCATAGAGTAGACACTCAAAGGTCAGGTTGTCTTAACAGCTTGTATGCTGTCAAGCTGTGTTTGTTCTTGAATACATACATCAGCCCTTTCCACCCCAAGCAGTAATGACTGAAGTGTTCCAAGCTCCAAGAACCCTACTTAAGAGCCAATCCTTTCTTATGCTCTAGTAAAACAGATAAATAAAGGCAGGCAGCAAATACCAAGTACACTTCAACCGTCATGTAAGATCTGTGCTTGCAGCAAGAGAATTAGACATGCTGGCTTGTGTTACTTTTCTAAAAAGAAAAGATTTTTTTTTTTTTTTGCCATGAATTCCCACAGATTTGAGTATGAGAAGGGACAATTAGGTCATCTTAATTAATCTAGGCTGTCTGCCTTTACAACACGTTTCCTATGCATCAGGTATAAATCACTTCCTTGGAGAAAGCTATTATTGAGTAAGGCAACCAACTTGGAATACATCAGAAGATGAAAAACCTACCGCTCCTTTGGTAATTTCCACCAGTTTTTCATTGCCCTTACTGTTAGAATTAATGAAGTAAATGTCTCCCCTCCACCCAGAAAGCGTCTGGCGCCAGCTTCTAGGCATTTATTCTTGCTATGTTTTTTTCTCTGCTACATCTAAGAACCCTGAATGCTCAGTATTTTCCTGCAAGGACAGTACAAATACAGTGTAATAAAGTTTCCACTGCTCTTCATTTTAATAATCTATATACACATCTAGTTTCTTCATATATGGTATTGTTTCCCACTTGGGTTTTTTCCATATCCATTTTAAAATGTAGCATAAATAGGTGTCTATTCTTGACCACCCCAATGCAGAATAAAAAACTTCTGCATCCTAAGGAGGATGCTTGAAATCCCCTAGATTTCTACTGGGTGGAAGCCTTCTTCAGAACTGATCAACCTAGACTCAATTATTGGTCAGTGGGAAGAGACATGCACCAGTAGGATAAGATTGTTGTGGCCCCTCTCAGCCAAGGATAAATACTGAAAATAGATGAAGCAAACTGTGTCCTAAAAGTGCTTTTTTCTGTGCATTGACTATAACAAAAGCATTGACAAGACATGAGAAAGAAGGCATTTACAAAGGCAGCATCTAAAGTGAGTGAAATAAATCACACCCACTTGACAGTAGTCAAGGGATTATATCCAAAGATACAGGTCGTGAGTTATAGTAACATAATAACACATAAACAATGGCAGGAAAACACCACAGTCATGACATTAATAACAAAGTTAGGCACTCTTGGGAAAACTGCTTCTTCCCTTTAACTATAGCACAAAAGTGGAGAGACTTGTACTCTGAACTAGCTCAATAAACGAGATGCTTTAGCTGAGAGGTATTTAATCCTCATAGATGTAACATTCAGGATCAGGACATATCACTGGAAATCAACAGCATTTATTCCACTCATGTTTAAGCCATGGTTTCTTTGGGGCTCCCTTCTAAGGACCAAAGTCCATTCTAAACCCACTTGCAATTGCTAAATTGATTATCTTCCCTTGCAGGGCTGAAAAGGCATTATTTAGCTTTCTTCAAACTTTTACTCCCACAAATGATATGAGAAGCTGCCCCTTTCTGGAGCTATTTCTGCTTCAGCCTGACAGGAACAGTAACTAAAGTGCAAGTCTATTGATTAAATATCCTTATTTTTTCCCCCTGTAACAGCCTAAGGCATTTAATCAATATTGCAATGCCCCATATCATGGACCAAAGGCACAATATCCAGTGATCATAAACTGCCTGGAAGAAGTGGTGTAAAGTGATTTTATGACCTGGCACCTGCTGAAATGCCCATTCGTAGTAGAATAGATACATACATTTCCTTCTGCAAGCCAGTTACATAAAAAGAATTAAACATCGCAGGGAGCAGCTGTGTAGTTTCAGCTTGACAGAAAAGACCCCAATGATATTATGATTTCACATACATCAAAAGGACCCAGATTTTGCAAAAGCACATCTATACAACATGCCGTGTATTTCCTGAAGGTGATGCACAAACACATCCCAAGAGGAGAAGAACAGTCTATCTAACATACTTATTAGTCTATCTAACATACTTATAAAGATCCTGCTCCTATAACACCTGAACTGCTCACAAGCATTATTTGAATGCAGTTCTCCTCACAAGCTTTTTTTGAGGCTGGGTGGTATATTTGTCATTAGGAAGGTAGACCTGATTTTTGTTGAAATAGCTTTTCAGTAAAATAATGCCACTTTTGGTCATTATTCCTGGGGCTATGTAGATACCAGTGAATACCTTACTGCAGATACACCTGTATTAAAACAAACAAACAAACAAACAAACAAAATAAATAATAACACTAATTACTTCCCTTGGGAAACCACAAGGTGCAGAAATATATATATTCTCTGGCTATGAGATATGTTTCATCAAAGAAATGTTATGAGTATAACCACCTATTCCTCCACACATTCATTTGCCTGCCTTCAACGAAATAATAAACACACACCAGAAACTTTATTCACAAATCTTTCCCAAGGAAGATCTTCCTCATGTCACTAAGGTCAAAGAGTCTGTAACACAGAAATTATTTGAATGAAATCCCCAAAACTTACCATGGAATTATTTATGTTTTCCCTTATTTACCGTTTCAAAGAAAAACTCTTTGGCCTCCGTAGATGATATTACAAAGCGAAGCAAATAATGGAAATAGAATAGTTGCAACTGAGATACCTACAAGTGTAGGTATCTGTGAACAAAAGAACACTTTTACTTTTTTTCACTCAGGACATGGTAATAAAAAAAAGACATTTGTAGTGCCAGCATTTAAGACTATGGTCCATGTCGCAAGAATTTTAAGTGATCAGAGGACGTAGTCTTTTGTCAATGTCTTAATTGCCTGGTGGGAGTTTGGCAACTGAGACTGCTAATTAGAAAAACTCAGTGGTCATCAGCAAAACTCAATATTCATCAGCTCAAAGCTCTTGAGAATTAAAGGTCTAATCAATTTCCATAGAAAGCTTAGGACAAAAGCCAGAGCTATTCATCTAATGTAAGACCCATGAAAGACTGTGAACCAAAAGGTACTTTGGTCACCACTACTAAAATCTACATTTTTCTGAAGTTTGTCAGTCATTTTACCAGCAAAGCCATGAAAAATAAATTCAGTAATTCTCAGTTTTGACCATGATCATGACTGTGTTCTGAAAGAGGAGAATTTTAAAAACTTCTGCACCTAGCCCTTTTTTGCTATAAGGAAAGGTGTATATTTACAACACTTCCCTCCTATTTCAGACCTTTGGGACAAAATTCTCCAATATTAAGCCTGATTTGTTTGGTCATAGCATGGGCTGTCTATCAAGGTTATATCTGGCCAGTAAAGGAGAAGAACCATTCTCTTCACTAAGATTTTTCCTTGGAAGAGAAAGAGGTAATTGTCAGCTTGCAGGTCTCTTGTGAGATCTTTGGGTAGTCATCCTGGGAAATCCAAGGCAGCAGTCATCAGAGCTAGAATATCCCAGTATTTCAGCACTATGCAGAGATGCCAGTTAGATTCAGGAGGCAGAACAGTTATGTCAGAGACGTAAGAAGGTAAGAAGTTTCAGAAAAGCCTAGTGACTTGGGTAAGATGGGTTGCACTGATCTTGCTACCCCACCTCTAGTACAGCAATGAGCGTGGGCATCTGCACATTGACTTGTGTTATGGAGTGCAATTTGAGCAAAAGGTTCATCGTGTAAGA
Source organism: Alca torda (assembly GCA_008658365.1). Lineage (NCBI taxonomy): Eukaryota > Metazoa > Chordata > Aves > Charadriiformes > Alcidae > Alca > Alca torda. Next base: position 161,675,768 of record CM018077.1, read on the forward strand.
TTCAACTTACTTGACTTAGAAGTCTAAAAACCAGGTGATTTACCAAATTAATTGTCCTCAAGGGAGCAAGTAGATCTTTAAAATGGGGGAGGATGACTCACCCTCTGAAGGCACTGATCTTTCTCAAGTCATTATGAAGCAAACCTTGACAATCTGTTTAGCTTAGGTTTGGAGTGAGATACATGTAGCCTACCTAGACATCCTCAGCTCTTTTTAGTCAAGAAGAGGAAATAGGTTTTCCAAGACAGCCATTCACCTGATGAATTTTAAGTGTCTGCTGTAGGATGAGATGAATTGGTAGAGCATTGTAACAGAGATGTTAGGAGTGGTTTGAAAGATGTATGAATGGAAATTTCTGTGTGCAAACGTACCAGAGCAAACATTAGAGGAAGGATTACAGAAATGGCACACATTGATAACCAAGGACACAATGGAAAAGAGTCAAAGTGATAAAGACCAGTGAATGTGTCTTTAAGCCAAAAAAGACTGACTGAATGTTGTTTTATAGCGGAACACGAGACATAGCAAGTACTTGAGGTAATGACGTTTGTCCTGTCCCACGCAAGTCACCCAGACTACTTGACGCAAACATCTCGGTGATTATAGTATTACGGTTATACGGATTATGATATGTGGGTGTGCGAGTGTGAGCAAAATCTATGAGACAGTGAGTATGAGTGAGAGCGCGTCACTGAGATCAAATTTGTTCAAAATAAATGTCATGTCCATATTTTGTTGCACTTATTTCCTACAAATTGTGCTGTGAACATGCCCATTTCTATCCCCTGATTAAAAAACAGTAATAGACAGCCATTTCAGATGGAGACACCTATCTGAGTATGCCTGCTTTTGGCTATGTTAATCCCATTCTTCCTCTACAAAAACATAAGCTTAGGTGAACCCTACCTTTGTATGCCAGTTTTCTGACCCTGCGATGGGAGAAATAGTGTTTTCTTTTCTCTTCAGAATGAAAACCACCGATATGTTGATGTGCTCCGGTAGTTTGTTATGTGGCCCACAACAGTGCCTGGAATAAAGAGTAAACCTCTCTCCTTACAGCTGTTCACGGCCTTAGAAAACCTTACCCATTTTGGATAAAGAGGGGCTACTGATACCCAAGTACAGGATGAATGTGAAACAAAATTTACAAAGAGGCAGTGACTTTCCTCAGATTATTTCATACTTATGCAGTTATAAGGAGTGTTTACGGAAATATATCTATGCCTATATATGTAATTGTCAGGCTGGTGTGATATAAAGTTGAAAAATGACACACAATGCATTTATATTTTACTTGGAATTACCTCTTTTTCCTTTAAATGTTTTGCAATACCTCAAACACTCCCTTTCCACTCTATCTTTATAATTATTCTGAAAGAACATACTGGTTTAAATTTTTGTTCAAGGTCATTTTCCTATTTTGCATTAATGGTAGTGCATAACAGAAACATCCAACTACTGTATGTGAGACTGGGGGGGAACAAAGGTACATAGATTTAAAGAGACTTGACAGAAAACCAGCACTCTTCTTTTAAAGGGGGGGAGGAGGAAATCAATGATTGAATTTACAGTTCTCAGAAGCACAGCAGGGATGGTACATAATGCCACAAAAGTACAAATTTATAAAAATCCCATCAACTGAATGATATTTGCAAGAATGCTGCCTTCAGGAGAGTTCTGAGTTGTTAAGGTCCATTGTAGCCTTTCATAAAATACAGTTCCTTATAATTTAATCTGATGCACCTGCCAATTAAAAGTGTAAGCACTTTTGGGGGGTGGTTGTTGCTAATCACAATCGGTGAAGTTCTGATTTCACTGCCCTGAAGATACAGTCGGAGTAAGTACTGATTTCAGCACTTAGTCCAGCTTTACAGGGGAGGAAGCTGGAGCCAAATTTGCTACAGTGAAACAATAACTTAAGCCTTCTCTTTTTTTTGGGTTGTTTTTTTTTTTTTTTTTCAGTCACCTTTTCCTCCAAAAATCCACTATCAACAACAACGACAAAAAAGAGCGCAAAATAAAGCAAATGTACAGATTATCCTTGTTAGTTGGATTTATTCCAGATTGAAACTGGGAAACCTGAGACCAAAATTTGTCTTTTTCTTTTAGCTCTAAATATGACTATAGAAACTGTGAGCAGTTTGGCTTGGTCACTGCATCTGGACACACAACCGCAAACACCTCTTGAAATAAAGAGAAGGAAATCTTTCTGAAGCTTGCCTTTTCTGGACCGTTCTTTGTTGGGAGGCGAGCTCAGCTGGAAACAGTCAGACTTTGGTTTTTAGACATGATTTTAAATGCAAATAAGGAATGCAAATGGAATTTGTGTGACGAAAGAAAGGAGATGCAGGATAAAAGAGAAAGAGCAATTGTTTTAATCCTATTAAGAGCCTGATTAATTCAATTAAAGAAACTTATATTTCAATTAGGCTATGTTTCAAGCTGCTTTACGCAAAGGCACTTCTCCCTGCAGTACCACTCTTTAGTATACTAGATATGACATTGAGTTTTGCACTGGTAGTACAATCTTTCTGTCCCACTTAATCCAGCAAGAATTAAGTTCTTTCACAATTTTCATAATTTGCAGAAAATGCAGAATAGGGGTATAGGCAGGATATGTCACAAGGTCAGATTTCTTCATTTAGGGGGAAAAAAATCCCAAACCATCATTGTTGCTCTGTTTGGAGGCTGCAAAGCAAGCAGGGGAATAATTTTCAGGGAATGCCAAAATGGGCTTGTATTTGGTCTGCCAAAAAGCACTGTGAAATTTTTATATTTTCCTGTTTGTGAAGAGAAGGGTTGTGTGTTCCTCTTGACAGAAAGGGGAAGAAAGACTTGCTGAGGCTCAAAAACCAGCCTTGATAACCTGGACTCATGGTGGTGAATCATGGTTGTGACAAGGATTAATGTTGGTGGGCTGAAGGGGCAGCAGGCACCTGGCTTAAAGAAGAGGAGGCAGCTGCCTGTTTTGCCCAGCAAAACACCTAGGAAGGTGTCTGTGGAAAACGTCAATTATTTTGTTGCGTTATCTGCAAAGCTCATTGCCAAATTTTGGACTACGAAAAAAAATGAGGCAGCCGTGCGAGGAGAGGGAATAATTCAACCTGGATTAATCCTTTGTTCTCTAAGACCCAGAAAACACCTCACATCCACAGAAAACACCTCTTCTGTTTCTAATTCAATATGGCATGCTGGATTTGGCATGGTAAAGAATGTCCTTAATTTCTCATGACTCTATGGAGGACTGGAAGCTCCTGAATTGCACTTTCCTGTCGAATTAAAAAAGGGATTTCAAAGGTGAAGCATGTTGACTTTCACATTACCACCACTGAACTCTCCCTGAATACAGGGTAAATATCTGAAGAACTTCACTAAAGAAAGAACAGGAAATGTTGATTATGAATGTGAGGAAAAAAGCTTAAGTGATGAAAGGATACCAAGGAACTTCGTTCTTCCTAAGTGCTTCAAAAAGACACATTTTGCCATTGATTCATCATATTCATTCCTCAGTTTGAGTTAGATTTGAGAGTAAAGCACAAGCGGAAAGCACCTTTTCACCCTGAAAAGCAATTTTCTGTTTGGCTGGGAAAAAGAAAAAAAAAGAAAAGAAAAAATAGAGAAAGAAAAGAGTGAGAAATAAACCTATGTACAAGTTCAGCCCAAGACACCTCACGGACCTGGGAATGAAAAATTTTAAATGAACCACTGATGCGCTCTGATGGAGAATGCTATGGAGGAGAAAAAAATAAAAAGACAAGAAAACAAACAAAAAGGAGCAAGCTTCAATGGAAGGTTGGATTGTTGTCAGGAGCAGCATCTGCTGCTGTAGATGCAGAACAAGAATTACAAGGGCTACTTCATACTCAGTCCTTCTGGATACCGGATACTCACCAGCTGAGGTCATGAAGACATCTTCCCCACAGGGCATGCTCTAGTCATGGATGTGTACATGTGAATCTCATCAGATTTTTCATGCATTTGTTCATAAAAGAGCATTCCATAAAGGAATTGATTAAGGAATAAAGGAACAAATATATTTGTTCACTTTAGGCAACCTAAAAGTGTTGACAGCTAAGCAGAGGCAAAAGTCTGCTCAAATAAAGGAAGAACTAGTAGTCTTAGTCATCCCCTCCTCTCCAGTCCTGAAAATGATAGCAATAGCTAAACCTTCTATGAAACAGCTCTTGACTTACAACAATAATGGAAACAAAAGAAATACAACATAATTCATTATTCGTGTGCTGCAGTGATTTCAGATTTGGGGAAAATTATCTACCACGCTGCTTTAATCTGCTCATGTCTGCATCAACAAACAATCCCGTTTCACATGGGGTCTGTGGTGGAACAGCATCTCATGCCAAGATGCTGTTCTTTCTGCATCTGCTGTCTTCATGTAAAACTGGCATGATGGACTTGCTTCTTTTTTCTGCTTTCATCTTGAGCATCAAAGGGTCATAGGTTGACTTCATACAATCATAGAATCATAGAATGGTGTAGGTTGGGAGGGACCTTAAAGATCATCCAGTTCCACCCCCCTGCCATGGACAGGGACACCTCCCACCAGACCAGGCTGCTCAAAGCCCCATCCAGCCTGGCCTTGAACACCTCCAGGGATGGGGCATCCACAGCTTCTCTGGGCAACCTATTCCAGTCTCTCACCACCCTCACAGTCAAGAATTTTTTCCTAATATCTAATCTAAATCTATCGTCTCTCAGACTTGCTTTGTATGTAGAGAAATGAATTTGGAGAGGAGCTCCCACACTTATAGAAATGTTTGGTAAACGAGATCTACTACAGATAGAAGGCTTAGGAAAAGGCTGGAAGAAAATATGGCCTAGGGAGACAGGTTAATTGTCTATAAATACCAAAAAATGTCCGTAAAAAAAGAGACTTTTTTTTATAGTTAGTGAAGTCAAACCAAGTAGTATTAGACTACCATCATGGCAGGGACTATTTAATGCTTCACAAAAAAACACTCTCAAAAAGCCATTCAAGCAATTGATCAGGCTGCCAGAGAGGAATGAAGAATAATTTTCACAGGGAGTATATAAAATTCTCATCTTTTTCTCTCAAATCAAATCAAACTAGCTAAAATGAAAACAGAATAATGCTAGATAATATACTTGGCTACTGCTGAACCATTCCCAGCTCGAGGTGACCTGGGGCTTTCCCAGATGTTGGTGGGATGGGTGACAGGCTTTGCAACACAGTCTTCCTCAACTGGCTGCAGAACAAACAGAGCATAGATGCATATTTATGAGATATGACTAATGCCGTTACCTTTCTTGAATCTCAAGTCTCTAAGGTGGCCCAATGTTTCTTCTGAGCGTTAATCCTAAATCACAGATATGTTAAGAAAACTATATATTGTCTGGATGCCTTTTGAATGCATCTAGACAATAAATCAAATTCAAAAATGATGGATTAAGCCTTATATTTTTATTTTTTTTTTTTCTTTTCACAAATTCTCACAGGAAGTTTGAAATTAAATTTTTTCAGAAATTGAGAAAAATGCAATTCAAGTAAATTTTGGGGTTGGTTGAAAGTGCTGTGTCTTGACTGCCAGTCATGTCTAGCATGGACAATCCATGGCAACACAGAAGCAGTATGAATTTCCCACCACCTGCCACCTTTGGGGTGTAGACATCCATTAATCCATTTCTTCCCACAGACTCTGCTCTACCAGAAGTCACTTCCAGTGGGGACACCTACACTGGGAACAGTGATGTATTATGCTGCCACAGCTAGATTCAGCGGAGCTTAATTGATCTGCAGCTTTTACTGGGTTGACATCTGACAGTGCTTTCAAGTACTAGTACACTGGTACATGTTGTTAGCAAGATGTCAAGCCAGAGCCAGCTCAACTGCAGCAGGGGGCAACTTAACTACAAGCAAATTTACTTTTTGTGTTAGCAGACTTAATGAAGTTGCAGTGAGCACTGTGCTACAGAGGTTAGGGTGCTTTGGGTACCTGTGCTGAAGCACTTCTACATCATGTTGTTGTCTGTTGTGTAGTCAGAGTCAAAGTTACCCAGATTTTGCAGGCTGTACAGCTACTTAGGTCATTTCCTGATGCTGCTCTACCCCTGACATATCCCTCCCCATCTTTCACCTTGCTCCTAGTAGGTTCAACCATGTAAGACGTTGGTGATGGCAAGGAATCTGTGGCTATCTTGGCTTTCAGTAGGATGAATCCAGGCTCAGTCAGAACTGATGCTTCAAGGATATTGTTGGTCCTTCTCTCTTTCTATGTTGACATAAGAGAGGAAGTGATGTGACTGCAGTATATCTTTGAAAATCCCTATCTACAATGTCCAGCTGGCAATCAGTCCATTATGTAGAGATGAGCAACCCAAAGGGAAACATGAAACTCCTCCTAAACATGAGGAGGAACTTCTTTGCCCTGAGGGTGGCAGAGCACTGGCACAGGCTGCCCAGAGAGGTGGTGGAGTCTCTGTCTCTGGAGACATTCCAAACCCACCTGGATGTGTTCCTGTGCAACCTGCTCTAGGTGACCCTGCTGTGGCAGGGGGTTGGACTAGATGATCTCCAGAGGTCCCTTCCAACCCTATGATCCTATGATTCTATGAAAGAACACGGGCTACATTATTAAATCAGTCGGTGGGGAAACAGATGATCAGAGAGCATAGAGTCAAAAATATGTCTTCCTTTCCACCTTCTGGAGATGGGTGCTCTCCAGTGGTAGATCTGAAATGATCCTTTTTTTGCCTTCTGGAAGTATGGAAGTATTATGAGGAAACTCTGCTGAGTCCTTATCAGGTCTTTAGGCATCAGAATACTGTTTAGGATGGACCAGAAAAAACTCAGTCATTAGGCAAAGTTTTGCCCTACAAGTTTATGCTTGTTTCTCATTGAAAAGCCATCTGTGGATGGCTACATGGTGGTCAAAATTTTATCCATTTCTGCAAACAAAGCATGTACACCAGAATTTTATGATCTTTTCAAGAACAGTCATTCAACAACCTCTTTCCATTGTTCAATCCTAATTAGCTTTAGATGCTAAAATGCAAGGGCGCCCAGAATAAAGCAATAAAACAACACCGATGCTGAAAGCAACGCTGCTGAAGGAGACTGGGGATACATGTTACAGAAGTAATCTAATTCCTGGTAGCCACTGGATGTATATGGTAATAGTTATTGATGAAGCAGACTGCTGTGCAACACAGTGTGCCATAGCCAGCAGACACTGCAGGCATTTCACTGCAGCTTTGTTCAGCAAATCAAGAGCTTGGGGCATGAGAAAGAAGAAAGGATCTCTTGCCTGGTCCAGAAGCAGCATTGCCAGAGGGTGGTGGGACACATTCTGCTCTCCTTATAGTAGATTATTTCTGGCCTAATTCCATGATGGTCCTCCAGATTCATGACAATGAGACCAAGAGCAGAATATGACTTTGTGGCTCTTTCGCTACATGCTGGAAAGCACTCCAAGTAATTAAAGAGAAATGTGAATTTAAAAAAAAAAAAAAATGTAGGCTCTGATCTGCTAGACTTTGCCTCTCACCTCCTTCTGCTGCTTTGTATTGCTCTGTGGTCTCATTTCCTACTGCATAGATCAATCCGCTGCCTGGTCTATGGCATGTTGCTCTCATTTCCAAATCCTTGGACTTTCAGGTCTTATTTTATTGCATGCTGCTGATCCTCTGCTATGTTTAAACCCTGTCTAAGTGCTATACCCAGAATTAATGTCGTCCCTGCCAACACAATTTGGCTTTTTGCAAGCAGTACCTATATTCTGCATTCTTTTTCTCTTTAAAATAAATTTCCAGGTAGATAAAGAAATATGTCATCCCTCCCCTCCTCTGTACTCCAGCACATATATTCCTAAAAACTGTGAATTCTAGTTGCCATTTCTAGGGTCTTACAGCCAATTAATGACCATCACTTTTATGATCATGGTGGAAAAGATTTGTTTCCATGTGTTATTTGGGATTAGTCTCTATCAGAGCCTAAGGGTCCAAGTAGTGCCACAGTCACCTCTTCATGCTGACTCTGTTATCTCTTTTAACACTGAAAAAAAGCCCTTGTCTTATCAAATCAAGAATTCCTTTAAGGCCATGAAAAAGTAGCATCAGTAGTAAAACAACTGTGCAATATCCTTGCTGACCACACTGCAACTATTTCAAAATCTATGGGTCAAAAGATGTTCCTTCTGTTTATAAATACATCACAAAAAGCAAACCAGAAAAAAAATGATGCACCAAATCAAACAAGACCCCAAGGGGCACATGAAGTTTATCTATGACTGGACCATCAAGAATAAAATTTAGGTATCTTGTGACTCACAGCACAACTGCCAGAGCTGGTGAACTAAACTGATATATGTGCATCCCTATAAACACTGGGCTCGGCTTTCTTAAAAATCATTCCAAGTGGTAATGAATATTATACATTCCTAGGAGAATTTTTTATATTATTAGAGACCCTTAAGTTGTCAGGGAGCTGCAAGATCAAGCTGCTCTCCTGGGGAGGGCAAGCCAGAAGAGAATGTGGCAGCAAGCTGAGCTGGGACAGCATCCTCACCAGCAAAGGCTCAGTCCCACAGCACCCGAGCAAGAGCAGAGCAGGTCTGGAGACAGTAATTAGGGTCAGCCAAATGTGCAGGGACCTCCAGACAGGTCTGTAGAAATGAGGTAGGTTCAAAGCCATGCCAGAAAGTCAAACCAGTGGGTTGGGTCAGGTTCAGCATCATACATGGCCAGGCAGGGCAGACCTACAGCATAGCTCAGGCAGGGACCACGAGCAAGGGACTGAGCTTCATTGCATCCCCCAGGCAAAGGAGTGCTGCTCCCATGGAGGCATCTCAGAGCTCTTCCTCACAGCAGTGTCATTCAAAGATACAGAGCAGTGCATATCAGAGCTGGCCTTGAACATGGTCAGCCAGACCCCTGGGGCAAGGGGATATCAGCAGATAGTGTCTGTGACTCAGGCCCCTGCACAAACTTTGGAACAAAGCAGCTACCTCTATACTCACAACTCAAAGTGGGACAAGGCACGGGCACAAAAGCTGGGTCTCTGTCACCCATGGGTGCTTTTTGATGCCGCTTTGTCCTATTGTCCCAAAGAATGACCCAGGTCCAGCGTAGCACATGACAGCAACCATTCCTAATGGTTGCTGTCACCTTCTTTCTGCATGGGGGATAATTTAACCATGGTTAGGCCTTGGATCTACAGGACAGCTGCTGACCTTATTTTATTCAGCAGTATGTATACATTCCCTCCTGAATTCTACCACCACATTAATTTTGGCTCTTCCTGCAAATCCTCCTTATTTCCAGCCCTTATGCTAATCAAACATAACCAGGGCTCAGGAATCCAACAGCTTGTCCAAGTGAAATGTGGTGATTATCTGTTACTCTTGAAGGAGAGTGCAACACCAACCCAGCTCCCACATCCCTCACCTCCAGTGCCCGTGTGGCTCAACTAGTCATCCAAAGCACTACCGAGGACACACACTATAATTTTATTGACTCCTCTTTTGTGGAAATAATACGGAGAACAAATAGTGATGGCAAATCAAGTACAGGACACCCGAAAACCAGGTAGAAACCATTTGGATAAAGCAAAGTGATTTATGGGATTTATACCCAACAGCTGCTCTAACCAAAGCTGACAGAAAATGCTGAGTATCATCGCCTCTGTCAAATTAAATCAGTGATTTTGGTCCCTAAAGCAGGTGCATAACAGGAATACACTCTTTTTGAGGGGAGGAGGCAGTGAAGGAGGAGAGGATGGGAATGAAAATCAAAGAATGATTCATGGCTGCAACATTTTCTGATTAAATAATGATGGTTTGTGATACAATATGAACATGTCCTGTTTACATTGCACCTTGCAGCGTGATCTGACAGGCAACATTAAAAGCAATTATAAAAACACCATCCCTGAAATATGTTTCACTAGATACTGTTACAGATATCCAGTGCTGGAGACTCTACAATCTCCCCAGAAAGTGTTTCAAGCTCCTTATCATTAGACAGCTTTTCTTAGTATCTACCCTGATTCTTTCTCGCTGCAATCTAAGTCCATTACTGCTTGTTCTTCCCATCTGTAATAAACAAAAAAGCTATGATTATTCTTTTCCTCTTTGCAGCAGACTTTTATGTACCAAGAGACTCTTATCTTCACCTCTATCTTCTATTTTTTATCTTAACCAACTCTTTTTGTAATCTCTCCTCCGCAGTCAGGCTTGCAAGCTCTCAGATCACTCCTGCTTTCCCATAAATTTTCAGTAACGGACCCATGTCTCAAAATGAGTGTCGAACACCAGACAGCATAGTGCAAGCCAGATGATTAAGCTGTCCTAGTCTAATGTGATGAAGACGTACACTAAAGCCACATTAAAGAATGATTTTTAAGGAATCTAAACCATATGGTGTCAACCCAGGCACCACCTACCACTGAAGTAAGAAGTCAGACTCATACAATAATGTGGCATAATAAACTGCCCTGCAATGGGATCACTCCAACTAAGTGTGGCTCATAATCCAGCTACCTAAACACAAGCATATGGATATGAGATGCCCTGTGGTATCTGACACATCCACATGGACCTGGGTGATATGACACAGGCCATGTTTGAGATAATAACAGACCTCACAGTCAGTGGGAGCCTACAGCATCACTGGTCCCATCTTTGAGTAGATACATACATGAATCATAACACTTCTTAGATCTCTAATAACCACATAGGGTACCTAGAAGACACACTCAATGATGGATTCCTACTTTGGATACACCCAGAATTAGTTGGGATGACTCCCATCAGCTGAGCTATAATGAATTCTATCCTCATGTTCTTTGCTTGTGGCAAAGATACATAGTACTTGGATTTTCTTTTGCTTAAAATGCAAGGAAACATGGTTAAGATGTGTGGTCCTACGTTGCTGAAAGTTGAGTGCACGCTTGGTGATGCTGCTTAGAGCTGACATGCAGTTATCTGCCAAGCAGAAATAGACCAGTTTTGATTTTCAGTCTTGACCCTCCACTTCACAGAAATATAACATGGGTAACTGAGCAGTGCTAATAGTCACCAAAAATTAAGTTCAATCCTTTCTTCACTAGTTTCAGGTGTATTTAAATCTTGCATGGCCAGGGAGAAACTTTGCTAGTGGGAGGTGTCCCTGCCCATAGCAGGGGGGTTGGAACTAGATGATCTTTAAGGTCCCTTCTAACCCAAACCCTTCTATGATTCTATGATTCTGTGGTCAGCAGGACGTCAATCCCTCAGATTAGATTGTCCAGATAACACAATAAAATAAAATAAAACAGGGGGGAAAAAGGCTTTAACACAAAAGAAAAGGGTATTCTGAAGCAGCAAGTTAATTTATTAAGTGGAAAAAAAAAAAAAAACAAAAATACTTGTTATGCATCATGTTATTGGACAGGATAACATGGAGTTGATTTGGAACAAGAAACAAGCAAACTGAAATCATGATCACAGCTTTGTTTTATGTCTGTGGCTACATGGTTGCATGTCCATCAATATCACTATCAATGAAGAAGAGCTGGAAGAAAAGAGAAACCTGAGTCTTTGAACGTGAAATGAAAGCAACTAGAAGGAACTTCATGGTACTACACTTGTGTCTACTTGAAGGTTTCTTACATCTTTCTCTGAAGCATTTGTGTTCAGACTAATCCTGCTGACCTTCAGATGTCTAATTCAGGAGCTCAGAAAAGGAAGGCAGCTGTCCTACACTCCCTCCAAAAGCAACAGAGAGAAACAGGCACCTCCAGACAATGGTTCATCCCACATAACATCAGGATGACAGAATGCCTTGGAAACATGGGACTTAAAAATAAAGGCAGGAGGGTTCCGTTTGGTCTGTGGTTTCTGAGTCTTAGGTGCATGCTTTCCCAGTAACAAGGAATACAGCAAGGTATATTCAGTTATAGGAGTACATGGCGTTCATATTCCTTTTAGGTCAAAGAAACTGGAACTTGAAGAAAAATGTGATAATGGCATTTTTTATTATATTGGTGATAGCTGAAATCAGTAGTTACTATATCCTTATACTCTTAAATATTCAATAATATACCCTTTACCTTTTAAAGACACAACTGGGGAGGTGATCAGGGAAAGCTTGGAGACTATGAGTAGAATTTAAGACTTCTCTGCTTAGAAAAAAATAAACTTACCTGCATGGTCATGAATTCTCCCCAGTACTATTAAATCAGCAAATATGCTGATTTAGATAGAGCTCTATTCTGCTCCCATTAATGGCAATGAGAAGTGTGCCTTTCACATCAGTGGAAGCCTGAAGTTAGAGATTATTTCCTTTTCTTTAAACTCTTTAAAAAAAAGAAAAAAGGTTTCAGGAAAAGAATGATATCCACAGGGACAGACTCTAAAGAGTAAAGGTAAATGTGAACAGAGTTTATTTTATTTTTTTATATGTTTCAGATCTATGTAAGAAAAATATCATCTACAGTAAAAGGAACTGATGCAAGAATTGTTTCTCATAAACGGACAGCACTATTGGCTATAAAAAAAGAATGATACATTGTTACTCTACTAGGCAAAAAAAGCAAGTCATGGAGAATATACACAAGATGGACCCACTAAAAATGGAGCTACTGCAGTATTTATTGTGACATAAAAAAACATAATGAATTTTTGACCCACTGTATAAATTGTTTTTTCTGAAGTCATCTTAAGAAATGTAATAATGAAGTTGTGGTTTTTGAAGAGGGCAGGGTTCCTTTAGATGTTTCCTAGTCTTCTAAAATCATTCCACAGAAGACCTTAATCCCAGTCTGCTCTGCAGTCTCCTCCATATCTATCCAGGAAGGCATCTAGACAGCAGTAGTGCAGCCTTGCACTGAAACTGTCTCCTTGCACGACGGCCAGGAACTCACCAGCCTCAACAATGTCTACTCAAGGGGCTCCACATTATTTGTGACCTTTTCTGTTCCACTGAGTCATCCAGGATGACTCTGAGTCATCAAGGAGAGCTCTGACTTAGTACCAGGATGGTACGAGAGCGCTCAACTGGAGTTGGGCATCTAGCACTTGCTTCTCAAGCTTGGTGCCATCATGCTTGGGGTGCTGGGTATTTTGGCATGAACACCTCCCAGAGACTGAGTTTGTACGGAGGAAGAGAGGAGGAAGACAAAACTAGTCTGTGGGACCCTTAGCTCCTAACACTTCCAGCTCAGCTGGCACAGACATCAGAGTTGTCTTCAAAGGCATTTGTGTGTAACAAGGCACTTTCTTCTCCTTGCCTGTTGGAGGGGATCACAGTATCAGAACACAGATTGTCTATGTTTTAGCAACATAACAAGAAGCCCCTGACAGCAGAGCACTCAAGGAGCAGCACTTTCTTTCCCACTATACTTGTGAATTTAATAAAAGTTTTTGGTAGCGTTGTTTCTCCGTGGGCTTTTCGTGGATACAGATGTCTCTACATGTTTTATACTATGCACTAAAGGGTTTGCTTTGCCTTTGGAGCACCTACTTCAAAAGAGTTTGATGATGGATTTTCACCAGAACCTAAAAATAATGTAATGAAATACATGTGGCTTCCTGATGTTGACAAAAGTTTACTTAGATACAGTACACAGGAACACAGAAAAAGATAAGCTGATGTTAATTACCGATGGCCTCCATAGACCATGAATAAGAAGACAAGCCATGAGAACTGATATTACTACGTTGTAACTGTAGCAGAAAAAGGTATAAAAAGGCATCAAAATCTTAATTCCAGACAACTGTACACATTTATACTGTGAATCAACTTTAGATTTTAAAACCAGCACAGGGTCAGATTTTCTACTTGCACTGAAGCAATTCAAAAAGAAATCAAAAGACTCATGTTGCTGGAAGTCTGAGCAGAACCAGGCAAGGCATACTTTCCAGATTCATCTTTTTGTATTCTCCTAAGGGAACCAAAACCTACTGGCAGATGATTTTCATTTGGATGAATGGCTGAAAGAAACTTCTCTCCATTTACTAAGAGTGATAATGAGACGTTTCAAGTGCAAACTCAATCTCCTACATTTTTAGATTAGTTTGATTCACTGAGATCACTGATGTAATTTTTCATTACATCAGTGTTAATTGTAATGTAGGAACTAAGCCTGCAGAACTCATTCGCTAGTGATTTGTCTATCAACAAATACAAACAAGAGTAATGATAAAGAAAGTACTGGAGGGCCTTCTAAGACAGAACTGATATGGAATCATAGAATAGTTTGGGTTGGAAGGGACCTTTAAAGACCACCTAGTCCAACCCCCTTGCAATGAGCGGGGACAACTTCAACTAGATCAGGTTGCTCAAAGCCCCGTCCAACCTGACCTTGAATGTTTCCAGGGATGGGGCATCTAACACCTCTCTGGCAAACCCATTCCAGTGTTTCACCACCCTCATTGTAAAAAATTTCTTCCTGATATCCACTCTAAATCTTCACTCTTTACGTTTAAAGCCATTACCCCTTGTCCTATTGCAACAGGCCTTCCTAAAACATTTGTCCCCATCTTTCCTGTGGGCCCCCCTTTAGGTACTGGAAGGCCACTCTAAGGTCTTTCCAGAGCCTTCTCTTCTCCAGACTGAACAACCCCAACTCTTTCAGCCTGTCTGCATAGCAGAGGTGCTCCAGCCCTCTGATCATTTTTGTGGGTCTCTTCTGGACCTGCTCCAACAGGTCCATGTCCTTCTTGTGCTGAGGGCTCCAGAGCTGGACACAGTACTCCAGGTGGGGTCTCACCAGAGTGGAGTAGAGGGGTAGAATCACCTCCCTCACCCTGCTGGCCACGCTGCTTTTGATGCAGCCCAGGATGTGGTTGGCTTTCTGGGCTGTGAGCTCACATTGCCAGCTCATGTTGAGCTTCTCATCCACCAACACCCCAAGTCCTTCTCGGCAGCCTCTACTTGTGCTTGGGATTGCCCCAACCCACATGCACGACCTTGCACTTGGCCTGGTTGAACTTCATGAGGTTTGCACGGGCCCACCTCTCAAGCCTGTCCAGAAGCACCTCCTTCAACTGGCTGGTCATGCTTCTTTGGTGCGTCCCAAGATACGGTTAACTTCCGGGCTGCAAATGCACATTGTTGGCTCATGTCCAGCTTTTCAACCACCAACACCCACAAGTCCTTTTCGGCAGGGCTGCTCTCAATCCCTTCATCCCCAGCCTGTGCTGATACCAGGGATTGCCCCAACCCAGGTGCAGGACCCTGCACTTGGCCTTATTGAACCCCATGACGTTCACACAGGCCCACTTCTCAAGCCTGTCTTGGTCCCTCTGGATGGAATCCCATCTCTCAGGAGTGTCAATCGCACCACTCAGCTTGATGTCATCTGCAAACTTGCTGAGGGTGCACTCAATCCCACTGTCTATATCTGGTTTACTTGGCACAGAGCTGCTTCCAAAAAAAAAACACCCAAAAGGTATTTTGTCCACAAAATAATTTTATCCTCTAGCAAACAGGTGCAATTCTCACAAAAGCACTAGGGCTAATGAATACATAGGACCTATGTCTCACCTGGCCATGTACATGTCTGTTTTTTCATAGGTTTCATAACCTGAATCATTGGACTCAACATACATTCCTCTCTTAGCCTGAACATAGTGCAAAAAAAGAAGGAACAGCACCAAAAAAAATCATATATTAATTTCCTACAAAACTACAAGTGCAAGGCCCAGTTAAATGTTTTCCAATTTATGCTGTTTTAACAGCCTACAAAGATTTGCATCTCTCTGTGCAGTTGCCAGTCTCTTTTGTTGACCAGGGTGCCCATAGGGACTCTACAACCCAAAATTTGCTCTTTTGTTAGGTGAGAAAAATCTACAGCAAGCTCTGTCTGTGTCAAATTATCTGTGTCCAAAATACCTGTTTTATGTTAGAGAAGATTATAAATACATCTAAGTCATTGATTTTTAGCTTGTTATGCCCCATCTTTTATGTAAGAAAAAAAAATGTCAGTTATAAGATTTTCACTTTAAGCTTATCTCACTACTAAGTCATGTTTTTTGGATGAAAGAGGTAAAATCAGTTCTCCTGACGCTTTTTAACTATCAAGCAGAATGAAAAAAAAATGGCTTGCTTGATATATGAATCCAATAAAAATATGATGAATAATATTTAGCGCTAATCTGTCTTTTTTCTTCCCCCCCCAAAAAAAAACTTCTGTACAACTATTAGCATATAACTACATATTGGGTATCCATGTCCAGGTGTTGGCAGGAGTGGCCTCTATGGGAAGAGACTACAGGTTGCCCGGGGCAAGACTCAGCCAGTTCCATCCCTTTAAGCCTGTCAGTTCAGCCAATTTTCCATCCAAGTTTTTTTCCCACTTATCAAGTCCATATCTCATCATCCAGTTATATGTATCCACACCTGATACATCCACACATACTTTGATGTCTAAGCTTTTATTATAGTCATGGTACAATCACTCAACTCCCCCCATAAAGACTATCAAGTGAATCAAATTGCTCCAAAGTACACATTTACTGGGAAGTCAGCGGAATCTTTTTCCAGTCTCTATTGACTGTACTGAGTTGGTAATTCAGTTGCCCCCACACAAGCATCCTGGTATCGTCTGATGCTTCCAGTGTCATCTGAGGTAACCTCCAGCTGCTAGCCCATGAGGCTGTGGGTTTCCTGTAGTTCCTGTCCCATATCTTTCAGCCTTACATGGCTGTTTGGGATTCCCAAGCTTATCTCAAACGGCACTAGATGCCCATGTTGGGCAGCTGAATTGTACCATCTGTCTACATCAAATACAAAAGGAATTTAGACACTCAAGTCAGATGTAGGTCCCTACAGAGCAGACAGATAAAGTCAGGTGTTTTCAATTCAAACTAAACCACAACCAAGCTTACTCCTTCAGCTGTTTGGGGAAGCACTGATACATGTCATCTTATTGTGAATCAGGTGTAGACATTGAAAACACATTTTCCGTGGCCTGCATCCATTCACATCACGCCATCTGACCTGAAAAGCCAATGAGAGCTGTGCTTAGTTACCATATTCCATGTGAGGAAATGAGGAAGCCTGTCATCCCCAAACTATTGGCTGTATGCACAGACGCATCAGCCCAGTAGGGAATATAGGAATGATTGAATACTGTCAAAGACAGGGCTGAGCTGCCCAACCTGAAGTCATAGCAGTGTGTGATGCAGAACAAATAGAAGGGACAGAGTTGACTATAAAAGAACAAGCCATGGCCTAGCAGCAGCACCTCTTTTTCTACAAATCTTCTAAATAAGGACAATCCTTACATGATATAACTGTAGAAAATATTTCTCTGAAAACTAGGAAGTCAAGTCTTTATCATTACCTTTGTCTAAGGAAATCCTTTATCCTCCTAAAGAAAAATACGCAATTACTTTTTCAAAGTAAAATCAAATCCCATTTTGTCCCACTCTCCACTAAACTCCACGCTTTTACTTCTTAATTTCAAAATGTCTTCAAGAGCTTTGCGTGCTGCTGAAGTCAGATTTAGTGAGACTATGATTCATTCTCTTTTCTCCTCTTGAACATAAGTTGTACTTAACAATACCTGTTCTCCAATTCTGATAGTGCCAGGCCATGACCTGATAGCTGTGCTGCAAATGCATCCAACCGGGCCTGTGATTACTTTCAGGAATATGGAAAAGACTTTGATTAAAGTGCTTCTAGGTTTTTTTCAAAATGGAAATAAAAGCAATTTCATTTTCTGTAACTTCTCTCCTTACATGCAATTTTCCCTTCATGATCAATATAGTTATTAAAACACAACAGGGGAATAAGCATTTACTTTCTCAGCTACTTCTGACCATTTGAGATGCCCCAGGTTCTCTATAACATTTAAACACAACTGTCAGAGGTGACTTCGATTTTGGGGGGAACAACAGGCTTCCACAGTGGAAGCCAGAAACACAGCAGGATTCTCTACTCAGCACAAAAGGATTCTAAATATTTATTTTTAGGCAAAGAAATCAAATCCTAGCTGCCTAGTAGTTAAGTGCTTTTATGAAGGTACTTATCTATCAGCATGGAAGCGAGATGTTCACCTCTAGGGCACAATTCATCACAGACTAAGGTACAATATCCAAGAGAAGCAGGATGAACTGTCTTCCAGAGGAATGTTGTGCTGGCTTTGGCTGGAATAGAGTTAATTTCCTTCATAGTAGCTAGTATGGGGCTATGTTTTGGATTTGTGCTGAAAACAGTGTTGATAAGATGTTTTAGTTAGTGCTGAGCAGTGCTTAGGTAGGGTCAAGACCTTTTCTACTCCTCACACCACCCCTCCAGCGAGTAGGCTGGGGGTGCACAAGAAGTCGGGAAGGGACACGGCTGGGACAGCTGACCCTAACTGACCAAAGACATATTCCATACCATATGTTGTCACGCTTAGCATATAAATCTGGGGAAGAAGAAGAAAGAGGGGAACTTTCGGAGTGATGGCATCTGTCTTCCCAACTAACCATTATGTGTGGTGGAGCCCTGCTTTCCTGGAGATGGCTGAACACCTGCCTGACGATGGGAAGCAGCGAATTAATTCCTTGCTTTGCTTTGCTTGTGTTTGCGGCTTTTGCTTTACCTATTAAACTGTCTTTATCTCAGCATGTGAGTTTTCTCACTTTTACCCTTCCAATTCTCTTCTCCATCCCACCTGGGGGTAGGGAGTGAGCAACTGAGTGGGGCTTAGTTGCCGGCTGGGGTTAAACCAGGAAAGCTTAGCAAAGACGCTTAGCTGACTAAATTTTAAGTACCAAGCTAGATGAGATGACGCTATATTGACTATAGTTCCCTACACTGTCCCTATGACCTGACAAACCAATTCTTATGAGAACCAAGTAAAACATCAAGGCACAGAAATCAGAATATAAATCCCCATACAGGAATTCAACTATTAATTTCAGTCTGGCCTTGAAAACCAATGTGGCATCTTTACTGACACTAATTTTCAAAACTTGATGAAATACCTCAGGAATGGTAGCACTGTTTGGATGGTGTCCCTGTGCCAGAAAGGAGTAACTAAGAAAGGGAACAGAAAAACACTGCTGCCTGTGTGTGAAGATTTTCAGAGGAGGTTTCCAGCATGAACACTGACCAAGCTCGACCATTTTGCTGCTTGATGAGATCTGACAAGCTCACAGCCCAGCGTAATACTGCTTCAGGCTATACAGCTGGGACTCCAATCGGCATACTTATTTTCTGCTCCTGGTTTTCATCGGATCCAGGCTAGGTATACATTTCCAGTGTTAATATTCCTAACTTCCTGGTATTCCTAGCCCATTAAGAGGCAAGTTTTATACCATTTCTCAAAGCTTTGACCTTTGGGCAATGCAATTGATTATGTGCGCTGCCACTGGGCACAAGGATGACTCTAAGTGTGGTTTTCCACTCAGTAACCAAGGATTTCCATTCCCTCCTCTGTTAAATGAGGCCATTAAGAGAACTGTAACTCACTAGTTTATGCTGCTGTCAGTAAGGGAAAATTGCTTTTTAATCTCTGACCCCCTCAAAATGAAATTGTACCCTGGAAAGAGATTTTGTTAGACAAATGAAATAGAAAAAACAGAAGACAGTATGTGATTTCTTTCTGCCGTCTCCAAATTGTCACAAATCAGACTTGTTCAGCTTTCACATGCAAAATCCTTGCCTTTGAAATGCTGAATCCAGACCGTTGTGCATAATGTAATGGATATTCCTAAAGCTTGACTTGATGCAATCCCGGTGCTGGATAACACTAAGGTGGATGATCAGTACACACCACAGCTACCCACTCATCTTCTCACCAGCCAAAGCAGCTTCATCAGCCATGCCTCACCACTAAATTTGCCCCCAACATTTCTGTCATATCCTTCCCTTCTCCTCCACTCTTGCCCTTCCTATTTCCTCCTTGAGAAAGGAGTAATTTGTGCTTAAATAAAAATGCGAGATCAAAATAGACAATTTTTTTATTTTTTTTTCCTTCCAAAAATCCTACTGTCCATGGTTTACAATAAAAGAAAGAAAGATTAAACAACCACCTGGCTGAGTCAGCTCTCTTTTTGATGGTACAAATGAAGAGTAGTTCAGCTGTAATTACAAATAGCCTGAAAGATTTTACCTTCACATGCAACAGCACCCAATTGCATGACATCAAAAAGCTCTAAACAAACCTTTTCCCAATAAATATTTGATCACAGAGATCCATTATTTACAGAAAAAAAAAAAAAAGAAAAAAAGGAAAAAAAAGATAGGTTTAAATAAATGTTATGGCTCAGACCTCAGTGAGGTTAAGTTGCTGCATTCATGCAGCTCATTTATCACTTGGACTGCTGCTGCCGTGAACACCATTTCCTACGATAAGCAGCTGTTTTGTAAATGGGTTGCATTAAAATACAGTAAAAAACCACACACAAACAAAAGTTGCTTCAAAATAAAACACTCTTAAATCTGAAAACTCAGCCTGTCTTTCCACTTTTCTTTTTGCTGATGGAGCAAGGAAAAAGAGAAGCTCGAGTTTTATCCCAACCACCTGTGGCTGCTGCCGCTTTGTCGAGGGAAGGTAACGGGTGAAATGATTTAATTGTTCAAAGCACTGCCCCAGCCAGCCTTGCTCGCTGGCTACAGCACATTGCCAAGAGAAAAGGAGCCTTAAAGTACAGGCAGGTATGCGGCAAGGAGTTGCTTCAAGGCTCCATAGTGGTACAGACCACGTAGGGGCACATTTGATAGGCGATACAGGCAAACATCCCTACGTGGTAGGTTTTGAGCAATCTGGGGCAAGCAAATTAGTGAGATCGTTATAAGGGAAGGGACTCTTTGAAGCAGTAGTGTTGCTGACAGCCCTGCATCAACAGGGAAGGACTGGCAGATTGGAATTGAGAGTGAAAATGAAAAGATACGGCTTAATGGGAGAGAGAAGGGGTGGGAGGGAAACAAGTGCTATGGAGGAGAAATTGCTTTGAAGTTGAAGAAATCAGTTCTGAGTGGGAAGACCAGGCAGAAGTTTCTGAACTGAGCTGGTGTGAGTGTGTTGCAGCGGCCTGAGAAACAGAAAGTAGAAAGGGACTGCAAATTGGTTGTTTTTTTAGAGATTGAGGCAATTTAGGGAGGACTTCTTTTACTAACTGAAGATTGCGGCACAGAATCATGAGAACTCTGGTTGGTGGCAAAGTTTCCTTCTGCTGCTGAAGAGGGGGATAAAGGCTCATTCATGTAATTACACAGTCCCTTCAGTAATGGCTTTTGCTCGGAGTCCTTACAGAGCTCTGAGTTCCTCTTGCAGCTTTAATTCAGCTCCCATCACTTTCACAGGCAGAAACCGCCAGAAGAAAGAGTAGCTTCATAATCCCCCGAATAAAACCTCCAAGTGCTCATTACCCAGAGAAGAAGCAAACTCAGCCACGCTCACGCTGGTGACAGACACAGCTAAGCAACAGCTACATGAGGTTGATTGTATACACTGCACCGTACAGTTAGCAGTAGATTGTGAGTACATCTTGGTCCAAAATCTTACAAGCATCTAGTTTCTTCTTGTCTTAAGACATTAAGTAGTTTTGAGGCTGCATTTGCATCAAGATATTCCAGCCACGCTAGTCTACTGCAGCTTTGTAATCCCATCGTATTGTGGTGCCAACCAACTGTACATCATATTTGTAAAGCCATTCGCTTTAAGACGATTTAACGGCAGCGTAAGTCAAGCTCTTAGGGCATACCCATAGGGAAGAGGAGAAGACAATCTTCATTATCACAGTATTTATAAGTAGCAAGTGCTTCAAGAGGTTAGCAGTCCAGGAAATTTCAAAGACTCTGAAAAAGTGATTTTGGAAACTCAAATTTTCTTTCTTTTTTAAAATACCCATGAGTTATTTGTGCAAAAGTTGAAGCCAGCCCTTTACTGGTGGTCCCCAGGCAATAAGATCTCCCTGCAAATGTCACAGATTTATGAGGCTTTTTTCCCTTAAAGCTCCAGCCTTCAAAGTGCCCCTCTGTGTATCCCTGAAAGCCAGACCCAGGAATTGCTTCTTTACAGGAAAAAAACTCGTTGTTCTTAGACTACACAAGTGGGTCACTGAACTGTTGCTTGCCTTTGCGATGCCAGTGAATCCAAATTAGCTTGACTTCCAGAGAGGATATAGGGAAGGAAAGCGACCCGCATTAATCAGAGCAACACAAGCAGCTTTTCCAAAACAAATTAGCTTCAGCAGTCAGCACACAGAGTCCTTCAGTCAGTGCGGCCAAGCTGAACTTAGGCCAAACTTCGCATCAAAAAGAGTTACTGGTTTAATATGTATCTGTGGAGTCTGCGTTTGTTTCTTTTTCTTCCCCTCAATCCATCTGCAGGAAGCTATGAACAAACTGAGCAAAGTAAAACTGCTCATCTCGTTGCAGTCAGCCCTTCTGTGTGATGTTAATCCCACCTAAGCTTGTCTCAAAGGCAGATACTGAAACCACCGGGTGTCTCGATCCCCCCTTTTTGCCAATAAAGGGACAGGTTTTATGCAAGGGATTCATTTTCCCTTGAAATGTTTTCATGAAATTGCTATCATCTGGACTTAATAGACAAGGCATCTCCAGAGAGGCAGTCATCTGATCTATCTTAGACTTGGAATGGAATGGTTAGAGTTGGAAGGGACCTTAAAGGTCATCCAGTTCCAACCCCCCTGCCATGGGCAGGGACACCTCCCACTAGACCTGGTTGCTCAAAACCCCATCCAACCTGGCCATGAACACCTTGTGTAGTGAAAAGTAGGACAACAAAGTAAAATTGTCAAGTTTTGTGACAAAGATGGGTTTCGTATGGCAATAGGTCTCTGTTCCTCTGCTCCTGGTATCAATATCCAACATTAATGTTTTCATCTGCATTTTGACCAGTGGCCAGTTACACCTACCTCATTTTGCAGCCTGCATGTACCTGTCCAGTCGAAAGGGTGAGGATGTGTCCGCCCATGGGGTAGGAGATGGCAGGGAACAGAGAGGAGAAAAGCAGAAACATTTGCACAGCTGTCTACTGCTCCCTTCCCTGGGCCGAGAGCAGGGGCTGGCTGTGGGCTGCACTGAGCCACCCAGCAGCACTGCCCAGCCTGAAAGTTGGCCACCACTACCTTACTTACCATATATTTCCTTTATATGTTCTCTATTACTGTTTTACATGTTGTTGTTTTGTTTTCTGCCGTTTTTGGAGGTGTTTTGGTTTTTGTTTTTTTTTTTTTTTTTTTTTTTTTGTGGCTGGGTCAAGAGTTTAGATGGGGGCCATGAGAATTCACACAAAGTAATAAACCACTACTGCTAGCACACACATCTGAAGATGAAGGAGCACCTTTCAAAATTTAAAATGCAGACAAAGGGGCTCAGCAGGAAGATATATACATTTGTTCAAACATTTCTATCATTGCAGGCAAACTAAATGCCTTATTTTGTACTAGTTAAAGAAAAGCTGTTTACTGGCGCTTTGTTATGTTAATGTAGAGGTTAGGACTGGTGGTCCAAGTTGTATTGTTGAAGTGAGTGCACTGCATTATATGCAAACATTATGCTAAATAAACAGCCACTTAATCTTTGTTCCTGACAGAAATCCATTCATTACAGCCTACCGTAAGTCTTAAACTGGAATGTTTCAGTGATGTTGACATTTCTGATTTCTCAATTTATGTATGTATACATTTGTTGATATAAGAATACTACATGCACACACATATTCATATACATATATACATATAAACAGAGATAAGTAAAAAATGTAAGCCAGCCTGCATTTACAAGACAACCACACTGTACTAGAGGTCATAGGTAAGAGCCAAATACATTAATGAATTGGCGGTTTAACAAAAGAATGAAAATTGCTCAGTAAAATTCAAAAAACAGTCTGCTTTTAATCTCTGAGCAGCACAGAAGAGCACAGAGATAATTTAAAGCGCGTAAAACTATGGCAGCTCCCTTGAAAGCAGCTCACCCACAAAGCTGCCTGGCTGATCAATTTGATTTGATTTGATCCCAAATCCATCCTAGATATTTCTAAAGCAGCCCCAGATCACACACACAACCTGGAAGTGTGACCTATATCCCACTGCATTCTCCATACCTATGCAACCCACACCAACACCACTTCCTACAAAAGCCCTTGAGGGCTGTGTGCCCAGGATCCTTCTTGTCACATGATGGGGACAATGTCCCTTTGGATGTCAGATGAGCAGGTATCACGGCACATAACAGAGAAGGCATCATATGTCATTTGACAAACCCCAGGCAGCAGGCCAACGATTGAAGTCACAAAAACTTCACTCCATTTTCTGTCCATATCTCAGGGAACCTCATGAAAGAGGTGACAGAGGGCAAGCTGGGGTTGCACGCGTATGTCTAGTGATCCTCATCCAGTAGTGTACAGGAGACCTACCTGTCCTCTACAGGAGATCTGCACTGCACTTTTCCTTTGGCAGCAGAATTTTTCTAAGTAATATTTGTCTATACTGGCTTGTTTCAAGGGCAAGGGAGACTCTGAAGTGTTTTCCCATAAAAAACAGTTAGTACACATTTATGCCCGTAGTGGTGGTTGACTCGCTAAAACTGGCTATATCTTCATCTTGATCAACATATTTGAGGAATAAAGGACCTCCTAACTGAGCAGGCTATTTCAACAGCTCCTGCTGGCTGAAGAAAGCAGATCCTTTCCACTGTGCTGCGTTCATTTTCTGCCTGACTACTCTTTGACCTTCTTAGCCAAAATTGTCATTAACTCATTTGCAGCTTTGCGATTGGCTCTACTGTCAAGTATTAAATTTATTCTTGTCTCCTTTTAGACTTCATGCAGTAAAAACGCAACAGGCTATTTTCAAGGCAAATGCAGGATTTAATGCAGGGTGACACGTATTATCTTGAATATATATGCCTTTAAAATCAAAATGTAGTAAAGACCACACAGTTTCTGCAATATCAAAGTTCCACAAAAGTTGTTCTTATTACGCACAATTGGTAAAGTATGTTTCACCAGAAAATGAGCTGTAGATAATTTTTAAAACACATTATTCCTTTTCAGTGGAGTAAAATGCCTGTAGCTCTGACTCCTTCAGTCTGGAGGTTTGCCCCAGACCTTCAGAATTCATTATGTCCAGGTACCAACAAGAGGGCACTATGTACTTCCATGGACCTCAGCTACATTTTTGTCATAACAAGACTCCAGCTACATGAAACTCACTTTGGACTTCAACAAACCCATTTATGATTGAGGAACAAAGGAAACTAACAGCTTTTTTTCTGTCAATCCAATGCAAACACCAACAAATTTTTCTTTGTTTGTTTTCCCTCCCCGCTCTCCTTCATCCCTAGAAAGTACTAACTATAACCATCGAGCAGTTCTTTCTGGTCAAGCTACTTTGAAAAAGATTAATATTTGTGTGTGTGTGTTTTATTCTTGCTCCAATGAATAAAAAAAAAAAAACAAACAACAAAAAAAAACCTCTACCCTCAAATTGCCTTTAAAAAGTGCTGAACACCACTCCCATAACCATTATTCACCAACCACATCATGCCTTTTGACAACTCAGTTGTTTTTGAAAAGCACTGCTGCCTGATTATAGGGAAACCCTCCAGCAAGAAGTATATATATACTTAAATGATGTGCTTTTTATGACGTCTTTCCAAGAACATCAGTAGCTAATTGTTGAGTTTCCTACTGGTAAATGTGTCTTTAATATGCAGATCTCTTAATGAATACTCTGATGCAAATTGTCGACGCTACAGTAATTTAATCATATATATAAGAAAAAAGTTTAGGTCTTACTTAGAGCATGCTTTATCATCTTTCCAGGTAGCACAAATCCAATGTAGGCCATGTGCCATGTGGTTCACAGCTGCCAAGTGCTCTCTTTATTTTAAATACTATTACTGAATGTATCCGTAGGGGTTTTTTAGTCCCACTTACTTGGTGCTGACTGGCTTTTGCCAACTGCTCATTGGCTGACTCTACATTAGAAGACGCAGTCTCAATGTTGGCTTCAATACTATCTGCAAATTAAGAGAACAGAAGATAATTACAGGTTACAAACCTAAAACAAAGACTTTATACCAACAGCAATTCAGCAATTCACTCGTGGGCATAAAGAGATGAGCAGCCTCTTGTTTGCAAGCTGTAATACCACAGGGAAATAGGAACGACACCCATTTTGATGAACACTTAACCCATCAGTCAGTGACTGAGGTTTCTCCATGTGTTCCTAGGCAGGAGGCAGGTTAGCAGCTCATCCTGCTCCCACTGAAACCGATGGGAAGACTGATAGGGAATTCAAAGGAAATCAACTCAAGGCTGGTAAATTTACCAGATTAGAGTCAAATTACAGAAGGGACGTGGAAGATAGTATCTGAAAATTATCTCAATATTGGAGCTCAGGAATAAGATTAATTTCAGTACATGTGTATTATTGACCATCCTCAGGTGTCTGTGCTTGAGTAAGTCACCTTGGACACCATGACAGTCAGCAGAGAGCAAGTCCATACTGTGGAATTCATCCCACTCTACAGCAGCTGCCTGCCATTGATCAGACAAATCACAACCTAAACTTCTGGATCATGTTTTGAAGCTGCCAGAGGCGGGGTTCTGTACAGATAGCAACAGATTGAGACACATTGCCGATACCTAAAATCAAGGGAGAAGAACCTCACCCTAGATTGCTAGGTCTGACATTGGGGCAAGCTGGAGGAACCACGAGGAATCAAAATGAGACTAGAAAAGAAAGATTATCAACTACAGGTTGCAGCTGGCAGCTCCCCACTTCCACCAAGGACAAGTATTAACTCCAGAGCTGGGTTTAGAAAGCCAGACACCTATGCCATAAAATCTGCAAATAAGGGTTTGTGTTTCCATCAGAAATCTTAGAAATCTTGACCAGCTTGTCCCCCAACAGTCATGCAGCCAATAATTTCTGACCACAATGGAAAAATATGTCCATTTGGCCTGCTTCTCTGTGTTTTAGAGGAGATGTTACAATATGGAGTATATGAAAATGGTCAAGAGGAATTCAATCACAGGCAGAAATTCAAGAATAAAGTTCCAGGGATTTCCCTAATCCTTAATAAAATTAATGGAAATTCTTCAACAGATGGCATTAGGAGGTGGATTAAGACATGCCACAGAAGATTTAAGTAATTTCTTCTTTTATTTTTGAAGGAAAGACCATTAATCAGACTGGCCACTTTTGTAATGGATAAAGAAATGAAGGTTTGCAGACTAACTGTGGAAAGTGTATTCAGGATTTCCCATTTTTAAGTGAAACAGTGTTGCAAGTCTGTTAATGTAATTCTGCATTTCTGATAACTCAACTTGAAAAAAAACAAACCAACCAAACAAACAAAAAACCACAAAACCAAAATGAAACAAAAGAGCAAAGAGACCGCAAACCAACACAACCATGGAATAAACAAACTTCATCTTAACACTTGGAAACCTCTTAAAAGTCTTGTATTACACCTGGGAGAGATGGTTTTCCATTCCTTTTATTCTAGATTATTCATGCTGTAGTGCACAAGAAAAAAACTACACAGCCGGCACTTTTATAGATTGATACACCATAATTTTATTGGCCATATCCAATGATTCTCAAACCATTGTTATTAAGACTTTAACACTGTGGACCTTGGTTGGCATCACTGACCTCTGCCCAAATGCTTTCCTTGCATTCAGGACTCAGCAGGAAGAGATCAAAAGGTTTCTAAGGAATTCAACGTCTGTCTGTGAAGAAATAACAAATTTTCTTCTGCAGAGCCTTAGAAGAGCTGCATCCACACACATGCACACATCAGTGTGACAGCCCTGAAGAGTTTACTTCCAGTCTTGCATTGATCTGAAGGCATTTCTTGGAAAGTGTCAGATTTTTCTTTGCAATATCAGTAGAAAAAAAAAAAAAAAATGGTGCTGAATTACCAAAAGTGAGGAACAGGAACATGAATGGTGCAACAGCACACCACAGTGAGTGGCACGAGACCCTGGGATCTGCCCAGGGTCTACCTCACATAGATGTGCCTGAGAAGCAAGAGGTTTCTTGTGAGTGAAATATGGTATACAGATTTCAGTCTGTCACCTGATAATAATGAGATCTGAGGTGAGTTTACAAGAAAAAACCTACTACCACATCTCCACAAGGGCTATCACGGTCAATTGGTATCACACTTCTTTTTAAAAAGAATAGAATTCCCAACTCCAGGGCTGGCCCTGATGTCTTTCCAGCCAGACATTGAGGCTGACCCACAAATCAGTAATTGGTCATTCTACGTATTTTATAGCAGTAACAGTAGAGTGACATTTGATGTTTTCAGGTTAGAATTGAGAAATGGCTGAAAAGTGGTAGATCTATGGGCTAGACGGGCCCCATAGGACAGGGGAGTGCTTTCTTTCTCTGTTTGCATGTTAAGACAGTGCAGCATAATTAGCAGCTACAAGTCATGATCTGATTTCCAGCACTGTGTGTATGAGTCGCTCTGCATATGGAAACAACAGGGCACAAGGCAGAGGAACCAAATGGGTTAATATGTCATTAACACAGACAGGATGCATCAGCCAGAATAACTTGGCACTCACCCAAGTGACAAATTCTTGGTTGCCTAGTTGTTGATAAGTATTTACTTCTCTGGTTAAGCATAACTACGTGATGCATAGTTAACCAGATGTTTATACATTCTGTGGAAGTCCATAAGAAGTAGGCACTGGGACAACACCAGTTTGCATGAACTGAAATTCAGGCCCTGATCACTCAAAGCTCCAACATGCCATAGCTCTCCTACAGACAAGCTGTGACACATGTTAGGATGGGGAGACAAGAAGAAAAAAGCTGGGTAAAAAATCGAGCCAAACCTAAGAATATACCCTGCTGGGACACCTGTTAATTTTAGAAGCACAAAGCCTGACCAAGTTTTTGGGTTACAAACTACAAATTTATGTAGGAAAGCATCTGCCATGTATTAAGCTACTTTGTGATGGGATTTGGAAGGGATGAGGGGATTTGGGAAATTTGGAAGGGGTAAAGGGAGTGTGCTGAATACCTTGACAATCGCGTAACCAAAGTAACAGAACTTGCTCACGTGTCTGATGTTTCTCAAGATCTTGGTGCAGACACCCTTCACTACTCAATGCCTCTTTAAAGGCTGATAGTCCCCAGAGGATTAACCATTTAGGCGTAGAATCATAGAATCATAAAATCGTCTAGGATGGAAAGGACCTTTCAGATTATCAAGTCCGACCATTGACCTAACACTGACAAAGACACCACTAAACTATGTCCCTCAGCACCACATCTACATGTCTTTTAAATACCTCCAGGGATTGTGATTCCACCACTTCCCTGGGCAACCTGTTTCAGTGCTTGATAACCCTTTCAGTGTAAAAAAATTTCCTAATATCCAGTCTAAACCTCCCCTGGCACAACTTGAGGCCATTTCCTCTTGTCCTATCACTAGTTACTTGAGACAAGAGACCAACACCCACCTCTCTCCAACCTCCTTTCAGGTAGCTGTAGAGAGCGATAAGGTCTCCCCTCAGCGTCCTTTTCTCCAGGCTGAACAACCCCAGCTCCCTCAGCCGCTCCTTATGAGACTTGTGCTCCAGACCCCTCACCAACTTTGTTGCCCTTCTCTGGACTCACTCCAGCACCTCAATGTCTTTGTTGTAGTGAGGGGCCCAAAACTGAACACAGTATTCGAGGTGCAGGGACTATCACTGTCCCAGTCCTGCTCGCCACACTGTTCCTGATACAGGCCAGGACGCTGTAGGCCTTCTTGGCCACCTGGGCACACTGCCGGCTTATACTCAGCTGGCAGTCAACAAACACCCCAGGTCCTTTTCTGCCAGGCAGCTCTCCAGCCACTCCGACCCAACCCTGTAGCGCTGCATGGGGTTGTTGTGACCCAAGCGCAGGACCCGGCACTTGGCCTTGTTGAACCTCATACCATTGGCCTCAGACCATTGATCCAGCCAGTCCACATCCCTTTGTAGAGCCTTCCTACCCTCAAGCAGATCAATGCTCCTGCCCATATTGGTATCTGCAAACTTATTGAGGGTGCACTCGATCCCCTTGTCCAGATCATTGATAAAGGTACTAAACAGAACCGACCTCAATACCGAGCCCTGGGGAACACCACTCGTGACTTGCCACCAACTGGATTTAACTCCTTTCACCATTGCTCTTTGGTCCTGGCCATCAGCCAACTTTTTACCCAGTGAAGTGTAGGCCCCTCCAAGCCATAGAAGAGCTACAGAGGAGAAATTTATGAAAGATATCCCACTAAAACAAGAGTAATCTGTCTGTGCTTCTCTTGGGGCAGGGGGAAATTACAGCAGGAGCTTAATTTAGCTTTCTTAAATGGCCCTTCAGAGGAACCTAGTGCTTTCTGCTGCCTGCAGGGGGTCCTAAGGAGATTTGCCTACCTTAGATAAAATTAAATACTGCGAATGCCCCCTTAGCACTGCATGGAATGGGATAATCATATGTTATGCACTGTGTTTTTCAAACATCAACTACATTTTTCCCATCACAGGTTTTCACAAGTAGGGTGGATGCGTGCTACTATATGAGTTGCTGTGATGTTACAGGAGGAGGCTGGACCCTGGTGTTACTGTTTCAGCTCACTTGTTCTCCTAACAGGGGAATACCAGCCTTGGAATAAGCAAACCTCCCATTTAAAAAAAAAAAAAAAAAAAAAAAAAAAAAATTGAAGCAACTTGTAATCTTGAAGCACAGGGGAAAATCTAAAACACACAAAAAACCACCAAAACAGCTCTAAAACTCTATAAAAATGAGAAACAAATACGTAGCGCAATTCAACTAGATATTTCTACTGATTAACACAGGAAAGCAAGTGAAGGAAAGAGAATTTGGGTCAAATCAGAAGGAAGTAAGTAATAAGTTAATGATGGTAATAAGTCAATGATGAATCTGTCACTCCCAGCTATTTCAGTGCATCTTTGCTGAATGCTAGTGGTGGTTCACAGCCTCACTTTGCTCACTTTCAGGCTCCATACCAAGGTACCTTGCTTGGGGATGGAAAGACAAGTATTTTGAGAGGAGCAGTAGGATCCTCCATAGCCTGAAAAAAACCTGCTGGAGGCGTCTGCCTTTTGCTTTCTCCTTTGGCTTTGGTGTGAATGGACAGTGACTCTGTCCCACATAAGTGAGACAAGCCACTCCTGGGGCTGGGATTTTCTGAAGAGCCTGAATCCCACCACAATTTTCTGTCCTCAGTCTGTAATGACAAATTTATGGTACAATCTGAAAACAAACAAAAACCTTGAGGCTGTGTTATGGCCATTTTATTAAGCTGAGGGACAGGGCTGCACCAAAGCAGATGGTTGTTGCAAACAAATGCACCAAGGAATTAAGAAAAGATTTATAATTTTCCAGCTAAAGCACATCCTTTCAATATGAGTAGTGAAGGTGGCAGAGCTAACCAGCTTTTAGATGTCATTTGATATGATTTTATGACACACTTGTCACGCAGAGACAGAAGTCATGATGACCCCAAGAGGTGTCTTTCAACCCTATCTATTTACCTCAGGAGATCAAGCCCCGCTAATGACCAACAGGAGTCTTATATGTGAAATTACTGCAGTGACAGTGGTTGGAGTGGGGTTTTTGTCCTAACGCATCAAGGAACTAACTGTATGACCTGAGTCTTTATAGCAGCAACAATGGACCATTTTCACAAGGCAGCATTTTCAGTAAAACTGCTTGAAAGACAGGGAAGTGCCTTGTGAATGAGAATTTTGAAATGCTCCCATTTGGCAGTAACCAAAATGGGCCCCTTTAGGTTTCACAGTACACTTTTATTTTTAGCACTTTAATAAGCTTAACCTTCTTTTATCACTCTAACTTCTGGCTAAAAATAATCAATGCAACATATTGAGAAGCCAAAAAAAAAAAAAAAAGGAGTATTTTGGTCATGTATAAAGGTTTATTTCCTAATTAAAAGCCAAATTTTGCAAATTTTGGGTGAAATTGCTTCCAGCATAAAAAAGAATTTGGCCGTTCTAATTGCCATGTACTTATATAGTTTTAAGTGAGTCTCATTCCACAAACAAAAGACCCTCAGGGTCTCTATAGGCACAACTATGGATGTTAAGGGGATAGAACACTATGGCACTTCTTCTGGAATGAAGATTAAAATGGCTTAGTATTGGTCATTTGCAAACTTCAATGTAAATATTGAGTTATAAATTCCACACACGAGAGGATTTATAAAATAATCTTTCCCATATGCTAAACTAAGGCTAAATGGGTCACATTGGCTTAGATTGGTGTAAAGAAATACAAATTTGCAGCTCCATGAGTCATCGGGAGCCATGGCTATTGCTTCTAACAAAAGGCAGGCAGCACCTAGCTTTCTATTTGCTTTTAGCAGAGCTCTAATTCTTTCACACAGTAACACACCATGACCCTCAGTGTTAAGGACTGAGGCGCTGAACAACCACTCACCCTAATTTTCCAGGCAGGCCTGGAAAGGGTATTTAAACTATCCTAAAATGTCATAAACAGACCTTCCTGCTGGTTTTATTCGGCCAACAGCCCAGAGCCCCAGGTTATACGAATAAAAGTGTCTACAAGGTGATGCCAAACACCAGGATAATTTTACAGCACTTCAGCTCCTGAGTGATTTACACCATCCTTGAAATGCATCTTGGAAATGTCAAGTATCTGCTACATATGTATGCGCTGAAAAGTGGTATCACCCTGCCAGAGGTTTACCATGCCTGCCAGGATACATCTTCCAGGTATTTAAAATTCAAACGCTGTCTTATGTACATCTATTGGAAAATAGGGCATCCTACCAGAGAATAAGGTACCTCATATCATCTGCTCTGCACTAAATGGCAGAGTGCAGAAATATTAGCACTTTAGCAGATGTAAAGCAATTTCCCATTCTTTCTTACAGAGAAAAGTGTTCTCAAATTACTGATATTTACTACAGGAGAAGAGTTAGCATATGAAGAGTTCCCTGAGAGTCCATGGTATGGCCTCTGTCCTCATTGCCTGGTGTGCACTTTCAGCTATCTATTGGAGGGGTCCACAATTCCCATACGATGCTCTCATACGGCTCTGGGTAATCCGAGGCTCTAGTTTTAATCCCACAAAATTTGCACATGGGAGAATATGATATCAGAACAATAGACCTGATTTTTT
Source organism: Alca torda (assembly GCA_008658365.1). NCBI lineage: Eukaryota > Metazoa > Chordata > Aves > Charadriiformes > Alcidae > Alca > Alca torda. Next base: position 161,708,866 of record CM018077.1, read on the forward strand.
TTTTTCATTTCCTTCTTTTTCTGATGAAAAAAAGGTATTTCAACAAGACATTTTGTGTGCAGAAATTTATGGGTATGTCAGATTTTATTTAATTTCCAAAATAATCTCTGAAAGTAATTTGAAGAGCAAAACAGCACTCAACCTAGCTTTGATTGGGAAATTCCAGCTACTCGGTTGTAGCACTCTATTTCTTTTTCCTTATGATGTAAACTCAACACTTTTTTTTTTTTTAATTCTGTAAGACATCGAAGTTAAAGAAAATATTATTTCAAACTGCAATAAGATATGTTTCTTTAAAATGACAAAAAAAGAAAGAAGGCATCAAAATAATTATATTTGGTCTTCCAAATCCAGAGTTGACATAGTTTGGATAAATACCTTAATTTCACTTGCATACAGTATTTTTCAGAAGTCCACTTTTGTCTACAATTAACCCAGTGTTCACCTCCCATCACACAGCTGATGGCATAAGCTATCGAGTCCTATAGCTCAGTCAAAGGATAAAAGAAGTGTCAATCTGAGTTTGTCACAGGAATAAATGAGGATGATGGGGGTGTTGATTCCTAGAAATAAATATACTTTATCTATGCTTGCTATCTTGGAAAGATCATATATTTTACCTAAGAAGTAAAGACACTGATATTTACAACCTGCTTGACCCTTTTTGCTTTACATGGCTCGTTTGATTTACTTAACATACTCAAGCCATGGCCTCCCAAACACAGCCTGTCCACGGCAGAGTATAACGCCTCCCAGGAGAAATAAAGCAACCGCCTGGGCAGCTTCTGCCTTTATGACAGTCACTGCTCAGTTGCAGCATCACTAGAAACTGAGGGCACAGCAGTTCCAACTTCCCAAAAACGACTTTAGATAAATTGGTGTGAGAAGAATCCTACTGGTGGCAATAAACCTCATAAAAGGAAGATCCTTGTTTCTTGTACAAAATTAGCTGGCTCATTAAGTTCAAGTATACCAGCCCAATCACAGTATGAGGGTCAAGCACAGAACAGCAGACAAATCTTTAGGTGCTAGTAAATTTGCAAGTGTAGAGTCACCCATTATTCTTTTTCTTATAAACCACCATGTGCTGTCTTACCAGCACTGTCAGTACTATAGCTAAATGGAAAAGTCCACATACAACAAGGAAAGACACAAAAACTCACACAAGGAGCAGAAACTGGAAAGAAGCACAAAAGCTCATTCATTTTTTTGTGCTGCCTATTACCTTGAGTAAAATGAGTTGGCCAGAAATCATGGTAACCCACACCTGACTCCAATAATTCAGTTGGAGCAGTGATCATCAACTGGTGCCTAACATGAAGCCGAGGACCTTACACTCTTCAGAGCTGTCCAAAGAGAAGGACTTGCGAAAAGTGATAGTGGAGGTCACCACCGCTGCAGTCCAGAGAAACAGGGAAAGCAAGGCCAGTGGTCTACAAAACACTATGACCTTAAAATTGTTGCCTACAAGGCAATTAAGAATAGTAATACTATGCAATTTCAGCAGCTGGAGTGGTTTACAATAAAGCTTCATTAGACTCAGAGCAACAAACTGATGACAGGGTGTATAGCTAGGATAAACAAAGAAATTGGAGGCTTCTTTGGAAGTGAATGGGAAGAGGAACGGATTATCACTGACTCAAAAATACCCCAGTGTACCCTTTCTGCATGGGCTGTGCTCTGTACTGACATGTAACTCCCCGTCTCAACAAGTGGCTGAAAAGCAAGAGAGCCAAGAGAAGATTTCCCAATTCATCAGGAGCCAATAAGAGCATAAATGTACCCATTCACATAATAGCCTCCTCTGAGATCACTTAGGAAACTTAACCAAATGAGAGACTTTGCAGATCACATTCAACTGAAGGTAGATATTAAATCTGTTACATTTAGGTATTCAGGGACCACTCTCAAGATGTGTTCATTTTCTGTAGATGTCCCAACCGAGACACATAACTCAGGAGGGTTTAGTTAAGAATCTAGTTGAATGACTTCCCAGCTCGGTTTGCATTAGCGTATGTGACAACAGACTCTTGGTTGTGCCATTCAGGGAGTCAGACTGGAGGAGGACATGTGTGGAAGGGTGCTAATGGACTCTCTTGACCCTTGACAGTGTCTACTTGTTAAACTAGCCTTGAGGTCAGAAAGGGAACAGTGACAAAACAGGCAACAGAACTGAGCTAATTTCACAGCCAAAAAAAAACCCAAAAAAAAAAAAAAAAAAACAAAAACCAAACCTCAAAATATCTCCCCATATTCAGAAGCTTCTAAAATAAGAAATACATTTGCATTCATGCAAGTATAGTTTACTGTGAAGGAGGTTTATTATTATTATCATTAGGCAATAAGCAACAATGTGGTATGGCATTGAGCCCCAGAATTACTTGAGAGCAGAATATATTGACACCATCGGTTTCGGTTCCCCACAGCCTCTTCCTAGAGAAACCGATGTGTTTTGGTCCAGACAAATGGTCTGTGTGGTGGGTGGGGAACTGGCCATCAGGCTGCACCCAAAGCCCAGAGAACACCCAATTGTTCCTTTTCAAACTAGCAACCTGTCACAAGTGGGGTCCTCCAGGGATCAATACTGGGCCTGACGGTGTTTAACATCTTCATAAGTGATCTGGAAGATGGGATCAAGTGTACCCTGATGTAGTTTGTTGATGACACCAAACTGAATGGGGAAGTGGACACTTCAGAAGGGAGAGTCACCCTACAGGAAGACCTGGATAGGCTGGAAGAGTGGGCTAACAAGAACCTTATGAAGCTCAACAAGGACAAGTTCAAGGTCTTGTAGCTGGGAAAAGATAACCCAGGAGTGCAGCACAGGCTGGGGAGCAGCTCTGTGGAAAGGGACCTGGGGGTCCTGGCGGGCAAGAAACTCAATTCAAGTGAACAGTGTGCTGCTGCGGCAAAGATAGCCATCAGGATACTGGGTTGCATCAACAAAAGCATCACCAGCAGAGATAAAGAAGTCATTATCCCACTCTACTCAGTGCTCGTCAGGCCACACCTGGAATCCTGTGTTTGGTTTTGGTCCTTGCTATACAAAAAAACATGTGGACAGGTTGGAGAGAGTCCAGAGAAGGAGACCAAGTTGATCAAAGGACTGGAAAGCCTGCCATATGAAGAAAGGCTTAGAGAATTGGCTTTGTTCATCCTTGAGAAAAGAAGGCTTAGGGGACACCTTATCACCATGTCCCAGTATTTAAAGGGTTACTACAAAGAAGATGGAGGCTCCCTTTTTATAAGGAGTCACATGGAAAAGACAAGGGTAATGGGTGCAAGTTACTCCAGGGGAGATTCTGATTGGACACAAGAGGAAAATTTTTCACAATAAGAACAATCTCAAATGAGAACAATGACAATAATCTCCCCAGCAAAGTGGTAGATTCCCCAAAATCGGACACTTTTAAGATTCAGCTGGACAGGGTGCTGGGCCATCTTCTCTAGACTGTCCTTTTGCCAAGAAAGGCTGGACCAGACGATCCTTGCAGTCACTTCCAACCTGATATTCTATGATTCTTGATTCTATGATCAGGAATTTCTTCTGCAGACTGAAGGAAAGCACCAGCGGCCATGTGTATATTTATCTTGGCAGGTCTGTGGGCTCTAGCCTGACGGATACCATGTAGTGATGTTTGTAAAGTGAGGAAGCATCCACTTTAGATCACATTATGAAGTTTCTTCATTTTCAAATTTCTATTATTTTAAAATATAAAATGCTCAGACTTCAAGAGTGAAGTGAAAGGTTAGTAGCACCTGGACAAGTAATGGAAGAAAAAGAAGTCTTTTGCTTGATGCTGTAGGGTCCTCCTCCAGCAAGTGGGATTTGCTGTACAAACATAGATTTGTATGTATTTGGTCTGGACAATGAGGTAGAGGACTTGTAAATTAATTGCTGTGTCTCTGCTGGTGTAATCTTAAAATAGGTAGCCAGTATGTGATTCGGAATTTGTTCCCATTTTAGAGAGTTGGGGAGATTCCAGATACACTGGCAGAAGGTTGGTTCTAAAGCTGTCCAACAGAGGAAGAAACATGACACTTTTAAAAGTGTAAAAGGTTTTCAGAAAAATGTGGGTCTTTCCTTGTGGCTTTGAGGAATGCAATATAAATGGTGAAAGTTGAATTAAAGAAGTTTAGATAAGGGATGTAGATCTTGCATGTAATTTTGGCATAACTAGCAAAGTTACATACGCAGGCAGGATGGAAAAACAGCCCTTCTAAAAGAAAAACAGAACAGCATTTTCTTTTGCCATGGGCAAAATAAAAAAAAAAAAAAAAAAAAAAAAGCAGTAACTGTATTATTCAGGTCATCTTTAATCTTTGTTACAAGACAAACAGAAGCCTACAGAGGTGGGCAAATATGCACTTGCCTTCATCAAGTACTAATACAAATACTGGCAGCTGTGTTGTTGACACTTTCTTCAGAGGAACTGGGGGTTTGAGGGTTCTCTTCTCCCTAACACTAGTTATAAAATTGATTTCATGGAACTATGTCTATTTATCCCAGTATGGCCAGTGAAAGAACAAGCTTGCACGTGTGAAACAGCGATATTCAGTATGAAACACTGAGAATGTTTCAAGCTGTTGAGCCACTTGTAGTTCAGTTGAGTGGCCATTTATAAGCATGGAAGGGAGTGACTGTTTATCTACCAATCATCCCTAACATAAATTACTTCTCACAGTACTAAGTCCTTAATCCTTGCCTTGGATGCTCTGGTTGAAGAACCCTTCTGCTACTATGAGAACCAAGTTTAGCAGTAGAGATGGCCTTCTTCTAGCCATCTTGAGATCTTGACATTTTTACATCAGATCCCCAAAGTTATCATCAGTGTACTCCAGAACCTCCTGGATTATATATGCCCTTCTGTGTTGTCCCTCCAACAGATATTGGGGTGGTTGAAGTCCCCCATGAGGACTCGAGCCTGCAAATATGAGGCTGTTCCTATCTGTCTGTGGAGGGCCTCATCCACTTTGCCTATTCTCTTTTTAATCCTAACCCATAAACTCTTCATCAGCTCCTCATCCATCCCTAGGCAGAGCCCTGTGCACTCCAGCTGCTCTCTTACATAAAGGGCAACTCTGCCTCTTTGTCTTCCTATCCTGTCCTTCCTGAAGGGCCTGTATCCCTCCACTGCAACACTCTAATCATGGGAGCCAACCCACTACATCTCCATGTTCCTATCAAAAAGCTTAGCCCTGCAACTACAACACAGATCTCTTAACTGTTCATGTTTATTCCCCATACTGTCTGCATTAGTGTACAGGCACTTTAGAGATGCGCCCCAGCATGTTGAGTTCCTGGAGAGGGTTTGGGGTATTTGTCCACAATGGCGCCTTGTAGGCGCCTTGCTGCCTACATGCAAGTGCTAGAGGTGACCATGCCCAGGCTCCATTTTTGTGAACCCTTCCTGACGCACCACCACATGCCCTTTATTCAGCAGTGCTGTCTGTTGTTCCCACACAGGACTGCTGGTCGCCCTGACCTTCCCTCATCATTCCTAGTTTAAAGTCATCCTTATGAGGTCAACCGTCCTATTGGCAAAAATAGTTTTGCCCTGTTTGTGAGGTGGATCCCATCTCTCCCAAGCAGACGCTGGTCTGCAAACAGGGTCCAATTGTTACAGAACGCCAATTCATGCTTCCAACATGAATTCCATAGACAGTTACTGATTTCTCCTATTAGTGTCTTCCTCCTCACACCCTTTCCCCTCACCAGCACTCTATGTGATGAGACTGCACAGGGATGCTTTTGCCAAGAAAAAAACTTGAAAAAAACTCTTTTTGTTGATTCAAAGGTATTCTAGGCCACTGGCTTGTTTTGGCTTTGAGGGCTTGGACTCACTGATACTGTAATGCTTAGCTAAATATTCATATCAAAGAGTTGCCATGACTAGGAACAGAGGCATGGGCCTTATTTGCAGAAGTCAAAAAATAAGAGATATGCTGCCCTGAGTCTACATTTCCCCTCATCTGCTTCCTCCTTGCATGGCAGAAATTGCTCTCTACCTTAGAGAGTGTTAATGGATGTGTTCATTAAGGAACTCGCCCATAGGCTAGCAAAACTGTGTTTGGGTTTTTGTAAGAAATATGGGTTGCTCTGCCTGATCCATGCGTAGACCAGACCGGCTCTTCCCATTAATTCTTCATAGCTCAGGTGAACCAGAGAGCAGTTTGCTCTCCAGCCCTGTGAGAACTTTGCTGATCGGTGCACCTCACATTCCCTGGATATGTATTTTCCCCATGTTTTCTAAATAAGAGCTTTCATTTCATGCATGTAAGAGGAATGCATTAGGAAAAAAAAAAAAAAAAACACCAAAAAAAAAAAAAACAAAGCCAAAACAAGTGTCAAGAGAACTGGCTCCCATCATCATTTCTTTTGAATTTTCACCGTGGGGGTTTCAACTCCTATTGCTTCCTGATTCTTAATCTCACTTACTTCTGTGTAATATGAATGTCAAAGATAAACACTGGGACCTTTGAGCAATTGGTTGGGAAGACACCTTGACTCACTGCCAGGCTGAAAAGATACTCCTAAAGAAACTATTAAAAATCTGCTGCAGTGAAGCAGGAAGAAGCAAGACCGTGTCAGATATAAAAGCAACAAAAACCTTATGCTGGCTCAAAGACAAAACGTCCTACTTAGTCTAACTGTTTCTCACAGGCAAGTTAATACTGGGGTCACTCATATGCATGTGCAACATCTTAAAATAATAAATATTGCCTTAGGAGAAGGAGTTGCAAGGATCTTGAAGCTAGGTGATGTATGTTGTCATGTCCCTCAAGGCGTTAACATCTGATGCGCTTTTAGGAGATGAATCAGACTCCAAAATTATCCATGTACAAAAATGAGCTTCCAAACAAGCATAAATAATAATAATAATAATAAAAAAATAATAAAAAAAGAAGTAATAAACAGTTGGGTTTAGATATCACCTTGACTTTTTTCTGCACCCGTGAATCTGAGTGGTGTTCCTCAGTGGGATGCAGCTATCTTATTTCAGTGTGAAAGGACATATCTTATGCTAATGGAAACTTGCAAAGGTATGAGCTTGGCAAAGAAATCCAGAGTGATTAATAAACAGCGGAGAAGAGTTCCTTCCTTTATGATCTACATATGGCTGTCTTAGGACTTGATCCAACTCCCAGGAGCTCCAGTGAGAACTCCAGCTGAACACTGCAGGCTAGAAATATCTCTTGCTTCTCTGGAGTTTAGGTCCATCAACATGGCTTTAAGATGGTTAGCTCTCAAATTTGGAAACAGACAGTGCTTCTGAAGCACTGCCCGGTATTATTATACATACACAAAATGAGAGATACAGGGGAAAAAAGTCTGATTGTTCTTAGCTGCATCAGAAGACAGAAGTGACAAAGACAAGGGTCAGAGGAAATTTAAAAGGAACAGATCGACTGTGTCTTATCCCTCTATTCACAAAAAGTGGTGGATGTCAGTGATAGGCTGCTCTTAAAGATAATACTAGGGTTTTTCTCTTATCTCTTTTCCTATTTTTTTCTCCTGAACACTGGTAGTCAGAGAGCAAGAGGAGGTTAACTAACGGGTAGAAGCCTCAGACTATGCATATGAGCACATCATGATGTTAGGCTACTGTAAATTTCATCAGACAAACCCTGCAACGTGGAAAGAAAATTCCATTTAGGAGAAACAAGCTGCTTAATTTTCTCCACCACCATCAATAATCATAACAATAATTGCTACTACTGTTTTTTTCTAATTACAGTTTCAGGTAGAAAGGAAGAATTAAATCTCTTTCCAGTTAATGCTATATATTCTCCAGCTTCCTTTTTACAGTCAAAAGGGAATGGATTAATCTCACTGAGAATTCTATTTTGTGCCAAATAGATCAGCTAACTATCCTTAATATAAGAACCCTATTGCACAGGGCAGCTTGTTAGATCAAAACATCAATGGATGAACAAAATACGCAGAATGCAGGAAAAATAATCCCAGTATCAATAAACTGCTGCTCATAAAGGGAAGACACAACATCATATTTCAACGGGACAGGAGGGTAACAAAGCCTATACGTTGACAGTGGTACCTACCTATTGCATCTCCTTGCTCGTTCACCATGGAGGCCAGGTCTTTAATGATCTGGTTCACATCCAACATGTCACTCTGAAAAGACAGAGAGTCTAACATTAATGAGGAATGGGTAATATCCAAGCATAAAAGGCATGTTCCACAGTCAAGCTTTGCAATGAGAAAAAAACAACAAAAACCCAAACCAAACAAACAAACAGCAAAACAAAGCAAAACCCAAAAAAACTAAACCAAAACCAGAAAACCTCATCTGTGTAGAATTAAAAGAACAAGTTATAATGCTGCCATAGTAAATTGAAAATCCCCTTAAACAAAGTCATGTTTTTCTGGATCTAAGTCAGCCAGTTGACTCAAGCTTTCTATAAGAAACAAGTAAAGTGGTCAGATTATACAGTTGCTTTTCAGAATTCTGGATGAATAAGAGAGAAAAAAAAAAAAAACAACAATAAAACCAGCAGCAAACCCTTTTATTTCAAAAAAAAGTTATTCTTGATGCAGACTAGTCATCCCAGAATGCAGATTCTTACATAGAAAAAGGACATTTTTCAGGGTAGCAACCAGCTGATAAAATACTATTCATAAACTGATAGAGGCATGACCAAAACTCACTGAATTTGAAATCCTATTGGTAAGGCAATAAGGAAAGACCTGTCTGATGAATGGATTCATTTATATATTTTCAAGTGTAAACAAAAATAATAAAAAAAAAAAAAAGTAGAATCTGCACTGAAATTTTCTTAGTTAAACCACAGCAAATTGCCAGTGAGCTTGTTTCCCTCATTTCTGAACACTTACCATATACAAGAGCAACTATGAGCATATGTTGACTTCATAGGACACTGGTTCCTATAAAAAGAATTAATCTAGCAATAATAGACAGGAGAATACAGATACTGCTAAATACATTACCAGTGAGGCAACATTAGCAGAGAAGAAAAAAAAAAAGACACTCAAACAGGATGCATTTTCTTAAGTTGTACAAATCACAGAATCACAGAAACAATGAGGTTGGAAGGAACCTCTGGAAATCAGTTAGTCCAACAACCCTGCTCAGAGCAGTCAATTAAAGTGGATTGGTCAGGGCCATGTCCACTTGATTTTGTATATCTCCACAGACGGAGGCTGTACAGACTGTCTGGCCAACAGTATGTCCATGTATCTTTGTCCTGGGGAACCCAACACCAGATGTCTTCTGAAGCATTGAAAACATTTCACAGAATCACAGAATCACACAGAATGGTAAGGGATGGAGGGGACCTCTGGAGATCATCTAGTCCAACCCCCTGCCAGAGCAGGGTCACCCAGAGCAGGTTGCACAGGAATGTGTCCAGGCGGGTTTGGAATGTCTCCAGAGATGGAGACTCCACCACCTCTCTGGGCAGCCTGTGCCAGTGCTTTGCCACCCTCAAAGGAAAGAAGTTCCTCCTCATGTTTAGATGGAACTTCCTGTGCTCAAGTTTGTGCCCATTACCTCTTGTCCTGTCACTGGGCACCACTGAGAAGAGTCTGGCCCCATCCTCCTGACACCCACCCTTTAGATATTGATCAGTATTGATGAGATCCCCTCTCAGTCTTCTCTTCTCCAATCTAAACAGGCCCAGGTGTCTCAGCCTTTCCTCATAAGAAAGCTGCTCCATTCCCTTGATCATCTTCATAGCCCTTTGCTGTACCCTCTCCAGTAGTTCCCCATCCTTCTTGAACTGGAGGACCCAGAACTGGACACAGTACTCCAGATGTGGCCTCATCAGGGCAGAGTAGAGGGGAAGGATGACCTCCCTTGACCTGCTGGCCACACTCTTCTTAATGCACTCCAGGAGACCATTGGCCTTTTTGGTCATAAGGGCACATTGCTGCCTCATGGTCAACTTGTCCACCAGGACTCCCAGGTCTCTCTCTGCAGAGCTGCTCTCCAGCAGGTCAGCCCCTAACCTATACCGATGTATGGGGTTATTCCTCCCTAGATGCAGGACCCAACACTTGCTCTTGTTGAACTTCATTAGGTTCCTCTCCACCAAACTCTCCAGGCTGTCCAGGTCTTGCTGAATGGTGACACATCAGATTCCTAAGAATCTGCTTCTCCTGAGGCTAACTGCACAGTAATTAATTCATCTGCTTGGGTCCTGTTGCAGTTCTAGTCCATCATGTCAATAGTTCTGTTTCCTTCCACCCCACTTTTAAAGACCTCAGCTTTCTTAATGGCAAATTTTGAAAATGGTGTAAAATGAATCCATGCCCTTCTACAGAAGTTTGTTCTGAGAATGTAAGTGACACAACATTTAACGATATAATGCAATAGAATAGCATTAATTTGCAGTGAAACCTGTGAGTCCCATTGCGAATTCTAGAACATACCAAATTGCTGAATAACTGAAGAAGTAGGAGAAACAAAAGGTTTAAAAGTTGTGAGAAATCATAATAAAACAAAAAACCAAAAACCCCAACCAAAGACTGGGTAATGCATCACAAAATGCACTTCATTCATTCACTTGTCAAGTATAATGAAGCTTTAATTATGTATGGTATTATTCATAACTTGTAAATACTGCAGAATATTTTGTAAAAGCAATGAAGTTTAAGTAACTTGAGATTGCTCTTGAGCACTGTGGTAGTAAATCATTGCCAGGAAATGAGAATAAATTAGTTGTGATTTTTTGGGTGGGGGAGTTGTTTGGTTTGTTTTTTTTGTAAAATCTTTAAAAGGAGAAAGCTAACGTTTAGCGAAATGTTAAGAACTGGGAATTAACTTTAGTGTGTTGTTCTGCTCTCATTTATCTGCTTAGTAAAAGATGATTAAGGAAAAATTAAACAAACAAATAATAATACTAAAAAATCCCAGAACGCTCATTTGTCTCTTTTGGATAAATTGCCACTGACATCAGTCTTTGGTTTCTGTTACTTGCAACATAAACAAAATTCTTTCTACCCTTCTGTCGGTCTGTTTTGTTTTATTCTTCTTTTACAGCACTTTAAGTGAATGCAGCTTAACACCCATGAACTTGTTTTTGCATGTACATTTGGTTAGATAGAGGTTATTGCAATATATTGAATTACACATGCCCCTTCCAAGTATTTCCATTGGAATAAAACAAGTGGGTGAATTGGTCTAAGAAAGATTGGGTGATATATTGACTCCTCATAGGGTCCTCCTCAGATAATTTACCTGCCAAGGAGTTGGGCTCTCTGCCTGCTGATCCCTGGATATTATGACGAGAAGGGAAGAATGAGAAAGGAAATTCAGTGCTGTATATGAACAGACTATCTGTTTCAGTTTTGCCATTTATATCCAGGTACTCGGGACGAAACAGCCATCTGATGCTGCAGAGTCGAGATCCTTTTCATAACATTGTAGCAACACTTAAAATTACTGTTCAGCAGATATGCATTAGTTAAAACCAGTCACTTAGTTTGGAAAGAAAAAATGGGACTGCTGTATTTAAGGAAAAACAAACAGGGGTGAGTTGTAAAGCACAGAACACAAAGCAATCTGACCTGAAGCAAGGAATCTGTTGAATAATTTAACCTGGCAATGTGAAGTTTCAAAGTCCCTGATATATGTAAGCAAAACAAAAGAAAAAATAGAAGAAAGAAAAATAGCCAGAAATAAAGACCTTCCATAATGGAATATACCTAGAAGCTACGTTCCTGTTCCTTCTTGCCAGGTTATCTCTACCGTGAAGTACTTCTGAAATCGCCAGGCATCAGAGTTTGTTAGCAAAATCCAATTGCCTTTGGTTTCCCATGTTTGCACATACTGTGTGGAATTCACAGTGAAATACAGCTCCTCATAAATCCCTTTGACTCCACAGAAACCAGGAGTACAACAGCTAGCTACCATTCCAAAAGTGCTGTCTCCCTGGCAGCTGGGGCTTCTTGGGTTTTAATCACACCAGCCTTTCTTATCTGGCAACAATTCACTCCCTACATTTGTCAGCAAGTGGGAAAAATTTAAATTTTTACATGTAAATCCTCTTTCTTTTTTTTTTTCCTTCTTTTTTTTCCCCAAAGAAGAAATCTATAATACAGATAAATATACAGGATTTAATGTCATCCATGCTGGAACAAAAAGGGTTAAGACTAGTCATCGGTAAAATCAGAGATGGCAAAAAGAAATGGCAGCAGCTAAAGATGACTAAAAAAGCAGAGAAGTGCCAATAAACAAGTCGTGCAGATGAGAAAACCACAGAAATGAAAGAATTTGGGATCCTAAAGATCTGGAGGATTAACTCTCACTAGGGAAAGTTAGTTTGGAAACTTCTTAACAGAAAGTACTAGGTTAAAATGGCAGGATGCTTTGAGTCATCTAACCTGACTCGGTAAGTGAATAACGTCACTGTAAAGTACTGAGATTTTGGAAAAAAATCTGAAATTCCAACCTTGGCACAGAAACGGTTGGAAATATGAGTTTGCAGATAAACTGGAAATTTACATTTCCCATTTTTTCTTATTTTAACAAGAACACAATTTCAACATTTTCTAAATTAATCTGGGAGCCGGTTGGGTTGTAAAACCCAGGCATTTTCACCAAGATAGGAACAACCTAATCATAAATCCTAGCAGCCCACTTCCCCATGGGATGAACGTTACTGAGGTATTTGCCCAGACAGCAAATAAGTAAATCTCCTCTCTCTTCCACTGTCATGCTTAGTGGGGGAAAAGGTTTATCCACACTGAAAACTTCTACCATAGCCCTGACCTTAATGATATTCTAAGGCCATTTCTGTATTCCAGCCATGAGAATGGCGTTAAATAAAGCAGAGAAGGGAAACATGCTCTCTTCAGAAGGACACAGAACAAGCATGTCCTGTCAATAATTTCTCTCTCACATTTAGCCCGACACCAGCATCCTTCATCAACTTCAGCTCAGGTCCTCAAGGGAAGAGTCACACTTATTTCTAGGAATGTTTGCCTGAGGTTTGTGTAAAAAATGGGATCAGAAATATCAGTGGTCTGTCCTATTCAGCGCATGTGTTTTTGTGTATACTTACAAACCATCCTTTTTTTTTTGAAGGATTACAAATTAACTTCTAAATTAATTGCTGCCTTGGTGTTCAGGAGATGCTGAATTCTACAAGTGAGTCCACATTCTGCCCCACCATCCACTCTGCAATAAGCAGCCAGGAGAGATATAAAAAAAACCTTGAAGGTGATTCTGAAAGATGTAATATAATGTCCATGCATGTATCTCTATATATGGAAGCACTCCAAAAAAAAATAAAGCAAAACAAAACCCTAGTGCTTGTTATCTTTGGAAAAAACAAAACAAAACAAAACAAAACAAAAAAAAAAAAAGGGGGGAGAAAAGAACCCCTTTGTAGTGTCTGGCATGTTTTACCAAATAGATGCTGAGATGCTCCTCATGTATTGTCCCATCTGAAACACCCTTGGCACATCTCCTACCCTGTGGTCCAGCATGTGTGAACCACAGATCCAGAGCACACAGAAAGATAATCAAAGCACGGTGTTCGTCCATCTCCATTCTCTTCTCCAAGAGAGGGGAAGGAAGAGAAAGGGAAAAAATGGTTTAAAAAGTGAGCAAGCTTATCTGATGCTAGATGGGCAAAAACTAAATCTTGCTGCAACAGCCTTTCAACAAATATTTTTCTCTTGTCTATGGCTGGGCAGAAAAAAATGACATTCTATAAATCAAACTGATTCAGCCTAAGCAACAACAGACCAGCAGAAAATTGTTTTGAGGGCAGAAGCTATCCAGAACAGCAATTACAGACTGAGTTAGATCTCCTCTGGGACTGCACAACAGCCAGTGCGGGGAGGTTCTCTCTCCCTCTTGCTTGGTTGTATGTGCTTCCTCTCTATTTTTCTGTCTTAGTGGTCAGTGTCATCTCAGAAAGTGCAGCACCGCACTACATAATTATAATAGTTCTGCCAAGCCTCAGCATGCTAATCCAGCATCCACCTGGGCTCAAGAAACACAATACAATGTTCCTGTCCACCAAAAGCCAAATGGAGAGGCGGGGGAAAGTGAGATGCTCATCAGGCCATTGCAGAGGACACCTCAACAGGGATGAATAAAGAGATCCTGGAACCAGCCAGCTAGTAATATTGTTCATTGTGCCCTAAGTGAGAAATAACCCAATGACATGTTCAACCTGCCATGCCATCTTAGGTGCAAATATTTGAGCAAATTTCTGTGTAATGAAGGGGGCAAGGCTGGTGGGTGGGAAGACCAAATTGTTCTGCATATTTGAAGAAGAGGCAGAAACAACTTCTACTGCAGGACTGGCAAGAGTGGAAAAGGTGGCAATGTATTTTTTGCAGTTCACTTGCCATAGGATCATAAAATGGTTAAAGTTGGAAGGAACCTCGAAGACCGCCTTGTTCCAACCTCCCTGCACCTCCCACTACACCAGGTTGCCCAAAGTCCCATCCAGCCTGGTCTTGAACACCTCCAGGGATGGGGCATCTACAGCTTCTCTGAGCAGCCTGGGCCAGTGTCTCACCACCCTCACAGTAAAGAAATCCTTCCTAATATCTAATCTAAATCTACCCTCTTTCAGTTTAAAACCGTTACCCCTCATCCTATTCCTCCACTCCCTGATAAAGAGTCCCTCCCCATCTTTCCTGTAGGCCCCCTTTAGGTACTGAAAGGGGCTATGATGTCTCCCTGGAATTGCTCTTGTCCACTCTCATGGACATCTCAGATATCAGATACACATGTGGTATTACTTATTTTAATAAATTATTTGGATGAATTGGAGATAAGACCTCCAACTCGCCTTCTCTACCACTCCCAGTGTGTCTTCCCCACCAGCAGCAACATGAGCATAAGCGGGTTTGATGGCCAGTTCCCTTGGAAAACTCCTCTCCTCTTAGCCATTGAACCACCTTTGAAGACATGTCCTGCCAGTTTATGTTAATGATAGGGGTCATTATCACTGATACGACCTAAAATGTGTGAGGGGCATGTTGGGGGGCAACAGCACACTGCTATGAGATGTATTAGTATCTTCTAGCCACCTTTTGCACTACGTCCTTTCTCTGAAGCTTCCTGACCCTACACCTGGATCAGAGATTGCCTGCAAACCTGCATTGCTGTCACTGTCTCCCATGTACTCTGTATCCCTCGATGTTTGCTTTTATAGAGATGGAAGACTGCTTAAGGCAGATATTTTCTTTCATGGGAACTTCATGAGTTCCAAGTCTGTGCTGAAGGTCAGAACTGGACTGTAGTCTCAGGGAAATATAATAATACAAATGATAGGAAGAGATTATTTGCCCTTTTAAACCCCTTTAGATCTGGAAATCGGAGATGTGTTAATGGAGGAGAAAGTCATCATTAGCTCTCTTTTTAAGTAGGTATCCTCACTTTATATTTGGGAAAATGTGTTGTACAATAAAGTATCGAAGATCATGTAAAAAGTTCTTGTTACTAACCATGCTTTTGAACTTCAAGTTAATTTACATCCAAAATTTCATTTAAATTCAGCAGTTTGTAAAGCTAGGTGACTTCACATATGCACGTACATGTGACTATTTATACAGGCACACATACGCATGCATTCTTGTGTACGACAAATACACCCACCTGTATAAATAGTAATATATTAGAGTTATGTTATATATAGTAATATATAGATACACTAATAATTTTAAGATCTAACTTGCCCCTAGCATACACCAGGTGTTAAATGAGCATTTTAGGCTTAGCAGATTGCAGAGATACAAACACAGCCTATTTCTGTCTACAGCAGCACAAAACAGACCTTAAATCTCAGGCTTTTTTTTCCTGGCTAAACACTCTGGTGCAAGATAAGCATGAACACTGATGTGTTCTGATAACAGGCAAGCAAACAAAAAAAAAAATAAAATAAAAATTGCTTTGCCTCACTTAGTTTTGACAACGAAAAGCTGCATTGCTTCCATTTTGCCCTCAAGTTAATGGCGTGATGGTTTGATATCAGGCAGAGCAAGGGCAAGAATGGCTCTCCTCGGAAAAACCGAGAGGCAACACTTATAAACAAAGGAATTATGCAACAAGGTCAAGGAGCAGAGCAAATGGAGAGATGTTTTAAAAATCATCTGTGATGGAGGAGAGCATGTGCATTTCCATATTCTGCAGTGTGCCGCCCTTCCTTCCTCCCCACCACTCTCCTCTTCCCCTGGACACTCATAAAGCCCCTGATAGCGAGTTGCCTACAAAGAAGGAAAGTTGGAGATCCCAAAACAAAGTAAATGAAAAAGGAAGTGATTTCCTTCCTCTCCCAGGTGTGAGGGAGAACATCAGCTCTGCTCTCCAAAACGGGGTATGTCACAATTTTATTTCCCTTTACTCCATGTCTGATGTTACTGCAATTTGTTAACACAGCTGGTGCCAGTCTCTGGGAAATTATAATGCATATTTGGAAGCAATAACACAAAAAATGCATTAGACTGGTCACACCTAACACTTATTCTTTACACTTCTTAGGTTATATATTTATTTTGGCCATGTTACAGAAGAAAGTATCTGCACCCACATTACAAATCCAACCTTTTGTTCTCCTAGAACCAAGTTTCTCGCTATTCTGCCACTAAAGAAAGATCAATATCCTTGTGTATCCAACATCCCTGTGGGTTGCAGATGAAAGCGACTCACATGCTAGAAATATTGCTTCTGTTTTCTGCTCTTCTAGAATGGCTTTTGTGGGATTTTTGGCCAACTCACCTGTCCCAGCTTCCTGGAGTTGAATTAAGGAGTCCATTCCAAGGTAAATCCCCTTATGTTTATGGGATATTCAGATGGGATAACAATAAATGCATGAAAGACCCCAAAAGAATAAATACAAATAGAGATAATGAAATGCCTGACATTGTAGCCCTCATATTCTAGAAATAAAAATGCTCAATGAAGAAGAAAGGTTATCTCAATAAAGAACATCCATTTGAAATTAGATGCAGGTTGCAGCTTAGGATTTGTGAAGTTTGCTGGCGTGAGAGTAAAAATGAAATATGACAAAAAATGTAAAAGCAAAAGCCACACCAACAAGAGAATAAATGTCCACCCATAATTATCTATAGCCTTGTCTGAGAAAAGGCTTTTATGAGCAACAGGTTCTTTCTGTAAGAGGTGGACAATAAACACTCCGATCAGATGCAATTGCCACGGTGTGGATACCTGTCCGCCAGGAACTATTAGTCTATATCACGCATTTGTTTTGTATCAGCTTCCAAACCACTCCAATGAGCCATGGGGTCTCTTCAGCAACAAACTGCAAGAAGTGAGATATATGGGTTCTTACAGCAACCCATAAAAACCTTTTTTATATATACATATATATATATTTATACACACACACACACAGAGGAAAGCTTGTTGGAGACACTTAGTCTTTTTTTTTTTTTTTTAAAAAAAAAAAAAGGAAAATAAAGTGCATTTAATATTTACAGCTACACCTTTTGTAGCTCTTCAGAAGAAGGTCTCCTGAGTATTAAGTCACTCATGGAAATCACTTTATGGAAATCCATAAGCAAACTCCAAACTCAGTATCTTACATGCTGACTTTTTCTTTAGCATCTCCTGTTTTCTGCCCCAGGCTGCAATGTATAAAGTAACACGAGTAGTGAGGGAAGTAGCTGTAATCTATCACGCTGACTGATACCAGCCCCAGGAAAGGTAGTTTATTGCAGGTGGTATGTTATCTTCAAAAATAGAAACTGTGCAAAGATTATGAAAAAATCTTCAACACTTTCTACACTTTGTTTGCAGCACTATTAATTCTTCACTCTGGATTTATTTCCATGAGGGTCATTTAACCAGAAAAATACAATGGAGAAATTCATTTTCTTTTTAGGAGTGTTCTGGGAAACCAAGCAATTAGAGCCATCTTAAGCTGTCATGTATTATCAATTGCCACTCAATTATTTTACTTAAATAAAATACTGATTGCAGAGACTGAACTGCAGCTACCAACTAATTAATTTAGCTGCACTATTTATTCTTGAGAAATTAAAAAAAAAGAAATATCTAACTTTACCTGAAAGGGGAAAGACAAAGGGACAAGGGAGAGGAGAAAACTGGCAATATGTAGCATCTTTTCACGATTCTCTGCTATGTTGCCAATTCTCAGTTTAGAAAGAGCTGAAACTACTGCACTCTGTACAGAAACTGGAGATAATCAATCCTAATTAGAAGTGGAGTCCATGGTTTTGGTGCAGAGAGGAAGTTGTAATCTCTTAAAGAAGTCACTGAAAGTCAGAAGCTCTTGTCCCCGGTCTTCAGGAGACTGAAGGGGCAAAGTCAAAAGATGGATTATGGCTGGCTGGGTCTCCGAGGTCTGCAGGTAGCACCAGCTCCATGAGTCACCACATATCCTACGTCTACTCAAGGCTTACATGGTCCTCAATGGTACAAACTGGGCAAAGAAATGATACATTCTCCAGATATGTTAAAAAAAAAAAAAAGCCTCTGCCCTATATTCCTCTACATGTTTCAAAAACAAATGGCATGTTCTTTGTAGACTATTCCAGATTTTGGCTCTGTGGGTTGCAGACTATGCTGTTGACATTTATCTCGTATATTTTCAGTCAATAATGCAGCATACGTAAAAGGCACAAATGCTGAGTAAAGGTATCTGCGGGACAATTAATTACACCTACAGCTAAAAGGCTTATAAAAAAAAGGCTTGATGGCTCTCACCTCCTCTAAAAATCAGACTTGCTGGACCTGACTCTCCAAAACAACCCTCATGGGGTTTTAGTCTCTATTCTCTGCATGAGAGAGCTTTATTTTTAAAATTATCCATTATATCCAAAATGATTAATCTTATTGTTCAAGGATTTTTTCTTAATGTTTAATTTATACATATCTGTCTTTAGTTACTACTTGGTAATTTGTTACTACCTTCAACCTTAATATTTTAAATTATTCTAAGCTTTTTTCAATGCTATTACACGTCAAGTATTTCTATGTAGTCATCATGGCTCAACTAATCACTGCTGCACTTTCTGAGCCTGCAGTTGGTAAATTCCTGTAATCTCTCTTCATAAATCATACTTAATACTTCTTCCTCATTTCTTTCCTTCTGGATCACCTCCAAATTTCTAATAGAAAAAGCAGGCCAAAAAGCTCTCATTTCTTACACACCTTCCTATCAGATAAAAAGTGCCAATGTCTAAGGCAGATACTAAAGACTGTGTGACAGCTCGCTTTACTTTCCAACAGTCTGTCTGTGCTTTCCAGTTGAAAATTTCCAATTTCTGGTTAAAATTATGGCATTGTTTCACACTGAGTCTTGGTCTTCCTATATCTCAGAGGCAGAAGCAATTCTTTGGTGGTCTGAATGATCCAGAAAAGCTGTTCTAGGTCAACTTTTTTGAAATTCGCATGGCAAGATTTTGGGGTGTGTCACTATAAGATTAGAGAGGTGCAAATCCTTAGGTCTCACAGTGTCAGAGTCAGCCAGAAGAAAAGTTTCTCTAGACTTTCTCAATAAGCACAAGAGAGAGGCAGGCACCTTCAGAAAGTAGTTCACATCTTTGGTATTTCAACAGAAGTGGGACAAGTCTGATAAATTGTAGGTAGCTCTGCAAATGGAGAAAGAGTCTGAGTCTTTTTTCCCAGAGTCAAAAATGTGGCTCAGAAACTGCAGTTCGGTCACCCAGCCCAACAGACAATATAGCTGTGTTTGCACACATGAGAATAACTGTACTGGGCTGGATGACATGAGTTGGATTATGATCCTGTGCCGTTCTAAAATGACATGCAATTGATTCCACAGTTTCTGATTAAGGTATGCTTTGGTAGTTTTTATGCCCTGTGAGATCCCAGATGTCATTTACTTTCTGTATCTCAACCAGTTCCTGAACATCTTTATTGGTGTTCCTTAAATAAGCTTTTCAGAGGGACCTGAAGAGTCTGGAGAAATGGACAGACAGGAATCTCATGAAGTTCAACAGTGACAAATAGCAAGCCCTGCAGAAGGGGAGGAATCACCCTGTGTACAGATTGGGGACTAGCTGGCTAGAAAGGAGTTTAGCAGAGAAGGACCTGGGGTCCTGGTGGCCAACCAGTTGCACATGAGCCAGCAGCGTGGTAAAGAAGGCTGACAATGTCCTGGGATGTATTAGAGTGTAGCCAACAGGTCCAGTGAGGTGATCCCTCCCCTCTTTTTGGCATTTGTGAGACCACATCTGGCGTACTGTACAGTTTGGGTCTCCCCAGTACAACAAAGACAGTGACTTTACTGGATTGAGTCAGCCAGAACATCATCATCATATGCAGGGGTCTGGAGCACATGACATATTTCAAGAGGATGAGAAAAGCTGAGAAAAGCTGAGAAAAGCTGGGTTTCCTCAGCCTAGAGAAAAGTAAACTGACAGGGAGTATGACACCTAACAGGAGGGCACAGATGGAGCCAGTCTCTTCTCGCTGTATGGTGGAAGGATGAGCAGCTGTGGACACAAGCTGGAACACAAGTTGGAAAAAAAAAAATTCCCATGAGGGTGTCCAAACACAGGAATAAGGGCCCAATGCATTTGCCCTCCAAAAGAGCTTGAGTTATTATTTAATATTAACTTGGGTCTTTTTGCTTGAAGGTCTCATGACATTGACTCCTTCTCAAAGTGGAGAGGAGAATATCCACTCCAATCACATCATTATCCATCTATATTTTAATTAATTATGTCTCGTAACCTAGGTCACAACCAAGATCTCAAGAACATCTTAATAACCTGTCATGTTTTGCGGAACTGTCACCTGCAGACTATCAGCGGGTGCAGGTAAAAAGAAGTATCTCACCTACAAAGAAACTAAAGGCAAAGAGAGCCTTCAAGGATTAGACATCTGCTGGTGATCCATGCAAGGTGGCAATGCTGGCCTTGGAGAAAGAAAACATTTGATCTCAATTGTGTGCAAAGTCTGCATTATGAGTCTTAAGCTGGGCACAGCCAGGAGCTGTATGAAGCTCCGCAGACCAGACTGTAGTCCTTCACAGCAGGGCCACTGCCTAGAAAATGAATCACTCCTCAACATTCCCAGAAAAAGAAAAAAAAATTAAATTATCTTTTTTTTTTTTTTTTTTTTTTTTAAGTACTAATAGCTCCCAAAGGCACCACCATAAATTCAGGGAAAATAAAAATGCATTGTATTTTCTAGACAAGCAAAGGGAATGATATTTGCAGACTTTTGAGTGATACTTCTCATTTATAATGTAAAAGTACCTTTTATACAGACATTGCTTTAGACGCTGAGAACCCTGATGTCCTATAGATAAAGTCTTGGGCGATGACAGAGGTAAGTCAGACAATGATAAGTTGCCCACATCTAGAAGTTCCCAGAAGGTAGCAGGGAGGGCTTGTGTCTGGTACTGTGAAGTCCCACAGAGACCATTTCTGTTGAATTATTCAAGGTTTATATGTCAACACTTGGATCTAGGTTATGACTATGGGAACTATAAGGACAGTTTACTTTGCATTTTCTAATGCAGGATATTGTAATATTTCTGATACCCCAGTGCCTTGATGAAGAGAAGGCATGACTGAAAGCAGGTGGCTTTAGCCTCTTTGAAGTTCTTAGACGGGTAACATTAACCTCCTGAAGATCTGGGGGAAAATACAAGAAATTTAAAGATATTGGCAACATGGTCATTTCTAGTATCAACGTTACAGTCTTGCTAGACAAATCTCCTAGTGCATGATAAAATCTATGGCTGAAGTTCTTCCTTCTGTCCCAGGTTGGCCAGGGAAACCGCCTTTAGAGAAAAGAGCAAGCACATACTGTTTGTTATTTATACTGGGAGGCAGAAAGCTCAAACAGAGCAGCAAGTATATTTTTTTTCTTCATTTTTTCTTTATGATTTACTATGTGATACCTGGGATTTATCAGGTTTTATTTTTCGGTGAAGAAATTTTTCCTAATATCACAGAATCACAGAATCACAGAATGGTTCGGGTTGGAAGGGACCTTAAAGACCAGTTAGTTCCAACCCCCCTGCCATCGGCAGGGACACCTCCCACTAGACCAGACTGCTCAAAGCCTCATCCAGCCTGGCCTTGAACACTTCCAGGGATGGGATATTGACAACTTCCCTGAGCAACCTGTTCCAGTGTCTCACCACCCTTACAGTAAAGAATTTCTTCCTGATATCCAATCTAAATCTACCCTCTCTCAACTTGAGGCCATTAAACCGTGTCCTGTCATAACACTCCCTGGCAAAGAGTCCCTCCCCATCCTTCCTGTAGGCCCCCTTTAGGTACTGGAAGGCTGCTATAAGGTCTCCTCAGAGCCTTCTCTTCTCCAGGCTGAACAACCCCAACTCTCTCAGCCTGTTCTCATAGCAGAGGTGCTCCAGCCCTCTGAGCATCTTCGTGGCCCTCCGCTGGACCCATTCCAACAGGTCCATGTCCTTCTTGTGGAGAAGACTCCAGAGCTGGATGCAGTACTCCAGGTGGGGTCTCAGGAGAGCAGAGTAGAGGGGCAGAATCACCTCCCTTGATCTGCTGGCCACGCTTCTTTTGATGCAACCCAGGATGCGATTGGCACTCTGGGCTGCAAGTGTGCATTACCGACTCATGTCCAATCTAAACCTCCCCTGGCACAACTTCAGGCTTGTTTCTCTCATCCTCTCACTTGTTACTTGTGAGACCAACCCCCACCTCTCTACAACTTCCTTTGAGGTAGTTGTAGAGAGCGATAAGGTCTCCACTCAACCCCCTTTTCTCCAGGCTAAACAACCCCAGCTCCGTCAGCCGCTCCTCATAAGACTTGTGCTCCAGACCCTTCACCAGCTTCATTGCTCTTCTTTGGACAAGCTCTAGCACCTCAATGTCTTTCTTGTAGTGAGGGGCCCAAAACTGGACACAGTACTCAAGGTGGGGTCTCACCAGTGTCTGGTACAGGAGCAGAATCACTGCCCTAGTCCTGCTGGCCACACTATTCCTGACACAGCCAGGATGCTCTTGGCCTTCTTGGCCACCTGGGCATGCTGCTGGCTCATATTCCGCCAGCTGTCAAACAACACCCCCAGGTCTATTTTTGCCAGGCAGCTCTCCAGCCACTTTGCCCCAAGCCTGTAGCGCTGCATGGGGTTGTGCAGGACCCAGCACTTGACCTTGTCGAACCTCATACCATGGCCTTGCCCCATCAATCCAGCCTGTCCAGATCCCTCTGTAGACCCTTCCTACCCGCAAGCAGATCAACACTCCTGCCCAACTTAGCGGGATTTGATGCAACTAAGGGTGCACTCGATCCACTCATCCAGATCATTGATAAAGATATTAAACAGAATTGGCCCCAGTACTGAGCCCTGGGGAACATCAGTCATGACTGGCCACCAACTGGGTTTAACTCCATTTACCACAACCCTTTTGGCTCAGCCATTCAGCCAGTTGTTTTTTTTTTTTTTAACCCAGTGCAGAGTATGCCCATCCAGCCCTTGAGCAGCCAGTTTCTCCAGGAGAATACTGTGGGAAACAATGTCAAGGCCTTATTAAAGTCCAGGTAGAAACATCCAGGGCCTTTCTCTCATCCACTAAGCGTGTCACCTTGTCATAGGAGGAGATCGGGTTAGTCAAGCAGGACCCACCGTTCATGAACCCATGCTGACTGGGCCTTGATCACTTGGTTGTCCTGTACATGCTGCGTGGTAGCACTCAAGATGATCTGCTCCATAACCTTCCCTGGCACTGAGTTCAGGCTGATAGGCCTGTAGTTTCCTGGATCCTCCTTCCTGCCCTTCTTGTAGATCAGTGACTCATTTGATAACTTCTAGTCAACTGGGACCTCCTTGGTTACACAGGACTGCTGATAAATGATGGAAAATGGCTTCGTGAGCGTCTGTTGTTCATTTTAGTGTCCACCCCAAACCATGACACCATCCATTGCAGCACTGCAGTTATGCAATTCATCCCACCAGGTTTCCGTGATTGCAACCATATCATAGTTTTCCAGCTGCACACTGGTTTCCAGCTCCTCCAGTTTGTTGCCCGAGCTGCGTGCACTGGAGCTTTTTCTTATGCATGCAGATTACCAGTAAAATATCAGATAGTGTCTTACATCCCAAATCCAGAAATCTTATGTTCATCTTGGATCAGCACTGTGAATTACCATCCAGTAATTAAAATGACAGTTATGAATAACAAGCAGCTCACTCTCTGACCAAAGCAGCTATCATTCAAACAATTAATCTTTCATTTTGCTTTGCCAGTTTTGCTTATGTGTCATTGGCAGATGAGGGAGATGCTCTCACTGAAAAAAAGTCTAGGTGATTTAAGTCTCTAAAGGAAAGAGCTAATATTTATAGAGCAGAGTTGGTGGATTACATGTTGATGTCTGCTACATCTACATTTACAGCTCAGTAAAATGCACTGTACTCCCTTCAGAGTCAACAGAGGGCCAACAGTGGACTTGAGGAGTTCAGATTAAGGGTTACATATTTTCAAACTATCTGGGACTCCAAAATGCTAATGTGAAAATTTTAGAGAAATAGGTGAAACAACCTTAAAGCTGTTAACTGAAAATGCATGGGGAATCAGGTGACTATTCAGAAGACCAGAAAAGTGAGTGTACAGTCTGAACAGAGCAAAATCCTGGGAATTAGAGGCCAGTCAGCTTAATGACAGCCCCATGCAACCTTCAGTGGTACAGATGATGGGACAAATAATCAAATGTATGATTTGCAGTTGCACAAAACTCAGCAAGAGAATGAGCAGCAGTAAGTATGTAATTGTCAAAACCACCTAATATCTTTCTAGGGCAGGGCAACACACCTGAGGAAGGGGAGAAGCAGCAGATGGCAGATACACAGGAAGAGAAATCACAGCCTAGATGAAAGAATTGTAAAATTGGCTGGGATACCATATTTAAAAACTAATTCTCCATTAGTAATTCTCTTAGGTATTAGACTGGGAGGATGCACTGAGAGGAGTTCAACCTCATGGAGTTCAACCTCATGAAGTTCAACCTCATGAAGTTCAACAAGGCCAAATGCAAGGTCCCACATCTGGGTTGGAGCAATCCCCAGCATGAGTAAAGACTGGGGGATGGATCGAGAGCAGCCCTGAGGAGAAGGACATGGGGATACTGGTAGATGAATAACTGGATATGAGCCGGTTATGTGTGCCTGCAGCCCAAAAAGCCAATCATGTCCTGGGCTACATAAAAAACAGCATGTCCAGCAGGTCAAGGAAGGTGATACTCTTCCTCTACTCTGCTCTCAAGAAGACCCCACCTGGAGTACTGTGTCCAGCTTTGGGGCCCCCAACATAAGAAGGACATGTACCTGTTAAAGCAGGTCCAGAGGAGGAGCATGAAAATCATCAGACAACTGGAACACCTCTCCTGTAAAGAAAGGCTGAAACAGTTGGGGTTGTTCAGCCTGAAGAAAAGAAAGTTCCAGGCAGACCTTATAGCAGCCTTTCAGTACATAAAGGGATCTTCTAGGAAAGACTGAGAGAGACTTTTTACCAAGGCCTGTAGTGATGGGACAAGGGGCAATGGTTTTCAAGTAAAAGAGGATAGATTTAGATTGGACATAAAGAAGAATTTTTTTACAATGCCGGTGGTGGTGAGACACTGGACCAGTTTGCCCAGAGAAGTCATGAATACCTGTCATTGGAAGTGTTTAAGGTCAGGTTAGACACAGCTTGGAGCAACCTGATCTAGTGAAAGATGTCTCTGCCCATGGTGGAGCGGTTGGACTAGATGACCTTTGAAGGTCCCTTACAACCCAAACTATTCTATGGTTCCATGAGTTCTTCACAGGTTTGTCCTGGATCCAGGACTGACCAGTATTTTTCATTAATGGTTTGGATGATGGAGTAGAAGCTCAGAAATATTTTGAGCCTGTCAGATGATAAAATTATATTTCAAAGTGATCATGTTAAATTGGGGAAACACTACAAGAAAAAAGAATGTCCTCAAATAATGAAAATACAAAGACATAAGAATAGATACAAAGAATAGGAAACAATTTTCCTGACAGAAGTCCTCAAAAAATAAAAATGTGGTGAGGGCTGCTGGGAGCAAAGCTGGCATTTGTGACATGAAGTATTGTGTCTAATTTTGAGCAATAAATCTCAGGTGGACCACCTGGAGAAAGTTCGGAGAAAAACCATGAGAATGATCAAAGGTTTCAGAAACACACCCTGAACCACAGTAGTGTGTTTTCCAGTGTAGAAAAAGGTGGTGGTGAGGACACACACACACATGAGAATGCTTTTTAAATAAGTGAAACTGTTGCAAATAGGAAAAGAATAAGCTGTGGCCCATATCCATCATCCATGGGACAGAAATTCATGGGCTTAAACTGCAACAGAAGACATTCATACAAGAAGTTAATGGTTTGGGTAGTTGATCCTGTCTGATAGCTGAGAGATGGATTTGATGATGTTTAAAAATTGCTCTTAACTACGCTTGTCTAATATTCGATGCAATCAATACAAACCATCGAAGTCAGAGACAGACTGTTTCAGACAGCAGCCACAAACTTCCTATCAACTCCAGTCACTAAACTGATTAAAGCACACGCCTCTCCTTCAGCTCGTACACATTAAGACAAATTCAGCAAATCTCTGCTCTGCTAAGCATCCCTGTTCACGAAAATAAAAGGCAAAACTCAATAAGCTTTGACCAACTTATCAATAGCAACAAAGACATTTTCTGTCATTAAATAGCAACAGATAACAATCAGACAGCAGCCTCTTTAGCAGGGAACAGTAGCATCTGCAGGCAGGGAATCCTTACAACAGTGTGCCATTTATCAGCTATGTGTAAAAGCAAACCACAACCAACCCCTGTCCCAAAGGCTGTGTTTAGAAACCATCAAGCATGTCTGCAGTGACAGAGCAGATACTCTTGTGCTTATAAAACCACTAGTCACTCAGTGAAGTAAGTTATCCTGCCTTCGTTCCCACCTGCATTGGCTTCCCAGGGAAATGCTAATTAAGAAGAATTTGGATTAATCTCTCCAGTTTATTAGAAAGTTTTAAGCATTTATATTCAATCATGCTCAGCTTGTGCTCCCTGAATACAGATCAGCTTTCAATGGACTGGTTTAGAGTTATTTGGATTTGCAAATGAGGCAAGTGAGGGTCTAGAATTGAATGGGGGATGGCTCAGCTTGTTCCCAGCAGCACACAGGTGCCTCTGGCTCAAAGAGTGAAGTTCTGGGAGAGCTGGCTGGCTCTAGGGGCATGGGATGAGAAGTGGAGGGACTGGGGGGATGTTTTCAGACTGAAGGTACCTTGAAAATGCTACTTTTAAGATTGTAGATAATTATTTTTTTTTTCCATTCAAAGTAGACTGGCAAAATGAATAATTTTTCAGCACAGAGGACTTTAGGCACTATACCTATCATATCACATATTATATGTCACAGAGTATGATGTAGATACATATATATTTGACTTTTTATTAATACTAAGTAATATCAACATACTTATATCAGGCCTTGGGGAACAACACTGAAGAGCCACTGAAGCAGTTCAAACACTTCTGAAGGAGAGAGGAAACAGTCATTTGATTGTTTTTTGGCTGGTGACAGCGCATAAGTTCTCACTGCTTGATGATGATTTGGCATAAACTGATGGATTGAGCTCTCTGTCCAGTCCTTACCAACCACTGGTCATCTCTCAGCAGGACGGGTGGGGTATACTAACAGTCAAACACAACTGCAGCATTTCCTTAGTTGCGAAGAGGAGGAGATAATTCAGAACAAAAACAGAACAAAGCTTTAGTTTCCTTAAGCAAAACCAAACCCCATAAATTGCATTTGTTTGTTGTTGCCTGGATAGTTATAGATACTGACAGCAGACTCATTTATCTGATGAAATCTCTTACAGACACCCTTGCCCTGTAAGACCCAACCTATGCCTTCCTTAAGGCACGCTGGTTCATCACTGCTTTCCACCAGGAGGCCGGATAAGTCCTTGGCTTGCACTGAACCCCAATGTGCTGTCCCACACATTAGAGATGTTCTTCTCCACCTTCCCGCACCTGAGATAACCTCTGAAAACACCAGCGATGCTCTCTGCTTCACTGCTTTTGGCCTCCAGCCCTGACACCTTCCCCACCTGAATGTGGCCGAGCTTTGTTCACTTGCACCCATACCATGTCTCTCCTGTGACATGGTGATGAGAAGGTGGTGGAGACGCCTCACCCATTGCAGCTCCCCAAATGTCCAGAGGCTGTGAAAGCTCTCAGAAAGCTTTGATTAGTACGTGCGCATCCCTGAAGGCACATAGAGTCCTTCAGCTCCTCACCAGAGCTTAAAGGGTCCTTTAAATTTGGGCTTCCTCCACGAACAGCTACTGTCCAGCCAGCCTCAGCTCAGCAGAAAATCAAACTTATACCCCTTTGCATATTTTGCCTCTGGAAGACCCCAGGTCATGCCTGTAGAGTGGCCCCTGCCTTTGCAAAGCATGCACCATCAGGAACAAGCTCCCCTTTCTCAGCATCATTACGCTCTGCCACATTTCGATTTATTGGACTCTCAGAATGGTTTATTACAGGAGAGTGTTTCTGCCCTGATTCCTGTCCTTACGTGTGCACTGAACCCTCACCTCTGTCTGAAGCCTCTTTGGGTTTAGTTTTGTATTTTTTCGTTGTTGTTTTTGTTTTGTTTTGTTTTGTTTTGTTTTTAACAGAAAATAGATTGCCGTAAATTTTGCCCTTTCAAGTGTTTAGTGACAGAATGGAGTTGCCCTCAGTCACATCTGTTTATCCTGGTAAGCACATTTATAAAGAGATTTCCCATCCTCGTTATTCTGTCAATGGCATTTCACACTGTAGCTACTTTAATGTAGCATTTTATCACTTGTCCTGAGGGCTGCTGACAGCTGCCAATTTCAAGGTTTCATTCCAATCTTAATTTTCTTCTTCTTTTCCTTGTATTTTTTTTTTTGCCCCCCCCTGCCCCCCGTCTCCTTTATTTCCAAGGTCTCTGGGACTGTGGGAAGAAAGGGGAATTAGAGGAGTGCAACGAACGATGACGATTTCCTCTCCCTTTTAACACAGAGACATTATAACCCATAATGTGAAGTTGCATTACCGAGGAAAAGTTAAACTTCAGGAAAGTGTAACCGCATTTCAGTTGGCTATTAGACTTTTCACTTTCTCCTGATAAATTCTCTATTAATGCTACTGGCTTTACATTTCCCTGCTCCCTTGCTGTGCAGAAATTGGATTGTTCATCTCCCAGGGAAGGCACTTTGCATTCTTGTTTGCTGTGATCTTCCCGCCATCCAGAATTACCTAAATCAAACCAGAATAGGCTATAATCGGGCTCAAGCCCCAGCAAAACAGGAATTTTACCCAAGGTATTATACACACATATTATCCTGTCTTGAGACAGTTCTCTTCTTGCCACAACACTTATATTTCCATCCAAGAAAAACACCACCAACACGAGGGAAGAAGTACTGAACGCTTTGTTTTCACTGAAAGAACGGGAACACAAACCTGGTCCAATTGAAGCTGACAGCTACATTTCTATTAATTTCAGAAAGCTTCTTCCCACACTACTTCTCTCCCCCAAAACAGAAATGTCCAGACACGAGCTTGTTTTCCAGTGGCCGCAAAGAGATTATTCACTGTTAGAACAGTAATGTTTTGTGGTCTTCCAAGCAGCCAGCAAAAGCTAGAGCACGAAAGAAGCCACGGGGTTAAACCCTTCACTGGGGCAAAATATTTTTTGTTGTTGTCTCAGACGGAGCTTTGCTCATGTCGTAATGGTAAGTCCTGGTTTGCTCAGAGAGACTTGTAAGTAGGAAGACAGCATCACCACCAGGAGCCTTTGTAAGACAGAAGATTATAGAAACTCATTCCTTTGGAGAGGTGGGACCAGAGCATGCATCCTGGGTTGGTGTAAATGTGCTCCACACCACGATGCTGAGCGGCTGAACTTTGAACGATGTAGTAGATATTATTCATACAGACTGGCTTGCAGACATCGTCCCACAATGGTTCTGCCAAAGCCAGGTCTGAGGGCAGGACTGAGGGTGTCATTTTTGTATGTTTCCCTCCTTGACACTCTGCTTGGAAATCATATATAGGTCTCTCCTCTATTTCTCCCAGACTTTGTATGTACATACATTCTTCAGATGTGCATGTGGATAGATTGATCTTTTATTTGCAGAAGTGAACTCTACAAATCCTTTAGGCTGCAAGTCTTTCAGACACCACAGCCACACTAGGAAAGTATGTTTTGTCAGCCCTAGGAATCTTGTCTTCGAGATACTGTTGCTAGTTTGCAAGGTCATATCAAAGTATGTGTTGCATCATTCTCCAACAAAGAACAAGATATGAATTTCATCCTGAGGTGGGCCAGCCATTCTGTTACTCACATTTTCACTTAGCTCTCCTAAATTGTAAAAATAAATTTCTTCTTCTGATCTGCAATCAACATTATATTCAATCGTTGTTTCTTTTTTTTAATAGAATTGATTTTTTTCCCATTTTACTGGTGAAACATACTGTCACGTTGGTGAAAGGGCAACTTGCCAGAATATTACTTAGATAACCCTGGCATGCCTAAATGGAAAGCTTTTCATTTGTTCAATTAAAAGTAAGCATCAAAATCAGGACGTTGTTTTTCTTTAATTTCATTATCACAGACTGACAGTTTGTAAATGCCTTTACTTATTGGGTCATCAATCTATGATTATCAAGACAATACTATGCCTCTTCTCACCAACTACAAAAGACTCATCATGACCAAACTGATGGGGTAAATCAAACAATGCTGTTATTTGGCAGGGGGGCTGGACCAGATGATTTCCAAAGGTCCCTTCCAACCCCTACCATTCTGTGATTCTGAGATTAAAATCCTATGGCACACTCTTAAAAGTAAGCAGAAAATGAATTGGTCTCTGAAAAACAAATACCCAAAGATGCAACATTAAATTACAAAAGCTTCAGGTGACAAAAGCTTCTTAACTTACACCCAAAGTGAGAAGGTGATCTAAGTGATGGAGATGACAGAAGCAGGCATGCAGCACTGCCATTCAATGAAAAAGAAAAAAAAAAAAAAAACCACAAAACTTGTGTTTTCTCAAAACAGTCTGGTCAAGAAGAAAGCCATAGGTATCAGTGATTACGGATGTATGTCTGAACTTGTGAGGTAAACAGCAGTTCTAGTAAATAAAGAGAAACAGGATGATCGCAGGTCAGCTCATGGTAGAACAGATGTCTAAAATCACATTGGATGAACAATGCCCTAAAAATCATTGAATCACAGAATGGTTCGGGTTGGAAGGGACCTTAAAGATCATCTAGTTCCAAACCCCCCGCCATGGGCAGGGACACCTCCTATTAGACCAGGCTGCTCAAAGCCTCATCCAGCCTGGTCTTGAACACTTCCAGGGATGGGGCATCCACAAATTCTCTGGGCAACATGTCTTCTCATCAATTATTTTGAGACCTTAAAGTCAGGCGAAGACATCCACATCCTGGAAACCTACGGCTAGGGAAGAGTTGCTCCGGGTGACAAGACATCCTAATGACCTGTAGTATCTAACAGCTGACTTGCTAACAGGAACATCTACTCTGTATTTAAGAACCTCTGTTGCAGATTGCCAATTACAAATAACTGAGCTTTACAAAAAGTCTTGGGTGTTAGAATGATGAATAGAGTAATAGAACCTTACACATCATGGGAAAATGGCTAAATCAGAACAAAACAACAGAACACGTGCAAGGCTGTGCTAGCCTGGTCCTTGTAAGGAAAATCACAGCTCAGTTATCCCTTGCAGTTCTTTAAATGAGTCAATAGCTCAGTGGAAATGAAAAAGAAACAGTAAAACAGTTAATTCTTTTCTAGATAGTAAAAGTCTGAGATGCTGTCACTCCTGAGGTGACTACAGAAGGTAACTACCATGGATTGAGGTACAAAACAGTACAAAACAATGTGAAGTACAAATGCAGGTCAGGAGAAAGAAGAAGGAAAAGTTAAAAAAAACCTAACCCAACCCAAAAAGTAGGTCAGTTTTCATCATGGCAAAAAGTTAACAGTCAGCTGCCTCTAGGCATTTAGCTGGATGCCATGTTGTTAAATATCTTTATGAGTGCTCCAGGAAGGGGAATCATTGGTGAAGGGGGAAAAAAGAATCCTAAAAAACAAGAGCAAAAAATCTCAATCTGTCATCACGATGATCCTGTAAATTCTGCATTAACATAAAAGCTCTATTCAGGTGCAGAAGACTATAACCCTTGGTCAGCACCCTTGGGGCAGAAATTAGATACAGAACTATCAACAAATCCAGGACCACTTGAACAGCCTCATCTGGAGGGTACGTAGGTGGAGAGGGCATAGGTATCCAAGCACACATGGCACTACATGGGTTACAGGTCGAGCTACTGACTACCCACAGACCTTTGCCAAAACCTTTGGCAAGCCTTGAGACTGGAGGATAGAAAAACCTACCAAGAAAAATGAAACATGGAGCTGAGTCAGTAACTGGCTGTCTAGTGAGAAGCAGGGTGTCTCCAGACCCTGGGGAGGACCTGGCTAATCATAACCAGGTCTTGAAATACACTAAGAGCTGGCCAGTTCCAACAAGACTGAATTTGGGCAGCTCAGCATGGACCCTGTGGGACAGGCTAGCTGGACGGTAAAGCCAGATTGCACCCAGAGTGCAATGCACAGTGTGTAGGACAGCGAGCGGACAGTTGTCAAGAAAAGATGGAATAATGAATAACATAGACCCGGTAAACAAAGGATGTAGACGTCAACCGCTGGGGAAAATGTGTGGGCAGAAAGAGATTGTACTTCTGCAGTGAAGCTTGCCAAGACTGGAAAGGGCTGTTACAAACATCAGAGAGACCTAAGCACTTTCAATAATACGACAGTGAGTGATATTCAACACTGATGAATGTAAGTGTAAGAGAGGAAAATTAAAATGGCTTGTACAGCTCACATGGCTCTACATTTGGCATGCGAGTTCAGCAGACAGACTCAAGCAGCCCGAGGAAAACCGCTGCTTAATGCATTGATGTCTTCCAAAATAGCAAACAAGATATTAGGAAACACAATGAACTGGGCAATAAATAACACGAGGTTGCCAGTCTGGCACCACTTACCAGCTCCAGCCTCACTTAGAAGGGAAGGACTGATTTATCTCTGTGCTAATGCAATACAGTCAGTGAGCGCCAGCGCCTTTGTTGTAGACAGGAACAATGTGGCAGAGGCAGGTGGCACTTTGGTGGCACTCCTTCCCCTGGATCTCAGAGGACAGGGTCCTGCCTCACCTGGTTTGAAGGTCACCAAGCATCAAAGAGCCAGCAGTACAAAGCCATTTGCTCAGCCACCCCCTCGGCACAACCTGCCGCAACACGGTGCTGTTCTGACACCCACAGAGAAAACCCACCTGTGGAACAAAGCGCTGGCTTCTCACAGCTCTTCTGTTGTGGCAGTCTTTTTGATGGCACACAACAATAGATGTTCTAACACCACAGACATCAGGAGAAAAACATTCGCAAGAGGTATTAATATAACAGTGTTTAACCTAACTCTCACCACGCCTACAGAGAGTGCTGCAAAATTAATTAATACCGCTGTTTCATGGGGGAATGGAGGGATGGAGAAGAGAAAAGAAAGCTCAGACAGAGCTAGATCTGAAACCAATACCGTCCACCATGGTATAATAACCGCATTCATCTCGCGGGGATGCACCGGTGCTTTGGGCACATCCTAACTGTAAAAATGCATTATATAGCACTGTCCCTAATTAGGACGTGATGATGCTACACTGAAATTGGAGATGCCCATCTTGCCCCTCAGCCTGGCCCAGACCTCCTCTTGTGTTGCACAGCTCCCAGCCCCCAAATACTTCTTGGTCTGCCCTCTGCCCGCAGCAAGGACTGTGGTCCCATGAGGTCTTCCCAGCCTCAGCAGCACACAGCAGGAAGGAGCCAGAAAGATGCTCCATCTGATGGCTTTTCTCCCTCCAGCAAAGGGCCAGGCTAAAGTACCAGTGTCACAGGCATGGGACTGGGACAACAGGGAAGGACCGCTGCAGGCTGATACAGGGGGATAACATTGTACCTTGCAGGGGTGATAAGGCAAGAAACATGTTGAAAGATGCTCTAGCGTGGCAGGATCTGTTTGAGTGTGGTTGTAAAATACCTTGTGCTTCTGCAAAAACACCCTGGGGAGAGGAAAGCTGTGCACGAAAGAAATGCTGTTCACTCTTGTCTTTGGAGGTGTTTGAAAGTCATTCCAAACAAGACACCAGTATTTAGAGCTCATAGAAATCAGCATTGTAGTCAGTTGACCTACACCAATTTCCAATAGCTGGGCAACTATCCTATAACCAAATTAGCTCACTCACCAAATTCCTAAAGGGTGTTTGAGGGGAGATGACCTATTTTTAAAACCCACTGATTTATTTCCTTGGGTCTCTTTCCTATGAGGTGACATCTGAGAAGAAGTAATAATCTTTCTACTGTGCTCCAAATAAAAGGAAGGAAGTTCCTCTAAATCTTAATAGGTGAGCTGTAAAAAGTTGTGACATTCAGCAGCACCTGAAAGACTCAAGACTAAAAGACGCAGAGTCCTTAATCCTTAGACAGGAAGACGGGTGACTGGTAGAGAAATGCACGGCCAGTTCCCTGTTTGCATTTAAAGCTCTTTATTCCCTGGCTCAGCAATTCCGCCGTGGCATTTATTTTTAATGCTTTATTTTTGCAATTTGACTTTCTAATGGCAACACCTGAAGTCACCTTCCTTAACCCTTCACAGTGATATAAATTAGAAAGAACAACAGAGGAAACAACTGAAGGAACACAGCTTATCCCTGTCAGACCTCAGTAGGAGATAACTCCCTCTTAAGCAATCAGCACCAATGTGCAAAGGTGCAGGATTTCCTTTTATTTCCTCCAGATACACTCAGGGTGGGAGGACCTAATCCCCGAAGTCTCCGCATCACAACCCTGAGATATAAATTTATAAGCATGAGCTGAAATCACAGAGGCAGAGAAGTCATGGGGGTTGCTTTTAATTTTTTTTCTGCCCTTTTTATTTTTCACCTGCAGTTAACAAGGGACAAAGAAGAAGGAGAGAAATGCATCCTGCAACAACTGGAATGCTCCAGAGAGTTCATCTTTAGGGTTATTTTAAAGGATAAAGCCAAATATAGAGACAATGCTAACAGAGCAACTTTTGGGTCCTGGCTGCTGGTAGCACCTGCTAATCAAATCACGCTGAAGAGCTGAGATTTGCATGGCAGTATGTTCATAAGGACTGTTGAAATGAGACTAAATGTGGCATTCTGCTGAATCATTGCAGATCTAGACATCCTTCCCTTTGCCTTCTTGCTGGCCTCCCACCCTCCCTTCAATATCACTCCCCACTGTCCCCATCCCATGCAAAAAATACCGAGAATAAAGAGGCACTTGCACTCTCATCTGAGTTTTGTCAAAAAAGACCTAAATCCCTGGAAAACCACAGGGATGGAGACTCTCCAGGAGCAGTTGTTGTGCATGTTTTGGGATCACGGGGAGAGCACATGGGTTACTTCGTGCAACCCCCTCCTGCTGCAATGATCGGGTACAGCCGAGTGCTTGGCTGAGACTGAGCGACCAAATTAATTTCATGCCTGACAATTTAAAGCTTTCCGAAGGCATTTTGGTTCACCAGAAACCTGGTCAGCACTGAGGACGGAGAAGCTGAAAAGATTCATAATTCCTCCAAACTTCTGAATTTAGGGCCAATCCCTAAAACCAGCCAGACAAAGAAGCAGTAACAGCTTTCCTTAAAAACTTATCCCTCACATTGAGTTTTTTGTTACATGAGAAAATAGCGGTCTTCTTCCTAAAGAGAGTGCAAGAGCTCCCAGCGCTGCATGAGATTGAAAGTTGCTCCTCCTTATCATTGCCAGATATCTGGGATCCCATTATTTTCAGGGGAGAAAAGTGGTGTTCGAGAAGCTTGACAGGAGCAAAATGCCCCTGTATGTACACGTGCTTTGAACACAGACCCCTTTTGTGAACGCAACCAGCAGCAAGCCATCATTCATAAAATCATCATATGCTAACTGAGGTCTCCAGCACTCAGCTCTGAGCACTGTACCGGTGTTCCCCATGGACATCTGTCTGTCAGTCCCACCACGCTGGGGAGATTACTCATCTTTTAAAAGCTTCACAGAACATGGTCTGACAAAGCCAACGCTCCTGTAAGTTTTTCCCCCAGTGTCTTTTATGTGTACAAGCATAGGAGCAGCTCTTTTCCTCCCTGACCTCCCACCTATAGCCTCATCTTCCTATTGCAATATTTTTCAGAGGGCAAGAAGTTATCTTTCTCTTTGACAGTGCAATCTGATACGCGCCTTCAGAGAGACGGGCTGCTATTTAGCTTCTCTTGATAAAGTCAGATATCATGGGCAAAGCTTCAGAGCAAAGCAAGCTCCATCTATAGGGCAGATCTGCCTTCAGTTACAAATGATGATTAGCATTTTCCTTGAGCTTCATCCAAGCCGGATGGATGACAGCGTGTTTTGTGAACAGGAGCACGTTCCATCTGCCTAGCAATTCAAATAAGGGGAGAAAAATTAAAAGCTAAATACGCCAGATCTTGTATTTGGATCTCTCATCACAGCGCACTCTGAAGGGAATTCAGTGTGGAAGTATAGAACAAGCAGCGTTTTAATCCTGGCACTGATACTGGCTTTTTCCCGGGTCTTAGACAAGGCATTTACATTTCTATGGAGCTCCACTGGCAGGGAAACAATTCATAATGTCTCAGTTTCCCCAGCTGTGAAATGGGGATAGGAGCATGGTAGGAAATCCACAGCAGCTTTCATCCCTTGTGTGCTGTGTGGGCAGGAACTGACAAGGAAAAATAGGGATTCAGGGAATTTTGCTCCAAGAATCACCAGCATCAAAGGCAGAGTTAAAGGTAAGCAGATGTTTATTGGTGTAGCAGCACTGCCTGCTACAGGTACATGGAAAGAAGGAAGTCTTAGACATTCACGAGAATCCTTATGGTGATGCAGAAAAGTCTTTTTAGTCCCTGACAGCTCAGTAGAAGATGTTGAGAATAACACTAAAAAAACCCATCTGGATATGTTTTGATCTTTGACCCAAAGGCCTTCCACCTCCTCTCCTTCAACAGCAATCCTTCACCCTTAAATTAAAAAAATAATTCAATTCTTTATCTCA
The DNA here is from genome assembly GCA_008658365.1 of Alca torda. Lineage (NCBI taxonomy): Eukaryota > Metazoa > Chordata > Aves > Charadriiformes > Alcidae > Alca > Alca torda. The sequence goes on from CM018077.1 coordinate 161,746,014, forward strand.
GCAAGAAGCCACTTTTTAAAAAAAAAAATTTTTTTTTTTTGGATGCTTGCATGAGCAAATGGATGTTTTTAAACATTAGTTTCCAGTTCCCTTCCTAAATAAAGCAAGTAAACTTTCACTGTATGCTTCAACCCACCCACATCTACATTCCACTTGCTGCTGGAGAAGACAGGTCTGAATTCTGCTGAAAACATGACCTTGGTTGTAAGTGCTTAAACTCTCTGCATCAAAATAGTCCGCCCCTTCGCTCATAATGAACTTACAATATGTATTGGAAATACAGAAGGCAGAACACTGCATCAGCCCAGGTGCTTGTATGGTTAATACATTTCCAGGAAGGGAAGGAATATTTAAAAGCTTCTGTGTTCTGGTGTTTGAGGTTTAACATTTCAGGCTAAACCACGTGCTTCTACAAGTTTTATGAGACTAACAACGCCCTACTGAGCACTAGAAATATTTTTGTGGGGTGTTGACTTATACAGGCTTCTCAGTCAACTTTTATGCTATCCATTCTTTGCTTCTTTTTCCTGCTTGACTAATGAATTAATAAATACAGTAGGAAAGCAATGATTCCAACATACTCTGTTGGGACCTATTCCTCAAAAAGGAATATTGCTCAGGAAAAGCCTGGAGAAGAGAAGGCTCTGGGAAGACCTTATAGTGGCCTTCCAGTATCTGAAGGGGGCCCACAAGAAAGCTCCGGAGGGGCTGTTTGCAAGGGCATGTAGCGATAGGATGAGGGGCAATGGTTTTAAACTAGAGGAGAGTAGGTTTAGATTAGACATTAGGAAGAAGTTCGTTACAATGAGGGTGGTGAGACACCGGAAGATGTTGCCCAGAGAGGTGGTGGAGGCCCCATCCCTGGTGACATTCAAGGCCAGGCTTGATGAGTGAGCAGTCTGATCTAGTTGAAGATGTCCCTGCTTACTGCAGGGGGGTTGGACTAGATGGCCTTTAAAGGTCCCTTCCAACCCAACACATTCTATGATTCCATGATTCTAAAAAAGTGCTCAAAGAAGTGCTCAAAAATGATGCATCTATTTGGGCTAATCCAGCAAGTTCAATAGTGGTAGCCCCATATTAACATTCTGTTAAATCTAGATTAATGTATTTCTTGCCTTAATAAGGTTTTGTGCTGCTAATCCTGACTTCTGGTGAGGTTGGTGTATAGCAGTGATTTTGCGTCAGTACAGATAGAGCAAGTTCATGCTGGCCTGTGAAGGAGTCACAAGAGATGCTTGCAGGACCGTAGGGGAGAAGGTTTGCACAAGTGGCACAGAGTCCATTACAACTAAGAGTTGGCCAAAGGGGCAAAAATGTAAAGAATATACATAATGCTTTGGGAAAGAAGGACAACGTGGCAGAGTGTTTCAGTGTTCTTTGAAAGTACACAGGGATCCACAATCAACAAACATCAGCTCGGAAAGAAAAATAACTTCTGGTCTTGCATTCAGGACATTGCCAGATTCTAATCTAACCCTATTCACCCCTAATCCCTATTTCCCTCCTTTGACTATAAAGAGACCCTAAGCAACCCTTTAAGCAGAAATGTCTGCCCTTAAGATATCTGCATCTGGTCAGGTGAATTCCACCACGGGGCACCCACCATTTTCTCTCCACATTCACACTTTCAGATATTTCTTTAATGATCTATAGACCAGCCAGCTCTGCCTGTGTGACCAGCAAAGGGCAGCTGCAACAACTACTCATAAGGTCAACATTGTTATCCACACTCATAGCAAACACATCAGTGTGGACTCAGGACCAGACAGAGCATATGGACACATTGTCCATGGGATGTCCACAGAGTAACCCCACTGATGGTACACAGACCCACTGGGCATAGGGCCACCTCAGAGGACTATCCTTCCAGGGAGGTGCAGACACTGGCATGGATGCTGTCCCACACACCTGACTTCTATCCATCTACCTGATGGAGAAAAGGATGTTGACATCCTAATATCCTAATTATTCTCCCAAATAAATGAAAATGTGGTGTGAAAGAGGAAGAAAAGCATGAACCCCCACTTGTGATGGCTTAAGTGGAAGAGGAGGGAGAATGAGAATGACTTGGGACTTCACACAGGCAGGGAAATAGAGATGTCTTGGCTTTAGGTTGAAGCGAGATTAGCACATGAACTTTTGGTAGCCCTCAGTGGTGCAGTCAGAGGAGATGGAAAGATAATGGGATCACAGGATCACAGGATAATTAAGGTTTTAAGGGGCCACAGGAGAGCCCTAGTTCAGACTCTCACTCACAGCAGGACCAACTATGAGGTCAGACCAGGTTGCTCAGAGGTCTAGATAAAAAAAAAGAAAATTACACTGAAATATTTACATTAAAATTTACATTTCTTTATAACACCTAGGTGAGTCTTAATAGTTTTTCTGCCTCAAATGTGCTGCCTGGTGGCCTCAATACAAAGGGAACAGGAGACTTCAATGCAGGGAAGGAAATGACAACCTGAGGAGATACACTGGATAGACAGATGGTGAACAGGGTCATGAGAAAATACAGTTCTATAACATCCTCTTTTATAAAGGACCAATTAAAAGTATTAAAGAATACCTGAAGATGATGAGCCTGAAGAGTGCAGAGAGCATAAGCTAATACTATCTTTGGCATCAGCCTCTAAAATTTGACATCCACTATTAACACTGTTAACATTGTGATTTTCAGTCTAATTTCTGTGAGGATATGTGAGAATATTACTGTCAAGGCTAATTTATAAAGAATCAGGTACCTTTTGGTGAATAGGAGGGAACATGAACCAGTCCTGCTGTGAAATGTGGATTTCAGTCACCTTCTCAGCGATCTCTTCCCTTATTATCTCTATAGAGTCTTTTCTTTACCCTTGGTTCACCCGCCTGTCTCCTGAGCTGTTCAGGGGGGGCTGACTCCATCTCCAACCAGCGAGGTCTCGATGGGATGCTCCCAGGCTTTGCCACATGAGCTTTTATCTATTCATGACATAAGACTAACCTGTTTTTATTCTCTCTGTCTGGATTGGGGAAAATTTTGATTTCCCTACCAAAAAGAAATGAAAAAGAAAGCACGGCACTCGATTCAGGAAGGCAAGAAGTCAAATCTGCATTAACAGCTCTTGAGAGCACTGTTAAGGGATCTTGGCCGGTTGATGGGCTATTGATCTACACCGTTATTAATTAGCACCAGAGAACCAGAGAGTGAACTGCTCTAACCTAAGTAATAGGTGAGAGTGGTAATTCCCCTCTGGGGTAGCAAATTGCAACCACAAAAATAGCTGTATCGATGAGGCATACGATGTTTGTACTCTCTGCACTAACAGAAATAGGAGCAAGATATTACCTTTATTGAGACAGTGATCATTTGGCAACAAAAAAATAGGCAAAAGCACAGTAAATGGAGGAGGAAAGTAACACATCCTTTTAACAAAGAAAATACTAACACTTAAGCAAGAGGACTTGCAGTAGCTAAACAATATTTCATCACAAGCACTAGAGATCTCTCTCCAGCTCTCTACCTTACCAATGTACATTGACAGTCAATATACGAGTCTTTAACTCAGCTCGGCTTCTGTAGATATATATATATATATATGCAGATGTATCTGCCTAGAATTCTGATTATTAGCAAATAAAATGTGTCAGCACTATTTTCCCCTTCTGCAGAGGAAATACTTCACTTTTAGTAGGTGCTAAAGTCCATCCCTATTCAGCAAAGCTCTTAAGACATACGTAAGCGATTTGCTGAATCGAGGCTTTCATTACTAGCTCCTTCATGCAAATTCACTGAAAGGAAGAGTGCATGAAAAGGGTTTAGGGCAAGACTCTCTGACACTAACAGTCTTAGGATAAGGCACTGGGAATCTAAGTCAGAAAAGGAAAATTATCTCTAGCACTCAGTGGAAACCTCTCCAATTTAGTTAAAAGCACTTCACTACACACAGTATTGTCATGAGGTTACACCTGAGACCTAAGAAATGTCTAGGGCTAAAAAAAAATAAATGTTATATATTCCTGAAACCTCTCTGCCTTGCAAACTGAGATCCTAGGTTGAACACATATCCTCAATGAAATACCGATTCCAAAAATAGACAAGCTCTAATAATTTCTGTGAGGGGAGGAAGAAATACAGTTTTAGCCATCCACTATGAAAAAGTTTGGACTTTTGCAGGTGATCCTAGGAAAAATGATGTGCAAGCAGAAAGGAGATGAGGAGAGAATTTTCACAATGTATTACTTGGTGGTATTTCATCTCTTGCCTCTATGTCTGGAAGTATTTGGTTTATGGGCCAGATGGATGTACAGCAATATACTTAGAACAGTAGCATTTGGTAAACAGTGGACATGGAAAGAGAAGGAAATACAGCAAGAACTTTCTGTGGGTGCACGTGATTTTTGTACGTTTGCTGTTTTAGCTTGCAACTGCCATCTATACCAATATTTAGGTTGCTACTGAGTTGTGTATACTCCATGGACTGCACCAGGGAAAGGATCCTGACTCCTCAGCCATTTGGCATGGACTGGTTGAATGCCATACTGTGTGAGGCTAGCTGTTGACTAACGATGCTCACACTGCAGGGCACTTCATTTGGATATTAGGAAAAATTTCTTCACCAAAATGGTTGTCAAGCATTGGAACAGGCTGCCCAGGGAAGTGACTGAGTCGCCACCCCTGGAGGTATTTAAAAGACCTGTAGGTGTAGTCCTAAGGGACATGGTTTAGTGGTAACTTGGTAGTGTTAGGTTAACGGTTGGACTCAATGATCTTAAAGGTCTCTTCTAACCAAAACGATTCTACGATTCTATGATTCTGTGATCTCCTCTGGGTCCCAAAGCCCTGTTAGGCCTGAAATGTAATCTTATTTTCTGTGTGTTTTCTCAGGTTATCATGAAAGACCTCGGTCACAGCTTGATGGAGCAATTTTCTTCTAGCATGATGGCGAAGCTCCTGTAGCATGATGACATTCTGGGCTCTAGGACATGATAAAAAAAAAGTATATGGCATTTCAAGCAGCACTGGGAATTGTTCTGGATGGAAAAAGACAAACTTAAGGTAATACGTAATCACTCTGGCTTGCTGGAGAAGACCAAGAAGTAGAGTGTTTTGCTCTGGAACGAATTAAGTCTGTACCTGCCCTGGCAAGTATTGCAGAGCAGGCAGGAGCAGATGTACACAGCAAAAAACCCAGATGTTGCTGGGGACCCAATACCAAAATACCCATGAAGTTGTACTTCACACAAGGTCCAGCCTGTTCCTATGGACTGAATGTCTATTATCGGTCAGAGTCTATGAGGTGGACACTTGCAATATATCATTTAATGGAGTTACATACCACATTAATTTAATTTCTGAGCTCTGATAAGACTCCGAGAAATGAACTAAAACAAAATATATGAGCCAGCAGTGTGCCCAGGTAGCCAAGAAGGTCAACAGCATCCTGGCTTGTGTCAGAAATAGTGTGGCCATCAGGACTAGGGAAGTGATTATCCCCCTGTACTTGGCACTGGTGAGGCCACATCTCAAATATTGTGTCCAGTCTTGGGCCCCTCACTACAAAAAAGACACTGAGGTGCTGGAGTCCAGAGAAGGGCAATGAAGCTGGTGGGGGGTCTGGAGCACAAGTCTTATGAGGAGCGGCTGCGGGAGCTGGGAGTGTTTAGCCTGGAGAAGAGGAGGCTGAGGGGAGACCTTATCACTCTCTACAGCTCCCTGAAAGGAGGCTGTAGTGAGGAGGGGGTCGGTCTCTTCTCCCAAGTAACAGGTGACAGAACAAGAGGAAATGGCCTCAAGTTGTGCCAGGGGAGGTTTAGATTGGATATTAGGAAAAAATTCTTCATCAAAAAGGTTATCAAGCATTGGAACAGGCTGCCCAGGGAAGTGGTTGAGTCACCATCCCTGGAGGTATTTAAAAGATGCTTAGGGACATGGTTTAGTGTTGGACTTGGCAGTGTTAGGTTAATGGTTGGACTCAATGATCTTAAGGGTCTTTTACAACTTAAGGAATCTATGATTTTATTCTATGATTCTAAAAATGCCTTTCTCATAGAAGCCAAAACATTTGAATAGACACAACTTAAAGCAGGCTTGCTTCACGAAGAAGCCTGGAAGTTAACTAACACTTGTTCAATGAGGATGCTTGAGAGACCATCATCTGGATTGAAACAGGGAGTGTATCAAAATGACAATGAAAACACTGAAACAGCACTAGCCCATTCTGGGCAGAGCCTCTGAAACTCCAATTAATAAAACTTTTCAGTGCTGACTGACACGACACTGACAGTTTGAAGAAAACATGCTAAGGATGTGGAGATTGCCTATGAAGGGTTTTGATGTGAAGGCACTTAACTGCAGTTTGGAGCCATGCTTAAGTTGTGGAGGCCACAAGGGGACAGAGAGGGGAGACATGGGCAAATCAATATGCAACGAAAACGGTCACTGCATGAGTCTGCTGAGATAGACTACTTTTTTGTTCTCAATACTTGCTAAGGCTTCTCCACATTTTCAAAGAGGCCAGCTGTTATTTTCACATATCTCTTATTTTGCCCTCAGGCTTGCACAGTTTTCCACAAAATTTACCCTTAATTCACCTTACTCCTCCTCTTCCCTAAATGTCAGTCAAGACTAAAGGAATTTTTTGTGATCAAATCATCAAATCAATAGGGCTGCAGCTGTGCAAGGACATGGAAGGTGCCTGTTCTCAGGCACTGAAACTGCAGCTATACACTTCATTGCACCCATATCATTAAGTCCCCTTACCCTCTGAACAGGGTGGCTGCATCGAAACTGCTTATGGATAATATGATGATATTAATTCTCAAACTGTGTCAATATTTGGGCAAGCACTGGCTAATCTGGGTCAAAAGTGGGCCAGGGTATACTCTAACAATTTAAAAGTGGAATGAATCAGTTCTAGTGTCCTTGGTACTGTTTAATTTACTAGTGTAGAAATTATCTAGAAATCTTTCCATCAGCACTTGTAACCTCTGAATCAGATCCATGGAGCTTTTTATACATTTCTTCTGTTCTGCTTTGGTACAACACCGAGATCCTATGTACAGTCTGCTGCTGTAGGAGAAAGGAACTAACAAATAGGAAATAATTGAGAATAGAGCACTGAAGTGATTGAAAAGCAAGGGAGACTGACTTGTGAAGAGGAGGATAACTGTTAGCATTTGAGGAGTTTAAAAGCCAACAGGGAAGAAGAATTATTTGCAGGGTCCAGTAGAGTTTCACTAGGTGTGAAGAGCTGAGAATGAGAAAGGGATCTTTAGCAAGAACAGAGGGAAGCATTTCATCAACACTGAAACCTGCTGGACCGTGAAATAGTCTCCCGAAATAAATGGTGGCAGTCCTACAGCTCAGGTCATTTTAAATTAGACTGGCCAAAATACTTGAGTGGGTTCTTTAGGGAACAACTCAATACCAAGTCCCAGGGATGGCCATGTCAACCTCGCAGGCAGCTCTGCTGCTCATGATAATTAGGCTCCACCACGCTGCCATGAAAAGAGTGCTGTTTGACACTCACACAGCACCAGATCTTTCATGTACGGTGCTTGTCATGATATCGTGTTATTTATACATTACTCTGAGTCGAAAAGTCTCTGTGAACAGGCAGGCAGAGGCCTCATAAGTCAAGCCCCTGGACTATTGAAGCTGATGAAAGATATAAAATAGCTTGCATTAAACCTTCTAAACTGCTAGCATCAGTGAGAGATTTTACTGAAAATACCCCTCAGCAAGAAATGATACATCGTAATGAGCGAACAAGGAACACGTTTGAACTAACAAACACACTCTGAAAGACTCTGTGGGGCTTTTTTTTTTTTGTTTTATTTTTACTGTATTTTATTTTCTGTCTGCTTACAAATGCTTGACTGACAGGCGTGGAGGCTGGCATCTATCCCTTCTCTTCAAAACAGATAGGGAAGGAACATCAACTTTTCTCAACACTGACCTGGAGGGAACAACCTTTCCTAAAAAGAAAAGCATTTCCCTCACACCTGTTGCCACAGCATATCCAACTCTCCTTCTCTTTTGTCAAGAGAAGCATCAACTAAATGGTAGCTCTGTTGGGTTTTTTTTGCTTTCTTCAGGACATCCTCAACTGATGATGAGAAACTGGACGGAGGTATTCTTGCCATATATTCACTTACCACAAGTTAGTAAAGCATCACCAAACAGCATCAGCTCTCGTGCTCTGATGGCCGTATATTACTGGAGAAAACTGTCTACCTTCTCACATCAGCCAAGTTAATTTCTGAGTTCTGCATCAAATACGAAAAGAAATCAAAACCTGTGGAAATACCCCAGGGAGCAGGAGAGGATCCTTCTTGTTATTTGCTGTGTCTTCTGACCGAAACGAGGAAGGAACTTGTTAAAAAACATTCTCCCAATTCCTTCTGAGGTGCAGGATGATGCTTTGGGACTCATTGTATAGGTAAGTGATTGAAAATCAGTATGGTCAGTGCCCAGGGTACAGAAGGAGTTGATGGCAGAATTAACACCTGAACTAATTTCTCCAAATGCTTTCCTAGCATCCTTCCACTGAGGGACTCTCCATGGCTGCACAGGCATTTACAAGTGATGGTCTCCAGTTTGCAACGTCCATCCAGTCAGTAGTGGTTAATCATTAAGCTGTTTTTCAGCTAGACTTACCTTGTATTCATTTGGTCTGAATGACTGGCTTCCTGACTGCTAAGTAATTTGGCATCTGCAATTATCTGTTTAAACTGACGGGCATCTGCTGGTTTTCAGGGCTCAGAGCTGATGTCGTTCGTTCTGGTAACGTCATGTTTGGTAGCTGACAAAATGGGCAGCTGCCCACGTCCATGGACTGAGCTCTTATTGCTGCTGCCCTTCCTTTGGAGGTGGGGAGAAAAAGGGGTGTAGGGAGGTCAGGATAGATGAAGCAACCCTTGCTATTTCAGGGACAACTGTTCCCAATACCAAGAGCAAGCCCTGCTCTCCCCATCTGCCCTTTCCCTGGTATACTTCTGGTATACTTCTGTCGCAGCTATTTTCCACTCTTCATGGTAGGAGAATGCTCACTGCTGTGTTAGCAGCCTGGGAAGCACAGGAGTGGGATGGGAGACTGCGATAAGAAAGGATTGAGGGTTGTGGAAGAGGTGGGATGACCTGGTGGTGACTCCAAGGAAAGGGTGGTGGGGTCTGGAAGGGTTTTGTCTCATCTTCCTTTCTCATGACCTCTGGAGAAGCCGTCTGCATGGGGACGATCACTGCAGACTTTCTGAATCAATATGGCATTTAGCATCTTTTTTATAGGTCCTTCCAGTCACTAGCTGAAATTCTGAAGTTCCCCATTCAAGGGTTATCCATTTGTTCTCAAAGTTTTATGTCCTTCTGTTTTTCACATGACCACAGGTGCCAATGAAAGGCACGGGACGCTAAATTATATGTATTTGCTATGACAGAGCTTGTGCCAGCACTGAGCACTGACAATGCACATTACAGTCCAGCTCATGTATTTCTGATGGCACATTTTACAGTGCTATATATAAAGTTGTTATGGCATCTATTATTCACTGCCAATACAGTTCAAGTTAAAATAGGTTTTATATAACAGTTCAAAGCAATATTTTAAGAAATAACACTTGTGTCAAGGCTGCTGTGTCCTACCAGATTTTGACATTTCCAAGCAATAAAGATCTTTATCCAAAATGTAGGGTTTTGGCGAGACATCTCCCTTGCAGACTTCTCTATTTTTAATCTGCAAGCAATAGCAAAAGAAGTCCATTTAAATAAAATGAACAGCCAGCTGAACTTTTGGCATGGCTGTTATCTTTCTAGGTGGAAACTGTGAACGCTGGAAAGTGCCTCAAGGGATGTTCATGACAGAGAACAATGTCCCATTAACCTGAACCTCTGAAGAGATTCTGGAGATGTGGAAAACACACAAGTGGGGAAGAGTCATTGGAATATTAAGAAGATGTCTATTATGGGCACAATTTTATATCTGTTTTTCAGGACACAGGAGGGGAAGAGAATTTATTTCCTCATTTCTTTAGCAATGAAAAAGGTTTTATATCTGTTCTTCCAAAAAGGCCAAATTCAAGGTGTCTTAAAAAAAGGCCATTACTGGTACCAGCACCATGAACATTTCTAAACTTGTGTGTTAATCAGTGTGGCCCAGAAGATCTGATGTTCTAGCAATGCTCTGTGACCTCTTCTATACTGCTTAAGGTCTACATGTTACTGGTACTAGTTATGAAAAAAAGTAAAAATCCCAGAAACACCAATCTACTTACATAAGATGTGTTTTGCACAGCTTTGTTCTTCATTCTGGTCCCCAAAGAGCAAAAGAGAACAAATGCAATACATCAATTTGGCAATAAATTTAGTTTATTAGCTGTGTTTGACAGTTAGGAAGAATGTTTCCTTTTAACCTTCTTACTGGTTTTGAAAACATATGGGAACAAAGTAAGGCTGACTAGGAGCTCAGTGAGTCCCTTCTCTTTACACCCACAACTTCTAATGAAATCAGGGAAGTTTTAATGTGCAAGATGAGTCCTTTCACAAGAAATAAGTTCATGTGGGCCAACAAACAGAAAAACAAAACTCGGTGAAAATTATTTAAAAGCACCATCTGCTTATTCAAACACAGCTGGGGAGAGGTACGACACAGTCCAAAACTCCATTTCATTTTCATTATATTTCTTTCAAAAGAGATGCTAAATAAAATACTATTTGTCCTAAATGTTTTCCTCCTGAGGAGAAATGTTTAAGCTATATTGAAAATAATGCTTGTGGAATGCAGTCTTCCTTACAGGATCGACATGGATCTCAGACAGCAAAGCAAAATGGATATAGTTATAATGGTGGTCATCAGCTCGAGGGAGGTGATTCTGTCCCTCTACTCTGCTCTGGTGAGACCCCACCTGCAGTGCTGCATCCAGCTCTGGGTCCCTCAGTGCAGGAAAGACATGGACCTGTTGGAGTGAGACACTGGCCCAGGTTTCCCAGAGTGAGGTGGTAGATGGCCCATCCCTGGAAAGATTCCACGTCAGGATGGACGGGGCTCTGAGCAACCTGATCTAGTGGAAGATGTCCCTGCCCATGGCAGGGGGGTTGGACTAGGTGACCTTCACAGGTCCCTTCCAACCTAACACATTCTATGATTCTATGACGGAGATGGGGGGGGGAACAGGTAAAAAGAAAGTGCACACATTCTTAGGAAGCAGAAGGCCGAACAGCATTAACTGTATAAACTGAACAAGTTATTCAGGGGTAAAGTCCTATTAGGCTCAAAGGTATACAGGATCTACCAAATCAATAGATATGCAACCTGCACAATACATGAGTGTTGCACTTAATTGGAAGTTACGTAGGGCTAGGACTGGATTCCCTTAACTCACCCTGAGAACCCCATGCGGCCCAGTGTGGCCCCATACAGAGATGTCTGTTTGTGGCAGAGAAATCCAATTTAACCAGCAAAATAAGGATCTCTCTAAGCAGACATAATATACCTCTTGATTTTTCAAAGTCAGTGCACCTGAGGCTGGCTTGAGGTTCATTATTCTCCACTGCCTAATGAGCAAACACCCAAAGGTTGTGTTTTTTTTTTTTCCTGGTGAAGACGGGGGGCAACATAAAGACAGAAGGAAAAAGGCAGTGACTATATTTCAAACAAAAGGTTCACAACAATATTCTTTATGTCCAGAACACCATTTCAGAAACACCTTTGCATCCACCTTTCTTACACGTCAAAGTGCAGGGACATCCTAAACATCCCAACACATTTTCTTGCAACAAAGTTCCCTCGAGTTTGACCTGGTAGATGCAAAGAGATTCCTCAAGTATGAAAGGATAATTCATGCCCAACAATAGTGTGAGAATATTCTTTAACAATTTCATCCCTCGCAATGCACACAAGCCTACAAAGCTCAATCATCTCTATTCAGCAAACCGTAACAAAAATTAGACACACACTAACCTTGACCCACTCCTATAAAACTATCAAAATTTCATACTTACAGTGTTGAATCATCTGTAGCTCTCACTGTTTGCAAACAGAGGTCAACGCTTCAAAGCACCAGCCTACAGCAGGAACATTTGTCCCCTTTTTGCACTGTTAACTCAATCACAATTCCTGCTATACCGCAACCAAAATCTATTCTGATAAAATTAGCTCAATCCAATTAAGGGACAAAGTATAGTCCTTAATTAAATGTTCTGATTATTCTGAAGCCCTCCTTTTTTTTTTTTTTTTTTTTTTTTTTTTTGGTTCATCTTGAGTTTAGGCCTGTAAAAGCATACAAATTAGAAAGATTTAAAATGTTCTGGGTTTCCTCATTTATTGCTTAAATTTGAGTAACAAGCATTTCCCAAAAGCATAAAAAGAGAAGTATAAAAAGAAAAAATGTGGGATGTTTAACTTATTCAGACCTCTTTTTGTTCCTTTTTCATATTTTATTCATAGCACTTCTAAAAAAAAAGGGAATAAAAATAGTACGTCATGTCTTCATTTAACTACATTAAGAACATCCAAATGCTTTGATAAAGCAAAAATATTGAATTATTTGAAAATGTTAACAAGTTATTTCCTTTTGTCTACCTATTATTCTCTCTAATGGTAAAGTTGAATATTTTGTGCCTGTGACAAATTCCAGTTTCAAGTTTGCATGCACAAAGAAAGTTGTTTTGCTGCAGAACCAAGCTCAATTAAACTACCTCACTATAAATTTGGTTATGGAAGACCCACCGAAAAAAACCTCTACCCAAAAACATTAGCCCTTGAACATTAATTAATTCTTGTCATTTTCATTACAGGCGATATGGATTCCTAATTCTTCCTCCTGCCTCCATTTTTAGAAACATCTGATAGACATGAGTCTATCTCATGTTTAGTGATGCTGTACAGTCGGCCATGTAAATCAGCATTTCCTTCATCATGTTGAGCAATGCACAACACAAGGGATCTGCACTTCCAGTTTGCAAGTCCATGACGGGAGAAGGTAACTGACCTCAATTTGCTGAATGGCTTCTTCCCTCTGACGGATGGCCTCCAGATCCTCTTCTGTGATTTCTGAGAGCAAGGCTTGATCCTGGCTCTGGTTCTGCCACATGCCATCTCCTCCGTTAAAGATCTTCTCATCATCAGGTAGGTCAGAGAAGGGGGTCCTAGGGCTCTGCTGAGACGGGAGAATGGAAAGGAAGCAAAGGAAGTGTAAATATTGCTCAGTTTTACATAGCCTTCTTACGGGAAAAGAAAACAGTAATATAATAGATCGCATAAACAGTGATGAAAAGGTGAAGAGGAGTACGTCACACATGAGAGGAAATACATCAAGTCTTGAAGGAAGTGTTAGGACCTGAAGCCAGATCTCCTGAGCTACATTTGATCCCCAGCAACCAGCTTCAATTTTCCAACAGCTCTGGCAGAACAAAACATTTATGTGCATCTGAAAAGTGACACCTTTACTTTGTTGATTTTCTTGCAAATTCTTTGGGAATTAGATACTTTGCCAGGCAGACATAAAGCCTATGCATCTGCCTTGAAGACTATGATTCAACTTGCAACATTCAACGTAGCAAAAGATGCTACCTATCTTGTCTATTTATGAGATAATACAGCTGAAAAGGGGAAAATCATTATGTGATTACATAGTCACCAGTTTGAGCCTCTTACAGTTTCATGGTGTTCACCCTATAGAGTTGACTTGATTTTGCTGACACATCAGATACCATTTCTAGGTAGACAGATGTTCACACCGCCTTTGGGAGCTGTGTGTCTATTCAGATCCAGATTGAAAGAGTCTGGTCATGACCCAGCTGCATCTATACTGCAGGTAAGGGCAGAGGTTTAACAAGGTCTTCTCCTCCTCCCAGCCTTTAGCTTCTGTGCCTATAGAGACGTTAGGTTCAGTCTAGACTGGACTCAGGGAATGAACTAGCACAAGGTTGGTGTGGAGAATTGGGACACTGAGCTCAAGTCCTAAACTAATAAACACTGCTGAAGACTCCAATCCTACAACTGCATGGGTCTTTCACTTCAAACAATGCACACGGTCCTTTAAACTGGCCTTGATCTGAGCTTTGACTCCCAATCAAAAGTTACAATAAAAAAGCAATCCAACTCCTTCCAACCCTCTGAAGTTGAAAGAAGAATTGGCAGTCGCTACAGGATGTTCTTGACCTGAATGTACCCAAAGTCCCTGAAAGGGACAGGAGAAAACAAGCACAAAAATTCAGGAGGATGTTCAGTTCTCTGAATCCGGGCTTATCTTATACACAAACACCAGGGATTTTCAACAGGTTGTGCCTGAGAAATAAAGACCTTGCTGTGGCTAAGTTTTCAAAGATGTTAAATGCTCTGAATTCCCACAGACTGAATAGGAAGCAAGACCATCAGGCAGCTTGCGGGAAGGGCACAGTAGGACTGGAGAACGGGAAGAACTGGGAGGACTGGAGTGGAACTTGCAGAGCTAACAATGCCAAATCACCTCAGCAAGAACAAGAAGTTTAACCGAGCATGCAGGAGGGATGCAGGGGAATGAGAGAAAAAAAAAAAGTCACTTATAATGTGTTTTATTTCTTGCTTCTTTACTTAGAGATCTGCCTTGGAGGAACTGTGAAGGAGGCATAGAGAAAATGGGTAATATTTAACTCTTACAGTCACGTTTAGACACTCTAGCTGGCTAGATTTTGAAGAATATCAGGCATCTGGAAACTCTTATTTAACTCATTAACTCTTCTTTAATTCTTTACGTTTACAATTTTTTTTGCATTTAGGAACTAAAGAATTTTTGCAGTTGCCTAAATCTAGACATTGCCTTACAAAATTAATTTATTATTATTATCACCGTCATCTAGCAGCAGACAAAAAAAATTATGCAATGTGACGAAGGAAGTGGGGTGATGGAAGAAGTAGAGGAGTACAGAACAATAGGCAGGAAATAGCCAAATACCTTTCAAAAATATAAACAGAAGATTAAAATCTTTGACATTAATGTCTGTCTTTGTTTCACCTTCTGCTTCCCTGGGATCTGTTATCTACAGAGAAAGGGTGTGTTACAGGAAGGAAATAATCATTTAAAATGAGGTTAAAAATTCATTTACAGTTTAAAAGACACATTTTAATAGGATTAGGATACTCTGGGGGTGTTTTACTCACTAATTATTATGTGCCTTGGACACTAACTTATCTGGTAGAGTGTTTCACTGCCAAAAGCATATATTAATGGACTCAAGGAAAACGAAACAAAACAAAACAAAACAAAACAAAACAAAACAAAACAAACAAACTACAAACCCTTGGGGTATTCTAATGATTCATTTATAGTGACAGAGGTGTCCTCTCATCTTCACCAGTGGGCTAACTAGGACATGCAGAGGCGGTTATACTGCACAGCACCAAGTAGGCTGGAAGAACCTGCCCTCTAAAGGGTGTCTGCCCTCTAAAGACACAGGAAACCAGTGATTTAATGAAATTCTTGTACTATGGTCACAGCAAGGAATCTGTGCCATGGACCTAAATGGATGCTTAAAGTCATGCTTTCCTATGAGGACACGCATTTCGGCGGAAGAGAACAGATTGACAAGTTATCAAACGTTTCCCGTTCTGTTCTCATGTGGGAGCACAGGATTAATGGGAGAGCCAGCAATACGGCAACCAACTCTTCAAATTACATTAGTCCATGTAATAGCACAGTGGTATCACAAATATGCTTGATCTTGGCCTGTGTCAACTTTATTAGTCATCCCCACTTGTTGGTCCTGGTATCTGTAAATAACATCCCCCCCCCAAATAATCCAGACAGCGCAATTCAAGTGATGCTGCTCAGTCATCTCTTACAAAAGCCGGCTATTCATGTGTTTAAATAGATAATGGTCTAGACACAGATGTTTTCGTCTAAACAAAATAGTGGCTTAAGTTAATTTCAGAGCTGCTGAAGGCAATTATGTGAGTTTGTGTCCTTAACATCTTTTGAGAAAATCTGACCATGGCTGCTGAATGAGAGAGTAAATCAGGAAACAACAGGATGCAGAGGGGCTGAAATTTCCTTTCAGACATAAAAACGGCTCCATCGTAAATTTAAATATAGTCACCATGACCTGCTGTCGGGGTATGTATGGTGGCTGGCTGCGCTAACAAGTGAAAAGTGATTTTGTGTTTGTCGATGGTACAGTGCCCCTCATTTCTGTGATAAAGTGAGCAAATACTGGGTTTGAAAGTGTGAAGAAATCTAATGACGTTTAATGCTTCTGATTGAAAACTGCATACAGCTTGGGTGATCAGTGAGTTTTGTTCCCTTTTGAGTTGTGCTCATTGCCTTGTCTGACAAAAATATTTTACTTATAGCAAGAAAAGATACGATGGAGGGCACTCACTGGAGCTCCAGAGATAAAGTTCCTTTTGACAATACACTGCAAGGGGCCATAACTCCCTGTACAGGCATTTCCACATTAAATTTGATTTAGTGCCAAATTTTATACCCTGTGAATCTCTGTGTAATTTTCTGTTGCATTTCCTTTCATAAATTGTTAATTGGATGTGTTTGAAGTTGTTCTTTTGTTGAAATTTGCCTGTGGCAGATTTTTGTCAAGATGTATCTATAAACCAACCCCTGTCTGAGAAAAAAATGATAGGAGAGAAAAAGTTGAGTATCTCTGATATGCTCGGTAGTTCTTTTAAAACTAAATTCTTAGGACTGAGGGTCACACTATGCTGTTATTCATCATATCTGAAAAATTATGCCCAGGCACAGCATTTTTCCTGTTGGATAAAATCTTCTCAGTAGGATAAAATCATTGCTGCTTACAACTACATTTTTTTATCAGATTTATTCTACCAATGGGGAGATGCTATATGTAGCTGCTGATAGAGGAAAAAAGAAAAAAAAAAAAGGTTTTATCTGGATGCTGACAACTTCTGCCAGTGTCTGTACTTTACCAGCAGCAAAATCTTTGCATCAGAAACTGCATGTCTGAGACCCCCAAAAAGATGTCCCCCTCCTAGTCCTGTGCCTGTGTGACTCCTCATTTGGATATTAGAAGAGACAGAAGAGGAGCGTTAACACACGCAATTTCTTCTTCTTGTACAAAGCAACACCACAAGTTTTACAACCCGTGTCACATAAAATCACCAAGCAAGGGATTGAAATGACCTCTCTTCTAGTTCCCATAGGGTCTTTATTCCACCCAAAAGCAGAAATTTGACAGGAATCCCACCTAACATAACATCAACCAGCCTTCATGGTTCATCTTCAGAGAGTTAGGGAATCTCCCGTAGCAGGAAGATGTGTTGCTGGTACCATCTCAATCCTGTAGCTCCCTTTTAAATCTCTAACTTCAACGATGCCATTTCTGATTGCTCATTACAAGATTGTTCCCTGATCAGAAATTAAGGACACAAATTGTTGACTGGAGATGGGTGAGAAATGGCTCTTACTGCCAGTGGTATGTTTAGTGATTTCAAAGGAAAATTTCTTTTCCA
Organism: Alca torda; assembly: GCA_008658365.1. Lineage (NCBI taxonomy): Eukaryota > Metazoa > Chordata > Aves > Charadriiformes > Alcidae > Alca > Alca torda. Next base: position 161,763,452 of record CM018077.1, read on the forward strand.
TGCCCCATAAAAACCCAAAGATAAAGAGAAAAAATATACAACAGAGAGAAAGAGGGAGACACACATGTACATTCCCTCCAGCCCAGGTTAGCTACAAGTCAGATGATTAAGGTGCCCAATGCCAGCTGCAATAAGATTGGCCTCACAGTCCTCCAAAAAGAACTGTGAAAGATGATTTAAATAATTAAGATTTATTGGAGCTGGATTTACAGACCGTGTGCACCAAATGAATGACACGCTACAGGGACAGGAGGATGAAGGGCTGAGGAAGACATTCAGACACTTCTACCTTCAATTTCTTTGTGAAGGCAGTTGAAAAGGAGACTTAATTGAGCTCAGTGACTGAAATTAGACAACGTGAACCCATTTCTACACCTTCTCCAACCACTCCAATGTCAACCAGGAGTTGTGTCCCGAAGAGGAGGGTTTCATTTCCGACTGTGTGTGAAAACATGGGAAGAGGATACTAATGGAGTATCTTAGGATGGATGTGACAGAGCTGTTGGTACCATCAAAGTGGGGAAGGTGGGTCTCCTAACTGCACTGAAAACCTAACTCTGGAGAATAAGAAGGAACACAAGTTCCCTCTTTTCTGGCTACTTCCCCACTGATATGCACATTTCAAGAAGTTCAAGCAGTCCTCATCACCACTGGGCTGTAAGACACCTGAGACTGCCTTTGACATGCACCCCACAATTCACAAATTCATTATTACCTCCAAGTTTGTATAAGCACAGGTAAAAGAAGTCTTGCTCACATAAGCTAAATTTGTACTACGTACTGCAGGTTGTTCCAAGGAAACCTTCTGCAACCATGAAAATAATGTATTTTAGAGGTCTTACACGACTTGGGTAGTAAACCAAGGAAGGTTGCTCTGTCTTCTCCAATCTCCAGAATCCTTCTGCACCTCTAGCAGGGATATGGCCAGCTCAAGCACTGATCAACACACCTCCCACACCTCCTGCAAACTATCACATCTCTTCGGGTATCATTTTGGCTCTGGCTTTCACACAAAATGCAAATGCAGAGATGTTTATTTCTTGCTTTATAGTATGTATAGACATATAAACAGCCAGGCTACACTTTATGAGGAAATCCTATTCTCACTAGCATCCAGGCTCAGAGATTCACGTTTTATTGCATGTAGAATAATGAGGCCGGAGTGCCTGCATTAAAGATCAATAAAATACTTTACATGGAGGGCCACTGTGCAGAATACTGCTGTAGTTACGCTGCCTGCCTGTGTTTGACAGATTTTTAATAGTACATTGGCACTGCAAGATATCCGGGACAAAAAAGGCACAGAGCAGCCAGTTTGGCCTGCTGAACCTAGAGTGTACGGCTAGGTTAAGAAGACAGATAAATCGGATTAGATGATCTTTCTCAAACCATCCTTCCTCAACAACTAACTTTGCAGACTCAATGAGATTTAGAGCTGTATCTCGCCAAGCAAAAGCCCAAAGCAATTACAGGTAGAAAGGCCCCAGGCAGGCACAGAACAAGCAGCCTGGGACTTCTAAATCTTTTAGAGGAGTGAAATAGTGATATTACAACTTTGCATTATCTTTCACACAGAAGATCAAAGCAGTGATTGGTAATCTGAGCTCTGTTATTTTACCAGAGGAGTTTCCCACAACAACGGGGGGAGAAATGCAACCACAAATTAACCATTGCTTTATCTTCCTTTTCGCTCAAACACGGGCACATTTAAAACTACTGTAAAAAGGACAACTTTTATGTGGGATATTTTCAATCCTCCCTGCACGCATCACTAACATGGGCAAATACAGAAATGCGTTCAGCATTTTCTTCAAGTTATGTAAATTTGATTACTCTGCACCAATGTAGCATGAGAAAAAACAGCATGGGGAAATTAGCATAAAGGGAAGGGTTGAAGTGCATTTTTATTTAAATTAACTAGAACCTCTCATGTGTTTCTGTCTTTACTCTTCATCAAGTTGTTTACTTTTGAATAATGTGAACCTGAAACTGAGTAAGAAAATCACCATTTCTACCAGCTTCCTGCTACGGAATATGAAAGAAAGTACTAGTTATAGGGAAAATGTAATAGCAGAAACTATTTTGCCAGTTCATTTTTCAGCATTTGTAAATTTAATCGTTCAAATCTCTGCAGTCATGAAGACTAAGAAAATCCATTTAGTTTCCTGGAACTAGAAGAGACTTAGTAAGAGAGCACCTAGTTCATACCTCCTACTGTTTTCTTCTTCTTTATTTTTCCTTCAAGACTTTATTACTTCTCCAAATTCATTCTGAGAAATCCTGACCTCATCACCTAGGGCTGCTCTAGTTCAGACTCAATCTTACTGTACTCAGGGTGAGAGAATTAAATGACATGTCTGTGGTAGATGGAGAAAAAGAAAATAAGCCAGGAGCCTGAGGTTTAGCTCTCTGATAACCAACGTGCTTTTAAGAAGCACAGCATATTTTCACCCCAAGGTGAAGACCAAATTTAAGAGGAATGTCCTTCCTGCCAGGCTTAGATGGTGTGGCTGACACTGTTATTTTGCCCACGGAGAACATCAGCTTTTAGGGAAAACTTCGGTTGATTGGGAGGGCTACGTTTTGTCATGTATTTTCACCCTGCGTAATTCTTACAGATGCCCCATAAGGGAAAGAAGGGGCAACTTTTCCTGTTCCTATTTCCAGACTTTCTCCCTTTTTTCTCTTGATTTGGCAACTTTAGCTGCCATGCAAATAGATGGTCCCCTGGCAATATGAGTGAAGAGAAACAGCCCCAGCAATGAGAGGTATAAATTCCCCCTCTGTGTAATCTAACATCCTTTTCTTTTCAAACCCATTTCATTGAATGACTTAAGTCTGATCACGCATGCCTAAACCCATCCTTCTCAAAGGCAACTGCCTGTGCTATCACTAGCTTCAGGTGGCATCTCTACACACGCAGAGCAAGTGGATAAACGCTCCTTTAAGACTGTCATAAAGGAGAGCGTTTGACAGTATTTTTGCATCATGGCATCACATTCCTAAAGTTGCTTCCTGCCCTTTCCTAGCTGTCTGAATTACATTCTCATAAATCTCCTTCTCTGTGCAACCCCACTGCTGGCACCGTGTTTTGGCTGGCACTGCTGGCTGAGAGCTTAACTCTACAGCATCCCTGGATCCTGATGCTAGGCAGAAACCTCCCCTGCTCGCAGCTCCCTCGCTGAACATCTGAAGCACCCAGCATTTGTGTAAATGGACGAGGCTTGCAAGAGCTCAGAGACACATCAAGACTGTCTAGAAAGGCCCCGTGTTGTCTCTGCCGCACAGCTGGTGAACAGGTTCCTGCTGGAAAGGCAAACAAGAAGGAGAATGAGTCATTGGCTCACTCCTTAACACCTGTCTACTGAAAAAAAAAAAAAAAAAAAAAAAAAAAAAAGAAGTGAGAAGTCTTTTTCCTGCGTTCACATGGAGGCAAGAAACAAATTCAGCTCGATTTCCTGCAGCAGAGACAACCCTGAGCACGGGCATAGTGCCACTCTGTAGTGTGGAGCAGTGGTAAAGTAGGGAGACACTGGAAATAAAAAGTATGTCTTTTTTTCTTTCAAGAAATTGACTGGTTTTGTACTGCATGGAAAGTATGAAAATGGGCAGATTTACTGAATCCTAGTAGTCGCTATTCAGAATGGAGGATTTGGATTTACACAGTAGTGGCAAACCCAAAGTATGTTTTTATGCCACACACTTTGGAGGAGAGTCACTCCTATTAATCCTCGTCTCCTTCTCGGGTTTTTTGGAATGCTCAGCCACTTTTTTTCAGAAATATGGTTGACTTCCACAAAACCTCTTTGGCACCAATCTTTTAATCTCTTTTCATTACTGGCCTTTGGCAGGGTTTCAGTGGACTGCTCAGTGTCCAAGCAAATGTTCCCAGCCCGGTACTGAGGAACACTCTCTTTTAGTGACAGCTCTACAAAACATCTGCCCATTTCACAGCCCCTGCACTGTCTGTGTTCACACCACTTCAGCTCATGCCAAAAAGCCTGATCCCACATTTGGATAAAAATCAGAGGCAGCTTTTCACCAACCACCTGGAGGAGCATCGCTGAACCTTGTGAGGGTAGGTGGGCAGTTGATGAGGATGGAGATGGAGAGACAAGACAAAGGTCCTGCCCCTTTATGAGAGTGTGCCATGGTTTGGGCTGGGCTGGCCACTAAAATGAAGAACAGATGCTCTCTTTTACTTCTCTCCCCATCAGAGAAGGGAGAACATCTCGCTTCAGGGAGAGAAGGATGAGAGAGAAAAGAGACTTATGAGGTAAAAAAGAAACTAAACTAATGAAAATATTAATAAAATAATAAAATGAAAATAATGAAATATATACAATACATGCAAAACTGTATCAGGCTCTCAGGATGATGATCGCATCACTGGAAGACACTGGGAAAGTCCCAGACTGGACTCTGTGACAGACGGGAACTGGATTCTGGATCTGGATTCAGGAATACACAGATTGGGATTAAAGGCAGACGAACAGACAGAGTCCTCCTTGGACACAGGCCATTGGAGAAAGAGGGATGACCCTTTGATCCCTCAGCTTTTATACTGAGTGTGATGCAGATGGGATGGAATACCCTGTTGGTCAGTTTTGGGTCACCTGTCCTTTCCACTCCTCCCCGCAGATGGGACCCTTCTACACTTTTCCGCTTCTGACCCTCCAACAGGGCAAATAACAAAGTGAGTTGACCTTTGTTATAGCAGTAAGAATAAGCAAGAACATCTCTGTATTCCTTGGTATAAATTATAAACAATCAATCAGGTCTCATCAGTTTGGAAGTGGGCACTTTCTTAAAAATACGTCATTCATTTCAGAGAGTTCAATTAGTTAGAAGAGGCTCAGCTCCAAAGAAAAATTCATAGAATCATAGAATCATTCAGGTTGGAAAAAAACCCTTGGCATCACCCAGTCCAACCATCAGCCCCAGTCTACAAAGTTCTCCCCTACACCATATCCCTTAACACCACATCTAAACGACTAAACACATTCAGGGATGGTGAATCCACCACCTCCCTGGGCAGCCTATTCCAGTGTCTGACCGCTGTTTCTGTGAAGAATTTTTTTCCTAATGACCAGTTTAAACCTACTCTGCTGCAGCTTGAAGCCATTCCCTCTTGTTCTGTCACTAATTACCTGTGAGAAGAGACCAGCACCAAGCTCCCTACAAAGTAGTTGTAGAAAGTGATGAGGTCTCCCCTCAGCCTCCTCTTCCTCAAACTAAACAGTCCCAGGTCCTTCAATCGCTCCTCATAAGATTTATTCTTCAGGCCCTTCACCAGCTTCGTTGCCCTCCTCTGCCCTCGCTCTAGCACCTTGATATCTCTCTTGTATTGAAGTGCCCAAAACTGGACACCATACTCAAGGTGTGGCCTCACCAGTGCTGAGTACAGGGGGACAATCACCTCCCTACTTCTGCTGGTCACACTATTTCTAATACAAGCCAGGATGCCATTGGCTTTCTTGGCCACCTGGGCACACCGCTGGCTCATGTTCAGCCGCTTGTCAATTAGAACCCCCAGGTTCTTTTCTGCCAGGCAGCTCTCCAGCCACACTTCCCCAAGGCTGTAGCGATGCATGGGGTTGTTGTGGCCCAAGTGCAGGACCTGCCACTTGGCCTTGTTGGAGCTCATACCGTTAATTATGGAACAGAAAATTGGTTCTGTTTTACTTCAAACCAGGACAGAGTGGGGTCCACCTTTGTGGGAGAAGAAAAAAGTGGAGGATGAGTGCGGAATGGCAGGATGGGACAATGCCTGTTCACCCCACCACAGCTTCTAGCACTACCTACAGAAAAGCCCCACCTTGAATAACACCAACATTGTACTGAGAAAAGAGCAAGATGCTGCAGCACTGAAATGACGAGCTCTGTACTGGGACAACAGCACTGCCTTTGCAGGCAAACATAACCTATTTTCACTTACAGACTTTTCTCAGCAGCTTTCTAGGACAAGAAGAAATCACCTCAAGTTGTACCAAGGGAGGTTTATGACGGATATTAGGAAAAAAAAATATTCACAGAAAGGGTTATCAAACATTGGAACAGGCTGCCCAGAGAAGTGGTTGAGTCACCATCCCTGAAGGTATTTAAAAGATGGGTAGACGTGGTGCTGGGGGACATGGTTTACTGGTGGACTTGGCAGTGCTATGTTAATGGTTGGACTCAGTGATCCTAAAGGTCCCTTCCAAACTAGACAATTCTATGATTCTATGGTTGATTCTATGATTCTATTATCTCTCGGATTTCACCAAAAGCCATCAAGACACAAATGATCTGTCTTCTGTTGCAACGGATGCTCAGTCCTTTGGTCCAGTTCACAGCAAAGTTTTCTTAGCACTAACTCAGAATAAAACAGGAGGGTTTTCACAGGCTGGTAAGCTGAAAACGAAAAGTCAAACTGATTTACTCAAAAGCAAAAGAGTCAGAGCCAGGCAGAGTCCACCTGAACTATTAATCTGTGACTCCCAAGTGGCATCTCCACTCAAGAAAGGAACCTCTCAATAGAGGGAAAATCAAGTCAGTGGAATCTAGGGCAGGATTTGTCCCATCTGAAATAGTCAATCCAAGCCAGCGTGAAGTCAGCAGCACACACCACATGGCATGGCATGAGCAGGGAAATCAAACAGATCAAAACCAGAATCTGGGAAGTTCAACAAGAAAGTGTTTTTGGCAGACACTTCATATGTGCACAGCAGTGATGGGAAAGAAGGAAAAAAGTTCATGCTTCCTCAATGCCATGTAAACCTCTTTTTTTTTTGTTTTTTTTTTTTTTTGTTTGTTTGTTTGGTTGGTTGGTTGGTTGGTTTTTTTTGTTTGTTTGTTTTTTTAATTTACCTGTGAATTTGCTACAATAAAGCCTATTGATCCAAGTCTGATTGCAGGCAGCTGCTTGTTAGGTATTACGCTAATACTATACACAAACCCTTAATTGTTTTTCTTTGGGACATTTTTGGTTTTGATTAAAATACAAAGGTAATAAAAATATTAAAAAGATACAAAAAGACACAGCTGCAGAGAAACAAGAGAAAACAACTGAATTGAAAAGAAAATTCTGAAAATCTAATTTGGGACTATCTATCAGTGCTGCTATACGGCAGGCTGTCAGGGATCAGTGACGTGATCTGTGGTCAACCTCTGGTGAACCCATTCACAGCGACCAGGCAGCACGGAAAGGGCTCACCTTGGCTTCTCTTTTCAACAGGTTCAGTGAAAAATTTCTGACTTTATGGACATCTAATTAGACTGAGCTTTTTTGACCAAAACTGGCCAGAACTGAACTTGTCATAAGCATCTCAAATAAAACAATATTTAGGAAAGGAAAGACACCATGAAGAGGATGGAGGAAGTAATCATTAACAAAGACTAGATAATTACATTGAGCTACTCTCTGACACAGGTAGTGTTGAAGATTTTCCTGCCTTTTTTCTAGGGTCCCTTTTTAGATTAGCTAACAAAGGATAAATCCCGGCAAGTGATCCCTGGTGCGTCATTTTTGTGAAAGCCCCTTATTCCACGTCTGCTATACATGCAGGTGACCTTAAAAACAGGTGGATGGATATTTCTCCACTGTTTTTGCTGGACATGGACTTGGAAGCAATCACAAACCCCAGCCTGTTAGCAGAGCTGTGAAGACAATCCCAACACAGCTTGAGCGCGTTGTGTTTTCAGCCAGCTCAGCTGTATCTGGAAGAGCACATCTGTCTATGCTTATTATAGAGGTTCTGCTGGTCTTCTTGGGTCAAGGAAATAACTGAGGCCAGGTAAGCACAGTCTTTATGGGCTTTTCCTTAAACTTAGGAAAAGAATAAGGCTTCAGCAAAACTAAGCTTTGCTTTTTTTTTTTTTTTTTCTTTTTCCCCAATGTTACTTGCTGTTTCTGAATGCTATAATCAAGAATTGCTTAGGGAGCAAATTCCCTGGTCTCTTTTAAGTGACATATCTGCTCAAGCTAACAAGGTGTGTGCTGAAAGTGTATAACCTAACAAAGAGAAATTCCTTTTATTGTCTCCCTATGCTTCCTACCAAACTTTTTTTTCGTTTTGCTTTTCCTCCAAACATGATATGTTCCAGCTCATGGGACACAATCATCCAATGGCAGTGCTGGGAGGATAGGAAGATACTTGGAAATTAGCATTTGATTCTAGTAGCTGTATTCTTAAGTGTATAATTATGCCTATTTAGACAGGGACTTTTGCAATCCAAAGGTCTGTGGTATTATTTGCTCCTAAAGAAATACATTCAGTGAAATAAAGGTCACATTTTCAACTAAATTAGTGAAATGGTTGCTACCTAAGAGTGCCTACTCTAATGTCCAGAAACATCAAAGGGGACTTTTCCCCATTGCTGCTACCTGTCCTAGACACATCCATGCAGAAAGGAATGAATCTGGTTCTTTCTCCTGACCAGTGATAGTCCCTGTTTAATATAGTCTAATCTCCCAACCTGTAAATAACCTTAAAAAAAATAAAAATAAAAATAAAGTTCAACTGAAGGGAGTAAAATGCTTGCCCTGATTTTTCTGTGCTGTGCAATCAAGGAGCAACATGGATCTGAGGACACTGGTTTACTGGAAATATTTAACAACCAATCAACTCAAGAAAAATGAAGAGTGACAACTTGAATTTCAAGTCAAATGGAGTCAGGATATTTACTGACACAAGAACAGCAGCAAGAAAATTACAGTTTCCCTCGAGAATAGTGATCTAATTATTACAGATCTAGATAACGTCTCAAGAAAGAGAACTAAAGATATCCAGTAAATTTAGTCACAGGTGCATACTTGTGGCCAAAATGCCTGCAAAGTGAAATAATGAAAATGGGAAAGCATAAACATTGCTGAAGGGAACAAAATCTTGTTTCTGAATTAGTTTGTCCAGGGAGAATTAAATAGGAAGAATTCGGCGGTTTGCTAATTTGTCTTGTATGAGTTCTTTATAGGGGAAAATGAAGTGAATTTAACCTTCCAAAGACTGACAAGAAATAGGAAGTGCCAGCAAAGGAAAGCAATGCGGACCAGCTTTATTATCCTCATGCGCTCCGTGCTGTCTCTGTGATATACACTTACAGAAATGCTAACCTTTCTTTAGCTCAAGCATTCAGTCCTGTACTGCATGATTAGCATACAGGCTTGATGAAGGCTTTCACGAGGATTGAAAAGCTACCTAAAATGTTTGCAAAATAAAACATTCAGGGAAAGGATTAAGATAAAAAATGCTGAAAGGTTTTCAGCTCAGGCCCTCCGGAATGTTACATGTAACAAAATTGCCCAAAATCTGTGCATTTTTCCGGTGAACATCAGGAAAATGTCTTAACTGTGTCAGAAGCAGGAGAGGACACAGATAAATATTCAGATAATTTCTACTACACGTTTTTATTGGACCATAATTATTATTTATTTTACTTATGTTTTAACTGTGCTATAGACTTTCCAAACTGATGGGGCATTAACCACCCGCACAACTGATCTTTATTCGCTTTAGCACTTAACCTACATGTTTCTTTCCTAACATCAGGCCATTCTGACTTCTATCATTTAACTCGGTGAATAATTCATCTGATCTTCATTTATATTTTCACCTTGAAAGTATTTATAGACTGTAATCATGTCTCTATTGATACTTTCTTCTAGACTACTTAATTTAGCTCCCTCATTTTCTCATCTGATGTTTATGGACTAAACCTCGTTATTTTACTTGCCTTGTTTGTATTCTTTTTTATTCTCTCTGTACATACCAATACCCTTCCCAAGCCATTAACTCCAAGACTTCAATGCTTGTGCCATAAAATCACATTTCTGTTGGAAACTTTCACCCAAACATGGGAGAAATTTTGTCACATGTTAAAGTCTACTCTGAAAACTGTTGTATGGGGCTTTGGTGGGTTGGTTAATTTGTTGCCTCTTGGTAATTTTCCTAACTGTTCGACCTAGTCTCAAAGGGCTCGAATCTGGATACTTTCCCATTCCTACAGTAATAAAGGAAAAATGAACAGATTCTGCAAGGCTAGGACATACCCACTGAATTAAAACCATTTTTCGCTCCCCAGAATAGACCTCTGGCTCCAAAACTACACTAGAATAGGATCCACTCAGTAGAAAGACAGCAGCTTTTTGCTCTTTCTTTGAAGATGACATTACACCTCAAGCTTCATAATGACTTATGAAATAACTACTTATTACTGAAAATGGTTTCTTTTTTTTAGCTTACCTTTTTGCAAATCAGGACCTACGGTCTCAGCAATGAGCTGCCCCAGGTCCTACAGCCCACGCAGTGATGCACAGTATTTTCTAGTATATCATAGAATCATAGAATGGTTTGGGTTGGAAAGGACCTTAAAGATCATCTAGTTCCAAACCCCCTGCCATGGGCAGAGACGCCTCCTACTAGACCATGCTGCCAAAAGCCTCATCCAGCCTGGTCTTGAATACTTCCAGGGATGGGGCATCCACAGCTTCTCTGGGCAACCTGTTCCAGTGCCTCACCACCCTCACAGTAAAGAATTTCTTCCTAATATCCAATCTAAATCTACCCTCCTTCATTTTGAAACCGTTACCCCATGTCCTATCACTCCACTCCCTGGCGAAGAGTCCCTCACCATCCTTCCTGTAGGCCCCCTTTACGTACTGGAAGGCTGCTATAAGGTCTCCCCGGAGCCTCCTCTTCTCCAGGCTGAACAACCCCAACTCTCTCAGCCTGTAACGTGTTGTTCTTCAGTTCTCTTTTCGTGTGTGGAGATGAGCTTTTTATCACACAACTTAAGACTTCATGCTTCACAAGAAGTTCCTAACTAACACACAGGGGTGGGCTCACAGATGCAGGCACCCACCCAGTGGCACTGTCCCCTTTCTCTGTCCAATGAGCTCAAGGAGCCCAATGTCTCCCCCCCAGTGGATGGGGGAGAAACGCCCCACAGCAATCTATGGGAAGGGTGTTTTCAGGGAATTTATCTCCTTCTGCTGCTTCTCTGCTCAAAACAGTGAAGAAGGCTTCACCAGAGGGCAATTCAGCCCCAAAAAGCTACACTCTTCCTTCTTTTTTTTTGCCTTTTCTCCATGGACTTTCTAAGGAACTGCATAAACTGCTAATAGAGCCAAGGAGCTATTTGCTGTTGAGTTCCCTAAAGTTAGATGGCAGTTTGTCCCATCAGATACCAAGTGTCCCATTCAGTGTTGTGTAAAAAGAGGGATAAATTAGGCAGATGCTAGTGCAGGACTGGAGGTATAGACATGTAGCTGGGATACCCTCTTAACACTAATTTGAGATGTTTGCCCAGTAGATATCTGTGTTTGAATTCATCAGCCAAATTGAACTGCCAGAAATCCACCTCGCCAAGCTTCACATAGACATGCTGGAAGTACTGACCTCCAAGCTCCTTATTAAGACTCCTGTTATATTCAGTGGAGACATGGTCAATAAAGTCAATGGAGATAAGAGTTCTATTCTCCAGATTACAAAGATTGACAGCTACTTAACATGAGATCGTGTCATAGACTATAAAGGGAGCCTTGAATGTCAGGCTCAGAAGTAGAGACCTACACTTCACATGCCTGGATGTGGCCAAGGGAGACTATGGAAAAAAAAGAACAAACAAAACAAAATAAGATAAAAACCAGCACCAAAAAAACCATAGATAATATATATTTATTTTATTTTTCTCTAGAGAACAATTCTTCCTACTTAGTTCAGATGGGTACAGTAAGAAGTGTCTATTTCTCTCCACTGACCGTAAAAGAGTCTTCTTGTTTTCAGAGCTAGTAAACTACACTGTGGAAATGTTAAAAGAGATTCTTTCGATGCAGATGGTTTGAGATCCCACTAGATTTAGATTTACTGGATGAGGACAGTGAGGCAAGACAGATCTGGGGTGGTGCTCTAGAACCTGCCTGGACTCCCACTTCATGGAGAAATCCTGTCTTCCCCCACATGGCATGTTTAAGAGTAGAAAACATGTTTGGAATTATCTGGTCAGTGTAACCAAGAAGTGACAAAACACCACAGTTTACTGATACAGGGTTTGTTTATTTGTGTTTCACACAGGACCTTCTATCTCACCACACAGATGGCTGAACCATATGAAATGTTGATTTTCTTTTGACAAGTTTCCTCCAGCTGCTGACATCTGGAGACAACCAGTATCTCCCTCACAGACCAGGTCCTTAATAATACCATGAGGATACAAAGTGGTCTAAGCTATATATTCACACTGTATGAGATCACACTATATCAAAACTTTGATAGATGCCCCTGCTATTTGCTCATCCTTAAGGAGCAATGACCTGAACATTAGCATGTCTAGTAAATTGTTCTAATGTGTGGTGAAAGGGGACTAATGGATACAGTAATTGATTGTTTGATGGATAGCTGGGGAGCCCTTTGATTATGAGTTTTTGCTACCGTCCAAGACATTTTCATTCTCCAGTTAACCCAAAGCTGATTGCTCGCATGAATTATCTCCTTCTCTGCCTGCAAATATCATTCTCTTAATAAATATTTCATTAGAAATAAACCAGTGGTGGGATAGAGGAGAAAGCAGATGCTCAATGCTGTGTCTTTTGAAGATGTTATAGAGTCTACAGAATAGACACATAGATTATCCATGAAATGTGCTCCGGTCGGACAAGAGGTCTCCAGGATTTAGTGTTCAGAACAATGCAAGAGGCAGGGAGAAACCTGAAGGTCAATTTAAATCCATCAAGGGAGGCTCAACATGGCCCAAGAAGGATGTTCTGCAGTGGGGAAGCTGCCGTGTTAAAATTGGCTTCCTCAAAAATTCCACCTTTCTCTCTCCCAAGCTCCAGGCTGAGCTTTCATGTTAAAACAAGGAGGGGCCCTGACCAAGAAAAAGAATAACACGAATTAAACAGAGTTATAATTCCTGGCATTTAGTTGCTGAGAGTTGAATTTTGATCCTAGTGAAGCTTATAGCAAAATTCTCATGGATATCGATAAGGTCTTTTTTGATCCTTTATCTTCCCATGATGACTGCTCAAAAGTTATTTACCACCTCTATTTTGCTTTATGATATTTAAAAATTTGTTCAGAATGCCTGTGTTGAAGCTGTTTGTTTCACTTCAGCTCGTTACTTTTTAGCATGACATACAATTGTACCTTTGAGTTACGAAGGTCGCTACTTTTCTCTCCAAATAGGCTACCCTGTTCTCCTAAAGGACACTGTAGAAACCAGACAGAAGTAAAATAAATGGAAAGAAGACTCGGTTTTGCCATTCAAACTCCTAATCCCAGATCAACCCTGTTTCATATCGCTTCAAATTTTCAAATATGAAGAGAGTGATATTTGCAGAGAACACTTTGGACCTCCACAGGCTCCAGTGAGGAGAGGAACTTCATAAACTAAGCTTGAGTCAGAAGCAGTTTGCTAAAAGATAGAAAGGAGTCACTGCACAAGCTTACACCAATTCATTGCAGCCCCACACACTTAATATGCTGAAAAATGCTGCAGTTTTTAAATCCTCTTTTATTGAAAAATTGTTGAAGAGCAAAATACATAATGTTCCCTATTACTCTCCACCCTGTGTATGTCCCCTGGGCATTGAGACATTCTTATCTTGTTTTCCTAGCTGTTCCCCAAGTATATTTATATTGTTAGTCTCACAATAGGTAGCATTATGTCAATAAGCACAATTTAAACATTAATATGGTTATGGGCACAAATGCGACTGATCACATCACCTGCTATAAAATGGGTACACATGTCAACGAAATGGCTTCAATGCTCTTTGGTCTCAATTCTTTGCCAAAACTTCTACAGAGGGGAATGGCATGAACAAAAGGTGGGGGAGAAGGAGAGATAGTGACAGAGGAAGAGGGACAGCTAACCAAAAAAGAGAGCAGGGACTAGCAATAGTGAATGAAGAACACAGAAGGTGCTCGTAAAGGAGGAGAGTGAGACAAAAAGGAAAGAAAGCATGAAAGTGAACTGAAAGCAAGCCAAAGGTGGATCCAGGGGTGCTTCCAAAATGCACAGATCTCCCCCTCAGGTAAGGCAGGATCTGAGATAGGACCATCTGAAGATCTTCCTCACAAAGAATGAAACCCTCAGTAGAGCTAACATATTTCAGAAGCAAGGATGGGAGAAGGAAGGCAGGGAATCTTTCCCAAACCAATGTAGCCATTAGGGAAGCCTACATATTACTGCTGTTGCTCCTTCATTACCATATGCAAGCCAACTGTTGGAGACTAAAGTCCACACAGGTTGAGGAGCAAATCCCATTTATAGACAGAAATTTCTCTTGGAGAAATGTTTACCAGTAATTTCTGAAGACAAACCAACATCCTGCCCACCTTCTGGAAAGGAAACCTTCTTGCCCCAGGGGACTTTCAGTAACAGGGATTTTAAAAGAATTGGTAAAAAAAAAGCGTTGGAAAAAACTCTCTTTCCAGGTAAATACTAAACTCTCTACTGAACTGAGATTAGACTGAGTGAGGAAATTGTTGGCACAGTTAATGTTGGACATATATTTTCCACACCAAATTGTGGAACCTGACTGAGTCCATAATATCACTGCGCATTTTATCATAATCGTTAGGCTGCACACTGACTTTCTCCAAGGGAAGCGCTCTACAAACCACTGACACTGCCTGCTGAGGGAGGTGACACTTTCCATCAGTAAAGGAGCATCGATCTGGCTTGGCGTTTTAAAGTCCCTGATGCATTTACATTACCTTTGTGCTGGAGACTTTCTATTTGCTTCCATCACCCATCCTTTTACCCCTGCTGCTGCTTAGCTCAAACAGCTGTGCTTATATGCCAAAGCCACATTTCTAATCCATTTTACCATTTTCATCTATTTTCAGGTCTCATTTGGTAAATGGAAAGGGATGAGACTGGTCTGATCATAACTAAGAGACAAGCCCTTGAGGAGGGATGTTGACACGTGCTTTAATTTTGTAGGAAACCACATGTGGCTGAGTTTTACAAAAGCCTCTGAGCACTGGGTACCACCCAAAGTCCCAGGAATTTTTCCAAGAGGAGTCATGTTACTTCTGTTATCCTGGATAAGTGTCATCATCGGTAACTCCTTCCTGCTAACTAAAACACGTCCACTGGATTCTGGTGACGATGGTGGTATTCTCCTCCTCCAGTCTCACCCTATCATGCAGTGGCCCAGGAACTCCTCAGGAAATGCTGACTTTCTTGGAAAGAAATTTGAGCCCTTCCACCCCAACTTATTCTAAATGTGCCTGGTAGGTCTCATGAGTAATGTACCTACACAAAGAGATCTCAGAAAATCTACGGATTGTGCAGGAACATAAATTTTGACTGAACAAGTGATGAATAAAATGCAGAGCAACATCCTCAGATTTTGGGCAAAGAATATATAATCATTCAGTGGTGTTTGCGAAACATGTCAGGCTCTGTCAGAAAGAAGGGTTATAAATAAATGTGAGGTAGATAGTTTAATAATGCTATTTCATATACATGCAATAATGAACTTTAATTATTTCTTTGGGTTTCTTTCTTCTTTTACTGTAGCAGATGACTCAAGCCCAGATGTGTAATGAAACTGATACTGACATCACAGCATTTTCTTTACACGTGGCTGAAAGAGCTCTACGGATCAGCTGCCAAATCGTTTCTTCTCCTGGGGGGTTTCCTTCATGCATCTTACCCAGAATCTAATTCCCTCACATACGGTGTGAGTGAATCACAGTGCAAGGAATTTTCCTGATGGAAAAGATTTTGCAAACAAGTGGTCTTCTCACATCACTTGCCCTGCACTGGAGCCAAAGTCATTTTGTCATACTCAGTGGAGCAACCTGCCAAGAGGACCAGTTGCCATGGTATGTAAGGAAGTTCACTTCTTCATGAAAGTCATGTACTGATTGTAGACATTGAGAGGAAGGCATTTTGCAAAAGGAGTGATGTGCCGCGTTGCTCTCTTTATTTGCCTGAGTGTCTACTAAAAAGCCAAGGAGGGAGTGAGGTATTTCATATTTATCCAACATCATTACATTTAACATCTCTGAGCTTTCCTTTTGATATCCTCTGTTAATTCCCAACATCACAGCAGGAAACAGATCAATCTCCTTGTTCCCTGGCACAAATATTTGGTGATAAGGTTACTGATAAGCTCTAAATTAGATTTCATAGTTTCCAAATGCAAAGGACCCTAAAAATCATCTAGTTCCAAACCCCTGCCATGGGCAGGGACACCTCCTGCCAGACCAGGCTGCTCAAAGCCCCATCCAGCCTGGCCTTGAACACCTCCAGGGATGGGGCATCCACAGCTTCTCTGGGCAACCGGGGCCAGTGTCTCACCACCCTCACAGTGAAGAATTTCTTCCTAATGTCTAATCTAAATTTCCCCTCTTTCTGTTTAAAACTGTTACTCCTTTTCTTATTGTAACACTCCCTGACACAGAGTCCTGCATCTTTCCTTATAGGCCCCCTATAGGTACTGGAAGGGGCTCTAAGGTCTCCCCGAGCCTTCTCTTCTCCAGGCTGAACAGCCCCAACTCTCTCAGCCTGTCTTCATAGCAGAGGTGTTCCACCCCCCTCTGATCATCTCCGTGGCCTCCTCTGGACTTGCTCCAACAGGTCCATGTCCTTCTTATGCAGGGTGCTCCAGAGAGAATATGTAGCAGGTGGTAACTTATTGCAATTTCCCACCATCTAGTAAGCAGGAACTTTCCCTTCAACAGAAGCATAAAACATCCTATTCCACCCCAATTTGAGATTTTATCCTCATCTCAATGATATTAATTGGCAACAAGCATCGATGGCTCATCAAACTTTCTCCACCACCTTTCTCATCTTAGTGCTGTAAAACAAGGCTCCTGTATCCAACAGAGTCCGATGCCAGCAGATGGCACTCCGAAGTGTGCAGCATCCACAGCTTCCCTCACGCTATCCCCAGCAACTGCTGGAAAAGGCTTTTTTCGGTGCCTGGCTCTTCAGTAGTGCTTTAAATCATGCTTGAATACAAGGGTCAACGAAGTAGCTCACATAATAGGGCCATCAAACGTCCCAGTCCTTAGCTTCCAGAAGAGGTCAGTATGTCCTGCTGCACACAAAAGCCACATTCCCAATCCCTTTCCTTAAATCACCTAACCAATTAACAACTCCTGGTCACAGAAAGGGAGAAAACACTTTCCTCACTCACCAGAAATCAGTTGTGTTTGCAAGCAGATGCTTCGATTATTTATTTTTGTTTGCTGGGATTTTTTTTAAGAGCAATCATCTGTGTTTCTCAGCATGCCACGACTAAGGTCTTAATGCAAATATAATCCCATACAGAAAAAATAGGGAAAAGGGGAAAGGGAAGGGGAAATATATCTTAAAGCAAGGAACTCTGCAGATCAAGAGATTCTGTTGTATCAAGTGTAATATTGAGTTAAGGTTCTAGGAACCACCTCAACCGTTTTATTTTACTCAGGAGCTTACAGGCTAAGCGAAGGTAGAAAATAAAACATTGAAGCTTTTCATTTTATCCAAGTGGGGTATGCAAACCACGACTTGCAACAGATCCAGGGGTTGCACAAATTGGAAGCAGGATCTTCAGCTTTGCCCCATAAAAATCTCGGTACATGGAAATAAGCCTTTTTTTTGACCTATTTCCAGCCAGTTTCTCCGTACAGAAGTATAACCTGTATAGGATTTCCCATGCTTTGATCTCCGTGCCAAGGAGAACCTTGGGAAACTCCTTGTCTCTGGTGAGATTTGCTTTGGGAAGTTGCACAAACACGGGCAGAATGTTGGCTTTCCTTCACTCAGTCCCCCTTGGCAGTGCTGCCCTGACCACAGCGCAACTGGTTGTTTTCACAAGGTTCTGACCTATCACGTGAAAATAAATAAATAAACAAACAAACAAACAAATAAATAAATAAGTGTAGGACCTTGTTTTTCTTTTATCATGGGAAATACTGCATTTGTGTAAGATATCTGAATGATCCATGTGGGAAAACAACCCATGAGGGAAAAACCTTCCTTGCTCTACCATTCCCAGCTCCCTTCCAGCATCTGGAGAAGATAAGTACTCAAGTTGAGCACAGAGAGTCAAGAGACGAGATTGAGGCATTATCTGATGCAGGGAGACAGGTAACAGTCCTCTTGCACCAAACCCATTTGATGCAAGGGTCACTGGAGTGGCCAACTGCCTAAAGCTCATCCCAGTGTACTGCATGGTAACCCAGCTTTAATTAAAGCAGGATTAATGAAGGGAACACTGCAAAGCGCTACTGTGCTTTACTGCAGGGGAAACAGTAAGATGCGTTCTTGTCATCTTGTTGCTGAAATGACAAATTGCCCATTTGAAGGCCAGCAAGAGGAGAACACCCATGATAGCTTGGCCACATCACTCCCCTCAGGATTTCTCCACAGCTTAAAGGCATGAAAAGGCACACGGGCAATGCTAAGCAGGTACCAGCCATGCAACGTTGATTTGCTCCTGACAGTAGCAGTGATGAGCAACACTCATGGCTCAGTCTTTTCATTCATAGAAATCATAGAATATCTCAAGTTGGAGGGGCCCATAAGGATCATTGCATCCAACTCCCATTTCATTCCATCTATGGGAGCATGTCCTGGGAATTTTCGGTATACGTTCTGAACCACCACCTCATTTCCGATTTGAGTCAATCAGACATAGCTGAAGAAGTCTCAAACTTAAGGGAATTATTTGCTACACAGGCGCCTTCTCAAATTGAGAAGTTTGAGAGAGTTATAAGGGACAACTACCATCTGTATTTAGGTGAACACATATTTATTTTATTTATCACCCAGACTATTGCTATCAGCTAAAAAATAACTATTTGAAACACCATCTGCAGCACATGCCTTATCTTACAGATCCGGGTGTACTATATGTAAATTACCTTTCTGGTATATGTCCAGCTTTATGGTTTAACAACTCCAAAGGTATATGAGCATCCTGGGTTATCATTAAAAGTGAAGATGAAACTCCATAACAAACCAAAATGTGAGTGGAATTTTAATTTGGCAAAATAACGCAAATCTGGATTACAGTTTTCAGCTGGTCACTAGAACCAAGTAATAGAACAAAGAATAAAAATGATAAGCCCAGTCTTATGCTTCCTTGTGTTTGCAGCAAATCAGGAATATTTAGGATCAATTGAAAGAGCCTGAGACAACAAGTCTGTCTTACTACGCCAGGTCGATTTAGGGGCTGGTATGTGCAATAGCTGGAGCATTCCATGGCATTTCACGGATGATATACAGTATAGGGGAGGCAACTGCACTGCCATCTTCATAAGAGTGAAAGAGGTTAAATATCTCTGAATTATATGGTGACTATAACATTGGTTATAGAGACCCTGAAAACAAATCAGAGAAAGGTCAATAATTATTACTATTGTCTTCACCCTGGTGAAGCAAGGGTTAACCTATTTCCAAATACATTTTTTTTCATGGGAAAATACTATTGTCGTTCACATTTAATCATGTGATAAATGCAGCCATCAGAGTGGGTTTAGAAGAATACAATTTCCTTCCTTTCAATAATCCATCTCCACAGGGGGGCTTAAATGTATTAAATAACACTGCATTGACTTTGGAGCAAGGTGACACACTCGGTAAGGTTTCACATTTGTTTCTCCAGTTCCTGCATGATCTTTGCCAGGGCAAAAGTCAATTTAGACTCTTGCAATTTCTGCCGGGTGGGACTGAGGAGGGGAGGTGGATGAAGTCGTATGATCATCCCCATCCCACCAGCAGGAACCACTTCCACTTGCAGTGGGCAAAACCACCCACTTACTACATCATCAGGGTCCTGCACAGGGAAAAATAAAAGGAATATATAGGGGACAAAAGCCACTAGTGTAGAGTGAACAAAATTCAAGCTTGCAAACTGATACAGAGGTTCATTTTTTTATAATTATATTACTGCCATTGTGACCACACACACATCCTACAGACCCAGCCTACCTTTCATCAGCTCTGGGATCTTGGCCTGCATTTGCTCTCCTCTTACACTGCTGTCAGCACAGATCTGACAGTGCTGCCAAAGGTGACCCTCACTGCCCAGCAAAGCTGTGTGCAAGGACAAAGCTCTCCCACCAAGGTGAGTATCCATCCAACCAGCCATACCTGTCACTTTTCTACTTCTACTTTTCTACTTCTACTTCTTTTTAGATTTAGATTTACATAGATGTAAATGTAGATGTAGAGGTGTATACTTATAGCTACGGATATACAGATCCACGCCAGCGGTGTTGACCGGCACCATGCAGCAATGCGCCGCCCACACTCACTGTGCAAGAACTATTTGAAACATCATCTGCAGCACATGCCTGATCTTACGGATCCTGGTGTACTTTATAAAGAAACTATATATAAATTACCTCTCCGATATATGTGGGAAAACAGGACCCAGCACTCCTTGAGACCATGGCCAGATCTAACGCAACAGGTGAGAAAGACTTTCCCCATCTTTACAGGCGCAGTGATCCCCTCCATGAATGACTCTGATTTGGCATAAAGACATGAATATTTGCAATATCCTTTAAATTTAGCAACGGGGAGGAGAAAGGAGCACTGCAAATACATAGGAAGCTATCACAAGCAATGGGGGGAAATATTTGCAGAGCTGTCACTGGCTATGGAAGAATAATAACATGGGTACCCGTTGAGTTATGTTATCTATCTGAGCCTCTGGGCATAATATGGATTTGCTCTCTGCCAAAGCCCTCTCTCCTATTAACAAGGCACATTCATGCCAGTGTTTCCTCCCATGACCTCAAACCGCCTCCAGGCAACACCAACATCACCGTTTCCCACGCTCAGCCCTCCTGGCGGGGGGGTCTTTGCCAGTGTGGGGTGAGGGAAAGTGGCCCCAGGATTTGGGAACATAAAAGCAAGTGCTCGCAGAGCTGGGCGGTGAGGCTGGCTCATTCCCGACAAAACAGCCCTTCGGTTTGCAAGACGGGTCTGGCGATGACTCAGAGCTGGGGTAGAGGAGAGCTGCATCCGCACGGCGTGTGAAGCCAGCGAGCTGCTGTGGAGGAGGCTTCGTACAAAAGAAACCCTTCCCCTGCCTTCATCCTCTGCCCACATAAAAACCGCTGTCCTTTCTCACTCGAACAAAAGGCAAAAAGGAAAAAAAGAAAGTAAAACCCACCAAGAAAGAAACAAACAAACAGACAAAAAAAACCCCAACCAACCAGAAAACTCAGGTAATGAATACAAAATCCTTTGCTCGGGTGATATAGGCAAGCTGCAGTTCTGAGCTACATCAGCAGACATGGGCAAGCAAAGCGGGCTTAGCCCATGATGGGTGTTTGATAGGGGATTGCTAAGGAAAATCCACGCTGCTGAAGTTGTTTGGGCAATTTAGGAAGCATCCGGTTCCCCCCAAACCTGGTTATACAAATAGGTCTTTATACAGATTTGGTCTTCTTTTCTTGTTTTTCTCCTTTTGTAGAACGAGGGGCTGTATGTTACTGGAAGCTCACATCTTTAGTCTCTGCAAATTACCTCCTTTACAGGTATAGTAGGATTTGGAGGGTTTCCTTACATGTTCTTCTATGCAATACTGATGTCCTGAGCGCTCCCGTTGACCTAGAAAACCTGTGCACAGCCACAAGCAGCACAAGGAATACTGGCATTTTAAATATAGAATAAACATGGAATAAAGGGCTGTGGTGCGGGGTTTATTGCTCTTAAGGGTGCAGGATTCTTCATTTCAACTCTTGCAGTTGCAAAGTACCGCATCCCTGAAATATCAGAGATGGAACTTAATGGTTAGTTAGTGAAGTACAGCATCTATAAAACCCACTGGCATTTTTTTTTTTTTTTGCAAGATCATGGGCATGTTGAGCAGAAAAGCAGACCCATTGGAAGCAGTGCAAGTGCAGTACTTTGGGACATTCAGAATAGATTTCATCTCCATTGGGAATATAGGGAGCAAACAAAGAAAATCAGGTAGAATCTCTTTCCATCCACTCATTAAATCCCTGTATCAGAATTGATTTCCCTGCCTCAAAACAGGCAAGGGGAAAAAAAAGAAATCTTAAGAGAATTGCTTTAATGACCACCTTAAAAAAAAAAAAAAAAACAAAAAAACACACACAAAACAAAAAAACCCAACACTTAAAGTCAAGAAAAAATACCTGTGTGATTTAAATGTTCCATATTGACAACTCTAGGAACAGAGGAGTGGTTGATTAGAATATGGCTTTTAATGGATGCATGGCCATTTAAAACAAAGTTGCCGTTACTGAAATAACACTTTTTACAGAAGTAGCTGCATACCAAATGACCTTGAAAAGACACAGCAATTACTACCACCCATGCAAGATATATTATCACCAAAGCTAAGGCTTGATTTCCTGAGATATACCAGCCAGACTGGAACATTAGGAACTGGGATGTGTTCGAAGATAAGATGTTAGAGTCAATAAGATAAATGCGTAAAAAAAAGCTCCATTTGTCGTGGCAAAAGCCATTATTTTGATTGTGAGAAATTCAGTTTTGCATTTAAGAAAAATACACACCACAACCTCTCCCAAATGTTTAAGCCAGTTTCAAATTGAGCTTTGGAATTCCAGCACAAAGAGCACCTATTGCGTTAAAAACTCATCGTTAATTATTGTTCAAAACAACCTGTTGGCAATTGCTTAGTCTGAGAGATCCTCAGGGTGGCACAATCTAATAGCTGTGCTTATACAGCATCTACCATGATAACGACCTTGTAAAAAATACAAGCCCAAGTAACTAGAGTCATTAGACACACACACATATATGCAGTTTATGCAGATATTATTGCCATGAAATTATTCTCCCATAAACACAAGGATTGGATCTTGCTGCCCCAAAATGAGAATTTTACTCTAATCACATAAAAAGAACAACTTCATAAACACAGGAAGAAAGAGTGAAATGATGCTTCCTGTGAGAAGGAAGTCCATTTGAAGCACGAGTAAATTGATGCAGTCAGGAGAAAGAAGCTTGTATATGCAAATAGATGTTTATTACCCGTTTTTGTGCTCCTAAGAAACATAATTTACTGACCTTTGAGAGAAGGGTCAAGTAGGCATACGGAATAAGAAACAAAGGCATCTCTTTTGGCAATTGCCATGTTCCAGAGCTGTAATTATCCTTCCTTCTCCCCATGAGCAGCAGGAAATGAAGAGGGGTGCCATTACACTATATCAATTACTGTAATTTAATTTCTAAAAAATGCCAGGAAAGTTTCCTCTAAAAAAAAAAAAAAAAAAAAAAAAAAAAATCTGTTCAGATTTTTGGTGTGGTTTCAGTTTAAAACTCATTCCTCAGCTAAAACAGAGCTGTGCTTCCCCTTCTCCCAATCCTTTTGGGGAATGACCCACAAAGTCTGCATGGTGAGGAAGCCCACTTTCCACCTCATTAGTTGAGAGTATTGATGGCTAAGTGTGGCCAATGAGGATCCAGGAAAGATGGAGGTGGCCTGAAGACATGTCAAAGTTGCAATAAGGATGCAGAATCTGGGATGTCCCTACTAAGCACTGCCAGGGATGGATCCTTTGAAGTCCTCAACTTTTCAGCCTAGTCTGCTGTTGGGTTTAATATGACTCAAACTTATTCAATCACGGGCACAATAATATATTCTTTTTTCTACGGGAAGTAGATGCACAATAATTAAAAAGAATTAAAAAGAAGGATTCTTTTCGTCTCCTGTGCTCAGAGGGATTATGGGCTATTTTGTGGCTCTTCTGCAGGCTATCATTTCTTATTTCAATATTATGGATAATCTATTCTGTGATATTAGAACACATTTTATTATACCTTGCTGTTGCACCGTGGGACGGACTCAGCCCAAGAGGACAGGTGTACAGTCTACTGGACAGGGCCAGCCTCTCCTACCACTGACCACACTGTCCCAGGCTCTCCATCACTGCTATGGGGAACACCTGAAATATTCCCTCTCCAACAGCAGACTCTCCGCCTGGAAGGAGGAACAGTTGCTTTGCACCAAGGTGTGTCTGTGCAGGGTGAGAAGGTGAGATTTAAGGCATGTCTGCCCCATACGCAAGCAGGAACCAGAAGTGACCATATCACCAAATACGTTCCCGTCTCCGCTGTGTGCTGCAATAGCATTTCTCATAAGTGGAAAGCTGCTTTCCAGGATTCCCCTGAGCACTCCCTTAATGAGACTTCCGAGGTCTCATTTTAGCCACTGGCTGAATATTTAAAATTGCTTTCACAGATCCAAAGGAAAGGGCTTATTTTAAATAGTTGCCACAACTCACTTCCAACAACGACCATTTAGCATAGTAAAAATTTGTGTCTTTCAATATATGTGGTAACACACCAATAGAACTACATCGATTTGTCTACACACAAATACCTTCCTACAAACACATATTTGATTAAGAATTTATATAACTTCAGGCTTCAAGGAATTTTGGATCAATGCCTTTGGTTTGCTTTTATAAATAAACTCATTTAAACAGTACTTACAGCAAACCACGATGGGCAGTAGAATAATTTTCCCAAAGCTTCACTTTCCACTTTTCACCTGTTATGTGGGTCCAGGGAATCAATTACCCCCTAAAGGGAACTTATTACGGTTTGTGTTACCAAACATCTTACCTTTCCCACCCATCAATGGAAGAGAAGAACTACAGGGACATGCCTATAGAAAAACTAGCATTCTTCAAACCTCTTAAAATTTACTGTAATAAATTAAAGTATAAATAAAATAAAACAAAGCCCTGCAAGCAAGCAGCAGCTGAATCAAGACTGGATCTGCACCAAGCCAAGAAGTTCACCATGCAGTCTTGCAAGACCCATAAATCAGGTCCCCTGAACATATGTAGTATTTTGCATTAGTGTATAGAGTGTTAACTTTAATATCTTAATATATTCACATAGTGGTCAGGTTACAGTTGTTTGCATGTCCTGACCAATCTGCAGCTGGAAAAAATAAATAATAAACAATCGCACCACTGCAGGTTTTATACATTTAATTTCTCCCTTTTTATATTTGAAGGAGGAAGAAAAGAAGACACATGTGAAGCTGCAAATGTATAGGAAAGCTGAAACAGATGTGAATTAACTGTCTTCCTTGTCAGGCAGTTTGCATGAAACCTCATGTGTCCCCAGCCCAAGCAAGTCTCACTGCATGAAAAGTATGTGCTCTTGGGTGTGATCAAGCCTATTCTGAGTCAGAAGCATCTCACCAAGGACATTCTACAACCCCCATCTTTTTCATAATGCACCAAAGCCAACCTCCAGTATTCACTTGCAAGTGACAGCTACAAGGAGAAACAATCTGCAGCCCATCCAGTTTAACACAATTTCTGCTGATGCTGCTTGACACACACCAAATTGTTACTGCTACAGCCTCCTAATGCTTGGATTCTTACCTGTTTAAAGGCACAAGGGTTTGTATCTGTCCCGTTCTTTGTCCAGTTTCCCTTTACCTCCAACACTTGCCTTCAAGATTTGGGTACTTTTCTCTGATATCTTGGTTTTTTTCCCCCCTGTTAAAACTCAGCTCCTTTCCAAAAAGATTATTTTTGGAGTCAACAACCATTTTCATTATACCAAAACCATTGATTGCATCCAGGCTTCCTCCAGGTGCAGGGATGCACAACAGCTGTGCAACAATTATCCCTTTTCATCCTATTAATGCTGGTTAATGGCCAGCAGTGTCCCACATCATATGGAACAGCCATGGCCATGCAACCATGTGGTAGTCCACCCAAGACCAGAGCTGTTCCCACCTCTGCAATCTACTCCACCAACGGTAATCTAACAAAGTTGTTTAAAAGCACAAGAAGTGATGTAACATAGGTGGCATGAAAGCAAATCACAGCTAATTTGCAGAAAAGAAACACCCTTATTTCTGAGCTCAATCATCAAAACCAGTAAATGTTTGATGTCTGGTAGATGTGACCAACAATGAAGAATATGCAATTTGTGACCATGCACAATACCCATGTCCAGTACAGATCACCAGTTCCTGGACAAAAAAAAAAAAAAAAAAGCTATAATATATCTATAAATGCATAACTGAAAAGCAACATCTGTGGACAATCACTCCAAAGATGGCAGTGGGAACTCTCAATAAGGCTTAAAGGATACCTTATCCCTTTGGCACACAAAGGTCTAAATCTCATTGGCTTCGCCACCTAAAACCAACTAAGTGACAACAAGGTCTGGTTCAGAAGTGTATTTGCTAGAAATCTATCTAATATCCAAACTCTGGTGCATTGACTTACCCTAATGGTAGGGTCTTCGGTGGAATCATTCCACCCTTCTTTACCAAGAAACATTAAGGTTCCAAACAACAACTATTTCTTATATACACATTGAATAGGATATAGAAAACTGTGTGGCACAGCAAGGTAGAGAATGAAGTTTCATTAGGAAAGTAGAAAATCTGCTAATTGCCCCTTAAAAGAAAAGACAATAGTATTAAAAGTATCCGAAATAATCATTCATATTAAGCACAGAGTTCTGCTTTCTGGTGTTAGATGCAAATACCTAAAATCTTTTTAGTGTGTAGGACTTGAAAGGCCAACCTAATCTCTGCTGGACTCATACTACAGCTCACTGATCTCCTGGAATCAAACATCTCATTGAAATATGTGGAGATTTCTTAAACACACACATGCATCTCACATATATAGTATTTTGCATTACTATTTGTGAAAGACTACACACATATGCATATATATACATATATACACACATACTTATCTTTATGCTCTTGATCATGTTACATAAGTGCACAGGTGTACATACATTTGATTATACTTTATATATACACACACATGCATGTACATATAGAACTAAGTATATGCACCAATCTGTAATCTATATACTCTGATTACATATAGTATTTATTCATTGACAAGGTTCCTAATATGGGTAAAAAGAGGGGAAAAAAGGCTCTATTTGCATATGTATATAATATTTAACCACAGTGTAATGTAGCCAAAGAAGGCAGAATACATGATTCCTTTTAATAATGAGGACAGAGATTTGATAAAAAGCCCTCTTACTTCCTTCTACGAAATTGCACTCAGAGCGTGATTTCACTGAGCCTAAAAGCCCAGCTGCCAGAGAAGGGGGTACAGGATCATTCTTCGATTTATTTTAGAGTCGACAAAATTCCCATCAAGAAAGGAAAAACAGGCCGTGAGAAAAGGAAAGCAGAGAATAATTGAACAGGTCTTTCATATGTCTTTTTTCCCAGGTCCTGTATCTTCCCCCTCCAAAGATGTCCTACATCTTTGTTTGAAAACCACCTCGCTGGCTTCAGCATTAGTAGTGATGGAGCGCCACACTCTTCAGCATCATTGGTGGAGGTAGAAAACAGCCCTTTTTTACCAACGTACTTACTGTTAAACACAGAGACACGTGAACTTACCTGTTTGGTACTTCTCTGCCCAGTAGGAAGCAAAGCTTTGGATTTCTCAGCAATTTTCTGTAAAAAGGGGAAAAAATGTAAAATGGCCAAGAAAACAGAATCCAAATATTTAGGGAAAGAATCATATGAAGCTATTTCTTCTGCTTTTTAAAGAAAAGCACATAGAAAAAAAAAAGTCTTATTATTTTTTTTTAAAAAAAGGGAGTAGAACTGCATTGAAAAGTTTGGTCTTTCAGGAATTAAAAGTCTTCAAAGCTTCCAGAATGACAAGGTTATCAAAACTGAAACACGCATTTAAGAAATGACAGCTAGGACGTGGATAAGTAGCAATTTACCACTCAGATTGGTTTCCTGACGCAACCGGGCATTCACAAACGGCTAATTTTGGCACTTGTGAATTGATGACAGGTTTTTAAAAAAATAAAACTCTACATGTACAGTTCAGATGGATTGTACTTATGAACATTAAAAAAAGAATAAAAAAAGGCATAAAAAAGGTGTGTGCATATGGGGGTGGAACTCCTTACCTGAATCTTTCCAATTTCTCATTTAATGGGATGAAGTAATTTTATTTAAAAACCCCGCACTTAGCTTTTTGAATAGGGCAGAGAAGTAATTAAAAATGCGAGATGGCGCTAGAGATAATGCAATGCTATTGCACAATATACATGCTGTTGAAGTGCAATTTTATGTACTTTTATTTATTTATTTATTTATTTATTTTTAAACTACAAGCGGCAAGAGCTGTGAAATTAATCCGTACGGGGTTTTTCTAATAGAGATACACTCTTAAGTGCATGTTGCCAGCCAAATTTCATTACACTTGTATAATTAACAATATATTCTTCCCATGTGTTGCAGACATGGGTAAAACTCACTAAAGTAGTATAAGAAAGCAACCAGAGCTTTTCCAGGTTGCATTTGCACAGGATTCAATTAATCCATATATATATTCAAACATATTACTGCAGGGGAGAGAAGCACTTTCAGCATGGCAAATTTAAATCATTACTACAGTGTTTAAAAGCAAAGCAAATCTGCTCATCAGTAGAGCCTCCCCAGGGTAAAGTGGGAGAGCAGGAAGCAAATTAAAGAGCTGGAGTTCAGGTTTTGTTTGTTTTATTAAACAGTTTGATCTTGGTGACAGCTCCAAACCGCAAGATGTGTTCAGAAAGCCATCTAGCGCAGCAGAGCCATAAAGTGGGTTAACATTTAAATTAGCAATGTTGCCCGCATATTTTCTGTAAGTAGAGAAGGTGAAAGGGGCATTGTGCAATCACCTCTCCTTCTCCCTTGAAAGTAGAGACACACAAAAATAATGTCATGGCTAAGTCAGGGGTAGCACTGAAGGTCCGTCAGATACACAACTTGCAAAACCACATTTGTTTTCTTTTCCATTTTTGCTGAATTGTTCTGCACTCGCATGCTTGTGCATATTCCAATGTAATGATACCCTGATTGACTGATAAAGTAACATAAGAGGGAGGAGACTACATGTGATCAGCTCTATGGAGAAGCTCCACACGCCTGGGAGCCATGCTCGCTCCCACGTAACACATTCCCAGACTCACGGTGGAAGCAAGAGAGACCCTCACCTTCTGCACAGCTCCATATCTCTGGATGGCATCTGACAGCTGGTTCTTCAGCCTGTCCAGCTGAAGTCGCTCTTGCTGTTTTAGAAAAACAGAAGCCTAGTTAGCAGGTCTGTAGAGATAAATCAAGTAGTAGACTCTGTCTGTGACCACGGGAAACAGTCCTGGTGGGAGACACCAAGTAAACAAAGTGGGCAAAAATAGTATTCTAAAAATTTGATGTTTGGATGATACCAGGTTTTATTTTAGGAAGGGAGCACAAGATGCTTTGGACTGAAAGATCAAAAGCAATTAAAAATATGTCACCTTGGATATTCAAGATAGCACTCAAGTCATGACTATTGTGTAGTCCTCTATGTGAGACAGACACCTTAGAGGCAGAGATATATAGCGGGACATTTTGCTGTCCTGCTTACTGCATGAAAGGGGTCTCACTCCAATACTAGTTCTTAAAGACTGTGAAATGCAAGCAAATACTATTGTCATCAAAAGAACAGAGTGGTTGTAGCATGGCATCCTGCTTCTACTTACCAAAATCCAGCCTCAGATTATCTGCTGGACATGATAACCCAAGAGATCCTTGTATAAAAAAGTCCTTTATTTCGATGATACCCCACGATGGAGTTCATCACCTCACTTGATGGCAATGGGTGATTGACCAGACACGAGAGGTAGATTTAGATTAGACATTAGGAAGAAATTTTTCACTCTGAGGGTGCTCAGGTACTGGAACAGGTTGCCCAGAGGAGCTGTGGCTGCCCCATCCCTGGAAATATTCATGGCCAGGTTGGATGGGGCTTTGAGCAACCTGGTCTAGTGAGAGGTGTCCCTGCCCATGGCAGGGGGTTGGAACTAGATGATCTTTAAGGTCCTTTCCAACCTAAACCATCCTATGATTCTATGATACTATGATCAGCCACAATAACATTCCTTTTGCCTGGCCTAGGGCCTTATTGTCAGACATCAACTTATCTCCATGCTTTCCAAAACACATACCCAAATGTCACCACCTTTCTGTTTGGATCTTGCCCCAGCAAGATACTGATCTACGTGTTAAAGAAAAGCATCCTCAGAAGGAAGACCCCAGTCTAGCCTAGATATAACTATCCAACATGTAAAATCACTGCTCTCAGATGCAGTGACCACACCCCAATAGCGAAGTGTGTCAGGCTAATCCCTAGGCAATGGAAATTCTGGAACTATTCTACTCCCTGGATCTCTAACGTCAGGTGTGCAGGAGCTCATGTGTCCAGGCTTTACAGAGGGGAATGAGCTGTGAGGAAGTGAGGCATCACCTTAAAACCCAAGGAAATAAACAAAACCCAATCTACACTAAAACTACTAAGCAGAACTGTTCACTTTACAGCAATTTCAGCTGTTTCAGACGACTGCTTAAGAATACAAAAGTAAATTTCATAAAGGATGGGATAAACATCTTTAATTTTTAATGGTTATATTTTCATACGCAGAAGAATATCCCAGTCTTACAGTTCTTCATCCAAAGATTTCAAACCATTTTTCAAACAGGGCAAGTATCATTATTCCCATTCTGCAGATAAAGCTCTGTAAACCTTATGTTTGTTACACATGCAAAACAAGATAGGATTGCCACCCTGGAGAGCTGATCTCATGGTCCAGCACTCATCCTACAAAAACCTGGAATTCCAGATAGGCCTCTCTATTTAAATCCTTTGAGGTTATTTTGGAAGGAAGCCCTAAAGTAGCTATGTGCTATTTTACATTGGTCTCCTGCCTTGTATCACACCGATCCACTTACATCAGTATCTTTCCTCCCGAATTACTATCAATTTGCTAAGTTGGGCATCCTGACTTCAATAGCTCCAGCAGCACCTGGATATTCAAGGGAAGTCAGAGAAACTCCCCCAGTGCACCTTGTTGATGGTGCATTACTGCTGGAAAATAAGGAAGAAAGAAAAAAAAAAAATTCTTTTGTCCGCGTGTGCATGCAGAGTAATACACAGAATAATGGATCGGAAAGGACTGACTATAAAGCTCTAAATTAATGGAAGGCTTTTCATGCTGTGAGAAATTTTATGGGAGGAAGGTTGGCAACGCTACCCAGATCCCCAAGAGGGACTCACCGACCAGCAGCCAATACACACCAGAACTATTTATTCTATATAAGGGAGTAGGGCTACAGGCTTTATGTCAAAATTTGTAGGTTTAATTATTTAAACTGCACACTGTTAGAAAAGAAGAGTTAAAAAAAAAATAAAATCTGTTAAATTAATTGACCAGGGAGCAGAGAAAGTTATTATGTGATGCCAATAGAGAGCAGCAAGTTTATTCCTTATATTACCATAATCGTTTGTGTGTCTATTTCCTTCAGCCCTTAAATATTCTCCCTTTAACTTAGCAGTTTTTCTCCCCCTGACAGTAAAAACTATTCTGTTGAGAGTCCCCAGTGGACACTACATGGGCTTCAAGGGCAAATAATGACATTCTGTGGCACTATAATTGGGTTTAACACGACCTTGCCTGATTTCCTTTTGGACCCAATTTATGTCACAAAAGGGAGATGGGAGATCGGCACAAAACAGCCCAGATCCCCATATCTCCAAGAAAGCATCTTCTGTTTCATCAAGCTTTGATGCAATTATCCTCAGAGTACGGAAGATAAAGAGAAAAAAAAAAAGTAGTCCTTGTAGTCCACCACTCATCAAAGCAACATGTTAACAAAGATCAAAGTATTAAGGTCGCTGTCTACACATGGAGAAGAGTCATTCCAGGCTGCCCTCCCTGTCCTCTGGAGAAGATCATCACCCATTCATTTTTTTTTAGGTGGGCTCAATTGCACATGGTCCTTGACTGGTCCCAAAGGTCGTCTGGGGTGAATCAGCTTTTAAATCCTTATCTCAGATGCCCATTCGCAAGCGACATAAATCCAGGCTGTAAAAACCACTTGGACAGACATGAGTTGTGTATTTAGAGCAGTGGTTTTTTTTATGTGGAAGGATGGTGTGAACAGTTGAAGTAATACAGGACTTTGCAGAATGATTGAGGGTAAAACACCAATTCAGGTAAGTTCCTGACCCAGAAACTATATGGATGCTGGAAGCAAAAACGTAACAGAAAACTGCTAGGCAGAGTCAAGTAGAAAAGAATTTTCCTTATTCTCATTTCAGTTGATGAATCACCTGTTATGTGGGTGAAACTTCTCCTCCACTCTCACACCAGCTGGAGTTTGCCCCTCAAAGTATGTTTCTGTTCTTACCCAAGATGAACACCTCAGCAGGAACATATGGTCTATAAAGGTCTTTGTGGAAAGGCCAGAAACCTTCTGTTGGTCCAGTCCTTGCACTGGGGACCAGGGGATGGGGATCATTCATACCCCTGTGACAATGATGTTTGTATGAGTTGAACTTACCGATGACAGAAGACCAGTCTGTCTGTACAACAGATTGCATCATTGTGGGGTAAATCATAATTCAAAGTCCCGCTCTGATCTGGCCACAGCCTGTAATAATTTATCCCCACTGCTGCCTTCGCATTAGCATACAGCACTGAATGAATGCCATATCCAGACATGTTCCACTGCTTTGCCCTTTCCAGACATTTCAACACTTTTCCAAACTCACCTGCCCCCGGTGCACCCACTGCACAAATGAGTCTTTAACCAATGCCAAACTCATGTGGAGCCAGGTGATTCTTGTAGTACTTTCACCTAAACTGAGTGAGACCCCGAGACAGGTGTGAGTTATAGTCAAGTTCCCAAGTTCTTGATTTCCAGTTCCACGTGATCCAGTTTTGGGAGAAGAACTGGTTTCTGCATCTGTTTTCCCATTGGTAACTTATAAATACAAGCTACGCTTATTGCGTAACAGGAAAGGAATTTATAACAAGACATGGAGCTCAACGGCTTTAAAGCACCCACTATCACTTCTTTTTTCATTATTCCTCTGTAAGCCCCAGCATTCTCCCCCAACAGCATCTTGAATGACACGTACCCTGGATGAGCCTCTGACAACCTCAGATAGCTGCTTGATGGCTTTGGTGCTAGTCGTGATGGTTTTATTAGTCTCCTGCTGGGTTGCATGCCTGCAGAAGAGAAGAGACGATGGGAATTGCAATTGAAATTAATTGCATAATGACACACTTAAAGAACTTCTTCAAGCTGCAGAGCAATTGAGACAACACAACACACAGGGCATGGAGACACAGTAGTACTATGTAAGTCCAGGGCCTTAACCAGCAATGGCAGCCAGGAGGCTGTAGGAAATACTAGCAGGGAGCTGCCCAAAATGTTCCCCCTGTCATAAGAACAAAGACAACGCTGTGGACCTGCAAAGTCAGTGGGGGGAGATAAGGTGAGAACAGCAGGTGGGCAGGTAACTGGGCCATCACAGGTGGTTGGTATTGCAACTAAAATAGTCAAAAGAAGGTTTTTAGAATGAAAAGAGATGAGACTGGGGAGTTACCTGACGGCTTGTCCAGGAAAATTATCGTATTCAGAAGAGAAATTTGAAAAGAAAGAAATTGAGCGTGACAAATTTACTTACCATGATCATCTACCTGCTGATAACATAGTATCTCCAGGAAAGCACTGTGAATGTGAAGGTGCAGTGCTGCTTTACGAGCACTGGAACAGGCAGGCAGGGAGCCAAACCAGTCTCCTCTCCAGTCATGGTTTTCCCTCTCCTTTATAACCCAAACTCTAGTACCATTATTTCTTGTAAGCACTGGTTGCTGGCCTCGCTCTTTGGGACCACACGAAGTAGGGAGTAGAGACATAAACACCGCCCAAAGGTATTTCATAGCTCAGTCCAGTAGTTCTCAACCTTTATAAGGTCAACAGGGCATTTTCAGCCTCTAAGATTCCCCAGGGAGCACTTCACATCTTTTCAGTCAGAAAGGGGTGTTTTTCCATAAAGCTTCAGTCAAGAACTCTAGAAAGACTCAAAAAAGACCTGAAGAATATTATCTTTTTTCTTCCTTAGAGGACACATTTGAGCCATGGATGTATTGAAAAGGCTCATTTGTCAGTGCTCTTTTTATCAGGGTGGGCAGAATGTGGACTGAATGGAAGTCCTTTGATTAAAAAATGTTCAGATGACAATTTATGGCCTCTCTGTTCTGAAGACCTATGGCCCGTCCTGGCACTTCAGCTCCTTCCTGCTCTCTGTCAGCATCAATGAAGGCAAACTCTTTCAAGACTTATGTCAACTCTTTCTTTATGCTCCTCCTTTAAGGAACAAGGCCACCCGCCAAACTATCTTTACCAAATGCAACCTTAACTACAAATAAATTGAGAGAAGCACTCTACTGACTGTCATTCCCATCTGGTCAGGGTAAATGGACACAGGACATGAGCTTGCAATATTCACTCCCATAGCAAAGTTTTGCAGTCTTTATCCACTTAAGCAAGATCTGTGTGCAGACAGTTCAGGTGGGAAAGCTGTCTAGGATAAAAGTAGACTTAAATTTATGCATTGCACCTACCAGCTATAGTGATTCAGCAAGTGAAAGCTGAGCGTACCATGAAGATAACATCTCTTAGCTGCAGAACAGTAATTCAGATGTAGGTTAAGGGTTGAACAAGCACACAGAAAGTATGGACTCCTTTGGCACCATACAGGAAAGAGAAATAATCTCACATGAAGACAAGGCTGGGTCTGATAACCAGTTATTCTGAGTTAGATTAAAATACCATATTTATATCCATTCATCAAAGTGCACTTCATTTATTTATGATCCCAGGACCCACTGCACCAGATGACTAATTACATCACTTGTAATTTAAGATGGAAGAGGTCATATCTACCACAGACAGGTATTCCACACTCATCACAAGAGAGGGAGCTGGGAATTGAATTCTGTCACATCACCTACCTTGAGGAGTAGTACACAGTTAGCCCAATCCCCAATCTTTTAATCAAGCAAATCTTGCCACCAAGGGCATGAATTTCATAAGCAGCAGTTTCAAGATTGAGACTTCCACAACTAATTCCTCTTAATGCAATGCGAGACGCTGGAGTTGACGTCCAGCCATTTTGCAGACCTCATTAAATTATCTGCCCACAGAACCAGTTAGGGATTTACATACCAGCAATTCCCCATCCCCAAAGTAAAATGGCTTGTGAGGCTCATGCATCTGATCCTTCCCAATCTCTAAGTCTCCTTCATTTGCATACTAATGTAAATTTTATGTTAGATATCTTATGTAATAAATCCATGCCGCACACAAACTGCACTGAACTGCTGCAAAATAACTGGGAGAGGGAGTACAAAAAATAAAAGTTCTGCCTTCCACCTCTTAATTCGAAATACACTTTAACCAACATGCTGGTGCTCGATTTTGGTACTTCCCACTATGTTGTCAGCACAATTAACTTCTTATTCTTCAGCCTCAGAGATATGCTCAGGAATCAGACAGTGATTATATTTAATTTATATTAAATGCTATTAAGATCTTCATTAAAAAAGAGGCCTTGAAACTCCACTCCCTGCAGCATTTTATTTTAATATGTAATGGTAACAAGATATGTCACTATTATTATTATTAT
The DNA here is from genome assembly GCA_008658365.1 of Alca torda. Taxonomy (NCBI): domain Eukaryota; kingdom Metazoa; phylum Chordata; class Aves; order Charadriiformes; family Alcidae; genus Alca; species Alca torda. The sequence goes on from CM018077.1 coordinate 161,798,917, forward strand.
TATTATTATTATTATTATTATTATTATTATTATTATTAGCTTCCTTTATATTCCTTTCCCCATGGAAGTGTGGAAGTTAATTAAAGGGGTGTCTCTAATGAATAAAATTTGCTTCTGAAAAAGTCCTCCATGCAACAGTCGAATACTCAGTCTATGGCGATACTGAGTACCTAAAATACAAATGTTGTAAAAGACTTATCTGTCTACTGTGCTACTCTGAAAATAAGCACTCCAAGAGTGAAAACAAAAAGGCCATCTCTTAGGGAGAATAACATCTCTCGCTGGGCATTTCTGTATGCACAAAGATTGCAAAGGCAACGCACTAAATAATACAAGAGATGCCACACTGCTGCCTAAGAGTTTCCTATGGCTGCTGTTTTCTCTACCAGAGAAGTACGGTCCACCGACTCCACAATCCCCAGCGCGCAGCTGCTTACAGTTTGTTCTTTGAACGATCATATCTCTAATTTATTTATCCAGTTTTAAAATGAGCATAGCAGAGACGCAGATGCGATGACGGCTGCTTCCCTTCTCCGCAGGGACAGAACGAAGGAGCTTAACTACTGTTTGCACCGTTTCTTTGAGACTATTGATGAATGACCGAGTCAACAAAAAAGTAATCAGACCCCAAATGCAGCAGCAAAGACTGACAGGGGAAAGACTTCTCTCTGCCTCACCATGCCTGCTGCCGCTCAATAATCCCAAAGAGCTTTGTTTTCAGCAGGAAAAAGGCATTTCCATTTATGATACAGAGTATGGCTTCTTTTACTTTCATCTGATCCCGAATAAAAGAGCAATAATAAGTTTTTCAGGTCTCTTCCTGTCTGTGGCCAGTCTCTTCCTTGTCTTAGACCTGGATTTTGTGAAGGACTGATGGCTGTGGGAGCTGATGATAGGCCTCAGCAAACTATAAATACATGTATATAGAACTTTATGCATTGGCCATAAGCAGAGCCATGGAGCATCAAGGGGGAATTAGTCCCCGTGGCTCCTATTCCCCTTTCTCCACCTAATCAAGGTGCTTAACTTCAGAGCAAAGAAAATGGAGGTCCTTCATGGCCTGTGGAGAGGGACATCTCCAAAGACACTGCAGAGAAGTTCACCTTTCAGTGGTAACCCACCACTTTTGGATGTCTTCTACACAGCCAGGATGATCCTACAAGCAGAGCTAAGGATATTCCCAGAAACGGGTGATCCAGGCGGATGCATTCGAAAGTTGTGTTAGTGAACACTTATCTAAAGGATGGAAACTTGTGCTGCATTAGACCACTACAACTTACTGCCCATAGACAGCCGTGTGCCTTGTCCTCAAGGGCTGCTGGCTCTGCTTCCACATACAGGGAAGGAAGAACGCAGTGGGCATCTCTCATCTGTAAGTATTTCTCACAGCTATAAACAAAGCAGCAAGACAAGGTGGGAGGAAAGGTCATTTCACCAAGCCCTAAACTACCTTCACTGCATCGTTAGAGTCACCAAGGGAAGGAAGACTAAATCCACTTGCTCTGGCTCCAAACTAACACTCAGAGCTCTTTTTTTTTGTTCCCCTTTCTCCTTCAGGACCTGATTGTGGATGTTGAGAGATCATTTACAACAGAGCAAAATAAGAGCTCTAATTCTGGTGTGTCAGCAAACCCCTTTGCATAGGTGTAAGTCATCCAGCAGAGTAAAAGTCAGGAGAAAAACGGACTGCTACTTCCAAGTTTCAAGCCATACAGTATTCTATAATAAAAGCATCATAGATTTCCAATTTGCCTGTCACTTTAAAGTATTAGGAGATATGGCGCTATTTTTCTTTAGGGAGGTTAGCGGATGGTCTGTGGCTGCATAGGAAGAGAAGGGGAGGTATTTCAAACCCACCTGGTGCTGTGTCATCTCTAGAGATGAGCGTGGCTATAGGGTAGCAGCTATCTTGTTCAGTGGTTTGGGATTAAAACCTATGACTTGTAGTCAGATAGCAGTCCTCACAAATTTCATCACAAAAATGCAACCGGGGCAATATACAACAATGCAAACCCTAGCAAAATTTTCAACTTTTTTTTTTTTTTTTCAGTTATTACTAAAATAAGGAGAGTATTTGCTCCCCTACAGAATTTGACCAGTCTTTGAAAGCAGTTAGTTACTCATTGACCTGCTACCAGAAATTCAGGTTTGTGTTTTTTCAGCTAAATTATCTGCAGGATAGTATATAAAGTCTCTCCTTAACCCTGCATCACCTACAGATTAGTTTAGCATCACCTCAAACTCCATCTGTCAGTCATTACTCAAAGAGCACTCAAGCCAGGACCCCACGGGAAGCAGCTTAACAATGACATGGCCATCAGTCACCTCTCACGTTATTTCTCCTTCTCCCACCCATACTATTCCCAAGTAAGTTTTAATTTTACAAGTTTCACTTTATTTCCTAATAAAAGAGCCCCTTGGATCCTTTGTAAATGCCTTGCTAGCACTGAGCTATATTACACCTCCCTCTCTCTCATTACCCAGTAAGCTTCTTAGCTTATCAGAGACAGAAATTAATTTAATTCGCCATAATTTCATTTTGATGAACCCTGGTGCCTACTGATCATGGTAGTCATTTTTTTTTTCTTTCCCTCCAGGTGCTGATAAACTGCTTGCTTCTTTTTAACTGTTATTGCAACTTAGGTTGTACAGAAGTAACTCATCTTCCTGAACCACATTCCTGCAAAAAGCAGGCAGGTCCCTCCCTTTCCAGCCCGAGGACCTCAGCTGCCTTCCATGAGCTCTTAACATTCACCAGCATTTCCAGTGCTGCCCTGATAATCCTTTTAGCGCCCTAAGATAAATGGCATCAAACCGTGACTATTCTGATTGCTTTGCCTGTGCTTTTTAATTCTGTTGTGCCTTTCACTTTTCTGCATTAACGAGTGGACCACAGCTTAACATCTGTCACGGAAAGGTTAATGGGACTGCAATTCTCAGCAGCACAGCCAAAGGTGCCTATAACAACACCAGAAAGAAACTAGGCAACACACAATCAGAATCATAGAATCCTAGAATCATAGAATGGTTTGGGTTGGAAGGGAACTTGAAGATCATCTAGTTCCAAACCCCCTGCCATAGGCAGGGACACCTCCCACTAGACCAGGTTGCTCAAAGCCTCATCCAGCCTGGCCTTGAACTTGTCCAATCACTTCCTGGGCTGCATGAAAAGAACCGTGGCCAGCAGATCGAGGGAGGTGATTCTCCCCCTCTACTCTGCTCTCCTGAGACCCCACCTGGAGTACTGTGTCCAACTCTGGAGCCTTCAACACAAGAAGGACATGGACCTGTTGGAATGGGTCCAGAGGAGGCCACAAGGATGATCAGAGGGCTGGAGCACCTCTCCTATGAAGACAGGCTGAGAGAGTTGGGGTTGTTCAGCCTGGAGAAGAGAAGGCTCCACGGAGACCTTGTAGCCCGTTCCAGTACCTAAAGGGGCCTAGAGGAAAGATGGGGAGGGGCTCTTTATCAGGGAATGTATCAACAGGACAGGGGTAATGGCTTTAAACTAGAGCAGGGTAGGTTTAGATGAGCTATTAGGAAGAAGTTCTTTACAATGAGGGTGGTGAGGCACTGGAACAGGTTGCCCAGAGAGGTGGTGGAGGCTCCATCCCTGGAGACATTCCAGGCCAGGCTTGATGAGGCTCTGAGCAACCTGATCTAGTTACAGATGTCCCTGCTTACTGCAGGAAGGTTGGACTAGATGACCTTTAAAGGTCCTTTCCAACCCAACACATTGCATGATTCTATGATTTTGGAGTCTTGTAGCAGGGAGAGACAGGGAGAACTACACACTTTCTGAGTCCTGCATGAAGTCTAGAAACACAGAAAACATTTTATATGCCATTAAAGAGTTTTAGAAACTGCCCCCCTTCCCTGAAATTTGCAAAGGCATGGATGTTGTGTTATGTTTTTAACCTCTAAATCTTTTTGGAAACACTATGTATGTGGATTCCAATATATATACAAACTTCCTCTTATAACTTGCCTGTTGCAGAACACAGGCTGGAACCTGCAGACACGAAATGCAATAACAAATATATTGAAGCCCAAGGACTTCATGCAGATAAAAAAGATGACTGAGATATCTGCTTAAATGAGTTTTCTCATAATGTATTCTCCTGTAGAAATTAGCCCCTGCATTTCAGAGAAGAATCAGAAACAAAAGAAGTCCATGTCTCCCTATTTAGGAATTTCCCAGCCATAACACCCTCTATGGCAAGTGCTTACTGAGTGTGGGGCTGAGACAGGGACATGCACAGGCTCTGCATGTCACTGCAGGAGATGGCAGTCCCATCTATTGTATTGTAACACTAATCCCACTGGCTACATCGCCATGTCTAGCTAGTAGTCCTTTTAGGGTCACAGGTGGTGCTAAGAGCACCGCTTCACACTACGTCAGGTTTTCCATCATTGCTGGATGGTTTTTTTTTCTAAATAATACGACATGCTGCCATGTTATCAACAATATGGCAATCCACTCACCTCACTGTATGCACCAGTCCTAACCGATGAAGCCATTTGGATAGACTGGATGAGTGAGCACAGGTGCACGTGTGTGCAAGAACGTGTCCTTGTGAACGTGTCCACACATGTATGTAGGAAAGATAGGGACAAATGGACAGGAGATAAATTGAACTGCAGATTAATTTAGCCTATTACCCTTCCCACACTTGCTCTCTTGGTTTTAGCATTTAACATGGGTTAATACTCAGTATGGCACTGTGAAAAGTAGAGATGAAGGGCACTTTACTGATGTGAATGAGTGATTGATTGCTTCAGCTCTCCTTGAGCAATGACGCTGAGACCATCATTAATAAAAGAGCCAGCACTTTGTACCTTGGAGTATGAAAAGTTTTGGTGAGATGTTGAGCTTTTCAGTCTTTAGTCTGATTTTAAAAGTTGTTTCTGCTGTTTCATGTATTTTCTTACCACCAAATTTTTCGGTGGCAAGAACATCCAGAGCAAACATATGCAAAAAGGGAATAAATCACACAGATTTCTGAGATGTAAGCATTTTCACCCCAGAAAATATGTTTCATTAAAAAAAAAAAAAGCCAACTTTGCTTAAAACCAGGCAATTTTAATTGAAAAATGAATCCATTTTACTCAAATGACTGCAAGGTGTTCTGTTATTTTGTGAAGTGAGCAAGAAATCAAAGGCAAACAAAGAGCTTGAGACACCTTTCAGCTTGCTGTTATTATTTGTGCATTTCTAGTTAGGGGTATTAAAGCACAAGTGCTCCTATGTGTATACTTAAATTAAGCGATGTGCCTAAATCCAGTTCCTCAATCAGGATTTAAGTGAGAAAGAAAAGGCATTAGAAGTGATTGTACCACTGAAGTTGTCACTGTGTAGCAAACAGGCTGTCTTATAAACCTATGAAAAATTTCCGTCCTTTGTCTAGCAAGAAATCTAACAAGAAAGGCAGTGACCAAGCAATTCTTCTGTAGTCTAACGTGTAAAAACAGGTGGTTTATCATCTCCATCAAGCTCAGCTCTAAGAATCAACAGACAAACATCCAGGAAGGATCGCAGCGGTGCACAAACATGAAGGCTTCATGTTCAGCCATGGCTGGAATCAAGTGCTGAGGGTTTCAGAAGGAAGGTGGTCAGCAAAGCAAACATATCTGATGAAGTTACATATATCCCCCTCCCCCCTCCCAGATGACAAATGGAGGAAATGTAACCATAAATGTGAGCCAGCAGTGTGCCCAGGTGGCCAAGAAGGCCAACAGCATCCTGGCTTGTATCAGAAATAGTGTGGCCAGGAGGACTAGGGTAGTAATTGTCCCCCTGTACTCGGCACTGGTGAGGCTGGACCTCAAATATTGTGTTCAGTTTCGGGGCCCTCACCACAAAAAAAGACATTGAGGTGCTGGAGCAGGTCCAGAGAAGGGCAACAAAGCTTGTGAGGGGTCTGGAGCACAAGTCTCGTGAGGAGAGGCTGAGGGAGCTGGGGTTGTTTAGCCTGGAGAAAAGGAGGCTGAGGGGAGACCCTGTCGCTCTCTACAACTACCTGAAAGGAGAGTGTAGCAAGGTGGGGGTTGGTCTCTTCTCCCAGGTAACAAGTGATAGGACAAGAGGAAATGGCCTCAAGTTGTGCCAGGCAACATTTAATTGGCTATTGTATCACCATCCCTGGAGGTATTTAAAAGACATGTAGATGTGGTGCTGAGGGACGTGGTTTAGTGGTGGTTTTGACAGTGCTAGGATTGGACTTGATGATCTTAAAGGTCTTTTCTAACCTAAATGATTCTGTTCTATGATTCATAAAGCTCAGAGACCAGCTTGGAGGAAGGATTAATACACGCTGATTTCCTTAGCAAGTAATGTGAAGATGCTGCTTCACAAGAACAGCGCCGAAAGCCAGTGGGACATCAGGTTTGTTAGAAATCCACCTCTCAGGCACTGACGAAAGCTTTCATAAACCTTGATATTGAAGTTAATAAATGTTGTGCTGTATATACCAATTAGTTAAGCTGTCTGGACAATCAATGCAAATGGACTGGTATTTACAACAGCTGTTGAAGACCGATGCAAAATCCACTAACAGGGAAGTATCACACAAAGGAGCATTTAGCAAACTCCTGATGTATTTAATTTTCTTCAGTACCATCACTGGCAGAGGCAGTGGCAGAGCTTTTGGCTTCCAAGACAGATGTGTACAGATCCCACAACCTGCGTTTCTCTTGACATCTCTTTATTTTCCATCTGGAAACTCCATTTAGATGGGACGTGATGATTTGGGATTTAGACACCTGAAATTTAAGTAATCCAGAAATTTAACCTTTCCAAACAGGTTTACTTCAAACATGGCTGGTCTCTAGAGTCTGTGTGCAGTGAGACCATATCCTTCTAAATAGATAAGCATCTTCTGGACCTCTCATGTATCACACACTACACAGACACCTTTCTGCCTACAAAAAACATTATCTTAACTTGGTTCTTTTATCTGCTCAAGTATACTCATGTTCCCAAACCGGACACCGTAACACTTGCCCCATTGTCCCACATCTCACCTCCGTGATCTCAGCTCTCACTCCTATGTGTCCTACAGAGAAGGAACTACGTTTTCTGTCCCTACCATTTCCATACCCACTTCACCAAAACCAAACACCATCCCCGCGTTCTCTAATCCTAAAATAGAAAACAACTTCGCACCAACAGTTTATTACTATACTTCTACTCTATGTCTATACCCATCTCCATAAACTCCTGTGCCCCACTGCAAACCCATGTATTCCCAGAACATGACCCCAAACACATCCCCTGAGCTACAACGTGATCTCGTGCTCCATTACATCTCCACTCACTTACATGTATGTATCTCCCTGGCCGCTCACACCCTTCCCCTGCATGACTCCAGCACATGAGACCAAGATATCAGGTCTTCTCACTCTGGTCCTCTATGACATCTCCCCTGATATGGGATGCCCAAACCATGCCACATCCTGAGACAGAAGTGTAGAGCTCAGACTCCCTGTACAGTGATACTGGGGGACCAGAACGGGGAGCTGCAAACCACCGCTACTACAAAACGTTACCTTCACAGCTCCTTTGCAAGGCAATTACTGCTCCTGAGGATGACATCTGGCTGCTTCACATACCATGGGTTGGGAACCTCTGCTCTAACTAATGGCATTTCTGCAGATACCGGGTGTGTTTTACCTTTGTGCCCAGCTTGATTAACTCCCTGGAAAGTGCAAACCTATAAATGCCGCACAACTTGGTCTTCTATTCTCTCTCTCCTCCTCCTCTTCCTCTCCTAGAAGGGATTTTGGAGTACAGTGGTACGCAGATAGGAAAGCCAGCTGGAGGAAAGAGACATTTAAAAGTACAAAGCGAAGTGTAAAAGTTGAAGTTGGCAAACAGTGCTGGCGCTTTCTGAGCATACTCCCTTGAGGCACTTGTGACAAGATCTACTTTTGTTTCAGATTTTTTTGAGCATGAGAGAGGAGAAAAGAAAGAAGTTGAAATAATATATCGCAGAAAACAGCTTTAAAATATGTTTGCTTGAGAGCAGGATTCTTTGTTGTGGCTTTATTTGTTTTCATATTGCACTTCGTTCTCAAAAAGCACGGAGATGACTAAAAGGAATTGTGCAGGGAAGAGAAATGGAGCTCAGCAGCCTACTTACCACCTATTGCTCTATCCCATATACTTCATATGCCTCTTTAAATCTGACAACTCTGCAACTTTCTGAACATAAGGGCAAGCTGTGAAGTGCAAGGGAAATTAATATATTTATCCCGCGCAGAGTGTAATACACTCGAAATATAGAGTTCTTGATCTCTAAATACTTTTCTTCCTATCTCCTTCATTGTGCTTTGCATTCAACTTATGTTTCACTCCGGCTTACATCGTCTTTCTAACAACACTTTAATTTAGCAGGCAGGAAGATGTCTCTGTCTTTTTTTCAGAATTATTAAGTTTTTAAAAAGAGACAAAATCTTAAAAGAAATGCTACTGGTGAGGCTTCTCTGTTCATCAGCCCCACATTTCATCTATTTAAAGATCCTTCAGACTCTCAGGTGACAATAATGCGTAATTCCTAATGTACCACAAGTCGCTCTTCCCCACCACCCTCCAGCTGACATCAGATCATAAAGCAGCCCAGCAGTTAGATTACAAAAACACAAGGCGCTTTATTGGCCCATAAAACACCCGCAAGAGCAGCCATGTGAATGAAGACCCCATTTTGTGGGGCAATAAATTTGGCACTAGTACCCAAAAGACATTGCTATTACAGGAATTGTGCAAATCACCATCCGTGGTCCATGACAAAACGTCTTAGGCTGTGGCCAGAAGGACAAGTACAATTAAAATGCACTGCCGGTGGTCCAAAAAATTAAACCTCAAAGAGATACTTCCCTAATAAGAATGGGGCACAAATATAGAATAGAAGGATAAACAAACAGAATAACAGATCTGAGGAAGTTCATAATAAATCAACAGGCTCTGAGGTGTGTTTCAGGTACGGCAAGACTATCTTTTTCTGCTGGCAGAAGGCAATGGACCAAGCACATAATGAACTCCAACATAGCAACTTTCTGTTTACAGGGAGGGACAGTGGAAATATCCAATTGTTCCAATCCATTCCAATGTGGAAACTGTAAGTCCTGTTATCAGAAACCTCTGCTGCTGATAGCAAATTTGTTCTCTAGGGGGAAAATGGATTCAGCTTAAGAACCACTGTCAAGAGTCCAGTGCAGGTACTTGAAAGAAGAAAATTACCTGATGAAAGATCAATAATATTTCTCCTCTCCCTGAATTGAGGCTTCTGTGCAGAATAATATATTGCAGGGACTGTTTCTCTCTCACCTTGCTTCAACACAAGCTATTGTAAATGTAACTAAGATAGGAAATCATATAGTTACGATCATGTTGTGAAAAACACATTGCAATTGTGCAGGTAGGGACACAAAAAGAAAAGGAAACAGAGAAAGTCACACTCAGTGCACTGTAAAAGCAGACAAATCAGCCCAAACATGTTTCCTTGCAGTCTTGGTGCTTAAAAACAGACTTTCATTCAAGTTGGTAAGTATGCTATGTTTATGCGATAGCTGCCCAGAGGCTGTGCACGTGGATCCAGCTGACAATGTAGTTATAGAATCACAGAATCACAGAATGGTTTGGGTTGGAAAGGACCTTAAAAATAATCTAGTTCCAACCCCCCTGCCATGGGCAGGGACACCTCCCACCAGACCAGGTTGCTCAAAGCCCCGTCCAACCTGGCCTTGAACACCTCCAGGGATGGGGCAGCCACAACCTCCCTGGGCAAAGTTAAACGAACACAGCAGCAATACCCATTAAAGGCCCAATGCAGCAGATGAGTGGTGTTACTGAAGCATGTGACTGACCTTTCCTTTTAAAATAAATGGATCTTACACCAAAACAGGGTCAGACTGAAAGGCAAGAAGCTAAAGGGAGAGATCCTAAATATATATTTTTTTCCCTTTCACAAATGGACAGAAGCGTTTGTTCAGCTGAAAACTGAGTTGTGGAGTACAATGAAAAACTGGAGAACTTCAGGGACATGAGATCTTGGGTAAATGATGACAGCTTGGCTCATAAGGAGCAGAAACAGATTTTTTTTCCCTCCTACTTGTTTGCCAGATAACTCAAATCTGTCAGGTGGTGTGTGCTGTGGTAGCACCGGGAGGCACATGCCAACTCCAAACTCCTGGACTGCATTTGAGGGCTCTGAATTAATAATCCCATAGTTGTCTAAATAAAACCATTAAAATTAAAAGGTGAGGATTATCCACTAGATTAGGAAGGAAACTCTCTCATGCTGAAAAGAAACATGTCTCCTGTCCTTGTACCTTTAATCCTGGACTGGCTATAAGACGGTATTGCCACATTAATTAAGTCCCTTGGCTTTTTGGGGACTAGCACCTCTGATATACTGGATTCTACATAATTTTGATATTATCCCAAATGGGACTCATTACCATCTAGTGTTGATTCTTTCACTGACATCAAATCAGTCAGATCTATTAGGTCTATTTTCAGGACTCTGTCCAATTGTCCAATACACAAATGTTAGACAAGATCCAGATTCACAACTTCTAAAGTATGTGACCTCCAAGCCAGCCATCTAATCACCTGTCATCCAGGACTACATCAGCTTGTAGGTACCAAAATACAGATAGTGGTTCTCTATTTACCTAAAGGCCTGTAGGAACTTACTGTCTGTTCCTTCCACAGGTTTAGAAATACCTGCTCAATGGAGACAGGCAGATCTCCTGCTCTTAAAGCTTTCTTGCTATCCAGGCTGACGGGTTCCTGCACAGAGAACCCCCAAAACCAGTTCTGCTGCTGCTAACCTACAAGTTGCACCATATCTTCTGGCTGTGGATCCTGGATCTCTTCCTGGATCCACAGGAAAAACTGTGGAGAAACAGGAGAAACTGGATCCTGGATCCAGTTTCCTGGATCTCTTCCCCCTATCCCAATGTTATTTGAGAAGATGTGAAGATAAGCCAACTGAAGGCATGAAGTTGTAAGTTTTAAGACATTAATGAACCCCGCCTTTTTCCTTAGCTGAGGTCTATGTCACACGAGGCCCCCAGAAGCCTGCTCAGAGTTGGCCTTGCTCCTGAGCAGGATCTTGGACCAGACGACGTCCAGAAGACCATTCCAATGAACACTATCTTGTGGCATGATGAGCTCTGCTCTGTTCGGTGGATTGATGCTTTTCCCAGAAGTTAGCACCCTTTTCCCAACCACTTCAGTCCAACAGGAACTTCTAGCCTCTGAGGGCTGTCTCTGGTCAGTCAACACAGTTTATCAAGATGTTTGGAAAGTCCTGAAGCAATCATGAAATTTAAAAATAAAAATAAAACAACTGCTTCCTGATTATTTACTTTTCTGTATTTATAACAAAAAAGAAAAGTAAATTAAGTCATTGCTACGTGGAACAGCTAAGAGAACGGATGATATTTTTAGCTGTGCTTGCCAAACAGAAATATTCTGCCCATACACTTCATCCCATTAGCCCAACATTAGCTGGATATTTTGTGGTTGTAGGCTCCTCTAAGCAACTCCATCCGACCATGGGCTTGTGATTTGTTAGATCAAATGCACTGCCAGACCCAAGGCTTTACGCCCATCTTACAGTCCTGCTGTAAATGTAGCCCATGGTGGCCCTGAACACAGCTGTGCATTCCCAACCCAGCATCTTACTGTGACTTTGCTGTCACAGGCAATCTCAATTTCAGTTCAGCAAGATTTTGGCAAATTATACACCCTTGGTGAGATATAATTATCTGCCATAGAGGTGCCTCATAATCTGTGCTCCTACTTGTCACCCAGATGGGTCCTTATCACCTGCTTCCCATCCCTCTGCAGACACAGTGCAGCATGATGCTGTATCTTCTCTTCCTCTTCTCTCCACCAATGAGGACACTTTTTCTTTGGTGGCTGTTGAAAAGAGCACTTTGCCAACAGCTCGAAGGAGCCTCATACAACCAGTGTCTTCTCACTCACGGTATGACGGTTGGATGTGCTTCTCTGACACATCTCCTCTGTTGCAATAGCAGGATCTCATTTTTAGTTCTAAAAGACATTCCCTACTAAAGAGACTTAAAGAAAGGGACCCTTTTGTGCAATGATATGAAATCAATTTGTCTGGATGTGTAGCAGGGAATCTGATGGGGAAGGAGATTTCAGTCTCAACTTCTCAGCCAGTCCTTATGTCATTCTTTTTTCTTAATGGAGAAAAAAAATATTGCAGAAATATTCCTTTTCCTTTCTGTTTCCCCTCCCCAGATAGCTGCTTTTTTAACACTCTCAGTGTTGGCACTGTAGCTCTCCAAATGCAAAGTGATTGCAAAACAGCAAGTGAAATTACTTGAAAAGAAAAAGATCAATTAATCTACCTACTCTCTCTCACAAACCAAAATAAAATCAATCTTTAAAACAGGCAATCCAATAATTTATCAACTCCCCTTTTAATATCAAAAAGCAGCATGTCTTCAACTCCCCTTGGTTCACGATTCCAGCTCCATTACCTGGCACGGCAAACCCAGATTTGCCCAAATTTTCATCTGTTCAGCTACACCTACTATTCCTCACCATTAGGCTTCAGGCCAAGCTGTAAGAGCTGCTACCTCTATGTAGTTGGGAATTAGCCATCAAGAAACAGTCACACAGTGCTAAGGGAAGTCCATAATTTTATTGTTAAATCAGACTGAAATATCACGCTATGTTTCCTGTGTCCCATTGAGAGTCCTGATAGCCTTTTAAGTCAAAACAACTCTTTTACAACTCCTGTACTGTTCCCCAAGCAGCCTGGTACTGTCCAGGATAGCAAATTAGAGATTATAAAAAGTTTACTAGAGTTTAGGCAACACTCTCTGTTAAGAAGGGACCAACAACTCAGTAACAGCTGTCGTGGACTCTTGAGAAAATCTGTTTGCAGATGGGATGGTTAGGGGAAAATTCAAGGTATTTCAGTTCATTCTCAAAAACCCAGAGCATCTTAGTGTCCCTCTGAAACCACACAGATGTTAAGTAATAATACTAAAAAAGTACCCACAGTTTCTCCTGTGGGTTCAGGAGAAAGCACTGACCATAACAAAACCTCTTCCATAGATGTTGTTTGTTTTCCATGTTCCCTATTCAGCAAAATCAATTTCTTGTGTTAAAGAAAATAACTATTCCTTACCTGCAAGTCAAGATGAAATTTAACACTGTGATTGTACTAGCTGATAAAAGTATTCCTTCAGATGCCAATTGGAAGAACAAAAAACAATTTTTAAAAGCATGAGGAAATAACCTTAAAAAGGAGATGTTTTTGTACCCTGCATTTCCTGTTGGTCTTCTCTTTATACAAAGATCAAAAAACTCAGGTGACCAAAACCTGCTGCCTTCCAGCAACACATCCAACTGTTTTGCATCAAATGCCCCTTTCTACGCTCTTTTTTTTTTTTTTTTGTTTTCTATTTCATAACTGACTCCAAGGACAAGCTTTCCTCCACACTAATATCACTGGCCAGGTGCACACTGCTCCCACAGAGAGCAATTTGTTTCCCCTTTTAAAATACTATTTAAAAAAAATGCATTAATGAGCCAGGTTGCTTCTATATTTTCATTTTGGCTTCTTCTCTGCCTCAGTTCCCCATTCTGTTACACACACAACTAATTTCAGCTTCTTTTTTCTTATTTTGTGTACCTTGTCTATTGGGACTGGAAGTTCTTGGGAGCATCCAGTACAGCAAAATAATACTCTCGTTTAGGCTCTCACTGCAATACAAATACTAGCAAACAATATCGAAATTTCATTTCAGGACAAAGATGTAATTGGGTCTGAACTTACCTCCGGTCTTACACTGACGTAATTCCATTAGCTTTAATGGAATTACTCTCGATTTGCACTGGTGTCTTGAATTGAGCTTTTGCTTTTCAGGATTTATATATTTTGTTTGCCTACCATTAAAACAAGAAGCCAGCCAAAGTCATTTCCAAGTCATTTTTTTCCCCAATAAATTCAAGCATTATTTTAGTTTATCTGTGTGACCTCCACTTGCTCTTGCACATCAGCCGTCTAATTATTCATGGTTCCTGCAGGATGCTACATCCCATTATCTTCTATTTATAATCCAAGATGTCTGAGAACAAAAGGGGACAGGGTTCTCCAGTATATGCCTTTCTGGCCTTGTTACAATTTTTCTTACTCGTTTCCAGGTGTTCTCTGCATATAGCTTCTCCTTTAACCTCCTGAAATTTGTGTTCTCTCTTTTAATTATAGCTTCCCACGACCCTCCTTGTGGCTATTAAAAGAAAGATTCAAAGAGGTACCGGCAAAAATTTGTGGCTTAGCAGAAACATAAAGAGGCATTTTACATCATCCAGTTTAGTTTAGTCCGGGCGGGAAACTGTAACCGGTGATCTGGTGGGTCATCAGAAAGCAAAAAAGATGAGCTTCCAGTTCAGTCCACTAGTGCAAACCGTTACCTAAGCCACATTCTGTGAATAACAAATTATTTACTTCCTGGCATACAGTGGTGGATTAATTTTGTAAAATAAAAAGAAAGGGGAAGGATAAAATAAAGGGCTGAACATGCCTGGATACAGTCACCAAATGGGAATCCTATCAAACACAGGCAATTATATGTCATGGAAGTGTCTATTTCTCTTGGTTGACTAAAGAGTGTTTATGTGTGACCAGCTCAGTGAAAACACCTCTGCTGAAACGTGTGAATCCCTGCCGGTGGGAGGGGAGACCTGCTCACCTCCAGCATCTGCAGATCTTTGCAAGGTTGGACTATTCCCTTCTGTTCTGCGAACATCCCCTTGGGAAAAGCAGTTCAAAAGCCTTTCAAATACCTGCTCAACATCTCTTTCATTTCACAAGTGGAGTCAAATGTAGCATACCAAAGCATTGATGGGTATCTTCCCTGCTCAAGTACACTATTTTTTAATTGCATTTTTTTCTTTTAATTTTTCTGGTGTTGACTTTGTATCATCTCTTCTTAATGCCCCTAGATTTAAGAGCTCTTTAGATGCCACTGCTTTTCCCCCTTGAAGGTGCTTGTAGTCTGTAATCAAGTCACTTCTCAGTCTCATTTCTGATAAACTAAACAGACTGTGCTATAAGGCTCACTGAGAAACACCTTTTTTTTTTTTTTTTTCCCCATAGATCTCAATTATTTCTTGTGTTTTCTTTGGATCCTTTTTTTAGTTTTGCCACAGTCCTTTAAAATTGTGAACAGTGAAAATATTCCACTGTGTCCCAGTGCACAATTCCTTAGTTATACAGAGAGACAAAAAAAAAATCATCTTCCTGCTCCAAACTCACTATTTAAATGTTCAAACACTTGTGAATGCCATTCCTGGGAATTCCAGCCGAGTTCCTTGACCCAATTTAGGTCACTGCTTTGCAAGACATATCCCTGTTTTATAAGCAAGGTTCATATTGCTTTCTCTGAGCAATATCTTTGTGTTTGGCTATATAGAAATATGCTGCTAGAAAGGGCTCAGCCTAACACCGCATCAAGCTCCCCCAGCCTCTTCAGTAGCTTCACTGATCTTTGTGCCAGCTCTGAATTTTAGTGGAAATATTTTTACAGGCACTTAGTGCTGACCAGTGAAATCACTTATTAGGATCAGGCCTGATAGCAAACACAGAGAAAACCCATTAGAAATGCTCAGTTTTGAATCCCGTTAACTTTGCAGAGAGCTGCCACAGTCCTTATCCTGCCTTTCAAACTCAGTAGCCTGTGGAGGAAAACTCCTCTTGGGTGTATGTGTACTGGGGGAGAAGAGGCAGAGAGAATTGGGAAATACAGATGATGTTTTTAGGTGACAAGGGAGCATTTAGTTCTTCATCAGAGTGATACCTGGGCATTTATCATTCTCCCTTCAGTCCTCTCTTCCATGGAAAGGAAAGTAGGCTGTATAAGCCAGAGGAGACACAGTATATGCCAGCCAGATCCCAACCTGGACAACTAGGCAATGTATGGTGGCAATGCCTCCCGTGTGGTCTACATACACCCAGATGGACCCTTGATAAGGCCCTCACCCAGCCTCATGGTGCTCTCCATCAGTGAAGTTAATCTGGTCTTCCCAGTGGGACTTAAGGAGGGAAAGATGTGATGTTCGGAGAGGAAGAGAAATGCAGAGGAAGCCCCTTTGCTGGCAGGCTTCATAACACACACGGGCAGTCACGGACCTACCATTACTTCAAGATATAGTCAGTGCAAACATTTCCTAGCTGCTCTCTGAAAAAGGAAACTCCCAGTTGGTTTAAAACAAACAAATAAAAAATTACAACAACAAAAAAAAAACAACTTTCCTAAATTTCAGCCCTGAACAATATTACTTAAAAGTTACTTACTTATACTTGCGAGCAAGTACCATGATATTCAGTTAATATATAATTCTCCCTGAATGCAAAAGGATTCAGAGAAGGGCAAGGAAGCTGGTGAGGGGTCTGGAGAACTAGTCCTATGAGGAGCAGCTGAGGGAGCTGGCGTTTGTCTAGCCTGCAGAAAAGGAGGCTGAGGGGATACTTTATTGCTCTCTACAACTACCTGAAAGGAGGTTGTAGACAGGTGGGGGTCGGTCTCTTCTCCCAAGTAATAAGTGATAGGACAAAAGGAAATGGCCTCAAGTTGCACCAGGGGAGGTTTAGATGATATTAGGAAGAATCTCTTCACCAAAAGAGCACTGGAACAGGCTGACAAAGGAAGTGGTTGAGTGACCATCCCTGCCGGTATTGAAAAGACGGGTAGATGTGGTGCTGAGGGTCAAGGCTTCATGGTAACTTGGTAGTGCTGGTTAATGGTTGGACTTCATGATCTTAAAGTTCTCTTCCAACCCAAACGATTCTACGATTCTAGGAATACACCAGGACACCACGCTTGTTGTACAAGCCATATGGGACTGCTAGAGCTTGTACCACAAGGGCCAAATGCCCTGACAGCCCCTAAATGACTCTTCCCAGGTGTGTGAGTGGCTGAACATCCTCTATGAGTCTTCAGCTTCACAGAAATCACCTTCTGCTTCCAACAGTGTCAGGGATCAGACACCTCAGGAGCACGTCTTTAGAGGAACACACGACACTTGTCCCCTCCACACACGAGTGTCATTCCTGGTACTAATGAGACAAGTGGAAGTGTCTGTTATTGGCAACAACAGGACGTGAGAAAACAACACAACTCATTGTGCACAACACTGTTAAAAAGTGCTATTGCTATGGACCACCAGCCCAGCTCACAGATACAGCTTAATTAAAGGAATTTAAGAGTCTTAATTAATGTCACTCAAAACCTTAGGCTTTAAAATCCATTTGCAGAACAACAAGGGGTGAAAATTCTTTATTTATTTTGTCTTTCTTGCTAAATGTTTCTGAGCTCAGCTTCCTATTTGCTAAGATCATCGATCCTTGCCAACTTTGCGATGCTTCTTCACCAACCTCAGCCTAAATTGGAGTGACATAACAAAAAAAACCCCGCCCTTCAATGTGTGTGATTCCCTGGATTTTGGAGGGACAGGGAGAGGTCTTCCTCCTTCTGCCTAGAAATTGTTTTAAGAGCTGGTATGCTGCTGATGCAAACCTGTTTCTTTAGAAAGAACATGCACAAAAACCTGTTCCTCAAGTGCAATAAAATGAGAAGAAAAATAAAAAAAACAACCCAAGACACTAAATCAGCCATCAGTTTCTTTTCAAGCTGCCTCTCTGGCAAGCTCTGTGGCCCAAAGCCTCCTGTCCGTCTGAATGCTTCCACGGCCACCCCTTCAGTCGCTTTTCTTTTCCATTCTGCAGGGTGAAAGCTTTTATCATCTGCATAATGGAGCTTAACTGTTCCTTCTGGTTAGCCTGAAGAAAAGGCAGCCTGTGTACCCGTCACCTTTGGGAAAGGGAGGTTATCGCTAGTGGTAGCCAGCCAGCAGATTTCTAAATACTTTGGAAAATAAAGAGTATTACCCCCGAAACCTTTGCTTTCTCTTTGTTGCTGCAATTACTGACTGCAGAAACAAAGGTGCTGCTAATGCTGGGGTAAAGTGTCATTCCACTTCTTACTGACTTCACATTTCTGAGTTGTCTTTTTTTCTTTTTTTTTTTTTTTAATGTTCTCCCTTATGCAAGACCTTGAGTATTTATTTTGACAGCTTACATTATTCAGCAAGCAATTAAACTTTCAAATGTATTGTGTTCTCACAGCTTAAAATAGCTTTGGCAACATCAGTAGGGTTTCTCAATCCCCCACGGAATGAAGATAAAGAACATCTCTGTTGGATTTTTTTTGTAGGTTGCTTTTTCTTAAGCAAATACAGTGTTTTAGAGAGTCTTCATGTTTTGACGTCCTTACACAAACCGAGCAAATACTACCCGTGGAATTTCCAAAAAAGGTAAACAGAATATGAAATAGGATAATGGAAGGAAACAGGAAGATCTTGATGAACGGACTAGACTGACTGACTCCACAAGTTCATCTTGTTTCTGGTCCTACCTGTCCCCTGCACACTCCTGTGGAAGGTCACCGGTGGTGGGAGAGAGAAAAGTATCTCCAGGATGCAGTTAAAAGACAGAATTAAACTATTTGTGTTCATGCTAAAAAGCTGTGTGATGATACCACCACAGCTGGTTGGAATTAAATGCAGAAAAGAGCCCTGAACCTCTTCTGAATTGTCCCAAATCAACTCCAAAACCCTTTGTTTTCAGAAGTCTTTTCAAGAGCACAAGGAAACATGAGCTACGAAACCCAAAAGCTTGCAGTTCCTCCACGTTTCCAAATACAACTCCAATGCTGTTTTCCTTCTTTTAGGGCCTCCCTCAATCTCCAAGCTTTGCTAGCTGCAAAACGAGCTCTTGTGTCATCTACTCTTCCTTTCATGCTGGCAATCACCACCCACGTAAGTGCCACCTCTGCTCACTGCTGGGGCCGGGTGTGCAGATGCACATTAGTGTTAATGTTACTGACCTGCTAATCCGCAGAGAGAGTCTTTAGCCAGCAATTTGCTGTTCAATTCAAGGACAATGTTAAGGTTACTAATTTGCTTCTCCCATCAGATGGTGCTTAAGGAGAGCTAGGACAGCTTTTAGACGTTCCCGCTTTCAAATGAGATGGAAAGCATCAGGACAAGTCCTATATGAGAAGCTTTGGGTTTGTTTTTGGAACAAACCTTTTGGGAAGGGGAAGGGGAAGGGGAAGGGGAAGGGGAAGGGGAAAGGGCAGGGGAAGGGGGAGAGAAGGGAAGGGAAGGGAAGGGAAGGGAAGGGAAGGGAAGGGAAGGGAAGGGAAGGGAAGGGAAGGGAAGGGAAGGGAAGGGAAGGGAAGGGAAGGGAAGGGAAGGGAAGGGAAGGGAAGGGAAGGGAAGGGAAGGGAAGGGAAGGGAAGGGAAGGGAAGGGAAGGGAAGGGAAGGGGCAATGGAAAGTGCTGCATGAGATTCACATAATGATGTCCTATGGTTACTACTATTTCTTCTGATGTTTAGTATCCAAATGATTGAAGGACTCATACCTGGGAGTTTGCTGTAACTGGTTATTATACTTGTCACCACTGCCTGTAAACACACCTTAGCTGTCTCTGCTCAACAGAGCAAGGATTAGGTGTTATTTTTTCCCTCTGCCATTTAACATGAGACAATCTCCTTTCCTCCCTCAGGTAATCTATGCTCCCCAGCAATTTTTTTCCCACTCCTCCTCTTGGCTTCAATGACCCAGTCATAGAGAAGAGAGACATGAAATACTTCAGTTGACAGCCTTAAAAACCAAAACTGGCCTTAGATTTTCCATCCTATACGTTACGTTTCATATGAAGGATGTATTTGTAGAGCACTTTGCAAGCAGAGGTTTCCCGAAAGGATCTTCTGCATCCCCAGCCGCACTGCAATACATTCCCACCCAGGAAATATGCCAGCCCCAACCACTTGCCGAAAAAGGAGATTTTTTCTCCTAGAATACCCTGGACGATATACATCCTTTCCCAAGGTAACAAATAGTAATTTGCTGTAGTTGTGATGGTCTGAGAGCACGTGTAAGACAACATTTTAGCCAGAGGTAATATCTTTTATCAAAACGAGTGGTAGAGCTGGAAGAAGCTTTAGGCCTACAAAACAGGTGTTGTACATCTGAAGAAAGCTCATCTATTTTTCCAACTCTAACACTTGGTCTAATAAAACATGCTAACTCTTCCTACAAGCCCAATATAAACAACACAAGCTCTTTAATACCCAAGCTAGCCTAGACCAGTTCCCGCTGAACAGCACAGTACCTGCCTTTACAAGGCAAAGCCTAAGCTTGGTATGCTACCAGTGTCCTCCTCCTCCTTATTTTATACCCCCGCATGCTCAGCACAAGGTACTCCTTGTCTGACATGCTTTGCAAATCCAGCATTAAGGCTGCTAATGCACACAACAACTATTACTCTTTTCCTTTCTGTTACTGCAAAAAAATGAACATAAAAAGAAAAGCTGTCTCTAATTTGAGGCTCTGCAGAGGAAGATTATTTGCAAAACTGTCAGGTCCCCCTTGCTGCCTTCTCCCTTCTTCAATTTGCACAAGAGGTGGCAAGACCAGAAGCACGGACATCAACACAACTCATCCATTCATGAGGGGGAGAGAAGGGGCACAGAGTGCTGAGGACCTCAAATTTGGTCTCTGAAAGGCAGCTGAGGTCATAAAAACTTGGCTTTTCAGATGATTCACAAAATTCACGACTTCCTGTCCGCCCATGACATCTCAAAACCTTCAAGGAAGTTGAAGATGGTGAGAGATGGTGAGTAAAGGAACAGTCTAGTCGCTCAGGCAGGAATGGTTGGTTGCTTTATCTCTCTTAATTTTTCTTTGCTGTATTCACCACTCAGAACACATTAAATCCTCAGAGGCTGGATCTTCATCATGCCCTCTCAAGTCAAACAAGCTTTACTCCATGAAGAGCTGCAGTCAGCCTACAGGGCTTGTTTCAGGTGCAACTCAACATTCACATGGCTGGAGCTGGCTTTTATCAAACTGTGATTTCAGTAAGAGAAATTTCTTCATAGAAACAGCCACAGTGACTAATTGGGTTGCAGGTGTCCTTCTTCCCTCCTCTTCAGAGATCAGCGCCATCCTATTTGTCTTTTGTGAATACACACCCAGGCTCTCAGTCTGGCATTGCATGAGCTTACACTTTGCTTTCAAGGAGCCCCTGGAGAGGAAGAGCCTTCTCCTCCCATCCCTCAAAGATTGGATTATGGAGGTCAGTCATTGCAAACCCACTTGCATCCCCAAGTGATTGATTGCCACCCGGACTGTCCTCAGACAAGTAATGAGCTGCAACCATTAGTCTAATGTTCGTGACAGAGAAAGTCTAATTAACAAATTATATTTTTATATGAAATTTAAGATTCAGTGTGTGCAGATGATTATACAGAGTTTGAATACCACCATGCCAGGCAGAGAAAGACAAAATATTTTAACTCCCATTAGTTTAATAACTTTCTAATAGTTTAGTTCAGTGCCAGGGCAATCAAAAGTGCCAGGGGAGGACACTGAAAGATCCTTTGGAGTAAATCAAGGAACACAGAAGGAATTGGAAGAAGCATAAAAAAATCAAGGGAACTCCAGAAGACTCCCAGAAGGAAAAAAAACAAACTCAAACCCTCTCCAAACAAGCACTAGCAGATACCACACCATGCCTTCAATGAGCCACCCCAATGCTGCATCTCCCCAGCAACCTGCACCCTCAGAGAGCATTTACCAATTGTAGGACTCAATACTCCACAAACCAGGGTGTGAGTATCCCTGGGAAACACTGTCCATCATGATCCCATGCACAATGGTGGAAAGGCCACTTTTAGCAGAAAAAAGGTGTGGCATTTTTTTGCCAGCAGCCTAAGGGGATGGGAAAGTCAGTCTCCAGGCTATGAGCTGGTGGTGACAGCAGAGAGATCAAGGACAGACTCTTCCTTTTCTTCTGGGGCAGGGGAAAGATGTCTGGGAGAAGCAAAGGAGTCAGACACTGATTTAAAATAGGGATGAATGAGAAACTGTGTGTGTGAGAGAGAGAAACAGTCTATTGCTGAAACCCCAAACATCCCCAAACACCTCCATCATCTTAAGTCCACTTACCATTTCTGAAAGCAAAGGCAAAACCCAGTGAAGGAAGGTGGGACAAAACACACAGAAGCAGAAAGGTGAATCCACAACAGAAGGGTGTGAATAAACCAGATTAATTCTGCATTACTGTGAGTTGCACATGACAACCTTTCCAAGTATGCTTTAATTATCCCACCCCTCAAGCAGTGTGCACCCAAGGCTCAACACGGGCGTCACTAAAACTTTCCAAAATTCGTCTGAATGTTGTCCCCGTCTATGCATAAGAAAAAATGGCCAAACCATTTAAAAACCTCTCCTATCCACATAATCTAGGTAAATCTGGAGGAAAATGTGTCATCAAAACAATGCAGCCCATGTACCTCATCAGGGTGCTTCAACAACCTTCCCAATCATTATTAACACCTTGTGAGAATTTTAACAAGGGTTAAACAGCACAGTGATGAGGTATATAAACTTAATATAAACTTATACAGGAGGAATGGATAGATCAGATAGATGAATAGACAGAAAGGATAGATAGATTCAAAGATTAAAGCCAAGTGCCAAATAATCTCAAATCACCCACAAAATTCTGTCTGCAAGTTCACTTGCATACCTCAGACATGACTGATCAATATAACTCTAGGGCCAAGAAAATGTTTTATTAAGGTGGCCTCATCAAACTCCATGTGACAGAGCTTCTCTGCAACACAGTTGTCCATGTGCATGGGCAACAGAGATGAGATCTCATAAAAAAATATCAGTATTTGATACTTTCTCTTAGAATCATGGGATAATTTACGTTGGATGGGACCACTGGTGGTCATTTGGTCAAGCCCTAAGCTTGATGTAAGACCAGTTTCAAAGACACACAAGGCTCTTGAGGGCTTTGCAATCATCTTGTGCATTATGCACAAGAGCAGATGGGGCTGGCTGCTGAACTGCAAGCAGCTATCGGATATCCTAGTGCAACTCATTTGTGAAAACCTGGCTCTCATACAGAAAAATCATCATGCAGCATCCATCTCCTGCCCTCTCTTCTCCCTCTCCACTTCCTTTCCCCCTCTGCCTTCACACCGCTTTCTAGTTACACAGTTTAAGTGACCTAAATATAAAAAAATCACAGACAAGTCAAGTTTGAGCTAGGCTTTGCAACCACAAGTATACACCAAGGTTTATAACTCTTCTTTCCGTCATCACTAGACCAGACTCAGGCCATATCTATTTCCAGCTGATACAGAGAAAAGAGGCGAACAGGCAAGATGGGGGGAATCCTAGTATGGAAAAGCTAAAGAGCTGAAATTTTCTATTTCCGTTTGATATATTTATTTTCAGTCAGAATCATTTGAAATGTAACAGGCATGAAAAAATGGTGATCATTGCCTTCATCACAAATAAAAAAGAAAACATTTTCATCCTTAATTAAACAACTCCAGCCCTCTAGTGCACACCTTTCTTTTTTTTTTTTAGCGATACATACATGTGACAATATTATTTACACCCACTTGAGGAAGAATTTTTGACAATAAAGGAAACTCTAGAAGACTTTTCGGTTGCTTGTACCACATATTGAATAGCAAGTACCATTTATTTCTTGCCCTCAGATTTGATGAATAACACTGGAAAAAGGGGCTGCACTCCAGATGTGTCAACAGGATTTCACTTTCAAAGAACTATAATGACTGGTTCTTGCAAGGCATTTCTAATTAGGGACACATTGGTCACTCAGAGTCATTCATTCCCTGTTTGAAAAACAGTTCCCAAATCTGAAAGGACTGGGCATAACACCATGTCATTTATTATACTGACCTTAACTCTTAATATATCTCAAAATTAGCCTCAATCCTGTTCTATGGGATACTTTTGGTTATTATAATTTGTCTACTAGCTATGAAAAAACAGGTCACATTTTCACTAGTCACACCAAAAATTTATTGTTTCTGCTTGCTGGTCTGACTAGAAAGATAGTGAGTAAATATGATTTTGCCATTATTTAGTGAAAAGCCACAGGCTTTGGCCTGACCTGACAGTGCAGGGTCTCAAGGACTTGTCTGAGCTTCTCTTGACCTGAGATCATCTGAGCTTATTTTACCTGCAATAACAGTTGTCTGGACAATTGCAACCATCCAAATTTGTGCTAGTTTAGCATCAGTTTATAGTAATAACAAGTACCTATTCTGCCTATGACTCTAGAGTAAAAGGAGGTATGGAAGAGCGCAAATGAGATGGTACCAGATGTCCTAGTCTGTAAACAGAACTCATCACGGTCCATCAACAGTCATGACAGCAGTATTATCTTGTGAACCAGGTAAAACCAACTTCAGAGAGACAACAGAGAAGAGAAAACCTAAATAACTGGGAACCAACAAGAGAAAAGTACCAGTAATAACAATTATAACTGTATTATTAATGAATCTTTCTGTAGCAATTAAGTAACTTGGACAATCAGACTGTTAAAACAATAACAAGACTAACAATAAAACCATGGCTCCATATAGATGATATGCTATTTTTTGCCCCCACAAGGTTTGAGGGAGTAACAAAATACATGATGTTGTGGCACTGCGAGGTGTGTGTGTGGGGGTGTCACTGGAAAATGCTGGGGACACATTTCCATGCAAATTGATGGGCTTGATGTATTCGGTTACATCCTTTAGTCCCCGGACTGCTGCTATAGTGCTGACCTGAGAGACACAGCCCTGTTTTGAAAGTGAAATACTGATTTTGACAGTGACTAAAATACCTCCCAGCAATCTTTCTCATTCTTATTGCTATTACAACTGCTTCTAGCACTGCTGCTGTCCCAATGAGGTAAACATTGTAGGAGTTTATACATACCTTATTTTGATATTCAAAGGACTGCTGACTAAAACCGTAATAAATACCAGGAGTTTGGACAACACTGCAATGAAGGCAGGATAGAGACAAATTTAGGTGTGTGCCAACACCAAGTGCTCAGGCCGTGATGAATTATTTTAGGCTTGGAACTTCACTTGCAATATTTCACCCAGAAGCACTGGCTTTAGCCAAGGACTCAAGTCGAAGACCAAATATAAGCCCAGCTACTTCACCAGGCTAAAGGGTAGACCCAATCCATTTTAACAGAACATTTACTGCCATTTACTGCCATGCTATTATATAGTTTATCTCAATTTAAATGTTCTTTGGTTGTTTTGGTTGTTGTTTGTTTTTTTTTTTTTTTTCTTTTTAAGATACATTTACACAACAAACTATTTGTCAATAACAGAGTTTTTTAACTGAGGGCAAGGGGCAGGGACACCCCGGAGCGACTGCAGCCATCCACTTTTTTTTTTTTTTTTTTTTTTTGCTGTGCACATTTTCAAACTAGTCAGGTTATTTATCAAAGCAAACAAACGAATAATGTCCCCAAATAAACAAGTAAAGAAATGCCAGCAGCCCTTTTGTAGCGTCTTTAAATCAGGCATCCCCTAATTACTACATTAAGGAGTGCTGCACACCCACCATGCACATCGCTGCTGGAGTGTATAGCAACATGCACCGAACTCCCTCCTGCGGCACCTCTGCCCATGCAAAGTCTGGTGGAAGAGAGCAAAAAAAGAGGTTCTCCTTAGCTAACTTATATTAATACTACACTTTCCGGTCAGAATGCAAAGAGCTCAAATCTAGACGTTGGGAATGAGCAGAGGGCGGGACAATGGGTTTCAAATAGAATGGAATGGAATGGAATGGAATGGAATGGAATACAATACAGTATATCAGATGGAAAGTACCTCCAACAATCATCTAGTCCAACTGCCTGACCAATTCAGGGCTGACCAAAAGTTAAAGCACATTATTAAGGGTATTGTCCAAATGCCTCTTAAACACTGACAGGGTTGGGGCATCGACCACCTCTCTAGGAAGCTTTTTCCAGTGTCTGACTACCCTCTCTGTAAAAAAATGTTTCCTAACGTTGAGGCTGAATCTTCTCTGGTGCAGCTTTGAACCATTCCAACACATCCTATGAGTGGATCCCAGGGAGAAGAGCTCAGCACCGCCCTCTCCACATCCCTCCTCAGAAAGCTGTAGAGAGCCATGAGGTTGTCCCTCAGCCTCCTTCTCTCCAAACTAGATATAAACCCAAAGTCCTTAGCTGCTCCTCATAGGACATTCCCTCCAGCTCTTTCACCTGGTTTGTTGCCCTCCTCTGGGTGCATTCAAGGACTTCAAATCCTTCTTAAATGGTGGGGCCCAGAACTGCACACAGTGCTCAAGGTGAGGCTGCACCAGTGCTGAATACAGTCGGATAATCCCCTCTTTTGACTGGCTAGTTATACTGTGTTTGATGCCCCCCAGTACGCAGTTTGCCCTCTCGGCTGCCAGGGCACACTGCTGGCTTCTATGGAACCTGCTGTCAACATGCCCTCCTTTACCTATGCATTCCTGTTTTCCCCTTATAAAAGTGCTTGGACAGTGAATAGCTAAAATAACGTGGACAATTGTACCTCCATCCTGCACCTCTGTCTTTAAAAATGGAGGTTTCAACACCATCTAAGAGCTTAAAGCCTGAATCACGTGTCGGTGTCACATGCTTCGTTAGGGGCATGGGGGTGGTCAGGGCTCCTCTGTTCCCCTGAAAACTCAGGAGCAAGGAGGAAGGTGGTGACACACCGAATTAGTCATTTTACGCTGCATCATTTTTATGACATTGTTACAAATTTTTTAAAACAAAATAATTTGTGGATATGCACAAAGACGCACTAAAGCATCAGGTTAAAGAGATTTCTGAGAGTAATTGCTTTACTATCTTCAACTACCACAGAGAAAAAACAGAGGTTTTGTTTTTTCCTTAACACCTCTCCCCTGAATAAAACGGGGATTGGGATGGCCTTGAGACCAGTCTGCAGGCTTCGCAGGTAAACAGAAAGAATTGTGTATTTTTGCTTGTTAGAATCATAGAATTGCCTAGGTTGGAGGGGACCTTTCAGATCATCTAGTCCAACCATCAGCCTAAGTCTTGACAAAAACCATCGCTAAACCGTATCTCTAAGCACTATGTCTACCCTTCTTCAAAATACCTCCAGGGATGGTGACTCAACCCCTTCCCTGGGCAGCCTGTTCAAATGCTTAATAGCCCTTTCAGTGTAAATTTTTTTCCTAATATCCAGTCTAAACCTCCCCTGGTGCAACTTGAGGCCATTTCCTCTTGTCCTATCGCCTGTTACTTGAGAGAAGAGACCAACACCCACCTCTCTACACTCTCCTTTCGGGTAGTTGTAGTTGTTTGTCCTTATTCTCACCAATCTAGGTTGCAAAAGTCAGATTTAAATGTTCTACGATACACACAGCTCAGACCCTGCAGCCGTGTGTTAACAGCACAAAACTAAAAAAGGGAAAATGATTGAAAAAGGATTAAGAATAATCTGCTCGTTGTTTCCTATATTGAGTAATCACAGCTGGGACAAATAAATTGGATTAAAAATTACACCAGTCCTAAAAAAAACCAAAAACCAAAAAAAACCAAACCAAACAAAAAAAGAACCAGCAAACAAACCCACAAAAAGCCCAAACCCACAAAAAGCCCTAACCCACAACTGAAGAAAAATACAACTCATTACAAATAGCGTAAATCTTTCCCAAGCCTTCTGACATTTATATACTGAGCAGCACCCCTTTAAATAGAGAATCACCTTACTAATCTATACGAATGACCACATACAAACCCCAGGTGAGCAGACATCTACCTATACGCATATGCTTCAATTGAAACTTAAAGCTTTAGTTTTAAGTTTACCATTTATATAGCTAGTCATCAGTGGCGACAGGGAACTAACGTACCTACGAAATCGGCATTTAATTAAGAAAGCTGTAAGATGTGACTATATTAAATCTTCGGGTCAGAAAACCATCAAAAAGGGTACACAAGAAAATAAAGAAAATTCAAAAACTGCAATAAATAATGATGCACAAGATACAAATAATGAGGTAGGTAGGTCAGAGCGGAGGCGTGCTACTGCTTCCACCATGGTGGAAGATACTGGTCTATAAAAGCTGTGCAGTCATATCTGCATAAGGCAAGAAAGTTCATGAAGAAAGGGAGCAATTTTCGCTAAGCCAATTGATGAGGGAGGGAAGAAAGGCATGAAAAAAGCAAACATGAATGCTTACAGGTACATATGAAAGGATGGAGTCAGCTTTCCTTATTTTATTCAACTTTATTATGTACAGCACTTTTTTTGAAGTTAGTCCTGTTTTTCATTTCACCCAGGAATTATTCAGAGTTTGTGTTTTCTAGGCATCTTTGCAATTTTACAATCATCTTACAGTGTGCCAAGGGTAGTTTAAAATGTAATATGAGGTTCTTTACTTATGTTATTTATTTTTCCTGGTTTCTCTGAATGTTGTTTTGTTCTTGCTTAGGCAAACTTTCATTTCAGCTAGAAACTCTATTCCTCCATGAAAACAGGCAGCGATGGGGAAAACAGTCAGCCGTTCACATGCTCATCATGAATCTCTCCTCTCTCACAATAAACAGTCCATCATGTTCCAGCTCCCCCTCATGCTGATGATTTTCCCACTCTACAAATGCCAGATTTAATGCCTCCTTCAGCTCCTACTCCCTTCTTTCTGCTTCCATTCGCACCATCACTTATGAATAAAATGCTGCCTGTATCATCATTTATTAAGCTACCACATTTTCTTGATAGGTCCAACAGCTCATACTAATGTTAATAAGACACTGTACAGAGAAACCTCAGAGAGGAACGCCACATCAGAAGCTGTGGAGTCTCTCATAGGAGACTCAAGTCTCCTTTCTATGGCGATATTCACATATAAAGCACTACAAAGCTGGCAAGCTTGCCTGCTTACACTCCTTCCCTTCCCATTTTCTTTTTGCAGGGGGTGGGGAGAGAAGTTGCTATACCCTAATGTTATTTGGGTATACTCTGGCTCCCGTTGAGCTCCATCTGACTCCACAAGTAATCCTACTCAGGTGTTAATCAACATGCAAAAGCAGCAGATTTGGCCACGACCCAGCAAGGACCACTTTAGGTGAACAATTCAGAGCATGCTGCATAATACAACAGAGGAACCAGCTCTTTGGGCCACGTCTTTATTCTCATTGCTTGTTTCTTTAACCCTAGTCAGCACTGAATAATTTCTTAATGCTTCAGAAAAAAAGTTATGGCTGAGCCAACAAAGACTTATGTCTTGAACTTGACCATTCCCCCAAAAATCTAGGGAAAAGGTCAATTTGAACACAGCCTAAGACAATATTCCCCATGAGCAGCAAACCTCTAAACAATAGAGGTACACTCACTACTCCATGCAATTATGCAGCAATAAACTACTTTGCTCGGGGGTACTTGTCATTCGCCTCGAGTCCTGCAAAATACCGAGGGAAGAGACCAGAGAGGCAGGCCACCAAGGCGCACTTTTCGGTAACGCTACCCATCTGCACAGGAATAATCTCCTTTTGCTGAGCAGGCACAGCAGCTCATGCATAAACCAGATCTTCCCAGCACTGTCTATCTTGCAACCCCCGCTGAATGCAGTGAGGGAAGCAGGTGTATATATACGAGTTTACGTATATTATTTGGATGGGTAGATTGGCAAAATTGCTCGGACCAGTCTAGAGAAAATGCACTTCCTCTGAAAAGAAAATCTGGACAACTGCAATAAGAGATGCTCTGGATTTCTGAGAGCTGCACAATCACTCTGATCTAGCAGCTGGATTAAGGAGTATCTTTGCAAGGAAATATATGTGTTTTGCTTTTAGCAGGGTATAAGCATCACTAACAAGCATGAGCGTCTCTTCTCTCCTCTCTATCCATCATCTTGCCAGTTGACAAGCGTGAGAAGAGTGCTGTACATACTCATTTCATGTCTAAACAATAAAGAAAAAAAATAGGGTCAGCAGTCGCAAATGAGAGAAGATCCCAATACTAAAATATTCAATATTTAAGGAATTTTACACATTTGAAAGGGAAGAGGAGGTGCATAACCCTGTGACTGTATATCCTGGCTATCCGCATACATAAAGTGATCTCTGCTCTTATTCTTATATATATTACCTGTACGGTGCAGGACAAAGCAGGAGGAGACTTTCTCTGTGGCAGCAGAAACTATCACAGCAAGATCAGTCACTGCACTCCATTGGCTGCAAACTGTGTTCCTTAAACCACAGCTCCTTAATGGGGTTTTAGATTAATGAAAATCCCAAATCCCAATTCTTTTATATTTCATTTCCTCCTGTGCTTCAATTCACGTGTCTGTCTGGCTACTCCTCACCCTGACACATAAGACATTTGAAAACACAACACAAAATGATTATTATATATAGCTAGTAAAGTGTTTTACCTATTTATCTAAGGGTGTCTACATAGTGTACATAGACACATATATATATATTTTCATACACAATTTATCTACAGTTATATACTTGGAAAAAAAATAGTTAAATACTAAAATGATATTTGTTGGTTATCCTGCTTGAGCATAAAGAAATTGAGCCCCAGTGGCTTCATAAAAATTAGGATGAAATAGAGATGACATTTCCTTGGCTGTGACTAATAAGCACTAAACAGCATATATGACGCGTACTTGGAGCACTTCTGTCTAAGGTGATGGACACAGATATATGGGTGCGACTGGGATTACTGGGTGGCAACATTATACCCTGTTTCCCAAATTCTCCTGGCTCAGTGTACAAGTGAGCTTAGATTGGAGAAGACGTGATACAAAAGCCCATAGTTGTCTATACAGAAGAAACCACTGTGTGAAGAGCTGTGTTATAGGAAATAGGTGAGTTTGGCCATGTGTTTTGCTTTGAGTCAGTTGTCAAAGCCAAGATTGGATCCTGGAATTAAGCTGTCTTGCATGCCATCTCCCCAACAAATAAGCTTGGATACATGAAAACACATGGAAAATATTGCCCTACATCCCTTGGCTTCTCTCTTCTCCCACAGCAATGAGCCAAGTGACATTTCCTACAAGGCAGGATATGGAAAAGCTACAGTCCTGAAGTCTCCATCACCTCCACCCAAAGCATCTATTCATTGTTTTGATGGAGGCAGAATGGGCAGAAACACCCTGACTCTTCTCAGAGGCCGTGTGCCTGATGCAGGAATTGTGTTGGATGACACATGCCCAGTCTGAGGCCCAAAATTTCCAGTGCCATGACCCAACTGCTCATCCCGAGAGCATGAGCAGCAGAGACCAGCTTCCCATCAATCCTGTTGTCAGTCCATTTGTCAAACATTTTGCTGTTTAAACAAAGCCAGGCAGCTCAGGAGGCACACGCACAGCCGACAGCTTTTAGAAGAGCATCTTCCAAGTTTTCTTCTTTTTTGTTTTACTTTTTTATTTCCTTATGAACCCATTTTCCCTCCCTCATCTTCCTCCCCTTATGTAGAAAGCCACAGTGGCAAGTAAAATGCCAGAGGCAGCAGTGCTCTTGCTGTAAAAACAGATGTTTTTTTAATTGTCCATCTCTCAGGCATAATTGAATGAAGACACACATAAAATAGACTGCAGCACATGTGTCAGGGGAGGGAGCTTTCTTCTGCTGATGTGAGAGGAAAAAATAATCTCTGTCTACCAGCCTGATGAAATGCAATAATTTAGCTGGATCCACTCAAATTCACTTTTCAGTGCTGTAATTAGCATGGTCTGGTCCCATAATGTAGTAACCTTTACCCTGTGACCCAGCTTTCTGGTTTTATGGCTTGTTTGCAACGTGGTCACTCAGGCATAGCCAAGGAAAAGAAGAGACATATATGGAACTACGTGACAGCTGTGTTCCATGCTAAGGGAGCACCTGGGTAAAATGCACAGGCATCTACTCACCTACTTAAAACTAACATTTCTGGTCCTATTCCAATCATATCTGCACAGGAGAAAAAGGTTATTCCTTTTTCTGGTCATTTCCTCATTGCCGGAAACCTTTTCTCTTGTCATCCCAGTCAGCTCTAGATTTAACCAGGATGCAAAGACCCTGCACTCCCAGCTCTGTATGAAAACATATTCAATAAAGAAGATTAACAACCAGAATGCTGGTAAAAAAGGGTAAGAAAAAAAGAAAAAAGAAAAAAAAAAATGTGGCTTCTTTTTAATTAAACTTGGTTTGCTATTTGACTGAACCTTTCATACAAGATTGCTTCCCAAGTTGGTGATTAATTCACTGTAAAACCTTAAAAATTCACAAGGCTTATTTTGTCCATCTGCAAAATGGAGAAATAAAACTAGGACCTAGATTTTCAGCATTTCTACTGACGTTTTTTAAAATGCTTGTTTCTATAGTACTGTGAAATCTTTTTACAAATGAGTCTGAAATATTATCAGCAATCCAAGAGGTAATTACAAAAGAAAAAAAAAATGAAATTACTATTTTTTCCTATGTCTTTTACAACCTTTAAACCTATATTTGTAATTGAAGTGCAAACTGACCTTTATAAACTGTTCAGCATCTCTAAAATACATTATTCTACAGGGCTTGGGGGAATTTGCCATGCTCAGCAATTCAATAATCTTACTTGCTTTCATTTATGTTCTTCAGACAATGTGACATAGCTGGATTTTCCCTCTACTCCAGACACAAATCAGGCAGGAAAGGCTGAAGAGCTTTATCAACACTATAATCTAAATCTCCTGTCAACTTGCTGCTGTAACCTGCTTTTTGGCAAATAACTCAGCTGTTTTTGCCCATCTTCTCAAACACTTCAGCAGCTAATACTAACCCATATTAAATCCCATTTGCAATCTGCTAGCTCAGATCGCTAAATGGTCCATGTACAGAAATGATACATCATGACCGCTTGGATCATCTGAGATGGTTTTATTTCTAACCTTGCCGTATAATTATAGAGTCATAGAATCATTTAGGTTGGAAAAGACCTTTAATGTCATCAAGTCCAACTATTAACCTAACAATGCCAAGTTACCACTAAACTGTGTCCCTCAGCACCACATCTACACATCTTCCAAATACCTCCAGGGATGGTCACTCCACCACTTCCCTGGGCAGTCTGTTCCAATGCTTGATAACCCTTTATTTGAAGAAATTTTTAATATCCATCTTAAACCTCACCTGGCGCAACTTGAGGCCATTTCCTCTTGTCCTATCACTTGTTACTTGGGAGAAGAGACTGATCCCAACCTTGCTACAACCTCCTTTCAGGTAGCTGTAGAGAGCGAGAAGGTCTCCCCTCAGCCTCCTTTTCTCCAGGCTGAACAACCACAGTTCCCTCAGCTGCTCCTCATAAGATTTGTTCTTCAGACCCCTCACCAGCTTCGCTCCCCTTCTCTGGACATGCATCAGCACCTCAATGTCTTTCTTGTAGTGAGGGGCCCAAAACTGAATACAGTATTGAAGGTGCAGAATCTTCAGCTGCACTTATATCTGCAATGCAAGGCCGTCTCTCTGCTCTCATCTCCATCCTTCCACCAGGGACGGGTTCACGTGAATGAGTGATGCTAATTCACCTCTTCCCCATCCTGCAGGCAGCACTGTGTTGATCAAACTTACAGCAACCTGCATTGCCCCTTTCCTTTTATATCCTTGCTTAATCATCTCAACCAGCTTCCTCTGAAGTCCTGCATAAAGCCATGTTCAAAAATGCATCTAGAAGTAGCATTTTGGCTCAAGGGTAGTTTGGCTCAAGTTTATTAGACAGCACAGATCAGCTTCATACTATTTTTGGCCATTATCCAGGATTTTTTCAGTTTGCACTTCTTGGGAGCCAGCACCAGAAAGAAAAGCTACTGCTCCCTCTTCTCCTGCTATGTTTGCATTTCTCCTCCACCCCAGGTTTTGCCTCCGAGAAACAAGACTGGACTCCAGCCACAATCACCTCCTCTCAAGGCAACAGATTGTTCCATTTTTAACCCAAAGGGAAGATATAATAATTTCAACACCATCTAAAAGGGTGTTAGACAAGACTTTGGGCACACAGGGTTACTGTTACCTGCAGCTTAAGAGAAAGGAATGGAGAAATACAGTTGAAACAAAACACTCATTCAATGCTCTGCCTTTTGAATGCTTTAACAAGTTTGCTTGCTTTGTCTGCACCTTTCCTAACGTGGTTGTTGCCATGGGACTAAGCGCACAGCTCTCATGGTACGCAAACACTCAAACTTTATTGAACTGTTTACTGTTGCAAAGTGCAGGGGTCACGTGTGTGGTCTTAACCTTCTGGAATTATTTACTGTATTAATATTACTAAAATAACTTTTAAAGGAGGATGAAAATTCCTCCTTGACTAGTTTAACCCCTAAGGATGTGTACTGGGAAACTGAGATTTTTTTTTTTTTTCCTCATTATTTTAAATCTAGAAAGAAAATTCTGTGACATTACAATCTAGGAAAGAGGCATGACATTGTTTAGTCATTATTCTGCAAGACTGAATGCATGAAGATCGCAGGATGCAAACAGACAAGCTCTCCGCATCTAAATTGCATCTGTGTTTTGTGAACACTAGGAGAGAGAATATAAGGAGACAGCAATATAAAATGTCCTGGTAAATATGTGTAATCCCCCTGAGGTTTGACTTTCTTCAAAATAAAACACGCGTGTTTCTTGAATGCTTGGCCTTCAGCTTTGTTATTCAATAAGACCCATGTTTGATCACAAGCATTTTCCGGAATAAATTTGCTAAGCCACATACTAAATTCCAACAGCTGAGACATTACTAACAACCAGTAAATCCTTTGTTAAAATTATCATGTCTTTAAAGCAGCTATTTCTTTCTTTTCTTTCTTTGTAGTTTTCATCTGGCATTATTCACTTCTCTTCCTCCAAGACATTTTTCCAAAGAGCAGCCTCACGTGGCTTATTTAGTTCCACTTCAAACAAGGTAGAGAAAGGGGTTTAAACCCAATCCCGTATGAGATTTCAAAGAAGGACAACAAAGCTGGTGAGGGGTCTGGAGCACAAGATTTATGAGGAGCGGCTGAGGGAACTGGGCTTGTTCAGCCTAGAGAAAAGGAGGCCGAGGGGAGACCTTCTCGCTCTCTACAGCTACCTGAAAGGAGGGTGTAGCAAGGTTGGGGTCAGTCTCTTCTCCCAAGTAACAAGCGATAGGACAAGAGGAAATGGCCTCAAGTTGCGCCAGGTGAGGTGTAGGATGGATATTAGGAAAAAAATTCTTCAAATAAAGGGCTATCAATCACTGGAACAAGTTGCCCAGGGAAGTGGTTGAGTCACCATCCCTGGAGGGATGACATGTACATGTGGTGCTGAGGGACATGGTTTAGTGGTAACTTTGCAGTGTTGGGTTAACTGTTGGACTTGATGATCTTAAAGGTCTCTTCCTACCAAAACTGTTCTATGATTTCCTTCTGATCTTCCATTACTGCTCTGTGGAAATGTCATCTCCTTCCTCAGTTCCTCAGTTAAAACATCTGATGTCCACACAAATTGCCAAAAAGGTCTGATTAACCCTTGGCGTTGCCTCCTGTGGTGGGAAGATGAGTGTCTCTGCCCAGAGGGTTTATTATGGCCCTCATCGAGCATGGTGCAAAAGGACTCATCCATTAGAGCACTGCAGTGAAAAAATGCAACAACATTAGCAAGCCAGAGTGACTTCTCTAGCAAGCAACGGCTCGGTAGATCCTCATACTCTTCTCTGAGATTGGACTCTACTTTTTTTCTTTCATTTTTTTCCCCTCAAACCCAGCAAACCTTGCAGAGGATGCTAATTGCTTCCACAGATAGCCTGCAGAAGCACAACTGAATAGATCAGCCAGAGCCACAGATCACAATAAATGCCATTCTCATTGACAGGACTGCTGCTCCTGGCTTTATGGCCGGCATAAGACTCAGGGAATAAAAGAGACCTTACAAAAAGCCAACAGAAGTATTCCAATAAACGTTATCATGTTTGGATTAGCATGTCATACCCTGAAGGACTCCACGACAGAATGGATGCTCAGCCTTGACAACAGCGCACTCCACGTCCGTGTATATGAATTATTAAACAAACCTCATCCCACAGGTCCCTCCAATCAATCAATATGAACTGCATTGCTGAATGCATAACTATGGGCACAAAAACTTACCATAAACATGCAGACATCCTGTCTCCTCCCTCCAGGAATTGTTTTTTTTTTGGTCTCAGTTTACAAAACTTGTGCTTATCAATCCAGAGGCAAGTCACTCCAATCAGGATCTCAAGTCATAAGATAATATTCCTGCCCATGGATATTTCAACCCAAATAAAAAATTATTTGCCCTCTGAGGGCTATGCTAACAGAACGTGAACTTGTCTTTCACTATCTCTAACTCTGCAGGAGGAAAGAGGCTAAAAAATTGAAGTTGGTTTAGGTTTTAGGGGGAGGGAGGATGAATTTTTCTCTGTTGACCCAAAATGCCAATCTTTAACCTATTCAAATACCACATTTCATTTCCAATACATGATAATGGCAGAAGAAGTAAAACCATAATTGAAAAGCTAATATTTTTGGCTAATAATAGGAAGGGAGATCTGTATATTTTTCACTAATTTAGCTCAGAAAGGCTTCTGAAAAAAATCGTTAAAAGTATTGCTGCTATCACGGTGGTCCAACAGCTGAAAAGGGAGGGAGAGGTTTATTCTATTTATTTATTCTTCCTGCTATCACCCACAAAACAAAACAGAAAATAATATCAGTGCGAGTTCAGCATTTCCTAGATAAACATCTTAGAATATATTTATTAAAAGACCAAGCATGACAGTATTTTTACAGATGGCAATATCCAGCTACCCTTCCGCTAGTGTAAAATTTTCTTGCTACAAATAGAGTGCTTGCTGGAGGATGCAGTTGCCTTCCAAAACGGGAGTGTACGCTTTTCACCTGAGGCACCAAATTAAAAGGGGTGCATGGGGTGGGGAGAAGGCTTAGTTTTACAGTGTCTAGTCACCAGCAGACGGCAACAGTCATATCTCTGTTTACCCAGATCTGCGCTCTGAATGGCATAAAGATCATGGGATGTTTCTGCAGACCCTGCTTCCATGGAGTGAGCATGCAATGACCTGTGTTCACGCTGTGGTAACCAACTTCTACTATTCCTCGCCTCCCCTGAAGATGTTACAGCCATGGTGTTTAACAAGCTGGACATAAAGCTGACGGGCAAGTCTGGAAATGGGAACAAGGATATGCATGAAGGCTGGGGCTCCCATGCAACCCAGTTTTCACCTGCAGAGACACCAGCAGTGAGTGGACCCCCATGGTCTTGTTTCCTTGACTCACCGTGACACCAAGGAGAGATCAGAAATCACAAGCTCAGATATAAAAGCATGATAAAATGACATAAGAAGCAGTATCAGTAAAGAGACCTTCAAGAGGAGATAGTTGATTATCCCCCAGTTCCCATCTTTCCTTGTCGCCGTACTTGCATCTCCTGGAGTATCCTTCAATTGTCACAAATAAGTAATCATTGATCCATCACTTCATGGCCTAAACTCACAAACCATTTCCAAAGGCTGATATCTTGATGTGGAAAGACGCTATTGCTTTGGCCAAGGCTTCTGGCCATCTCAGACCTTTGGCAAGGGCAATCTGGGAGGAAAACACTGAAAAGAAAAACTTCTCTGACAGATTGATTTGTAGTGACCATT
Source organism: Alca torda (assembly GCA_008658365.1). Classification (NCBI taxonomy): domain Eukaryota; kingdom Metazoa; phylum Chordata; class Aves; order Charadriiformes; family Alcidae; genus Alca; species Alca torda. Next base: position 161,836,509 of record CM018077.1, read on the forward strand.
AGAAACTGCTCAGGCATGTGAAGAGATACTCCAAGGACCTCTCTAAGCAGGGAAGGTGGTCAAAAGCAGATGAATTTATCATCATTGGAGAGTTCTGCAGTTCGTCACCAGCTTTTGTAATTTATCAGAGACATGTCACATATCTGAAGCTCTGGGATTCTTAAGGGTGATATCTGTCACATAAACACAGTTATTAATGTGGCAAGTGTATTATACGGTTAAACGCAAATGTTGCAATCTGGCAACCCATTTTTACTGCCAAACCTGGAAGGTTTTTCATGTCAGAAATAGATGCCAGCAGCGATAAATGGAGGATAGATAAAGTTAATCCGACCGCTTTGAGTTGAACAGGGAAGGTATTACTTTGAAGGGTTTAACATATTAATGGAATCAAAACGACATTTCAAAATATTTATGGAAATCTCTTCTTTTTTTTTTTTAAGCTTATACAAGCAATATAACAAAACCATATAAAATAATATTAAATCCTACCCTTAATTAAATATGCTGACACTTAAAAGCTTCTGTCTGGTTTACTTTAAAAAAAAATCTTTCAGTAAATTAGAACTTTAAAATATCTTTCTGCTCTAAATGAATCTGCATTCCAGAGGAATTTAAATGTTTTTAACAAAAGCTTTTAAAAAAAAATAATTATTTTTTTTTAAACTATACCTCCAACTTATCAAACGTAAGATAGGAAAGGAAAAGGAAACAATATGCACAAATGATAAAATGAACTGAGAAAAAAGCCTTTATTGTTTTATGTCAATTCAGAAAAGCTGAGGGGTGTGGATTCATCCACCTCCCCAGCAGGTTGGTGGGGCTCCTAACCATAAGGACGACCATTCAGCATCCCTGGAGCACATGCAGGGGAAGATGGGCATGTCCAAAGGTCATTTCAGGTACAAGTGACCCCACGACTCACAAAAAAGTCAAGGGTTACTTATGCTTCGTACTGTGATACCAATTAGGTGGGAAGAAACTGAGCTGCCTTTACCATTCAGCCTGAAGGTAATCTACCAGTGGCAATTCTCCCATTTGACTCAGGGGGACACTTAGTGGCACTTGAGATGTCCTAGGGTGCCACCAGGCCTACAGCTGTTGTTTCAGAAGTGACTTAACAGCAAGTCCTGCGCCAAAACTGCCAGCCCCACGTATGCCTCAGACACTGGGGCATCTCAAAAGCTGCAAGAGTCATCTGTCAGGATGAGCTGAAGCTTGACAGACACCATGGACTCATGTAGACACCTACCTTTAGGTGCCTTATCCATAACGAAGATGATATGAACAATCTGTGTCAACTATGCACATTGCTGGGTCCAATCCTTTGTAGACTTTGTGACAATGACCTGAAGACCAACGCATTTCAAAAGTGCTTCTACAAATCCAGCAAATCACCTCAAACTGACCCTGAGTGGACTGAAGTGCTCACTGCCATTCTTCAGTTGACTTTCATTGTTCAGAGAGGTTTCACAAGCTTGGACAGGGATGCTCCTCTTCCCAAGAACACCCCAAATAGGGCACCCTGCATGTGTCACGTTGGCATGCTTCACCATAGGTATGACTTGATTTCAGGGTTGTGTGATGGCAAAATAAACTGGGGAAGTGATTTTACTCACCCCCAAGAAATTCTCTGGTGATGTGGCACATTGCCTGGAGAAAGGTGAGGAAGATGAAGTTCCCGGCCAAGGATATGGCAAACCATATATGCATTTTGGCACAATTTGCATGTCCAAGGAAAATGGGTGCCCTGTGAGGTTACTGTTTGGCCAACAGCCAGGTAGGGGCAGAAATCCAAAAGCTGCACTTTTGACCTCTTCCAAAACTGTTGCCTTTGTCTCACCCCGAAGCAGCTCAGATCTCAAACTGAGCTTTCCATTTGGAAAATACTTCGAAACTCCTTTGCAGTCCTGCAATGTCATCAGTTCTACTGCATAGTCCCAATGAAATCATTAAAGTATTAAACATCAAAAAGCATGTGCTTCTTCATTGTTATGCAGACAGTGATCGCTTCATATATATATCTCTCACATATGTATTCACTAATACTGCTCAGATGTGACACTCAGGATGTGGCCACAGGAATTCTCTGCTGTAAACCATCTTAAATAGAATTCAAAGACAGGAGGATCTGTATCCTTCTGGGTTCTCTACTAGTGATCTTGTAGAATACGGTTGTCTGATTTTTTCAAGGGAATGGAAAGGTTTTATGACTATTGCCATATCACTTCTATCAGAAAAGGAAATATATTTTCATACACTGTACAAATGCAGAGCTGAGCCCTCTCTCAGCTGCAGAAAAAAACTCCCTACGTATTTCTATAACGTGCACATTTTTGTAAAAAATAATGTCAATGGGAGAAGGGAGGTGGAAGCCCAGATTCGAGCTTTTCCTCAAATCAGGAGAAATCAAAATATTTTGCAGTATGGGCACACTCAAATATCTCATCAGTGCTAAAAGCCCCCAAAATATCCTTCTTATAACTCCTCCCTAAACAGGCAAATTCTCCTCCTGGTGACTGGTAAAGGACCAAAAAATGTCGCAGAATGAAGACTCATGGGCTACATCCCAGTCACACTGTAAAAAGGGTAATAAGCCGTGACTGTAACTCAATGCAATATTGTTCTTGACCTTGCACCTGCAATGAGCTAAGGCCAAATGTCCAGGGAGGAGATACACTCCTCACTGAGGTGAGCAATGCAGGAACCCTGGTTTGGAGGTCATCAATTGCTGCTATGGTCAACCAGTCTCCACAGACAGGGCATCAAGGACCCTTCGTGCCTCTAAGCACTCAGTCTCATGACTTCGAGGTAGCCATCAAATGCTACTTGAAAAACTGCACAACTACCTTTCTTTTCCTGAGGTCACAATAAGACTGGGTCAGGTTGTGAAAAAAAATGCAAGACTACCTTTTTTTTTTTTTCCCTAAAAACAAGAAAATGCTAGCTTTACCTTTTTTCTCATTGAATATTATTCTCAGGAGAAAAAAAAAAAAAATATATATATATATATATATTTGGTGGTACACAGGGAACTTTTATCCTCACAGTAACATTAAAAGGGAATGCCTCTGAAGCCAAGACTGTGTTCAGGTGGACAAAGGCATCCTTCACCCCTGATGTGTTGGGTCAGTAATGAACAAACACGGGCAAGACTGATACAGGAGAGCACATCGTACTTCTCAGAGAAAATTGCCCAGGATACAGGAATGCTTTAATTTCCAGCCTCTTGTTTGAGGGTGTTGGGAGACAAACTAGACAATACCCACTCACAAGAATAGACAATGGTTTTCACTGTCTCTTAGAGACAGTGTTTTATCTGGGCATTTAAGGGTTTTTTTTTGCCTGAATTAAAAGCTAATTACCTTCAGTGACTAAAGTCGGAGAAATCCCTCATCCCAAAACTTCTGGCTAAGGAGGCAGTTGAATTCCTTGGGAGTTTGGATTATTAAACCAAAGGTTGGGGGGGTGGGGGGGTGGAAATCAGTCAATTTTTCTTGCAACGTATCAGTTAACAAGCTGATTGTAGCCAAGCATCACTGGAGAAAGCTGTCAATGCTGTCTACTGGCTCTAGCTCCTCACCCCAGCTCCATCCACCTTTTTTTTTTTTTGTCTTTTTGCTCCCATTCCCTTCCCAATTAATCCAGGGTCAGTTGCATTCAGCTGACTCCATCTAGAGCTTCTTATGGGCATTTATATTTCACTTGTCAGGGGTTCCAGCTCCAAGCACGTAACACACAAGTGTCTGTGCTGGCTCTGGGAAGAGCTTTGACCAAGATTATATACTGTTGGGTCTCATACATGCCCTACTCACACATCCACAGCCAAGCCTGTCTCGCTGACTAGAGCTCGTGCTCCATTCGGGATGAACTCTCCCAAATTCTTTTACCACCGATACAGTCCTTATTCTGAACGACTCAGCTATCAAAGGGAGAGAAATGATTTCAGAAAATGGCACAGCCCAATGTGACAGTAAGAAGCCTGCCCTCATCTGATGCCCTTGTAAGTCCTGTGTATAAAGTGGCAGAAAGTCTGCATGAATTTGAGAGAGTCAGGAAACCTTTTTCCCCTGTTTTAGCAGGGCCTTGAAGCTAGGAAAGCAAATACTTTTGCAGAATACATACTCTTGTAGCTAAATGTCCTATGTGGCAGGGCCACTATTCACCATGAACCCCTATTCTCAAATATTCTGCCTCCCCCCACCTGCCGAACAGTCTCATTTTAAGCAGAGTGATAGTCACCTTGACAGTATGAAAGCAGAAAGTGCGGCAATTTTACTATTTACATACCCCACAAATACTGGCATTTTTCTAATAGCCAAGGCTATAAACCTACCAAATGTTCACTCGTTGCTCCCCAATAGCCTTCCAAGTTAGAGGATGTTCAAGGAGAAACATGCATCAACCTTTGAAGGAAAGGGGTCAAGTGGCAAAGGAGGAAGATGAAGCCATGATTTGCAGCTGGGGAAGCAGAAAACTCTGCCCCAAAGGTCTCACCTGAAGAGCTGACCCTCTGCTTGTTCCTGAACACAGAGATATATGCAGTACTGCCAGCTCTCGTGATTCATGCCATCAGCTTTTTGCTGGTGCAGCTCTCATGAGAGATGGGCAGAGACGCTTGTAGAGCACTCAAGGCTGTCTACATGCATCTGGCGATGAAGTCGGGGACAATGCAAAGGACACACCGGTGTTAGGACAGGATGAAAGAATGAGAGGGTTGAGGGGAAGATAGCCATTGGTCCTCTGCTCGGCACTCTGCAACTGTTCGGTCTGGAGATGTAACAAGGGAAATGGGAGAAATCAGGAGAGACCTTCTGCTAGAACATGGGGAGAGGGGATGAACCAGGAGGGTGGAAGGAGACAGCTGAGGGAATTCTGGGGCTGATGACAGGGGCAGGGAAGCACGGTTAAGATAAAAATAAGCTGCATTTAGCTATCTGGACAATTAATGATAATTCCGAGATCAAAAATAATTATTGCAATTAGTGCGTTATGCATCTATTTAGGTAACTGCTCAGGAAAGAACAAAATTATCTAGCCATGTTTTTGAAGTGCTCTGAAGGGTAAAGGAATTGATTCTTAAATTAAAAAAAAAAAAAAAAAGGAATAGTTTAGGAGTGCACGCACAATAACTGCTCTGCGTGATAGAAAGGTTTTCCTGGGTTAAGGATCTCCAGCAGTGACTGGGGTGGTTTATGCTACAAATAATTTTGTACATGTAGATACCTTTCCTGATTACATCGATCTCCACAGATTGACATTTTACTCTTACATCCTCTCCAATCTCCTAAATTTGGTTCCAAATCTTCTCACTGTTATTACTATTTTTAATCCTCAAGTTTGCAAAACAGAGTATATGTGAATTAGGGCAGATCTGATGCACTGATGAAAGCAAGGGATTGGAGAGAGGAGGAGAGAGACTGCAAACCAGTCTGAGACTTCATATCACATTGAAAAGGTCAGTCAAGTCCATGAGGCAAACTACAGTGTACGAAGCCAATATAAAGAAATAGAAACCAAATTCTCCCCTTTGTTCGCAGGCAAATCTCAGCAGGAACTGCAGTCATATACACAAAACCACAGCCACATCCTAAGTGCTTCATTTTTGCATGCAAGCTGCATTAAGGGAAGTAGCTTTAATAAATTGTGCTACATTTGGAAAAGCCATTTTAATTCTCTAATTAGCATGCATACAATGAAAACTAACTGTGCGTGTTTGTGTATACACATATCTAGGAGAGAGAGTTTAATGAACTGTAGCTGTTGCAAGTGCAACTGAAGCTTCATTTTTTCAGTGTTGTGCCCATGTGATGCAGTTTTCAATACCACAACACACTTTTCCACCTATAAAATATCTTTTTGCTCTTTCTCTTTTTTTTTTTTCCCTTGGATTCATGGTATTTGACTAAGGGGGATGGGTGGAGGGGGTTGGAAGGGGAAGGAAAAAGCTACAGAAGCACCCTACTCCAGCTTCACATTACAAATATTAAAAACAAAAACAAAAAAACCCAAAAAATAACAAAAAACAACCCGCAAAAAACTAACAAGAAATACACAACCATAGAAACCCTCTTTCACTGTCGGCCATCATTTTCTGTTATCTACCTACCATTCTTTGCCACCTGAAACCAGCACCAGCAAAGCTTTATATGATCAATACACGTCCTACCATCATTAATCACCGACAGAAAGGAACAAAAAAAGTAAGCCTGACAAAAAAGTGTCCAGCTATAAAAAAAAAAAAGACAGAAGAAAGGTTGAGGATAGATCAGGAAAAAAGAAAAAAAAAATGAAAAGGCTGGGAGAAAGAGAGATCTGCAGCAATTCAAAACAAACTTACAGTCCATCCTGCAGCTCTTGAGTATCATTTGAGGTCCCCAGAGATCGAAGGCTTCTTTCCAGAGAGGTCACTGTCAACAGCAGAATAAGAAAAGATAAAGCAGCAGTACACTTTTTCAGAGAGAAAAAAAAGAAAAAAAGGATTTTCATTCATTTGTTTGTCTTTAAATTCAGCTGGAAACATGCCCTCAATGGAGAGGCAAGAAATTGCATAATAACTATTAATTGTTTTGACTTCGCGATTAAGAGGCAGAACACTGTTGTCCATTCTGATATCTTCCATCTTATTGGTCAAGATTTTAATACTCAAAATCTTTTCTATGTTTTGGCTCAGATGAAAGGGGGTGCTTTGCTGTGATCATCTCCTGTGTCTGAGCTGGAGAGCTTCTTGGCCTTTTCCATTAGGAGAGGAGAATACCCTAAGAGCAGCTGGAAATGGGAGATATGGCTTGTTTTGCAATACACAGTGACTTCAGATTTAAGAAATACATGTGTGTGTGTGTCTGCATATATAAAAAAGTGGTAGAAATCTAGGAATACTATCACCCTTTTTACACCCTTGAATGTTCACTGTCTCAAATTCACCCTCAAATTAACAGCAGGTCACTGCCTTTGGACTTACCATATCAAGTATGCAAAGTACTTCAAGATCTTCCACAATGGAAGATGCCAAATGAGTGACATTCTTAATATTTACGTGTGGGATTTTCTCAGGATGATTCCAGTAAAAACTTATAACTCGTTATCAGTCACACTTCAGTATTTAAGGAAGGAAAAAAGTCTAGAGTAAAAATATGTCTCAATTATTTCCGTAGAAATTTCAGAATTCCTCTATTTTAGTGACTGCAGATTTGGACTTGGCCTGTAACTTCGAATAAGTCACTAATATTTTTCCACTGACAGACAAAATCCCCTCTTCTCTTTTGGGCTTCTCTTCGTTGACACCAAAAGTCACCAAAAGTATAAAAGCAACTAATGTGCTTGGACAGCATGAGTATTCAAAACAAGCTTGAATACCACCATATATTTTCACGCCGCTTGTTAGATTTCAATAACAAATTTTACTGTAGAGTTTGGCAATTCAGTGAGTAAAGCCTCAAGGAATTGTCCATAACTGAGCTAGTGATTATTATCCTTTGCCGGACGCACAATTTTTTAAAGAACAAGTTGAGAGTTTTCACTTATAACCATTTGCTTCTCTGTGAGAACAGCATTGATCCTGCAGAGAATCCCACTGATATTATAATTCCCTCTCTTCCCCCCTCCACAGTCCTGACAAATCAACCTTCTGCGCAATCAATATACTGTCTGTTTCAAAGACAAAATTTTGCATCACCTAAAAATACTTCTGGGCCCATCAACCCTTCAGGACAAAGCAGAGCGTGGTTCTTGGAGGACAGTCCAGGTAGAGAAAGCCCTTGTGTGGGCATTGAATTTCTAAGAACGTGTTAACGTCATGTGTGCAACTCCAGAAGGGGAAACAGCAGCTACAGCATCCAGGCACCTTTCTAACCCGAGCTGCAAAATCAGAGCAACTAAAAGTGAAAGCTACTCTGCCGGCATCTTCCTACAAATTAAGAGGAGCTTGATGGAAGACAGATCTGATACGCAGGTGGTTCCCTGCAAAAACAGCACAGATCTTTGCTACTGCCTGCTTTGGAGAAGAAGAGAGTAGGAAGCAGTTTTCCTACTGCACAAAACTTTTCAGGACTTCACACACACGCCATTTCACACCGAGGCGAATCCAAGAGCTTTCACATTTGTTAAATATTTTGGAAAACACACATAGATGCAAAAGAATCTGAGACAGGAATGCGAAGCGCTTGTCAGTCAGGTGAGAAAATGACTCAGGTTTGAGTCCTTATCATAAAATTTTAACTAATATTTTAACTCAAGCATAATATTTACACACTTACATAAAGGTCAGTTATCCCAAAAGGACAAGATACGCACTCTGGAACAGCCAAAGGTTGGCATTTGATATGGTCGTTACTTGGGAAATAGCAAAACTGAGACTCAAACTTGAGTCTCCTGGATCTCGGGGGTACTGAGCTGTTTTGGGACGGATCTAGCTTCATTTGGCCAAGAATCACTCTATCAAACTCTGTGCAGCTCCTGTGCTGGATATCGAAAATCTCTCTCAACTTACCAGTTCTGACCATGTGAGCAGTAACTCTACCAAAGGAGCAACGTGTCAAGCTGTGCTGAAGAGATACTGTGAAGCCAGTGTTAAAACAGATATCTTACTTTAAAAGACTTGCACACTTAATTTTTAAGAGGCATACGCTAGTCCTCCAGGATGAGGCATATTCAGAAGAGATCACTGCTGCTGGAGCTGCACTGATTTACATAAACTGAGAGTTTGGCACCAGTTGTCTATGCCATTGCAATCCTTAGAATCAATGGGGGATAAGAAACCATCCTGAGATGGCAATGGAGACTTTATCACACCTGGGGGATGATGAAAAATCCTTTGCTCAGCCTCTCAGATCAAGGTAATGGGACTGCGCATGGCACCAACCTGTCACGGAGAGTCATTAATGAGCAAGTAATAGGAATTAGAGAGGAAAGAGACCCATTAGAGCATTCAGGTTCTCCATCTGGCCAGAATAGGTCTGATTCCTCCAGTATATCCTCCACTGATCAGCCCTCTAGACATGATGCGCCAAACCAACCCCTTTTATAAGTGTTATTTATTTTACTTATTTATAAGGCATTTACTCAGAGGCGGCTAAAAGCCGTACTTCGAAAGAAATGCAAAACCTTCATAAAAATAAGTAGAAAAAAAAAAGCCATCAATAAGACAAATTCAGCCACTACTTGAGCTTATTTTTGTGGTTGTTTTTTTTTTTTTTTTTCCCCGAAAGGAAAAAAACAACTGAACAAAAACCCCATAAAACTCATGTAAGTCAAATCACTATCAGACAAACTTCCCTATGCTCAACAGGGACAGCCCCCAAAGAATTAGAGAGAAAGAAAGCAGATGTAAAGAACAGGAAAAAGCTCCTTCTAGCCCTGGAAACTTCTGTAAGAGATGGGATTAATAAAAAAAAAAAAACCAAACAGTCTTTAAGCTCATGACCTGGCAGGAGAGTGATCCAGTAGCACATAAATAGAACCAACTGTCCTGGCTAAGACTTTCAGTCAACACACAAGGAAGATTTCAATTTTCAGAGCAGAAAAAGGGAACAGGAAGCATTTATACATGAGAACAGGCAAGATCAGCTCAGAGTTGCAAAGATCCCCCTTAGTCAGGCGGCAAGTCCTGAACTGACCAAGAAGAATTTAAATCAGTCCAAAGGCTCAGATTTCAGCAAAAAGGGTAAGGAGAGAAAAAGAGGGACAAATGATGCAACATTTTTTACTTTTGTAGTGTTACTTAGTAGAAATCAACAATGCTTCAAAATCCCAGTGCCAAGTTGACTTCTTGTTTCATTAAAAATAGTCATTCCCCAAAGGCAGAAAAAAAATATAGGTGAAACTGCCCACAGGCTGGCATTTTGGGAATTCAATCAGCAGAGGCATAGCTTGGGGACCTCATGACACCTTTAGCATCCCAAGGGAGAGAAGAGCATTTCAAGCACATGGTTTGGCCTCCAAATGCGTTGGGGAACCTGGAAAGCCCCAAAGAGGCCAAGGTAAGGCAGGAAAAGAAGGAAAAGGGGAGCTATGATTTGATTTATTCAATCCTGAAGGACGCTCAACTCGCCATGCTTAGCGCAACAGGAGTACAAACCATCATCTGGTGAGCATCTGCAACACCGCTTGCATGGTGGTACACAAACAACAGCACTGGCTTTTGCTACATGCTCTGAGGTGGAGCTTGCTGGGTTTCCTGAGGAGACCATATGGTACAGCTGTACAGGGCAGAAGGGATCATGGACATCCTTTCCCATTTTATAACCCTACAAAGTTCTTTACCTCTTGTGGATGAGCTCTGCAAAACCTTAGCAGTACACTCAGCATCCCTTGCCTGAAAAGCTGTATCCACTTTTGGGGAAAAAGCTATGAAGAAGCCACGCACAAACTGAATGAAAATTACTCTAGCAGACAAAACAGTAATATGGGTGGTGAACAGAGCAACAACAGTAGAATATCTCATGGGCATTTCTTCAACCTAAAAGCACTTTAAAATCTATGAATCTATGAATTTATAATGCTTTTTAAAGGCCAGAGAGAGCAATTCTGATTATCCAATCTGATTTCCTACCATAAAATTTTGCCCCACCACTCCTACATCAAGACCATAGACTGTAGCTGGACTAAAGCATATCTTGTAAAAAGACATTCGTATCTTGATTTAAAGCTTGGAAGCAATGCCAAATCCATCACGTCCCCTCAATAAGCAGTTCTAATGGCTAGTTATCCTCATACAGAAAGACTGAATTTGTCGAGCTTTGACTCCTATCTCCTGATCTCGTTATGTACGAGAATGTTAGATTAATGAGCCCTATGCCATCTATTTGATGTCTTTCTTCCCAGAGAGGTACTTACACACCATGATCAAGTCCCCTTAGATGTCTCAAACAGAAGTTCGGATAGCATGTATTTTAAAGTCTGATTTGCAGATTTCAAACAGTTGTCATAGCTCTTCTCTGTACACTCTCTAATTTTGCAAAATAGGTTTAAGTACAGACACTGTCATTACCTGCTTCACAGAGCACTCAATATAGGCAGCTCTTAACAGAAAGCACATCATCACATGCTCCGTACCACCTCAAGAGGAGAAACGAAGACCATCGGAAATTGCTCAAAACCTAATTGAATGGACTAATGCAATTCTAACAAAGAAAAAAAAATAGACATCGGATTGTGGCATTTCAAAAAAGATGCACCACTCATCATAAGGGATAAACTCAGGATAAACTCCACTACAGCAGGAGTTGTGATTACAGCACGGAGACATATGAAGTCAGCCCTAGCCTGGCTAGTTTGGGTATTAATAGCACACCCAAACTTGTGAGCAGGTTGCAAAACTTCACACTGAGCCCTTGGTTTGGTAGCAGAAGTGCTACTACCATTCATCACTACCACTGTCAAGGTAAAACAGTGCCGGAGCAGCCGAAATTCATGCTAATAAAGGTATTGCTGTGTGTTATAGTATGGTTATACATCCACCTGTCAGCAAAGTACCAGTGATCACAACTGGGACGTTCAAGTGGTCACAAGCCCAGGTGAAGTTTTCTCAAGGAAAAGCTCAGGAAAAAGGGCCTGGGGGTCCTGGTGGGCACCAACTTGAACATGAGCCAGTAAGGTGCCCTTGCCGCAAGGAAAGTGAAAGGTATCCTGGGCTCCATCAGGCAAAGCATTGCCAGCAGGTCAAGGGAGGTAATCCTTCCCCTCTATTCAACACTGGTGAGGCCAAACCTGGAGTGTTGTGTCCAGTTCTGGGCTCCTCAGTACAAGAGAGACAGGGACATACTGGACAAAGTCCAGCAAAGGGCCATGAAGATGATTAAGGGTCTGGAGCATCTCTCCTATGAGGAAAGGCAGAGAGAGCTGGGAGTCTTCAGCCTGGAGAAGAGAAGACTCAGGGGGGATCTTATTAATGTATATAAATACCTGAAGGGAGGGAGCAAAGAAGATGGAGCCAGGCTCTTTTTAGTGGTGCCCCATGACAGGACCAGAGGCAATGGGCACAAACTGGAACACAAGAACCTCCCTCTGAACATCAGGAAACTGAGGGTGACTGAGCACTGGCACAGGTTGCCCAGAGAGGCTGGGGAGTCTCCATCCTTAGAGACATTCAAACACCATCTGGACATGGTCCTGAGCAATCAACTCTAAGTGGCCCTCCATGAGCAAAGGAGTTGGACGAGGTGGCCTCCGAATCCATACATTCTCTGATTCTATTAATTTCTCCACCTTCTGCAGTGCATGGTTGTCCTTCACCCCAAACACCATCAATCCCACCACTGCTTTCCAGTATCCCAGTGGACAAATATCACTGTCAACCCAAAGGTGACTTTCAATGGCTGAATTTCTCACTTCTTCATCTTCCGTGTGAAGAAAGCTCTTGAGCTTGTGGTATCCAAGCAGTTTACCAAAAAAACTATGAATAACAAGGGGTTTAAACAACTGTTTGTATAATGCATGTATTAGTCACTCCTATGAAAAATAACAAAAAAATAAATAAACATGAAGTGTGCATTTCCCATTTTGCTTTTAACCCATTCAGAATCATCTTGTTTGTGCAGGAATTGAGATTTTGACAAACTACTGAAGAATCATAGACTCATGCCCTCATAGAGGGTTTCTCTGGAGGTCTTTAGTCCAACCTTCTGCTCGGAGAAGGTCCACTTAAGAGCAAGTTGTTCAGAGTCTTATCCAGCCCTTAAGATCTTGAAGGATGGAGATCTCACAAAATCTCTGGGCTCCTGTTGCGCTGGTTGACCACCCTGGTGGTCAGAACCTTTTCCTCATATTGAGTTGGAATGTTCTGTGTTTCAGATGCCCTTTGCCTCTCGTCCTTTCACCATTCACATCTGAGAGGTTATGGCTCCACCTACTCTACAGTCTCCCATCAAGTATTTACAAACAAGAATATGATTTCTGTTAATTCATGTTCAACTTGACCAGTATCCCCCAGGTCTTTTCTTCAAAATAGCTTTATAGCCAGCCAGCACCCATTCTGTCCTGTTGCATAAGGTTATTCCATTCCAAGGCACAAAGAAAAGTGTGAATAATTATTTTCCTTCTGATTTTACAGGAAGCTGGGCACTGGAATAACTTCATGGAGTCTACCCAGAGCCTACTTTGTTTTCAGGCCTTCACCTTCTGGGACAGTGGAGAGCAGCAATGAGGCTCACAGTGGTTGGGGCGAGGTACATCCATGTAGCAGGAAGTCCTGATGAAGGTGATGATTGTCGAAAGTAAACTCAAACCTACCAATTCCTTGTAGTCATAGAAAAAAATGGTGCTTGAATTTTCCTGGCAGATGGAGTATACACAATTCCTCTAAAGAAGACATGACTATGTTTTAGAAGTTTTACTTCCCGTTCTTCTAGCAAGGATTACTTGCTACAAGGACTGGGGCTTTATCCCTGGGACACGTGGGGGAATAATTACAGAAATAAGGAGGCACCAAGATCCTTTCTTTACACCTAGACCATCCCTCTCTGTCATCCAGTTCACAAAGACACAGACCAGACAGAGAAACTGTCCAGGTGATTCAGAAGCAATTTCAAGGTCTACTGTAAAATCAACACCCTGCAGTTTTTGATCCTTGTCTGACACTAGTATATTTTAGAACTGGGATACCATGACATTAACTACCATTCAGCGATGTTACTTTATATCTATCTGCAAAATACATCTCTCCAGCCCAACCTAACAAAACTGATGAGCCAGAGCGTGTCTCCAAAGGAGGGAAGCACTCGGCATCTCTAGGGTCTGGGGAGACAGGAGCAGGAAGAGCATCCCCGCTCAGTCTACAGAGTGAAGAATAACAGGAGAGTTTTGGTGTTGATGTTTTCATAAGGGAGATAGATGTTTTGCAAGGTCATATGACAGGCTCTGAACACAGTAGTGCTGCAACACATCAGAAAACGAGTCTGGCTTGTTCCACCTTTCTGCGCTCTAACTCCCTATTGTAACAGATGACACAATTAAAAATAGAAAAGGATGTGGTCTCAGCAAGGATTGGAATATATCTGTGCCTGTTTAATGGAACATATGGTGGAATATTTTTACATCTTATAAAGAACTGTGTATTGGACATGTGCTGGTGCTCATGAGATGCAGCAGCAGAAAAACTGCATTAATATCTGCTCCCTGACAACAGGAGCTGCCATGCACTGCGTACACGCACACAAGTCATCAGCAGGACAGCACACAATTGACTAGGAAACCTTTCATTATACGCACCATTGGAGTTAATTCGGAAGACATTGGCTGAAGTCTCCTGAAAAAGTTCCTGTAGTTCACTGGGATCAATCTGGGTGGCTGTGAAGACAAAAAAGAAGAAGATATGTTAATACTGGAACCCACCGATCGCTTTGAAAGGGGCTCCCAGCTGATCCTTTGAAGCGGGATGCAGGTTCCTCCTCACTGTAGAAATTTAGCCCAGGTAGGTGGTCTGATGTAGCCTTACACAGTGTTTGATCATGCAATTTGTACTGGACTGATCATGCAATTTGTGCTGGTTTTTGCCAATACTTACTCCAGCATCATCAGGACAGTAAAGAGGCTGCTGCAACACAGCGGATACAGCCCACGTGGATTGAGGCAGCATTTGTAGGAATTATTAGCAATTGGAATATAAATGAATTCTGCTCATTTATCAAGTGGGAGTATCAGAGCTGCAAATGAATGAGAAACTGCAAACAAAACACAACAGCACAGTTAACCATCACTTTCCAGAGCAGGAGGGCATGCGAGCAGATCCTGCCTTCAGAAAAGGGGAGGAAGCAGCAAGCAAAGTGCAACTGCTCCATGGGCTCAAAACTTTTGGGGCAGGAGGGAGATGGGAGCCCAGATGGATCCTCCACACATTCATCTTCCAGCCCCTAAGAGAGTCTCCTCTTTTTCCTATTTCTTCCTGATAGCCCAACTGCAAAGGTCAATGAGTCAATTCCAAGAATAGCTATTGCTGCTGCCCAGATGACTTCTCTCAGCTTCATTCCCAAGGTCCCACTTTGGCTAAATCTGCCCTACAAGGAGAACCCTGAAGTGAGGGTTTGATTGTTTGGAATTTGGGGGTTTGGTGGTAGTTGGATTTTTTTTTTTTTTTTGTTAGCTTCATTTCCCAACTCTAAACCCTCTGAAACTATCGCGAACTCCTCCACAGCTTCATCATCCCCTGAGAATATAGGCAGAGAAGGTTGGACTGGGCTATATTACGGAGAAAGGATAGATCACTTAAATAAGCTTTAAACAGCCATTTGGGTTTTGGTTGGTAATAGTCACCAGAGAAACGCTCATTTATACCTATATCTTTGGCAACAGTTTTATGGCAGCAGCTTTACAACAGATTATCCCATGGTTTAGCCCCATTCAACCTCCCACCTGGTTCAGTTTTTGCAGGTCCCCAGAAGCTGCTCTACTCGAAACTTCCAAGTCCAAAAGCTCACCCACCTGGCACACTACAGCACATTCAAACAGCCGCTGCTATTAGCAAGCTGCTCCTCTGAGCTAAAGCATTATAGAAACTCGAACAGGAGCTATGATTAATATTTTCAAGCCAGCAGACTGTAACTATGACATATTCTGCATCCCCTAGCCAGATTTTCCTAAGCTGTTAAAACACCACGCTCCCAACCTGCATTTGGAAAAGCAGAAAATCATCGACAGAGCAAGGGGAAAACTACGAATATTGAATAAAAGGAGAAGCCCGCTTGATGCACTGCTCAGGTTGGTCCTGAGGACGCATCCCCCGGTGCTTGAGGACAAGCTCCACATCCAAACAGCGCAACTGGGGGATTTTCCACTGCTTCTCACACATCTCACCCGCAGCAGCAGTCGCGTGAGACAATGCAGCCCTGTGCCTGCCGTAAATAAAGTTCTCAATCAGCCTGTCAGGTTGACACAAATCTGGAGCATTAAATGGTCTTTAATCCAAATACACAGGGGCTCATTCCTAGAGATTTTCCCACTCTTCTTGTCTTGTAGTTCCTCCTAAATCAGCTGTCCCAGACACTCCTTTGCTTTATATATGAGGCTATATAACACAAGAATTTAGCTTGTGTTTACCTGTCCCCCAGGAATTTCAGTTGTTAGTAACAAGATCCAGCTTTCATTTAATCTTTGACAAAAGAACAGCATAGGATAAGAGTTTTTAGATATTTACTGACTGCACTGACCTCAGTTTTGGGAGACTTTTTCTTGGATTTTCAGTGTGCCAACACAATCTGGGTTAATAATAGGGGATGATGGGTAGTCAGGACATGGTTTCAGCTTGGCTAAATTTCTAATTACCTATGCCAAGAGGACAGTACCACACATTTTGTGAAAAACTGAATTTGCCTCAATAGATTTTTTAGCCTAGCCCAGTGATGCTGAGTTCTTACACACTTACATACTTTGCTGAATGAAGCCTCAGATAGACCACGATGCAATCAAATCGGGGCTGGAAATTCCTTCAAGTCCTCAATTATAAGCACCCAGCAAGGAACAGTATTTCATTAATCCCCCCAAATAATATGGACTGCAGACTTCAATGTGTTCCCACCTGGAGACACTCCTGCAGATTGACAGCATCCACTAGGTACCTCTGAGGAGTCATTTAAAATGCCAAAACAACCCCAAAAGCAAAGATGAAATATGCCAAACATTGTAAAAGGTGGGAGAAGCACCAATTTCATTACAGGGACTGTGCACGCCTGCATTTCTGAGTCCCTGCAACACCATGAGAAACATTGTGTGTCCTGAGTTGGTCCATAGAGTTAAAAACTACCCAGAAAGTCAGGTGTTAATGTGGGCGGGTGAGATTTTCCCAGCCTCCCCTGGGTGGCCATGGGGAGACTAATTTGCTCACCCTGTACTGCATTTCCGTAATGGAAAAGAGGAAAAACACAGCAAGAACACGTGTGAGGCTTATACTCTGAAGACATGGAAATACCTAACTTTTTAAGCCTCACCGTATTTATTTTAACCAAATGCAAGATGACTGTGAGATGATGAACTCCCCCTCAAAGGCTTGAAATCTCAATCCATAAATATCTACCAGAGAGCGCCATATCAGCCCCAAAACTCAAACACGTGCAAATTAAATGAAAAAAAAAACAAAAAAAACAAACAAAAAAAAAAAAAAAACAAAAAACAAAAAAACCCACACACACGCAAAGGCAGATGCAACATTTGCCCAGAATTTCCAAAAAAATTACTTTGAAAACGCAACGCTTGGAGAAGGCTTATCTGAGAAAACTATACTGACTCTGGGTTGCAGTTTCCTGCCCCTGGACTTTAATTTAATGTTATAGCATGCTGCCAGTTCTGGTTTGAGTTTGGTTTTAGAAAAGAAAAGAAAATAGTAACAAGGAGGTTGTTTTAACTGCTCCAGTTTCAAGCTTCCACACATCAGGCAGAGATGTTGTAACTATTCATGGAGGATTCAGCAGTGCAAGCAGACAAGCAAAACAATTTGAAAACAGCAGCAGAAAGCAAAGCAAAAATGCATCTGTACTGCCAAGCTACGTGAAGACATACCAAGACTGTGAAAGAAAGTGACTGTGCAGTACATCTGTGTCTAATAAAAAATTAAACGTCTTTGACTACATAAAGCAAGTGCTAAAATATTATGCTTCCCCAAGAAGGAGTACGAGGTTGCCGATCTCCAGTAAATACTTCGCACGCCCCAATGCTAATAGAGTCCAAGGCCACAACTGGGAAAAGGTGACTTTGACTCACGCTGTGGGTTCTGAAAGCGGTAAAGAGTTTATGGTGGATATGTTACAGAATCCTGTGTGCAAATCGTTTCTCCTCCGCTTCCCTAACTTGATATTTCCAAAAACATTTTTACAGTTTCCAGTGATTTTCCCATTTGCTTTCCAGCAGAATTCCCATGGCAGAAGACAGGGCAACCCAACTTCCTCTGCTATCAGCTCAACCTTCACCTAGCAAACGGTGATGACCTGTTATATTTATTTCAATTGCTAAAAGATTAGCATCTAACACTGGCATTTCTGATATTTTCCTACTGTTTCTTAATTCTTCTGTCTGAAAAAAACTATAGGTGGGTGGAGCAAATGGAAAGGGTGAGCTTTTAAGTACATGCTCTACCAAAGCAAAGTGTTTTTATATGTGCTCTGGCCAACTGCAATGGGAGACCTCAGCTGCCAATGTGATATTAAGGATTTGCAGCTTGAGATCGAGCTGCTGCCTCATAATCCACCTTGTTGCACTCCTGGAAATGCACGCATTGGCTTTTCTTTTTGTTGTTTTTGTGCTTAGTTTTGCACCAAAAATCCCTTCCCTTCACAAGAAAAATAACTGCATCCCATCACACGATAACTGCATGTGCGCACCGTGAGATATTCCTTGTCCAATGATGCTGACAGTGCACTGAGGAGGGACAGAGAGGGAGGAGGAGGAGGGGACATCACTGAAGCCAAACTGTCCCTTCCATCAGACTTTGCTGCCTCCTCCCTGCCGCTAACCTTTCCCATCTTGTCATCCCAGCAAACTGCCTCATAATAAACCTTGAAGGGAATATGTCCACTAGTAAATAAAACAGAGGGAGGGCACAAACCATATTTTATTGTTAGCTGTTTATCCCAGAAATTGCTTCCTCTAGGCAAAAATCAGTGAGACCGCGCCAGGTTTAAATCCAGACATGCAACACCGTTGCACACCTATCTGCTATGCAGAGGTGGTATCCTGGCCTCTGTGCTACCCCTAGCTCTTTGGACCAACACCAAGACCAAAAAAAAAAAAAAAAAAGGAAACTGAATTATAGAATCATAGAATCATTGAATCATTTGGGTCGGAAAGACCTTTAAGATCATCGAGTCCAACCATTAACCTAACGCTGCAAAGTAACCAATAAGCCATGTCCCTCGGCACCATGTCTACATGTCTTCCAAATACCTCCAGGGATGGTCACTCCACCTCCTTCCCTGGGCAGCCTGTTCCAATGCTTGACAACCCTCTCAGTAAAGAAATTTTTCCTAATATCTATCCTAAACCTCCCCTGGCACAACTCGAGGCCATTTCCTCTCATCCTATCACTTGTTACTTAGGAGAAGAGACCAACACTTACCCTGTTACCATCTCCTCTCAGGTAGCTGTAGAGAGAGGTTGCGCACCTTAAAAATCCATACAAGCCTTACATGTGATTTTTGCAACCATTATTCCAGTAGAGACTCAGAGTGCTCTCCTTCCCACGTTTCAGTGCAGTTATAATCCCTAATTTATCATACCTCTGACTACAGAAGGCAGCTGGGATGAGGACCAGCCAGTGGAGGGATGAGGTATCAGTGCCTGGAGCAAAATATAACCTTGGGGCTTGTGGTCTGCTTCCCCTCATCCTGCTCAGGAGGGAGAAAATGCTGCCGATGCACATGGGTATCCCTGGGGCTCTCAGGTGCTGTGACAATCAGTCATTAGCTCAAACCATCACCCACAGCAGTTGTGGCAGGGTAAGGAGAAATCTGAATGAGCTGGCAAGTGGAAATGTCTTTCAGTTCCTCTTCAAGACAAGCCAAACATGACACCTGAGCAGGCTTATAGGGTCTTGTCTCTAGTGATCTGGATATAATTAATGTCCAAAGGGAAAAACTGGAGGTCCAGGACAACATGCAAAGTAAGGGTAGCTACAGGAACATCCTTTCGCCTAATGTTAAGGAAAACTGCCCGTGTTCCCCACGTTAATCTTCCTTACCTATTAATTATTTCATACTAATTTGAAGCTTCTAATGGCTTTTCTGCAGCCAGGTGAAGTCAATTGCCTCCCTGAATTCAATTTTGTAGCAAACCCAAAATAACTCAAAAGTTGCAGAAAAGAAGAGGCAATAATTACAGTAACTGCAATAAAAAGGGAAAAGAGGACAAACAGGAGGAGCATTCAATCTTTCTACTTAGAATACTTAACATAGCTGTAGTAAAGCAGCTCAGAACCTCAGAATTGTAATGCATTTATCCCCAACACACCACCAAGAGCTATGTCTGTGCTCTGTTAAAAGACAGACAGATTTCTTGCACCTGCATCTTTGCTCATTTGAAAATTTTAACTAAAGTTATAAAATCATCTTCTGCTGAAAAAAAAAACCCAACAACTTTCAGCAGAAAGTTACTTGCTATCCAAACTCCTCCTTTGTACTCTGAAACTCTTGAAAGGAATAAATTGGAGGTAGGGAGCAACCCGCTCCCTACGATCCACCCTAAACCCTCTGTTTATCAATAAGGATTAAGCATAATGGGCACCACCTGTATTCAAGTCCTGTGGCTTAACCCCTTCACAACCCAGTTGGACAGACAAGTCTCACCCATCAAGCACCTTCTTCTTTCTCCAGGAACAGGGGACCCATTGGAAGGTTCTTCTTCCCCCTCTGATGACATTTCACAGTGTTGACCTAAGTTATCCAAGAGAGTAACTCTTTATTGAAGACTGCAGTGCATGGTGTCCCCAGCACAAGTGTTCCTGGTAGAATTAGTAAATTTTAACTGGAGCTCAGCACAGCTCTTTTCTGGAAGATCCTAGGAAAAAAAATGAAGCTCTAAATATATATACAATACATATCTCTGAAAGAAATAATAAATACAGAGCCTGTGCCAAGGAAAGCCGAAGAAGCCAAGGAAAAAGGCCATTCAGACAAAAGCTTCCCATGTAGAATCATAGAATCATAGGATGGTTTAGGTTGGAAGGGACTTAAAGATCATCTAGTTCCACCCCCCTGCCATGGGCGGGGACACCTCCCACTAGACCAGGTTGCTCAAAGCCCTGACCAGCCTGGCCTTGAACACCTCCAAGGGTGATTTGTCATATTCCCAGCCTCCCTGCCCTCCCTCGAGGGAAACCTCCCCCTGCAACTCCAAACACAGCACCAAGTCCTCAGACACAAAAGATGCAAATCTGCATACACCCAGGAATCAGTTCACAGAGAAAAAAAGAAACATTAGTTATCTTTTTACAGTGCAATCAAGATTCAATTAGATTTACTTTGCATTATTTCTAGTTAAGATGTTTTTATTCTCTTTTGTTTCCTTCTTTAGCATATATGCTAATAAGAAACTGCTGAAGAAGAAAGCGGCAAGACATTCTAGGTGCTCAGCTAGTGCTGATGTCTTCTCAGCCCTGCAGCTCACCCTGCGTGTCCAGGAGAGCATGACTGCACACAGTGCGAGCATATCAGCTCATGTATAGGGAGCCTGGCCAAGGAGATTTGCAGCCATGTTGTCAATAGATTGTTCAGCTTTGCCAAACCGCTTTGGATCCATGTCCCAGAGGGTACATCTCCACCATTCTCAAAGCACCAGTAAACAAAAGCAGCCTCCCAAACCTACCCACACAGTATTAAGGCAAGCAAGAGAGATATCCAAGTAGTCCACCAAAAGAAGTTATCTCTGGAGCCAGCCCTGAGATACACACATTCATTCCATCCCAGAAAGCCAACCACATCCTGGGCTGCATCAAAAGAAGTATGGCCAGTAGGTCAAGGGAGGTGATTTTCCCCTTCTACTCTGCTCTCATGACATCTCACCTGAAGTACTGCATCCAGATCTGGAGTCCTCAACACAAGAAGGACATGGACCTGTTGGAACAGGTCCAGAGGAGGGCCACAAAGATGATCAGAGGGCTGGAGCACCTCTCCTTTGAAGACAGACTGAGAGAGTTGGGGTTGTTCAGTCTGGAGAAGAAAAGGCTCTGGGGAGACCTTATAGTAGCCTTACAGTACCTAAAGGGGGTCTATAAGAAAGATGGGGAGGGGCTCTTTATCAGGGAGTGCAGCAATAGGATAAGGGGTAATGGTTTTAAATTGAAAGAGGGGAGATTTAGATTAGATATTAGGAAGAAATTTTTTTACTGTGAGGGTGGTGAGGCACTGGAAAAGGTTGCCCAGATAAGTTGTGGCTGCCCCGTCCCTGGAGGTGTTCAAGGCCAGGCTGGATGAGGCTTTGAGCAACCTGGTGTAGTGGGAGGTGTCCCTGCCCATGGCAGCGGGGTTGCAACTAGATGGTCTTTAACATCCCTTCTAACCCGAACCATTCTGTGATTCTATGATTCTGACCCCATCAGGTACTGACTCTTGGCCAAGTAAGGAGCTGTCGTCCTTGGTGACCACCACGCCATTCCATGTGGCCCGAACTGAGCAACAGCAGCCCTGCCCAAATTTGCTCCAGCTCTGAACGTAGACTTCACAACTGAACAGCAAATCTATGATGGAAAGCTTGGAGAGACTGCACATACAATCTTGACAAGGAGCAGAGAAATCCCAGACAGCACCAGAAACAGCATTAGAGAAAGTTGCCCAGAAGATGGGACAGCACACAGTAAAAGGGGTGAGATAAAGCAGAGATGCTGGGCAGAAGCTGTTTCCAGCTCATGATGGGGAGGGAAATACCCAATAAAACCCAGTAAAAAAGTCCCAACCAACCAACAAACTTTATTAAATCACTACTCTGACAGTTTATTTTAATTTATTATTAACAAGTTCCCTGCTTTCGCAAGGGAAATACTAGAAATATATCAGACTTTTTCCAGCAGGAAGTTACAGTTTGTGGTTTTCAATCTTCTCAAGCTTATTAAAGATGCTAGCGAATGGTGGTTTGAAAGAAACCTGATATTCTCTACATCTGCATTAAACCATATTGCTTGTAAATCTGTTCTCACCCTGTGCTCCTTTTTAGGCAGCAGTGAAAAAAAATAAAAATAGAAAACAACCAACGAAACAAACAAAAAAACCCCTCACACTGCCTTCTAATTTCTACAACAAGAAAAACAGCAGCTTGTGTTGAATTAGTAGAAGGAAATGTCAAAGACTCACAAGACCGTTACTAGAATAAAAAGCCCATCACTTCATGGAGGTGACGTGATGGCTTAGAGGGATTTGAGGGTCAGGCAAGCTTGGCAGCTCGTGGGAAACAAGTTGGTAGGAGTCTCAGTCCTGTTTCATCCCCTCAAATCTCTATAAAATTAACAAAATAATTCAGAGGATGATGGAGACATCCCCATTTGCAGAGGTGCTCTTGTCCAGACAGGAGAATTAGGGAGAATGTTGATTTTCCATGAGGGTTAACTGTAAAACAGACTTAAAATTTTAAGCAAAATTTTATGAAGAATAAGTGCAGAGTGGAACCGTGCAAAGGATTAAGAAGCTGCTAATTCTGGCAAACTGTGGAATTTTGGCTTTGGTTGGACAGTTTTACAATTAAGAGTTTTTCTCCATTTTTACGCAAAAGGGGAGGCAAACTTTAAAAGGTTTTGCATAATTTTGACATATTACCAAGGCACAGTTAAGTAGCTTTTAAATAAAACAAAGCACTTTCTGATTCATTTTTCTTTGCTGGTAGTGGATTAGGAGACAGTTAAAAAGACAATTCATTTTTGATTGAAATAAATCAATGTACTGGAAAATAGCAATTCATTTGCGAAATTTCCCTATCAAATCCCATTGCTTCCTGCTTTCCAAGATGGAAAGTCTAATCATGTTCCCTTCTTCATGCTCCAAAGCAGTAGCAGAAGCAAGCATTAAGGCAGTGCCTGACTGTATTTTTAAAAGGATACTCAAGTTATTAAAAAAAAAAAAAAAAAAAAAAAGCAATTTAAAGTGTTTGACAGTTTTGTTGTTTGGTGGTTTTAATGATGATGTGGCAGAAGTATATAAATAAAACCTGAGTGAAAGCACTGCTATATTCCTAGGGTAGTCTGCTCATGCAAACACAGACACCAGCACCAACAGTATGTGAAAATGCAAAGGAATTGACAGAAAAACAAAGTGGAAAGGATTAATCCTGCACTCACCGCCTGAGCTGTTGGAAATGTAACGTGAAAACCGCCAACAAAAAAGATGAAGAATCCAAATATTTTTGAAATGTTATTATTTAAAGATTTATTGGCGATACGAATTACAAAATATTGTTTTTATTTTTAAACTGGCTCTTAATCAGTCTCTCTTCTGGTCTTATTAATGCACTCAGCACTAATTGCCTTAGAAAATATATTTTAAAAGAACCAGGCTATTAATGCGAAGATGGAGATGATTTTTTTTTTTTTTCTGATTAAGTTCATGTGATGCAAGGAAGTGGTATCAGAAAAATCAGAGATTTGAATGGAAGACAGAAACCTTTAAAAATATTACTTTACCGCAGTTTTCCAGTTGAAAACATCCAAGTAAATAGGGTTTTATTTTCACTCCTTGTAAATTATGGATCCTATAAACAAAATCCTGAGACGTAAACTCGGTTACCAAAAAGACTGCCAAAGCATATTAGATAAAAGACTAGTAATAAAAATGTGTGATCCCAGCAAATAATATGTATAATTCATGAGATTATCCTTACTACCACTGTACCAGAGAGGCTCCAGGGTTGGGATGAGTCACTAATCTAACAGGAACAATGACAGAGATGACACTCAGTGCATCAATAGTAGGGACACTATTTTACCCCTGTACTCAGCACTGGTGAGGCCTCACCCAAAGTACTGTGTCCAGTTTTGGGTCCCTCACTACAAAAAAGACATTGAGGTGCTAGAACACGTCCAGAGAAGGGTAACGAAGCTGCTGAGGGGTCTGGAGAACAAGTCTTGTGAGAAGCGGCTGGGGGAGCTGGGGTTGTTCAGCCTGGAGAAAAGGAGGCTGAGGGGAGACCTTCTCGCTCCCTACAGCTACCTGAAAGGAGGGTGTAGTGAGGTGGGGGTCAGTTTCTTCTCACAAGTTAGAGGTAACAGGACAAGAGGAAATGGCCTCAATTGCACCAAAGGAGGTTTAGATTGGATATTAGGAATAATTTTTACACAGAAAGGGTTATCAAGCATTGGAACAGGCTGCCCAGGGAAGTGGTGGAATTGTCATCCCTGGAGTCATTTAAAAGACAGGTATACGTAGCGATTAGCGATATGGTTTAGTGATGTTTTTTGTCAGTCATAGCTTGATGGTTGGACTCCATGATCTGAAAAGTCCCTTCCAACCTAGACAATTCTATGATTCTATGATTCCATGACACTCAGATGGAGATGAGCAGTGGTATGGGAGAAAGGAGTGCTCTCCTCGGTGCTCTGGCCACTGACACCCGAAGAGTCTCTCCCCAGCCTCTTGGCATTTGTAAGTCCATACAGAAGAAGAGTTGTAGGAGAGCAAGGGAGTGCATGCATGAGAGCTCTGGAGGAAAAGGATGTGATGCTGGATGCCCAAGCTTGCTTCAGGGTCAACCAAACTTGTTCCACCACAAGTATGAAGAAGCTCTAGCGTAGAAAACACCTTTTTTCCCCTACCTCCTTACTCTTTATCACATCGCTTGTTGGTCAGGACTAAAATTTCAGACCATCTCAAGGGTATAGAAGAAAAATTGCACCTGCAGTAAGTAAATACAACATTCTTGGAGAACCCCTGCAGCATCGTGGAGATCTGCCTGAAGAGTTTTTACAAACCAGAAGCCCCAGAGAAATGAAATGAGATCTGGGATGACAGGATAGCAGAAATTACCGAAACAGAGACAAAGGATGCAATGGGAAACAGAGACCCAGCAATGCAACAGCTGATATCTATCCGCAGGACAGAAAAAAGAGTTTTTTGTGGATGGACAGTAGTGCAAGTGCTGAAGCAGATTTCCAAGTTCAGAACAGAAGTATCAATCCTCCTTTTCTGGAGAACTTCAATTCTCCAGCAAAAAAAGGAGCAAGGCAACTTATAGACATCCCAAAGAGAAAGGAAAAACTGCAGTACACCCTTTGCCATTTATTGGTAGTCTTTAGCTATACGTTTAAATAAGAAAACTGCACTGATAATTTATGCAGTTTCCCAGCATTTGCCGAATGGAGGAAGGAGAATTACTTTTTCTTACCTAAGATTAACGATAATAGAAACCATCTGGCCCAAGGAACTAGCTCTTTTGGAAGAAATCTTAAAACGCATACAGGGTTTTATAATCCACAGGTACAAAACCCCATACGCCATGCAGGGAAGAAGATGAAATACCATCTGCTACCTTCCCAGGAAGTCTCCTGGGTTTGTTTCTGTGGAACGCTGTGTGCAGATCTGGTCTTCCACAGCTTATGGGATCTGCAGGTGGTCAGCAGAGGTTGTAGCAATGGCCATAAAACGTCCTGTTTCTTGTTACACAGCTCCTGCTACAGTTATTCACTAGAAATGAAAGACTAGTACAAATGGCACAGGCTCAGCTTTCTCTCCCTGGGATTCACACGGACCAGATTTTGAGTTCTCTGACCCTCTGCAAGTTACTGGCAAACCCTCATGTTGTTCATTGCTAGTTAGATGGTCATCGTGGGCAAACATTACGAAATTAGTATTTTATTTTGCACACAGTCATCAACTGTTCTTTCTCATCTACTGAGAGAGAAGTAGAGGGGAACATTATCTTCCCACTATTTGTTGATTAGAAAAAAAACCAAACAACTTTGCTTTTTCAAAGACAATTTCAGGCATAATCTCAGGGACCTGTTAATGTACAAGGCAACGTCCAACCCATGCAGAACAACACAGCTTGTGACAGTGCTAAAAAATACAATATAAATAAAAGAGAAGTTCATTAGAAGTTTATGTAAAGCTATAGAAGACATGTAGTTACTCCACGTGTAAGGTGATTTGTACAATGAAATTTACACCCATGCTTGCACACAAAGAAATAATTGCATGGGTGTTAATGTTTATTAGAGATTATTATATCACTCTTTGCACCTTTGTAAAAGCAAGAATATCCCTCCCCTATGGGTAAAACAGTGGCACGTGTAATGCTGTGGGGTTCGGTCCTAACGTGCAGAAGGACTGATCCATCCTTGAGCTCATCCGTGCATTCGGTTGTGAGACAAAACCTGGCCTTTTGCTGTTTAATTCAGCAGAACTTTGCTCTCTTTCTCATTCTCAGCATGACTCATTAAATATCTGCAGACCAGATTTCGCTCTTCATCTTAATCGAAAAGACTCTATTATGTACTTGAATGCAGACTTTCTCCACTTCTTCCAAAATAAAACCGAGACATGAGTTGAAGTGTTTGCCTAAAAAAAAAAAAAAAAAAATATCCACGGCACTGCCATACTGATGAGCATGAGAAAGTGGAAGTGACAGGAAACTGATGAAGAAAAGACTGAATTAAATTTTTTAGACAACTGGTTTATTAGCTAAAGCATTCTACTTTAGGTCAACCGATACAAATGCCAAACTCAGTAAGTTGGTTTCAGCTGAAAGTTTTTTTTCTTCCTCCCTTTACCGCAGTTGAAGCAGCCCATTGCAAGCTTTCAGAGGGAAATGTTTTGACATTGTGAACCAAAATACTGTGTATTCTCAAAATTTGCCCACATTTAAAGCCCACAAAGAAAAGGAAAACTAGAAAAAAGAGGGTTTTTTTCCCAAATATTTCAGTGTAACTCTCCTTTCTTTTTTTTTTTACATTTTTGTATAAATTCTAAACATATTTATCAGCCATAAGGAGGAATAACATTAAAAGTAAATAAAAATCAATTATTTATATTACCCTGCTGAGTACTACTACCACTGCTCATGCAGAAAGAAATGCACGCACAAGACATAGCAAAGCGGTGAAAAACAAAAGACATCTGCAACGCTTTGGTTCCAAGGGCAAAACTGCTGGAGATGCACAACCTCCAGAGGAGCAAATCCTTTAGTCCTTTGGAAATCTCAAGGAATCCCAAAGCAGACATTCATTTTAGGGCTGTAGTAGTCATTCTGTTAATAAAGCCAAGAAATATAATTTTGAACTCTTCCATGTTCCTCTTCCTCTTGTAGCCTCTCTTCAAATATCCTTGCAAAGTGCTGCGATCATTTTCTGACACTCTTTCCATGATATGTTGCTGCAGCTGAGGTCAAAGAAACCTTTCCCTATGCACACTCCCTATAAAATGCTATAAAAAGGTTAACATCCTGATTTTCTGTGCACATAAAACCATTGCCTTTTGTGTACGCCCTTAGTAATGGGAAACCTGAACACATTAGCAGTGTGTTGCCAGCAACGGCTCTCTCGATTTTCATCAACATCAGGACAACAATAATAAAATATAATGTTCTAGCAGAAGAAACAGGACTGCTGCCAAATCCCTGCTCCCCCACCTTCCCTTGTGCTGCTGTTGCATCGACCAGCATTAAACGGTTGGGCACAAGCAGCTAGAGCCTGTGTCTAGTGCGGCTGGAGCAGGGGCTTTATCTGTCCATGAGCCAACCGCAGCCACTCAATGAGGACCAATCTCAGGTGCCTGTCTGGGGATGCTGAACTGGCTTCTCTTTCCTTTCATCTCTTTTTGCCTCCTCCTCCTTTCCTTCACTCCCTTGGCCTCTTAGTGAACGCTTTTTCCACCCCCAGCTTGTAAAGTCAGCAGCAGCCACCACCATGCAGATCTCACAAAGATGCCTGGGGACACTGAGAGACGCGCCACTTGCCTCCATGGGCAAAGTCCACTCCTCACTGTTCCTTGGGAAGAGTAGGTTGAAACCGAAAGGCCCCCCAAACTCCCTCCATCTCTGTTGCCAGGATGGTACATCCCAGTGCCCATGTTGAGCTGCAGCAAGCTTCAGCCCATCCTTGAACATGCTATTTTGACATGGTCTTGAGCAACCTGGCCCTGCTGGAGCAGGAAGATTGGATCAGATGACCTCCAGAGATTCCTTCTAACCTCAACCATTCTATGGCTCCTCAACAAGTCATTCATCTTCTTCCTTGAAAGAAACAGTGACAAAGGCCCATGGATCAGGATTGCTATATTCTTCTTTTATCATCATATCCTGACTCCCTTCCTCCCACCTCACTGGGTGGCGCAGAGGGGACAGGTATTTTGCAGAAGAAGCTCTGCAGGAATTGGTCTGTGTTGCTGCTCAAACAGGTAAAATGGTGCTGCTCAGGGGGCAACCAGCAATCCTTAAGTGGTGAAGCGTTGCCTCACACAGACTTGCACCAGCCCCACAACACAGATCGTATAGACTAGGTGGGGCACGTGTATCCACCACTGCTGGTCAGCATTGGAGAAACGAAGTCCAGGGGAGCATGGAGATCACACTGGGCATACAAAAGTCACAGTAGACAATTCACCCTGAAAACAGAAAATAACTCCTGTTGGATACAAAGGAAAGAACTCTTGAAGGTCACGAAGGCTTGTCTAGAAGGTAGGGATCAGCCCCTAAGCACCCATTCAGTTCCAATGAGTTCACGGTCTGGTTGGAAAGTTTATCATCTCGTAACTTCCCCCAAAACAGAGTTTGCCAGTCTCATTCACTCACTCTCCTGTCCCACTCTCTCCACTGTGCTAATTCCACACTTGAGATGGTTTAACATCCCCCAGAGAGCTGAGGAAGAGGTCAGTCAGCACTTCTCTTCCAGTTCATTGTAACGAGCAGCCCAAGCAGTTAACACCAGTTAGTTTTAGTGAATTGATTTTATCTGAAATTCCTGCTGCCGCCTTCATGCATGCACGCACATCGTTGCAGCTTCTATAATTAGAGCACACCAAGAGAGAAGCAATTTGTAAGGAGAATGACATCTCTAAAACACATCTTTCTCAGAAAGGTGTTGTGTGCATGTCTGGGGGGAAAAGCTTGCATAGTGAGGAGGAAAGCCTCTGTAATGATGCCACTAGGCATTAACGAGAAACCTAATTGGTTTTGTCTTACAGTCTCAAGTCATAAAAAGAGAAGAAAAAAACACATCCGCACACACAGGTGCAAATGTGCACACAACTTGCCCACCTGTGCTTCAACAAAGACAAGTTACGTACAAAATAACCAAAATATTATCCAATATACTAAGCATAGTCTCTTTAGACACTGTGGAACTGTTTACAGTGCAAAGGCATGAGTCCCGTGGGAGCAAGCCTGGGGTAAATTTATATAGGTTAAGATTTGCTAACAGCATAGCGAGTAGTGCTCTGGTCCATGCTAGTAACAATGTTGCTCCAGAGCCAGCGCATTTTGGTCTACTAAATCCCAAACATCTTCTGTTCCCAAACATTTAAACAAGGCAGGATGTGCTTGCTGGGAATTTGCATCCACCAAAACGCTTGTACTTACACCCAGCCCAAGGCTGCTTGATTGCTGGGTTTGTGTCAGCTAAAACGCGCGTGCAGCACCTTTGACTGGGATCTCACTTGAGTCACAAGGACTTCCTTTGTGTCCCCTTTCCATCCCGCAGATCCATTCCAGGCACCCATGGTAACGTGAAGCAGAGCAGCTCTGGTCACTGGGCCACCACACCTGGGATTGGGAGTTATTTTGCAAGCAGAAGGAGCACAAGACCTCCCCAGACCACGGGCCACGTTCTGCACAAGCTGTAGGCAAGAGCGGGCTGATGGTCCCAGTCCTGGTCCCAGTCCTGGTTCTGGCCCTGCATGGACAACCTGCAACATCTGAAGCTCCCTCTCCGCTCCAGTGAATCCTATCTGCTATTTCTATGGAGGTAGAGGGGGAAAATACCTCTGATCCTGCCTGCAAGAGCATGTGTGTGGGGTAACAGCTTTAGGTCCCAGTTCTAGTTTTCCTGAGGACAGCTTTAGAGTCCTCAGCAGAAGAAGGACATAGACCTATCGGAGTGAGTCCAGAGAAGGGTCACGACGATGATCAGAGGGCTGGAGCACCTCTGCTATGACAGGCTGAGAGACTTGGGGTTGTTCAGCCTGGAGAAGAGAAGGCTTCGGGGAGACCTTATAGTCCCTTCCAGTACCTGAAGGGGGCCTACAAGAAAGCTGGAGAGGGACTTTTTATAAGGGCCTGTACTGATAGGATGAGGGATAATGGCTTCAAACTGGAAAAGAGTAGATTTAGATTAGATACCAGGAATTTTTAACTCTGAGGGTGGTGAGACACTGGAAGAGGTTGCCCAGAGAAGCTGTGGCTTCCCCATCCCTGGAGGTGTTCAAGGCCAGGCTGGGTGGGGCTTTGAACAACCTGGTGTAGTGGGAGGTGTCCCTGCCCATGGCAGGAGGGTTGGAACGAGATGATCCCTTCCAACCTAAACTATTCTATGATTCTATGATTCTCCTGATTGAAAATGGGGTGGAGTATCTCCCACCCATCCTGCAGGTAAATCCCAATGACCTCCTGATGCAAGGAGCTGAATATACATCAAATAATACTTCAGTAAGTTCTTAGCATACATGTGATCCAAAAAGACTGACAAAATAATCTCATGATCCCCTCTAGCTTTAAAATCCATGATTGCGAGAGCTGAAAGATATGCCAGAAAAAAATATAATGCTGCTTACAGCTAATGCCAAGACTAGACATTTTTTCACCCAAGATCACGGCTAAATAACAGAATTTCAAAACTTCCAGTAAACTTTTGCGCCTAAAAACTGGCTAAACAACACTTTAAAAAAGAGCATCTTCCAGCAGGAATGCGTCATTAAAAGTACGCTTTTTTATATGAGCTGGGATTATGTCTAGGGACTTCTGTGCCATTGTCTTAAAACATATTTTAAAATGAAATAAAAATGGAGCTTCACAGACAAAGAATGTTAAAATTCTTGTGCCTCCATTGAAAAGTTGGAGGCTTACATTTCTCAAACAGTTTTTGGTTGGTTTTAAAAGCGAAATCTATCCATGCACTGGCATCTGAATACCTTGCCCTCATACACTTTTTTAAGCTTGTTAATTCAATCAGAGCTCTATTACAGTCACCCTGTCCTCACACAGGAATTGGCTGCTTAATGCCCAAGCCCAACGGCCATAAGCAAGATTCATCTGGCTGCTACAGGGTAGTATTTTGCACACAATAATTAAAGCACGGATATTTAGTGTTGCACTATAAGCCACAGCATGGGGAAAGGCACAATCTTATTTCTTTTTCAACGCTGAGCTTCTGTCATGCCATTACCAATGATCCTTTGCACAGTGATGATGAGATTCTCCCAAAGTTTTGTGTACTCCCTCACTACACACCGACATAAGGAATGACAAAAAATCCCTCTTCCCACAGCAAAGAGCTTCACAGACCCAGTGTACACCAGTAGCCCGCAGCATCACACTAGCAGGGGACCAGATTACCCTGGTTCTCTTCAAATCAGGCCCTTAGGATGTGGCATCTGTATTAAAGATGCTCCAGAAGACCCCAAGGGATTCTCCTGTGCTGGCACTCGATTATGAGCCATAGCATTGATTTTTACAGCTATGACAAAAACCCTTTCTTCTTGTAGTGATGCTAAAGCCCAAGGCCATGGACAGGGGTGGTGGGATGTGGAGAGCAGACTATTACCAAAACAGCCAGCGCCTTTATTCTAAACAGTGAAAAACTCACAACAGTGGCTACAGCAAAAATCACCCACAGTCGAAACGATTATATGCTGGTAAGGTACTGCCTGGAAAACACCTTATTAAAAAAAAAAAAAGCAATATCAAAGAAGACATACGTGTGCAGCATACAGGAAGGAGCCACAGTCCTACCTTCCTTGGGTGTGTTTTGGTATTGCTAGAACACAACTCCTGGCAGCTGGTGAGCTCCAAGATACAGAATGAGACAGAAGAGCTCTCTAATGCCTGGCTGGTGTCTGAACCCAGGTCAGATGTTACCTATCTCAAGGCTGAGCAACCTGATGTACAGTGATGCGGTGCAGCCCAGGGTCCAGCACACAAACATCTGTATCAAATGCTGGTCTTTTTAGAGAAAACCCATAATGATAAAAAAAAAAAAAAAAACACTTGCAAAAGTTTTCTGTCTCTTGCTTAGCTACCATCCCATTGCCCCTCCTCTTCAATCATATCATGGAGGGCAATTTTCTTGAAGAAACCAGCCCACCTCGGATAGGGGATGCAAGACACAACTGAGCTGCAGAGAGCAGCACCACGCACCAGCAAAGCAAATGTCCCTAAACTGGGATGTCCACACCATGGAGATGGGTCTGGAAGTTCTCCAAGCACATGTGCCTTCAGCTTGGCATGGACAGCCTTCTCCCTACTGCTGGGGGTCAAGAGCTGCTCCTAGCCCAGCCAGAGCTGGCAGCACCGCACTGAGCAGCATTCAATTAGGAACACAGTCTGCAAGCCGAAAGAGAGCTGAAACACAGAAGGAGGAAGAAGCCAGCTCAAATAAATGGATAATTGCCATTTAATTCCTGCGTATTAGATTTGGCAATACTTGCATTACGGCTAAGTCAATAAAGCAACTTTGACTTGAGCTTGATTTGATGACGGGACAGACCGATCAATCTGTCTGAGACGCAGCCTCCCAGCCCTGCCAGGGAGACCTCAGCATGGGGGCAGAGGAAAGGCCACTGCCCGTCTGCCACATGTTGAGGGAAACGGTTCTTTATGTGCCAAAATGAGTATTACATAAAGATCTCATTCATGCTTTTCCTAGATTAGGCAGCCTCGTTCATGGACAAACACAGCCCCTTATTCCTACATCTCAATTATGCTCTACGGAAACAACCGGCCACATCGCTGGAATGATGATGCTGTGCCAAGCACGTCTGCCCATCATGTCCATAAGAACACCACTGAGAAAGCAAGCCCATGTAGGAGATTTGCTTTCAGGCAATCAGCTCAAGATAGTGAGCTAATTAAACCTGCAGTGCAGAGCTGTAAACTTCCCTGTGCCGACTGTCTCACAGCTTGTCACTCCAACCCAGCCGCACATCAGCAGGCAGAGCTGTGCTGTAAAAGATGCCTGTGCAACATGCCACCGACAGCGGGCAATGGCAAAGAGCAATGAAAGAGCAATCATTGCAGATGTTTGTAGTCCAAATCAATACTAATAAACATATTTCCTGGCACCAAACATCAACAGCTATAAAACAATTTATCTGGTTTACAGGTGCAACTTCCTTTCCTTGAGACATGCAAAGCCCTCACTTTTTTATCACAGAATCATAGAATGGTTTAGTTTGGAAGCCACCTTAAAGATCATCCAGTTCCAACACCCCTGCCATGGGCAGGGACACCTCCCACTACACCAGGTTGCTCAAAGCCCCATCCAAACTGATCTTGAACACTTCCAAGTATGGGTCATCCACAGCTTCTCTGGGCAGCCTCTTCCAGTGTCTCATCATCCTCATATTGAAATATTTCTTCCTAATATCTAACCTAAATCTCCCCTCTTTCAGTTTAAAACTGTTACCCTTTGACTTATCACTACACTCCCCGATCAGGAGTCCCTCCCCATCTTTCCTGTAGGCATCCTTCAGGTACTGTAAGGCTGCTATAAGGTCTCCCCGGAGCCTTCTCTTCTCCAGGCTGAATACCCCCAACTCTCTCAGCCTGTCCTCACAGCAGAGGGGCTCCAGTCCTTGGATCATCTCCGTGGCCTTTTCTGGACTTGCTCCAACAGGTACATGTCCTTCTTATGTTGGGGGCTTCATAGCTGGACGAAGTACTCCAGGTGGGGTCTCACCAGAGCAGAGTCACCTCTATCGGCCTGTGGGCGATGCTTCCTTGGATGCAGCCCAGGACACATTTTTTGGCAAGCTACACTCTCCTTTGGGATGGGCAAATTCCTCTTCTACTGCAACACAGGGCAGCTCATAAGAGTAGGTGGAAACCAAGTGAAACCAGAAGAGTTCAAGTTCAGCAGGATACATACCAAGACAGCAATGCAACCATGATAGAGGTGTGCATTATTTTGTATTAAACTGCATTGTATACAATAGAATTATGCATCATATACCGTTGTTCTAGTGACTTGCAAACATCTGCCCTATCCAATCGCAGCAAGACACTATGAAAAGCAGAACAGAAAACCATGACAAATTGTTTTCGGTGAGAATACAACCAGGCATTGTACAGTCTCTCAGGCCCTATATTCTGACAAACCTGGAATTGCCTGGAGATATTGCCATTAGTTTAAGCGGATTTAACATACACAGGGCACAGGGTCTTGCATTCAACAGCAGGATGCATCATAATAGTATTTACCAATATAGACTGAAACTTCACCACTATGAAGTAAGGACCTGTTCATTCCCCACTGCTTAAAAAACCAACCAACCAACCAACCAAACAGCCAAAGAACCCTCTAAAAACAACCCAACACTTTATTTTACAAATTTCAAAGTAAGGCAGTAAATTAAAGGAAATATCAAAATTCCTCTGTTCATTTCTTAATTTTAGAATATTAGTGATAATCTTACAGTAGTTATATGCATGTCATATGGCTATGTATACACCCAGGTACACATAAAGCATGTTTTATAGCATATTACTTTTTCATTGCAAATATTTTCCTGAGATGTCCTAGAATGAGAGCACATTAAAAGCACCTGCTATAAAGTCTTTGTTAAAACCTCCAAATTTCTCATGAAAATCCAAAGTATGCTGTTAATGAAATTGTTGAGTTTTTAATGCACATGTCATTTTGATGAATGTAGAACATAATTTCCATAATGTCTTACATGTTTCACGCACTTCTAGGTATTATACCATCTTCTTGATATCCCAGGGAAACAGATTATTAGCACAAGTAGGAAGGAAAACAGAATCATGGAGCCCCGTATGGTTACAGATAAATTGATTCAAGGTAAGAATCACTGCGTAAAACTTCCCAAGCACTTGCTCAGTTCTCCAGCCCATGGATTAATACTTTCCAATCCTTGCAATAATTTAATTAAAGTGATCAGCAGATGAGAAGTAATACTGCACCACTGAATCTAATTAAACTTCAAGTTTATCTCCTAGAAATCAAGAAAAATATATATTTCTTCAAGAAAAGACATTTATTTTATTCTGACAGAGGAAGGGATAAAAGAAAAAAAAACACAATCAGTTTTGTCGATAACATCTCTCTTTCCTCTCTCTCCCCCTGCCTGCCAAATGACAATGCTTGCCTGGCTAAATAATAAAATAATAAGCATTCTACAAAGCTAATCTTCCTGTTCTAAGCTGTCTGAGCCACTTTGTCCCTTCCCACCCATGCCATTGTACAGCAAAACAATAGTGCCTTTGTATAAATAACAACAAAAAACCAAAAGGAGGGGAGGTCTCTACCATGTTGGAACCTGTCACGAAAATAAATACAAATTTAGACCTTCTTACCTCTACTTGGCAATTGTACATCTTACAAAAGACTCCTCCTCCATCCTGTTCCCATGCAAGTATCAACTTTCTAAGCTTGACTGGAGCTTTGTGCAAAATGAAAGCAGAGATGCTGGGAGGACTAGCCTACACTGAGCAGGCAACAACAAAATGATGTATGGAGAGTATTCCCACTTTCTGCTGCCCAAATCTCTGCTGCCGTACCTAAGATCGCGGCCCAAATCTAGGTGTTGTCCAGCACATCCTCACTCTAAAGGCATGCACGCAAGCATGGCAACAAGCTGTGCTTGTAGACAAGTCCATCATCTCTCCACTTGGCTTTCTTGAAAAATCATGCTAAGAAGTTTCCTTACAGTCAGCACAGCACGGAACGCTATTAACTAGCACAAAAATGCAAAGTACTAAACATTTAACTAAATATGTACGATTTCTGAACTAGGCTTGCTTAATTAACATTTTACTGCAGTGACCTCCAGGGCGATATTGTCTTGCTAATTAAGTATTTGCTCTCCATCTCCTTAGCGAGAAAAGGATGGTTTTACTCTTCCTTTTCTCATGGTCAAAGAGCAAGTGGATGGGTAGTGAAAGAGAAACAGCTGTATAAAAAGGTTAGGTTGTCTGACTCAGAGCTTCCCTAGCAGCACCTGTTTCTCCAGATGCTACATCCCCTTGTAAACAGTGGTGTGCCCAAGCTACTGCACCAAGTGGGCATGGGTTGTGCATCCATGCCAGTAAAGATCTCAACACAGCTGGCTGCCTCTGAGGATGGGTGGCCAGAAACTGACTCAATGGACCCACAAAATAATAACAGGCACATTGGAGAAGACCAAAAGTCTACAGCAGTGGTGAAAAGCAGATGCCTAGAAAATGTAAGAAGGTAGAAAGCACACATGCTACTGCACAAGTACCTTCCCAGCTACCGACCACTTGTATCCCAGGGACTTCTTAAGCAAAAAGTGCTTTCGGTGGCTTATACCACCATGACTTGTTTAGTCTCCCCTCAAAATCACATACACTTTCCTCTTTCAGCTCCTGTTGAAAAACACAACAAGGGGTTCAATGACATAATTGGAGTTGATTGAGGCTCCCCTCCTATTTGTTCTGAACATGACACCTTCTACCTTCACATGATATGTGGAGACCAAACACAGCCATAAGGTGGGCTCAATATCAGAATAAAGATGAATTTGCTACCCCAAAACTCTGCAGAGAACCACTTTCTTAGTGAAATACCATTGCCACAAACCCTGTAGCTCAAAAGCCTTCTTAGCAACACTTCAGGAGAGAAAAAAGGGAATGAAGGAAATAATGAAAGAAAAAGGTTTTCAACATGAAAGGCTCTTTGTAGCTTTTTGTGAGATTCCTGCTACTTCTACCATACTCCTGCCGCTCTGCACACACTTGTCGGGCGGGCCATACAATGACCTGAAGGAAGATGATTCAACATCTTTGTGAGCCAACAGGTCAACAGTGCAAATCCCAACTGAGCAACCTACTCAATGAATCATAAAATGGAAAGAAAGAGGCTTTCTGGGTCAGCTAGCCCCTTCCCAAGGAGGGAGGCAGCACAGAAATGCCCTGCCACATACCTACTCTAATTGCCAACTCTCATTTTAATGCTATTCAAGCTTGTTCTTCATTTCTTCAAAGACTATTTCAGTGTAACACATCCCAGTGGTGATTTATTTTCACTGCAGAATGAAGAACGACACTGATCTCTCCATCGAAGTCTAATTTTGCTTGTGGGCCTTTCTTATTAATCAGCCTTAACATTTTTATTGTGATGCTACCCAAAAAACCCCATAGATTGTGCCTCGTGCTAAATGCTACAGTTGACTTTAACTCCTTACAAACTATTGCTTTCAGGTCTGCCATAGCCCTCTTCGTAAATCAGATGCATCCACTCTGAAAGATTTCACAGGCACCTCCTTCTTTCCCAGTCAAGACCTGAAAACAGACATCTCCTTATCTACAAACTGGTAAATCCTCTTCTGGATGTCTTACAAAGAAGGAAAATGTATTAATCTATAGACCTACAAGCCAAAACCTCCCATATTTTATTCCTATCTGATAGCACCACAGGAAAATTGATTCACTTCTCTGCGAGTTGGTTACTGCATCCATAAAACAGTGATGATAAATATTGGACTATTGCTCTGGGGTGGCATGAAGGTTAAATTCATTAATGCTTGTAGAGTGGCTGAGATGTTTGGATGAAAGGCGCTAACCATGGGAAAATTATTATTATTTATTCTCATGGGGGCAGATCACAGCTTCATTAACTCTACTTGAAGACATACGCTCTACAGAATGTGTAGGCAAATCTAACTCCTGCCATGCCCAGATCCCGTATGTGCTTGGCACAGAGTCTGAAACACTTACTGAAACAGACACCAGGCAGAAAATACATGCTACCCTCAGTTAGGATCAGCCTGCTGTCCCAACAGAAGAAGCATGGTCTAGTGCAGAATCACAGACAGGCGGAGCTGGTCACTCCCACATCTGTTCCTGCTCAACCACTGATTTATTGCATAGCATTGTGAAATTCGCCTTTGTACTCCTTTTCAGTTTGCTTTACTGATGTTCCATGGACAAGAGAAGACCCCCACAGAGTGCAAGAGGGAGCAGCTAAAAAACTGGCAACAGAAACGTAATTCTCAGCCTGGCTACCGATCACCAGCAACACATCTCTCCACAGGGCATACAGTCAGGTTTTTGTACCTTCTATCAAGCTGCCACAAGAACAATGTCAAAAGAGCAGAATCACAGATACACAGAATTGTTGAGGTTAAAAGAGACTTCTGGAGGTCATCTCTTCCAACCCTCATGCTCAAGCAGGGCCACCTAGACTCAATTGCCCTGGACCATGTTCAGATGGCTTTTGAGTAGCTCCAAGGATGGAGACTCCACAACCTCTTTGGGGAACCCGAGCCAGTGCTCAGTCACTCTCACAGTGAAAAAGGCTTTCCAGATTGGATGGACCCCTGGCCTTTTGCAAGATGGTAGGCGTTTCCCTCCTCATGCAGTGTTTCCACCATTGCCTCCTCCATGAGCCCACTGTGTAGCCCATCTTCATCTCTTCTGCTGCACAGAGGGTTGGAATGTACCTCGCCTTGGGCAAAACATCAGCCTGCGTAGCAGGGCTCCAAACTCTGAAGTACTGTGTCCAGTTCTGGGCTCCCCGGTTCAAGAAGGACAGGGAACTGCTGGAGACAGTCCAGCGGAGGGCTACAAAGATCATTAGGGCACTGGAACATCTCTCTTATGAATAAAGGCTGAGGGACTTGGGTCTTTTCAGTCTGGAAAAAAGAAGACTGAGGGGGGATCTTATCAATGCTTATAAATACTTAAAGGGTGGGTGTCAGGAGGATGGGGCCAGGCTCTTCTCAGTGGTGCCCAGCAACAGGACAAGGGGTAACGGGCACAAACTTGAGCATAGGAAGTTCTATCTCAACGTGAGGAGGAACTTCTTTACCCTGAGGGTGGCAGAGCACTGGCACAGGCTGCCCAGAGAGGTGGTGGAGTCTCCATCTCTGGAGACATTCCAAACCTGCCTGGATGTGTTCCTGTGCAAGCTGCCTTAGGTGACCCTGCTGTGGCAGGGGGGTTGGACTAGATGATCTCCAGAGGTCCTTTCCAACCCCTATGATTCTGTGATTCTATGAAAGTCTGCTGCTATCTATTTATTAAAAGAAACACATGAAAATTAGAGGTAGCAAATGAGAAGATCTTTAAGGAAGGATGAGCCCACTCAGGTCTCTGATGAGAACTTAACTTCCAGATTCAATGAACCGAAGCTACTTTTCATTATGACATAGTGAAGGATAAACACCATTGCATTAGTCAGCTCCTGGCAGTCAGCCTTTGAAGGACATTGAGTGGGTGGAAGAGAAAACCTGAAAGCAAAGGGAAAAATCAGACTCTGCAGCTTGGCATTATTTGGAGCTGGTCTTCTGGCATGCAGTGCTGTTCCTGATGTTGTCTGGAGGCCTCTTTCTGGTAAATCATATCATCGTGCCACACTGCCACTCCCCAGGCTCCCAAAATGCAGACCAGCAATGCCCATCTTTACTTCTCTCTGTTCATCATCTCCCAGATGTTTACATGTATTTTATTACAAGTAAGTCACATAAAATAAAACAGGACCATTGATGCAGTTTGCAGAGGTTAACATGGGATATATCCCCTTCTCCACTAAAAGGGACAACAGAGCTTTGAAATAGCCAACACTACTTCTTGAACTTTTTCAGGGACTGATGTTTTTTTTTCTGCGGGACAGAATTGAGCATCCATAGAATCACAGAATCATGGAATGGTTAGAGTTGGAAGGGACCTTAAAGATCATCTAGTTCCAATCCTCCTGCCACGGGCAGGGACATCTCCCACTGGACCATGTTGCTTAAAGTCCCATCCAGACACCCCATGCAGTTTGTCAGAAGTGCTGAAAAAACGTCAGAGCATGGTTTCCTGATAGAACAGCCAAGCTCTGTGAAGATGAGCCTGATTCTGGTTCATGCAGACCATGGCTGGTAAATCATTACCACTGTCCCCAGGTAGACAGAGATCTTCCCAGTTAAGATCTGGTAATGCAGGAGAAATACCAATCCCAGTCAAACTGAATAACTAGCAGAGTAGAGGCAGAGAAAAGCAGAGTTTCAGGAGTGCAATTCCCCTCCCACGCTCGTGATGAGCAGCGATAATTATATGTCCATTTGTTCATACAGTAGAGCACAAACCTCTCCAATACCATCTTTGCCTGGAAGCCATCTCCCAGTCGGGTCTGCGGCTTGATGGGGGAAAACCAATGAGTGAATCATGATTGATGCATTTGTTGTTGGTATCCACTCCAGTACCTTTACGGATTGTGCTTAATGCAATGGAAAGTGCTGTGGAACATTAAATTTCCATCTCAAGGCCGGACAGCCCTGCGGGAGAGAAGCTGCTTCCTGCTGAGAGGGATGCGCTGGAGCCAGCTTATCCTTGCTGAATTCCTCAGACAAACGTGGGCTGTCTTCTGGCTAACTAGGTCCCTCAGAGGGTCCTGCACCTGACACATGGAGGTGAGCTTTGCTGCCAATACACTGGATCCAAAGAAATACTGAAATCAATACTTCAATACTTCAATATCTGAAAAAAATACACAAGTTGAGGATTCTGCTGCCGCAAGTGAAGCAACCCAGTAACATAAAGGAAAGGTTTATTTTTCTCTATCAATATGAAAGCATTTAAAATCTATTCATTAAATGTGTTCAATCACCAAGGCAGACAGCATCACCGCATCAGCTTTATCAGTGTGTGTATGTGATTAGCCACAAGCCCCACCCAAGAATGAACAAGTTCAGCACATTTGCTGAAGCTCTACACTTTGACCGATAGCCTGACCAGTAGCAATAGTTTTCCATCTCCCACTTTTCTTCTGGGGCATGTTCCTCTCCAAGAAACAATGCTTGCAACACTCATTTCATTACTGACTGTTTTACCAAAGAGAAACACCTAATGGAGTTTTAACTATTCAAAAGGAAAGCCTTCTGCTTTGTCTTTAGCAGCCGTAAGCTCCACCTAAAACGCACAAAAATGTCTTCAGCCCCAACTTCCAGCCTGTGCTACCACCATCCAAGGGGAGCACAGCCTTTCCCTGTCAGATCCTGTCCAAAGCCATCCCAGAAATTACTCCCTTAAAAAAAGATATCCTTCCACAGATATAACACAAGATGAGCAAGCATCAGAGATTGCCAGCATAACTACCAGGTAGTGCAACACCTTGCAACAGTAATTGCAGGAATGATGAGAAAAAGTAGGGGGAAGTTCTAATCTTATAACATCTGAGTCTGAAAATCAAAATAGATTCGCCAACCTCACTTTCCAATATACCTCAGAATTGTGAGGAAGGCAATAATTATCCCTACATTACTGAGGGAGCTGTAGCAAAGAGAATTAAAGGCTCTAACTCATGTGCACTGAAGCAAACAGTTGCAGGAGCATAGACCGTTCCACCCCAGCAAGTGCTTGCCCCACTGATGTGACTTACCCCCTGGGCAGACAGGTGGTGCCAGGGACAGCCCAAAATATTCAAAGAAACTCTCTCTGCTGGTGCTTTAAGATAACACTTGGCTGCAAACCACATGCTGTAGTGCTTACTTGGGAGAGCAACCTCCAGAGCTCAGCTGGACATCTGCAGCCAACCATGTATAACAACACAGTAAAATTTGCAGGGGTGAGTCTTGAGCCCAAAATCATAGCATCATAGAATCACAGAATGGTTCGGGTTGCAAGGGACCTTAAAGATCATCTCGTTCCACCCCTCTTGCCATGGGCAGGGACACCTCCCACTAGACCAGGCTGCTCAAAGACCCATCCAGCCTGGCCTTGAACACCTCCAGGGATGAGGCATCCACAGCTTCTCTGGGCAACCTGTTCCAGTGTCTCACCACCCTCACAGTAATGAATTTATTCTTAATATGTGATCTACATCTCCCATCATTCAGTTTAAAACCCTTACCCTTCATCCTATCATTACATTCCCTGATAAAGAGTCCCTACCCATCTTTTCTGTAGTCCCCTTTAGGGACTGGAAGGCCGCTATAAGGTCTCCTCAGAGCCTTCTCTTCTCCAGACTGAACAACCCCAACTCTCTCAGCCTGTCCTCATAGCAGAGGTGCTCCAGCCCTCTGATCATCTT
Organism: Alca torda; assembly: GCA_008658365.1. Classification (NCBI taxonomy): domain Eukaryota; kingdom Metazoa; phylum Chordata; class Aves; order Charadriiformes; family Alcidae; genus Alca; species Alca torda. The sequence goes on from CM018077.1 coordinate 161,879,101, forward strand.
TGTGACCCTCCTCCAGACTTGCTCCAACATGTCCTTCTCATATTGGGGGCCCCACAGCTGGACACAGTACTTCAGGTGGGGTCTCACCAGAGCAGAGTAGAGGGGCAGAATCACCTCCTTTGCCCTGCTGGCCAACACTGCTGGAGATGCATCCCAGTATGCAGTTGGCTTTCTGGGCTGTGAGCTCACATTGCCAGCTCGTGTTGAACTTTTCATCCACCAACACCCCAAGTTCTTCTCCTCAGGACTGCTCTCAATCCATTCTCCACCCAGCCTGTATTTGTGGTTGGGATTGCCCTGACACACGTGCAGGATCTTGCGCTTGGCCTGGTTGAACTTCATGATGTGTATGAAGTCATGCAATTAAATATGGCATGTAGTAATCGCAGTGATGAGTACACCAGGTCCAGGCTCCTCCAAGGGGTTGCAGGTCTGTCCAAAATGCACTTCAAGACTATTAAAGCGCTCACCTGGATTTCTCCAACTGCCAGAACAAAAGCAAACTCACAACCAAGTCCCCAAATTTATCCTGAAATACCTAAAGGTTCTCAACTACCACAAAAACTGGCCTGACAGGACAAGGAGTGGAAGAGGGATGAGGGCAAGGAGATAAAAATGTTTCAGAGTTTCTTTTGCGCTTTCCTGATGGAACACAGGTGATTACCTATGAGTTAACTATTTATCCACAACGTATTTATAAAAAACATATTTTAAAATTTGTTTTACAGGATTTCACATCACTTCAGACTTCCAAAAAAACCACCTTTTTGGTAGGTTTTCTCATCTCTTAAGACTTGAAAAAAAAGTCTTTTTTTTCTGGTTTGTTTCCCCCCCACACCTCCTTTTTCCCTTTCCACTGTAGAGTTCTTCCATTGCTTTTATCTCTCTGAAGCTGTTTGTACAAATGGGTTGACTTCCACAATGCTGGTCATAAGCACAGGCTGGGAGGATGACTCAGCCCGCACACCAGCCAAATGATCAATCAGAAATCCCACCAGGGTTCACAGGACTAGGAACAGGAGCTTTAATACAGTGTTCCAGGTAATTGCACCCTAAACAAATTGACAAAAAAGAAATTGTATGACACATGAAGAAAATAACCAAACATATATACATATTATATAATTATCTACAGACAGAAATGCTCTGTAATGTCAGTTTTGGGAACTGATTCTCAACACCTTACATATATTACAGGAGACAGCAACCAAAGACAGCTGTGTGTTCATGGTTGAAGAACTGTAAGGTCTGTTGTGATAGGACAGGGGGTAATGGTTTGCAACTAAAAGAAGGGACGTTCAGACCAGATATAAGGAACAGATTGTTTACACTGAGGGTGGTGAAACACTGGCCCAGGTTGCTCAGAGAAGTGGTAGATGCCCCAGCCCTGGAAACATTCAAGGTGAGGTTGGATGGGGCTCTGAGCAACCTGGTCTCGTTGAAGATGTCCCTGCCCCTGGCAGGGGCGTTGGACTAGTCGACCTTCACAGGTCCCTTCCAACCCAAACCATTCTATGATGCTATGACTCTACAGAGAAAGCAAAACCATTATTCAAGGAGTACCGAAAATACTCTTAATGCCTATGTAAAAATCTTCCACTTTTCTAGATAGCTTTCAAAAAATTCAGGCAGTCTTTGTCCTTAATTAGTGAAAGAAGCTATTGTCTGTTCTTAATAATACACTTATCTTCCCTAGTCTAGCAAGGTTTTTCTAAAACATTGACAAAGTTCCTCACTTCGTATTAATATTTTTATACTTAAGCTGTGCCCCAAAATAGTAACCAATTATTTCTTCAAACACCCTTATGATACCTGTGTATAAAGTGCTTGTTTATCCAATAATGCCACAAGGATGTTACTAAATTCAGCCTTGTGTTCAGAAGAGATTTTCAAATATTTTGCATCTCAAAAGTAGTTTCCATCAAAGTAAACTTCTGAAGGCTGATATAATCGCCTGGCTTTTGCAGAGAGATGTGACCCAGACACTATCCATATCTTGCATGAAGCTATGTCCTGCTATAAAGACACATATGAAATTTAATAATCACTCTTACAAAATTAGATTCAGTGGGCATATTTGCAGAATAGCCTGTGCAGTTTTAAACCGAGTTCTTCGTGAGAAACGAGCAGAATCGCTGTCAGTATTTAGGACTGCAACTTCGATGCACAACCAAGTTACATCATTGAGCTGATGTAACCAGCGGCATGTGTGCTCTTAGCCAACAGCAAACCACGATAAATTGGACTTGCTTACACCCATGTGAAAGCTTTAGGCGAGTGTGTTTTATCTCGCTTTTGCATCAGGTTCAGTGGACAAACCACAGCGCCGCTAATAAATGGCAACTTGTTAAACTGATGTGGCTTCCCTGCGCTTCAAAGCCTTTGGAGTGCAAGGGGAAAAAAAAAACCCACACTCTTTGATCTCAGCAAAGTGCATATCCATTCCTTTTATTCACCCAGGCTTTTCTTAGAGATCAGAAGTCCATTTTCTTGAGGCAGAGATCTCATGCATATGAGGATTCGCATTGCTGAGAAGAGTTAACCAACCACCCTGTGAACACTTTACCCGCCCCAACCAAAGTCCTGAATCCTACCCTTGTTCACCATGTTTGAAACTCATCGACAATAAAAAGGCATCTGTGAGACACACCGTGAGCAACACAAAGCTCTTTTATTCACCTTTCAAAATATATAAAAAAAGTGATATCTATTGTTTCAGTTTTGCTATAATACTCAAGGTGCATCACGCAGCACACAGACACTGTGCATGTGTTGCTTTCTGGTCTGATATTTTTTTAAAAGCAAGGTACAAGTTTTCTTCTGAAACACTTGGCATATTCCTGGTTGACTGAGGTAGGGGTTTCCTCAAGTATTTCTTAAACTAACTTGACATTTCATATAATTAAATCAGCAACTAGAGAGTAAGCATTTGAGCTATCGTATTATCCGAGCTTCACATATATGAAAATAATTGTACCATCTCCCGAATCAAGGAAAGACACAACCAGACTGGTTAAAACCTAGTATTAGGAGTATAAATGGTTGTAATTTCATTAATCACCATTTTTGCACCGGTGCTGGGAATAAATTGCTCCCTGACGTTCCATCACGCCGAGCGCTGCACAAAACACGCATGATTACATGCTTCCTCCCCAGAAGAGCTTAGACTGGATGTTTCTTTGTTCAAGCAAGTACATGAACTTGCCATGCGTATAATTAAATCTGCTCTTTCGGGAGGGGCCCGATCCCGCAGACATATGTCTATTAACAGTTCCTCCAAGAATAACAAGCTTACTCGCGTGTGAAGCAAGACTGGAGCCCCAACACAAAGACATGGGATTAAAGGCAGGCATTCAATAATATGGCACTTATTCCTTTTAGGTATCCAGGCCTATCTTTCTCTATCCAGTCTATGAAATCTATTTTCTCAAAATGGAAATTCTACTCACACCACACTAGTGTCCTTGAGAGGCAGACGTAGACAACTTTCTCCTGCAAAGTACGGTTTTGAAGAAATGGACAACCTTCTCTATTCTGAGCACATTTAAGTCCTACCAGTCCTTCCATGCAAAGAACAAAGGCTAATAGCTGATATACCCAAATATGAGCATTACACCTATTTCTTTGCATGCCTCTCAACTATGCACAATTGCAAGTAACGCCAATCTTTCTTCCCCCAATGCTGTAAACAAATTAAGCCCCAAAAACTTAGCTGTTCTTTTGACCTGTGTTTTTTTTTTTTTTTTTTTTTTTTTTTTTTTTTTTTTGCGGGTCCCTAGGATTAGTGTTTAGCCATTTATTGCGTTGCTAAAGCACAAGGAAGAAGACTGGCCAACTTCAGTGACTCCTCCAGAGGCTCCAAGGGGCAAGGAATTAATTTTATTGGCAGACTGTGAGGATGCACTTGTACTGAGCTGGTGCCACTTTTCTTACCTTCCCCCTTTCTTTCCTTACAAGACGTGATAAATGGCTCTGATCCATCACCTTTTCACTATTTTCAGACCCGGCTGTGTGTCTCCCTGCTCTAAATGGACTGATTATCATAACTATGCTGGCGGGCAGACGGGAACCAAAGGTGGTATCTTCTTCAATGAAGAGACACAAACCTGCCAGATGCAGATCGAAGGCTTGTAGACACATTAGAACAGTACATCCAAGCTAAACAACCCTGCCTGTATTATCTTAGAAGCAGCACTAAACTAAAGGTAACCATCCTAAACAGGCAGCTGAGCTGGTGGTTCACAGGGTCTCGTGCCTCGTTAAGGAGAACATACCAAATTAGCCTCTCCAATGGCTAAAGACAGGTGAAAATGAGAGCCGAGAGCTTTACGCTCCGCAGTTTCTTAGAGCAACCCTCCAGCAAAGCACACAAAGTGCCTTGATATTGCTTCTTGTAAAGCCATTTACATCTCTGTTTTCTTCTCTCCAGGGGAGAGACGCATTTGCGACATAGTGTCTTGCTTTAGTGTAGTACTTAACACTCGTGGTTTTCTTAAGGGTCAAAAAATGTTGCTGGGTATATTTGTAACCAACATAAAGAGTGTTCATAAAATAAAAATCCCCCTTTTCCCTCTCCTCTTGCTCTGGAGCAGCACTGCAGGTGATGGAAGGGGAAATTCATCCCAAAGCTCCTTTGCAGCTGTCCTTGAAAAGAAGGAAGACTTATTTTCAGCACATGGGTATCAGCTACACTGAGGGTGGGGGGAAGTAATTCCTTGCAAAGGAATTCAGCTAAATCCACTTTGTGGTCCAGGAAATACCTGATGGAACCAATCACACATATTACGTTCCCAGACTTTGCTTTAACAAACCTCAATATCACAGCAGCACACCTTAAGCATCAGCAAGATCCCTTCTGTGTTTGCTTTTCCAAAATACAGCACTACCCATCCAACTCTGTTTTCACTGCCCGTCCCTCTGTGGTGGGAAAACACAACTTGTAAGTGTAAGTCTTTGCTGAGAATATAAAGCACTGAATATATGCACCAGAAGCTCAGCAGAAAAAGAGATGATAGAGGCAGCTATAATCTCTATCCTCCAGTGAATAAATACTGATCACCCCCCGTTAGCTTTGGTCACTGGTGTTCACATAAATATTAACAGTTTTCATTTTCTTATTTTCCACTTTATGGCAGTTGGCCCTTTGAGGAAACTACTTTTCCCCTTTCCAAACTACACCTGAATTTCCCAGCTGGAGATGTAAAGCAAAAGCAAGAAGCTTCCCAGGAAGCAAATAGCTCTGGTTGGGGTTTTTATTTGTTTGTTTGCTTGTTTTAACTCTATAAAATATGGGCACACAAGGTTTCACGCCTGAGAAATTATGTTTTTTTGCCATTGCTCTCACTTCATATGAGACAAAAGATGATATGATGCACTGTGATAGTACCTCTCACAATTTTAGAAGTCCAACAGCAAGAGGTCTTGAGCTTTTTGTCTCTTCATCAAAAAATTGGAAAATTTCTCTGTTTTCCATTAATATCTCCAGGCACAACCACCCCTGGGTCATGCCACACAACTGTCACAGTTATTCATCTTGCCATGGGATGTTTACTCTCACTTTTTGCAGCATGCAGTGCTAATGCAGGTTAATGTCATTAGACACAAAAGGTGAGTCCTGAGACCTTTCTGCAGCCACGCTTGGGCAGGCCAACATTACGGAGGAGAAGTAACCTGGGGAGGATCAGAGCAAGAAACAGTAAATATGAAGGAACAAAACTTAAAGGATGGTTTGGGTTATATTTCAGGAGCATTTCTCAATGTTGAGGTCTGAATTAATCTCCCTGGAAAAGTAACTGAAGGCTGATGATGAGGAACGTGTAGAAGTGCGATGGACAACTTTGGTGGGGATGGACTTCAGGGGTAATTCTGGCCATGAAGATGCCAGCTTGAAGAACATCCCATCACCTGTTGAAACATTCATGTTGTCATCCCTCATTTCAGGTCTCAATGAAGTCTAGAAGAATATGGGAAGGCGAAGATCTTGGTTTTCCTGTCAACATCTGGTGTCTTTTTGGCAACTACATGCAATGCTCAGTACCTTGCCAGGACCCCACAGGCTGCGTCATGTTTTATGAACTACTCAGTCTTTAATTACCTTTAAAATGTGGAATGCCTCAATTCCACCACAGTCAGATTTAATGACTAATAAAAATGGCATATGTTCGCATGAATATTAAAACCAACAACCGCGACCCCCACGCGACTCCAGGGCAGCTTTGGGAACCACCTAACCTCTTGGCAGGTCTGTGGCTCTCAAAGACCCTGGGGTAGAGCTGGAGATAAACACACTGGCTGCTTCCACCAAAAAAACATGCAGATTGGCTGTAAAAACCTGGTAGCACTGCCAGGAACTAGCTCATATACTTATCTTGTTCAGAGAGGTGTGGTGTGCTCCCCAGACTGAGGGGCAACTTGTTGTCCCACTCTATGGCTGGGATAAAGGCCAAAGGCTGCTTGGAAAACAAATCAAAAAGTGGGAACTGAGTTTTAGAACTACTGAATTCTTTATTTATAAAGAGAAACCAAGGAAAAGACAAATGATGCAATGTTTGCAAGGAACGCTTGTCGAGCAGTCTGAGAAAGACGCTTCCTACACCTGAACAGATAGATAAAAGCGGACAAAGACCTTCTCAGCATACACGCAATCAAGTGTTCAATAAATTGAGATTCAAAGAAGGCAAATCGGCAATTGCTACAGACTGGCAGGAAGCTCAGGACACATGTGAATGCTCCACCATCCACATTTAATAAAAAACCCAAAACAAAACAAAACAAAACAAAAAAAAAAAACCCAAAACAACCAAAAAACCAATAAATGCATTTCCAATGCTGGAGCCCAGCTCTTCGCTATGGCATGAGTAAAGTGGTGGATGGTCAATCATGCCCTGCCTGAAACACTTTTGGAGAAACAGAAGGTGCAGAAGTCCTTGCTACTGTAAATTCAGCTCAGACATTAAAAAGTGATTAGAAATGGATAATGAAATTAAGAAGGGGAAAGCTAATAGGAACCACTGCGCGAAGGGAGCCCTGCTGGTGCTCAGCAATGCGGCCAGCTGAGCACTGACAAAGAACAAATTGAGTGTTAGGAGGAGGGAAATAAAGCAAGCACCATAGCTCTGCTTGGCAGGACAAGTGTAATAGATTCCGTCTCAGAGATGTATCAGCATCTGTGGCTTTTAAATCATGGAGAAAGGCAGAGGAGAGCAAAGATTTTAGCACTCAACACAAAATCTGCAAGACCTTTATGATGATGAAATGCACTCAGGAGCAAGGGAATTAAAAAGAGGCAAACTGTCTGGCAGGAGACTGGACACCCCAGTTCTTCCCCCATCCTCTACCAGCCTTGAGATCCCAAAGAAGGTGGCGGTACGTTTTTTTCTCCCTCCCTGTTGCCCAGTCTGACAGCTTGGAAATACGTAAATATTGCTTTGAGATTTTCATAATCACAGCAAGATCCTCAGTATGCTTCAAAATTACAAATGAAGGAGCAACGAGTAACGTGAGTTATCAACACCATTAGGGAAAGAAGTGCTGCTTCAGTTTTTGTCCAGAAATGGCGAGAGAGGTAGTGTCAGAACTGAGGCAAGACCTTGGCATATCCAACTCTTGTTGTTGTCTTGTCCTGAACGAGACAAATCAAGTTTCTACATTTCCCACCCCCTCCTATCTCTCCTTATGGAGGGAAAGATAGAGACCTTATTGAAAAATGGAGAGACTTCTTCCAGGTCCTAAATATTTTCAGACAAGCTGCAGACCTAAACTGAACACTTCGGAGATACCTAAAAGAGTCTGATTAGGGAATCACCTATTCAAATTAGTTTATCTTCAGTGACACTTCACTGTGCTGCTTAAACTGAATTTAGTGTCCATGTCAGACGGCAGCTTAACCACCTCACCCACACAAACAGCAAATCAATCAGAGTCATTTTGTATCTTTTTTTTTTTTTTTTTTGGCACCAGCATTTCCCTAAGAAAATCAAAGCTTGCACTCTGATTTGCATGTAACAAGAATGGTTGTGCCAGAGAACAGCAATACTCTGGTAAAAAGAAGTGCAGTCATATTACCCACCTTTACAGTGGCGGGGGGAAATAAATCATTTACCCTTTAAAATACCCTTGCAACAGTTAGAAATTGGGTTTTGGTCTCGTATATCTACACTATACACACTGGCAAAGTGCAGCCACCCCTGGCACAAAGCGAGGGAGCTGCCTAAGCACAGAGCTAAAAGCCCATGTGGAGCTCCCTGTCAAAGGCTGATCAGGACCTTGAGAGCGAAATAATTAATACAGACCAAACGGCACACATTTCTGCTTCTACAAGGCCAGGAAAGGTGAAGCAGCATCATTTTCCAGCCTCACGCAAGGTAGCTCGCGAATAGGGAAAGGTGTTACGAGCCTACAATATTAATTAAGTTAATAGTTTGGGATTTAAGACAGGACATCAAACATGCCTGCGATATTACAATCTACTTGTGTGTGCCTGCTCCAAAATCCTGGAGAAAAATTATGTCACTGCAGATGCAAGGACACGGATTATGCTTTGGAGATTTCAATCAAGCAAAATTTACCATTCAGCTGGGTCCTTTCCGGACATGAGAAGAAGCTGACCTTGAAGAATTACTATGAAAGCTTCAGAAGATGGTCAGTATTTGATCCTGAATAAAATGTAATCATAGAGTCATAGAATTGTTTAGGTTGGAAGGGACCTTAAAGATAATCCAGTTCCAACCCCCCTGCCATGGGCCGGGACACCTCTCACTAGACCAGGCTGCTCAAAGCCCCATCCAGCCTGGCCTTGAACGCCTCCAAGGATGGGGAATCCACAACTTCCCTGGGCGGGATCACCAGGAATATCATGAGATCATGTCTAAATGAGCACTCTGCTCTGTCCCACAGTGGTCTAGTTTCTCTGCCAGCAAAATAAGTAATTTATTCTTGCTCCAGCCTCAGAGGTGGGAAACTCACTGCGCGCAAAGTCTTTCTCCTCTGATCTTCCAAGTAGTTGCACTAACACTGAGCAATGGTTGCACAGTTTGTCCAGGAAAGTTACTTTTACCCAAACGGGGCTGCAAATTTACTGTGGTCTGTCCCTAGTTACTGCAAAGAAATCAAAATATGCAGACAAGCCAACCTGTTCTCCACTTCTTCTCCCTTGAGGATGACAGTCCCATTTCCTGACAAGTTTTCTGGCTGCTCTGCACTATGGGGTTGCCATACCCATTCTCTCCATCTTTCTTCCTCTATCACTATTTCTTTCCTTTCGCGCACGGAGCACTAACACAAAATCCTTTAGAAACCTCCTCATGAGCGCACCAGTGAGTCTCATAACCTACGGTAAGATATATCTCTGATGAAGGAGCAGAGGAGGTCCTCTGCAGCCTGCTTCATTATTCATTGATAAGCTCCCAACCAGATACTGTAACGACTTCTGCAAAAGATTATTTTTTTGCCTTGTCCCTAACCTCCTTAAATTTATACAATGCTGTTCTGCAGACATCCACTGATTCTTTATCCTCTTTATCCTCCTTGCCCTTCCCAAAGCACCTTCCAGTGGAGAATTTAGAAAACTTTTACCCAAACAAAACTTTTCCCAAGGTGAGCACAGGTATTATACAAGATCTGAACCAACAGATCATATCAGAAATTCATGTGTTTCAATACCTGCCACCAGGACCTACGGAGAAGCTACAGAAATGGAGAAATAACCTACCTGGGAATGGTACTTCAAAGCCTTCAGGTTTTAGGAGGTGGTTTTTTTTATATATATCTTGAAGCAGAAGAGTCTAATCTCTTTATCCTTTAACATGTACCATTACAGTTGTAAATATTCTTTGGGGCCACATAAATAGTTTGTGCCTCTTTGTACTCAGATGAACCTTTGGCCATGGTGATGTCTTCCCATAGTCAGTTTCACGTGTTGATGGGTAGCTTGAGTCTTCCGTGAACAACTCTGGACCAAGCAACCAAAACAACTCCCTAACAGTTATATCCCAAAACATAACATTTAAGCAATCAACATGGTTTTATATAAGACACACTCAAGCACTTCCATCTATTTCTCCAGCCTCCTCGCTCCAGCTCAGATGTCTGTCTTTTTCAATGCCTGAAGCAGCAAGTTTTACAAGTTATCTGTGAGCAGAGCAATCACAAGTTTGATATCTATTTTAGCAGGGAACAGCAGCTGCGGAGGAAAAAGAGGCACAACCAGCTAGTGAATAATCCCTGTCTTCTCCCACTGGGCACAGCAAAAGGTGAAGCAGCGCAAGAAGCTCTTCCCCTGAAGCAGGTAAACACCATCTCCCATTGTGGGATTGTGAAATAAATGGAAAAGGAGGTAAGCTGATATGTTTGCTGCCAGACCCACCTCTGCAAGGAGCTTTGCGGCAAGGCAGAAAGCAGGGTGTCCCAGGAGAGCTTCCTTGTGGTCTCCATCCCCATACCACCACCTTCCTGATCACAGCCACCCTCGAGAGACCCAAGGTGGTTTGTTGGTCATGCACGGCGTGGTTTCACAATGAAAAGTCACCAAAACCCCCACTACTGTCCTCCCGCCAGCTGTGCTGACCCTCCCCTCGAGCTGATGAAAATTGCCATTGCACAGAAAATGAGCCAAAAATTGCAAATTCATGGTGGCTGCAGGTATCAGCAGGCATTTTACCTTTTCTAAATTTTGACTTGGGACAGGAAACATCCTCTATAAAAAAAAAAAAAAAAAAAAAAAAAAAAAAAACACCAAACAAACCCAAAAACCAAAATCAAAGCATTTAGCCTGCTAGAATATCCAAAAGCATAATTAGTTTCAGGCTTCCTCTGAAACACTGAAGTTTGAAGACTAGTTATCATGTATATTAAAAAAAAAGGAAACTAAAAAGAAAAAACAAAAAAAAAGCTGCAGAACAGCTCCTGCATTAGCGCACACCAACCTTCATTTCTTTATTTTTAAATGATTGCATCTCCAAACCCGGTGACGCTCCTCCCAGAAGACACAGCCAATATCCTGATCTATTTTTTGAACTTCTAAATCCAGGCACAGGCAGAGAAAGCCGAGCTCGAGCCGATGGGGAGGCATTTGCATGCCGCAGCCCAGTAACCAGCACTGCAACAAGGAAACTCTGGGTGGGTCCCAAGCTGGCGTTAATCGCCACGTTATTTCTTGGTGCTTGGCTCCTAAATAGTGAAGTTCTGTAGGTGACATTTGCTGCAAAGCCTTTCATCCGTGGCTACGCATTTCTGTAAAGCTGCAGATGAGATAAAACTGATCTCGGCCACTGGGGGTCATTAAAAGGCCTGGTAGAGCCTCCTCCCCGGGACTGAGATATTTCTCAGGCTGGAATCTGACATCTTTGCTCCTTTAAGTACTTGTCAGGACCTCTGCGTTACAACCCGTTAGGACCAGTTGCCACTAAATCACCTTCATTTTCCAGTTCTGTGTAGAGGTTTCTCCTCTCTTCCTGCTTAACTTAGGAGATCTGACCCAGTCACTGCTTAAAGGCAGATCACTACCCAAAACCATCCCAGGCAAATAAATATACCTTTAAAAAGAGCGGCAGAAGAAATACAACAGTATAGAAAGTCTCCTAACCCTTCTCCTTCCCTTCTCCACAGTCTGGGCAGGGAGGGAAACCTCTCTGGGAAGTGGCGATAACCATCTCCTCCTTCTCCTCTTCCATGTCGAGGAAGCAAGACACACAACTGATGCTTGAATTATTGAAGGTAATCCAGTGAACCATGGTCATAGACTTGAAAACACAAGTCAAGGAACTTTCTGGTAAACACGTTTAGAGTTTCTACTGCATCATGAGAAATAATCATGACAATCTTGGCCAAGAGGACTCTGGAGGACAGCAGTACCCATATCCTTCAGCAGGTGGGCAAAGAACAAAATATATTTACTGTGCTAAAAATGCAGCTTGCTCACAAGAATACCAGTAACACACATCTCCTTTTGGCGAGGGCTTCAAGAGATGACAACAACATATTCCCATATACAGCATAACGTGGGTCAATCCATTTAAGCCTACAAGTAATGGTCTCCATCCCAGATGAGAAGATGGAATGGACATCCTAAAACCAAGGATCGTGAGTGTCCGGTTCAGTGCAGGGAAGGGTTTGCGTTGGTGGTTGAGGACTGCACCACCCACCCTTCCCCATGGAGATGTGGCTCAGAGCTGGAGGCTGCTCCAGGCAATCTCAGATTAATGGTTGGGTTTGAGCACGAAGCCGTTCTGCAGTCTGCACTGATGGGGACGTGGACATAAATATGCTCGTGTCAAATGAGGAAAAGTATTTTTACGGCACTGTAAAACAATGTCATTGCCATCGCTTTGGGAAACCTGGCCAAGAAAAGCAGCATGGGCAAGTGAGGAGAAAGGAACTGAGAGAAGGGGGAAGAAAACAACTGAGAAAAAAAAAAAAAAAAAGATTTTTTTTTTTAAGGAAAAAAAAAAAAGTTCCCTGAGTCCCTGCTGTGCAGATATGCAGAGGGTGGGATTTTTAGAAATAGTTAGGAAAGAGAGAGACGGCAAATCAAGCAGAATACTCAACATTTCTCCCTGAAAGCAGACCGCCTTTTGTTTTCAGCCAAGAAGAGGAATTCACAACGTGCTATGGCAGCAAAAGCCCCCCCGCTGCCGGCAGGGAATCCCTTCTGCCTGACTCACAGCCACCCTGATGCAAATGCCAAGGAGGAGAGATGCTACAAGGAGCGTTTGTAAGGCTTTCTATTGCAGAGAGGCACTGCCACCGTCTAGTGTGATGCTGAAATGCTGGCCCGCTCCTCATCCCCTCTTGGCTCAGCTTTGAAGAGGTCTTAGGCATGCCTGGAAGAAGTAAAACATAGCAATAAAGAAGAGTTGGACCAAAGAGCATAGGTTCATCAACCAGAAACAGAAGGGCTGGAGAGCCATACCTAAACAGGCAGCCCTCCTCCCACCAACTAGACATCATCAAAATAAAATAAATAAAAATAAAAATAAAAATAAAAATAAAAATAAAAATAAAAATAAAAATAAAAATAAAAATAAAAATAAAAATAAAAATAAAAATAAAATAAAAATAAATAAAAAAATGAAAATAAAAGCTGGATTCTTACCACTTTGAATCTGGGTGTATGGAGGGAAAAAGAAGCATTGAAATGAGACACATTAACTACTCAATTAACATTTCTCATCTAGTTGTGGGGGAGATGCCAGGCATCCCCCAAATCCAAAGCAGTCCAACTCTCCGATCTTTGGGAAATATAGTCTCCCAAAAGGATATTCTTGTTTGCAACAGTGGCTGTTTTCTTATTCATCTTGTACATAAGCATGCATTTTTTTCTCCCTGTCAGGGTGTCAACGAGGCCTGATGTCTTCTCCAACACTGATGAGCAATAAGTGTGAAAAACCTCATGAGGAAGAAAAAAAAAACCAACCCAAACCTCTGTGAAAATATTGAAATTCTGTTAACAAAACCAAAATTAAAAAAAATATGAATAGAGAACACTTCACAGTAAGAATATAAAAGGAGAGGTATGAAGTGATAATATGACTCAATACTCCAAATTACATTTTAAAAACATACTTACACATGCAAATGCATGTACTAACAGGCATACACCCTAGGTAGGTGTATAAAGACATTCTATATAGTTTTAGCGGGTTTATTGTTATTAGATTCTGGCTCGGTATTATCTCTGTATTGTTCAAAAGCACAGCCATCTGGCTACTGTCTGGCTTGTAAAGTACTTCAGGAAAAGCAGCAAACTCCTCTTTCCCAAGCTGCAGCTGCTTAACTCTTGCAGTACCTGGCATAGATCTAAAATACTGACTACTGCATGATTGCAACAAAGGTGTTTGTTCCTGCATTTTGTCATAAACAATGGGAGATCTGACCTTAAAAGCGTTTCTGAAAATGGGATACAGGCTATAAAAAAAGCCCACTGTGAATATTTTAACCCTGGTGCTGTAACTCCCAAGAATTATCACCTGCCTACCACCTCAGTGGGCTGCAGGCTTATTTTCCATTAAAAATAATGGGTGTAGCAGGAATTGATGCATCTTTAATGGATTTAGCATGTGTTCATAAAGGAATTAAAAAAATGTACCATCATCCCACTGTGGTCCTCAGCAGCCACCGAAAGATAAGAAACACAGACATCCCATTAACATGTTCCTACTCGGTTCATTTACAGATGTTGCAGGAAACCAACCTGGATAAGAGGACATCCCAAAGCCAACCTCCTGCTCACCCAACACATGTTAAAGACGGGGACCTTCCCAGCAAGGCCCACCTGCTTATAAAGCAGTTGTGGGCATTATTTCCATGATAGTCAACCAAGTTACCACTGGATTAAAGCCAGCACATTGGTTTGGTCAGTCCCAAGGTGTGTTTTAAGTTCAAAGCGGATGGTGACTGTCACCTGGGAATGTGTGCTGCCAAGCAGAGGAGATGTGACATAGTTGTGCTGGCTGCTGCCCTGCTGGCTGTCTGGTGAGATGGCATCATGCCCAGCTGCTAGACGTGTGGGTCTTTGCCAGGAACAAAAGGATTAAATTTTTTCAGATAGACTAAGCCCAATTAAAACTAAAAATAGAATGTTAGCCCAAAGAAACAGCTCTGCAATTTAGAAGAACTGGGGACATTCCCCACTGTTACTAGACTGGAGCCATTCTGTCCATCCCCCATGACTCTGTGGACTGGGACATGGATGACAATGGCAAATAGTATAGAAATAACAAGAAGTATCAGTCTCTGACCCTGACCTTTTCTAAAAAAATAAGTTATTTGGGGCAAGAAAGCATGCACATTGCAGAAAGGCATGGAAAGCAGAGAATAAAATGCATGTACTGCTTGGGATATCACAAATAAAGGTTGTGAGAGATACACCCTGCTCTTCATAGCTTGAAGAGTCATTGCCAATAGCGTGATCTATTGTTCTTCAAGAGTGTCTTCAAACCTTCAAGACTGGTTTCTCCAGCCCTGACACCATATATGCAGAAGCAGTACCCCAAAGGGCAAAACCCACCCTACTTCACTCTCTAGCTGCTTCATTTCCATCTCAGCCAAGGTAAGAAGTTGCAGGCAAGGCAAAGTGTCCGTGATGACAACCTGTACCAAGCTCCCAGAGCTACAGGACAGAATAAATTACACCTTCTTCAGGTGTTTCTCCAGACTAATAAACCACCCAGGGAGAAGAATTTTAAAATTTCAAAATTTAAAAGCAAGTTTGCACTTTGTTGGGTTTCTACTGTGCAGATGTTCAATAATCCCAGTAGCAAAGCTCACACGTGGCACTGCTGAAGGATGAGCCCAGGATAGAAACAGCTTGACTCAAAGGACAGCTAGCGCTAGATGAGAACAAACAGCGTGGATTCCAAGCCAAGAAAATGCGGTGGCTATAGCGGTCCCTGATTTAAGGGAATAATCAAGATTTAACAGCAAGGGACTCTGGCTATGGAAAACCCTGCAGCTCAGGAATGGGGAGGAGAAAGCCTTTTCCATGGAAATCATGCCAGCTTCAAACTTTAGGATCTAATCCTCAAGGGAAACTGAGCAGGCAATGGGTTTGGTTTGTAAGTAGGACTCCTTCCACGGAGTGGAAATCCCTCATCCATCGAACGAAGATAAAACTAGTTTAATGCAGTGGATGAAATGCCACTGTGATGGCACAGGGCAGAGCCGTCCTCCAGCGACCTCAGAGGCAAGAGACTGTGAGCTTTCCACTCACCTTTCCCACCATCATGCTGTGGTTCAGCAGCGCAAGAGGTGAGCAGGAGGAGAGCTGTCAAGTGCAACAAACTTTGTGTTATTTTCCTGGCTAAGCTCATTCCATTTGGTTCTTGATGTACAATCTGCAGGGCTTTGATTTATTCCTCCATCTTCACCCCGTGTTTTCCAGCTTGGGATCAGGAAGCAATGGGAACTTGCTTTTAGAAACACCTATAGGATCATTTGCACACCCCAAAACGTATGCAGGCCACTTCTTCCACCCCATTACAACCATCTGTAGGACTGCCATTACCAGCCACTAAAGGTGCTCACGAATCCCAACCATTAATATCCAAGTCTAACAGAGAAATTCAGGGAAAATTACAGAATTGTAGGGGTTGGAAGGGACTTTCAGAGATCATCGAGTCCAACACCCCCTGCCAAAGCAGGGTCACCTAGAGCAGGTTGCACAGGAACTCATCCAGGTGAGTTTGGAAGATCTCCAGAGAAGGAGACTCCACAACCCCTCTGGGCAGCCTGTTCCAGTGCTCTGGTACCCTCCAAGGAAAGAAGTTCCTCCTCATGTTGAGAAGGAATTTCTTGTGTTCCAGTTTGTGTTCATTGTCCCTTGTCCTATCACTGGGCACCACTGAGAAGAGGTTGACCCCATCCTCTTGACACCCGCCCTTTAGATATTGATCGGTGTTGATGAGATCCCCTCTCAGCCTTCTCTTCTTTAGGCTAAACAGACCAGGTCTCTCAGCCTTCCCTCACAGGAGAGATGCTCCAGTCCCTTGATCATCTTCGTAGCTTGCAACATGTATGTCCCGACATTGAATTTAAAATCCCTCCTTGCTCCTAAATGCTTTCCATCCACACTAATTCACCCTAATCCCCAATCTACCTGCTTACATCTATCGAGTTATTCCTCACCGTTGATCTTTAATCCCTGACCACTTCTATCTGTCAGTGTCTGTCTCTGAGCAAACGTCAGCCTGGAAGAAGACCAAGTTAGCAATGATATTTCTGGATTGACACCGTGGCTAAAAGCTTTATTCCTTTTTTTTCCACTCAACTCAAATTCTGTTTGTGTCATACGTATTTGGCTCAGCTGTTTACCCCTCCATAATGTACAGAAGTGAGTTTGTATATATTCTGCAAATAAATACATCTTTACATTTAGGCTGCAGAACACAAATCCACAACTACAGTATTTCAGTATCTCTATAAATCTCCATTCCCGTTTTGCTGTAAGAAACAAATATTATAAAATTCCCCTTGCATCTTCAAAGGAAAAGGGAAAAAGCAACACATACACAAATGACGCTAAATTCTGTTTTTCTAATTGATTAAGAAAGACATATTCCACACCCTTACGAATTTAACTAATTAGATAATACTAGGCAGCAAGAGGACAAGTAAACAAGAAAACAGGGAATTTAAGAGATTTGCACGAGGCTACGCTACAGAGCAGCGGCAGAAGTGACCAAGACTTGGAAGTTCATCAGTTTTAATTCCAGAACCTTAAAGTTTCAAAGGATTTTCCTCCCATGTCAAAAAAAGTGTTCCTCATTTGGTACTGAAAACGAGTGGTCTGCAGCTTCCAAACTCAATATTTTGGACATACTTTCAGGAAAGAAATAGCAATGTACTTGTCAAACAGGAATTAATCCCAGCATGAGAAATTTCACAATAAATTGGCTGTTAGGTACCACCCAGGTTTAAAACAAATTTGTGTTCATCCATCATAAAATGCACACCTTAGCTGTGTCTTACAGACAGGTAAAGAAGCATGTAACTTTTTTTTTTTTCCAGGGGTGCAGCTGAGTCAGCCAGATATTCCCAAGCGATGCTCTAGGCTTCCCCAGGGCTATGCGAGAAAACAAGGAGAAGAATCCCCCTCCTTGGATGCTCAGAGATTTTCAGGCAGGAGAAGGAGTGATGGAGAAGGGCCAGGATGCGTATGTGCTCTCCAAAGAGTCAATGACTTGCTGGGCTACGAGCTGCACTCATGCACAGAGGTTTTGGTAGTTTATATATATTTCCTTTTTTTTGCCCGTTACACTGGATGTAAATACACCCCAACCTGGCAAATACACCAAGCTCCATCTCACCCAGTGTGCCCTGCAGCACCCACTTTCTATATTACGAGAGCACAGTCAGCAGAGGTTAAATTTTCCCTTCCCAAACTTTCTCCCAGGTTTCAGATCCTTTGGATTTGTTCACTCTTACAGCCAAAGCCCCAAGCAGAAATTCTCCAACAAGAAGAGTAATCCCTGAAGCAACACGGTTAATATAAAATTTGCTTTCCAGCCAAAGATCACAGAATCACAGAATGGCAGGGGTTGGAAGGGACCTTTGGAGATCATCTAGTCCAACCCCCTGCCAGAGCAGGCTCACCCAGAGCAGTTTGGACAGGAATGCATCCAGGTGGCTTTGGAGTATCTCCAGAGGAGACTCCCCCACCTCTCTGGGCAGCCTGTTCCAGTGCTCTGGTACCCTCCAAGGAAAGAAGTTTTTCCTCATGTTGAGAAGGAATTTCCTGTGTTCCAGTTTGTGCCCATTGCCCCTTGTCGTGTTGCTGAGCACCACTGAAAATAGCCTGACCCCATCCTCTTGACACCCACCCTTTAGATATTGATCAGTGTTGATGAGATCCCCTCTCAGACTTCTCTTCTCCAGGCTGAACAGACCCAGGTCCCTCAGCCTTTCCTTATAAAAGAGATGCTCCGTTCCCTTGATCATCTTTGTAGCCCTCTGCTGGAGTCTCTCCAGTAGCTCTCTGTCCTTCTTGAATTAGGGAGCCCAGTTGATCAGGGTGCTGCAGCACAGTCTCACTCATGCTAACAACTTGAGCTGTGCCAACATCTGATTCATACCTGAGGAATGCTTGGGACAAAGCAAAACCACACCAGATATTGTTCTAGTTCTCCTTCTGATGCCCAGTAATGTCCACTCCCAAATTTACTGGGGTTCCTACAGCAATAGCAGAGGAGACCGAGCATGGACTTGATCACTCACTGAACATTAACGTCCTTGCATCCAACCTAGGATTGACCAAGCTGAATTTAATTTCAAGCTCACTTGGTTTCTTGATGTGCACATACAAAAAACAAAACCAAGCAGTATTAATGAATCTCAGAAGCATTGATGTCTTGTCCATTTCTGAATAGCTTAAACAAGAACTAATACAAACTTTCCGTGAAGCAATAGCCAAGTTTATTTTTTTTTAATAAAACTTAACTTTTCTTCTGACATCTGAGACAAGGAAAAGCCTTTTGGTTACGGGCTCCACCAGAGATCAGCCAGAAGGAAAGAGCATTGAGCC
The DNA here is from genome assembly GCA_008658365.1 of Alca torda. Lineage (NCBI taxonomy): Eukaryota > Metazoa > Chordata > Aves > Charadriiformes > Alcidae > Alca > Alca torda. The sequence goes on from CM018077.1 coordinate 161,898,116, forward strand.
GTATTAATTTCAAGAGCTGAAACTAAAGCATGAGACAGTCTCTTCTCCTTCAGGGAAATACATCCACCTGGAAAGACATTCCAGGAGGACAACCTCAGGTCTGGGGTTCCCAGGCACCCATTGGGAAACTAAAGGAACCACCAGCACGTCCATCCTGCTCTCCCTTCCCTGTCAAGGTACCTCTACCCATACGATGAGCAGATCGCAGGGACAGGATCTTCTTAAACTACCTCTAATTTGACTGTAATCAAGTGGAAAATGGAACAAGCTATTTTGCGACGATGAGATGTTTAAATGCATTTCCCACTGAATGCTGCCTAAGGAGAGACCATCGTCTTTGCTTTCTGTTTTTCTGTTCAAGGCTGGGACTACTGGCATGATTTTTACATGTTTACAGTAAAATGGCTTTGGATGACCAAGAGTAGCAAACAAAATCATAGAGAAAAAAAGAGTTTATCTTCATCCAGGAGGTTTTCGGTTTAGGTGTCTTGGTTTTGTTTTTTTGTTTTGTTTCGTTTTTTCTTTTAAATGCTATGAAGTTGTCAGCTCACCCTCACACACTTCATTAAAACAATTATTTATTCCAATGGCGTGTTCTGGTTTTGCTAGTTATATAAATAAATGCATAACCACTTAACTTTCCTGAAATACTGAGATTATAGCGAAACATTTGTTACAATGTGAAAATTGCCAGAAGGGATAGGGCAGAGGTTTTCAAAACAAACCGTTTCAAAGTTAATTCGTGTATGAAAGTTAATTCTCCTGGCAATTCCATTTGCTATAAAACATGTTGTTCATTATTCTTTAATATGTTTTCTTATGTTTAGGTTTATGAATTCATTAAATCACTGCTAAGATCTGTAAGAACTAGATGTAAAACAGAGAATGTCCTCTAAATTTAGTGAAACTGGATGAAGGAAATAAATTTATAATGTTTGGAATTCTTGCAAAATAGCAAAGAAATTATATGAAATAATACCTCTGTACATGCCACAAAAAGCCTTTTGAGGTTGTCTAGTAGGAGAGATCATCTTATTGTGTTTTTTTATATTATTTGCATCTAGGCTTTGACTTTATTTCAGGCCAATTAATAATTTATTTTATAAAATACCCAAGTCCTCTACTTCTGTGTCCACAGAAAATATGACAGGATCCAAGACTTAGAAGGGAAAGTAAATCACTAACATTCTCAGAAACTTTTTACACGTTTGACAAAACACACACTTTGGTCATATTACTGAATGTGACGAAGACACAGTTCAATCCTTGAGTTTCAAAGGCTTTAACTTCTGAAAAAGAGCCTCCTAATATTGCATAGTAGCTTTGAATTTCCCTAAAAGATTCAAAGATTTTGTTCTTGCTCTCTTTTACTGCTTTTAACTCTTTCTAACTAAGGACATTTAAGGACACGGTTGTGTCCCTCATTGCTCCAGTGAGGAACAGTTGCCACAACCAGGTTTAGACCAGCTTCCAGACCCTTTGGACAATGCTGCAATGACCAACGGTTTCCCTTTAATGAAGCATTGCAAGTGTTGGAAGCAATTTAAGAAGTTATTGCAAAACCAAAGCAGTATGCAGGTCCCAATATAGCAAAAGGATTAACCACCTGCTTAATGTTAATTAACCTCAGGAGGACTCCTTGTGTGCTTAAGAGTTTGTTATGCGCTTCAGCACTTTGCAGCGTCTAGATGCGAAGCTGGCAGTGGATTCCTTTCATGGCTTGCCATCAGACCCGGAGCTGCAATGAGATCACGTGGTGGTCAGTCCACAACACTGGTTTGTACACAAACTTTTGAGTGAGTTTTGTCTGCAGAACATCTACCCCAGCTTTAGCCACTGGACCTGGGTCTCCAGCAGAGGTCCTGCCATCCTTATCCCACCAAAGGGGTCATAATCAGCATGAATATCTCCCTGTGATGCAGCACATGAGCTCTGCGACTTTGCCAACCTGGAGGCAGGAATGAACCCTGTGATGTGTTTTTTTTTAAGGACAAATAACTTTCCAAAACTTCTAGGAAAAGAGCAAAATAGGATTGGCAAGGACAGAAGGAGGGTCCAACTGCTAAGACAGCACAGAGATAGCACTGATAGCACTTTACACGTGAGTTTCCACCCAAGAGCTGGTTGGTGCACCACAGACACAGGTAGGTGGTAGAGAGGGGAGGGCAAAGAAAATTATGGAACCAATTCCTGGAAAAATGTTAGAACAAATCATTTAACAATTGCTAAGTATCAAAATGATAATTAGCTGATATATACCCAGCAAACACTGCCAAGAACAACTTGCATGGACCAATCTAATTTCATTCTGTGACAAGATAACCAACCTGGCAGACAAGGAGAAAGACGTATATGCGATATATGTTGAGTACAACTCTGGCCAGTGTCCCGCACGATACCTTCACGAGTCACTGATGGAAAAACAGCCCAGATGAAGTCATAGGAAAATTAAGCACTGACCCAACGGTCCCTTGAGCACACCTAGAAACATTGCACCTCTGAAACATGAAATTACCCTCACCCTTTCAAATCTGGCATTTAATGTCCAGGGCATGGTAAGGTTAATAAAAGCAGTGTTAAAAATTTCCTGGCTTGTGGCATTTTAATTCAAGCTATTTGAATTCCCTGACCTCTATGGCTCCCTGTGTAAGGCAGGTTTTGTTCATTTTTCCACAAAAGTATGGGTTTGGGAAGACAGGTTGAACATGGTAGAAAGTGAACCTTGCAGACATCAAAATCGTAAGTATTCAGGGTTTACTGCTGTACAGTGCTTAGTCTTTGTTTATTTTAGACATGTCACATTACTTAAAAAAATCTTTTGAAGTCACTTCAATCTTTTTCACTCCTCAGGTTAAAAAATAAAAACAAAAAGAAAAAAAAAAAAAACAACAACCTTCTACTACCTACTTTTCAACTTTTCCATGTTACACCAACTCACAGCTGAAGCACAGAGAAACTCCTACAAGGAAACAGGGGAACATTTGGTTTTACACAGATTTTTGGGAGCAGAATGAGGACGCTGCTGGAGGAGGTCATACCTCACAACTGCAAAGCAGGGACATGGCTTACACCTCCACTTGCCACTCCTTGCTGTTCTTCAGTGGCTGTGGGATGACATTGTCAACCCCCAGAACTTCTATAGTCCAAGTAATCCTGGTGGTCTTCCTTGTGACCTGGTTAACGCTAAAGAACATTTGAGTTTTTCTAAGAGTGACCTCTTATTTGTCCCAACAATTTGCGATAGAGGAAAAAAAAAAGGTATACTTGCCTTTTCTTCTCAAGAAATCCTGGATATCCATCAACACCATCAAAAGCAGAGTCTGAACCAGAGTTGTCTGACACCCAGGAGTCCCGAGCAAACCAAATTCTCCAAAAAACCTGCCCCTGGGATTCCTCCCCAAAGTGCTGCAAATGGAGCCTGTGGATCTCTCTAATTAGGCTGGTCAGTAAGGTCCCCATGATGGGCTGTAAGTCCATCCATCATCGCATCAGCTCAGGGCCAAGGGAAGGATCTTAAAGTAATTAATGTTTCCCAGTTTAGGGAGTGCATTCAGATTGAGCAGGGAGGAAAAGCAGCCAAGATGGATAGAATGGTATTAGGACAGAGGACACCCTCTTCGTAGTATCCCCCTTTATTAAAAAAAAAAAAAAGACAAAACCAACAAAACTTGAGCCCTCTTTTCTTTGCTCTCTTTTGTGAAATTAAAGATTTCAAAAATGAAGTCCCCAGCAGCTCTTTTTTTCCCCATCCCACTGTATGACCACTTGCTGTGCCAAGCTTCCAGCTCCTTGGGTGAGGTGGGGCTGCCGAAATCTGCTTGTTCTTTGTATTTGACTTCCATGTCAATTTGTTACCGAAAGGCCATCCCTGGGCAGTGCCATCCCCATCACCTTTATTGTTGCAGAATCTCAGGGGGTTCTTGTGAATGCCTGAATATTACCGCTGGACCACGTGCTACTGTCAGAAGGTAGCTATCTGGAGGGATGCTGGTACCTGTTTTTATTCATTTATTAGATATAAAAAGAAGAAGGGTTTTGGAGCACATGCAGAACATGCCTGCCTTCCTCTGAGAGCAGACATACGTACGCTGGCAGGAAGGACACACTCTTTTGTTCCAGGCATACCATGATCTAATACAGTGGGTAGTTTTTCTTAGCAAGCCAGTCATCCATCTTTCAGAAGCAGGAGGCAGACAATTATTGTTGCGTTACCCTCTCCTGACATTTAATTAATAACAATATTTGGGGATACTACAGCAAAAGACATCGGGCATGTGTTAGTCTCCCATGGCGAAGGGCCACGGGGAGCTATGCAGGTTGAGATGTAGCATCGCTGATTGAGACACACAAAAAGGAGAAAAGTTTCCCCAAGTTGCCCTTGGCCAACACAATCAGGTTCCTTCTATTGTGATCCTTGCCACAGGGACACCTAGCCAAGGAACCGACTCGGTATTTAGCATGTCCGCAATGAATTTTGGCTTGCGGGAAAAAACAGCCCTGGAGGACGTTGGAGATGTCAATGCCACGTGAGATGATGTGTGCATGCATGGACGGGAAGTGAACACTCAACTCCAAGACATAAGCCAACACGTTAACAGGCTCCAGCCGGGCAGCCAACCGACCGTGGCTATCTTGAGAAAGCTGATGTTTCTACATCAGCTGCTTTTTGCAATCCACTGAGAGTCATATCAGTAACTGCCAAATGATGGGCAAGCTGGGCACAATGAGGTATCTCTTCAAATATTTAGAGACTGCAAGTGTCTTGAATTATTCTGTGTATTTGCATTAAAAATAGTGGTCCTTTCATACATCACAATAAGTATTCATGTTTTTTTTTTTTAACCTAAACTACAATGCACTGAGTTTCATCATTTGTCTAACCCACATTTCAATTCTCTTTTCTTATGCTTCTTTCATTGTGCCCAAGTATCCCATTCTTCCTTGCTTTTATGCCTTTAATTTTGCCTTGTAGAATAGCCTAAAAATCACTATTTACAACTGAACAGACAGCTCACACTCACTTCAATACCTTCTCCCTATTCAAAGAAAAAAAAAAAAAAATCATAATTACATCCAAACTCGTAAGAAAACAGAAAACCAAGAGAAACCTCTATGCTTCTTTTATATTTCCATCCAGGGGGAAGAGCTATTTGCAAAACAAAGTAATGTTTCCCAAAGAACAGCCCTCAGACCTTGAAAACTCAAGTCAGGCTGCCTTAATGAACAGCCCTGCCAAAATCAAAGGCAATTGAAGAGAGGGGTGATGTTCTTCGCCAGTGCAAAGTGATAATGCAGCCCTTTGCCATGTTGCAAGATCCCCCAAGACTTCTGCAGAGGTCAGAACCCCCAGCTGTGTCTACACGGTAGCCACTGCAGCCTCACCCTGCTGTGCAAGCCAGACCCAAGACCAAAATTAAATGCAAGATTATGCCCCAGCTAGCAAGGCTTGCTGAAAGCCAGACTAGATTAACCCACATCAGGCCCTACACTAACCACCCATCTGGATCGATATCTGGGGCACATCTGGGCAGCTGGAGGTGTGGTCTTATCTGCCCGTGCCCATGTGGGCTGGCCTCTTGAACAGCAGCTCGCCAGTGGTCAGGATGAAACCAACTTTCTACGTCCAGCATGAGCCAGCCCTGTGTCAATAGGTCCAACCTTTGCGTTACCCATCATTCTTCTGGCAAAGGATGCCTCCTACAACTTGCTGGTGTCAAGAAAAGGACACCATAGAGTCAACACCTTCAACACACAAAAGCAGGAGGTTATAACCATTAGCCAAGCTCCACATTATGACAGATACATTATGAACTAGCTTGTATGAAGCACAGCTTTGACGTGCAAATTTGGGACCATTTCAGACACAGAGGTTGACACCAGGATGGTTTTCTCTTTCTACGTTAGGGTTTCTAGAGTCCTTTGGGGAAAGGGTAAGGAAAGCACATCTGGTCTTCGCTTAAAAACATGCCACAGAAATAGAATCCACAGCCATTTGCAAGACTCTGTTTATGGTTTGAGTGTTTCCTGAGCAAGTTTTTGACCCTGTTGCCACATCCAAGCACATTTCCCAGATTTAAGCAGCCTCCACAGCAGGCAGTTACGTTACCCTCTGTGGAAGCACAGCCCACTGCCTTTTGCCCATCTTCCCATCTACTCCCATCATCAGTGCACCTACAGACCACCATAGGACACCTATTTAGACAAACTTCTTGTAAAGATGCTGGAGAGATGAGGAAAGACATAAGCAGGTCTAGAGAATATTCTGCATTTCTTCTCCTAGTCACCCAAAATACCTCCAAACTCCCCATCAGCGCTTCTCTTATACGTTGCAGCCTCAAGACCTGAACATGGTAAGATGTGGTGCCTCATCATACAAACCAAATTCCACAAAAGTTTGGGTTTCACCTTTAAAAATCACTATCAGAAACTACCTCTGGAGAGAGTGTGATACTTATACATCAGCCACACTGAACATGAGCAAGTAAAACTTCAGTCCCCAGGGACTCAGGTAGAATAAATGACAGCAAGGAATCGATACTTTACCGAGAGGTTGATAGCCTTGTCTCGAAGGGCCTCCAAATGGATTCCTACTCCCAAAGCCACTACCATCAATGGATCCATAAGACATTTTCTAGATAGCAATGGATGCGGGATTATACTTCAAACCTAAGAAAACAGAGAAAAAGACCAATACAACACTGTTAAAAGTCAGTAAAACCCCAGTAATCTAAGAAAAAAAAAAAAAAAAAGGAAAAGAAAAAGGCAAATGAAAAAATACAGGACTACCTCCAAACTTCAGGGTGCCCACCTGTGAAAAATAAAAGCACTAAAATCCAGGTCTCCTGGACTACAGCTGATGCTGGGGGCAAACAAGTCATTTGTCCTCTCCATGCCTTATTTTCTCCGGTGATAAAGGGCAACCATTTATCTGTTTCAGCCACGGCAAGACTTTTAATTCCTTGCTATTCATAAAGTGCTTTGAGATCCTGAGCTGGTAGGCAAAGAGTAGGCACTCGATCAAAAAAAAGGTAATGCTGTCTTCTGGAACATTACCACTCCGCAGCTGGCTAGCAGTCTATCCATCATACTGCAGTCTTGATGAGCTCTCAAAAGAGACAGTTTACTGCTATATTATAAGCTCCTGGGCCTCTAGTATAAATATTGGAGCCAGGGTTATTTTTTCTTGCTGGTTTAAAAAAAAAAAAAAAAAAAAAAAAAAAAAAAAAAAAAAAAAAAAGCTGCAAGGCCTAAGGTAGTAGAAGCAGAATGAAATCAACGCAGCACTGCCAGAGAAAGACTACTTCTTCCCCCTTCCACCCCCGCGTCCACAGGCGCTGTCTCACAATGGGCCCTAGATACCCTCCAGCACATCAGCAGGGTCCCAGGACTTTGACATTAAAAATAGTTCAACTCTAAGGCATGGAGATGATGACAGCATAGGAAGAGAAGAAATAAAGGTGATGCATCAGTTGGGGCATGATACAGGACCAAACCTTGCTGCTGGTTCCTTACACCAAAATTATGAAAAAATGCCCCAAACAGGGAAAAATCTGGAGACAGAGGATAGACTTATTCCCCGAAAAAGGTAGAAGACAATGTTGCCTATTGGGTAGCCCTTCATCAAGCAGTGAGGCAGCAGTATAGCAGCATGGGAGAGTCCAGTTGAGCAGACACGTTGGCGTGTTATCATAGAATCATAGAATCACAGAATGTGTTGGGTTGGAAGGGACCTTTCAAGGTCATCTAGTCCAACCCCCCTGCAGTAAGCAGGGACATCTTCAACTAGATCACATTGCTCAGAGCCTCATCAAGCCTGGCTTTGGATGTCTCCAGGGATGGGGCCTCCACCACCTCTCTGGGCAACCTGTTCCAGTGTCTCACCACCCTCATTGTAAAGAACTTCCTATTGTCTAATCTAAACCTATCCTGCTCTAGTTTAAAACCGTTGCCCCTCGTCCTATCACTACATGCCCTTGCAAACAGCCCCTCCCCACCTTTCCTGTAGGCCCCCTTCAGGTACTAGAAGGGGCTATAAGGTCTCCCCGGAGCCTTCTCTTCTCCAGGCTGAAAAACCCCAACTCTCTCAGCCTGTCTTCATAGGAGAGGTGCTTCATCCCTCTGATCATCTTCGTAGCTCTCCTCTGGACCCGCTCACAACAGGTCCATGTCCTTCTTGTGCTGAGGGTTCCAGAGCTGGACACAGTACTCCACCTGGGGTCTCATGAGAGAATACCACCAGCCCTCCATATAGGGAGTTGCTCTGTCTTATTATTATCACTAGTTAAATGATGGACAACCAAAAAAACTCGGATAACAAACCAACCTCTCCAACAAACATGTGCAATCCCTTCAGTGCAATGGCAGGATCATAGAATGGTTTGGGTTGTAAGGGACCTTTAGAGGTCATCTAGTCCAACATCCCTCCAATGAGCAGAGACATCTTCAACTAGATCAGGTTACTCAGAGCCCCATCCAACCTGACCTGGAATGTTTCCAGGGATGGGGCATCAACGACCTCTCTGCACAACCTGGGACAGTGTTTCAACACCCTCACTGTAAAAATTTTTTTCCTTAAATCTAGTCTGAATCTCCCCTCTTTTAGTTTAAAATCATTACCCCTTGTCCTATCACAACAGGTCCTGCTAAAATGTTTGTCCCCATCTTTCTTATAAGCCTCCTTTAAGTACTGAAAGACCACAATAAGGTCTCCCCAGAACCTTCTCTTCTCCACGCTGAACAACTCCAACTCCCTCAGCCTGTCCTCACAGCAGAGGGGCTCCAGCCCTCTGATCATTTTTGTGGCCTCCCCTGGACCCATTCCAACAGGTCTACCTCTTTCTTGTACTGAGAAAGATGTTGATGTGTAAGGCTGGATTACATGAGATGCAACGCTCCATCCAGGGATTGGATACTCAAGCTGCACATGGCCTCGACTGCCCGCTTTCCCTCTAACGTGCAAAAAGCTAGGAATGGCCTGCAGTTTGTAAGAGCTTCTTGATACATGGCCACATGTCGCATGATGTCCTGATGTATTCATTGATAGATGCCTCAGCCGAAAGCTGAAGTCGCTTTTGAGGTGCACTGACACTCCGGTCTACTTAAAATCATAGAATCATAGAATTGTTAGGGTTGGAAGGGACATTAAAGATCATCTAGTTCCAACCCCCCTGCCATGGGCAGGGACACCTCCGTCTAGACCAGGTAGCTCAGAGCCCCATCCAGCCTGGTCTTAAAACTTCCAGGGATGGGGCTTCTATCACCTCTCTGGGCAACCTGTTCCAGTGTCTCACCACCCTCATGGTGAAGAACTTCTTCCTAACGTCCAATCTGAATCAACCCACCTCTAGTCTTGATCCATCCCCTCTAGTCCTACCATTACCCGACATCCTAAAAAGTCCCTCCCCAGCTTTCTTGTAGGCCCCCTTAAGATACTGGTAAGCCACTATAAGGTCTCCTCAGAGCCTTCTTTTCTCCAGACTGAACAACCCCAACTCTCTCAGTCTGTCCTACTTGCAACTATTCCTTTGGTTTGCCTTCTGTGGAGATCAAAGCACCAGAAATCCCCAGTTCTGGACTGTACTGGGAACAGTCTAATGGTCTCAAGTACCTCTTGTACTTCATTATACATTTTTTCTTTCAAAGTTTCAAAACCAAGGAACAGATTACTGCTGAGATTCGCCGGACAGAAACTCTAAAGGAAATCACTCACCGTCCTCCCTTAATTGGGCCAGACACATAAAAGAGGATGAAAATGCAACTGCCTTGAGAGAGCAAGGGATGGGAGATAAAGCCATTAAAAGTTGAGAAAATCCAGAGTACAGCTTCCCCACCCAGCCTCAGTGCGCCACATACACACATAATTGGCATCTGAGGCTGCAGGTGCCCCTAGGCCATAAATCCTTCATTTTTGGAAAACAGCCTTCAGTCCAAACCTATGGCAGCCAACCTGCAATAACCCAAGCAGCCAGAGAGAGGATCAGTGCCTGGATTTGTCTGTGCATCGAGGACACAGAAAATGAAGTGAACAAGTTGGAAAGTTAAAAGAAGCCATCTGCAAACCAAGGATTTCCAAGACACTCAACAACACAACAATTGATCATGTCAAGCATGCAAAAGTATGAGCATCACAAATATATAATCTATGATGTCTCGATGGAAGTTCTTCTTCACAATCACTAAACACCACAAGGAACAGATGAAGACTCACTTGGGGAGTCTGAAATGGACTTGGGAACAAATCTTGCCTCTCCCAGATCTCAAGTTAGCCCACAACTACTACAGTAAACACAACCTGCACTGCAAAATGCAACCCAAGATCTAGCAAGACCCTTACCTGGGAAAATAAGGGGACATAAAGGACAGTTACAGGAAAATCTCTGGGTAGGGGTAACGAGTTATCTTATTTTCTTTATCTCCCAGCATGGAGACAGATTAAGATTGTGGGAAGCAGGGAAGTAGGACAATGAAAAAGCTTGAAAACTGCCTCTGTGGAGAGGTTGATCCTCACCCATCCTTTCTTTTTAGAGATAAGTAAGTGGAAGCATTTTCTGCCACGACTTCCCAAGGCCACAGAAAACAAATATGGACTGAAAGTCTACACCATGTTGTAAAATGACTTGATTACAACTGGGCAAGTGTTTCTTTGGCAAATAGTGAATGCATCTATTTTTTCCCCAACAGAGTGGTGTGAAAGAGGAAAGGGAGGGAAGGCTTTTAAAGCCCTCCAAATGTTTCATGTTGATTTATCAATTTCAAAGCATGCTTCCATTTTAAAACTTTTTCTCCCTGTAAGGGAGAAAAAAAAAAATAAAAGAATGAACGGAAAATGAAATATTTTCGTTGTTTAACTAACCATTTTAGAAACAACCACCTCCCACCCCATCCTACGAAGCCATTGAAATATCCCTTATTCACACAGCTCCAGGACCACGCTCCTACCCCACAGTAATATATTTACAGGAAAATTTAAGAGTAGGCCTAAATGCCTTTAATTTGATTGGCAATCAAAGCATTTCCCTCCCCATCCCCATGGTACCTCCCAAGTCTTTTGTCTACTGCTCCTCAGGGAGACTTGTCCTATTTACTGTGAAGGCAGTTTGTACAAATTGCAATGAGCATTGCCTAAAATACTAGATACAGGGGGGAAAAAAAAGGAAGGAAAAAAAAAAAAGACAAATATTTTAGCACAGCTTTATCCTCATCACCTAAAATACAAAGAACAACCATACCCAAGCCAAACTAAAAGGACCATTCATGCCAGAGGCATGAATTTCTATTTTAATGACATGCAACTACTGCTTGCTTTGCATATCCTATAGAAGTCAATCATGCAGTGAATATAATAGTAGAATCTCAAGGAAAGGGCGAGTCCTTGTATCTTGGACCAGGAAAGATACTGGCAGGCAAAACCAAGCCGGCAAAATTATTTAAAGAGTTCCCCTATACACATCAGTCTCCATTTAGAGGGACATTCAGATGGCCAGCATAATTAGTAGGAAGAATGAAAGGTAAGATTTCAGCGTGGAAGGAATAGGTTAGAGAGAACTTTAGGCAAGTTAGATGTTCTGAAAGTTGAGTTTGACTGAGAAAGACGTCAAACTCCTGGAAAGAAATGGAAAAGGAGGACAGATGTGGACATACTAGAGAGAATCCAGAGAAGGGCCGTGAAGGCGATTAAGGGTGGGAGCATCAGATATATGAGGAGAGGATGAGGTAGCTGTGACTGCTCAGCCTAGAGAAGAGAAGGTTTGGTGGGGGGGTTATTAATGTGTATAAATATCTGACAGGAGGAAGTAAACACAACAGAGCCAGATGCTTCTCAGTGGTGCTCAGTGGAGGAAAAGTGGCAATGGGGATGAATTGAAATACAGGAAATTCCACTTTGAAAGAAAAAAAAAAAACCAAACAGTTTTGTTTGTTTTTTCGGTGTTTGTTTTTTTTTTTGTTTGTTTTTTTTGTTTTTTTGTTTTTTGTTTTTTTTTTTATGGTGAGGGTTGTCAAGCACCGGCACAGGTTTTGCAGAGAGGTTGTGGAGTCCCCATCCTTGGAAATATTCAAGCTCTGACTGACCATAGGCCTGAACGACCAACTCTGGGTGACTCTGCTCTGAGGAGAGGGGTTGGACAAGATGACTTCCAGTCGTTCTGGGATTCTGTGATTTTCCTCCTGTGATGGCTGAAGCAGCTTGAGAGCCATTTATGGCCCCCTTGGCAGACTGGAGGACTCTTACTGTGCCTATTTACTAGATGGGTAGAGAAAGGAAGAATAAGAAAATTACAAAGCCATCAGCTTCATTTTCATCTCCTGCAAAAACACTGGAATAGAATCACTGAAAGTATCTGACGGTAAAAGATGGAGTAACAGCCAGTGTGCATCTGGCAACAAGTCCTATCAAACCAATGTTAACTTCTTTATGCAACAAGTTAGCAGAGAGTGAAGTTAGCAGAAAACCAGTAGATATTACAGCTTTACGCTATTAGGGGTTTCCTTGCATGGCAGAAGAAATGGATTGGCGATGCAGGTGATTTTTTTTTTTTTTTTTTTTTTTTTTTTAATTAGAAAAATGCTCCCAGTGGAACGGCTGTCATAAGGAAAGAAGAAACTGTGTGGGGTCAAGGCACAAGGACAAGAGGAAATAGCCTCAGGGGATGTTTAGGATGGATATTAGGAAAAATTTCTTCCCCAAAAGGGTTGTCAAACATTGGAACAGGCTGCCCAGGGAAGTGGTGGAATCACCATCCCTGGAGGTATTTAAAAGACAGGTAGATGTGGCGCTGAGAGACATGGTTTAGTGATGGTTTTGGCAGTGTTAGGTTGACTCAATGATCCAAAAGGTCCCTTCCAACCTAGACGATTCTATGATTCTATAAGCTCTTCTCTGTCCATTTGTATTTTGAGCCATAAGCTAGGTGATGGAACAGGGATGAGCCTCATTAAACACACAGACGACACCAATAAGGGAGGTTAGATGACAGCTTCAGCATTCAGAACAATCCTAACAAACCAGAAGTGAGGTTTGACAAAAAACATTAGATGCTACATAATTCAGGACAACTGCAGGAACCTGAATTTAGAAGCAGCAAACAAGTGCACAAACAGAAGATGGGGAACAACTGGCCAGTGCGCTGCAGAAAAGGATGGAGGGATGCCATAGGCTGCAAGCTGAACATGAATCCGCAATGACATTTCCTGTAAAAGTGGCAGATATCATCGTGGGATGTATAAATAGGATTACAATCTTCTAGACAGGTGAAGTAAACCTTTTGCTTGACCTCACACTGAGGAGTCCTCAGCTGTAGGCAACAAGCTCCAGCAAAGATTTTGCCAGAGACTGAAGAGAGTCTAGAGGGAACTTGGAGAATGACAACAGGTCAAGAAAACATGACCTGCTAGAAAAGACTGATTAAATGGGGTTGCTTTGCCTATAGAAGGGAAGACTGATGGGAAAACTTGAGCCTTCAAATCCATGCAAAGCTGCTGCAAAAAGAGAGGGAGGAAAACATTCTCTTCATTTGTGTTGGCCAAGACAAGGTAATAGCTCTAAACCAAAGCAGGAAAGATGAAGTGAGAGATTGGGAGAGCCCATGGGGAAGGACAGAGCACCTCTGGGAACAGAAAACATGGGTACAGTCTTCTTACATCTGGGCGTGATAAGACTGGCCAGTGCTGGTCAGGGGCCAATACTGGGTCCAGTCCTGTTTAACACCTTCTTTGATGACCTGGATGATGTGTATCCTTAGCAAGTTTGTTGATGACACCAAGCTCAGAGGAGTGGCTGATACACCAGACGGTCATGCTGCCACCCGGAGGGACCTAGACAAGCTGGAGAAATGCGCCAACATCACAGAACGGTTGAGGTGACCATCTAGGCCAAACTCCCCTGCTCAAAGCAGGATCAGCTAGAGTAGGCTGTCCAGGATTTTGTGCAGCTGGGTTTTAAATATCTCCGAGGATGGAGACTACACAACCTCTCTGGGAAACCTCTGGCATTTGACGTCCATAAACTGGAGTCCCTCCTTGGTATCTAACCAGCCACATCATCAAAGCGCAGGTGGTGGCTGTTTACAGGATGGAAGGAAGGGGTCAAACAGGCAATGGGACCTATTGCTAAAGAGGTTGCAGACATAGGACTTCCAGACTCACAAAGAACTGACAGTCTTGCATTTGCTTGCATCCAAGGCTGAGCATTCACTCTTTTCAGGACAGGTCCATCACATCATAGGGAGGACCTCCAGAATCCTCATTAAAATGTGTTTCTCATTAGGAACTTGGCTGCAGATTCAGTGGGACCTTCCGGCAGGCTAATAGACAGCTGAAGCCAAGACCAGGCATCCAGGTGTATTCCTTGTCCTGAATTTCAGTGAGCTGTCTGTGCTGCTGGGCTCGTCACCAGGATTTCTCCTGCCTGGTGAACGGCAGCTGTTTTCTGTTCAGCTCTAGAAAAATAAAATCACAGAGTGTTTGGATAATAATTACCTGCCACTAATGAATGCAGGGGGTGGTGAGAGCAACAGCACTCCTATACTCTGTTCCCAGCCCTACCACCACCTTGCTGAGGGAGAAGCGCCTTCACTGGGGGCTTCAGAAGTAATTAGCGATGTGACACCCCCATTTCTTTATGACCAACTAGAGATACATTTCTCCAAGGTTTTTAACCCAGAAAAAAATCCTTGTACCAACCAGCCTGACCTTCTTCATAAAGAGAGAGCAGATCATTTCACACATATCATCTTTATGCGTCAACCCCTTCAGCCTCTGGTCAGACCAGGTCACCTCTTTCCATAAGAGCCTCTCCAAGGCTCCAGTTAATGAAGGATCAGCCCCAACCACTCTGTTAGGAGAGTTGCACCTTCTCACCTCCTGAACTTTGCTGTTTGATCTCTGTTGCCTCTTAACCTTCCTTCAGATGAACTAAACAGATTGACCCGCTTTCATTTCTAACTAGGAGACTTGTTTACCAGCACACAAATCACAGGAAGAAGGGAGAATACTCAATATTTATTTGCTTTCCATACAGCTGCCTTGGCTTCCTTGCCTGTAAAATGGATAGACAGATACAGAACCCTCCTTTTTGCAGGATTAACTTCATTAATATGGAAGTTTTTTGAAGCTGTGAGATGAAAGGGCATATTTGCAAAGTGTGCTGCTTTTCTAAATCCCCTCTAACAGTTTGTTCCCCAGACTTGACTCTGTCACTCGTGTCACAGATGTGCTGGTTTTTAACTTCTCTTCTCAGGGATTTTCTCAATTATTAAAAACAAAACTCGATAAACCTTTATGCTGGTCACCTGCAAAAACGCCCCTTTCCTCTTTCTCAGAGACTCTGAATTTATGAACAAGCTCTGCTGTGGAAGCACATTTTTATTTTATTTTTTTTTTAATTAACGGTTTTAACATTGAGTTGGTGTAATTGCACAAATCCCCGAGTGCTCGCTGAGCTCTGTAACCTGACAGTCAGAGGTCAATCAGAATAGCTGTAGGGGATGACTTCCTTCTTTTTCAGACTGTGCCTTTGAGGTAATTTATGCTCCTCTGGATCTTTTGTGATGTTTGTAACATTAACGTCGTGTTCTCAGGTGGCTTTGAACAGGCAAGGCGAGGAAGCAGTGCTCAGGAGCTGAAGAAGTGAGTGGCAGCAGACCGGTCTGGGAGCGATGCTCTGCATGCAGTGGGGCCAGGGATGAAGCAATACACACGCTTCCTCCCAATTTGCTTTCCAATTAAGTTTTAATTATGATTGAAGGTCCTTGGAGGGTAAAGTCATCTCTGCCCCCATGGCCTGAGGAGCACAGTGTCTGGCCTAGGTTGACATGGCACAAAATATGGCAACAACAAGAAAACCCCAGGAAATCATATCTATAATCAGAATTTGTACAAACTGAATTGGCTTCCAGAAACTTCTAGAGACAAATATGTAGTACTTGACAGGCACAATGTCACTTATGACTGTAAACAACCTGATTCAACATACTGTAGCACGTTCTTGTCTACCCTCCTCCAGCTGAAGCGTACTACAGAGCGATGCCAATGCCTACAGCCTTAAGGCACCGTGGAGTAGGTGCAAAGTAAAACCAGCACAGATTATCTCAGAAATAAGCTGCTTCTGCTATTCTGGAGATTTGCTAAGAAAGAATGAGGAAAATTCTCTTTTTGCATTCTTCCTCTTCAATGCCTTATTTCAGCAAAGCATCTGATAGATTTAGTTCTTCTTCCCTGTGGTATAGCTGCCATCGTAGATATCTCTGAGACCAGAGCAGTTTGTCTTCAGAACAGATACTATCAGGATAGGCTGCGAAGTCAGAGATAGAGAGACAAGATATCCATGACATTTTATGGAGATATATACTGAGCCACAAATAGAGAGCTGGTTCGCTGTGCTTCTAGTGGGGATGACACTAAGGGCCCTGGCTGGCCTCAATGCACTTGATCAAAACCTTCACTTATTCTTGGTTTTCCACCAGCTCAGCAACACTATGCAACCCAACGTGAACAGTTTCTGCCTAACCCCTTCTTTCGTCAGTCAGTCATTCCCAAGATTTGCAGCTAACAGCACCCATCAGGTACACCAGACCCTTTCTTGTTCATCACAAGGCACCTCCGTCCCCATCACGTTCATGAAGGCTCCATCTAAGACCTCCTATTGACACAAGAGGACTTAAGATCTGATGGACTGTCACGCAACATAAAGGAGATGGAAATCATAAGCAGAAGTGATGGAAAGGAATTAATGCCTGCAAATCATCTGCACACATTTCACGTTATATAAATGTCTGCATATCAGAAACAAAGAACAGAGGTAAGGCAAGCAATCTGGAAGCCTGTTGTGCTCCTTTCATGTCAGTCCCAGTTGCCACTTCAATACACAGACTTTTCTTCTACATTGACCTGCCTGCATGTCTTCTCACAAAAGAACTGAAGACAGCCTTCAAATCCTGCGAAGTGGCACCAGAGACAGGTTGGCCTTAGGCAAATGCCAAGACTAAGGACTAGATATATTTTGTTTAGCTTGGGAATCTCAGATTCCTAGACTCCCTGTTTAAGCTGTATAAACTTCTTGAGAGCAAAAGTAGCTCTAGGGCTACTTTTAGGGCTAGTTAGGGCTGCTAGAAAAAGTCTTCCATCAAAAGGATCACAGGTGCCATGGAAAGATGGATGCCTTCCATCTTCAAAGCACAAGGCAGCACACACTGAAAGAGTTTGGTTCCCAAAAGCAGCAGCCGGGTGTGATAAATGACAAAGTGATTGCACTAGCAAGGTCAGCCCTCAGGACCCAAATATCTTTTCACTTGCAGAAGCTATCAGGGTTCCCTGATACTGAGGTATTTAGATCGAGAGAAAAGAAGGAAGACTGCCTTTGGGAGACCAAAGATGTTTTGGAGTCTACCGCCACTGAGTTGTACGTAATATTTTCTACTGTTCAACTCCAGGCTACATGGATGGCAGTGCCTAGATGACTTAGTGCCAGGTCACTGTTAGCTCAGTTTGATCAAAATGTGATGTCACCCTTCCTATTTTTTAAACTGACGCTAAAATAATGGTTAAGCAACATTTCTTCCAGCTCCTGCAGGAGAACATGGTCTAGACAGCTTGCAACCCTGAATTTCCCTAGTAAAAATGATCTGAAATGGTGCCTGTTCTAATACACCAAGTGGTTTATTTCTTTTTTTTTTCTGCATTGCCTTCTTCTGTTTGCTGTTTTGTGCCATGTTGTCTAATTTTTGTGAACCTTGCGTGTAGAACCATCTTATTCTATCCATATGCTAGACAAACACAGAAGTATTACATATTTCAGTGAACAGCAAAATTAAATTTCCAGTCAGTTCAGAACCCAGGTTTCATCTACCTTTTCACTGGTAGCGAAAGATGAATATTAATGTCTATTCGCTATAAAAAAAAACCAAAAAAAAACAAAAAACCCAACCCAAACCAAAACAAAACAGGGAGGAGGAACACAGAGAAGAGGGAACTGTTGTCTAGTTTGCTACTGTGAAGTTGAGTAGACTTATTAATTATAAAAGATGTACATGCACAAATGGACAAAGACCAACTGCAACACACTAGGTCAGCTCAACAAAATTAGAAATAGCATTTATAAATTTATATCGGATTTCAACAGAACAAGGAAAAATACATCTGATGACGGAAACCAGTTTTGAGTCCACAGGAACATTTTGATTGACAGACCTGCAATAGGGGAAGGACATGCAGGGTAAAATGGAACGTGTGAATTAATCTAGTAATAAATTCCTTAAAACCCAGGATCCTGCTCCCCCATAACCCAAGATGACTCGTTTCCTATGTACCACTTCCTAAAGTAGAAACACTGCTATTCAATGCATGTGATCAGAATATACATCAGCCTAAATTCTCATCTGCACCAATGTTCACCGGTAGTCGTATTATAAATAAATCCTGCAGAAGGCTAAATGAGAAACAGCACGGCCTAGTGCAACGACACAGTACACAGTGGGAAATTCCAGAATCTGCTTCTACCTTTGGGAGTGATTTGTTGAGAAACAGAAAACAACTCGGTATCTTCATTTCAGGTATACTACCAAGACCATGGGAGACAACAGAAGTTAGTTAAGCACGGTGTAAATCAAGTCAACAGATGGCTGTAGAGAGGAGAGAATTAAAAAAACTATCACGTTGGCCACAGCAGCCTCCAAAGCCTAATGTCTCAGGGAGAAGAACAGAGGGGCTGTTCTGCTTGGGTTTTTTGGTGTTGGAGTTTTTTTAAGTGTGAACTAGAAGAAAACCAATGAGATGCCGTGCAGCAGTTTCCAATTTTCTTTCCAGTGAGAGGTCAACACTCAGGAAGGCAAAATGGAACATGTTCAAAAACCAGTGAACATGGGCAGCCCAGGTCAACCACCAGCTGAAGATGCTGAGTCTTGGAAGGGTGGCTTGGGGCAACCCCAGAATGTCCTGGAAGCAAAGGCCACCTTTGAAAAGATAGAAAGAGGAAGCCACAAACACACACAATCAAGGTGAGAAATACAGGTATCTGCAAATATTTCAGGGATATAAAGAGGAGAAACTAATTCAGCACAATCCCAAGGAGTAACTAGCTGGAACATGGGCATGGAGCCAACTGCTATGTAACCATCACCTAACTATGAAATTATTAGTGCTTTTTTTTCTGAAGAATAACCTCAAAGAAAGGTCAAACCCCCACAGTAGCCACATTTATTTATGCATTCATGCGAAACAACTTAGGAATACTGCATCCAAATAAGTACTCATTGTCTTCCCCTCTTTACACAAACCATCTAGCTCATGAAGAAGCAAGGAGGGCCAGCTTGTACACACCACCAGCCTCTGCTGACAAGAGTCCTTTTGACATTTCTATTCCTTGTTGTCGCTATTGTGCTTCTACAGTTACTCCAACTACGTATCTTCACACAAGACTGCAAAAGGCTTCCAAACAATGGCCTTACTGTGAGATAAAGTAAAACCAAGTAGCAAAGATACAATGAGAAAATGCAGAAATATCCTCAGGATTGCACTGGGTCCTGTGGCCACCCGTCGCGAATCACAGCCTGGAGTCAGCAACAGCTGTGTGCCAATTTTCCTGCCAAATTAAAGTGAATTTGCTGAAAAACCTCCATTGAACATGCATTGGGACACTATACACATTGGAGAAGAAAAGAAAAAAAAGGCATGTTAAATTTTCCAATTCATTCACCTTTGCCAAGACCCATTGCTGATGGAGAACACAGTTGTTCCTTTATTTATTTCAAGTGGTCCTTAACATCACAACAATCTGCTGTTAACAGTAGGACTTCCTGTCTGTAGTTTTAAAACCAACAACAAACAAACCTCCCTAAGTCAGGAGGGAGGGTGAGCACCTTGACAAGCTTTATTTCAACTTTACCCCTCCCCAAATAAAAGACATCCAAAAATAAGAAGTTTTTAAAGCAAGGGATGCTCCTCAGTAGGCGCAAAGATACAGGCAGGCAAGGAATCGTTGGAATTGCTTGTAACAAGGCAACAGGATGAAAAGTAACATGGACTGGAGAGGAACAAGCAATAGAGATGTTTTTGACCACCGACATTCAGTAGAGGGATGCAGCAGAAAAACACAGAAACAGATTTGCCTAAATCCTAAGAAAAAAACGCTAACAACCACCCCTCACCAGCTGGGGAATGGGAGGCTCTCCACGACGGAGCAGAGCCTCCTGCCTGTAGCAAAGCACAGTAGGCAAGCGGCAGAACAGCAGCAGAAGAAGAGATTTCACTGCATTTGAAGGCTTACAGGCAAGGACGACAAGAAAACGCACGCGAAGCTGGATGTGTAAATACATGCTGTCAAAAGAGCTTGTCTTCTCCAGGCCAGCTCCGCTCAGAAAGTGTTTGCCAAGGAGAGGGCAGAGACAGTTAACAGCACAAGGCAGCCTGCAGAGAGCTAAACTCATCACCTTCCCAACTTTTTTTCACCCTACTGACAGATGTATTTTGGGGTACATCAACCACCATGCTGAGAAAACCGTATCAGTCAGGTTTGTTCTGACACAGCCTCGAATCATCTATGAACCAGAGACCATAAAAAGCCCCGTTTCAGCTCATTTCCCAGTATCAGTATCATTCTCTACACAGTTTTGGACTCCTCCTTCCTGCTGATAAGCTCATGTAGCACATGATGGCACCAAAGGGAACCAAGTGCAAATATCAAGGAAAAAAAGCAGCTTTGCTTCAGCGCGTGACTCATGCAAGAAGAACGCCAAGCCCTGAACCAGCCAAAGCAAAACAGCTGACTATCAAACCCTCCACGTAAGTGCAAACTTGCCCTTAAAAATACAGACTGCAATTTTTTCCACCAAAAAAAAAAAAAAGCACTTTGTATTTTTTAATGAAATTAGCCACATATAAGAGCCTGCTGAGGACAGAACACACAATGTGGGATACAACACAGATGCCAAGTAGCACCTGAGGTGCCCTGTGAGGCATGTGTGGGGCTGGTAGACCTGACTGGTGATGCACAGCCTTCTGGGCTGGCAGAAGAGTGGAAACCAGCTCCAAATTATCTTTGTAGTTTTCAGCACAAGAAGGACATGGACCTGTTGGAGCAGGTCCAGAGAGGACTACAAAGATGATGCAAGGGCTGGAACGCCACTGCTACAAGGACAGGCTGAGAGAGGTGGGGTTGTTCAGCCTGGAGAAGAGAAGGCTCCAGGAAGACCTTACAGTGGCATTCCAGTATCTGAACGGGTCCTACAGGAAAGCTGGAGAGGGACTTTTTACAAGGGTATGTAGTGATAAGACAAGGTGTAATGGCTTCAAACTAAAAGAGGGTAGATTTAGATTAGATATCAGGAAGAAATGTTCCACTATGAGCATGGTGAGACACTGGCCCAGGTTGTCCAGAGAAGCTGTCAATGCCCCATCTCTGGAGGTGTTCAAGGACAGGTCGGATGGGGCTTTGAGCAACCTGGTCTAGTGGGAGGTGTCCCTGCCCAGGGACATGGGGGTTGGAACTAGGTGATCTTTAAGGTCCCTTCC
This sequence comes from Alca torda, assembly GCA_008658365.1. Lineage (NCBI taxonomy): Eukaryota > Metazoa > Chordata > Aves > Charadriiformes > Alcidae > Alca > Alca torda. The sequence continues at coordinate 161,919,617 of CM018077.1, forward strand.
AACCTAAACCATTTTAAAATTCTATGAAATGAAGGCACTTAAATCTCACTGTGTTCAGAAGGTGCCTGAGCACCCATGGCTGCTGGTAGAGACTTAAGTCAGTACAGTCAGTGAAGGCTGAAGTCAAAATACGCAGGAGGTGCCTACTTTTCAGTAAGGAGAGGGAGCGGAGGAAGATGGCAGCTTCTGGGAAAGATAAACATACAACAGGTTTAAAAAAAAACAGTATTACCTTTAAGTTGCTTATTTGCACCTCCCTTCTCTGTGCTTTATCTAATTTTACCACTTTCCTCTTAAAACAGTAAAAAAAACTAAACCGGTGAGGTCTCTTCAGGCTGGGAAAAGAATGATGAGATGGGGGAAAAGTCCATAAAATAACACCCCATGAAGTCCTGGGTCACCCAGAGAAGGCTAAGTACCCCCTTTTCTTCCAGTGCAAGAACTTGGGAGTAATGAAGCAAATCCAGGAGGAGACAGGAATGAAAGAAAGGAGATACTCCTCCATTCAAAGTCAAGGTAAGCAAGAATTCCATGTCACAGGCTGCTGTGTATGCTAAAACCTTAGGCAGGTTTAAAAATACAACAGGACTATGAGAAGAACAAGAGAAGAAGAAGGAAAAAAAAAATCCATTATGTGATATTAAATGTACCACCCAGGGAACATGGGAAAATACTGGGAGAAGCCTTGCTCTGTTTGCCCCATTCTCATGCTCTTCACAAAGCAGCCACAACTAACCACATAACTGGACTGGATTTGCACAGATGCATCTCTATCCTGACCCAGTTTGTTTCTTCAGATGACAATACCAGAAGGAAATTCTTCAGGTAAGCACAAAACTAGACAGTTTGAGAGCTGCCAGGATACTTGAAATTTGCCTCTTTTGGTCAACCGCTCTGTCTTGCCACTTTCCATGACCATGGTGAGTATGCCCTCCACTCAACCCCAGTATCTTGGCCTTATAAACTAGGTTAGACCCAACCTTAAGAGGCATATTTCAAGATAAGAATCAAGAATCACCAGATCTCTATCACCCAAGAGTAAAGATAAATAGTTAGTAGAAAGGAGAGAGCAAGAGCATCATTAGGGACCCATCAGCCACCAAGGGCTGGTGGCTGAGCATCCTTCTGTGTTCAGGCAGGTTTGAATCTCAATCCATCTGTGCATTTATGAAGGTAAATAGTCTTTGGAGATTAAAGTTGCAAACAGGCATGAGGAATTAACAGAAGCTGAGTTCACATCTGATGAAAAGTGTGCAAAAGATGCATCTGTGTTGTGCTTCATTCTTACTGCTCTTAACAGAAATACTGAAATTACGCTGTATAATTGCACACCTGTAAGGATGCATGTGAATCAAGGTGGTTATAAGGTATAAAAATATTGAGGTCCCAAATAAGGTGAGGCGAGAGACAGACCCTGTTCTGCTCTATCTGCTCTCAGCCTGTGACAGTAGTGCCCACAGCACTTTCATCATGCAAGCATTCCCTTTACAACATCGTTACACGGAACTGCAATATTGAGTAGAAATACATACTCCCACACATGGCTTTTTTTATTCTCTATCCGAGCTCATCTAATCTCACTGGCCCCACTTTTTATTGTTTCGTTGTTGTTTTTTTATTCCAGTGGCTTGATTTTACATAAAGGATAGGATCCACATTTGAGGAGAATTGTTTCCTCTTGCTCTTTGTATGCATGCAGTCAATTTTTAACTTATATTTTTTGTCTCGCAAACACTTTCAGCCTGAAGAAAGCATCGTTCTGAAAATGATATAAATAAAACATAAAATGAAGGAGACTCTAATGGAGTTGGGACACGTACCAAAAGAACTTGTATTTCAAATGTTCTACTGCACCGTTTGCTTGTGTTACATTCAAAGCTTTGGGAAGTCATTCAAACCTATACAGACAGAAAAAAAATCCACAGAAATTACAGCTGCAAGGTGCCAGTGCCAGAGAAAAGTGTTTTGATTGGAAAATGAAACTGAAAACTCAAGGATGAGGTGAAAAGCACCGAATAGCTTGTGCAGGAAGAGAAATGACCAAAAAAGAAATGGTGAACAGAGGAGATTTGACACCACACCCCTAAAAATAAAGTGACAAAGGGAATGAAAGAAGCCCTGTGCAAAAAAGAATGGGACAGATGTTGGAGGAGTTTCCATCCCATCCACAGGGTTTTGGTTTTGTTTCCCATCTTATCTCACTGGAGGATCTAGGAGATCCCTCATAGGTTTGGCCACTTTACTCCTCCTGTGAACCAATGAGAGGAAAGTCCAAACTCCTGAAAGCAAAGGAAAACAGAGAAAAATGGAGATCGTATGGGCCTTACATGGCTTCAGGCCAGACAAAAATCCTTGGCTGAACCATTCACAGCTGTAGGACATAGCGATGCAACATGGGTCTTCCCAAGGAATACAAGGTCCGTGTCCCTTCCACCTCCTCTGAAGAGCTGCATCCCTTCGGAGAGCTCTTCCTAGTGCCCAGTAGCAAGGACCACGGAGGCTGGTGAGTCCCAAAGCACATAAGGATCTTCTGAAGACCCATCACAGAAAGTCCAAGGACACCTCTTAGTTTCCAGAAGCACTCACAAACTTACGGCTCCTCTTCTCCAGCATTTATATTCCCCTTAGTAAATAACTTGAAAAAAAGGTAAAACTTAAGAGACAGTCAGCTAAACAAAGATGAAAACTCTCTTTACATTTAAAGAAGAGAGAAAAGCTTATCTGCTGTACCTTTCAAATCAAATCTCAATCTCACTATGTTATAAGGAAGGAAATGAAAACAGTGCAACTGGAGCATAACTGAAATAGTTTAAGGTCAAATAAAAAAAACAAACAATTCAGGCAATTAAGTTCATGGGAGCACAGGGAGGGTGCACAGAGTTGTATCTAATGGCTTCGTTCCACAATGAGACCAGAAATATTTATTCAAACTAAACAGTGGCTCCCTCTTTGTGCTGCCTTAATCCAAGGATTAAATTTGTTATCCACGAAAGGTATGAGAATCTGGCCCCTAATGATTACATGCTCATAAAAATCAGAAGATATTGTTGCTATTTCAACTAAGTATCATAAACAACTGCATCAATTAAATTTTGCCAGGCACTGTACATATTGCAGATACTTCAAAATAAATTGTTTCATTGCAAAACAGAGTATGTGCAAGCTCCAGCAGGGACAGGTAGTCCAACTTTAAATTGCTCTAAGGAAATACATGCCTCTACCAGGCCATTATTTTGCAGGGAATCGTTTTGAAATCCATTTTCAAATACTCAGTTCTAAAAGCTGAGATAGAAGCTCTCTACAGATAAAATTAAGGGAAACTATAAAAGAATGAAAGGCTAAAAAAAGAAATCTGGTCCAGATGGATTCCCGGCTGAATTCTATAAAATATTTACAGATCTTCTGCCACCAAAACTTACGTTTCTTTTTGATGAGGTGGAAACCGAAGGCTCTCCACCTGTTTTTTTTTTTTTTTTTTAACCCTCACAGAAGATGTAATAAGATTATTTTTCTTAAAAAAAACCCAAAAAACAACCCCAAAAAAACCCACTAAAACCCACAACAGACTTTAATCTCAGCTGTAATTACTGCAAGTGACTCCAATTAATCAATGTGGATTCTAAAATTCTGTGAAAAAAGATATTGGCCCTTTGCTTAATTCATCCCAAAGTTGTTCCCTAGATTGCAAGTTCAAGAGTTTGTTCATTAAAATAGACTTAGCTCAGATAAGCACAGGCTGATACCACCATCACTCACGTAATAAATTAACAGCCTAGCCCCATGACAGTGCTGTCTCTAGATACCAAAAGATACTTCATCATGTGTCATAAGCATAAAGTATCCGCTTTTTCATTTAAGATCAGTCAAAAAGTTCTCAATTTTCTGCTCCTAAAAATGTAGGTTCCATTTGCAAACCTTCAGACTGCTGGACCACAGCTCTGCAAGAAGGAGGGAGCAGTTTATATACAGAATCATAGAATGGTATGGGTTGGAAGGGACCTTATCTAGTGCCAATCCCCCTGCCATGGGCAGGGACACCTCCCACTAGACCAGGCTACTCAAAGCCTCATCCAGCCTGGTCTTGAAGACTTCCAGGGGTGGGGCATCCATAACTTCCCTGGGCAATCTGTTCCACTGCCTCATCATCCTCACAGTGAAGAACTTATTCCTAATATCTAATCTAAATTTACCCTCTTTCAGTTTGAAACCATTGCCCCTTGTCCTATCATTACACTCCCTGATCAAGAGTCCCTCCCTATCTTTCCTGTAGGCCCCCTTCAGGTACTGGAAGGTCACTATAAGGTTTCCCTGGAGCCTTCTCTTCTCCATGCTGAACAACCCCAACTCTCTCAGCCTCTCCTCATAGCAGAGGTGCTCCAGCCCTCTGATCATATATATATATATATATATATATATATATGCTGATGAACATGGAGAAGCCCTTTAAGCTACAAATAATCCCATCAGTCTTGGTAGGACTTCTGGAGAAGGATGTGACTGAACATCAGCAGCGATATCAGTAATTCAACTCTTTTGTTTCAGGGCATGCATCCAGGCAGTGCTTGGTACCTATGAATTTGATGTAAAAGGTAGCAAGGTGAAGGCAGCGGGATGAAACCAGGGGATGAAGGTCCAGGTCCCAGCTCTCAGATTTCTTGCTCAAGGCTATGCATCTTTGTCCTTCTCCCTGTCCCCAGAAAGGGAGCCAAAGATCTTAACACATTAATTCCTTCCATAACAATGCATGTGTTAAAACAGAATTTTGATCTCTGTTGTGTGTTCTCAGCTCCATGCAGCACAAAGAACTATCTCCTCTCATATATTTGCAGATTAAAAGGGGAAAACAAGCAAAGAAACAAACAAACAAAAAAAAACCAAAAAAACCCAAAACCACACTGTGATTTGCATCCAAACCCATTTAATATTACTGAATGAGATCAGAATTTACAACATATTAGATGTTAGGGGGTGTATCCCAATTTTTTTTTAAGCTGACCTTGGATTCATTGTTCAATGCAGCATTACGCTTTTTACAGCAAAAGAAGAGACTGCATAATGAATTGGTCTCCACTGGATGTTGACTTGATAAGCACTACAATTACTTCAAATTAGCATGCTGCCCTTCCTTTCCCTTCACACTTTCAGAAATGTCTCTCTAAACCAATCTATGATTACCAGTCACACAGAAAAGCTTCAGAAAAATACTCCTCCACAAGCATATGGCAGAGCAAATTTGTCCAGCCTTGCAGGCTTTTCATGGCATTTATCTTAAAGAAGGTATTACACAGCGATATAGATGCCTCTATGTGTTGGCTACGCCCAGAAAGGCACAGAGCTATTCCTTATCCCGTTGCAGTGTGCACCCGTCTCCTTAGGAGAGCATCCCGCTCCCCATAGATGCTTCAGACAGATGAGTATTGTCATCATCTATCCAGGATCTCGGCTGTAACATCCACCCTTAAAGTCAAGGCTGTGCTTTCTAAGAGCTGTACTAGACCTCCGTCACCTGCCATGGCAACCAAATTGAAGCGCACTTCCTCAAAACCATCACCTACTTAAAAATAAATAAATACATAAATAAAAACCAAAACAAGTTTAGCTAAGCCCTTTCTGAGTTATGTAACCCCTATATGTAGTGGCCAATATTAAAATCATGGCAATAATCCGTGTTTCCACCACAGCCACACTGTTCATGATGCTCCCCTATCTAAGAGGAGGAAGAGTACTGTGTTCAGTTTTCGTCCTCTCACTGCAAGAATGACACTGAGGTGCTGGAGTGAGTCCAGAGAAGTGCAACAAAGCCAGTGAGGGGTCTGGAGAACAAGTCTTGTGAGAAGCGGCTGAAGGAGCTGGGGTTGTTCAGCCTGGAGAAAAGGAGGCTGAGGGGAGACCTTATCACTCTCTACAGCTACCTGAAAGGAGGGTGTAGCGAGGTGAGGATCAGTTTCTCCTCCCTAGTAACAAGTGATAGGACAAGAGGAAATGGCCTCAAGTTGTACCAGGGGAGGTTTCGACTGGGTATTAGGAAAAAAACTTCTTCCCTGAAAGGATTGTAAAGCATTGGAACAGGCTGCCCAGGGAAAAGGTTGAGGACAAGAGGAAATGGCCTCAAGTTGTACCAAGGGAGGTTTAGGATGTATATTAGGAAAAATTTCTTCCCCAAAAGGGTTGTCAAACATTGGAACAGGCTGCCCAGGGAAGCTGTTGAATAACTATCCCTGGAGGTATTTAAAAGATGGGTAGACGTGGTGCTGAGGGACATGGTTTACTGGTGGGCTTGGCAGTTCTAGGTTAATGGTTGAACCTGATGATCTTACAGGTCTTTTCCAAAGAAAATGATTCTATGGTTCTATGATAAGAGCAAAGTGAGCGGCACGTTAGCTGTAAAAAGATAACAGCAGTCTCTGGTATGAGTTAACCTTAACCGTTAAGGTATCCCTCCTGTATCAAGATATTGTCTCAGAGCACACTGAACCAATTCAGCCTCCCTGATCTAACAGCGTGACGCTGGTGCTCAGGCACGGCGAGATGGAATAGCTCTTAAAATAACAACCTCAAATGATGTAATTTCATTAAGGCAGGCTGACCCTTGCTCCTTCTGCTTGTGTTCCTCCGTGGTATCATTTTTCAGTGATTCAGTTCACTCTCTTGCAAACCTCGTTTTTCTTCCCCTCTTCCAAGTTTTGTATTTATTTATAAATATAGAAGAATAGAGAGAACACAGATAAACCCTCAAGGCATTTCTCTCCATACTGGTCCAAACGAGAACACAAGAAGAACAAGAAATTCTAAGTGTTACACTCAGCAGTTGGCAAGAGTGTATCAGCCTTCCTTCAACGGTTATTTAATTCAAAAAATGCCACATATAAGAGCTGACATTGCCTGATGTATACATAGAAAAGTCTTCAAGCTCTGAGAATTCCAGGTTCAAAAGTTGTTAAAATTGACAAAACCTGCAAAAACGCCGAAACAAAATCTAGCTTTTCTATTTGCAGGGTTAAAAAATCTTCCCTATACAGACATCTTGCACTGTCCTGTGGTCCAGGCAGATAACAGACTCTCAGAGGGCATGCTGGTTTTCCTTCCCCCCTGCATCTACTCACTATTTTAAGAAGCCTCACACGCTATCTCAACACGTTGTAGCATCCAGATGCGGCTCTGAAGGGGCATTAGTTAAAAGAAAATGCTCATGTACGCCTAGTCTCTCTGTCACTGAAGCCAACACAGATAAATTAAACTTGAAGGACTCTCAGGACCTGGAAAGTCAAGACTGGCTTTACATTGTGAAACCTGAATGGTCCGAAAGCTGCATTTTCTGAAAGAAGAAGAGCTGTTTAGCTTTCAGGCATTTCATTCTCTAGCTCTTCTCCATCAGTTCTCCACAGACAAGTTTCTCCTTCATTGAAAAATATTTTGGTTTTGCATGTATGTGAATCTATGTATTTAAAATTACAAATTTATATTCATTTCATTTCAAAGCTAATTAACTTTTGAAATAACCTGAAAATGCAACACTTTTCAGCATCTCTTTAAAATATTTGGATTTCTCACATGAATCTCAATACATTATTCTAACCACAGTATGGATTTTTTCCTCTCTAAAACAAGCCTATAATGAATGGAACAGAGGCACAAGAACCCCAAATAAAGCTAAGCCCCAAACACCACAATCCACAGTCCTCTGGAGAGTGTAAACATCAGCCTGTGATTTTAAGCCGTGGCCTCCAAAGAGCTTCTTCTATTCTTAATTCTGCCAGAAATCTCCACACTCATAGTCCAGCCCAACCTCTCACGCTATTTTATCCACGGGGGAAACCAGAAACCACAGCCTCTGAAGAAATCTGTCAAAGTTTTTCACCTAATTAAGTAAAATTCTACAACATTTGAATATTTTTTTCGATGCATGACATGACTAGGCCAATGGTATGAGGCCAATGGTATGAGGTTCAACAAGGCCGAGTGCTGGGTCCTGCACTTGCGTCACAACAACCCCATGCAGCGCTACAGGCTTGGGGCGGAGTGGCTTGAAAGCTGCCCGGCAGAAAAGGACCTGGGGGTGTTGGTGGACAGCCGGCTGAATATGAGCCAGCAGTGTGCCCAGGTGGCCAAAAAGTCCAAGAGCATCCTGGCCTGTATCAGGAATAGTGTGGTGAGCCGGACTAGGAAAGTGATCATCCCCCTGGACTCGGCACTGGTGAGGCCCCACCTCAAGTACTGCATTCAGTTTTGGGCCCCTCACTACAAGAAGGACATTGAGGTGTTGGAGCGTGTCCAGAGAAGGGCTACAAAGCTGGTGAGGGGTCTGGAGGACAAACCTTATGAGGAACGACTGAGGGAACTGGGGTTGTTTAGCCTGGAGAAGAGGAGGCTGAGGGGAGACCTCATCACCCTCTACAACTACCTGAAAGGACGTTGTAGAGAGATGGGGGCTAACCTCTTCTCCCTGGTGACAAGTGATAGGACAAGAGGAAACGGGTTCAAGTTATGTCAGGGGAGGTTTAGATTGGATATTAGGAAACATTTTTTCACTGAAAGGGTTATTAAACATTGGAATAGGCTGCCCAGGGAGGTGGTGGATTCACCATCCTTGGAGGTGTTTAAAAAAAAGGGTAGATGCGGTGCTTAGGGACATGGTTTAGAAGTGGTTTTTGTCAGGGTAGGTTGGACTTGATGATCTTGAAGATCCCTTCCAACCTCAGGAATTCTATGATTCTATGATTCTATGACTAAGTCAACCTAGACCTTTTCAGCCAGCATTGGCAGATGGAGATGCAAGCTTCATTACCACTCAGTACAACCATCAGAAAAGAAAGGCATTTCATGAAAAGGGTTGATTCGGTAGGTCAGTGTCAAACTTTCAGACAGAAATGAGCTATTTCACCCATTAGATCTTCAAAAGAGCAATCAGATGGTCACAATTTCTGTTCGCAGTCTAGAGTGAAGATCAGCTCTCCCATTAGGGAAGCTTTGATGGCCTTGTATGGATGGACACCATCAAAACATGGAGAGCCCTTTGCATACTCAGGACATGACTTTGCCAGGCTATAACCTTTTCAAGAGGGACCAACAAAGCAAGAACATTCAAAACCACATGTGACAGTATTTCTGCACCACTGACAAAACAAGCAGCATGAAGAATAAGACAACACACCAAAGAAGACCAACACTTGCCTATGAAGTGTAAGGAAAAATGTTCTCTAAAGGGTCTTCAATCTGACTGGCATATGCTTGAAGTCTCCTGCTGCCAGGACTAAAACATCCCCAGAATTATTTAATATTACAGCTGACAAGTTTCCTATCTCAGAAAGCATTGTGCACCACTCGAGGGAATCTTTGTGTTAGACCTCATCTTGATATAGAGGAATTGATCAAAGAAGTGAAAATTAGTGGCTGCTTGGGTAATTGTGACTGTTTCACTTAAAAAAAAAAAGTATTAAAAAAATATCTAGAACAGTAAAATAAACCCTTGTTCATTTTAAAAGGCCTTCTTTACAAAGGCATATAGATAGAAAAAGAGAAGGGTAACTGGATGTGAACAAGGTGATAAAAATATCAAGAACACATAGGAATTTCACAGCTGTCGCTTCCTGGATGTCCACAATTCTCATTTAGGGAAGATGACAGTGCTTCTTACATGGGGTGAAGAACCATCCAAAACACTCCAAAACATAATGTTCATATATGAACTTGGGGAAAAAAGAAGGAAAACCAACAAACCAACCAACCAAAAAAACCACAAAAAACCTCATACACTACCAACAAAAAAAACAAAAACAATACAAAACCAAAAACAACCACAAGAAATCTACAGCTAAAAATTCCCAAATAAGTTAAAAAGAAAAAAGAAAAAAAAAAAAGGGCAAAAGCTAATTTTTACTATGGAGCTGGTGCAGGATATGACAAGACAGGCTAAACTCAGGAGTAATTCAGAAAAATTAGGAACGTTTGTAACTTTTTTCTAGCTTTGGTAAATATCTGGAAAACATTCAAATAGAAAATTTCACTGAAAGCCATTGGAAATTATTGTCCACCCCATCAGTTGCTCAGGGAAGTTCAAAAATAGCAGTTCATATGTGATTAAATCCAGCAAGCCTCGGTAACATAAGCAGCAACACTGTGAAAGAGCAAGGCAAACAGCGATTTGGCTCATTAGTGCTGATTTGTGACACCATTTGGAAAAAAACAAGGAAATTCCAGAAGAAAAAACAATGTTGAATCAAAGTTAAAGGGTAAAACAGATAATACAGTCCTCATTAATGGCCTGCCAGACTAACAAGAAATCCAGGAAAAGAAAAGGAAGAGGAAAAAAAAAAAGAAGGAAAAAGAAAAAGAAGAAGAACAGATGATGGTGGACTCAATTATTAAAGTAGAATATTTTAATTTCCTCATGCAACGGGCAATTTAACCCTTGCTTTCTCTCCAGCAAGGGATAGCTCAATGAATTGGTTGTACAACTACTGATAACCTATTCCTCAGTCATGACAAACAGTTATTAAATATTCAAATCCATATGGACTTATGGAAACTTATTGAACTCAGTGACATGTTTTCATCCACAAGATCACAAGTCACACTGATAAGGGTGACAACTCCGAAGCCTGTGAGGCAGAGCACCATCTTCAGTGACCAAAGAAAACTAGCGCACCCCAGAATAAACTAACTAACTCATCAACCACAAGTTATCAGGCCATAATTACAGGCATGGAATTACCAGAGATTGGACATGTTTCCAGAACAGTCCAATGGGGATGGATTCTTGTCTGGCCCTAGGTCGTTTCTTATCAATGACTTTGTAGAAACAGTTTAAGGTCACACAAGGATCAGTGGAATTGGTTAAAAATGTTGTGCCAACAGGTCACTGACACGGGGAGGTCCCTTCCACGCTCCTCAGTGCTGCACCCAGGCATGGCCACATTGGGTCCAACTGTACTGCCAAGTTCTATAATGCACTGACCAACCATCAGAAGAGAATCCAGAGAAATATTCAAATATTGGAAATGAAGAGCTTTTCCATGACTATGATACGATTATCTTAACCAAAGGTACAATTTGGTGCAACTTTATCTAAATGTTTATGTATCCATCATCACTGTACGGAAATAATCTTTAACTGACTCTTTGATTAGCCAAATAAGCCAACTCACCATAGGATGACTAGAAACCAGGTGAAAATTTCCATCAGCAGGGATCATTACCATTGGAAAAATCTACTGTGGAGATTTAAAAAAAAAAAAAAAAAAGGCAATAAAAGACAATCTAAGTTTAGATTTCCTTCCCCCAGTTAAAAGATATGCTTTAGTTCAGAGGGAAAATAACTGAAGGAAAAAAAACTTAAGGTATTTGCTATATAAAAGGTCAGACAAGATAATGAGAGTGATTCCTTCTGGCTTTATAATCTGTTCCTCAGCTGCCACTGAAATCACTGGAGCTACACTCAGTGGCAAAGCTCAGCACATACATGGATGCAAAGACCATAACTGCCTTGGATTTTTTTGGAAAAGAGAGAGAAAAGACCTGGGGTGGCTTCAAGCAGTGACACCCAGCCTTTCCATGGCTGCGAAGTGAGTACCATCATCTTCATTAGCATCTGAGTGCTATTTCAACAACATTTTCTCTAGGGTGATGATTCTGCCACTGACATTCCTGATCAGAACTGAGATAACTTAATTATTCTTTGGAAGCCCACCATTATTTTCAATGAAACAAATGGATTTGGGGCACAAATGAATTTTCTTTGGGATCAAGTTTCTCCAGCCTTTCCTTAATTCTCTGTGCAGCACGGTAGGCTGATTGCAATTGTGACAAGTAACTTTCCCCATCTCTGTCCTGCCCACCCATTTCACTTATCTGCCTTTGCTTCGCCTCCTCCTGCCTTTCCTTTCTTATAGATGCTAAATTAACTGCTTAATTCAGGTGTCTCGTTTGAGGCACCTTGCAGGGGCAAAGCACACTAGCCCTGAGCTTGCATTGACAGATGTTCTTTTGGTGAACAGAAACTACACACGAATTCACCTGAAGTATTTCAGGAAGTAATAAAAATAGAAAAATATTAATAAAAAATATCCCTGAAGCAACCACCTGTCTCGGGAAGCAACCACCATCCTCATCTTTTGATAAATCACTTCCCATCAACTCCAGCATTTTGAAACTTGCCCATTTCTCATTTTCCATTAACTTATTGATGTCTATGAAAATGAAAGCAAAAGCCTTTGGGAGGACGCCGTTTCTTCCCCTATTCTTCTTCCCCCCTTCTTTTTTATAGCATTATATTCAAACTCCATTTTGTGATGCTCTTTAAATCCAGTGTCAGAATTCAGTCATCAAAGTCAGGAAGGGCAGAAGCCTTGGGTCCTGAGCACATCCCAGCATGGAAAGGCTGCCAAATAAATATATTTTCCAAACAAGTTATTTTGGAGGCAATTGCCAGAACTTTTTGCATGCAAAACCACTGCTTCCCCTGGGCACAGGTGGGATAGAGCCGCTCCATAACAAACATATTTCCATTCCTCCCACCAAGGAAAAGTAGGAACCACAGGATGGACACTAAAAGCACTGAAAAGCTCTGTAAAATCACAGAATCACAGAATGACAGGGGTTGGAAGGGACTTCTGGAGATCATCTAGTCCAACCCCACTACCAGAGCAGGGTCACCCAGAGCAGGTTGCACAGGAACGCATCCAGGCAGGTTTGGAATGTCTCCAGAGACGGAGACTCCACCACCTCTCTGGGCAGCCTGTGCCAGGGCTCTGCCACCCTCAAAGGAAAGAATTTCCTCCTCGTGTTGAGATGGAACTTCCTATGTTGAAGTTTGTGCCCGTTACCTCTTGTCCTGTCGCTGGGCACCACTGAAAAGAGCCTGTCCCCATCCTCCTGACACCCACCCTTTAAGTATTTATAAGCATTGATAAGATCCCCCCTCAGTCATCTTTTTTTCCAGACTGAAAAGACCCAAGTCCCTCAGCCTTTCTTCATGAGAAGTGTCCCAGTCCCCTAACCATCTTCATAGCCCTCCAGTTGTCAAGAAGGGATAAGAGGTTAATTTAGGTTACTGTGACCAGTTTGGGAACTTGCTCCCTTGGCATGCAAAAACTGAAGGTCGTAAAAGCAAGAAACATTACTGTCCTCCAGATCCTCCCCAAAAAAACCCAAATCACACGGCATGCACGCTGTCTCCTAGCACAGCCTTCCTGCTTCACCTCCATCTAGAACGTTGTTCTTTGGTCCTCGCAGCAGCAAAGACAATTTAAGGAGAAAACTGATCATAGAATAGAATCATAGAATCACAGACTGTGTTGGGTTGGAAGGGACCTTTAAAGGTCATCTAGTCCAACCCCCCTGCAGTGAGCAGGGACATCTTTAACTAGATCAGGTTGCTCAGAGCCTCATCAAGCCTGGCCTTGAATGTCCCCAGGGATGGAGCCTCCACCACTTCTCTGGGCAACTTGTTCCAGTGTCTCACCACCCTCATTGTAAAGAACTTCTTTATGTTCAGCAGAAAATGATGAGCTTATATCACATGAATCCAGGGGAAAAAAAAAAAAAAAAGTCTCCTTTGCCACTGAGCTTGTCAAGGTTTCCAAGCCATGCTCTCTCTGGATCAGTAACCTCTCCTCTGGAGGCTTGCCTTGAACCGGTGGTTGGAGTCACCAGCAGTGCCCACCAACACAGCAGCTTTTCTGTCTGAAGTCCATAAAAAAGAAATCATCCTCTTCCCCATGAGCTAGTTGCATTCTACCCTTGCTTCTGTCTTTGTGGAAATGTTTAAATTATACAAGTAAATCACATCCTTACTCTGCTTCATTAAATATTAAAAGGGTTTTTTTTTTTTTGTTTGGGTTTTTTTGATGTTTGATCCTTTCCTTCATTTTTTTTTTTTTTTAATTTAGAAACAGAAGGCAAAGAAACCACCATGTTCAACTTTGCATTAGCGTTGTTCTACCCAAATTATTGTGTTACAAACATACGTCTTTCTTACCTTCACACACAATTTGTTTGATAATGGGAGTTTACAATAGTCTTGGTATCTCACCTCGTAGGGTGTTTCTTCCAGGAAAGCTCAACTACAAACAAAAAGCTCTTATCCAAGGATATGTAAGACCCTTAACATTATCTAGTGTAGTAAATACAGCACTAGGAGGGGAAAAAAAGAAAACTGAAAAAAAAAAAAAAATGATGCATTAGAATGGGGGATTTACACATACAGAAAATTTGAAAAGATAGATCCTATTTTAGGTCATGGATTGAAATGACTGCTGGTTTTCTTCATTACAGCAGCTCTGGGACCTAGAAAGGTGCCTGAGATGTTGTTACACAGTGTTTGAATTTACGGTGGAGGTAAAAAGGGAAAAGAAAGTACAAGCTTGTCACTCTTTCTATGTCTATGTGCAAAGGTGCACAAAGGATCCCAACATCTGTCAAACCCATCTTTGGGTTCACTCCTTTTTACAGAATCACAGAATATAATCATAGAACCATTTAGGTTGGAAAAGACCTTTATGATCATTGAGTCCAACCATTAAGCTAACTGCTAAGTCCACCACTAAACCATGTCCCTAAGCACCATGTCTACCCATCTCTTAAATACCTCCAGGGATGGTGACTCAACCCATTCCCTGGGCAGCCTCTTCCAATGCTTGATAACCCTTTCAGTGAAGAAATTTTTCCTAATATCCATCCTAAACCTCCCTTGAGGCCGTTTCCTCTTGTCCTATTGCTTGTTACTTGGGAGAAGAGACCAACCTCCACCTCTCTTCAACCTCCTTTCAGGTAGTTGTAGAGAATTATAAGGTCTCCCCTCAGCCTCCTTTTCTCTGGGCTGAACCACCCTAGCTCCCTCAGCCGCTCCTCATGAGACTTGTTCTCTAGACCCCTCACCAGCTTTGTTTCCCTTCTCTGGACCCACTCCAGCACCTCAATGTCTTTCTTGTAGTGAGGGGCCCAAAACTCAACACAGTACTTGAGGTGCAGCCTCACCAGTGCCAAGTAAAGGGGGACAATCACTGCCCTAAATTCATACAGTCTGGCTTCACACCCACCGTGTGCTTTCACTAGCCTCCTCAACAAGCTTCTCATATGCCAGCAGGCAGGTCCTGCCATACCTGAACAAAAACAATGATGGGAAGATAGTATTAGGCATGAAGCTTCAAGGTTCTTCGCATGGCATACAGTGAATAGGATAGGAAGGCTATAAAGCCTTGTCCTTTCACACCAAGAGTTGCAGTTCCCATGTTATACAGGCAGATCAATCTTCTCCCTGCTCTCCCAAAGAGAAACCACAGAGCAAAACTCCCTGAAAAGTCTCTTTTCCCACATAAGGTCTATTTTAAAGCTGCGTTAATTTGATTAATGCCAAAGGGCACGTACTGGGTGTCCATGACCTGGTGGGTGGTCAGGTGGGTGACCTGTGGCCACGTAGAGCCCAGGTGGGAGCAGGTTGTCCCTGAAGGACTGCAACCCGCGCTGGAGCAGGGAGAGGGGTGAAGAGAGAGAAGCGGCCGAGAGGGGCTCGGATGGATGGACCGCAAGCCCCCATCCTCAACCCTGCACCCCTCAGGGGAGAAGAGCTGGGAGGGAAGCAGGGAAAGGTGGGCACGGAGAAAAATATGGGGTGGGGGAGGAAGGTGTTTTAGTTTTTGCCTATGTTTCTCACTATCCAGTTCTATTTTACTTGGCAATAAATCAAATTAATTTTCCCCAAGTCAAGTCTGTTCTGCCCATGATGGTAATTAGTAAGTGATCTCCCTGTCTTTATCTTGACCCATGAGTTTTCTCATCCTATTTTCTCCCCCCATGCAGCTTGGGATGGGAGATGAGCAGCTGGGTAGGTGCTTCTCTGTTTGCAGAGGCTAATCCACCACAGGCAGCAACACCACAGCTGGAAGGTGAGATTAGAATGTTCAAGTTCGATGCCCAAATGCTTAACCCTGTTCCCATGACTCTTCTCCTGACCTAGCTCTTGCCTCACACGTTCATTGACTCTCTTGATGTGAACTGCTCCTCAAACTTCCCAGCTCTGTCCTCTCTTCCTCCCTTCTTTCTTCCATTCACAAAGACACAAACCATGCATGCACCTTCCAGACCCACTTAGGTGTCTACAGCTATCTTTTTTTCAGTTGTGATGACCATCTCAAATGTTACCCAAGATCAGAGGAAGTTTCTTCTCTTGAGTGCTCCTCAAGGGCCTGTTTCCAGTTCTGGCAGGACCCTGGTCACCTGCTGCAGCACCCATTTGGGTTTGTGGCATGGGGAAGGAGGGCTGCTCCCACAATCTCATCTTCCAACTACTGCAGCCCTTGTTTCTCCAGCTTTAACATATGCATTTTACATTGCTTTAAGCAATTCGGAATGTTCATGCAAAAATCATTTTTCCCTTCTCCTGAGATTTAACCCTGCGGTTTTTCCCCTTGCTCCCTATTCCCTTATAAGACAGTATTTCCCACTTGCAAAGCCCTTTGCAACCTATCCCTTACTCTTTTGCGACATCAAGATATTCAACAAATGAGCACCCCTTAAAACATTCCTCCACCATCTGAAGTGTACACTTTCACACGTAAGCTGCTTTTTTTCTTCTGTCTTTGTAAAGCACCTGGGATCCCCAAATTGCCTTTTTTTAAAAAAAAAAGGCAAAATCGAGCTACAAAGAATTGCACACACACACACACAAAATGAATAAATACTGAAAGACCATAATAGCAGAAAACAGCAGAGACACAATAAAAAGAAAAATGAAAAAATAAAAATAAATCCACAAATCTGCATTCACTCCAGCTTTGATTTCAGTTATTAATGTGCACATGATGGCTACTCAGGACCTGTTCTACTGCAAATTGCTCAAGTTCTGATTCATTCACCTTAAAAACAAGTTAATAAGAAAAAAAAATTCTTATTCGTCTATGCTGTGTTTACCGGTAAGTGATGATATGGGCCATAATACAAATGCACATAAAATCATCACTTTTGATTCTTAAACCATGGATATTTAATGGGTTATTTAAGTGCCATTCTAGCTGCATGCAGCACAACTTCCCTTGGTCCAATGAAATTAATCCAGGGAGTTTCTCTCCGAGATTTTATAAACTTACATTTAAAATAGACAGTGTAGTTTGCTCTCTTCTACAACATTAAAAGCTTGTCCAATTCCCATTTATTGACCTTTAACTCATTTGCATGAACACAAGGTATCTCCCAAAGAAAAAAGTCCGGCCTCGTGCAAGAGGATCAAAAAATTACTGAGTCCACTAATTCCTTCTGCAGTTTGTTCCTGCGGTTGTGATGTTCATTGCTGGACATGCACATACACCTTCTCTCTCTGGTGAACTTACTGCCTTCCTGTTCCAACATGCCAACCTCGCCTTCTTTCCCTGAACACACATTTCTAGATAATTTTATGCTAGATTACGCATCTAGCATGGGGAGGCGCAAAATTACCTTGTGTGGGTTGTAACATATTTCCCCTATTAAACGTGGTAGTTTATGGGCTGTAGAAACCAGTGAGAATTATTCTTGACTACAAGAAGATATGGGGGGTTCTTTGCTTGGTTTTTGTGTTTTTTTTTCTTTTTTTTTTTTTCTTTCTTTCAGATTACAAAAACTCGTGTAACCTGCTTTGATTTCTCTGTCCTCAGCAATCTCCAGATAGGAAAGAGCACTAGGGGAAGGCTGAAAAGCCCAACCAATAGCAATCAAGATCTTGTGATTTTCAGCTCAAACTCCACTGAAAGTTCTGACTTCTCTGACACATGGGTACATTCCACACTTTTTATCAGCTCACTCTTTGCTAAGTTAGTGCCAGTGGTTTTAACATCCCCATCGGGTGATCCATCCGTTAACACAAGTTCTACTAAATTCCTTCTCAAAAGCAGAATTGCCCATTTCCTCTTCCTCACCGCATTTAGCTCGCACGCACCACTGCAACGTGGAAAACAGATCTTTAAGTTTTAAGCAGTAATTCATTTTAATCATCAGTGAAGATGATTGGAGGTAAGGGATTGGGGAAGAAGGGAAAACCAAAAAAAATATAAAAATGCAGAGAGCTGCTCATGGAGCAGTGAGGATGAAGCTCCAGATGTTCACATACTGTTGCTGGCCAGAGAGCTACCCCATACAAGATTGTGTTTTCCAGCCTGAAAGAGGACAGCAAGGCCAGTGAAGCATCCCCATGGGCTGCATCGTTATCTCCCTGCTGTGCCAATATGCTGAAGAGCAAGACAGTGCAGACCTGGGGGCAAAAGTGCAGTGCATGGCTCCATCCCACCTCCCTTAGACCAACACCCTCTACCTGCACATCCCTCTTCATCTACATTTGGCTTCCCGTGGAGGAAAAGAAGAAGGGAAGAGAAAGGGAAGAAGAAAATAGAAGCAGGATGAAATTTCCCTGAGGGCATTTATCCACTTTCCACCTTTTCCCTGCAGACATTGTCCATATCTCCACCATGCCCAGCCTCATCCATGCAACAGCACTGTCCACCTGAGTGCCACTAACCACGTTACGGAGCAGAAGAAGGAAAAGGGGATTTAACGTAAGCCCGTTTTATGACGATGCCGCCAATCAACACCCTGTGTGCAATGGCATTTCAAGCAAAACGCAATTCATTTGCAGAAGTTCAAATAATTAAGCCTTGCCATCATTTAATGCTCAACAAACCCCAAGAGACCATGGTGTAAGGTAGGTGCACAGCTAAAGTGAATATTTTAAGTCGGTAGCAAGGCACTGACTCAAATCACAATGCTCCAGACAAGCAGTAGCTAACTCGTCAGAGTCTCAGGTTGCCGTTATATTCAATGCGTGCTGAGCAGCGGCACTCCCGCATTGCTGCTCACTAAAGTTGCTCAGAGATGCCAGTAATTTCCCAAGCAGCAAAATGAACCCAAAAGACCACACAAAAAATGCATCCTCAAGGAAGCAGAGACAAGGATGGGTGAAAATGAAATGGGAAAAAGAAACAAAAAAAAAAAAGGAAAAAAAAAAACAACAGTATAACCTTCCAGCCTCCACAGGTTGTCACTGCACTGTCCTTTCCTCTCTGCCCCTGTGAAAATCACAGTTTTTAGCCATACTCCACAAGTTCCTCATTTATATGTATCATTCCATAGTTGCTCAGAAAAAAGGTATATTTTGGTGGGAAGATGGAGTAATGGGTGTACAGAGTAATCATAAAAACCCGAATCTCCCTATTTCACTTCCATAAGAACCTCTCCAGAACTTCAGAATGGAAGAACACCTCTCATACTACCTTTTATGAGCAAACAGCTCCATTTTACAGCCTCTCTGGAGGATTTACGCCTTGGATTCCCACACAGACATCCAGAAGCTCCAAAATATCATGTCTGTTATTAAAAATAACATCCAAATGCATTTTTCTTAGCTCGTTCATGGCAAGAGGTGCTTCTTTCTGGGTGAACTTTCAGCCTGCTTCAGCAAGTTGAACTGCCTCACTTCTCCCACAAACCACCACATCCCTTTTACATTATTCATATCCCGAAATTGCCATTTCTCTGCATTAGCAAACAAGAATGAGATGTCCAGGGTTTCATTTTTATGTCTTTCAGCGAGGTGAAAACACTGTCGATGGATTTCCTCCTCAAGCAAAAAGTTTGCTGGACCAACAGTCTGTTGTAATTAAGGTTAGAAACCTCAATTAAAAAGAAAATCCAGCTTTTGGTATGTTGTTTTTTCCCAACAGAGTTGCTGTTTCTGTATGTGATGGGTGAATTACAGAACACTGCCAGATAAAAAGTGTCGTATAAATATAAAATGACAGGGATTATTAAAGATTATTCAGAGTTAAAAATCAACACACTGCAGCAGGAGTTTCTTAAAGGTGCTGGACCAACAGGGAAAGAAATGAAGATGGAAAAGAAGTAATTAGAGAGGCAACTCCTGTCCTTGGCCTGGCTGCCATCTCAATCTTCAGGGCATTTTTCATGGCCTGAAGCTTTCACCAGTTCTATATTGACAGATGGGGACTGGGGGGGGAGGGGGAAAAAAAAAAAAAAAAAAAAAAAGAGAAGAAAAAAGCTTTATCTAGGACCTTTTCCATATTAATTAAAAACCTGCTGATGAGACAGAAGCAACAAAGCGAATGGTGTTGTTGCCTATGGAGCATTCTCAAGTGATGGCAGGTGCTGGCAAATGCCGACATTTCTTGCTCCTGGGAAACTTCTTGGGATTTGTCCACGTTCAGAGGAGCTGCGCTTCTCTGTCCTTACTTTGCTCTGCATATAAGAAAAAAAAAAAAACAAAACAAAAAATACAAAGAAGAACAAATGACAACAAACAAGCCACCAAATATAAGGCAAGGTTGTATTTCTCAACCAGTCAGGCTGCACCGAGCAATCACCTGTGATTGCTTTTGGCACTAATTACCCTCCCAGCTCAGCGTGCATCACCTCACGCAGAGATGCCCAGAAGAGCACGCTGCAGAGAAGGACCAAGTGGCACCAACGTGCAAGTAGATTTAAATCGACAGGGAAGGAAATAAAAATGAGTAAGTAAATAAATGTGTGCAAATATAATATATATGTATAATATATAGAGAAGAACAAGAAGCCGAGAGAAGTTGTGGATGCCCCATCCCTGGAGGTGTTCAAGGCCAGGTTGGACGGGGCTTTGAGCAACCTGGTCTAGTGGGAGGTGTCCCTGCCCATGGCAGGGGGGTTGGAACTAGATGATCTTTAAGGTCCCTTCCAACCCAAATAATTCTATGATTCCATGATGAAATATACATCCTATATATAAAACACAATAAATAAAATGTGTGCGAACACACACACATATTTGCGGAACTTCATACCAAACAGACCCTCTGCTCCCCACTCACCCTCATTCTTGCTCACCTGGGATGCTCAGGCAGAGCAAGGGAACATCCCAGCTCTTTTACTATCCCATTCATTGGCTGCATTTACAAAGTCCTATTTCACAGCTAAAGAGATGTTAACCGCAAGGAGATTTTCCATCGTTTCCCCAAAAAAGGGTAGGAATGATGCAAAGAGCAATGGGATTCCCCTCCTGTCTCTGTCACTTTAGTTTTGTTTGTTTTTTTGTTTGTTTTTTTTTTAATTCTTTGCAGCACAATCTGCATATATTAAACATTGAGGATGGGTGGAAGGAGCAGGGAAGGAACAGAAGGAATAAGTCAGAAAGATCAGGTACTCCGCAGCACACACCAGCCTTGAATAAATCCTGCTAGTCCTGTGTGCTTCACCAGCACAGCTCCAGCCTCCAGCACCTCAGGGAACTCATCAGGGGCAGGAGCTGCCTGTCCTCTGCATCATGGCTTACACCAAGTGGACAATGGAGAGAAGCTACTTTGGTCCCCCTGGCCAAGCACAATGCAGATAAAACACAGCAGAGCTTTCAGTAGAGAAGAAAGCTGGTGGGGGCTCCGGAGAACAAGTCTTGAGAGGAGCGGCTGAGGGAGGTGGGGTTGTTTAGCCTGGAGAAAAGGATGCTGAGGGGAGACCTTATCGCTCTCTACAACTACCTGAAAGGAGGGTGTAGCCAGGTGGGGGTCGGTCTCTTCTCCCAAGTAACAAGCGATAGGACAAGACAAAATGGCCTCAAGTTGCACCAGGGGAGGTTTAGATTGGCTCTGAGGAAAAACTTCTTCACCAAACAGGTTGTCAAGCATTGGAACAGGCTGCCCAGGGAAGTGGTTGAGTCACCATCCATGGAGGTTTTGAAAAGATGGGTAAACATGGTGCTGAGGGACATGGTTTAGTGGTAACTTGGGAGTGCTGGTTAACAGTTGTACTCACCGATCTTAAAGGCCTCTTCCAACCATAATGATTCTATGGTTCTAATTGGCGAGCACAGCAAGGTGGGTTTTTTTTCCTGCAAAGGTGAGTTTTGCAGGACATAGGGTTGTTCGGCTGCTGGTGCTACATCTACCTCCACTGCTGGCCATCTGCAGACACCGCTGCGGGTGGGTTCCTGCAGCAAAAGCCAGTCTGTGTAAAATGCCATTTATCAAATGCATTCACTTCCTCTGAGTCAGAGACATTATTTTTTTTTTTTTCTACAAAAAACAGCACTTGCTTCTGTTGGCAGAGCAAAAGTGAGTGCCACGAAAGAGACAGGAGCCTGCTTTGCTGTGAACTTCATCAGAAGTGCCAAGATCTCAGGGTGGATGTAGAGCACTGACATTTTAGAAAGGGAGGAGAAATAGAAATTAAATTCATATTTTTCTTGCACGAACAAGGCACCGTGGGAGAATGAAGAGGGACGAAATCCTCAACCGCGTGCCACTGTGTCACTTCTAGAGAGTCACTTTTCTGACTACCACTGCACTTGAGATGGCAGTTTTAAAGGTTATGACTGAAGGGGTTCTTCAGCAAAGCCTTCAATGAACTTTGAGCAAAATAAAAATACACGCACGAACAAACCAATGACAAGAGCAAGGCAAGGACAAAACTTCTGAGCAATCACCGCAAATACCCCTGGGGCTGCTGCCTTGCCCAGGAAGCCCTTCTGCCACCTTGCCTTCTGCCACAGTCTCCCAAACTCATTTACTGGCAGGATCATTCATAACAGCATCCAGATTCAGTAAACAGTGTGGCGCATCCTACCACAAGGTCAAGAGCAATCTAGAACTGTAATTCATATCTGTCCAGCCAGGCAACACGAGTGTACAGCATCACTTGAATGTTCAGGCAAAATGTTTCCATTTTCAGGTATCTGCTACTGGCAGTGAACCGCTCACAAATAATCTATGCTGATACGAGCTTGGAGAAATTTTTAGAGGAAGCAATTGAGAATAACCAAGTTCAAATAGGTTTTAAAGAAAAATCCTGCTAATTCACACTTGGAAAAAGAGCAAACAAGCCATAAATTATGAATTAATCAACTCCACCCAGCCAACTACCCTTACTACTTCTCTCTATTTTGACTCGAGCAATAAAATCCTACGGGTTTACACAGTTCTCCAGCAATCACCATCATCTTGCTGGTGTCTAAATTGTAGTTGCAAGTAGGTCCTGCAAGGTGGGCTCAGGCCCCTCTGTGCTAACTGCCTTGCAGACATCGAGATGATGTGTCACCTCCCAACATGTTCAGAAGTTGGCACAGAAAGATGAGACATGTGGTGCCTCTGGGGAAACAATATTGCACATGGGAACCACCAGACATCTCAACATTGCAAGACATCTCAACAAGAGTACAGGGCACATTTTTCCGGATGGACCTTCTTACCTCCAAACTTCATCTCAAAACACTTCTCCCTGGGTGTGATTTACCCCAAGAACCGTTCCACAGCTCCACCAGGTGAGACCATCAGTGGTACCATCACAACCTGATGGCTATAAAATTGTCCACAGGTAGAGGAAATCAAGCTGTGAGCTCCCCCAGAGAAAAGCTGATGTCCAGAAGCACCACCTGGCTAAAAAGCCATGGCACACAGGGGAGGCATGGTCAGTCTCAGTCACATTGCTTGGCTTTTTGGGCCAGCATTGTTATGGAAAAGGTGTGGCTGGGAGCTGAAGTAAATGATTTCCCAAAGGCTAGTGTTGGACCCTATCAGGCTGGCTAAGGGCAATGACCTGGCTGCAAAGCTTGAGTCTCATCTGGTGGTCTTTCAGCCGAAGAGCAGTTTGCACAATCCAGATCAGCTGTAGCATATGGCAGTGGGGAAGACTGGTGAGGAAAAACCCCAAACCTCCAAAAAATAGAAGGTATGCCACAATAAACAGGGACCCATAGAGGAAAGAAAAAGATCTAACAAACCTTTGATGCAGTAGGATTTTAGAAGTTTTCACATGGGTATCTGGCTTTTAAAAGACCATCCTGCAGCCAGAGGAAGCACATTGCATCCCTTAAACCCAGGAGCAATTTAGCATTTTGTCAGACTGGGATAATGAAGAAACTTTCCACCAACACAGGCCTGGTGGGACACAGAGGCAATATTCCAGCACAGCAACCTGGGAGCCCTCCTCGTAGGAGGGGAGTTGTGGAGCATCATATACACAACCCACCATACTCACACTGCAAACATCTCCCCAAGCAGTGGTTGGGGACGCAGAGACGCAAAGCATCAATGGTGAAACCACAAAATAACCAAACCTTTTGTCATGCCTTTTTTTTTTTTTTTTTCTAATTCTCATGGAAAAGCCCATTTATAACCACGTTTATTTACATGCATGGCAAGGAACTCTACAGTCCCTGGCATCAATATGCATCAGAAAGGTTTTGACTTGCAACAGGTGCTCTGGAGTTGTGACAACCTCCCCACCAAGACATCAGTTCCACCACTTAAATATACAAACTGAAAACTGGCTTTTTTTCTCTTTTTTTTTTTTTTTCCTTTTCTTAAGTTGAATCCCACTTGGATTTCATCTCTTGGGTAACAAGGATGCTGATGCAATAGAAACTTCTGAAATCAGAATAGAAAATTCCTTATCCTCTAAAGAATGGATAAACCCTGCTTTGACCTTTAAGCTGAAAAAAATAAGTGGTTTTGTTGCTTGGCTGGGGCTCTGCACACCACCACACCATGTGTGTCCTGGTGGGGGTGGGACAACCATAAAGACATCCCACATGGAAACAGCATTAGCACGTTCCCTTCATATAGATTTTTCTTCTTCTAACAGGGAACTATTTCAACAGAATAACCCCTCTCGCTCATCACACAACACAAAATATATACATACATTAGCCTATGACTAAGACAGCAGAAGGTGAATAACACCAGGTAGTCTAAACCTTGGCTTTCTTGCTTTGTTCTATTGTTTGCAATCTTTGATGGAGTCAAACACCTTATTTCGGGTATCTCCTTTGGGATAAAATGAATTGTTTTCTAGACCAGAGAGGGACGAAAAGCCAGATGCACTTTAATCCTGCCTGCTGTGGGTAACAGCTAGCAATTTCCCAGTAAACTGTTTTACTTGTTTCCAAGATTTTTTCTACTCATCTACTTTTAGATATAAAATAGCAGAAAAGAGACTAGGGCACAGGGATGGTGGGGTAGGAGGTGGAAGGTTCAAGAGCTGCATCTCCAAGATGAACCAGTGGCAAGGAAGCCTATCCATTACCAGTTTGGTAATGGTAGTCTGACTTCCTCAGCAGAAATCATCTCTTTTTCAAGTAGCAAATAACCCATAACCACATGAACACACACAGACCCACAACTGCATTTTCAGTACAAACAAAGTTTAAGCGTTCAATGTGAACTCACATCTGCAGCTTCTCACAGCAGCAATACTTCCCAGCAAACCCAAGAGGATACGAGGAAGAGTACTCAAAAAGCCCAAAACCAAACTAAAACAATAAAAAAAAAATACACCAACTATTCAAGTGAACACAGAAACTGGCCTCCACCTTGGTGTGCCCAGCAAAGCATTGCTTACCTCTCACTGCTCCAACACTTCCTCATCCAAGCCTCAATCTCCAGCTGGTTTGGGACCAACCATCTGAATCCGTGTTACCAAGGGTTTCCATGCAATCACTGGATCTTCTCTCTGTGTTCTCTATTAAAGTATTCCTCCCCCATTCATCTCTTCCAGGAATAACGCACTCCCAATATAAAGTTTGCAATTACAGACAGGCTGCTCCTAATTGATCAATGCCAGCATCATCCTATTCCTTTTCCAAATCCCCTAGCAAGGCGCAAGCATGTACCACGCCTGTCCAGGTTTGCTTCTTAAGGCAACAACTAGCAAGACAAACCAACAACAGCCTCCCTAAAAGCATGGAAGTAATATTTTACATGCCACACACATGTTCAAAGTGCTGTGCAATTAGGAGGAGGGATGCAAATACTCAGATCTAATGTCCAAGTGGCCACTTGTGATGAGTGGCATTCCTCGGGGTTCGGTACTAGGATCGGTGCTGTTTAACATCTTTTTTGGTGACACGGACAGTGGGATTGAGTGCACCCTCAGAGAGTTTGCTGATGACACCAAGCTGTGTGGAGTGGTCAACACATTGGAGGGAAGGGATGCCATCCAGAGGGGCCTGGACAGGCTTGAGAGGTGGGTCTGTGCAAACCTCATGAAGTTCAACCAGGCCAAGTGCAAGGTCCTGCACGTGCGTCAGGGCAATCCCAACCACAAATACAGGCTGGGTGAAGAATGGATCGAGAGCAGCCCTGAGGAGAAGGATTTGGGGATGTTGGTGGATGAGAAGCTCAACACAAGCTGCCAACATGCACTTGCAGCCCAGAAACCCAACAGCATCCTGGGCTGCATCAAAAGCAGGGTGGACAGCAGGGAGAGGCAGGTGATTCTACCCTTTTACTCTGCTCTAGTGAGACCCCACATGGAGTACTCTGTCCAGCTCTGGAGCCCCCAACATAAGAAGGACATGGACCTTTTGAAGCAGGTCCAGAGGAGGGACACGAAGTTGCTCACAGGGCTGGAGCACCTCTGCTATGAAGACAGGCTGAGCAAGTTGGTTTTTTTTTTCAGCCTGGAGAAGAGAAGGCTCCAGGGAGACCTTATAGTCACTTTCAATACCTAAAGGGGGCCTACAGGAAAGATGGAGAGGTACTTTGTTCAGGAAGTGGAGTGATAGGACGAGGGGTAATGGCTTCAAACTGAAAAAGGGGAGATTTAGATTGGATATTAGAAAGAAATTCTTTACGGTGAAGGTGGTGAGACACTGGAAGAGGCTGCCCAGAGAAGCTGTGGCTGCCTGATCCCTGGAAGTGATCAAGGCCAGGCTGGATGGGGCTTTGAGCAATCCGGTCTGGTGGGAGGTGCCCCTGCCCACGGCAGGGGGTTGGAAGGAGATGATCTTTAAGGTCCCTTCCAGCCCAAACCATTCTATGATTCTATATGGGAAAATACCAGGGTCAAGGAAAAGCTGGAGTTTATGTTTCATCGGTAGAGGGAGAAAAACACGTGAATGACTTGCAGGGTGACAACATTTTGAGGGGCTGAGAGCAGTATCTGCTTGCAGAAAACCTTCACTTACCTGCCCTTGAGCTTATCTGCATGCTGTCACATGAAGGCAGCTGTGCTGCCAAAAAGCTTTGTGTTTAACAGGAGGAACAAGCCTTTTGCAATACGAATTAAAAAAACGAAGATACTATAACAAAAGCATTATATACTCAGCCACCAAAACCACTTCCCTCTTGACAGACATCTCTGGGCTGAGCACTCATGCTCTGAAAAAACCCACATATCTGAGGCAACTCAAATGGGAATCTCTCAACCTCCCCCTTTCCCCGAGCACAAAGAGGATGCTATTTAAATTGAGTGACAATCTACAGCGCACAAAGGACAGAAGAACTGAAGTTTGGGCAGCAATGACGTAATATGGTGAAAAATAATAATCAAAGGCTGAATTTGGCTATTTCCAACAGGCAGCTCAGCATCCATCCGCCTCCTTCAGCGGCTCCGTCCTTAGCTGTGTTCTCTTAGAAGAACATCCTGTCGAAAACTAGCATTGAGTTTCTACAGCCTATATATAGCAGTGACATTTTTATTCTGCTAATTGATTTAAAAAAAATAAAAAAGGCCAAAAAAAAAAAAAATTAAAATCAACTTTTGAACTACCTAAGAGCAATAGCTTTTTGGCATGGAATTATGCTATTTATAAGGAGTGCAGAGTCTTTAGAACAGCAAGTCTGCCATGGACAGAACTCTCTGCAGGCACCTTCTCTCGCCTGCGAGGATGATAATTATTTTCAAAGAAATAAATCTGACTTGTAGTTTGCAACCTATCTTGCAGCCCTTTGAAACAGCATGATCTGTATTCTTTCCAGTGCAGCACTGCTGACCTTCCCACATATAATATTATGTTCATTAAACACCCTCATTAGACTTGTTGCCGAGATCTACCACTCTGGACACCTACTCATGTCCAAGACTAACTCCACAAAAATGAGGGACAGACCCAGGGGTAGAAAATATCTCAAAAGAGCCTGATGCTTCTACTTCTTGTTTTAATGCATTATCTGTCCAGACAGTTTAGATGTCAATATCAAATTTATTAATTTACACTACTGTTACATCCCACTCCAAAAGCAACTACAACTCTGTGGCAGAGAAAAGCAAATTTCTCTAGATTTAGTTATGTACCATTCAATTTATGAACGGAGTTGTAGCTGTTTACAACTTCGAAATTCCCTGAAGCTTTTTGATCTTGGGGGAAAAAGGGAGAAGACCGATTTGAATACGCACATCCAAACAAAGCACATTTTAATGCTTAACGGGGACATTTTGATGCACCAGTAGATGTCACGCCTTTGCAATCGGCAGTAAGTGCGTGTTCCGGGAATCAACACATCATCACTGCTTCTAGAAGCAGCAGAAATGGACCAAAAATGGAATAGACGTTGATATCTTTTGGCCAGAAAATAAAGCAGATTGCTTCTCAGGAACGCGTTTGGAGCCCAACGTTCCAACCTAGCCACAAGCACTGGTATATAGTTATTTACAGGCAACAGGGGCCTATACCAAAATTTACTGAGAGCAGTAGATGCTTTCCACTTCATTTCAAATTACTTCAGCTGAGTGTTTTTCAGCCTGAACCCTATGGACTACTTTCTCTTTTTCTGAGGACACTATGACACCAAGTCTTTCTGCCCTGCAATCTAAAAGATGAATTTTTAAAGGCATCTAGAAGTCCAAAGCACTTCCACGTAGCCCCTGTAGATCACATATAAAGTCCAACCAGAGAATCGTAAAATCATTTATGTTGGAAGAGAGCCTTGAGATCATTGAGTTCAATCATTAACCTAGCACTGCCAAGTCCAACACTAAACCATGTCCCTCAGCACCACGTCTACACGTCTTTTAAATACATCCAGGGACAGTGACTCAACCACTTTCCTGGGCAGCCTGTTCCAGTGCTTGACAAACACTTTGTTGAAAAAAATTCTTCCTAATATCCAATGTAAACCTCCCCTGGAACAACTTGAGGCTGTTTTCTCTTGTCTTATCACTTGTTACTTGGGAGAAGAGACTGACCTCCACCTCACTACAACCTCTTTTCAGGTAGCTGTAGGGAGCGATAAGGTCTCCCCTCAGCGTCCTTTTCTCCATGCTAAACAACCCAAGCTCCCTCAGCTGCTCCTCTCAAGACCTGAGCTCTAGACCGTTCACTAGCTTTGGTGTCCTTCTGTGACATCTCACAGGGGACTGCGTTTAAACCTCTTTCTCTACCTTGTTTGAAGTGGAACTAGAAAAGCCAGATAAGGGTGACAGTAATACACCAGTGCCAAGTACAGGGGCATAATCACCTCCCTAGTCCTGGGAGACCAGTCTTATTCAATCTTGTAAATCCTCTCTGGTTGCTAAATTCAGAGTCAGGCATTTCAGAGACAGCATGAAATGGGTCGGCTGTTTGCATGATCCACACCCTGAATTCATCTGGGCATTTTCATCTAACAAATCTCTTGTCATACAGACATGGGACCCTTAGAAACACTCTTCCCCTTCCTTTGGAGGGTAAGTGGGTGGTTAGTAGCATACAGCAGGTGGAAAAAGGGTGGATGAAGAATAGAGCTACAGGAGTAGATGCTCTTGTGGATGGATCTTGTAGACACCCAACATAGTCTACAAAAGTAAAATGGAATACGATGACCCCCATCAACTCTACCATGTCTAAACTGCTACAAATTTCATAGAAGCTTTTCTTACTGTATCTGCTGGTTGAAGGACCATTGAAAATTACTCCTCAAAATGCCATGTGCTTTGCTTAACCAGGGGCTAAATGCACCAAAATGTTGTTTTCCAGTTCTTCTTCCAAGAGACCGGTGCAGAGTACACCACAGACCTCACCTTTCAATAAACCTAAGTCTCTTTATACACATCCATTACCATTATAAAACACCCAGTAGTCTGTAAGGGGTCGAGTATCTGCACAGATTCAAGAGAAATTCAAGAATACTGATCCTTCTAGATGATGTAGATGATATCTACCATAAACAGATTATTTGCCAACATTTTACTGGTGATCTCCAGGGAAAGACAACTTCTGCTGAACACCTTTGCGATATGCAAGGGAAAGAGGAGGGCTGATAGACAGGGAATGTCTGGAGAGGTGGGAGGTCAGCTGAATTTAACGGCAAAACACTCAAAAAGGATAAGGGCACTTCAAGATCTGAACGCAATGGAAGCAGACAGCTTCTGGGTAAACTATTCAAAATGATTTTTTAGAGCATTTTGGTAAAGGCACTGAATTCGACAAGAGCATGAGTTATAATGGGGACGGATACAGGACCTCCTGCAAGGCTGCTCCTTTGCCTCCAACTGATGGATCGGCCTCCCCTGGGAAACTCTAAGAACTTAAAAAATAACTATAAAATGCGAAGAAAACCAAACACAAGGAAAGGTCAAGTTTAATTGCTGCATTTGAGATAATTTTTCACATTCTACTTCCCACTCTGCGCAGTGCCGAGCATTTCTGGAGACACAGATGAAGGGATTTTGTAGAGAACAACAACAATAAAAACCCCAACGTGGAAGTTAGGTGCCAGATGATATGACAACAGGCCTTTCCTCAAACATCTCAGAAGTGGTTTGCAATTGCACAGGGGGAAGGAGGAGGAGGTTCCTAACTACAAAATGAAGCTGAGAAATCAGCAACTTGTCCGCAGCCAGAGCCACTTGCAAACAACAACAAAAAAAAATTGGTCACAGAGAAACCTAAAGACTCAACTTCTATATTATAAACAAGAATAACACTGACCTAGTTTCCAGCGCACTTGCAAAGCTGCTGGAGATGCTACAATGAAAGGCACTACAGAAACCTAAAGCAATACTGCTTCAGATATACAGGAATAAGGTTATCACTGAAATGGAGCAAGGCACTTTCTACAGTGGAGGTAACAGATAAGAGATCAAATAATACAGAGAGCTAGACAACTCTTTTCAGAAGATATGGTTTTAAAAAGTATTCGGAACATACTTTTGCAAATGGTGCTCCGGATCTTTAATAATCACAAAAAGCAAAATTAACCTTTTTACGTGGTAAGGATTGTCTCTGGAAGAACCCCACACGATAACCTGCACGCAGCTCAATTTATTAGCTTAAAATACGGTGATGAGTTAAGCCAGCCAGGATTCACATCTATATGGGAATAAAGGATTAATCAGGTCTTGCGGGATTCAAAGGAAGCCCTCTGCAGTAAAGTGGAGCAATGTATAAAGAAGCAAAAATTTTCCGGCGCAGAGAAAGTGAGGTCTCAGACACTGTACAATATATTTAGCTTTGCTGGGGAAAAGCAAAGCTGGGCTGTTGAGTTCTTCAGAAATGACACAGCTTCTTCCTTGTATTCCTACAACCACACAAATGAAGCTCAAGCCTCCATGAAGATGTATATTAGTTTTTATATTTTTTTTTAAAAATGCCAAATTTGCCCTTACCATTTATAGAGACAAGCTTTCAAATCTGCTGCTGCAGCATTTATTCCCCACATTCCTATCATCTATGAAAGGACATTCTTTCCTTGAAATGGAAAAAGTCAGTCTTTGCAAGAAGAGGGCTTTGGTAAGCAGAACCTGAGTGTGCCCGCACAGATGGCACAAAAACAGAGCTAAAGGTAGTGTGTCCATCAGGAAAGTCTTGAAAGTGTGAAAAATAACCATCAACTATGGCTTCCAAGAACTATATTGCACCAATTAGCATTTGGTCCACCCATTTTGTCCTGAGGCAGTACTCATAAGACCACCCTTAAATCGTTGTAGAAGCCCTATTCAAACACACAAATGAGAAAATAAGTACCCAGAAATATCCTCAGGGGTTCAGCTTACCTCAAAGTGAACTGTCCTTCAGCATAAATAAAACTATATTTAAAAATAGTTGAGTGATTAGCAGACTTGTAGCAACAGGTTATCAGAGCACCCATTGATGCTCATCCAGGCTGTGCTACTGGGAAAGAGAATAAATGTTGGACATCTCGCCTGCCCACCAACTCATTTGCCTGGCAGGGGTGAGGATGTGCTACCCATGCCAGATCTGCTACAAAACACTGAGCTTTAGGCCAACTCTGTCTCAGCTGACTACCTGAGAAACGGGTTAAAACCACACCGAAGCACTAGGGAATAATATGGTAAATCATAGAATCGTAGAATGGTTTGGGTTGGAAGGGACCTCTCAAGGTCATCTGTCCAATCCCCCTGCCATGGGCAGGGACATCTTCAACAAGATCAGGTTGCTCAGAGCCCCGTCCAACCTGACCTGGAATGTTTCCAGGGATGGGGCACCCACCACCTCTCTGGGCAACCTGGGCCAGTGTCTCACTACCCTCAGAGTAAAAAATTTCCTCCTTCTATCTAGTCTGAATCTTCCCTCTTTTAGTTTAAAATGATTATTGCAACAGGTCCTTCTCAAAACTCTGTCCCCATCTTTCTTATAAGCCCCCTTTAAGAACTGAAAGGCTGCAATAAGGTCTCCCTGGAGAAAGCACAATTAAATCCTTTAAACAAGCAAGGGAATACCAGTAATTAACTATTTAGAACCCATCAATAAATGGGAATGTATCCCCTTTATGCATGCACATAGAGGCTTAAACTGTTTTATAGGAAAGACATCTCAAAGCTGTTTTCAATCCAACAGACATGTTGGCAACAGCCAATTCTCCTCCCAGCAGGACCTATCCATCCTGCGAGCACCCGCATCTGGAGAAGATGACCCCCCGCACCAGTTAATTCATCCCAGCCAGGTCGTCCAGACATCAGTGCCCTCAGGGGGGTACTTTTGCCATCCTCTGGACTGTTTGTTTTGCAATAACTCAAGCTGTGGCTCTTCCATTGCCTCTCCTCAGAGACTATTTCACACCTTCCTAGATCTCACTCTGAAGGCATTTTTCCTCCCAGTCTAATCTTTGGAAAAAATTGACAGCTACAAAAATGTAATAAACCAACCAGTCGGATTATATATATATTACAGTTTGAAAAAGATGAAAGGCTATATTGTTAAGAGATATAATTCCAGCGGCTTCCACAATGTAGCCTGTGCATACACAGAGGAAGGAAGGGAACTGAAGCAGCTTATATTTTGTCTTATAAGTCCCCTAAAATAACCCAACTTCTGATCCTCGGCTCGCATCTGGAGAATGACACTGAAAAGGCTAATAAAGACCTGCCAAATAACTCATCAGGACAAAATACCTGTGTGTTCATTCCAGCTCTTGCCAATGCATTAAGTGAAGCAATATGAAGAAAGGAAAGGAGGACTGTCCGCTTAAAAAAAAAAAAAATAATTAAAAATATCACATATTCAAGAGCAGAAGGAAGCATACACAAATTTATCATGTTTTGGGTCATTTTCAATAGAATCCACTGCAATCAGATTGCAATGAGCAGCAACTGTATGACTACAGTACTTCCACAAATACTCTAAATTTCATTTCTACTGGTAGATATATATATAAAAAAAAAAAGACTCTTAACATAAGCCATAACAGAAATGTGGTGGGAAGACACACACAAGTGGAGTGCTGTGATCGATGGCTACCAGCTTTTCAGAAGGGATAGGCAAGGAAGGAGAGGTGGTGGGGTGGCCCTCTATGTTAGGGGCAATTTTGAATGTTTAGAACTTAACAGTGTGAATGACAGCGTTGAGTGTGTCTGGATAAGAATCAAGGGGAAGGCCAACAAGGCAGACATTGTGATGGGAGTTTGTTATAGACCCCCTAATCAAGATGTAGAAACTGATGAAATATTCTATAAGCAGCTGGCAGAGGTCTCACGATCATTTGCCCTTGTTCTCGTGGGGGACTTCAACTTCCCAGATGTCTGCTGGAAATACTACGCAGCAGAGAGGGAACAGTCCCCGAGGTTCCTGGAGTGTGTGGAAGACAACTTCCTAACACAGCTGGTGAAGGAACCAACTAGGGGAAGTGCCCTACTGGACCTAATGTTTGTTAACAGAGAAGGTCTTGTGGGGGATGTAAAGGTTGGAGGTCGTCTTGGGCACAGTGATCATGAAATGGTAGAATATTCAATTCCTGGTGAAGCAAGGCGGGGAGCCAGCAGAACTGCCACCTTGGACTTCCAAAGGGCAGAGTTTAGCCTGTTTAGGAGCATGGTTGAGAGTGTCCCTTGGGAGGCAGTTTTGAAGGGCAAAGGCGCCCAGAAAGGCTGGTCTTGCTTCAAGCAGGTACTCTTAGAAGCACAGGAGAAGGCCATCCCCATGGCTCGAAAAACAAGCTGATGGGGAAGAAGACCAGCCTGGCTAAATAGAGAGCTTTGGCTGGACCTCAGGAAAAAGAGGAAAGCTTACATTCTTTGGAAAAGGGGGTTGGCAACTTATGAGGATTATCAAGATATAATGAAGCTATGTAGGGGGAAAATTAGAAGGGCCAAAGCTCAATCAGAACTCAGCTTGGCCACTGCGGTTAAAGACAATAAGAAGAGATTCTTTCAGTATATCAATAGATAAGGGAAGACTAGGGAAAATGTAGGCCCACTGATGAATGAGATGGGTGCCCTAGTGGTGGAAGACACAGAGAAGGCAGAGTTACTGAATGCCTTCTTTTCTGCGGTCTTCACTGCTAAAGCTGTCCCTCACGAATCCTATACCCTGGAGGCAAGGGGGAAGGTCTGGAGAGAGGAAGGTTTTCCCTCAGTTGAGGAGGACTGGGTCAGAGACCGCTTGGCCAAGCTGGACATTCATAAGTCCATGGGCCCTGACAGGATGCACCCGCGAGTGCTGAGAGAGCTGGCAGATGTTATTGCTAGACCACTCTCCATCATCTTTGAAAGGTCATGGGGAACAGGAGAGGTGCCTGAGGACTGGAGGAAGGCTGACATCACTCCAATCTTCAAAAAAGGCAAGAAGGAGGACCCAGGGAACTACAGACCGGTTAGTCTCACCTCTGTCCCTGGGAAGGTAATGGAGAGACTCATTCTGGATGTCATCTCCAAACACGCTGAGGAACAGGAAGTTATTGGAAGTGGTCAACACGGAGTTACCAAGGGTAAATCATGCTTGACCAATTTGATGGCCTTCTATGATGTTGTAACTGGTTGTCTGGATGAGGGGAGAGCCATAGATGTCATCTACCTTGACTTTAGCAAGGCTTTTGACACTGTCTCCCATAACATCCTCATTAGGAAGCTGAGGAAGTGTGGGCTAGATGAGGTGACAGTGAGGTGGATTGAGAGCTGGCTGTGTGACAGAACTCAGAGGGTTGTGATCAGTGGCACAGAGTCTAGTTGGAGGCCTGTAACCAGTGGTGTCCCCCAGGGGTCAATACTCGATCCACTTTTGTTCAATACATTCATTAATGACCTGGATGAGGGGACAGAGCGTATCCTCAGCAAGTTCGCTGATGATACCAAACTGGGAGGGGTGGCTGACACTCCAGAGGGCCGCGCTGCCATCCAGCGTGATCTGGACAGGCTGGAGAGCTGGGCAGAGAAGAACCTCATGAGGTTCAACAAAAGCAAGTGCAAGGTCCTGCACCTGGGGAGGAAGAATGTCAGGCACTGGTATAGGTTAGGGGTGAACCTGCTGGGAAGTAGTTCTGAGGAGAAGGATCTGGGGGTCTTGGTAGACAGTAAATTATCCATGAGCCAGCAATGTGCCCTTGTCGCCAAAAAGGCCAATGGAATCCTGGGCTGCATAGGAAAGAGTGTGGCCAGTAGGTCGAGGGAGGTCATTCTCTGCCTCTACTCAGCGCTGGTGAGGCCACAACTAGAATACTGTGTCCAGTTTTGGGCTCCCCAGTTCAAGACGGACAGGGAACTGCTGGAGCGAGTCCAGCAAAGGGCAACTAAGATGATTGAAGGATTGGACCATCTCCCTTATGAGGAAAGGCTGAGAGAGCTGGGACTCTTTAGCCTGGAGAAGAGAAGGCTGAGGGAAGACCTGATTATGCCATACAAGTATCTAAAGGGTGGACTGAAGGACGATGGAGCCAGACTCTTCTCAATGGTTCCCAATGACAGGACGAGGGGCAATGGGCACAAGTTGGAACATAGGAAGTTCCATTCAAATACATGGAAAAACTTCTTTACGGTGAGGGTGACAGAGCACTGGAACAGGCTGCCCAGGGAGGTTGTGGTGTCTCCTTCTCTGGAGACTTTCAAGACCCGCCTGGATGCAGTCCTGAGTGATGTGCTCTGGGCAATCCTGCTTTAGCAGGGGAGTGGGACTAGATGATCTCTAGAGGTCCCTTCCAACTCTGAAGATTCTGTGATTCTGTGTGATTCTGTGATTCTGTGAATCATTGTAAAATTAAGGATTATTCTATGTGTTCATTTGGTTTTCTCAAACACAAAATGTAATCTCACATTCAAAGGGATGTAGCACCCATAAAAATCCCATTCTGCCTGAATTTTTCTTACGTACCTTTCTCCCTTCTGACACAACCAGAAGCCAGTATAGAGAAACAGGCCTTCTCAGTTTACTTATTCTGGACTTTCTTCCCCTTTCCCCAGTATAATCCTGCTGGTTTTCCCCTTTGCTTGTGTGGACTCAGAAAGAGAAAGAACTTTAAAGTGGGAAACCCCCCCACAAAAATTACCTGGAAGATTTGAAACCATTACAAAAACAGAGACATCATTTCTGTCCTGAGTATCTAGACTCCAAGCTGTCCCTTTAATTGTGAAATACACAGAAATCACTGCACCCATCTGTGAAAGATGGGCGACTGCAATGGAATCACAAGGGGTAGATGGGCTTTCTGCAAATGCTTTCTGTCCTACACACACATGCTTTCTGTTCTACGAGAGAGCAGCAGTGGCTGTTCAAGTAGGGGTGGCCTTTATGCGGATGAGAGAGGTGCGAGCTCATCTTGGAGTCACGTGCTCTCATTTCAAGGGCGGCCTCATTATTTCTTGGCTTTATCTTTCTCGCAGATCCTAATTGCAGTGCTTTCACTCTGCTGCTCAAAATCTCTTCCTGAAACAGATGAGCAAAAAATAAATGCAGTTTTCATAGCTACTATTGATGAGGTTTTAACAGCAACAAGGAAAGCTGGCTGAAATCCTGGCTGGCCAAAGGGGGGCTGCCAGGTCCTCCCTCCTGTGTCCTCACAGGGCAGCTGGAGGAAGGTGTTGTGACACAGCGGGAGCTGTGTAGGGGAAGGAGTGTCCCCAAGAACTTCTCCGAGGTTTTAGATCCCTTACAGAGGTTGCAGGTGGGACTGTAGTTTTTAGGCTGCTTGCCCTGGGAAGACATCTGGCTCTCCAGTCCTTCCCACTGAGCTCCTCAGACGTGGGTAAGGACTGTGGATAAGGTGCTAGAAATAAAAATGAGCCCTTTTCAGTAACAGATTGTGGAGACACCCATACAGCCGGGAGCACAACACAAGGCAAAGCATTTGGGTGAGCATCTAGAACATCCAGATGTTTCAGTCTTTTCGAATTTATAAAATATCTCTACTCTGAATATCCTGGATGAGGGTCTCGAGACAAGTGAGAAAAAGACCTTAACAATAAGGGACCCAAATGTGAATCCACTGGATGTGAATCTGTAATGGGTTTGCGTTTATGGAGATGATGAACTGACCCTTCACATATAAAATAGTGGCCTTCCAGTACCTGAAGGGGGCTCACAAGAAATCTGGGGAGGGGCTATTTGCAAGGGCATGTAGCGATAGGATGAGGGGCAGTGGTTTTAAACTAGAGCAGGGTAGGTTTAGATTAGACATTAGGAAGAAGTTCTTTACAATGAGGGTGGTGAGACACTGGCACAGGTTGCCCAGAGAGGTGGTGGAGGCCCCATCCCTGGGCACATTCCAGGCCAGGCTTGATGAGGCTCTGAGCAATCTGATCTAGTTAAAGATGTCCCTGCTTACTGCAGGGGGTTGGACTAGATGACCTTTAAAGGTCCCTTCCAACCCAACACAATCTATGATTCTATGATTCTATGATATCTCAAGGAAAGAAAAAATAAATTTGGCTATGAGGCTTGGTTGCAGGAAGATGAATTGTAGCTTTTATAACAACAATAATAATTTATTCATCCATGGCGTCGGATGGAAAATGATTAAAGATGAGCAAAGGTCTCCACGTGTTTGGATTTACATCAGGCCACTCAATTCATTTGGTTACAGCAGCAATAATTAATCATTGCTGGAGAAGGGAGAAACCTTAAGAAAATCTTGTGGTTTCCAATTTCAGAAGTGAGTTGTAACACTTTTAGGACACAGTTCATCTCCGCAACAGCTGAGACATCTTGAATAGCTGGTAACTCATAAGATTTTGGCTTGCCATTTTACAGAAACTGGTATTGCCCTTCATGTTAAGACAAAGCAAAACAAAACACCACGAGAAGCTTTTTAGACCTACAAATTCAAATGCAACAAGCACTCACCAAAAAAGATCAATGGGACACATCTGAAGACAGTGCTAAATATAATTTGATTGCAAAAATCTTGGAGCAAGAGGATGACCGCTACTGCACATCATCAGTTCCCAGATCACTCTACAGAAGACAACTCTTTTGTCTTGATAACCCATTTTCTGACTGCTGTGTCATCACCCCAACAGCCACATTTCCACCCAGCCTACAATCCTACTTAGAGACTGAAATTCCCAGTCTGCGAAAAGCTGTTCAAGAAATAAATATCTTCAATAGCTTAAGGGGAGAGCTGAAAGAAGGATAATTTCACAGTTACCATCAGAGGAGTTCTGGAGAACAGCAGTTTCCTACTGAACACTGGATAAATCTCTGCAGATTCTCTCCATGGGGTAGGAACACACTGGCATTCCCACCTAAAACAAGATAAACTTAGAGTCACAGAACAATTTAGGTTGGAAGCAACTTCTGGAAGTCTCTATGTCTATTCTCCTCCTCAAAGCAGCTTTAGTTACAGTTGCTCAGGCCTTATCCAGTTGAGTTTTGAGTATCTCCAAGATGGAGATCTCACAACCTCTCCAGGTCCCTATTCCAGTCTTCAAAAATAGTCATGGTGAGCTGCAGACAAAAATAACGTCTCCCCTCTGCCATCTCCTCTCCAGAGGAACCTTGTTCTCACCAACCCTTCTCATTTTTCCTGGGCTCCAACTCCCAGACAACCTGGTGGCCTCCTCTGTAGGTGCTTCAACATACCAATGTCTTCAGTTTACTGGGAAGCCCAAAACTGGACACTATGTCCAAACACAGTCTCACAAGTGTCAAACAGAGGGGAAGGAACATTTCCTTGGACCTGCTGGCTACGTTTTTATTAACACGGGATGTGGTTGATCTTCTCTGGCACAAGGACAACCCTGCTGACCCACATTCAGATTCCTATCTAGGTCCTTCAATGACTTGGGGCTTAAAATTCACTGGTTTGGACTTTTATGAGAAGAATGACCTTCCAGGAAACCAAGCAGGGGTTAAATCACCGGCCTCTGTGTCTTCTTGCTGGTGGGTCTCACTTTGGCTCTGAGTCCTCTTCATCACCCTTTGCCATCAGTCAATTTTCCGATACGCTCTCAACAAAAATCACTTTCCCCTGTCTTTAGAGATCAATACCTCAAATCATGGAGTTAACATTTAGTGCTTATTATGTGGGGGAATATGAGAAGGTTATGCAAAGTCTTGACTACAAAATATATTCAAAGAGACTAGAATATCAGTGATATCCACACTTCTTTTTTTTCTATTTTTTTTTGCCCTGAATCAGAAACTCTACAAATACAAAGGCTCTCAAAAAGTCTATAAAAATTAAAAATGATAGTATGGAAGAACTTGTATTGAATTAAAGCATGCAGGAAAAAATGAACTACAGCAGTGGAACAATAGTTTTAAGAATTCATGTTTCGGTTCACTTCACTTACTACCATGCATATGCTTTCACAGTCCATCACAAAGACGACAGAGAATCTGCAAAGGCAAAAGAAGAGCAGTGGGATGGGAAAGAAAAGTTAACAGAATTGGAGCACAAACTAAAGGATATTTGGAAGCAGCTTTCACAAATTTATAGCTTGAAAAAAGAGCATAGAAGCCACCTCCCATCCTGCCATATAATATCCTTGTTCATCATTCTTGACTGTCGCTCAACTCCTTCCCCTGGTGTCCCTGTCTAAAAAAATGCAATACAACATGATCACAAAAGGTTAGAAAAAGGCCCTATGAATTCACTTCTGCACTTCAAATGGAAGGAGGATCTCCTCCTTCGCAAGTATTGTTACTTGATGATGTATTTGAAAACACATTAAAGAATAAAATGCAACCAAACGAAAAAATAATGATCATTGAGCAAAAGCTGCCGCAAGCAGAACGGCGAAGCTAACCGGGAGATTGATTTTGTGTCATCTTTTACATAGAGAAGAATATTACAAAGAGGAAGTTTGACAGACAAAATAAATTTGCTTTGGTTTGACTCTTCCATACCCAATCAAATACTTGTGATCTATGGAGCGAAAGCCAGATAGTGAGAGAAGGAAAAGAAAAAAACAAACAAACAAAAAACCACAGCACTAGCCCCCAAAAAGAAATGCTGTCCTAATAAGGATCTGAATAACAAAGGCTCCTTATAAAAATAAAAAATAAAACATGTCTTTATAGTAGATAGAGAGATAGCAAAGTAATGAAAAAAAAATCCATCTTACGTCAACCAGGAAATTTCATCCTCAAGGACTCAGAGGGGAATGCAGATGGGAAGCAAAGCGAAAGCCCTTTGGGAGCCAGTTCCCTTGTCTATGAACTGGGAACATCAGTACTTTACAGTCCTACGGGACTTCCGAGGGTGAAAAAATACCCAAAATGCTGATTTTGGCTGCATCATAGAATCACAGAATCATAGAACTATTTAGGTTAGAAAAGAGCCTTGAGATCACCAAGTCCAACCATTAACCTAACACTTAGAAAACCACCACTAAACCATGTCCCTCAATACCACGTCTACACATTGTTTAAATACCTCCAGGGATGGTGACTCAACCACTTCCCTGGGCAGCCTGTTCCAATGCTTGACAACCCTTTTGGGGAAGACATTTTTCCTCAGAGCCAACCTAAACCTCCCCTGGCGCAACTTGAGGACCTTTCGTCTTGCCCTATCACCTGTTACTTCGGAGAAAAGACCGACGCCCACCTCGCTACAACCTCCTTTCAAGTAGTTGTAGAGAGTGATAAGGTCTCCCCTCAGCCTCCTTTTCTACAGGCTGAACAACCCCAGCTCTCTCAGCCTCTCCTCATAAGACTTGTTCTCTAGACCCGTCACTGGCTTCATTGCCCTTCTCTGGACTCTCTCCAGCACCTCAATGTCTTTCTTGTAGTGAGGGGCCCAAAACTGAGCACAGTATTCCAGGTGCAACACACCATAAGATGTTCTAGAGTCCAGGTGGAGAACCTCTCCCTCCTGAAAATGATGTTTTTCAGTACACTTAAATATTAACTTCAAAAGATAAGGAACTAGAAGATGCTCCCAGAGCTTCAAAGTATGACCTTCCACCATCCTCTCTCTAAAACTACCACGTGTTAAAAAAGAGCCACACCAAGAGGCTGCGAAGATGCGGGGTTGGCTACTTAATTAATCAATAAGCACTTCCCAGTCCTACCTAGGTTGGCAGAGAAAGGATGAGCCCATGGGCCAGAGAAAAGCTCTGTGTCATGGAAGGAAAGGGGTGCCTAATGCAAAGGTTACAGACATTTTGCCCACAAACTCGAAAGCTATGGGTTACACAGGCATGTACTTCAGGCTTCACCTGAAGGACTTTATGATGTCAGATGATTTTGGTTTTCCCTTCTGTCTTCATGGAAGCCGCATTAGGTCTCGTGTTTTGGAGCTGAAAGCTTCAGTGCAGAATTTATTTCACAGCTATTACAAGGTACATTACCCTAATTACAATGCACATTATAGCCTGCTATGTAGTGCAGTGTGATAAATCATATAGCGCTATGGTCTATTGTAAACACCGCCATACATCTCTGGACACTATTGCATGTTTGACCACTCTCATAAATATGAGCGTTTCTGTAGTACAAGTATGATTGGCCCCAGAGACTAATTTATTACCATTTTCTTTCAGCACATTAACAGTGCAGTAAATTCTGCAGCTTCTGGGAGGGGGCAAAAAAAAGGCAACAGTGGGATTTCCTTCAGTAATGCAGCATCAATAGTATTTTCCCTTCAGTAACATACCAATTGTTCTTCATTTTCCAAAAATATATTCGCTGTGTCATGTCTCCTGTGCAGGCCGGGAGAGGTTTCTAGCTTTCAAGCTTGTCACACCTGAGAAACTGGGGTGAAGGAGGACAGCAGGTTCATCGTTTTAAAGACTTTGGTGGTATTATGAGTTTTCCTTCTAACTATCCCGACACAAGTTTGTTCATACACAAAAGCTCCATTTCAGAGGTAGAACTTATCATTCAATCAAATGCTTCTGAAGTTCGCACATTGTTCATTGAATACAAGGGAGGAAAAAAAAAATCCTGACAAAATATTTCTGCAAAAGAGCAGCAGAGGTCGGACGCTCAATGGCGCATGTACACATCAAATGTGCCACCATGAACCTGACACGCTTTCCCTGGGTGGGAGAGCAATATTCAGACACGCCTGGGCTCCATCCAGAGCAAGTGGGACAGTCTCATAGGCTGTGTCTTTCTCTGTGATAGAAGGAACTGAGTCGGAGCATCACTCAACTGGAGAGACACGCGTGGGTCCTAGGACTGGAAGAATTTAATTCCAGAATTAGACAGCCAAATTTAGCGTACTATTCCAAGTTCGCTGCTGACTTGGGAGCACACAGTATCCATTGACCCATTTGTCCTTCAGCCCATCCACAAAGCAATAATTTAAAAAAAAACAAAACACAATGCGGGACAGAAAAATGTTCCACTCCAGGTGTCAGCCCTCACAGAAGAGGGCATGGACCTGTTGGAACGGATCCAACAGAGGGCCACGAAGATGATCAAAGGGCTAGAGCACCTATGCTATGAGGACAGGCTGAGAGAGTTGGGGTTGTTCAGCCTGGAGAAGAGAAGGCTCTGGGGAGACCTTGTAGCAGCCTTACAGTACCTAAAGGGGG
This sequence comes from Alca torda, assembly GCA_008658365.1. Lineage (NCBI taxonomy): Eukaryota > Metazoa > Chordata > Aves > Charadriiformes > Alcidae > Alca > Alca torda. The sequence goes on from CM018077.1 coordinate 161,962,466, forward strand.
CCTACAGGAAGGATGGGGAGGGACTCTTCACCAGTGTAATGATAGGACAAGGAGTAATGGTGTCAAACTGAAGGAGGGTAGATTTAGATTGGATATTAGGAAGAAATTCTTTGCTGTGAGGGTGGTGGGGCACTGGCCCAGGTTGCCCAGAGAAGCTGTAGATGCCCCATCCCTGGAGGTGTTCAAGGCCAGACTGGATGGGGCTTTGAGCAACCTGGTCTAGTGGAAGGTGTCCCTGGCCATGGCAGGGGGGTTGGAACTAGGTGATCTTTAAGGTCCCTTCCAACTGTAACCATTCTATGATTCTATGATTGTATTATTTTAAGTCAGGCCCCTGTTTCCCTTCCTATGTCAGATCTCACCAGAAGATGAATGTCAGCAGTCCGAGCAAGCAGACCAGTCAACATACAAAAGCCAGATAGCTCAATAAGAATAAAAGGCAAAAATTTTTAGCTATATTGTCACTCTATTTCCACTCTTTAGGTTCTCCATAGCATTTCAGAGCTCGGCCATGCCTTGAATTGCTATTAAATGTAAATATTTCAAGAGGTGACCTATCAACAGCTTTTCTCTACAGCTAAGAGTACAGCTGCATGGCACAGCTACAGCAGCGAGCCCTTAGCTTGCCCAAAGACCCAGTCCTTCAGAAAGGTCTCAAATAAGTCTCCAGTAGCAGAAAACACCAAAGCTGTGGGCTGCCACCTCACACAGCTCTCTGCAACTCATCCTACTAACAGCCAGAGCAATGCCCAACCATGAACAATCATCCAATATCCCGAAACAGCCCTGCTACAGGGGCTCCCACATGTAATGGGTCAGCAAACCACCATACACCAACTCAACAGGAAGAGCAAAATGCAGATTAAACCTATGCGAGATGATGGACGTTAAAGATGGGCACCCCCATGAGCACGCTCAGGTGATGAGGTTGGACCACACAGGCAACAGCCACAGCAGTATTACAGATGCACCAAAGCATGCTTGCACGTAATGACACCAGTCCCAAAACAACAGCATTTCTCCAGCTTTTGGGCACTGAAACTTAAGATTGCAGTTTCCAGCTTCTCATTCCGAGACACCCTAGAGGCCCATGAATTACTTTGGGCAAAGAGCCAAGAAAAACAAGGCTATTGCCCAGACATCTCTGCTGAGCACACAAAGAAGACAGGACAATGGTTAGAGGCCTGCAAACCAGAAATTTCTTCAGAGAGAGAAAAATCCGCAGCTTTAGACCTCCCACAGGAGTTGGGTTCTTTCCTCCTCTACATAAATTTATGTTGTGTCCAACTGCGAGGCAGCAGTAGCCAAGTTGTGTTATGCAGGCAGAAAGTTAGAGAGACAACCAGTGTCTGAAAGAAAGCGTAAGGGATGGACACTCCTTCCTGGCTCACGCAGGCAATGAGCAGATGCCTGGGTGTCCAACTGCGGGTGGTGGCTTCAGCTGCATGTCCATTTCGGAGCATCTCCCTCAGCACCTCCAACCGCTTCACTCAGCCTGTTCTTCCTCAGCTGGAGAAGATAAAATACGTCTGACATGGAGCGACACCAGGTTCAACACATCGCGGAGGCTGAGCAAAATTAAAAATCATGGAGCATGCGCTGCCACTAGCCAAAAACAAAGGAGTTCATAAAATAGCACTTTGCCCCAGACCTCCAGGTAGAACAGCTGCCCAAATCTACCACTGCCAAGAGCTGTGTCCCTCATACTGAGTGCAGGGCTGGCAAGGAGTTAGAGTACTTAAAAAGTGATTAAAGTTCTGTGTAGTTTTTAATACGCCTCATCAGACTATGTGTGGTGAATGGCTAATGTCAGGGCTGGATTTCTAGGTCAGGAAAGGAGCTTCTTTGCAGGCTGAGAACCAGCAAGGCTCCCTGCAGCTAACAACCAATGGACCCATGTCCATCACAAACATGGAAGAGGTCAAGCAGGCCAGGACATCTTTTCAACAACAGATTTTTTTCAATGCTGCAACAGTGATGCTTTCAGCTTGGCAGTAGTGAGGATGTATTTGGATTGAGAGCAGCCCTAAGGAGAAGGACTTGGGGGTGTGGGTGAATGAGAAGCTCGATATGAGCCGTCAATGTGCGCTCGCAGCCCAGAAAGCCAACTGCATCCTGGGCTGCATCAAAAGCAACGTGGCCAGCAGGGCGAGGAAGGTGATTCTGCCCCTCTGCTCCATTCTGGTGAGACTCCACCTGGAGCACTGTGTCCAGCTCTGGGACCCCCAACACAAGAAGGACATGGACCTGTTGAAGCAGGTCCATAGGAGGGCCACAAAGATGATAGAGGCCTGGAGCACCTCTCCTATGAGGCCAGGCTGAGAGAGTTGGGGTTGTTCAGCCTGGAGAAGAGAAGGCTGAAAGAAGGTAGATTTAGACTAGATATTAGGAAGAAATTCTTTGCTGTGAGGGTGGTGAGACACTGGAACAGGCTACCCAGAGAAGCTGTGGCTGCCCCATCCCTGGAGGTGTTCAAGACCAAGTTGGATGGGGCTCTGAGCAACCTGGTCTAGTGAGAGGTGTCCCTGCCCTTGGCAGGGGGATGAAACTAGATAATCTTTAAGGCCCTTTCCAACTCTAACCATTCTATGATTCTACGATTCAAGCACCTGTGGATGAACATGCACCTGGTGAATCAACATGCTATTAACAGCCAAGTTATTTCCCATGAACTGGGCTAATCCAACAAGAAGAGCATGAAGATTTGGACCTGTAGACACAACCACAAAGGCATAACCTGAAATAGCTCTGCCTTGATCATGACCCCAATTACAAGATATCCAAGATGCTGGCTGAGGACATGTAGGAAGAAAATGAGGCTTTACCAACAATTTTAAAAATTCACTAACACAAGAAGATCCACAATAGTGCCAAACCTTTGCCAACTGAAAAATATGAGAGAGGATACTCTCCTCTAAACCTCCTGAGACTCTTTTCCTAACTCTCTCACATGCTTACTGGTGTCTTCCCATAGGGGATAAACCCTCCCAGATTTCCATATGAGCAGTGGGTTTAAAAAGCTCATACAATTACATGCAACTTAGAAACAAAGCAGCCCTATAGCTTACACCTCCGCTCAGGAATGAGATTAAGTGCCACCAGTAAAGCTATCACGTTATCTAAAGTTCTGCTGGACATTTATATATTTAATATATTAAAATCAAGGTGTAATTACTTTAAGTCAACAGATCTAGAGTTTTTAGACAAACACAGGCTTGTATTTTCTACCAAAGCTCAGTGTTTCCTCAGAATATCTGCAGCAAGAAACAGGACAACAAAGCCACAAAACTTAATCATAAAAGACAGAAAAGTCAAGGTTAGTTTTATCCAGGTCATGACTTTTCAGAAGTTGGGATTGTCTTTGGTTTATGCTCATTCGAGGGAGGTGCTACTGCAGAAAACATGGGAAAATTTGAGGTGGGTTCATAGCACGGGTCTTCACCAGCACCTTTCTCCTTGGCTAACATTAGATACTTATAAACCCTATCACAGCATTGCCAAATGTGATTTAACTGGGTGTGACAGAGTCAGAAAGCTCTTTGCCATCAAGATTAGTTATGACATAATAGAAAGTCTATCAGCTTTCAGTCCTGTAAATATTAACTTTCAAAAGCAATTTCAGAACACACTCTTCTTTTTTTGAGGGAGAAAATTGTTTATCTTTTCAATACCATGAGTCAGCTCCTCTGATTACTACCCAACTTTTTTCCTCCCCTTGTTCTCTTATAATTAGATTACAATATAAATTAGAGTATACTGCAAATAACCCATCAGCCTATAGATTCTCTTCCCCTCACCCCCATTCCTCTTTCACTGTATTACCTGCTAATTTAGACAGTAAACTCCCGTGGTTTGCTTTTAACTATGGCTATCCTATAGCAGCAGCAATTACATAGCTTATTGTAAATACAGTTCTTAGAAGAGAATTTCAGCTCTTTATCAGATATGTCATGCATGAGAGTGGTTGGGAGAGAAAAGAGAAATTATGCCAACGAGACCACTTAGCTCAGCCAAGGCCACCAGCCTCTACAGAGCAGGTCTCAGCAAACCACAGATGAGCCAAGGAACAGCATTTCAACCATCTTCTTCTAAAAATCCCCCACTGCATTGACTCCCACATCCAGCACAGCCCATCATGGGAGCATGGCTCAACAGCACATGCTGGGGGTTTGGCAGAAGCATTTGGTTGCTGTGCAAGAACAGGTTTTCATATCTTGTAGAGCTTTCCAATGTTAAACTTCTTTGTTCAACCTGCTTTCAATTCTTCTCACTGTAGACACTGGGAAGTATCCCTGTCGTAAGTAGAAAGCACACGTCCAAAGAAATAAAGGCAAGGTAGGGGAGTCCTGGTAGAGGAGAACAGCATTTCAGCATAATAGTCCTCAAATTTCGTTAACAAGAAGAGTGGCTCTGGCCAAAAGACCAGATTACCAGAAAGCGTTTGCAGGTTGGGAGCCAACAAACCAACCAATGGCTGCACCGACAGGGCAAGCAATGCTGTCCGTGACAGCCTTGTTTTATACAGCACCTTGCACACCAGCTGTGACAGCATCCTCCACGTTTATTTCATCCTTCAGGTATTATTTAGGGAAGTAAAGAGAGAAGACCAAAAAAAAGGCTTTGGAATGATAGCTGAAAACAAGACATCAAACCATTGGCATATGGAAAATACCCGTTTACCGTAAGAGCCAGTAGGGATGTCAATGCTTATAATGAAGCATCTGTTGCCTTCAGCCAACTTTTCTCAACAGAGGAGGTCCAAGTAGAACAGATCCAAGGACTCCCATGGAGCTGAAGTCCAGAGTCCTCTCCAGATTGAAGACAGCAGTCACTGGGGACAACCCCCCTGAGCCCCGTCCTGCAGGCTGCTTTATTCAGGACAACCCCACGTCTAATGAAGTCCAACTCCACCAACAAGATCTAGCTGACTAAGAAACCATTCACTCCACTGAGGCTCCATTATATAATGTATCACTTGGAAAAACACACCACCAAGCAAAGACCAAGAGGGCTGTAAAAAAATGTGGCGCCAAAGTTGCATCAAATACCCACTGAGAGCAGCACCTCCAGATCCCATTCCAGAGGGGACTGAGCATTTCCAAGCTCCTCATGCAGGTTCTTATAATACAACTTATACCACTTACATTATACTTGTGCAACACACGGCAAATGCTTTTGGAGCTGTAACCTTCTTTTTCCTATGATGGGCAAAGTAGGCATTTTTCAGACCCAAGAAAGCATCAACACATCTGTATCCCCTCATTCATCTCTATCCCTTATTCAACATATTCATCAGTGACCTGGATGAGGGGACAGAGTGTATTGCTCAGCAAGTTTGCTGATGACACAAAACTGGGAGGAGTGGCTGACACACCAGAAGGCTGTGCTGCCATTCAGAGAGACCTGGACAGGCTGGAGAGTTGGGCAGAGGGGAACCTAATGAAGTTCAACAAGGGCAAGTGTAGGGTCCTGCACCTCAGGAGGAATAACCCCATGTACCAGTACAGGTTAGTGGCTGATCTGCTGAAAAGCAGTTATGCAGAGAGGGACCTGGGAGTCCTCGTGGACAAGTTGCCCATGAGGCAGCAATGTGCCCTTGTGGCCAAGAAGGCCAATGGTCTCCTGAGGTGCATTAAAAAGAGCGTGGCTAGCACGTTGAGGGAGGTCATCCTCCCCCTCTACTCTACCCTGGTGAGGCCTGATCTGGAGTACTGTGTCCAGTTCTGGGCCCTCCAGTTCAAGAGGGACAGGGAACTGCTGACGAGTCAAGGGGAGGGCTACAAAGATGATCAAGGGAATGGAGCACCTCTCTCCATGAGAAAAGGCTGAGACCTGGGTCTGTTCAGCTTGGAGAAGACTGAGAGGGGATCTCATTGATGCTGATCGATATCTAAAGGTGTCAAGAGGATGGGGTCAAACTCTTTTCAGCGGTGCCTGGTGACAGGACAAGGGGTAATGGGCACAAACTGGAACATAGGAAGTTCCACTTCAACATCAGGAAAAACTTCTTTATTGTGAGGGTGGCAGAGCACTGGAACAGAGAAGTTGTGGAGCCTCCTTCTCTGGAGATAGTCCAAATCTGCCTGGATGCCTTCCTGTCCAATCTGCTCTAGGTGACCCTGTTTTGGCAGAGGGGTTGGAATAGATGATCTCCAAAGGTCCCTTCCAATTCCTTGCCATTCTGTGATTCTGTGTGAATGCTGTGAACTCCACAAGCTGCCTTTTTTTTTTTTTTTTTTTTGGGGGGGGGGTGGTCTGGGTTTTTTTTTGCCTTTTTTTTTTGTTTGTTTTTTGTTATCATTGTTGCTCTATTGCAATTGGGAAAAAAAAAAAAAAAAAGAAAGAAAAAAAAAAGAAACCTAACACATGGTTTTCCTGGTCCAATTTAAGGGGCAGGGAAAGAATGGAAATAACACCCTTTCCCTAACTGTCACTGTGAGGGTATGGAGTTACTTAAAAATAGACTGATACGTCAAATTTACTAATCCCTAGAGAAATCAACATCCCCAGCCGCAGGTTGTTGTTTGCCAAGGGAGGTCTTCCACTTGCTTTAGTTCACTGAGCTTTGGTCGATACATGATGTTATTTTTTTATCATAAAAAATGGCTATAGCGTGACAATAGGCTTGTTATAAGCGCAAGGGAAAAAACAGACTGTTTAATGCCACTGGCAAAAGCTTAATGGGAAAGCACAGATATTTTAAATTACTTTTTAATCACTTCTAGATATTTTCCCCCCAAAATTGTAACCACTTATGGAACAACTGCACCTTTCTGAGAAGCAGCAACGCTGGCGGGCACAGACAGTATTTTGCATTTGGCAAAGATGCTTGATCCCAACGAGGTTCAGAATAATATTTACACGCAACGGTACTGAAGTTGAGCCTTTTCAACTCTGTTTGCAGGTTTTCTTTATTTCTTTCTGTATTTATTCTTTTTTTTTTTTATTCCTTTCCCAATAAAAATGAAGGATTTCTTTATTCTTTTTCCCAACTGCTTTCTCAAAACAGATAGAGTAAATTTCTTTCTAACTCAAAATATACTTCTAACTCAAAATATACTTGTAACTCAAAAGTTTCCAAGATGAGATCCTTCCCAGCCGGCCAGCTTGAGCCAGAGTAGATCATCTCAGGCAATTGTATTGCTGAGCAATCATATATAATAATCATATATAATAATATAACTGCAGCACCACCTTGAAACCACAAACACTGATTCAAACAGTCTTCAAATGCTGAAATGCTCTCCCTCAATGACAGGCGCATGTCATTGCCTCTCCTCTTCGTTACCTTTGTGCTGCTTGATTTTATGATCGCTCCTTCCTCGCTATAGATTTTACATGGCTGGAAGATGAAGATGGGAAGAGGAGTGGAGTTCGGGAGTCACCAAGAAGTTCAAAGTTTCACCAGAACTTCAAATTTCATAGAAAAAAAATTTCATTTCAGAAAAGACTGATGTTGTTTCCCTTGTAATTAGTATAACGACAGATTTGGATAGTACCACAGAACTTCTTTGTCTTACTGTTTGATGCTGCGTTGGTATTTTTTGGGTTCTGGATACCATCCCTGTGCAATGACCACCAGATTCCCTTCCCTCTGCTCTGTAGCTGCCAACAAAATCCTTTTCCAAACCTACAGTTAGTGCTTCATCCTTGAGATCCACAACCCACAGAGCACCCACTCTCACACCCCCCCACGACATGGCACCTCCATCCTTGTGAGAGGAGAGAAAAAAGAGGAAAGATCACTACCACGGCTCCATAAAATAACCTTGAATTTGCAGGCAAGCAGGCTGGAGAGCTGCCACCCCACTCAGCTAAAAGATAAATATATTCGGCCTTTTGGATCTCTAAATGCAGAAGTAACTCACATCAGCTTCTTCCTCGCTGCTTAGGAAAAAAAAGGGGACATCTGGATTTGCCTCTTTTGCAGAAACCTCGCACGACGCTCAGCACACCAGCTGTAGAAACGTTGGCTGCCATCCCAAACCAGCACAGAAACCTGCCCGTGTGTAAAGGAGGTGTTTTTAAAACACACACAAAAAAAATACAAAGCTGGCAACACGGAGCAAAAGGAAAAGCTGTAAGGCCCAGGGATGCAGATAATTCAAAATACACCCATGTGTCCTGAAAAATGGAGGCTGCAGCCAAAAAGTCTGACCCGACACAGGACAGATTCATTGGCAGCTCGCTGCAGAAATTAAGGTGGTTGCACAGATGTCTTTGCTTTTAAGACAAGGAGGCACCTGCTCCTGATTGTGGAGCCTGACATTCTGTAAATTCCAGGTGAAAAGAGACAAATTAATCCCTCCACTTCATTAAAAAATGGATACATAAATAAATAAAGCTAAATTGTCAACCCTGCCATACTGTCCCAACCTGAAGCTCGTAGCCATTTGATAGAGGGAAGGCAAGGACAGTCCCATCTTGGCCCCATCCCACCCAAGCTACAGAAGAGGATATTGATAGGCTGGAAAATAGGTGATGGTGCAGCCACCAGCAGATTCATGATGCTGCAGGAGGGTGAGAAGGGGAAACCAAATTGGATTTCCATAGTTCCATAGTTCAGGTGCTGGTGTTTGGTCAAAACACGTGCACATCACGGGAAAGCTCTCATCAGTGCCTGAATACGCGGTGGAGATTAAGCTCATTTTTTAAGTTGACAAACATCCAGGAGCTGTCCTTAGCAATACCTACTGCAATAACTATAATTTCACTTCCCTGTATTCCCCTGCATCTCAAAAAAAAAAAAAAAAAAAAAGGATAAATCCTTCTTTAACACCCAGGTTTTCCCCATCTGAGGAGCACTCCCAAAACACAAGAAACCCTCTTCCAATGTGGTGCACGGCAGACACCTCCCGTGGCCAGCCAGCAACATTCATGTCCAAGCATGGAAAGCTTTCCCTCTAGTTGTACGCTCTGCTCTGCCAAACCCAAACCACATTTGCTGAAGTGGGAGAACACCTTCCTACTTCTTTGGGGAAGACCGGGGAATTTGTGCAGATTCCGGCTTACTCGGAGGTGGCGTTTCTCAAGAAAGACAACTGAGGAAGCTCGGAGTGGCAACTCTTCCAATGCTAAGGAGATTAGGACGACGGCTCAGCGAACCACCAATCCCAACACACCACATCAACATGCTTTTGCCTTCAGTTGTCACTTCAAGAAGAGTTTGCTACAAAAATGATGCGACAGTTATCTTGTTCACTTGCAGGAATGCAAGAGTTGAGATGCAGGGAAAAAGCAGCAAGACAGGAGCCACAGGCTTTGCGGAGGCGAAGCCAGCCCTGCTCACTGAGCAGGGACCACCGCATGGATGAAATCTGGCCAGAAACCACCCCAGTGCTGAAACGTTGGCCAAGAAACTGGTTTGAGAAAACACAAAAAATATGCTAACAGCTTGGCAACACTGCCCATTGCTCTAAGGTGGGTGGCGTGCTGAATGCTAAACACCAGGACATCCAGACGAAGACAGGCGTGGGTAGGTACCAGATTAATCCACCACCCAGGGAGAAGCTTTTTTGGGTCACCACACCATTCACATCACGTGCTGACAGCTGGGACAGCCGCACAAGGATGTTTCACAATGGCTCTTTTTCCCTTCCAAACACACTCAACAACATCCCACAGAGGAACACCATGGATGGGAACCACACGTGGGATGAGGAGATGGAGCAGGAGGCTGGGAGAGGAACAACAGCAACCAAAGTCCACCAGCAAGCCCACATCACTAGGGACACAACAATGATCAGAGGGCTGGAGCCCCTCTGCTGTGAGGACAGGCTGAGAGAGTTGGGACTGTTCAGCCTGGAGAATAGAAGGCTCTGGGGAGACCTTATAGCAGCCTTCCAGTACCTAAGGGGGACCTATAGGAGAGATAGGGAGGGACTCTTTATCAGGGAATGTAGTGATAGGACAAGGGGTAACAGTTTTAAACTGGAAGAGGGTAGATTTAGATTAGATATCAGGAAGAAATTCTTTACTCTGAGGGTGGTGAGCCCCTGGCCCAGGTTGCCCAGAGAAGCTGTGGCTGCCCCACCCCTGGAGGTGTTCAAGGCCAGGCTGGATGGAGCTTTGAGGAACGTGGTCTAGTGGGAGATGTCCTCGCCCATGGCAGGGGGTTGGAACATCCCCAATTCCTTAGCACCCCAAAAGACAAAAAACAGCAACCACATGGAAAACAGCATTTGTGAAGTTCCACAGCAACACTTGCAAAGATCAGGACAGGGATAAGGAGAAAATGCAACAAGATCTAGAAAGGACCTAGGCACAATAAGGGCATCAACACATAGATGTTACATCTCCATTTGCCTTAGCAAATAAAGGAACCTTTTATATATAGTTGTGTGCATGCATATACATTTTTATGCACTGATACAAGCACAATTTTTCCAATCACCATGCCTCTACCTGAAAGCACAAATGTCCAGTCAGAGACAAGATGAAAGAAAACCATTTGAGTCACACAAGAAAAGTTTGAGCACTGAGGCTGATGCTCACTGCTCCCACCCAGACATGAATCCAGGCACAGGCTTAGCCCCAGTCAACCTCTTATTTGCGTCACCTGAATGGCGGAAAAACGGGTCAGGTCAGTTGAACAACATCCCCAGGGAGGACCTGCTGGTCTACTTAGCATGAAGTGGCCTCTCCAGACCTCAGCAACCTCTGGCAAACACTTGGCCACGTGGATGAAGTGGACTGGGGCCAGGGAGCACACTGTGCTTTGCACCCTGTACACCCCTTCCAGCAAAAGTGCCTTCACCAGCGCTTGCACAGCACAGATCCCAGGCGGGGAAAATTAAGGAGCTAAAAACAACTCCACTGCCTAGACTTTAAGGGTATCACGGGGTGAAAACCAGCAAACCTGAACAGGAAGAGATATGGCATCGCTGCTGCAAGAGATGTCTTTCTGTGTAGTTTTGCTCCCAAAGGGCCAACATGCGGCTACCAAACAGGGAGGCTTTCAAGAGCATCCCATACCCAACCTGCAGCTGGGGTGACCCTCCCCAAACAGTTCCCACCCACTTTCCTCATCCTCATCATGCAGCATGTACACGGGCAGAGTACCAGACCCACAGTACACACAGAGTGGGGAGACGGCCACCAGCAAGTGTCCAAGAGCACAAAGACACCACAGAAACAGTTACGAATCTGGACAGATCAACAAATTAACAGGGGCAAGCACGCTGTCAACACAGCCAGGGACCATCACGGCAGCTGGTGGGAGATAAATATCTTGACCCCGGCTTGGCTGACACCATCAACACATCTCTCAAAGCGTGAAGGGACTGTCACATTCATCACGTTTGGCGTTCTGCATAATTCACACCACAAAAAAACACCCGGCACCAGGCTTGTGACTCCAGGTCCAGCAAAAGCAAGACGGGTCAGAGATCCAGAGATACCACAACACTTATTTTCCCCCTCATCGCTAAAACAATCTGCCCCACCACCTGGTCGACTCCAGCTTTCTAAGCCATTGGTTCAGGCAGCTCCCAGAGGCCATATTCCCACACAGCTGGTCCTTTCTGCCACACAGAAGAAACTGCACGTCAAAGCAAGAGATGGAGAGGGAAAGCTATAAAGCTGAGAAAAGACGCCTTCAGCAAAATTTAAGGCATGACTAGCTCGTACTGAAAGCTAAATCCTCTACTTTTCAGCCCAGATCCTTGTAGGACGACAATTTATGTTATCTCTCTCCAGCCAAACGTGGTGCTGGGGGACTATTCAGGACAGCAGTAACACCATTAATGCTCTTTACTTGGCACTGCTGCAAGGAGATCCAGAGGCAATAAGCTTTGATATTTAGGGAAACATCACCCATATCAAAAGGGGCATCCGTCCCACTGATCCAGCAGCGGTGCTGCCGCAGGTAACATGAAAATTACACAAAGCTCTGCTCTCTCCCCATACATGAGTCTCGTGGGTGATGAATCAGAGTTGCTGTCTCAAAGGACACCATGGATAAGCCATGTAAATCCACAGCACCTTTACACCTCCAAGTAACGGTAAACCAGCTGGGAGGGAAAACAAAAGAATAGTCCCAGGAAAAGCCAGTGGAGCTTGGCTTCGGCTGTCCTGCCCAAAAATTGAACTGCCGCTTATGAATCTGCTGCTGGAGCAGACAGCAAGTCCCCTGGGAGTGGACCAGTGAGCATCCAAGGGATGCATGTACATCCCACCAGTGTGTCATGGGACGAGCACTTCCCTGCTTGCGTTTCAAGACACCAACAGAAGACCAATGAGGCTTTACTCACCCTGGCAAGAGTTTCCAAGATGAGGAACATGAAGTTAAAACCAAAGACCTAAAGAACAATATGGTTGTCAGCGATTTCAGGGAATTTGGGGACAGATTTTTAGTAGGGCCTACTGCAATAGGACAAGAGGTAATGACTTTAAACTAAAAGAGGGTGCATTCAGACTAGATATAGGGAAGATTTTTTTTTTTTACAGTGAGGGTGGTGAAACACCAGCCCAGGTTGCCCAGAGAGGTGGTGGATGACCCATTCCTGGAAACATTCAAGGCCACATTGGACGGGGCTCTGAGCCCTGATCTAGTTGAAGATGCCCCTGCTCATTGCAGGGGGAGTTGACTGGATGGCCTTTTAAGGTCCCATCCAACTCAAACCATTCTAATTTGGCATGGCCTCTTTAAGCATGCATGTTTCAAAACATTGCCATTCTCTGCATTTTATTTTTTTTTCTGTATATAGCTAGCTCTAGAGATCAAAGATAAGAAACTGTCAAAAGCCCAGCAAAATGCAACACGGGGAGAACATGAAAATATGGCCAAAGCTCTGAGACAGTTCTTGGATAAGGTTGCTCTCCATATGAGTGAAGCTAAGGCAGATGCACCGGGACTCCCTCCCTAGCCCTCCCCACCTTATCAGCATGCAGCCAAGCAACACATCACCAAATCCTGCTCACTAGCTTTCCATAGGGCTGTTGTGTAGAGCCTGGTTTGGCACAAAAATCAAGGATGTGGGAGTGAAAAAAAAAAAAAAAAAAAAAAAAAAAAAAAAAAGACAACCAGCCAGACCACTAGCTATGCCTGAGTAGGTAAACAGGTGGCTTTTTAATTGAGTTAGATAAATGGTATTTCTAATCACATTAGCGCAGGCACTTAAAACAATACTACTGGTGGGGTTGTAGCTCCAGGAGAGCTTTGAAGGAAGGCTTCTTTTCGGAGAAGGAGGAGCTCAAAACTTTCTCATCAGCCAGCTCTCCCTTTTCACAACTCAGTCCAAAAGAGGGTGAAACTTCTACAAATGAAAACCGGGGGGAAAACAAAAAAACAATCAAAAACATTTCTCAAGGGCAAAGTTTTATTTGCATTTGCCTGAGCCCCATCCTTCCAAGTGCAGGTGACCCTCTCCTGCAGAGATGCTCTTACCAACTGCTTCTTAAGTCCTGTTCCCCGGGTCACACAAGACTTTCTTCCAATCTGGAAGGAAAAGTGAGACAACTGGTTAGTACTGGGAAGAAAACTATTTTGCCATGATGGCTAAGGACACAGACATCAGCACCATAAGCTCTGGCGTCCAGCAGCAACCTGCAGGTACAAAAGCAAGTGTTAGTTCCTCAAAACATCATTGCTGAGTATGGGAACAGCATCTCCTTTTTAAAAGAAGGGGGACACAAAGCTCTAAAGCTGCTAAAGAGTTTTAAGGCTTCCAGATTAGCAGAGGTGAAAAAGTAGAGGATTATAATTGGTTGTGAGATACCTGCAAAAAATAGCAAATTAAAACCTGCAGTGGAAAAGGGGAATCACCTGTTTAACTGTCCTGTCTTGTTTAGGACCCTGAGCCTGCTGTGGGAGGAAACTCTGGCCACAATCCAGTTCAGCATTTCAGCCTATGTCAATTTTGAGAGAACATGGAGAGTCCCACTCAATCAAAAACTTCACATTTCTCACCAGCAACGTTCATCTTTCGCGCTTGCGTACACCCATACACACACTCCTACCTCGCCAGAACTTCCATTTTCAGCTTTTATTCCAAGGACTATCCTTCCAGAAATGCAACCCCTCCTGGTTGTAAAAGCACCTAATTCTCCTGGGAGGGAAAAATGCTGGTGCAACCCCGAGAGGCTGGTCCTGCATCCACCGAGCAGCTGTTGAGATGCAATCCAGAGCTGCACCCAGAAGCCATATGGTTTTACCCGCAGACACTCGGATGATGCAAGATAAGCATTAGCCAGATAAATTGGAGATTCTTTAACATATCCCTCTACCTTGCAGCAGCTATTAAGTATGCAGTATTTCCTAATTTACTCCATCACAAAGAAACTGCATTGTCCATTCATCAGTCTGTTATCACTAAAGGCCTTTTAATTAATGCACCTACTTGCATTGTTTAATTAACGCCAACATGGAAACCCTTCTTCACTCACTGGGTTAAGCTCCTGTGCTGCTTTGGCCACTATATGCGGAAAAAAAAAAAAGAGTATTTTTAAGGTATTAATAAACACTTCCTATATAAATGCTATATACTTCCTATATCCATGCCTTATATACAAAGCTCACTATAAATAAATAAATAAATAAATAAATAAATAAATAAAATGGATGCAATTTCCCCAGCCAGAAAAAATCAGAGAGAAAATTGCAGCAATTATTTGTATCTGCCCAGAGAAGCAATCCCAGCCTTTGGTGACCTCTGTGCAAACATACCAAGCCAATTACACACTGTGACAGCAGACTTTCCCCTCCTGTATCAGCAGCTTCTTGTTGCTGGCTGTGAGAAACATCAAAAGGTAGCGCAAAAAAACCCATACGTGTTACCAAGTGCTTCAGGCTAGGGACAACCAGCCTAGAGGTTTAATCAAGATTTGGATCAAATTGTGCAAGGGGTTTTGTAAACATTGATCTTATTGAGTTGTTACAGCTGGAGGATACAATTCCCAACTACCTGCCCATTTAACCTATGAAAATCACCATCAGGCTACTCAGCTCAGCTCAGTTCTTCTGATCCCCACCCCTTCTTGTTGACCACGGACTTCATTAGCAGAGGAGTGGTAATCTGGGTACCTCACCTCATCCTTCAGCATCCTACACCTGGGACATCCCCAGCAGCACTCTTGTGTCCTCTTGGTAAGGTAAAACTAGCCCATGGGGCAAAGGGAAACTTTTTAAAAGCCTCCAACCATAGCTAGCAGCTGATAGAAGAAATGTTATTGGCTTTGTAGAGATTAACGAGCAGGACAAGGTGATGCGCAGCCTGTCAGTTTGCTTTGTATTGCCTAGGACAGCCTAGGTCCAGCTTCCCAGTACCCCAGTACCCCACCCGGAGTACTGCATCCAGCTCTGGAGCCCTCGGCACAAGAAGGACATGGACCTGTTGGAGCGGGTCCAGAGGAGGGCCACAAAGATGATCAGAGGCCTGGAGCACCTCTGCTATGAGGATAGGCTGAGAGAGCTGGGGTTTTTCAGCCTGGAGAAGAGAAGGCTCCGGGGAGACCTTATAGCCCTTTCCAGTACCTGAAGGGGGCCTACAGGAAAGATGGAGAGGGGCTGTTTGCAAGGGCATGTAGCGATAGGATGAGGGGCAACGGTTTTAAACTAGAGCAGGGTAGGTTTAGATCAGACATTGGGAAGAAGTTCTTTACACTGAGGGTGGTGAGACACTGGCCCAGGTTGCCCAGAGAGGTGGTGGAGGCCCCATCCCTGGAGACATTCAAGGCCAGGCTCGATGAGGCTCTGAGCAACCTGATCTAGTTAAAGATGTCCCTGCTTGCTGCAGGGGGGTTGGACTAGGTGACCTTTAAAGGTCCCTTCCAACCCAACACATTCTATGATTCTATGATTCTTGTTGAGCAACACCAGCACTGCTCTGGTTATGAGGACAATTCTTTTGCAGAGTATCTCAAAGGACTTTTCCTTCATCCCCTTTCTTCAAGACGAAAAACAAGCAGCAGGGGCTGAGACCTGGAAAATTTTGACTTCAGCTGTCAGCCTCTTCTGCTCCATGAAAACAAATTTAGGAAGAGTGTGATGAAGAGCATGTAAGAGACCCCTGGGCTCCCAAATCTTAACATCAGTGAGAGATGCACTTAGGTCTGGATTTCAGTCATCACATCCCCACCATCCCCGTTTAGTAAAGGGCATTGCTAAGAGCAGCAAATCCAGGTGATTCTCCATCAGGTGAAAGAAATACAGGAGCACACACTTAAGAGAGCCTAAAGCCTTGCGTGGGCTCTCCCAAGCAACAAGATCCAAAAATCAGCTCATCCTACCAGTGCCCACGATGGCACGGTAACTCCAGATCCTATCTGCTACCCAAAAAGGTAAGCTATCCCTTTCTCCCGAGATGTTTACAGGAGGGAAACCACCTCAACCACCCAGCTCACCAGTCACCCAGGTGCTCTAAGTCTTCCTCAATCTGCTCCGCCTACGCTCGCACATGGAAAACAAACCCCAGGGCAGCCGTGTTTTCCCCAGCAGAGGAAAAACAGCCGACTCAGAGAGGGGAGATCCATCTGGAAAGCAAATGTTGTGAAAAGCATCCCGTCGTTCAGGCAGGATGAGCGTGCCCAAGGGAAACGTCAGCCACTCATGGTGATGGCCAAGGATTGGGAGCAGGAAACCTGCTGCAGGAGATGACAGACAGAAACATGTTAAGGTTCAATGAGAAAGGGAGGGAGGGTGGAAGAACCGCACACCGAAGCTTCAGATGGCAGGAGGAACAGCAGCTCTAATGAGGCCAATAAAATCACGACAGGTTTCAAGCCCTATATACACTGATACACGTCACAATGACAATGTCAATTCATCCTTCAGCTTCCAGGGGATGCACTCCACCACCTGCTTGGAATTGGATGGAGACATCTTTTTCTAAAACCCAGAACAAATGCACCGACTGAAGTATTATACTTTGGGTTGTTTTGTTTTTTTTTTTTCTTTTTTTCTTCTTTGTCTGAAGCATTCAGCCACGAACTGCAATGATTTCTGCCTGCACTGATAGAAGAAACACTACTGACTGTTTACATGAGATTAATTTCAGGATTGGGGCCAGACTGAGGAAATTGGTGGAAGAAATCCTTCATAGTTGGATAATGAGGTTGTAGTTTTATGAGTAATTCTCCTGAGTTATGTGCCAGCACTCTGGGTGTGGGTGACACGTTCATTCCTTCCCTCCCTTTTTGAATGGAAAATGCCATCCAAGCACACAAACACAGTATTTATTAAAAATTTAAAAAAAAAAAAATAAAAAAAAAATCACAAAAATCATGAGGTAAAGGCACAGACTGTATCTAACTTGTACAATGTCCAATACAGCTGCCATCTAGAGGAGTTTGTCTGGTGGGTTCTCAATGAATGTCCCCAAGCTGGAACACAACCAAGATGCACACCATATCCCCAAAATCTAAAGAGACCCTGGGGTAGAAACCAGGACAGTACCAAGACAAAGACACTGCCCTGTACGCCTCTATTGCTAACAACACTTTTGATGTGGAGAGACCAACCCAGGCTTCTTCACTTCAACGTTCACATCCTCGCTGCTGGGCCACCTCACATCTTCATGCATGGTCCTACATGCACTGCAGGGACCAACTGCCTGAAGTGATGCCACGCTCCTCCCAGCTTGAAATGGCATAAGTGGATGGCAGCCAGCTCCCCCTTTTGACAAGTAAAGGCTTCTACAAGGAGGTTACCTGAAGTTTTAATGCTGTCAAAGCTCGGTTGCATGGAAAACAGAGAGGAGGAAGAAGGGCCCTTTTCTGAAGATCTCTCCGCTCCATCTGGAGCCATCACCTTCCATTACTCAACCGCCTTTCTGGGAATTCTCCACGCCTTCCCCTACGCCATGCCCAAGCACTAGACATGAAAATAGCTTACGACAGTTCCTGCTGGCATGACATTGACTCTGTTTCTCCTGGAGGATGAATGAGCAGATGGGACCAGTGGAAGATGGCTGAGCTAGAGAGCTGGACAACTGGAGTCTTTCCAATCCAGTAACTACAGTCCAAAAGACTGAGGATGCAAAGATTCTTCAGGGTCAGAACCTCTTTCCTAGGGGTAGGAACAGGGTCAAGGAAGATATGCAGGTGCTTACTGACAGGCTGTGCAGGCTAACTTATGTCTGCATGGTTGGTTTTACTGTTCCCCAAATTCCTGCTTTGCTTGCTTGTTTTCCCAGTCAATTCACTGTATTATTCCAGCAAAATAACCACAATACCGAAGAGCTTTTGAAATTAATATGATGGGCTCACAAGCATCTTCCGTCATGCAGAACTAAAATTAAAATGTACACCCGGCCTCGCCTCACTCCCTGAAATTCATCATGCGGAAACTTCCCTGCGTCACATCAAGAGACTCCGGACAGCTGAAAGAGCTAATGCAGCCACAAGAGTATCGCTCTACTGCTACCAGACTTCAAAGCAGGGTTCCAGCTCCACCACCATGCCTTTTCCAGCAGACCAGCTGCTGTTTGAGGCACAAGGCTGCCTTTAGAGCACCATGTCCTCCATGCACATGGACAATCATCATCCTCCAATACAGATGGACATCGGAAGACCAGGAGAAGACAGGTTTCTTGATATTTTGGAGCAGCAAAAGGCAACCATGAATGTTTTCTCAGACACCTTTGCTGAAGATCTCATGCATGTTCTGGCTTTGCCACCACACTGACACAAGAAAAGTAAAACTAGAAGCCAGAAGAAAATAGAAACAACCTTAATTAAAAAAAAAAAAAAAAAAAAAAAAAAGGAGCAGGTGGCAGTCAATACAGAGTTCAGGGGCTACAACACTGTGACATGTGACAAGGTTGGGCATCCCTAAGTAGAAGGAGCTTCTGGGAACCACCTGTGAATGCACCTTCACCCACCAGGCACATCAACTGCTTACCCTACAGAGAGGTTCTGAGCAAAGATGTAACGCTGCACTACCTGACCAAAGCAAAACTCTGATATCCATGCTACATCAGGCCTTAGGACTCTGCAACTCCGGATGAGATGAGTAGCTCTGTAAGATGGATCGTCAGGACACACGCTGACCCACAGCCCTCAAGAGAGTCAGTGCCCTATTGTGAAAACTCTGTTCAACAACCAGTCACTGATACGGCAAGCCAAGTAATTTCCAAGGTCTTGCTGCAAACCCCAACTGATTTTTTTTCCACTTTACCTCCCTCATCCCAGTTGGCTGACAATCCCTTCATGGCTCCTCACGCTATCAGGACCACAGTTAGAAAACTTATACCATCTCAGACAACTTTTTGGCTCAGCAAACACAGCTGCCTGCACTTGATGCATATTTTGGGGTTGAAATTGAGATGCAAACTGCTGCTAAAATAACCGCCACGGAGGAGGGGTTGCTTTTTCTCCTGAAATACAGAGACACTTTCCATTTCTTCCCTCCCTATCCCTCGACTGAATTTACCAGGCTATAGAAGGAAATAGGAATTGCATGACTCAGGGGGAGATTCATCTTCTACCCATCACAGAAACGCACAGGTGCACCCAAGTAGCTGGGTGAGGCAGTGTCTTCTGCCCCTGGACACCACTATCACACTAACCCCACCAGCACAGCTCTATGGGGAGGGACTCTTTATCAGGGAGTGTAATGATAGGACACGAGGTAACAGCCTCAAACTGAAAGAGGGTAGATTTAGATTGGATATTAGGAAGAAATTCTTTACTGTGAGGGAGGTGAGACACTGGAACAGGTTGCCCAGAGAAGCTGTGGGTGCCCCATCCCTGGAGGTGTTCAAGGCCAGGCTGGATGGGGCTTTGAGCAGCCTGGTCTGGTGGGAGGTGTCCCTGCCCATGGCAGAGGGGTTGGAACTAGATGATCTTTAAGGTCCCTTCCAACCATTCTGTGATTCTGTGAAAGATGTCCATGAGAACACACAGAGAAGACAAGAAGAAGCAACAGTACCAACAACTGGAAGCTAAAATTGAAGGACTCTCCCAGCTATGATGAACAGAAGGCAGTTTCCTCCTCTCCACTGCAGCATCCAAGGAGCCACCAAACCAAACAGGAAGGTCCTCATCACGTGCACCAAGCAGGTCACAGGAGGAGAAATTTGCAATTTGCTGCATGGAAGAGGCTGCATGGGATCACGTCAGAATGATCAACGTGGACAAGGGATAAAATCTATGCCTAAGAACGAAATGATGGCAACATCTCTTAGTGATGCCTGCAATATCTCATATACCGTGCTGGTTTGCCTGCTTCATGAGCTTTAAAATTCTGTAATACATCTCCAGAAAAAGTTATAATTTACTGGCATATATTTTTCATTGTCTCCATTTTCACTGCATTTTTATTGTGGTACCGAAATACCCAATCGTTGAGAAAGCGGAGTGGGGACTGGTAAGGGACATGCACAGGGGCACCAGAAGATGTTTCCTCTGCTGCAGGAAGACAGATCTGAAAAGAGCTTCTTGCTCTGTAACAAAAGTCCTACCACAGCAGCAATGCCAGGTGTCAGAATGTGACCCCCTGCAAAACTGCAAAATTCACTTTGATGGTGTACAGATATTGCAGTCCCCATGGCACATCTCCAACATCATCAGTTTTCTCAGTTATGATTCCTCCTTACCCTAATACAGATGACAGCAACACATGTAGGATCCGGAGATCCAGCGCAGGGGAAGGCAACTCTCAAAGACATGGAGACATCAGTGCATTTCAGCAAGGCCTTTAGAGTCAGTTATCTGATGCTTTAGACTCCACTGATGGCATTTATGAATTTAAAAATGCATATAAGGCTTCAACGTCCTCTCCCAGTCACTCTCTTTAGGATGCAAATGTAATTTAACACAATTAGGCAGGACAGAAAGCCCAGACCTTTTTACAGCATTAACCGCATTCCAGTTGTCGGGCAAGATAAAGAGACGCCAGCTCAAGAGGCCATCTGGACAAAAGCACATTACCACCTCCGGGTGGTTTTCAGATCAGCATGGGACTTTGCAAGTAGGAACAACACTTTTCCAAAAGGCATCAAGCCCTGCGACAGCTCTACGCAGGGAGAAAAAAACCCACCCATCGAGTAATCCTAGATTTGTTAGCAACAAAATTTGTTAACAGGGAGAAATTCTTTACTCTGCAGGTGGTGAGCCCCTGGCCCAGGTTGCCCAGAGAAGCTGTGGTTGCCCCATCCCTGGAGGTGTTCAAGGCCAGGCTGGATGGGGGTCTGAGAAACCTGGTCTAGTGGGAGGTGCCTCTGCCCATGGCAGGGGGGTTGGAACTAGGTGATCTTTAAGGTCCCTTCCAACTCTAACCATTCTATGATAAGAAAAGGTTTCATTTAGAAAAATAAATAAATAATAATCTCATCTTTAAGACTGGAAAACCCCAAAACTCCAAGAAAGACACAGCAAGGCACATCACCTTGCAAGACACACCCAGGGCGCACCTCTCCATTTGCAGATGTGTTATCTGAAATCCTCAACATTAGGGCAGAAGAGAGAGAGGAGGGAGCTCTCGGCATGAGGCTTCAGGACACTGAAGGCGTTTATTTCTGTTGCTCAAGTTTCAGATTTGAACTGAGAAACTGACGAAGTCTCCGTAGGTACCTTGAAACATTTCCCATCACGACTGCTTTTTGCAAAGAATAAACAGTTTAAAACCAGCATTTAAACAAGTATATATTTCTGTATAATCTGCCATTTTCCACAGAAAAATCAGTCATCCCTAATTCTGTCTATTTTTTCCTATTAAAACACACCTCAAAAAAATTACTATCACAGACTACAATTTAAAAAATAAAATACATTAAAAAAAAGAACAGATTTATTAATGAAATCCTCTGGATCTTCCCTGTAACTCCCCAGTGACTTCAGAGGACCTTTAGGTGGGAACAAAGATCTAGACAACGTTTCCAGGAGAAATTCAAGAGTTCTTAACTCGTGCCACTCTATTTTTAAGACAACATGGATCAGGAGGATCTCAGAAGTAATCATTTTATCATCTCTAGCCCTGCACGAAGGAATGAGACGGAGAACCACCTAAGCAGAGGTAGAAGGTGCCAAACGCTGTGGTTGCACGCCTAACATGCTGAAGATGCTTGGGTCAGTCCTGCATCCCTGTGCCTTCATCTCCCATCCTAAATCTGGCACAACAGCACTGACCTTTGTAAAGTGCTTTGAGATCTCTGGGTCTGTCACACAAGTCCAGGTGCCACCACCTTGAGTCCAGGTAATCCAAAACAAATCACTGCAGAGAGCTAATGGCGCGGTCTGTCTGAAAATAGACAGAAATCCCCACCAAAAGCATCTAAGTCGTCATGATAGAAAAATAAATCCCGGCAGATTGTTGCTAGCATTATATGAATCATCATGTTGTTATAGCAACTTCATATCTGCATCGAATCTGAAAGCCAAGCACAGCTGAAATAATATAACAGCATTAAGTAAAAATGATATATAACAAGATAAAAATGGATCGGCTTGATCTCAGAGGAGCACCCACACTTCTTTCTCACCCTCTTCCCTCCCTTTGAAAACATTACTTTCCTGTATTTAAACAAAGAGAAGAGACTGGGAGTTTATGGAGAAGCAGCAGAGCACTAATGAGCTTTTGAAACCAAGGAGAACCTTCAAAATGAAGAACAACCTTTAAATGAAATGAAGTGCAATTCCCAGTTATTACTATCAGCCCCGTCTGACTCTATTGTTCCTACATACAGAAAAATTAATGTGTTGCATGAATTATATAAATATATATGTACCCTGTCATCCTGCTCTGGTCAGGAGTCCCGAGCAGAGAGATCCCAACCAGAACAGAAGATGCAGAAGCAAGAAAGGGGATGCAGAAGGTCTATATACTGCGGGTATAAGTCATTATTTTAAAACTAGAGAAAAAGTGAAAACTATCACCAAAGTTCTTTCCATCAGAGCAGCAAAGGAAGAAAGTGAAATAAACATAATTCTTTCAGGGACTTGGCAGAAAAGCACAGCTCCTCTGAAAGGCAAGAGGCTCAACCTCCAAGACACTGCAGGTGCCTCAAAAGACACCACTTTGCCCTGATTAGTGCCAAGGATGTCCAGAAAGCACTGCGGGGCCTGAACGGTTCCTCCTCCCTGCGGGATGCTGCCAGCACCAAGGAGGTTTGAAGCGGGAAGAAGGGAAATAGCTGGGAGGTTTGCAAATTTTGCTCGTGATGTTTCAAGCAAATTAAAGCCAACCAAACCCAAACCCCCAGCTCCAGTGCCAACAAAGTCCTATTAGTCTTACCAACAGCACTAAAGTAACTCAATTAATTGAAAGCTAATAAAAAGAAGCAGCCTAACTTATTCTTTCAGAGTTCAAGACAGCAAAAGCATCATTCCGCCCCAGACAGAACTGTTGTTTTGGTTTTGTTTGTTTTTTTTTTTTTCTTTTCTTCTTTTCCGTAAATGCATTTATTCATTAAAGTTTCCTCATAGGCTAACGAGTCACTTCTTGCTTCTCTATGAAATGCAAAGGGATGAAGAGGAAAGGGATTTAAAGAGAGGATGGAGACACTCACAAAGCCTGTTAGCAAAGCTTGAAAAGCTTTTGAGGGAGCCACAGATAAAGCGAGGCAGCTCCCCACATGGACTCCAAAACCTTTTCTCTGTCACCATAGCTTTCCCAGGGTCTGAGTCCAGCTATCTCCTTGCTTACAGCCAGCACAAAAAGCCACCCCCTCTCTTCCTCCCAAAAATAACTCGCCGAGCCTTCCTCCTCCCCAGAACAGCTTGGGAAGAGAAATCCAGAGCTCCAGTAGCAAGCAGGAGGGATGCTGCTCCTCCCATGGACTTGGTGGCTCACATCTCGCAGCCAGAGAAGCCCCAGCAGCCACCAGCTCAGTGAGCCACACGTGTCCACATGGGCGGGTGAAGACTGCAAGCAGCTATTTTGCACTGGTTTTCTGGTGGGGAGGGAGAATCCATCAGATCAGTAATGCCAAGCTCAACGAAAAGCCCAGGAGACTCTCCCATCACCGGCCTTCTCATCTGCTATGTCCTGGTTTGGTTCCACAACTGCTCTCGGGAGCCGCTCCCAGCTCTCCAGGACCTTCATCCAGCCCTCAAGGTGCCCCTTTATCAACAGAAGCTTTGAGGAAGCAAGCCAAGAACCAGTGCGAAGGTGTGACACAAGTCTGCAGAGAGACTGGACAACGGGAACGGCCTGCATGTCAGCGTGGTCTTGATGTGAGTGCTGATGGATCAGGGCCAGAATAACCTCCACCACGAAAGCAAAGAGAAATGCTACCCTAGCAAAACTCAGAAGCATACTCCAGACCCACCGGGGGCCAAGCTCATCAGCCCCATGAAGCTCAGACTGATGAAATTATAACTTCCGAACACAAGAACCACTCAGGTTTGCCAACTCAAGTCTCCTTAGGGATGGTGAGAGCAGAACAGCTACTGCACAACCCCACCAACGACTGATTTAGATAGATTTTGACCTATGGAGCCAGACCCCTTGACCAATGACCTCCACAGCAGGCAAAAGCCTAAGATACCACACAGAGCATGTCGCACCATCCATCTTCAGGTCTTCAAAAGCTACCTGCTGACCTCCAGACAGACGCTGTGCTGATGGCAAGTGCGTTCCCCTTAAGCTCTTGCCACCCATTTGCTCAGTCCTCGGGTGAGAAGGACCCTAACCCTTTGGAGCTCCCCAGCACTACTGCAATAAACACAAACCCCAAAAAAGCACACCCTCAGCCCAGTTCCAGTACTGCCATGGCTCTCCAGCAAGGACTTCATCTTGTCCACATGTAGCAGTGGAGGACTTGAAATTGCTGCGGTGGTGGTCATGACTGCATGTCATACCTCATGGCAGAGATCTTCTACCTTACCTAGAATGGTGTTTCCCACTTTTCTAACATTTATTCTAGCTGAAAAATAAAATAAATAAAAAAAAAAAAAAGATAAAAAAAAAAAATCAAAACTCGAAGTGAAAAAAATCACCACAAAATATAAAAATAAAAACAAACAAACTTTTTTGCTGCCACCTAGGCTGCTTTCAAAGGGTTCACATGCCAATCTAATAATAAAGCTGTCATATGGGGTGATGTGATTTTAGCTTTCAAGCTGAAGGTTGCTATGGGAGGCTGTTCCCAGCAGCAGCGCTGTACGGTGTTTGTAGAAGGCCTTCCCAGCACCAGACACCGCTCTGATTTTTGAGTAGGAAGAAATTCACTATTTAAAAAAAAAAAAAAAATCTCAGAAAAAACAGTACTCCTGGAAAGAGATGGGGAAGAAAAAAAAAAAAATATAATAAATGGTGCTGTAATTCAGAAGCATGGAGAAGTGTGGATGCACTTTGCTCCCAAAACTAAAGCACCAGGTAAAACTCAATCTTGCAAATCAGCGCGCATCAGCTGAGCCGGGGTCACCGCATTCTCCAGCGCCGGGTTTGCTCGGATGTGGGAGAAGTTAAAAAGATGATCGGATGATCTCGCGCGCCGTAGGAGCAGAAATGGGCACCGTTACTGCAATGCCTCTGCAGCAGTGCATTCAATTGCAGGGTACCTTGACTGTACATTTAAATCCTGACTCTCCGATAAAATCGAGGCATCACTTCACAACAGGTTGAGGATGTTTACCTAGCACGGGACAAGCTTTTTAGAATTTAAAAAGAAAGGAAAAAAAATGAATATATATATATAGGGAGCTGTGCAAAGAATAAAAAAAAAGATATACATACACAGAGAGCTTGGCAAAGCTGGTCCATACAAACGACTTTCTTAAAAATAACAAACAAGTGAACACAGAAGATATTTTCTATACCAAATTACAAGATTTAGAGCCCGTTACAACCTGCAGGATTTACGGAGCAAACACAATAAGGAGGAGGTTTACTGAGGACTTAACACAAGGATGTAGCTGTGAAGCAGCAGGAGGGGGAGATGCAGTAGCTATTTACGTTTACACGGTGCGCTGAAGATTACTGAATACTGATTTATAAATGGCTTTTAATTCATGTTGCCAAATCTTCCAGCTCTTAGGTGCTTTAATTCTTTGCGAGTTAAGGAAAGCAGAGTTGGTGGATGAGACAGATATGGATAGGGATGAATACTTACAGAGCAAACACACTGCAGTTCCCCGGACACGTGCCTACACAAGGTTAACATCAAGACAGATATACAACTGTCTTATTTAAAGGATAAACTGTGAATGCGATATTAACAATGACAAAAATAAAGGGTGGCAAATGACACATTTTGAGCCCCTGCCCAGATGTGAGGAGTCAGCTGAAAGCTGGTGTACCCCGTACTCCAGTTCAGAACTGGACTGTCTTTTCCTTTGCAAACTGACAACAGGAGATGCTATTTTTACAAAAAATACAGCCAGTTACAGCAGAACCAATAAACCAGAAACTCAGATCCTTTGGGGCTTTCTGTTTTCAGGGTATGTTTGCCTCTGACTCCAAAGCCTCCCACCTAAATGAGCTGCAATAATTTACTCCTGTGCAGAACTTTCTCATCAGGGGTCCGGTGCTCAGGTGGTCAGTTCAGAGGAAAGGCTGGAACTGAGGGGCTTAAACTGGGCTTACAATGGGCCGGAAATGGCAAAAATCAATTTAATTTAGTGCTGCTCTGTTTTTGGGCAATTCTCCTCTGCTGCTGCTTTAACTTGTCAATCCAAAAGACCCAATATTATATATCGTTTCCATATTTTTATATATATATAAAATATATATTTATAGACACATATATTTTTATATATACACACTATAAAAGTGATATATATATATATATATGTTTTCATATTCTACACCAGTGTAGTTGTGAAAAACTAAACCTTTTCACTTGCAGCGTCCCATAGACACAGACCTAAATCTTAGCTACAAGGTCTCATCAGATCAGAGAGATGATTTTCAAAGGGCTGTCAGATCCCCAATGGCATTGGCACCAATACCAGCCAGGAAAAAAAAGTCAGGACCTTAAGTCTATCATGGAAAGACTCTTTCCCCCCCTCTAGCTATGATGATACATCTTGTTTTCAAATGGTCATTACGAATGTGCTGTCTATGTGGCTGAAGGAAATCTGGCTGATGACGCAGGAGTCTTCAGTTCAGTGGATCAGGGGAGCATCTGCTTTACATGGAAAACAGGGTAACCAAGATGGGATGAAAACAGAACCAGGTCTGGAGTCAAAAGAAATGGAAGAGCGTACAACCATGCAAAGGAGATGCACACCTGTAGGATTAGGAAACAGCACCCTCAGCACAGATATCCCTGCTGAGATGGTCCTTCTTCAACACCGAGAGCCAGCAGGCGAGATCTCCTCCAGGCAGGTCCACAGTCATGAACTGGATGGATGGGGCTTTGAGCAACCTGGTCTTGTGGAAGGTGTCCCTGCCCATGGCAGGGGGTTGGAACAAGATGATCTTTAAGCTCCCTTCCAACTCTAACCATTCTGTGAACTTCTGTGACATCTAAGCTTTCAGACCCGATTTATATTATGAGGGAAGTGATACATAGCTCCAGTCTTAGGACAGGAGAAGGTAAACGGATCTCAGGCCTGTGTTCAGGTACACAACTGAGATGCTGGAGAAGAGAGATTTCCAAAGCATGGATCCAGCACGCGTCCTGCACATCACAGAGGAGCATTTCACAATGTCTGGGTTTGAGACAAAATCCTGCCATGGACAGGAGAATTCTTTGACAATGGAAATTTTGCCAGAACATACAAATAACCCAAACAGAACTCTTTATCAATAAATCAGTATTTACTTAATTGCTCTGACTCCATTTTTTTTTCCTGAAAATACCTCACCAGCAACAATCCTGAGCCCGCTGTACAGTGCAAAAAAACAGACATTGAGATGCACCAACTACAGTGGCAGTACCAGGAACATGCCATCCAAGAAATATTATTATATTAATTGAACTATTTTGCTACAAGCAAACCAAATTATTGCAGAAGATCTCACTGTTAGGCCAAGGCTTCAGAGCCCAGCCAGCCCACCACCATCTACCCATCCTTCACACCTCACTCCGCTCCAAAAGCTCCTCCTTCCCCGGCACTCTGTCAATAAGCTCAGGGATGTCCTTGCCAGCGGTCTCAACGCCTTGTCAGCAGAAATTCAAATCAATCCAGCCCTGGAAGCAGCTGCGGCAAATAACTCAATCACATTCATCATTTTAACTTATCCTACTTATGAATCAGGTCAAGCTTGAAATCTCCATTTACATTATCAGCCTTCCTGATATTAAGATAATCATGCAGAGGACTGATCAAAGGTTCCTCATAACTTTGGAGCGCAAGAATTACCATATGGGAACACTTTATCTATCCAACGTCCCTTTTTGACTACGAAGAGTACTTTCTTCCCAGAAATTAGCATGAGGAACACCACGCTGAACAAGAAAGGGCTGTCGATGCTAAATCGGCGCTCCTGCATTCAGCAACAGGGCAACAGGTACTGTACGTACATCTCCAAATAACCACGAAGATCATCAGGTTTTAGAACAGAACATCTGCTGAAAACCTCTGAGAAAAGAGATACTCAGGCTGCTTTGAATTACCTTTATTTCACCTAGGCTGGACGGAAGGGCATTCTGATTTTTCCAGACTGATTTTGAAAATCATCAGAAAAGGGTCCTCTTAACGGCATTCATTTCTCTCAGCCCTGCTTTGATGGAGAAAATGAACTCTGTAACCTCCCAAAATGCAGAAATACTCTGCTTGTGCTCTTACTGCCCCTTTTCTATCGTCCCCCCACCAGCCCAGTAAGAGCCACAGCACCTGCACGGCATCACCGGGTCACAGCCACATCTGGTACTGATGCAACAATAACAACCACCACAAAAAAAAAAAAAAAAAAAAAAAAGAAAATGAGAAAAAGCAGTTCCTATCTTCTCAAAGAACTTCCACTCTGCTCTTCACCTCCAACTTGCTATTTTTCTTCCTACAACACATAAAATGTACCATCATTCTGCTATTTTTGGAAATAGATGTTTTATCCAGAGTGTGGGCAGAGGGAAACAATTTGTATCCGTATTTTAGGATTATTTAAAGAGGGGGGAATAATGAAGGACATCAGTTAACAAAATAGTCTGTTTTGGGAGAAAAAAATAAATACAGAAATATTTTAATTGAAGCGCTTCACTTCTGATACCAGCTATTAAGAACGCAGATATAATCATTTATTTATCTCATATGCAGCAAGAAAACTTTGCAAAAAAAAAAAAAAAAATCACATGGGACATAATCCAACAACAATCTTCCCCATTAACTCGAGAACGATGTTCTATTGAATATTTCAAGCGTGATTACACTGTAACAAAATGGCATCATGCCACGAAGTCCTATAAGTTATTCTCTCAATACCTCTCCTCCTCGCAAAGACGCCAGGAGGTTGGATAAATAAAGTGCTCCCAGATCAAAGGGCGAAAAGGCACCGAAGAAACACGGGGAATCCTTCAAATGACCACGTTTGTCTCAATGTGGAAAAATGACCTTAATGGTTGTTGTAGCCACTTCTACCTGGGATCTGGCTTGGGAATTACTGCGTCAACGAGATGTCTTCTGCAAAGGAATTAAACACATAGGGTTTAAAATAATGGTAACCCACTCCAAGTCATAACTTACAGTGTAATTAATGCTGCTGGCTCGATTTTAGAGCTGCCAATGGCAGAAAACTTTCCACTGAGACAAACGACCAGAAGTAGCAGAGATGAAATCTCAAAACAGCTCCATGGGTGATGCGTGAGCTCAGAGGGACTCCAGGTCCCACGTTCACAATCAGTGAGCTTTGACTGGGAATCCCAAACACCTTTTCTCTGGCCACAACTTCAGCTTAGGAGGAAGCAAACATAAGCAGAATCACAAATATTACCAGGTCCAGGTAGTGAGACTGCAACACAGTTAATTGAACACTTTATCAAAGATTTGCCAATCGTTCAAAGGATTGGGATGTGCAAGGAAGAGCTTGCAGAGGTATGAACAGCAGCCAGAGTGCTGAGTAAGCATATCTGAAAGCGGTAAAGAGTACCATGAATTCAGTTTAAACTCCCTGAATGTCTTAGGGAAAGGAAAAGAAGAAAAAGCCATTCTGTGTCCAGGCTCACCCACATAGCCAGTGCTATGTCTAGGAATCCAGTTTGGCTTCTCTACAGTCAAGGGAGAGAGACTGGAGCCTCCACAACGGAGCTCCGCTGACCGTGGCAGGAGTCACGGGTCTCCAGTAACTTCTTCGAGTCCCTTGGGACTGATGTCATCACTACCTGGGTTTGGCCACAGAAGCCAACACAACCCACCCAGGATCACAGGGCACATCAAAGGCGGGGTAAAGGGGACAACACGTCAAGGCAAGGACAACACGTCAAGAACCTCACCGCAGCTCATGGATCCCAAATACTAATTCACTGCCTCCTTAAACGTAGAATGGTTCGGCTTGGAAGGGACCTTAAAGATCACCTTGTTCCAACACCCCTGCCATGGGCAGGGACACCTCCCACTAGACCAGGTTGCTCAAAGCCCCATCCAGCCTGGCCTTGAACAATTCCAGGGATGGGGCATCCTCAGCTTCTCTGGGCAACCTGCTCCAGTGCCTCACCACTCTCATCGCAAAAAATTTCTTCCTGATATCTAATCTAAATCTACCCAGAAGTTGATTTTTCCTCTTACGTAAAGCATTTACAAAATGTACTTTGGTATTTCTTAGACTTAGCTACACCAGGCTCAATAAACACAAAGTGATGACGGAGAGGAAGCGTTACAACATGCATGCTCCTAACACAAACTGAAGCCAACAAAAAGGAACTGGATGTCACCACTGGCACCTCAAAAAGTAACTTTGCCCAAGGCTACTACTTTCAGGTACGCAATAGGATGCATAGGAAACACAATAGAATAATACAGATATTATTAGAATATAAAATATAATTATTATAGATTGTTATAATGTAAAATTATAAAGGTAAATTTTTTGCTGGAGTGTCATTTGGATCTTGTTCTTTTCAGTAGAGAAGGAACTCACAAAAGTAAAGAGGAGACATGAGCAGCAAAAATTCTGAGATATGAAAAATCCTGAGAAATAAGCAGCAAAAATGTTCCTTGCCCCATGGCAACAGGGGAAAAGGAAGGGAACACACTGAAGGAGTGAGTTTGATTTAGAAAAGAGACCAACACCAAAAACACAGCAGAAACAAACTCACTAAGGAACAGTTCAGAGGAGACATCTGGAACCTCTGTGCTTCCTACCACATACCAGAAAAAAAAAAAAAAAAAGGGAATCTCCCACAAAAAAAAAGAAAAGTCAGGAAATTCTCAAGTGGTATTTCTTTGAGTAATCAAACTGTATCACAGGTTGTGGAGGCCAAGAACTCAAGCATCCAAAGGCACAGGGAAGTGCATAACAAGACCAGCCAAAGCTGTCATAACTAAGTTGTAACAGAAATGTGTAAGCCAGCCTTAATGATTAACCATCAGGAGGAACCCAGGGAGAAATTATCACCACATTTGCATATCAAGGCATTACTTTCTCTTCTTTTGAGCATGCTATTACTGGTCACCATCCAAAAGAGAGATTCTTGAGCTAAATGAACCCTATGTCTCACTAGGCAATTCCTAGACTACTTATAATTAAAGGCACCATTAAGCCTTCAGAGAACCAGATGCAAATCCATGTCAAAAGTTACGCCACTGAATGTGGTCCAATTACACTGCATTCAAGAGATACATCACATCCCAAATAGATATCATTTTATAGGAAGCTTTTGCCATATCTTTCAATCTTAAGATCATTTGAGATGCTCCTGTCTGTGTTTTCCCTTGTTTAGAAAACAGAACACCACCCCCAGCTATTTGCCAGCAAGCTTAGGATGGG
The DNA here is from genome assembly GCA_008658365.1 of Alca torda. Taxonomy (NCBI): domain Eukaryota; kingdom Metazoa; phylum Chordata; class Aves; order Charadriiformes; family Alcidae; genus Alca; species Alca torda. Next base: position 161,994,213 of record CM018077.1, read on the forward strand.
ATAAGTGACAAATAGAAGAAAAAGCCCATCTAATCATTGATTCTTTGGGGAAGCCAATTAAAAAAAAAAAAACGTAATTAAAAAAACATTTAGATGGAGAAACAATCTCTTCCTTCCCATTTCACGGGTTTTTGGGAGTAGGGTGATATTTTGGGCTCCCTTTTTGCATGCATATTCAGGGTCTGCACAGCCAAGTGACTGTACGTTCTTGTGGATTGGTAAATGCCACAAACCCAGTTCATCCAGTTTTGAAAAAGGTCTTTTTACAAATAATGTAAAATGGTAATTAAGCACCATGAAAAGGGCTCTTGCACAGCCTGGTCTGGGTAACAAAACACACTGAAATATCTTTCGGATTAAGACGTTGATCAAGCTTTTCCCTCTGCATTTAAATGGGAAAAGAAAGTCCAAACTATAAATTGACTCAGAAACAGCCATCATATAAGATACTAAAAATATTATCATCTAAACACAGGAAGGTCAAAAAATAAATTCTTAACTGCTTTCTCAACATAATGCAGAAAGCAAGTCTATTCTTAAGCATACACCAAGGCCAGTGAATTTGGGAAAAAGACAGATGGGAGAATATGTAGGAGAATATGTTCCCTGAATACTTCCACAAATAGGCTACCAAAAGTCAAGAGAGATGCTGTGTCACAAGAGATGCAGAAGTCACAAGAGAGGCATTTCTTGACATTCCCCACCAGGAGATCATCTGGAAGAGACAGAGAAGTCTTTACTACTCGTTAACATGGCATTGCCTCCAGGCACTCATCCTATAGTTTTCCATATTTGCAAACAAAATGGCCAGCCTCCATGGTCATGGAGTGACAGATGCCACTTTCTCTGCCTTTCCCAGCAACGTGGTGATGATCAGCACAAAGAATTGCAGCCATACAAGAACGAGCAACGGTCTGTGCTGACTTTCCCATTTACTAGTCCCATTCTCCTGCCCTTCCAGCTGCTCCCGTAACTTGAAGTTGTTGGCCAGCTTCAATTAAATTGGAGAAAAAAGAAGAAAAAATAAAAATAATAAAAAAAACACCAGTCTTTAAACTACTTACCAGCCCAAAAGTTGAGTGAAATATTAAGGGCTGAAGCAATGCAAGAAAGATAAGTGAACATCAGTGAGGAGAAGCAGACCAAAACACAACACTTGCAGCCACTACCCAGCATGTGGATTATCTATGAGTAAACACCTGGGCAACCAGCCAGAGTTATGATTTCTCTTGTGGTGGGGGTAGCAACTAGAGATGGCCAGTGGCAGAAGATGTGTCAGGAGGTGAAACTCACATCTGTAGCAAAGCAGACCCCTTCTACTTGCTCTTCAGATGGAGTGTGGAGAGCAGATGGAGATCTTCTTTCTGAGGTTTGTATTTTAGACACTTCTTTTCTGACCTCCTGATTGGTGTCCCCACCAACAGCAAGACCAATCTTGGTGGTGTAGCCAACAGCAGTGTAGCCAGCTGCTAAAGCTCCAGCCCTAAAGGGACTTCATCCACTTGGATTTCCTCACATATACGTAGTCTGACAACCACCAGAGTATCAGCATGTTGCTGCCCAAAAACCTCCCGTGAGGAGGAGATGTCCCACAACCAGAGTCCTGAAGACAATGTTCTTGCTCCCCCAAATATACAGTGCCCAAGCAGCAAATTACACTGTGTTTCCAACATAAAACCCTCTCTGACAAATGCATCCGCCTACATTACTCTCCCATTTAATAATAGTCCCAGTTTCTTGATCAAGTAGAGCAAGGGACCAACAGAAAGGTGTACTTTAGTTAAACCAATGACCTGATTTTTGTCACTTTACTCCAAAACCTAGATCTACATCATTCACTGCATTAATTTGTTTTTCTATTTTAAAGATTTTTGCCATCTAACACAGTCTTGTTTGCAGTCAAGTCAGAGCAAAATTGATGAATGCCAACACAGCTGGATCTCAACAGCTCTCCTACTAAACTGCAGTGTAAAAATTAAGGGAGTGCCAGAAATTACTAAGAAAAATACAGCAACACACCTGTAGGTTTCCAATCAAAAGTCAGCTCACAGAAATGGAAACAATTCCAGGTGCAGAGGAAGCATGCAAAGGCAAGCACACATGACAGAGTTTGCATCAGTCCAGCTTCTAACCAAGTCAAAGGTGCCTTTATTGCAATGACCCTGATTGGCATTTCCAGTTGCGAGATGGGAAAGCCAGCTGACATGAGCATCTTTTCCTACGATCCCAGAAAATATAGGCTGAAGAAGACACAGAGGTCCATTCAACGCATACTTGAAAAAAAAAAAAACACCACCCCAAACACAACATAAAATCCATTCTTCTCTCTTTTCCACATGCAGAGCTAGCTAAAGCAGTCCACATTCTCCAGTTTCTACCACTAGCATTTCTTTATCACCGTCTTCAATTCTGAAAGCAAACTCCACGTGATAATGCACAATCCTCCCGCAAAACTACACTGAGATGGATGGAGGGCAAGAGGTATAATTTAGGACAGTTTATATTGCTCACAGTACTAAGAACACTGCATTCAGGCTGCAAGAAAGGTCACTGGTAAATTGAAGCCAGCAGAAGGTAACAGAAAAATTTACAAACAACATCTCAACAGCAAAAAAAAGGAGCTAATTTGGGCATTCAGAGAAAAGAGCAACCAGAGAGCAATTCTGGGTATGTAAGAGCCTTTCTCAGCCCAGTCACATGAGCATACTCATCTTCAGAGGCCCAGAACATCCTACAATGAAGCACAGGAGGTTTGCATTAGTGCCATCAATAGTAGCACCCAGTGTGACAGGAACCTCCTCCTTGGCAAAGCCATATATGCCAACACAGAAGAAGAGTTTAGAGTTACGTCCCAGCTGGCTCATTCCTTTTAGTGCAGAAGTCTCGGCAGCTAGGATCTCCCTCCAGCAGTGCCAAGGACTGCAGCCCTGAGCTGGCTAGATTCAAGCTTTCAGCCTTTTTGCAAATGCTACAGGAGATAAGAAAATGTAGAGTTTGCTTCTTCCCTTCTGAACACCATCATCTGATGACAACATAATTTCTCAAGTAAAGGAGAAATTCTTTATGTGGTTTTGTTGGAAGAGCACAGAGGTCTGCATTGCATGTCATCACAGAATCACAGAAGCATAGAATACCAGGTTCGAAGGGACCTCAAGGATCATCTGGCACAACCTTTCTGAGCAAAAGCATGGTCTAGACAAGATGGCCCAGCACCCTGTCCAGCCAAATCATAGAATCATAGAATCATTTAGGTTGGAAGAGACTCTTGGGATCATCGAGTCCAACCATCAACTCCACTCTACAAAGTTCTCCCTTACACTATATCCCTTAACACCACATCTAAATGAGTCTTAAATACAGTCAAGGATGGTGACTCCACCACCTCCCTGGGCAGCCTATTCCAGTGTCTGACCACTCTTTCTGTGAAGAATTTTTTCCTAATGTCCAGCCTAAACCTACCCTGTTGCAGCTTGAAGCCATTCCCTCTTGTTCTATCGCTAATTACTTGTGAGAAGAGACCAGCACCAACCTCTCTACAATGTCCTTTCAAGCACTTGTAAAGAGTGATGAGGTCTCCCCTCAGCCTCCTCTTCCTCAAACTAAACAGTCCCAGCTCCTTCAATCGCTCCTCATAAGATTTATTCTCCAGGCCCTTCACCAGCTTCGTTGCCCTCCGCTGCACTCGCTCCAGCACCTCAATATCTCTCTCATATTGAGGTGCCCAAAACTGGACACGATACTCAAGGTGTGGCCTCACCAGTGCTGAGTACAGGGGGACAATCACCTCCCTACTTCTGCAGACAACTGACACGCAGCACTGTCTCATTGACTTCAGTGGGTGCTTTACAGTCCAAACTCCAGTTGGGAGTTTCATGCTGAGGCCAAAAGAAGAAAATATGAAGAAGCTCAATCTAACAGCACAGTCTGAATCTCACCCCATTTTCATCTCTAACTTTGGACCATTCACATAGACACACATGCCACAGAACAACTCAGGATCTCTAACACAAAGATAGGCCAGACTTGATGAGGCTCTGAGCAATGTGATCTAGTTTAAGATGTCCCTGCTTACTGCAGGGGGGTTGGACTAGATGACCTTTAAAGGTCTCTTCCAACCCAACACATTCTATGATTCTATGATACTCACCCTGACCTCACAGAGGTGCTACTTTGCATAATCGGGTTCCTGGACATTACCATTTCTTCAGTTCCACTTCCAGGGGAAGAAAGGGCATACACCAAGGATCTTGAACGTCAGGCAATTCAGCTATTTTGGATCAGGAAGACTAAAGGAAATGCCCTAAACATCCAGCTTCCAGAATAGTATCCTGAAAAAAGTCACACTTCCCTTCAACTGAAGAGTCTCCAAGGCTGCTTTGCTTGCTCAACACATGCCTTTGGAGCGATAAAACCACACATTTCTACACTGCATGGAATGTAGTGCTGTAAAGCAACATATTCTGAAAGCCAACAGTGGTTGAACATCCCTGCTCATGTCCCCTGCAAAATGCTTCCTGCCATGATAACCCCTGCTCCCCTACTCTGTATCCCCATGACAGTTGTGTCACAATCTCTCCCCATCCTCCATATATCCATGGATGCTTCCCCTTTGCAGCTTCAAGCCCCATCCGAGTCTCAATTTGTTCTACAAAGCATCCTTCCGAGTACCAGAGAGGCAATAAGCAGCACGCATAGGTAATCTAGACCTGGACATATACTAACTGGTTGACTGGACAATACCAAAAAAATAGATAATCGCTGAATATTCCTGTGTTTCCCTTGAGGACATTAAGTCCTTATGTGCTTCATGAACACATTCATTGATGGTTGGGTAGAAGAGAAAAGCCCAAATCAGCGAACTGTAGTCTCTTCTCTGATGTGATTACCTCAGCCAACCTACTAAAGTGGAAGAGGCAGAAAGACAGCGACAGGAGAAAGCCTTAAAGGAAGTGAGCGACTCCAGACTCTCAAAACAAGAAAAAAAAAAAAAAAACACACTTCTGAAAACAACTTAATAACGCTCATCTGTTCTCACTTTCATACCCGTGCCCCAAACACTGTATTTGTATTTAATTTTCTGGTTGACCAAGTAGAAAAATAACCCATTCCTCAGGCTACCAGCTTTATGTACGCACTTGGTTAGGACTGAGCTGAACACTCAAACCTGTCATTGAAGGTTTCAGGTGCTCAGGTGCTCTGGTTTGCACTCACTGGGTAGCAAAGCACCAGCAATGGAGGCTTTGCACTCCACATCACAGACAATGGCATTGCCCAGCAGAAACCACCTTCCACCCTACCACACCAACCAAGGTCCCAGCATGTCCCGACGGCTGGCGCTCAGCCTCTTCAGCTGGGGATGCAAGCAAGACTAATTCACAGAATCATAGAATTGTCTAGGTTGGAAGGGATCTTTAAGATCATCAAGTTCAACCATTAACCTAACACTGACAAAGACACCACTAAACCATGTCCCTCAACACCACATCTACCTGTCTTTTAGGTATCTCCAGGGCTGGTGACTCAACCACCTCCCTGGGCAGCCTGTTCCAATGCTTGACATTTTTCCTAATATCCATCCTAAACCTCCCCTGGTGTAACTTGAGGCCATTTCCTCTTGTCCTATCACTTGTTACTTGGGAGAAGAGATCAACCTTCACCTCGCTACAACCTCCTTTCAGGTTGTAGAAAGCATTATGGTCTCCTCAATTCAACTAAAATGAGAGCAGCAAGCTGCCTTTTAGAGCTAAGACTACATCTCATCTACTGAAAATCTAAGCCACTTTTTTTATTTTTGGTAGGGTTTCATTTTGAATGAATCCGGCTTTTGAACTGGCTCACCACACAGACACCAGCACACCAACGCAAAAATGTTGGATAGGGCTGAAGTCCATGGATCCACTTAAAAGAGAGTGAAGCCCTGACTTTTATTGGCTTAAAACGATGCAAAAAGGCCTCTTTGGGCTGCAGCTCCATGATGCATTAGCTCTGACAAGGGAGATAACTCAAGACCTCCCCACACTGCTCCTTTCCCACCCCACACCATGGCTGGCTCTCCGCTCTCTTGCTAATACAGCAGCCAGCAGCTCATGCTGTAAATCAGATCAATGAAACATTCAGTTAAAAATAACAGCCAAAAAATCCTCCATTGCAGGAGAGCCTTTAGTATTACAAATGATGAAAGCACATTTCCAAAAAAAGCAAACTGAGTTGAGGGCAATTTCTGAGAAAGTGGCAAAAAACCAGCACCAAGCCCAACCAGCAGAACAAGGGCTGGGCTGCTCCACGCATTGCTGGGTCACCAGAATAACCCCGATGATAGTGGGAAAATGGGTCTCAATACCCACAGCTAGTGGTTATCTAGATCAAAGATGCTGCCTGGTTCCCATCTTGGACCTGTGTGGTCATGCTGTAGGAGCAGGATATTCAGAGGACACCACCATCTTCTGCTTGAGAGCTAGTGCTTGGGCACGTCCTTGCCCAGTGGGCTGTGTTATTCCTGCCTCGTGGCGGGGAGCCAGGGGGAAGATGTTGGGATGCAGCTTTTGGAGTCAAGAAACAGCATTCTTGAGGTGGGCACAAGCATTTGGCCTGCGGTGCTTACTGAAATCGTGAGAGAAAAGAGAAGAGACATCCCTGAGGGTTTATACAACTATTTTTATGATTGATGCTGGGAAATATGAGGGATTTGGGGGTTGGGGGGTTATTTCCTCTTTTCAGCTGATCTAAGCACCTTTCATCTAAGTACACATTAAGCAGATAACCAGCTGTCTTCATCCTGCAATCCAGCTGGATGTCCCCACACTTGCACCAGACCCACAGCAGCCAGGTCCATCACCAGGAGGATGCACCGCAGCATCTCACCTCCCTTTTCCAGCACTAGGATGCAATCCCGCTACAGCAATTGTGGGTTTTAATGCCTTTTACAAACAGCTAATTCACTCCGCATTAATGCCTCAGAGCTGCTACTCCTTCATTTTACCCCTGGAGACACCAAGCTAAAATATTCATGGGGTTAAACACAAAAACCTACAGCTTTAGGCAGTCGTTCAGGACAGAGGAGTTGCTGTTACACCATTCTCTGATATAGTACAGCAGTATAACACCATTCTTGCAATAAAAGTACAGAATGAGCTTCTAAGGATGCCTTTCTAAACTAGATGTTTCTAAGTGAATTTAGGTTTCATGACAAGCTCTTTTTGCTTACTTCTCATTTTTTCTCTTCCTATTTTTTTTTTTTTTGGGGGGGGGGGGGGGGGATGCCGAGACAGGGGCGGTTCTTTCTCGAGCTCAACATTAAATAAGAGGGACCCAAAAATCGATTGAAAATGAACTCTTAAGGCATAGTACATGGCATATTTCAAACAAACGCAGCTGAAAAATCTCCAAAATATCAAAAACTGTCTCAGTAAAGGGTTTCGCTCACTTTAGACATTCAGGCAACTTCCTAAAAAGTTGAATCTCTTCCAAGTATTTTAACTTAATCGCACAGACCAACTCACCAGCACGGGAAGGTGCCAACAACCCTGTGGCTGCATCTCCACAGTCTTCCCAAGCTCCAGAGGACCTCCCAAAACCATCTGCATGGGACATCAGACTTCCTCAGAAGCTACTGCCCTGAAACACCCTTGCTGTGAGCTGGGCTTTGCTTCCAGCTCCCAGCCGGCATCATCTCCTCGCTTCCTTTTGCTCTCCAATAAATTTGAAGTTATTCAAGCCAGGAACCAACCTTCTTGTCTTGCGCTCACACAGCTTCCAGCTCACAATACCTATATCCTATAACAATGCTCAACCTCAATGATTACCAGGTGGACCTTCAACAGTAAGACATATATTTGCATGGCTCTACTCTGTCTACATGCAGGGAAGAGGTTTCTGATGGGGCATTCGAGCACAGCCCCTTCTCCATCATTCCCATGGCATCCTGCCATACACATCCATCAAGCTCCGGCTTCAGCCCACCATGACAGAATACAGCTCATTATTTTAGGGAAAGCTTTAAGGCACAGTCTCTCAACTGATTCTTGCAGATCATGTCCAGAAGTCCCCAGAAATCTTTAGAGCAAACCATGGAGTTGTGCATTAATACATGCACATCGTCCACATCTCAGCCACAACAGATCACAAACACTGAACAAGACCCAATATGCACTATTTTATTTGACCTTCGAATAGGACGGAGCCAAGGTGATTCCAGACCATAAATATTCCTGAGTCAGCCAGCACGTGCAGATTAAAGAAGCTCAGACCTCAAACCTTGAAGGTAAGTCTACAACAGCATCGAATTCCCCCAGCTGTTTCACCTTAAACAGGCAGGAGGGAGGTGTTGACACTGAAGTGATGTTTTGCAATTCGGGCAATCTGTGTTCAACTGTGAAGCTTGCATAAACTCCGTGATGCAGTATTGTGTATCTAGGAGAACTAAAGACAAGGCACAGTCATCCCACCTGCCTCCGAAGCATCCTAGTGCTGCAAAATGCATAGGAAAGACTGGATTTGACGGGGTGTTATTCTGCTTCAGTATAGCACAGCAAGAAACAGACTTCCATCATTTTAATTTTTAACCTTCAAGTAGATTAAATTAAAAAAAAAATTAAAAAATCACAAATGTAAAAAGTTACAACAATTATAATCCAGGTGGCAAGAAACTGGCACTGTGTTTGTCACTAGAACAGTTTGGGAGTTATCCTGAACCACTTCATACCATTGATCAAGGCATTTCTTTGCATCAGCCTGCTGCAGCAGGCAGATAAAACATCGCTGCATCGCGTGCATAAACTGTGTTCAGATACATAAATCTTAGCAAAGTGGCTTCTTATTTTGAGGCAAAACCAGAAGGAATTACATGTTGCATTAAAAATTTTCTTCTCTGTCCTCTTCTCAACCGTCTGAAAGACCAATTGAAGTGCTTTTGCATAAAACAGAGAGAGAAGCGCTTTGCAAAAATAAATAAATAAATAATGAAGCCACTCTTTGCTTTTAATGTGATCTCTAAAGAAAACAAGCATAATGACTTAAAGATTCCCACAGTGAAAAAGAAGAAAATGCAGAAGGTTTAGTCATTCACTTATAAGGTAACAAAGCAGATTTCTCAAGTCTTAGGTCTCTTGCAAAATTTTAAGTGCTTACACACAAATATTAGTAACGTGCTGCAGCAAGCTGAATAGTTTCCCCTGCCCTCGCACAGGAATATGTGCAAGTCTCTCCCTTGCGCTCACGTACACACATTTGCTGTTTCCATCCCTTTTCTATTCGCAAAGAGATCAAAATGAAAGGATAAGCAATCCTGCTGTTGGTTTTAACACCTTCCTCCCCTTATGAGGTCCTGCTGTCCTGCGTATCAGCAATCTCTCGGTCCAACTACACCGCAACATCTGGGAGCATCAGCGCAAGCTCTTGGCACACTAACCAGTAACGTGACTCATGGCCAAGAACCTCAGCACTGAGAGTGCATCACTCAGTTCAACTGGTCTCCCAGTTACCAACCATAACGGGAACTGGGGGGAAGTGGACAGACATCATCCCACCAAACAAACTCAAGACCTACTTTCTTCTCCTTCAGACTGCCCCATATCATGTCTTCGCAAGGCAAGGGAGGAACTGTTCCCATGGAAATCCCATCTTCTTAGTTTCTAAGGAAGAAATGTTTTATAATGGAGGTAGTGAAACACTGGCCCAGCTTGCCTAGAGAGGTGGTAGATGTCCCATCCTTGGAAACAATTAAAGTCAGGTTGGATGGGGCTCTGAGGAATCTGATCTAGTTGCAGATGTCCCTGCTCATTGCAGAGGGAATTGGACTAGATGACCTTGAAAGGTCCCTTCCAACCCAAACCATTCTATGATTCTAAGTTCTCAAGAGAGCAGCAAACCATTAAACAATCACGTCAAAATGAACCCAGAGGACCTTTCCAAAGCTGTGTTGTTGGATACTGATTTGGTGGAATAATATCTCCTCTCTCCCACAGCATCGGTGAAATGCTCAAGCACTCTTCTACTTTGCCCAGCCAATGCCAAGACTTTGGGCTGGCTTCCAGCAATGCAGTCTGGAAAGGAAATCTCAGCTCCAGGCAAAAAGTTGTGATAGGGGACAACTTTGTGGGTGTGAGTCATTCTCACACCCAAATGCAAAAGAACTGAGAGCAGAGAGAGAGAGAAACCACTGTCCTACTCCACTGAAACAGGAGGAAAATAACTTTCAATATTAAAAAAAAAAAAAAAACAAAAACCAAACCAACAACAAAAAAACCCCACCAAACCCCTCAAAAATAAAAACAAAAGCTAAGAGGCGATTAAATCCTTTAGGCAATATGCAGTGCCCATACTCTACCTGATTTGTTTGTTGAAGGTCCACGGCTTAATCAGAATCACGGTTAAAAAGCAAGCTAGGGTCAGAAGTACAAGATTTATCTTGAGTAAACGAAATAGGTTTCTCGAGAAGGCATTTTCATTTAAAATGGCAAAAAAACACGTTGCAGTTTCTCAACTGACCAGTAAGGGGAGTCGGTGTCTAGAGCTTTGAGTCAACCATGCATATGCAGTTTTGGGTGGAGAAAACTCAAATACCCAATTCTGAGGTAGTGACATTGAGAAAACATTGACGACTGCTAGAAGACGGCAGAGGAAGGTGGATAGAAAGCACCATGCCCAGAAAACCCACTATATCCTGGAGAACGGAGAGGGACCGAGAGATACTACCGTATAAAAGAGAGTCATGTTTTCGCTTGGAAATGGGTCTTTCTCTCTCTGCAAGATATACTGGAGAGCACGTGATGGAGAGCACTTGGAAGGAGAAAGGCAAAAGACAAATGAAATCAAGTCAAGATGGAGCTTGGGATAAGAAAATAAGGGTTAAATCTCAATGTACTACTGAGTACAATGTTCTGATGGTAGCACGTTTCCCAAGAAACACTTGGGCCAGTTCCTCTGGGGACCTTGAGGAGACATCTTGGAGGGTACCAGATGCCTGGGAGAAGACTTCAGAAGTCAAGGGCTAATCAGACGCCTTATCACTGAGCCCCAGCACTAGAAACAAGTAGGGAAAAAAATACAAATAAAGATTTATTAAAAAAAAAACCAAAAAAACCCAAAAAAACAAACCTACTAAAAATCTGAGCGGGATTTAATAATATTATACAGTATCTAAAGAAAAGCGCCAGCAGTAGGAACTCATTAAGCATTGTATGGGAAACAGCAGCAAATCACTACTGCATCCATACCCGTGCTGGGCTCCTCAACAGAACCAGGGCTGCCACCGTCTACGGGGCCGTGGGGAGGAGCACTCAAACGTTTACGTTCCTCTGTCCTTTTAATCTCATTAACCTCGTATTTACTCAGTTGTTGGTGATTACTCAGGATGTTAATAGGCATAATATTTAGTGAACGTTACAAATCTGTTTAGCTCCATATATGAAACAGAACTGGAACATGCCAATTCTCATGCTATGGAAAACAGAGGTAGAGAAATAGAAACCTTTTTAAGGACTTGTGTCAAAGATTGTGATTTTTTGAATAAGAATTAAGTGCAAGATAACCAACTGAATCAGAAAAATATATAAAACCACTTATTTTTTCTAATTTTAGAATACTTTCTAAAGTATTCTATGAAAGAGGAACAGACACACAAACCAAAAATACCCAAGAAAAAACTTATTTCCTACTATTAAGCTGAAGTACGTGAAACAACTGTTCTAGCCACGATACAAATTATCGTAATGGTATTCCAGGTGGGAAAAACAGATGTACTTTAAGAAAACTATTTCTGCTGATAAAAAACTCTAAAGGTTTTACAAACACAGTCTGTTACGCACTGAAAAATGAAACCTTCACTGCCCATCTGTTCCTAGCAGAGGGCACCCATTAACGCTCCCTTTGATCAGAAAGCCCAACTCAAAGTCAACGCATCACAAGCATGGACCATCCCAGAACTTAATGAATCAGCCAAATCAGGCAAGATCAGCTGTCAGGGGAAGAATGTGGATGGAGATTGCCCCATATTAACTGGTTAAAACAAGGAAACCACTGCAAGAGCAGAAGATGCTGTCCAGAGGTGAACATCTGCAAGCGTTGAGGCCACAATGTTCCTGCACACCCAGTCCAGACACTGGGTCCACAAAACGTAGCATCACCTCCAACGAGTTGAAGTGATATAGAGAAAAACAACTAAAACAAAAGAAAGAACCTGAAACAGGAAGGACTGTCGAAGAAAGAAAACTGCAATAAATATCTCGCCCACAATTTTATTTCCTTGTATTGTGGAGCCACTTGTTCAGCGCTGGGCAGCAATAGCCCAACAGACCCAAGGCCCATCTCAGCAGTATCGTCTCTGTTCAGGGAAAAGGGAAAAAATGAAAATCAGAAGTGAAAAGTTCATACAGGTTTTTATCTGCTCTGTTTCCACCGGTCTGAAGCACAGGCATTCCCTAGACTGAGGTTTCAGCTGTATCTTTAGCTTCAGCTGCCTTTGGGAGTTTTCACACCCTGTGAATTTATTAAAGAAAAATACATTTATATTATGCAAGCTTTGCTTTTGGTCTGCACAATATCTCTTGACAATGTAACGCACACATGAAAAATAATTAAAAAAAAAAAAAAAACCAAACAAAACTCCACTCTTTCCTTTTAATTTCAGGGTGCAAAAATTGGGGGATGCCCCGTGAGAGACAGCAAGTATTTTTCATTTTCTGCAATTTGTGATTTCACACAACTGTCATTTCCCCCTGCTTACTGATCTCATATTTTATAGTCAGTCTTAGACAGTTAAGCAGGATCTGTCAGCAATTTTCCCACAAAAAGAAAGTCCATGCAACTAAAGGGATTGCTGAGCTAGACGCACACAACTGGGACAACCCAGTGGACCCAGCACTGGAAGAGGTCTCAGCACAGAAGAGCAAAACCTTCGCCAGGATGGTGTAACACAAAGCTGCACAGAAGACTCATGTCTTTATAACAGCAGCCAATCTGTTACAAAGCAAAGTTGGCAGAAGACTGAAAAATCATTATGGTATCTTTATAACTGATTTTTGACTAAAAATACATAGAAAGAGGAAAAAATAAATTGTTACTTTGGGGAAGATTATTCATACAAGAGTGCGTGTGCACACAGAATCACAGAATTGTCTAGGTTGGAAGGGACCTTTAAGATCATCAAGTCCAACCATCAACCTAACACTGACAAAATCCACCACTAAACCATGCCCATCAGCATCACGTCTATCCATCTTTTAAATGCCCCCAGGGATGGCAATTCCAACACTTCCCTAGGCAGCCTGTTCCAATGTTTGATAACCCTTTCAGGGAAGAAATTTTTCCTAATATCCATCCTAAACCTCACCTGGTGCAACTTGAGGCCATTTCCTCTTGTCCTATTGCCTGTTACTTGGGAGAAGAGACCGACCCCCACCTTGCTACACCCTCCTTTCAGGTAGTTGTAGAGAGTGAGAAGGTCTCCCCTCAGCCTCCTTTTCTCCAGGCTGAACAACCCCAGTTCCCTCAGCTGCTCCTCATGAGACTTGTGCTCCAGACCCCTCACCAGCTTCGTTGCCCTTCTCTGAACTCATTCTAGCACCTCAGTATCTTTCCTGTAGCAAGGGGCCCGGCCCAAAACTGGACACAGTGTTCAAGATGCAGCCTCACCAGTGCTGAGTGGTTGCGTATAGAGCAATAGACAGAGACAACATATAGGTATAGAACAGATACACAACTGCATATTTTAGACCAGCATCCGTGAAGATCTGATAGCTGAGATAACTCTGGAGATTCTACTTAATGATGTAATAAACCCATTTCATAGAATCACAGAATAGCTTGGGTTGGAAGGGACCTTTAAAGGTCACCTACTCCAACCCCCCAGCAATGAGCAGGGACATCTTCCGCTAGACCAGGTTGCTCAGAGCCCTGTCCAACCTGCCCTGGAATGTTTCCAGGGATGGGGCATCTACCACCTCACTCTGGGCAACCTGGGCCAGTGTTTCACCACCCTCATCGTAAAGAATTTCTTCCTTCTATCTAGTCTAAATGTCCCCTCTTTTAGTTTAAAGCCATTACTCTTTGTCTTATCGCAATAAGCCCTGCCAAAAAGTTTGTCCCTAACTTTCTTATAAGCCCCCTTTAGGTACTGGAAGGGGCTCTAAGGTCTTTCCGGAGCCTTCTCTTCTCCAGGCTGAACAACCCGAACTCTCTCAGCCTGTCCCCATAGCAGAGTGGATCATCTCTGTGGCCTCCTCTGGACTCGCTCCAAGAGGTCCATATCTTTCCTGTGCTGAGGGCTCTAAAGCTGGACACAGTATCACTTTCCACACGCTACGAAGTTTCCGTAATTCATAAAAAGAGCAAAACTGACCTGAGTTATAGAGAACAATGCTGGCAGCTGCAGTTAACTATTTTCATCTGATTACTCCTTCCATTTGTTAAAAAAAACAAACAAAAAAACAACAAAGAAACAAAAAAAATACCCAACCCCCCCACTCTAATATTCATGTGATGTAGTGCAACTTAAGGTGGGGAAAAAAGTCAGAAATCTTGTCTCAAGCAATCTCACGTGTAACAATACTGCTCCAAATGAAAACAGCACTATTTGTCCAGCACGGAGTCCATCACTGAAATGGTGGGATGCTCATGGATCCTAAGGTAAGAGTTTCTAATACCTTCACGTAGCCTTGGGTCAAATGGTTTTAAACTGCCTCTGCAAAGGAAAGTCAGTAAATATTTTAATTTTTCAGAAAAAGCTAAGCCACAACACATCCCATCCTGCCAAGTGGGGATTCAGATCCTTAACCGTAGAAACGTGATGGCCCAGTTTTACAGAAGTCTCAATACTATGCCCATCCCTCGGAGCACCCAACAGTGCACAAAGCCCTAGAAGGATGAAAAACAATATTGAAATTATCAACACACACTACGTCGCGCACGCGACTTCTTGCTGACCCATCTTCTCCTTATCTCATCCTCCCACCCTTCTCATCCCACATATCTATCTGTTTTCTTCTCCGACTCCATCTTGTCAGGTGGTTTCTCCACACCAGGCTGTCTCCTCCCGCACCCTGTACCCGAATGCAAGAGGGACATGATTTTTGGTTGGCATCCGTAGGAACGTCTCCATTATAAGGAGGAATTAATGACAACTCTGCCTACCTGCAAGTTTTTTTGATTTTTTTTTTAAGCCATCGTGTATATAACTCACATGATGTCAGTACAGGAATATCACGCTAAAGATCTGGAAAGTAAGGGGCGGGTTTTCCTCGTTTCTATGGTTATAAGCAATTTTAATGACCAACCTAAATAAAAAAGCTGCAAGAGAGAGAAAGTAGGAAGGAGTGAGGTAGGCGTTTAATTTTGATTGACAAGACATAGCATAACTAGTTAAGATCTGTCAAATGCCTGCTGAGGATCACAAATCCTCTGCACATTGTATGGCAGACAGAATTAGTCTAAATGCACAGCTTTAGAAAAATGTTTCTTACCCGGCAAGATCAGAGTTCACCATTTCAGCTTCCCCACACAAAGCAGCTGATATCATAACTACCAAAGAAGCCAAGGCAGGCACAGAAAAAAATATATAGCTTTTATTATTTCTGAGATTTTCAAATGTTAACATGCTACAATGTCTTAACTTTTGCCCCGGTCCAACATATATTTATATATATATATATTTACATACACACAATACATACATACATATACACACACACACACACATATATGTATATATATAAAGGACAGTATTCCCAAGATTGCTAACTACAACAACAAACTATTTGAAAGGTATTATCAACACTTTGGAATCGCATCTGCAACACACTGAGTGGTGTATAAACACAGAGTAAGGAGATGATTCCTGCGTTAAAGACCTTAAAATAGGAGATTGAATGCAGAAGGAGAACATAGATTGGGTTGGAAACATGAGGGAATGCAGAGACATTCTGGAGAGAAAGAAACACCAGCGTGACTGTTGTCTCTAAGGTTCCCTGAAGATATCCCACCAAAAAATAAACAAGATTGGGGGAAAATTAAGAACATGCCTACAAATGTTCATGGGTGATGTCATCAAGAGGGAATAAGTACAGAGCAACAGTGACTTGGAGGATTACAAAGTCACTATTTTTTCACTACGATGGTGGTGAGGCACTGGAACAGGTTGCCCAGGGAAGTTTTTGAGGCCTCATCCCTGGAAGAGTTCAAGGCCAGGCTGGATGGGGCTTTGAACAGCCTGGTCTAATGGAAGGTGTCCCTGCCCATGGCAGGGGAGTTGGAACTGGACAATCTTTAAGGTCCCTTCCAACCTAAACCATTTGATGATTCCATGAAAGTCAGGAACGGAGATTCATGACCTGGGAGGGAAGAGTCAACAACTCAACGAGGCATAAGGCAGCAGAAGAAGGGCTCTGGAAGACGTAACCAGCACCTTGTGTTTAACACCACAGAGATGCAGGATTCAGCAAAGGACAGACACAAAGAAGATTCAAGACAAGCCTGAACCAAGCTAGGAAGATGTTTTTCTTTTACTCACTCCGCACTGTTGAGATGCAAGCAGGACACGGTGACCTTCACAGGGTTCCACACTCATGAGACCACCGCTTTCTGCATTTCTGTGTACTTTCTTCACGTTTTAAAAAGCTCTGCTATTTTATCAAATGCCGTTTGACTTTTAAGGAGGTAAAAACTAGGCAAGAGAGGATGGGGTTGCAAAAGAAGGAAGCTCCTTAGATGCCTGCCAACAGGATCTGCACTTAAACCATGCAGTTTTGGCAGAGAACACTCTCAAAAATTGATATTTAAAAGTCTTATGGTGTTGGAACGTATAATTAAAGTAAAAGGACACGAACTAAGAGCTGATCAACAGAAACTTGTATCAAAGTCAGGAGAACGAGTTCCCACAAAGTCTCAGCCACCTGGTTCTTCCATGCCACATTGAAAGAAAAATTAGCCACCAGCTACTCTTATTTTCACTGCAGATCATCCTTCTCCAGCCTCTAAAAGGTACAGATTTGTACCAATCTCAGAGAACTAATAATAATAAAAAAAAAAAATCCAACAACAAAACACACAACAAACAACAACCCAAAAATAAAACTACAGGAATTTGCCGCATTTAATACCATTTCCAAACCTAGAGCAACATATTTATTGTGATACCAACTTTTCTTTCTTCCAATAATGCCCAGGCTTCACAATATTACAATAACGAAAACAGCCACTAATTAGCAAGAACCACAGTACTTGCTCCTCAAGAACTGGAATAAATGCAAGGACACAAATCCACATCCCAGTCACTTCACTGGGGCAAGTCCACAGAACTCTGCCTCTTAGAGCTCTCAGTTTGCAAGTAATTCTACCAAATTTGCATATGCAGCTGTTATACCCTAAACAAGCACAGCAGCACTCACACATCGAGTTACCTCTTACTATCAGTACCTAAAAATTCATTATACAAAACTTGGCAGTATTGGGCACAGATTGCTCAATTTCAACTGAAAATTTCAACTGAACTCTGAAGTCGTCAACCAAGACTTCTAAAAAGCTAATGTCAGTGTGATGTACAACAAGGAAAACCAAGCTCCAGGACATGTTTTCTCACTGTTCTGTTGGGCACATTGGCTTCACTCAAGTCCAAGCATGGCCCATGATGATTTGATGGGGTGTACAAGCCCAACAAACACCTCAGCGCAGGGTATTTAAGTCCCTGAGAAACCACACACAAGGGATAAAAGCATTGCAGATGCAGTCTTCCAGCCTTCCCATCCAATGGCTGGGGATGCTGTAGTGGTGCGCAGGCAAAAAACATTTGGTCAACTCTGTCCAGGAAACATCTACTGAATGAAGCCCGTCACCAGCACATAGGAAATGTTTAATAACTTTGGCTATAATCTAATTATGGAGGATGTGTGTGAGAGAAGGGAGGAACCTGAGCTCTTGCTAGTGTTCAAGTCATCAAGCACATCTTAAATACATCATTTAATAATGAGACAAAGAGACACCACAAGCCAAATAAGGTTCAAAAGAAGGATCAAGGATAAAACAGGAGTATTAGGCAAGAGCGGGTAAGAAAAGAGGATATGCCAGTGCAGAAGGCATTGTCAAGAGGTTAAAATTGCCATCTACTTTCAGTGCTCAAATATTAAATAGGACAACCTTTGGCCAACGGTCCCACGGCATGTAATAGCTCCTCTTGATCTCCCTCGATGCTCTCTGTCTTTACTGAAGCAGGATAACTGCCTTACCTACCACAAAACCCACAGAGCTGCCCAGCCGTAGCTGTTAAATACAACTGAGCTTGGGGGCAGAAAGAAGGAGAAACGGTACCTCTGCCTTGTACTGATGGACACAGGACCAGCTTGAACAGTTGCAAAGCAAGAACCATGAAACCACTGCTTTGGTTCTCCCTCATTTATTGTCATTTCCTTCCCAGCAGTTCCACCATCAACACAGTAACCAAAAAACTAAAACAAACAAACAAAAAAGTGATTCATATTTGATCCAATTTCTTCTTGAAAAGTTTCAAAAAGCCAAGGTGCCTATCATCAGCTTGAAGATAAAAGTCAAAGCAGCACAGAATCAGCTGGCACAAGCTCATTTATTACCCGATAATGCCTCCAAACCTCCCAAACCAACTCTGCAGCCATCAGAGCCATCTCTTCCCCGGACAATGCCCAGGAATCACTTGCAAATTAAATGCAATCGAATTTATTGCTTCTGCAAACCTGGAAATTCAAGTTACAGAGGTGATGTTACATTTTGTTTTGCCAGTGCTAATCTAATACCTTTTTAAAGGTGCATACGTTTCACCCTGTTGGCTTCCAACACTGAATTACCAGCTCTGCTAAGCTTCAGAATAAATAAGACGAGCGTGCCCTCCAGGCAAAATCCCTTGCTGTAATCTTTATTCAAAACACACTGCTCCGGAGCCTTGCCTGCATTGCCAAAAAATCGCCTTGAGGTTTGCTCTTAAGATGGCAATTTGCATATCAACATTTTGCTGCGGAGCTTACCCAATGTCCCCGCTATTATTTCCACACTCAACTGTGGGCGGCCCCCCGAGCGGCGCACAGAAGTGCACACTAAAAATATTCTTGCCTTCCCCACCGGCTCCACACATGACCACACCTAACGCCGGCTCAGATGCAAAACCGGGAGTGCCGGCATCCATCCGCCTCCTGAGGAGGATGCACAGGCTCCAAAGTGCTCAAAAAAACGGGCTAAAAAGCAGAAAAGTACCTCTGCATGGATGGAGAAAGGATTCACACAGCAGCTGGAGGACGAAGGCTGCAGAAAGACCCAAGGAAAGCAGAAGAGGTTTATCCGAGCGCAAGATATACTTGGGAAAGCACATTAAGAGGTAATAAAACAGGCGAGGGAGGCATCGCCCGGGACATGAATTTAAGATGATGCTGAGCAGAGGAAGGGAAAGAAACCTCATGCACAGAACAGAAGCGATCCTGGGCAAACGCGAGCGCAGCCTGATTCATGCCCCAGAAGGGAGATCCTCGTCCCACTGGCAACACCACATTGATGAAATCGCATGAAAAAACATAGATTGCAGGTTTTTCTGTGCCCTCCTCCCCCTCACCCAGCAAATCCCAGTCTCGGAGGTTGTAATTATTTTTGGCAAGGCGTAAACAGGTCCTGGAAATGAACGCAGAAAACGAGAGTTATTTATGAGAGGCAACGCAGGGAGCCAGCATCAGAGCCCAGCTACCAAATCAGCAGGTGCAAGGTCACCCTCGTCTGCTTAGAAGAGCAACTTTGCGAAGTGATGTGCAGATGGCCAGGCAAAATAACCAGCCTCAGTCTGCCCAGGAAGGCAAGTAATGGAAATGGAGCACGACGAACCACCAGAAAACATTTCCTCACTCAACTACAAGAGCTTCATCATGAGGCTGGTAGGCTTTGAGTTGACGTCCATCAAGATGACCTCCACTCAGATGACATCCGCTCAGCCCTTAACTGACCATGACAACTACCTGCCTCTTTGGGCTATAGGAGAGGAGCAAGAAGGACATCAGGTCCATAAGTCTTCCTCCAGCAAAGCTGTTGTGGAAGGAGGCAGCCAAGGAGCTTCATCTGCATGTAAAAGACTGGTGAAAACCATTCTCAAGGCCACCACCCTCAAGGCCACTGCCTGCTTCCAAGGAGATAGATTATTGCCCCAACCCAGGAAGAACCACAGATTTTGAAAATCAATTTGCTTGCAAAGAGCAAAGCTTTATATTTTCGGTCTCCTTTCCTCCAGCAAAGAAAAGCAGCAAAAGCTGAACCCTCCGTGCAAGAGGATATCGCACCCCAAGGGGGCTGAAGAAGCAGCATCTCAAGCCCACGAAGAAACCACTGAGGAAAATGCAAAAGCGCCTTCTGGTTTTGCCGGAGGCCAAAGGAAAAGGGATGTTCAAAGCCAGGAGGTGCAGGGAGGCAGGAGGTGAGTGTCCTGAGGACAGGAGGACCTCCAGGCTGCTTTCTGCCCACGCTTTATATTCTGTGTTCAAATGCCTCACAAACCCACAAGACCCACAGCCTTCTTTCCAAGTATGGGATTATAATAAATTCCAATCAATTTAAAAAAGGATGACAAACACAACGCATTAGGAAAGGAACTGGACAGAGAGAGGAGAGCAAGCCTGCAGACCTCAGAGCCCCTAACACATCTCTATATACAAAAGGAAACAAAGATATACCCAAATAATGTGCAAAGAGAGAAAAAAAAAAAGCACATCTTAGTTTTCACGCACAAAGAGGAGGATCTTTACAATTAAACTGCCGGTATTTCCATGAGGGGAGAAAAAAAAATGAAACAAATAGAACTGAAATCTCTTCCATTGCCCCATGTTTGGGGAAAAGGAGAAGAAACCCGTCTGCTTGAAGCTCTCAAGATGATAACCATGAAAATATCTGTAGTGAAATTATCAATCTGTTTTTTTCAATTTCAAAGACAAGGCAGTCGCGACATCCCGTTTTACTGTAATACCACAACTGGTTACTGGTTGCACCACTTGCTAAGATGCAGCTCCAAGGGACCATTTTGGCACCGCAAACCATTACATTGTTAGAAAAAACAACCCATACCTATGAAACTTCCCTGTGGTCCATGATCAATACTTAGAAGTGAGCTTTGGAAAGGGCGCGGTTGTTCTCTAAACCAGAAGCACCAAAAAGCTTAGGGTAGCATTTCTGGAGCTGTGACCAACATGCAGTGGCCTCAACACCACTTTAAGCACCACCATTTTAATATTTTAATTTTTTTTGCCATATTTATCATTACTAAAATTGTCCTAGTAAAATGACTTGATTTTTTACCGTCACTACAAATCTGGATACCTCTACAATCTGTACGAGACAGTATGGAAGATGATGGTGAGCATCACATTAGGGGCTGACCTGCTGGAGAGCAGCTCTGTGGAAAGAGACCTGGGAGTCCTGGTGGACAATAGGATGACCACAAGCCAGCAATGTGCCCTTGTGGCCAAGAAGGCCAATGGTCTCCTGGGATGCATCAAGAAGAGTGTGGCCAGCAGGTCAAGGAAGGTCATCCTCCCCCTCTACTCTGCCCTGGTGAGTCCACACCTGGAGTACTGTGTCCAGTTCTGGGCTCCCCACTTCAAGAAGGACAGGGAACTGCTGGAGAGGGGACAGCAAAGGGCTACAAAGATGATTAGGGGACTGGAACATCTCTCTTATGAATAAAGGCTGAGCGACTTGGGTCTTTTCAGTCTGAGTATCCACTCCTGGTCGCTACCTGCACCAGAATATTTGTTGGGACTGAAATTAGGGTCTCTCCAGCAGCAGCAGGCACTTAGGTCAGAGAGCAACTGGGGATATACCAGGCAGACGACAGATGACATCAAAACATTTGTGAAAGACAAATCACATCTCAAGCTACTTAGCACTATGCTTAAAGTTGTATAAATTAGGTATTTTACAACTTAGGAGGTTCTTATAAGAGTCTCGAAAGCTAATAGTGTCACGAGGAATCATAAATCAATTGTTTTGTTGGGGAAAAAAAGAAAGTCAAAGGCTGTATTAAGGTTTAGCTCTTGCTTCGCTTTGCAAGAAGGAAAAGCTCAAGATCTGCAGCTCCCAACAGAAGGATGCAGCTACATGGAAGATGATAAAAAACAACGTAGATCGATCTATGCCTTAATGCACAGCACCTACTCTCATACAGCCAAATGATTTTTAATTATTTTTTTTTTATTAGCTGGGAATAGAAAATGCAGTTCATTGGAAGTAACTTCAAGTTGTTGCAGCAATTACCGTTTAAAAAAAAAAAAAAAGTTCAATTTCTCATTAATAAAGATGCCACCACGAACAGAAGGGACAAAGAGGGACTTTCAATCACCGGCGGGACGTTGAACGGTCCCTGTGCACAACCAGCATTGTAAGCAAATAATTTGCATCATATCCCTTCAAAAAATCAAGCCCACATGTTGGAAAAGGGATGCTTCAACAGAAGCAACGGCAAAATTACACAAACTCAAGTGATCGCTGTCTGCGGCTCCTATTTCCAGTCACATGAAATGACAAAAAATAGCAAACAAAGAAAATATGTCATGTACGGCCTTATATTAAACAAAGTGGTGCCCTGCAAGTCAGCACAGCTCCTGCAGCATCATCCACCTTCCCCATCGCCAAACAGATGCGTGGCAGCGTTTTTTTTTTTTCTCCCCTCTCCAAAATTAGAAGAGCTCAAAGCGTAACGAACATCTCCAGGCTGGGACATTTGCTAATATTTCCGCTCCAACATAATTGCAATTATCTACAGTTAGTCGCAAGCACTGCTCCTTCTGATAAAAAGCCCTTCTTTTAGCCGCTAGTATGTTTTCCAAACTAGTCGCATTAAAAATTTCAATTTTTAAGGACTAAAAATAAGCAAGGACTAAATTCAAGGGGGAAATTTTGACCAGAAGCTGCATTTTTTACAGGAAAAAACTCTGCCTTTGCAGAGCACAGCCTGGATTTTCCCTGCAGTTAGTTTTACCTTAACTCGAAGCCACCATTGCAGAGCTCACAAACCTGGTGAGACATCGTCCCAGTCTTCCCCAAACCTTCCAGGAGGACTTTTTCCCCCCCCCAAGACACCCCAAAATTGGAGTGAGCGCAGTGAGCGCTACCGCATGCAGACTGTGGTCACGGTCATAAGACATCACATGCTGATAAATAAATAAGGGAATTTCAGGGAAAAAAATAAATAATTAAGAAAAAGAGTGTTCTTGGCTGTATATGTCTCCACCACAGAGCTCCTAAGCTATCTGCTCGTATGAGATTTTTCTACAAAGCAGCCATTAATAGCAAGTTTGGTAGTTCCCTCGTACCATATTTGAGTGTCTGGCATCTCACACAGTAAAGAAATGGGTTAATCCAAAAATTTGGGTCAAAACACCTCCAAATCTGCCTGGTTTTCACATGCATAAAAAATTAAGGAGGCACCTCCCTCCTCCATGCAGAAGCATCACAAGAAGATTCATTATAAACTAAAAAAAAAAAGGAACAAGCTTCAGGAATGAGCATGATCAAAGCCCCTCATAGAAGGAAAAAAAAACGTTTTTATTTTACAGAAATAAGGACTGTGGCAACCTACAGGGTTGGAATAAAATCCTATAGCACGGGTGTCTCCTGCATTCCTTTACTTCATGCACCAGATAATGGAGGAGTCCTACAGGAAATAAAAAAATACATGGCCAAGTTATTCAAGACTACAATCATAATAAACGTACACAGCAAGGGAAGGAGGACAAATAAAGGCCCCGATAACCTAAAAAAAAAAATCACATTTTTGCAACACGTGGCTTTTGCAGCAGGGGTGACAGCAGAACAAGAACAAAACATGCGCTACACAATGACGAGCATAAACCATTTTGCAGATATTTTCTGCTTTTATTTGGGGAGGAGATTACAGAGATAGCAAAGAAAACGCAGCTTAACCCAACATGAGCACTTACTATAAAAAAAAAAAAAAGTAAATTTACTAAAAAGAATAAAAGTATAGGTATTGCAGCTGAGTTTGACTTCATTCAAGGAGAAGCTGGAAAACGTTTTGCAGATTTTGTTTGCAGCAGATGAGTAACCAACGCACCTAAACTGCCCTTGGGAGAGTTTTTCCCCACAGCTCTGCATCCCAGAAAAAACAACAAAAAAAAACTTCTCGTACACCATTTCTTCTTTTTTTGTACCCATCTTCAGAATATACTTAAAAAAGAAACTGATCACCGCTGCAATCTTTGCTTTCTATGGCGCTGCAAGCAAAACGGATGTGAAAAAAAAAAAATGCATCCCGCCCCTTTTTTTTTTAGTTAAATGCTATTTTTTCCATCAACAGAAACACTGAAAAGCAGAGACATGCCCAAGCACTGCAACAAAGAGATGGCACCTGCCTACTGAATTTCCTGACTAGTGACACTATGAAGAAAAAGAAGCTTTAAATAGAAACCTCCCCGCAAGTGTTAAATCAGATTAATTTAACTCTTTTGCATTATTTAATGTTACATACCATCATTTGCAAGGTAAGCAGAAAAAAAACAAAGAGCGAGTAGGATTCTTATCTTGACCATATTCCTTTGGAAACACAGTGTGTTATTAAAAGCCACAAATAACCTTTCTGACAGCAAAAGGACACACACTTCCAGCTCCTTTGCAATAGGGCGATAGCACAGATTTTATAGGTAGCTTTCTGGGCGCTCAACACCAAGTGATGGGCACCAGCTTCCCTCCATCCTTGCAATGCTTAACACCGCTGCTGGCAACGCCAACACGAGTTTGTGGCCAGATTTTATTTGCGCGTGTCAAAAAGCATGCTCAAAATTAACAAAAAAATGCAATTTGAAGGGTTGGTGATGCTGCTGAAGGCCAAGTTCTGCAAGAACTTGCAAGTCCAGCCAAGAGCAGGCTGGATGGGGCTTTGAGCAACCTGGTCTAGTGGGAGGTGTCCCTGCCCAGGGCAGGGGGGATGGAACTCGATGAACTTTAAGGTCCCTTCCAACTCTAACCATTCTATGATTCTATTGATGCTCATTCTTGATGCTTAATTTTTTGGAGTTAAGCTTATGCTTACATATCTGCATGAAATTTAGACCAAATGGATCATGCCATCCACAAATGCATCCGCTCTTATGGTCAGGGAGACACCACCAACAACGATCTGGGTGGAAGGACCCAGTCCATCCATTCATCCATCCATCAATCCATCACGCCTCCTGGGGATCAGACCTGGATGCCCAAGTCTTTTCCAGCAGAAGCAGCCTTTGCCCTGATGATGATGACTCCAACCCTACATCAAATATGGGGAGAGGCTCCTCCTGCCCACACAAAGCTCTCCAGTTTCACGGATTTCCATGATCCCCTGCAGCTTCAGCAACCCCCAGCCGGTCCACAAAAAGCCAAGTGAGAGCCACTACCAACCCCACCACCCAAACTAGCTGAAGTGTAGGAAGGAGGATAACAAAGACAGGAAAATTAAATTGGATTTTTTCTTAAAAGTTCTTTCCATTTTCATCTAGCAGAATGTGTTTATGGCACAGGCAGTGAATCGAAAGTATTATTTTTATCTTGATATTATTTACCCTTTCACACTTGCTATTTAAATATCCCTGAATTCCCAGAAGAACCAGTAATTCAAAATACCATTTGATATATATTTATAAGCAAGGGGAAGCACAGACTCATTCATTTTCAGATTGCCTACTTCTTTTACTTTTTTTTTTCTTTAAATTAGATTTTAAGTGCTGTAATATCGATGTGCAAATTTATCAAGACAGAGAAGTATGATTTCTCCTGCATGCTCAGCAGAGGATCTCCAGCCCCATAACAGGCGTCTTACTGCCAAGGAGACACGGTCACACCAGAGGGTTGCATGGTGAGGAGCAAATTATGAGAGGTTTAAAATGAAAAAAAAAAAAAAAATAAAAAACAAGCAAGTTGTGAGAAAAGGAATAAGGTTTCTTGCACAAGAGAGGATGAGAGCAAAAGACTTTAATATTAAAATCTTTGTTCTACCAGTCTCTGTAGCTAACCTCGGCTAAATAATTTGCAGTCGTTGCACAAAAGGCACCAGCAAAACCGCAGCGGCACAGTGTTATACTGCAGAAATTCCTTTGAACCAAGCAATTGCCAATGCCCATCTAAGAGGGAGGCAGAATTCTATGACTCTACATCAGTAGAAATCTACATTCTACAGCAAGTTTGTCAATGACACCAAGCTACATGGCACGCTCAACATGCTGAAGGGAAGGGATGTCATCCAGAGGAACCTGGACAGGCTTGAAAGGTGGATCCGACCAAACCTCATGAAGTTCAACGAGGTCAAGTGCAAGGTCCTGCACCTGGGTCATGGCAATCCCAAGCACAAATACAGGCTGGGTGGAGAATGGCTTGAGAGCAGCCCTAAGGAGAAAGACTTGGGGGTGTGGGTGGATGAGAAGCTCACCATGAGTCAGCAATGTGCACGTGCACCCGAGAAAGCCAACGTCATCCTGGGCTGCATCAAGAGAAGTGTGGCCAGCAGGTAAAGGGAGGCGATTCTGCCCCTCTGCTCCGCTCTGGTGAGACCCCACCTGCAATACTGCGCCCAGCTTTGGAGCTCACAGCACAAGAAAGACACGACCTGTTGGAGGGGTTTAGAGGAGGCCATGAAGACAACCATAGGGCTGGATAACCTCTCCTACGAAAACAGGCTGAGACAGGTGGAGTTGTTCAGTCTGAAGGAGGCTCTGGGGAGACCTTAGAGCCCTTTCCAGTACTTGAAGGGGCTACAGGAGAGATGGGGAAGGACTCTTGATCAAGGAGTAGAGCAATAAATTGAGGGATAATGGTTTTAAACTGAAAGAGGGGAGATTCAGACTAGATATTATGAAAAAAAAAAATCACTATGAGGGTGGTGAGGCACTGGCCCAGGTTGCCCAGAGAAGCTGTGGCTGCCCCATCCCTGGAGGTGTTCAAGGCCAGGCTGGACGGGGCTTTGAGCAACCTGGTCTAGTGGGAGGTGTGTCTGCCCAGGGACATGGGTGTTGGAACGAGATGATCTTTAAGGTCCCTTCCAACCCAATCCATTCTATGATCCAAAAGCTCAGTCTTGTTGTAGACACTATGGCAGGAGGTAACAAGATGGAGATCTGACTGAGGAGCCAGGATTGCAGTGGGACATGTAGTTGCGCTGTTCAGCCTCTCTGATGTCCGTCAAAGCCACATCAGTGGTGGTTGTGCAAATTTTTAATTGCATTAACATACACAAGCAAACCAGCAAGGCGGGAGGCTCTGGAGAAAGCAACAGGGGTTATTTGTTGCTGGGCTAATGGCTGGAGAGAGGAAATCAACGCGTCATTAGCACCCTGGAAAAAGGCCAGAGACCAACCTGGAGATGAGATTAGATGAGATGGAAAAGGACATTGCAGCTGGAGAAGACAGTGGAGCAGGAAGGGACTGAGTGGCCAAACGGCAGCTGGTCTGAGTCATTGGTGATTTAAAGACCTGAACCATCTGCATCGACTCCTGGACCAGAGCAATAAAGAGATCAACAAGGAAGGATGAGGCATCGCGTATTCACAGACCCACTGCAAAGGGAAACACCAACCTGGAAAAAACAGTAAATGCTGGATAAAATGTAAATCTCATTGCTACGGGATGAAGAAAAAAAGGGAAATAAAAAACCCTTGTAGTTTAGTCCTGCCTTCCCAGTCCACGCACCATGCAGCTAGTAAAAATTTAGGATTTAGCAGAAGGAAGCACAAAGAGTAAAACTTCAGGCCACCACCCCACGCACGTGTTTCCAAACAGCCGACCACTTGTTTACGGGGTGCTCCCAGACACGAGGATGCATCCCGAGCTGCAAATGTCACGGAATATTTCCAATGCCAACAAGCAGAGGTTTTGCAGCGCGTATGCAGTGTGAGGGTGGAAGAAGGAAGGTTTCCAAACCCTCTGGTTTTTAATATGCGCACAAAGACACCGAGCAATTCAGTGAAAAAAAACACAATTTCCCCAGAAAAGTCCACTCCAGCGCCAGATGCTGCAGGTTAATTGTACCGCAAACAACGGAGAGCTTTTATTAAAAGCTTTGAACCACAAACACCTTGAAGCAACAAAAATAACCTTTCTGCAGTCAGCCAAGGATATTACAAAAAGTGGCACTTTACACATTTAAAAGTAGTTTTCTTTCCTCTCCTTGCACTTGCAAGTCCATCTCACTGACTCATTTCTGGCTAAAGCTTCCTGAATTAGCCTGGAAGGAAAAAAAAATAATAAATAAATAGCATTATACCCTCTGTGAGGTTAAAACTGAGACAAAACCTGTTATTTAACTACAACGTGGGTCACAGAGCAGTTCCCAATGTTGCCTTCGCACCGGAGGTCGACACATCAACGTTGCATTGCATTAAGCAACCACGGGACAGTGTCACGGTGACTGCTGGTGACAGAGCGGGGACCTCCTCTCTTTGTCTAGTCACCGGCCACATGGGACACAAGTGTGGTCTTTGGGAGAGCACGGCACCTCGGCACACGTGTCCCTCCTTGCTCACACCCCTATGCCAGGCCAGCCCTGTCCCCATGTCACACACACACACACCATGCCTGGCCAGCCCTGTCCCCATGTCACACATATCCTGTGCCAGGCCAGTCCTGTCCCTGTGTCACACACACCCTGTGCCAGGCCAGCCCTATCCCTGTGTCACACACAACCCCTGTGCCAGGCCAGCCCTGTCCCCATGTCACACACACACACCCTGTGGCAGGCCAGGCCTGTCCCTGTGTCACACACACACCCCCTGTGCCAGGCCAACCCTGTCCCCATGTCACGCACAACCCCTGTGCCAGGCCAGCCCTGTCCCCATGTCACACACAGACACACCCCCTGTGCCAGGCCAGCCCTGTCCCTGTGCCACACACACACACACGCCCTGTGCGAGGCCAGTTCTGTCCCCGTGTCACACACACACCCCCTGTGCCAGGCCAGCCCTGTCCCCATGTCACACACATCCTGTCCCAGGCCAATCCTGTCCCCATGTCACACACACACAAACACACACACACAGTGCCAGGCCAGCCCTATCCCTGTGTCACACACACCCCCTGTGCCAGGCCAGCCCTGTCCCCATGTCACACACACCCCCTGTGCCAGGCCAGCCCTGTCCCCATGTCACGCACAACCCCTGTGCCAGGCCAGCCCTGACCCTGTGCCACACACACACACACCCCCTGTGCCAGGCCAGTCCTGTCCCGGTGTCACACACACCCTGTGCCAGGCCAGCCCTGTCCCCGTGTCACACACACACATCCTGTGCCAGGCCAGCCCTGTCCCCGTGTCACACACACACATCCTGTGCCAGGCCAGCCCTGTCCACGTGTCACACACACCCTGTGCCAGGCCAGCCCTGTCCCCATGTCACACACACACATCCTGTGCCAGGCCAGCCCTGTCCACGTGTCACACACACCCTGTGCCAGGCCAGCCCTGTCCCCATGTCACACACACACATCCTGTGCCAGGCCAGCCCTGTCCCCGTGTCACACACACACATCCTGTGCCAGGCCAGCCCTGTCCCCGTGTCACACACACACATCCTGTGCCAGGCCAGCCCTGTCCCCGTGTCACACACACACATCCACCCTGTGCCAGGCCAGCCCTGTCGCCGTGTCACACACACACATCCACCCTGTGCCAGGCCAGCCCTATCCCTGTGTCACACACACCCCCTGTGCCAGGCCAGCCCTGTCCCTGTGCCGCACAGCCCCCCACCCCCCCCGTGCTAGGCCAGCCCTGTCCCCATGTCACACACACCCTGTCCCTGTCCCCACCCCCTGTCACACATACAGAGCGGGGGAGGGGGCGGGGAAGGCCCAGCACGCGCCGCCACCGCCCCTGCGCGCGCCCCTCACCTGCCGCCGCGCGCCCCTCGCCGCGAGGCTGCGCCCTGCCGCCGGCACCCAAACATCACGTGACCCGCGGCGGACCCGCCCTTGACCACGTGTTCTCCTCCCCCCCCCTCCCCCCGCGGCCCCGCCCATCCCGGAGTCCCCTGCCCGCAGGTGCCGCCGCCCTGCCGCCCCGAGCGGACTACAGCTCCCGGCGGGCACCGCGCGGCGCCTCCCCGCCCACTCTCCCTGGCGACCAATCACCAGAGGGAACGAGCCGTGCGCGTCGCGGGTCCCGCCCACCGTCCCTCAGCACCGTTCCCGCCTCCCTCAGAACCTCCCGCCTCAGAGTGCCGCGGGCGGTACGGGCGGCGTTTCCAGTCTTTGTCGTCTCCGTTGTCCCTTCCCCACCCTCCTCCTCGCTTCTCATCCCTGTGCGGGGATTCGATAGACCTCCCCAGGGCTCAGCGGGTCCCGCCTTCATAGAATCACAAAATCACAGGATGGTTTGGGTTGGAAAGGACCTTGAAGATCATCCAGTTCCAACCCCCCCGCCGTGGGCAGGGATACCTCCCACTACACCAGGTTGCTCAAAGTCTCATCCAGCCTAGCCTTGAACATCATCAGGGAAAGGGCTTCCACAACTTCTCTGGCAGCCTGTTCCAGTGCCTCGCCACCCTCATAGTAAATAATTTATTCCTAATATCTAATCTAAATCTCCCTTCTTTCAGTTTAAAACCGTTCCCCCTCATCCTATCGCTATGTTCCCTGATCAAGAGTCCCTCCACAGCTTTCCTGGAGCCGGGAAGGGGCTCCAAGGTCTCCCTGGAGCCTTCTCTTTTCCAGGCTGAACACCTCCAACTCTCTCAGCCTGTTCTCACAGCAGAGGGGCTCCAGCCCTCTGATCATCTTCATGGCCCTCCTGCAGCCATGCTCCCCAAGGCAGGTTTCCCTTCCCTGAGGGCCACCCGCCATGCCCTCAGCCCCCCAGTCCCTTCATGGGCTCCCTGCTGCTCTTCCCTGTTCTGGGGATCCCCCTGTCCCATCTCCTCAGGCCTGTAAGATGGCAAGGTACTTCCCTCTCCCCTCAGTCCTGCCAGACCCCACAAGCTCTGCTGCTCCCCTCCTATATATCGTTATAGAAAATGGTGGGCTGAACATCTCAGCTACCTCCCCTCAGGCGTCCAACCACAGGGATCTACTTGGTGAGGAGACCCAGGCTGGGACCATGAGTGATGTGGTTAGCCTTTGGTGGGACCATGAGTGATGTGGTTAGCCTTTGGAGGGGGTGGGACTGTGAGTGATGTGGTTTGATTTCCTCAGCTGAGGAGCCAATTCTCCTTTAATCGTTAACAGACAGTCTTCATTACTCGTGGGAGCAGCATAAGCTCTTTGAGGGCAGGTTTGCGCCCTCCTTTATCATCACGCAGTGCCTAGCACTGAAGAACAGAAATAAATAAATAAAAATCACCAACCTGCTGCTACTAAAGCTACTCGTGCTGTTCAAAACACCACAAATTGCTGACCGAGACTGGAGGTTCACCAACAAAGTGCTTCGATAGAGCAGCCCGGCGCAAAGGGCCATTCGGTTCAACTCACACTGTACCTGGGAGGGGTTTTTGCTTTTTATTTGCGAAGTGACAGCAGCTTTTCTTGGTGGTTGGCTTTGCAAAAGGAGTTATAAAGCAAGGATTATTCTTGATAGGGCCTTTAAACAACAATTCATTTTAACAAGGGGTTGGCAAGCCAGCTGCCTTCTCCGACATGTAGTTCTGCACCAGTAGCCCTGCCAAAAAAAGTTTTAAAGGGGCTGAGGGGCCACCTGAGCCTCCATAAACTTCAGGTTTTTACAGCACCAAACAGCTATCAGAGCAGTTTCCTCGATCTTTTGCTGCATTAGTAAATCATTTATTTCTGTGGACTCTAAAGAAAACCCCTTAGGAAAAGGGCCATAAAAAGGCATTGATATTGAAATATAGCTGTCCTGCTTGTTGTCTGCAAAATCCTCTGTCTACAGTTACATGTGCAACACACTGCGTCTTGCTGGGTGTTTTTTTGGGGCAGTTTGGGGGAAAGGAAGGGCAGGTTAATCCTGCAAGAAGGATAGATTGCAGTTCAAAAGCACTGTGCAAAATTTTCAGTAATTCTCAGTACAAATCATATTTACTTTCGGTGTAAGCCTCATGAAAGTAAATAAGAAAAGAAATATATAAACATGTGCCAATATAAGACACAGACAAAGGGACAGCAATCATAAAAATTACGGTGAGATAAAACTCATATGATTGCTTTGCTTTGCAGGCTGCATCTTGCTGGTTTTGCATTTTGTGGTTGAAGAAATACTGCTTAATCAATAAGCTTGTTATTCATGCAATAATAATACCGCGCGTTCTCTTGGGACTTTTTTTCTTCTCAGGGATTTGGGCTTTTGCAAACCTCTGTATTCTGTGCATCAGGACTGATCCTTGTTATTACCAGCTGCCTATTGATCTGTTACAGCTTTCAAAAAAGGCAAGGGTAGGTTTTTGGCATGGTGTGGAAATCAGGCCTTCTACATGAGGCAGGGTGTATTGCATCATGTGAGATGATGTTTTCTCTAAATTGAGGAAAAAAAACCCAATAATTAACATCTTTGTTCCATCTCCTAGCAATAGCACCTATAAATCTGAAAAAATACACAGTCAGATGTACGGGGACCAAAAAGCCCTAAGGACCAAAGCTTGATTTCACAGAATCCCGGGATGGTAGGGGTTGGAAGGAACTTCTGGAGATCATCCAGTCCAACCCCCATGCCAAAGCAGGGTCACCTAGAGCAGGTTGGACAGGAACGCATCCAGGTGGGTTTTGAATGTCTCCAGAGACGGAGACTCCACCACCTCTCTGGGCAGCCTGTGCCACGGCTCTGCTACCCTCAAATAAAGAAGTTCCTCCTCATGTTGAGATGGAATTTCCTGTGTTCCAGCTTGTGTCCATTGCCCCTTGTTCTGTCCCTGGGCACCACTGTAAAGAGTCTGGCCCCATCCCCCTGACACCTGCCCTATAGATATTGATTAGTGTTGATGAGATCCCCTCTCAGTCTTCTCTTCTCCAGGCTAAACAGATCCAGGTCTCTTAACCTTTCCTCATGAGAGAGGTGCTCCATTCCCTTGATCATCTCTGGAGCCCTCTGCTGGACTCTCTCCCATAGTTCCCTGTCCTTGAACTGGGGGGCCCAGAACTGGACACAGTACTCCAGATGTGGCCTCACCAGGGCAGAGTAGAGGGGGAGGATTTAAACAGTTCAATCTTTATGTTTGCCGTCCTTTAGTGGGAGGAGGTTGCCCATTTGCCAGCTGCTTCTTGGCATTTCCCAAGGTGATTTCATTCCAGGGTGAGCCAAACTCAGGCAGGTCAGACCTGCCTACCTGGAGGAGTTTGGCGAAGGTGACTCAGGGGTGAAGTTGTCAGCGTGTTTCTGCTTTGGAAAACTGCCCCAGTTCTTCTACAACAATGAAGTGGGAGGCATCAGAGGATCTCTACCTGAATTTAAATAAACTCCGCAATGATGCATTCACCTCTTTCCTGCAGAGATGATTATCCAGTTAGGTTGACTATGTCTTTAGGGGATTTCTTCCAGTGTTTGGAAGGAGTTTCCTTTTGGCCCCCTGGTTTGTTTTGCGAATCATCTTAAATCATAACCTTTAATAGCCGTGCTATTAAAGTTTTTAAAGAAAGGTTATCCTGTTGTCCTCTCGGTTACTTTTTCCTAAGCTGCGTTGATTTGGTTTTGCTATAACGATACCTCCTGGCTTTTCGTCAACCTCTACTGCCACATTCTTTATGTCGTCTAATGAGTTTCTTTGTTTGACATGATAAAGCATGAAAATGATATCAAAGATTTTATAGAAAATGATAAACTATGATTGTCAAATATCTTAGAGAATATTAAAAGCACAATCTCTCTCCTACTGAATTTGAGTTTAAGGAAAAAAAAGAAAAACACAAGAAACATAACAGTTGGACTCAATGATCTTAAAGTTCTTTTCTGCCCTAAATGATTCTATGATTCTATAGATTTGTGTTACATCCTATTACATGCTTGCAAATAACCCTGTGGGGTTTCATTTTTATTAAATACTGCAGGACTTTTCCACAAAGCAGGAGAAAACGAATAACTTGCATGAAGAATAAAGGATCATCATGCGGATTTCTCAGGTTACAATTTGTTTTGCGATCTGAACATCACTTCTTATAGAATCGAAATTACTATTAATTTCTCTCCTGTTTTGGATTGACTGGAAGTGTTGACAGGTTCAGGAAAAGAGAGGTAATTAAATAGCATATCACAAGGAAGTGTCAATGACTGCTTAATTTATCTCATTAACACATAGTTGCTATGTCACTCCCAAAAGCCATGTACACATGGCAGCAAAGCTTTTCTAATATAACAGTAAGGGAAGAATAAACAGCAACTTATCATTGCAGTAGCATGAAGAAGAAAGCCTGAATACTTGTTCTGGAGTATGTACAAATAAATTTATCCAGATTTTAGAATAGTCTAGGAACTATTTACTTAGATTAGTTTTTTCCCCTTCTCCTGTGCTTAAGGAGTCTCCACTTTTGCAAAAAAAAAAAAAAAAAACAAAAAAAACAACATTTATTTTCAGAAGTCTCCTTCTCCATTTGCTCCAATTTCTTTTCAGATATTTTCAGTACATGGGCTGGGGTTACAGCTTTTATGAAGACTTCCAGAGAAAATATAGCTGTTTTTTTAGCAGTACTTAACTTTTCAATCCCAAATTAATTGGACAATTGCACAGTTGGAAGAGTGCTTTTTTTCTTTGATAAAAATGCTGTTTTCCAGTCAAATGCCTTATATACCAAACCAGTCAACTGCGAGGAGCGCAGGAACAAATGGAAGTTGGTCTGAATGCTTCTCAAAAACAGGGCTGATTCTTATTTCTTATTTCCAGAGATCCATGACGGTGACCTAAGATTCCCTGAAAACAGTACAGCTCGGAGAGCTTATCGCAGCATATCTGTATGTTGTTACCTGTGAGCAATTTAATAAAAAAGATATTATAGCAACAATAAAAGGAGGCTGGAGAATGCCAGTTAATCCCTGAACAACCTTATTTCAGTCTATTTAAAGTCCAAGAGAGATGCGAATTCCGGGACCTAGCAGACTCTGACATAAAAAAGATGTTTTCATCATTTCGCAAGCTGGTGACTATCTGGCAGGTCCGGTACGTCACAAGGAGAAATCACGAGCTGTAAAGAACTGATTTTCAATACCTCGCACTGCATTCCTGCATCAGTTCCACCCAGGTATATCTGCAATTACTGCAGATTTTAGTGGCATTATGCCTGGATTTATCGTAGCATCTCTTGATTTGACCCATCCTTTTCTAGAAACATATTGTTGTGTCTGAATTAGGAAAATAAAAGTGCCGAGCCAATATAAAAAAAATTTGTATCTGAGGCAGTAATAAGTCAATCACCTCATCAATAAAGCGTGTCCGATACTCTTAGTAATCCTAGTGATCAGCTTTGTTTATGAAAGCTGGAGGTATTAAATTGAGCTCCTCAGCGCTCCGAGCAGGGATGACAAGTGGCAATTGAAACTAATGTCGACAGAGCTAAAGGAGCACACGCTGAGTGCAACAGACGTAACACAACGGAGAGGGAATGAGGCTAAACCAAGCTCACGGGGAGGAAAACCTGGAGGTAACTAATGGACATTGGAACAAATCCCTTGTCCCACTTAACTCAGCAACAAAACACCACGGATAATTTGCTCGGTTCCGTAATGCAGTTGCTGCTGCACCTGGATAGTCGGGAGGAAAAATTGGCCAATGCAGAGGAGCCGTGGGACGGGAGTTACAGGTATGAAGGATGCAAGGAGAGTGTCACAGAGAGCGAACTGAGGGAGATTTCAGCTCTCAGAGTCTTAGTACCTTCTACCCTATGACATCTTGGAACAGGCTGCCCAGGGAAGTTGTTGAGGCACCTTCCCTGGAGGTATTTAAAAGATGGGTCAACATAGTGCTTAGAGATATGGTTTAGTGATGTTTTTTTGGCAGAGTTAGGTTGATGGTTGGACTCAATGATCTGAAAGGTCCCTTCCAACCTAGGCAATTCTATGATTCTATGATTCTATCTAAAGTTATCAACATATCCACAGCATAGCTGAAAACCTCCTTTTTACAATGCCCTTGTGAAACAAGTAAGCACGTCATGCAAAGCAAGGAACCCTGGAATACAAGTAGGTACGGAGGTACCTAGAAAAGAAGAAAGCGGTCTGCATTTGAAATGGGTATTTCTGGTGTCATTCTACAAATGTAAATGCTTTTTTCATTGCCTGCTTTTAAGGCTAAATTCCCACTACCGGAATCAAGTCTCTGTTGGGTTACTGTTATTAGAGTTGCAGTTACTACTGCTGATTAGTCAAGAATTGTCCTTTTCGCCTGTGGTCTCATCCAGCTAATAGGTTTTATTGTGAATTACACATTTTAGAAAGAAAAAGATTATTGTCTTCTGCACATTTGTACTACATCTCTCACAACAGATTCCTACTCTGTTCAGTCGGCAAGTGCCACTGCACAATCATTTTTAAATAATAATGCCGTGCTGAGAAATGTAATAAAATCTTCCATTTCAGAAAGAAAATTTTAAAAATTGCCAAAGATGAACACCAAGTTCTGGGGTGACAAAAGCAAATGTACTTTTTCCAGTGTTTATAAGGACCCAGCTGAACTTCTGTCAAGGTTTCTGTCCACTCTATAAGACAGCGAGAGAAAAGTCCACAAAACGGGAAGAAAGATCCAAAAATCTAGGTAATGTAATTACAAAAACTGAAAGAGATGAGCTTGTTGAATCTAGAAAATAGATGATCTGGGGAAATGGGAGTAACTGCTCAGATATGTGAAGGCTTGCTACAAAAAGAAACAGAAAAAAAAAAAAAAAAAACTATTCTCCATGCCCACCGAGGGTAGGTCAAGAAGCCATTGGCTTAGACTGGCTTGGGTTGCTAGGAGAAGATTTAATTTAGATATGAAAAAGTACTATCCAGTATTAAGCGTAGTAAAGCACTTGTACAGGCTACCAGGGAAGGCCTGAACTTTCTGCTGCTGGAAGTTTTCAAAACCAGATTGAATCGCACATCACCTGTGGAAGCATTTTACATGATGATTCGGATGATTTAAGGGATGAACTAAATGATCTCCTGAAACCTCTTCCAGACCTATATATTCTGTGATTTGGCTAGCGTTGGGGAGGAGGGCCATAATGATTAAGCCTATAAGAAATTCAAAAGCATCGTGTTGTAATTTAAGAATTAAAAACTTCAGTGTTGTTTTAGACCCGAGCACATTTAGCCCATCTCCTTCTACAAGCATCCGTAAGTGGATACCAAAAAAGTGGGTACAGGGAAGATGTTTATGACTACTCTACCAGGACCCAACTATTCTCATCTCAGGGACCTCCTGACCCCATTGTGGTCCTTGCTGATTCCTTCCTCCAGTTATCCATGCAGATGTAAACCCATAAAATTGTACATTCATATTTTTCATGGCTGCTACTTGCTGCATGAAGGACCAACTTTTTCATTTTATTTTTAATCCCATTAGCTTCATTTGAAGACATTAGTCCTTGCAGTAGAAGAAATTGCATTGTTACTCCTACCCTCTGCTTCCTGTCTTTGAAAAGTTATTTATATTGGTCAAGACCTGATAAGAGGATAATCTGATCCCATGGCTGCTTATTTCCTTTAAACACCTTTTGTTAACACTTCTTTGGAATATTTTTTTTTACTGGGTTATTGATACCCACAAGCCTGTTAACCCATTTAAAAAAAAAAAAAAAAATCAAGAGATGTGTAAGGTGCAGTTAATCAGAAATGAAAATGAAATCTTTTTACCTTCCTTCATGAAAGATTGAGCAATTTGTCTGGCTCAGATGTCAGGTTTATAAGCTTGTAGTTCCCTGGATCTCTCCTGGATCCTCTCCAGTCTTCATATACCAGGGAAGTTTCAAGGGAGAGATTGCACATTGGTGTTAATAATTCAGATATTTAATTTTTATCTTTTCTGTAAAACTCTTGGATAAATATATTTTGCCCCGCTATTTTGTCTGTGTTTATTCTCTCTTTATAATCTGTACCTTTAGTTCAATTTCAGACGGGCTCTTTGCCGAATCCTCTCCTCAAAGAGGGTCTGGGATGTTTAGCACCCTTGTTTCTTCTGTAGTAAACACCAGTGCAAAGAATTCACTTGCGTGCTCTGCAGTGACCTTTTTCTCTGCAAGTAATTCTTGTACATTGCTATCAATTGGTCTTACAGCCAGGCTTTTCACTCCTGATGTGTTCAAAGAAAAATTTAATATTAGTGTTGTTTCCCTTCATTGGTTGCTCTTCAGTCTCCTTTGGCCTGCTTCGTTACATTTTTACTTTTAATCTGCCAGAGTTCCCAATTCTGTTTGCTTTTTTTGGATACAGCTTTCGCTTTTTGAAGAATGCTTTCTTATTTCTAACAGCAGCCTTTACCTTTCTGTTCAACCATGCTGGCTTACTTTTTTTCTCCAGGTTTTTCTAAGAGCAAAACAGCAGTGCACCAATGGCATGTTTCCTACTCAACACTCTTCAGTACTGTCAACACCTGTAAGGATTTAATTCCTCTAACTTCCCCTTTTAACTTTTTTTTTTTTTTTTAAGAACTTATTTTTACACGGTCCCCCTGCTGATTTTGGACAAAGCTTTGGTGGACTGCTCGGCCCCTGTTACTCCCACAGGGATGTTGACGCAAGGTAGGTCGTGGAACCTGCTGCAGGATGTTGACTTCATGATGAGATTTTGAACTGGATTTTTATATAAACCCAGGGGTTACATATATTTTACTGGGATCAGTAACCAGCTGCTGCTTCAGACTCATATGTGACCTTTGCTCATTCTCCGTGGAAGTAACTAAAGTCACCCAATACACTTGTATTTCCTGCCTTTCCTACCTTTTTTTTTTTTTTTTTTTTTTTTTTTTTTCCCCCTGTTATCATCGGTTAGTGCTGCTGAGCTGGTGAACAGTAAGGTCTACTGGCCCAAGGCTGTACTGTTCCTTCTTGGCCTAGAGTTACAATTCACAGAGCTTCTTGATGACATGTTTTGCTCTCTCTTTCCAGCATGTGGCTCATCTGATCTAGTGTCCCTTTGATTATTTTCCTTCCACCGAGTTTTCGATACATGTATATCCATCTCTTCATTCGGGCTCAAAAAGGCCAGTTCCACCGTCTTTGTTTCTGAGATTTCCAGTATTTGCATAGTAACACAGGTACTGCCACTGTAGTTCCTGCCTTGACAACCTTTTCAAATGTCAATCTATTTGTTTTCCATTTTCTGTTTGATTGTTTACTTCCTGTGATCTATTATTCATTGAGGGGTCCCTATGTTTGTGTCTTCATCTTTGTAAATGTCATCCCAAACCATATGTTCTTATGCACCGGTTGGTTTTCCTCACTCCTCACCTTAAAAGCTGACTCTCTCTCCTTGATCTTAAGTGACAACGCCTCAGATGAGCCCTGTCTCTCCTGTACTGGCTTTCGATGATCTACATGCGTCAGATGAGCCTGAAACCGTCTAATACTCAAACTCTGCCTCTCCACCACTCTCCCTGGACCTGCAAGAGAGAAAGAGCATTTCAGAGAATATTACTGTAGAGGTTATTCTCTTCAATTTCTTTTCCAGGAGCCTAAATTTTGCCTCCAC
Organism: Alca torda; assembly: GCA_008658365.1. Classification (NCBI taxonomy): domain Eukaryota; kingdom Metazoa; phylum Chordata; class Aves; order Charadriiformes; family Alcidae; genus Alca; species Alca torda. The sequence goes on from CM018077.1 coordinate 162,033,766, forward strand.
AGCCTAAATTTTGCCTCCCTTGTCTATGTCATTAATATCCATTTGGGCCATGACCACAGACTCCCCATCACTTACTTCCAATCTTCCAACTACCTTTAAATGTTATAACAATGAATAGTATTGGCTTATATTTTTTAATACCTTTAATAGGTGATAACTTCTTTCTGAATTGATCCTCCAGGCATCTTAATTTTGCTGTCCTCTTGAAAATGGTCTTATATACCTTATTGATGAGGGTTTCTATATGATTTCTCTGGAGGAAGTGGAGAGGGAGTAAAAACCGAATTTTAGAAAAAAATATTGCATGATTATGAAACAAAACCTTTCAATGTGATTTAAACTTTATGATGACCTAGAAAGGAGACAAAGCGAGGGAGATTTAAGGATATTCAACTGCAAAGCCCAAGAGCATATGCTTTAATTAAATTTAGCAGCTTGAATCAGCTCCTCCCCTCCCATCTGAATGGCTGGCAGATACTCTGTGATCATGGAAATATGCTTTCCTTTGCCCTTATTTATGTTACTAAGTCTCTCCTAAAATTTCTCAGTGTCGTGACCGGATATAGCATTAGTGGGAGCAAGAAATAAGACATGATATCACATAGACCCACACGAAGCACTTTGGTTAGCAAGGTGCTCGTAGTACAGATTGCCAATACTGATTGGATCTCTTGTCGCTTCCAGCACTGGAGATGAGATCCACATTAAGACATTTTAGCAACTAGGTTCTGTTTCATGAGGAAAATTGGGATGGTTACTCTACAAAACTATCTGCAAAAGATTTCTTAGGGTTTTTTTTGGGCATTTGTGTCCATAAATGCCAGTGCTTTTGGTATTAAATGTTAGATATCTACAGTTTTCTCCTGTGGGTGTCCAGAGGTGCTGCTGTCTCAGCAGAGCTGAGCAGTTCCTTCCCAGAGCTTTGTGAGATTCACAGAATCACAGAATGGTAGGGATTGGAAGGGACCTCTGGAGATCATCTAGTCCAACCCCCTGCCAGAGCAGGGTCACCCAGAGCGGGTTGCACAGGAACACATCCAGGCAGGTTTGGAATGTCTCCAGAGACGGAGACTCCACCACCTCTCTGGGCAGCCTGTGCCAGTGCTCTGCCACCCTCAAAGAAGTTCCTCATGTTGAGGTGGAACTTCCTATGTTCAAGTTTGTGCCCATTACCTCTTGTCCTGTCGCTGGGCACCACTGAAAAGAGCCTGCCCCCACCCTCCTGACACCCACCCTTTAAGTATTTGTAAGCATTGATAAGATCCCCCATCAGTCTTCTCTTTTCCAGACTGAAGAGACCCAAATCCCTCAGCCTTTCTTCATAAGAGAGATGTTTTAGTCCCCCAGTCATCTTGGTAGCCCTTTGTTGTACCCTCTCCAGCAGTTCCCTGTCCTTCTTGAAGTGGGGAGCCCAGAACGGGACACAGTACTCCAGATGCGGCCTCACCAGGGCAGAGTAGCCTTCTACTCTCGATCTGCTTGCCACACTCTTCTTGCCCTTTTTGTAATATAATATGGATTAGCTTGCTTGCTTAGGAGATGGGTGGCTTGTGTTCAAGTCTCTCAGGCTGGGAGGTTTCCAATCTACCATTCTCATGTCCTAGAAAAATGTGCTAATCATGCAGCTGGGTTAAAGCTGCTTTCTCTCCTGCTAGGGTAGGCAAAGCTGTGCCTTTGTGCAGAATAAAAGGCCTTCAAGCTTCATAAAGCCAATGAAGGAACAGCCAAAAAGAAACATGACATTGTAGCTCATTAAAGAGGGGATCCTAGGCAACCTCTTGGAAGAGATGGTGGAAAGGGTGTAAGGATGTACTGTAGAGGACCTTTAAAGTTTGATGTGATGTGGAAACTCATGTTTGATGTGATAAGGAAGAGGGAGGCAATGGGTGGAATTTGCTTCTATTTCCCCAGTCCTCATTTGGAAAACCTTTTTTTTCCTAGAGGGTGTGTCCCAACAAATAATAGAGGTTACCTCCCTTGCTGGATGCCCTTTGTAATGTTGCTGCACCTCATCCTTATTCTTGAATAGATTGCATAGGGATTGTAACATCACTTTGTCTTTCCTGTTAAAAATGAGTTTGTACTAACTATTGTAGTGAGCTACATCTGCGTGTTTTATAGGAGAGGTTTTATCACTGATTCTTTTCAGACTGAACGCCCTTTTAAATAAATGAAATAAATGCTAAATGCAAATAGGCCCTGCCTCCCATTATGACAGCTTTGTACTTTTTATTATGTGAGTGGGAGAGATGAGTATGGGTGTAATTCAGTGTGTCTAACTGGAGAGGACACACAGTAACGCCGAGACTTGGCCTTAGCAACTTTAGGACATTAGACGTGGATTTGTGCCACAATGTCTGGGCATCTTTCGTACCTCATACTCGCCTTTGCTAAATTGACTCCCTTAAAATGTACAAGTTATTCAGCCATTTCAAAACTATCAAGGAAGAGGCTGGATGCTGCAATAGGGTACCCACAAGGTTTACTTTCCTCTGCTTCAGAACTGAACAGATGCTCCAGTTTGTGGCCAGGAGGATACTACATTTTGGAAAATCCCTCTGTGCTGAATTAGTTAAAAATCCTTATTGCTTGCAGTGAAGACGAACAGATGAGGATGGTTAAGAAAGGGCATGTTAGTCTTAGGCTTAGGCCAAGTAACAAGCTGAAGGGTTCTATTCTGCCTGCTTAAATTTCATCAAGAATGCAAATCAATGGTGTAGCTCATTAAGATAGCGTGTCCCAAAGGTTTACATGAGTATTGGTGTTGAATAGTCCCTCCATCATTGAGCAAAGTGGCTGTACTTCAGCGGTGGGTCAGCTGCATTTCAGTCCTGGTCCAAAGATAACGTGAAGTCAATGGAAGGACTTGTGCCGAGTCAATATCTTTGGATCAATTTCCTATGTCAGTTCACAAAGTGCTTTTGAATAATTTATGCTGAAGTCTTTATATAAATTGAAATCGGTGTTTTCATTTACTTGCATATCATATGAATATATTTTTTTTTGGAAATTGTTTTACTTAGTTATTTATCTGTTTGGAGATTGGAGCTGAGGTCTATTGATCAGCCTGATTAAAGAATGTGAAATTAGAGTGAGGTTGGCTCCCTCGTTTTTAGGAGTTAATGTATCCAATTTATTTTTTTCAGACAAATTTGATAAAATGAGATACAAACCTACACACCTGCAGGCCATTGAGATAATACAGTACTTGGGCTAGGTATGGCAAGAGAAATGGTTGTAAGGATGTGTGCATTCATCAGGATGATATATATAAAAAGGGGGAATGATTAACTTGGCAAAATGTTTTTCATAGTCCACTAGCTTAAGATGTTAATGAACCGCTGCTCGAATGAGCCAGATCTCTTGAGCTTAAAATGATATCATTTCCAAACCAACAGAAGCAAACGTAGGCCAACGGATCCATTTATTTAAAGTATTTTAAATGCCCCTGATTAAGTGTGCAGATCTGTGCTATAATCTGATTTCAGTGTGGGCTGCCACCAGAAGATGTTCTCCTGATCCTTCCACTTCGCCTTCCTTTGCCTTCCCATGCATTTGAGCAAGCAGTCATGTAGGTGGGGGCAGCAGAAAGAACTGGGGTCACCTCTTTAGCAGCAGCCTGAAGCTGGACCAAGTTAGGCACAGCATGAAGCTGTATCCTAACATTGATGATTTGCTCTGAATGTCACTGTAGCCCCATATGATTATGGACTCCTCTATAATTAGAAGATCATAGAATCATAGAATGGTTTAGGTTGGAAGGGACCTTAAAGATCATCTAGTTCCAACCCCCTGCCATGGGCAGGGACACCTCCCACTAGACCAGGCTCCTCAGAGCCCCATCCAGCCCGTCCAGCCTGCACCATCTTATATGGTATGGGGGGTCATTTATTTCAAAAGCCATAAAAAGTGGTATCTTCATAATTATGAACAGTGCTTGTTTTCTTTTTGTCTTCAAGCTGATACCTGCTACTGAAATAATCAATTTATTTTCAACATTTGTATTAGACTTTAGTGAAATGTAGGAGGTAGTATAACAAGAGAGGATGGAGGATATGTGTCTTATTTTAGGCCAACAATTATAAAGGCCAGTAAATCTTTTATCTCCTGGCAGGTGAAAATAACAACCATAAGTGACCAACCTGTGTTTTGCAAAGATGAAGTTCCTTAGGCTCCTCAGAAGGGGGACTGCTCCAGCTGAAATCACCTTAATAGAAAAGTGGAAGTAAGCAGAGACCTTACAAAGAGCAAAAAGATCAGAAGAGGAAAGTGCATTTTAGAGCTTCAAAAATGCAGGGGTAGCACGGGCATTGCTAAAAGTAAATTCAAATTAATCCTGGGAAAGACAATTAAAATAGGGAGGATGGGTTTCTTCAGTACTTAAACATGAAAACAGAAAGAAAACGGGGAATAAGAAATATAGGACAGAGATTAAAGATAATGGGAATATGACCCTGCAGTTAAAGGTCTGCTTCAGCTCGGTTTTCTGTGAGAACTCTGCTGTAGAACCTGCTAAGGAAAGACAAGATGATTAATGGGAAGAGGGCTGTGGACATGGAAATTTCTATTACCGAAATGGAAACAAAACTCTCTAAACTAGTTTCATTTAGCTAGCGAGAAGGGAGGAGATATGGAGCCAGGTAATCAGCATGCTTGATATTTGAAAGAGCTGGCTCAGGAAATCAGTGCTCCATCTCAAAGCTCTTTAATAAATGTATGAAGTTGGGGGTGGTTCCATCTGTATGTCAAATAATAAATATAACGTCCATGTTTGAGTGCAGAAAAGCAACCACCCAGCCCCACAAATGTGCAAGCTTTAGAATAACTCTTCAAGAAAACAAAAATGAATGAACAATTAAAGAAAAGAAACAACCACAAGGAGGTGAAAATAAATCACGATGGGAGGCAATACAGATTTATCAAAGGCTGTTTGTGTCTGATAATTTCCTTAAAAAGGATAACCAATTCTTATGGGTGGGAAAAATCCTTTAGACATAATCCACTTAGACTTCAATGAAGCAATATCAATATTGTGCCACATGGGATATTATTAACTGGAGAAAACGTGGATCATTTCCAAAATACTAATGTGGTCAGTAACTACTAAAGAGAAATGACCTGAGGTTCTGTAGAGAAGAGAGCTTGTAGTTTGCAGGGCAGTTTCTAGTGAAGTTTCACAACGCTCTGTCTTCGGACTAATTTTATTTAGCATTTCCGTTGGTGACCCTGGCTTAAAAAATAGAGATTTACGAATGAAATCTGTAGACAGCACAAAGCTGGGAGGCGTAGGCAATTCAGAAGAGGATTGGTGTGTTAGTGAGGTGAATTGGGTGAATAACTGAAAAATATAATAGTAGGGAGAGTAAGATCGCGCATGTGGGGATTAATAACAAGAGAATCGGCTATAAAGCTGGAGCTCGTCAGTGGAAAATGAAGGAATAAAAAAGGCACGTTGTGTTTGTTGATCACAGAATTGTAAAGCCATTAAAAAAAAAGCAAACATCCTAGGGATGCCCCAGCTGAGATGTTCTCGGGAGAAGTCCTTGATGAGACTGAAGTGAGGCCTCTTACAGACCAGTGGACAAAATCTTTGGCTCCCACAAACAAGAAATAGGACTTCAAGCTGGTGCCGTGATGTTCATCCAGGACCATCAGTGGAATGGAGAGGTTACCAGAGAGGAAAAGCCTAGAAGTGTTTGTGTTTTATACAGCCCAGGAAAATGAAAGCTGAGAGGGAATATGATTATTCTTTAAATATAAGCCAACTCATGGAACAGAGAAGGACTCTTTAAGCAGAGGGAGAACACTTATGCACAAATAAATTGGTATACATTGGACATGGATGAATTTAGTCTGGAAAGTCTTAAGAATTAAGGTGGAAGGGTCTGGAACAGTGTCATAATCCAAATAATGGGAACAAAGGACTTTCCTTTCAGTTAGATTCCTTAAGAAACTGAAAGATATCCCTGGATATGACACCAGCTGTAGTACAGAATGGGTTTTGATCACCCGGAAAGATTCTGGATACACTGAGCTCAGTTGTCTCACCTTCAGGGCTGAGCTGGGATGTTTGCATGATGCTGTGTTTACTGGTCTCTGTCTCTGATAATTTGGCACCTTTGGTTTGTTCTCTGTTGCATGGTACAACCTATCTTTGCTGAGTCACTAGTGAGACTTTGAGGTCTAGTGTTGGTTCTACTGATCTTTAGGTGGAGGAGATGTCTGTGAGGTTAAATGAGCCATGCTCTGAAGGCAACTCTTTTTCTACATGGAGACTCCCAGGGCAATTCCAATTTTAGTTGAAACTCTGCCATCAGATCAAAGATGAACAACGATGAATCTAAGGAAAGCCATTAATTCCCAGGCTAGGTCTACCTAAGTGAGGAGAAAAATCTTTTGTTTGTGTTTTGTATTTCTACCTGCTGGATGAGATGAAGCATTACAGACAACCACAGCTGCAGTCAAAGGAGATTTGTCAATCAAGAGGGGAGGACATCATGTCCTTGTTGAGCTGTCCTTTCCTTTTCCAGTTTCTCTGACTAAACATTTCAGCAGACCAAGAAGTTTTTCAGTACAAGGGTAACCTGCTGTACTTGCACAAAACGATTTACATGCTCACTCACACGATGTATCCAAAGGAAATGTTCAGAACCAGTCAGGAGATCTTACTCAGCAGTGACATTGCACTCTTGTTGTTGCAACGGGTAATTTCTCAACCCCTTTCTCAGTTTACTGAGTGATTGAAATACAATATGAGGTTAAATATCTCACCTAGAACCATATATAACCTTTTTATTGCCCTCCTGAAATTACCAAAACACCCTACACTAACTATGTGAAAATAAGCCTCTTTAAGGCACTGAGAGTACTCAACGGTCAAATAATGAACAATAATAGGCAAGTTTAAAAGAGAAACATATTTATTTTCTCCGCACAACCTAAATTTATGAGGAAAGGCTGAGGGACGTGGGTCTGTTTAGCTGGGAGTAGAGAAGACTGAGAGGGGACCTCATCAATGTTGATCAATATCTAAAGGGCAGGTGTCAAGAGGATAGGGACAGACTCTTCTCAGTGGTGCCCAGCGACAGGACAAGAGGCAACAGACAGAAGCTGGAACACAGGAAATTCCATCTCAACATGAGGAAAACCTTCTTTACTTTGAGGGAGGCAGAGCACTGGAACAGGCTGCCCAGAGAGGGTGTGGAGTCTCCTTCTCTAGAGATCTTCCAAACCTGCCTGTATGCGTTCCTGTCCAACCTGCTGTAGGTGACCCTGCTTTGGCAGGGGGTTGGACTGGACGATCTCCGAAGGTCCTTTCCAACCCCTACCATTCTGGGATTCTGTGATTAGATCTCCTTACACTGCAGTGTCTTATCCACATCAAGGATGTATTCCACAGGTTAGCTAAGGTGTTTGTCCTTGCTCTTGACAGTTCATCCCACACAAGGAGTACTCCTCATGTAGCACCAACTGTGAAAATGCAAGGAGAAAGGCTTTCCTCTGTGAGAGAGATCAAAATATCCTTTCTGGAACCATTTTGACAAATTCTCTGTGGTGTTTCCAGGGGCATCTTGAGGGAAATTCTCTTTCTTGTGGTTGCAGCAAGCTGGGTGCGACCAGGTCACTGTGACCCAACAGTCACAGTCAATGGGAGCATCAAGTGGGGGAGCAACAATACAGTCATCCTGGGAAGATTTCAGAGGGGTTCACAGAGCACTCAAAAAAGCTGGATACACTTTTAACGTTGATTGCGAAAAGGAAAATGCGAAAAGGAAAATGCTAAAAGCAAAACTCATAAGTGGAACTTAATATTTATGCATGATTAATGTTATTCAGAAACCCACATTCAAATGACAGTCAGTGATATTAAATTCTACCAGTACTCGGGCCATGTCATACGAAAAGAAATGATCCACTGAAACAGTCAGACTGAAAAAATTGCAGAACATCAGTCCTTGTTTGGAGAAAAATGTGTGGGGAGGAGAAAACCGTCATAACTCCCTTGCATTCCCATAGTGACGAGAGAGGACAGTCCTTGTGGTATCCATGGTGTGTGTAAGCAGGGAACATTCTTGATTTGCAAAAGGCTGAGAGCTGCTATCAGAGAGGTTTAGTAGTTTAAAGGGAAAGCCGGCAATTAAAAAAGAATTCAAAAACTGTACACACATCTATATTTATTCTCATTTTGGTGAGTCAAGCAGAAGGATGCTCTTTGGTGGGAGGACTTGAAGAGCACAACTGTGTCCTCCCCTGGATCAGCTCCAAGGTGGCACCTGGTTACAAGCCAAAAACTCCATGCAGAAGAGAAGAAATAAGAGCCAAAGACCAATAGAGGACTGAGATTTAACGAAGGAGCCAAAGGGATGTTACAAAGAAAGAAGAGATTTTGCCATCCATGGAATCGGATGTAGTTCAAACATGATGCCGTAGTCTCAAACAATTGAGACTAATACAAAACGTGCCTTTGACCTTGTGAAGTCTGAGCTGATCTTTGGAAGGCAGTGATGGATTCTTTAATTTAAATCATTAAAATAAAGCCAAATCAAACCAGCATCTTGAGCATACATTCAGAGAAAGCTCTCTCATTGTGCCAAGAGTAGCCTGCATGCCAGAGCTCTAAATAAACAGTCTAAATATACAGGTTCATAAATCTTGTGTGTGAAATTAAAACAAGGGAAAGGACATTGATTTATTATATGTTTGTTGGAAAGCTTAAAACTTAGTCTTTAGTTATAATAACGGTGTCCTCCGTGCTCCGTAAGGGGGCAGAAGTGCTTGACTTCAATTGCGCTTTTCTTGTTTTGGGTAATTATAAGGTCAGTAGGAAGTGTTCCCAGAATAGCAATCTTTTTGACTCCACTCTTAGGTTGTTTCTAGATTCCCATTAAAATTTCACCACTCTGTCTAAGTTCTCCAAAAAGAAACTGACCTCCTGAACTTGAAATATAGCTCTTGTTTCAGGGAAGGGATTTTGTGGGAAATGCCATAAAAAGCAGAAGCATTTGAGAGCTCTGCAGTCAGATTGTGACCGATGTACATCACATAAGCTTTGGTTCCCATTAGGAGTTAATGAAGCAACAGTAATTTTACACCACGTGCAGATATGCTCTGGTTTATTAGAAAGACGTCTTTTTGATTGCTCCTAAAAGTGTGCAGTGTGTTGGGGTTTTTTTCTCTTTTTTTTTTCTCTTTTTCTTTTCTTTTCTTTTCTTTTTTTTTTTTTTTTTTTTTTTTTTTTTTTTTTTTTTTTTTTTACCTCCATAACCTCTAGACTTGGGTAGCTCCACTGTTTCTCGTGTGCACTGTGTGGAGACAAGGGGATGTACGGGCAGGAAGGCTTTTCCTGTTAGTACTACTTGAAGTCCTAGCATGCTGGATTGAAGATACCAGTGAGAGTAAGAAATAAGGAAATTAGGAAAGCAAGGGATATAATGACATAAGGGGAGGAACAGAGGTGCAGATAGTGTGTGTTGCTGGGGGGTCAAGCTTCCCTGCTGGTAAGTTCTGATGAGCTCTGTGCTGTAATACTTAAGTAAAACTTGTCTAACACATGATAACTTTTCAACATAGTGGCTGCATGTGCTGTGGAAGGGTGGCTTCATCTGTAGTCCTTCATTTGGAGACCATGGGGCTACTAAGATTCTCTTTGAGATGTGCAGAGTCCCAAGAAGTCAAGAAGGGCAGAAGTTGGCAAAGTTTGGCTCCATCTTCGCTCCCTACAACCAAGGACAAAAGAAAGATGTGGCAGGTGGATGCACAGAAAGAAAAAGTTTAAGAATGGGACAAGTGTAAAATGAAGATCCTCTGTCCTCTGGCAGTCTGTGACTTAGGGCCGTTCTGAGCTACGTCTTTATGATGAGTAGCCCTCAATAGACCTTCCTTCCTTCCCTAAATGCATCTGATTGGTTGCATCTGAATCTACTTTCATTGATGCAACAGTTTGAGGTGATGATTTTCACAGTTCAGTCACGTAGTGGATGAAAAAAATATTCCCCTTAACTAGCTGGCTGTTAAAGAAGGGCAGCAGAGGAGGGACTTCTATGTGTGCACATGGGAGCACTGTTTATGGGAGCTGTGCAAGGTGCATCCCCTTCCTCTTCCATGGCTGCCTGTCCTCTGGGTCCTTTGACCTCCAGCCGCTTGGGTGAAGTTCCACCCACTCCTGTAGGTTATGTGTTTCTCAAAGTAACGGAAGCTCATACCAGCATGTGAAGTCATTTCATAGATAGCTTAGCTAGAAGAGTGCAGGGCTCCTCTGCCAGCTCTCAGGGTGCATCTCCTCCCCAGAAGTGCAAGTCAGGACATGTTACAGAAAGAGACGTTTATATAACCAGTCTATACGAGCCAAATGGCTGATTCCAGAGTTTCCCAGAAGCCTTTGTTTCCTCAGGCAGTGCTGGAACTCCCGTGTCACAATGGCCTCAGGAATGACACCACACAAGCTCCTGGCCGTGTCCTTCACTCCTTGGGTGACAGAGGAGGTAGGAGGTGGCAAGACAACTGGCTCTTCCATTGCACCCTATGAACTGGAGGAGCACTGTCACTCCTTTCCTATTTCATGTAGCTCTGGTGGCTCAGAATCACTGGTTTTGGGTCCTCTCCATAGCCATTCTGCTAGAGGAGACACACAGTGCTCTCCAGGGGAAACCCTGAACCCACCTCCCCTGCCCTTCTTGCTGCCCAGGAATGTCCTTACCCCATGCCAAACTGGGTATGGAAAGAAGCTCCTGCCTCTCACAAGCCCCTGGGGGCTGCTCCAAGTCCTCTGCCTCTCCCTGGACCTTCCTGAAGGTGATCATCTGCCTTGAAATCACCTGCTCTCTTCAGCTGTCCCAGCATGGTAGGACCCCAAGATAAAATGGTCTGACCTCAACTTCCTGCTGATCCTTTGCCATCCTCCAGCAAGGCTGCAAAGAATAGCCAATCAAGGAGGTCCTAACCAGGAAGCAGCAGCAGGAGAGGGCTGTGAGAGCTCCTCTGTGCATAAGGCCATGGGTGATGGGTCTTCCTGTAAAGAAGGTGGCAGCTCCTGCTATCTGTTTCTGAGCATCCATCACCGAGATGCGGAAGACCTGTTAAATGATACAGCTGTATTTCTTCTGTGGAGAGTGCAAGATCTGCTGGTTTAAACATGTGTCTTGGCTTAATTTCTTAACTGCATCTTAGTGGGTGATTAAATGAAATTTCCCATTGCATCCATGCTTTCCTTCCTGCCATCCTGCAGTAACTCACTCAATGGGGGTGTCAAGGAGCGAGGGTCAGATGTTCACTAAGGCATGGGGAGGTGGCAGCTGAGCTCTGTAACGGCTGGCTAGGCAGGGGCTTCACCAGCCCCAACCCTGAGCAGAGCGAGCAGGACAGATCGTGTCCAAGTTCAATGAAGAGTCCAGATCACCATGCAAGGTTATGGGGATGAGGCAGGTCCCAGGAGCTAGGAAGTCAGTCCCCAGGAAAAGGTTGGGATCAGGTCTCATGATCCCTGGTAGACTTTTTTTTTTTTTTTTTTTTTTTTTAATATTCATGTAATTTTTTCTCTCCACCTTGCCCTGGGGTCTCTGCAGGCCTTGCTTTTGGTTTTGCTTTGTTACCATTGTGACCCCTTCTATGACCTCCCTCCACCAGAAAGTGTGCATCATTTCTCACAGTCCCTGCTTTGTGTACCAGTCCTTAAGCACAATTATGATGATTAGATTTTATAGTTATATAGCCTAAAAGGATATCCTACTATCTAACCTTTTGAAAAGTAGGGAGAAAAACTGGTTTGTTCACAATTCTGCCTTAATCATATCCTCTAAAGGGTTACATCAGCTCCCTACATCTTCATGAATCACAGTCTTGCTATCCTCTGCAGTGAACTAGGAGCTGTTGTTCGGGATGTAGACTTATCTTCCAGCTCTGTCACTTTTCATGATCTTTATCTCCCTAAAACTTTCGTGATCCAGATGTTCCTTATTGGCTTAGGTAGCTGTGCTGGTAACCATCCCCACTTAGTGCTTTCTAATGCCTCTCACACAAGTCTGTGTACAGTAATCAGAGAAAGTAAATAGTATCTGCAAAGCATACTCAAATTTAATTAAAAGAATAATAATATTGCAGACTTTGGCACACTACATCACCATTGTCGTTTGCAGCCTGTACAGACAGCTTCACAGAACAGACATTCTTACTCTACGTACCTGGCTTTACCTGGCTCATGATACGCACTTCTGAGGGACTTAATAATAAGAAATATTCTGTCAGGTTGGAGAAAATCAGAGAAAAAATTATCTGGGGAAGGAATTTCCTTAGTGTCCCTCAGTGTCAGCATCTGAGCATGTGCAAAAAGTTTTAGGAGAGCATCTTCATTGCTTTAAATAGCATCATACTAGATTGATACCTTAAAACACCTGGGATACCTGTTTTATTTTAATTTTTTTAGATAGCTGAAGAAAAGTTTCATGCCATTCATGGTCAGATTTTTCTGTCAAGTTATTAATTCTTTTTTTTTTTTCTTTTTTTTTTTTTTTTCCTGAGGGTAGGAACCACATTTGGGGAGGGACTCTTTATGAGAGAGTGGAGCGATAGGACGAGGGGTAATGGTTTCAAACTGAAGGAGGGTAGATTTAGATTGGATATCAGGAAGAAATTCTTTACGGTGAGGGTGGTGAGACACTGGCCCAGGTTGCCCAGAGAAGTTGTGGGTGCCCCGTTCCTGGAGGGGTTCAAGGCCAGGTTGGATGGGGCTTTGAGCAACCTGGTCTAGTGGGAGGTGTCCCTGGAAGAGCAAGACCATCATGGTGGGCATGGGGTACTGCCTGTCCCTGGGGTGAGGAAGTTTGTCCACCTCCCAGCTTTGCTCAGGTTCCTCATTGGAGAGGGACAAAGAATTTCCCCAGTTTCCCCTATTGACCTAAGGGGATGGGACAAGTTGATTTCTAGTGAGTTTGGGGTTCGTTTCCCATGTCTCAGTCTGATGTCCCTACCATGAAGCCCACCTTTGATAATTTTTCAGGCTTTTCAGCAGTCAGAGCAAACAGATAAAGGAGCAGGTAGGCCAGTGAGATGAAATTATCTTCTCTTTTCTTAAAGGTGTTTTCTAGGAGTTAAGGTCCAGAGCTGTCTGGAGGTCAGTACCCATTTTTTCCTACTTTCACTGGGTAATTGAGAGCCACAGACTTCAGAAATCCGGTGAATTTCAGCAGTGGCATCTCCCGGAGAAAAGGCGCAGTAGAAATATAAGGTCCACGCATACTGAAAAAACCCTGGAGAATAAGAGTGAAAATGAGAAGAGGATGTGAAAACAGCATGTGAAGAAAATGTGAAGCGGTTGGGTTTATTTAGCATAGAAAAGGGAAACCTAAAGGAAGCCAGGCACACGTTCTTCCAACAAAGCAGAGGAAGAGTATGGCGATCAATAGTTCTTTGCCCTTGGTGACTAGAACAACAAGCAATGTGTTCAACTTCCAGCAAAGAAGAGAAACTAAATGCCATAAAAGAAAATGTAGAGTGAATGTTGTCTAGCGAAGCTGTAAAAAATCCTTGGATGTTTATTAGAAGACTGGAGGCAAACGTGCTCCAGTTGATTTTTCCTTGGCTCAGAGGAAAAGACTAGGGCAGAAGCTCACAAACTGGAGGACGAAGAATATACCCGAGAAGGTGAGAAACCCCAGAAAATTACTTTCAGCCTTGTTGTTTCCCTCTGCCCTTGTTTTTTGCTGATTCCATCCCCAAAAGCTATCTCTTTGAACCTGCAGGAAAAAAACAAGCAACTCCCCCCCTCCACACATGCTCTTTTCTTTGAACCGACGCAGAGAGCAAGATGAGAACAAAATACTTTTCAAGGGAATTTGGGAGGAAGAGTGAAGCAGAGGGGTTACTCATCTATTCTAGAAAAGAAAGATAGCTTAATATTAAAAACGTCCAAAAGCTTTGGGAGCCGATGACCTTTAGGTCCATTGCATCACTTGGAAATCCACTTCTAAATAAATATTCATTGCTGACGCATGCTCTAATAAAAATGGCATATTGCAGTCATTTGCTGGTTGGTGCATAGAGTCTTGTCAGCTCGTTCATAGCACATTTACTGCCAAATCATTCCTTTAATCATAGAACGAGAAATGTTACACACGCCGAACAAATCTCCCTCATTAACTTGAGCGGGTTACTACTGCAGTATGTTATACTTCAGCTTCTATTTTCGGAGAAGGTCTTGTAACCTATTGTGTGTGTGACTCACAGCTGTCACTACCAGGCTCTGTCAGGATGGAAACTACAGGCTAGGACTCGAATCGTGCTCGATGCCTACTTCTGAAGAAGTCTTCTCTATCTCTGCCCTGGGTTGGAAATACCTGGTCTTCATTTTTACTGCGTACGGCGAACCGTTGAATGGCACTTTTTATCCCGAGCAGTCTCATTGAAATAATTAAAGTCCCACTCAACCTCGTCAAAGGGTCAAGATTTGACCCTTTATAATTGGCATACACCGGACAAAGTAAAACAGAGGTATGGGTGCAAGTGCCCCTTCTGCCCATCATCCTCAGCCTGCCTTCTGAAACCTCAAAATTTTGCTGTTAGGTTTTGTAGGGCAAGAAGTAATTCAAGTTGCCATCAATATATGAAAGAAAGTTAGATAAGGCCTAAAGGCTTCTGTCTGTATAGGCTATGGGCTATGATTTAGCAATGCACATAAACACATGCTTTTCTGAATTAAGGCCCCTTGCAGAGTTTTATCATTGAATCATAGAATCATAGAATGGTTCGGGTTGGAAGACACATTAAAGATCATCTAGTTCCAAGCTCCTGCCATGGACAGGGACACCTCCCACTAGACCAGGCCGCTCAAAGCTCCGTCCAGCCTGGTCTTGAACACCTCCAGGGATGGGGCATCTACAGCTTCTCTGGGCAACCTGTTCCAGTGTCTCACCACCCTCACAGTAAAAAATTTCTTCCTAATATCTAATCTACATCTCCCCTCTTTCGTTTTGAAACCATTGCCCCTCGTCCTATCATTACACTCCCTGGTAAAGAGTCCCTCCCTATCTTTCCTGTAGGTCCCCTTTAGGTACTGGAATGCTGCTATAAGGTGTCCCTGGAGCCTTGTCTTCTCCAGGTTGAATATCCCCAACTCTCTCAGCCTGTCCTCACAGCAGAGATGTTCCAGCCTTCTGATTATCTCATAGAATCATAGAATAGTTTTGGTTGGAAGAGACCTTTAAGATCATCAAGTCCAACTGTTAACCTAACACTGCCAAGTTGCCACCAAACCACGTCCCTCAGCATCACATCTACATGTCTTTTAAATAGCTCCAGGCATGGCCACTCAACCGCTTCCCTTTGCAACCAGCAAAGTGAGAGCAGAAATTCCCATCAGTCTGTGGAGATGGAAGCTGCAGATGCAGTATGTTTGGTTGTTTTTGTTTTTTTTTTTTTTTTTTTTTTTCCTGGGAGACACTGTCTACACTCAAAAATTAAATGTACTTGGAAAATTTTCTGGGCAATGAGGGCACCTGGCGCATCACCAGCTACCTCTGTGCTGGGAACCTGTTTAGATGCAGGGTGGCTGTACACCACGTGCCAAGTGGGCATGAACTCTGGAACAAACTTATGCCTGAGCTGTGCCTGGGAGGTGTTTGGAGAGCATCGTTGGCACGTACCAAAAGCATGCCAAGGACCTCTCCAACCTTTTGCTAATATAGATGGCTGACGTTCTGGTGCCTGAGGACATTCCCAATGTAGTGGTACACAGGCATCCAAGAATGCTATCCCAATGCATGTTTCTTTACAACTCCAGCAAAGAGTAAAAGATTTCATTCCAGCACATGCCGTTTCCTGACAATTAAATGACCATCCTCCTCAATTCGGAGGGCTTTTTTTAGCAGTCTCTCTGTCGTCTAAGGTCACCAAAGAAAAGGCCAGTCACTTATATCATATATAAACTGCTCAGGCAAACTCACATCAAAACCAAAAAACAAACAAACAAACAAAAGAATATGAAAGTTACATTGGTCAAGCTTAATAAAAAGCAAAGGTCTCTTTAGTATAAAGCTACCCCATTGTGCTACCAGCCTTGGCTCGTGTTAATAAGTGTTATCACACCATTCAGTCACTTCTGACCCTCCTGTCCAGGTTGTCATTTTCCACATGAGCTAACTGGTTGGCTGGAAATCCAAAGGATACTGAACTTATGTTCTAAATTCCCTTTTCCCATGTTTTTTTTAGAAAAAGGTTAATTTCTTATTGGCTTCTTTAGAAAATTTTTGTTCTAGAGAACACAGATATATGGTGATATATGTCTTGATGACAAATTCAATGGCAAGATGATGTCAGTTAGACAAAAAACAACTTTGCGGGACACGTATTTTCATTTTATCCCTAACAGTGTCACTATGCTTGTACAGTATTTGGCGATCTTAAATTTTATAATCAGATTGATTCTGTCCAGTACAAGTCTAGCTTATTCAGCACTTGGTAACCTTTTTATTTTTCATCATAATTACTTGTTACATGGATATCAACTTTATCCGGGGTGTGATTACATATTTATACCAGACTCAATGTCTTATATGTTAAACCTTACATTGCCTGCCTTACACTCCCTCACAGTCACTTCACTTAGCTGTGGAGATCTTGACCCAGAAAAGATGTGTCCAAATCCAGGTGGATACCACAACATCATCAGTCTGCTAGATTTTTTTGACGAATTTCCATCCTAATTTGAGATCCAGAAAGGCACAGAATGGGACATTCAATCCCGAGCCACAGGAACTCAGACCTACCTCTTTCGCACTAGAAATAAGAGACCGGTGGCCAACATATCCTGTTTTACATACTTCTTTATTAATGCTCATTGCTACCTGAATAGAATGGTAGAATCATAGAATTGTCAGGGTTGGAAGGGACCTTAAAGAACATCTAGTTCCAACCCCCCTGCCATGGGCAGGGACACCTCCCACTATATGAGGTTGCTCAGAGCCCCATCCAGCCTGGCTTTAAAAACTTCCAGGGATGGGGCTTCCACCACCTGTCTGGGCAACCTGTTCCAGTGTCTCACCACCCTCATGGTGAAGAACTTCTTCCTAACATCCAATCTGAATTGACCCATCTCTAGTTTTAATCCATTCCCTCTAGTCCTACCATTACTCGACATCCTAAAAAGTTCCTCACCAGCTTTCTTGTAGGCCCCCTTAAGATACTGGTAGGCCACTATAAGGTCTCCTGGGAGCCTTCTTTTCTCCAGACTGAACAACCCCAACTCTTTCAGTTGGTCCTCACAGGAGAGATGCTCCAGCGCTCTGATCATCCTCATGGCCCTTCTCTGGACACGTTCCAGCACATCCATATCACTGGAGGGAAGGGATGCCATCCAGAAGGACCTTGACAGGCTGGAGAGGTGGGTCCATGCCAACCTCATGAAGTTCAACAAGGCCGAGTGCAGGGTCCTCCATCTGGGCCGGGGCAATCCCAAGCACCAATATAGGCTGGGCAGTGACTGGCTTGAGAGCAGCCCTGAAGAAAAGGAGTTGGGGGTGCTGGTGGACGAGAGGTTCAACATGAGCCGTCAGTGTGCACTTGCAGCCCAGAAAGCCAATCGTATCCTGGGCTGCATCAGGAGAAGTGTGGCCAGCAGGTCGAGGGAGGTGATTCTCCTCCTCTACTCCACCCTCATGAGACCCCACCCGGAGTACTGTGTCCAGTTCCGGAGCCCTAATACATTATCTATGGATTTGAAGACCTGCAGCTGTATTGTTAAGGAGAACTGTAGATGTTCTGTGTCTCGAACAGATAAGTTAAAATATAAATGCATGCATCCATATGGGTTTTTTTAATACAGTTAGTTAAGTGATCCAGTGTACATGAGAGACAGATGAAAGGCTCTATTATACACGTTCAGAGCAAGAATAGTGTATGATAACAGTGTGTTTGCTTCTATTTTAGTTTATTAAAGTGGATCATAGTTGGTATATGAGCTGGTTTGTTGACAGAGGGAGGGAAAAAAACATGAAGTTAAGCCAAGGCATTCCACCTACAGTATTCATTAACTCCAAGATGAAGAAGCCATTCAGGTTTTATCCTTTTTTAAAAAAAAATATATTTAAACACTGATTAGGAGAACAAGGACCAAACCACTGTTTCTTAGCTCATTTGAGCCACTTATAGCACTAATATATTAAAAGCCTAGATATCCTGTAATTTAAGTGTTCACATTCCCCATCCTATTTGTGGATCTCATCCAAAACACTTCAAAGATTCCTATTGAGTATAGTGTCATGATAAAAACCTGCCTTTTGTGAGATTTGAAAACAAATTATTACATACAAGTCTCAGCTTCTATTGAATAAAGTAAGAACAAAAACTATAATTTTCATTTTGGGGGAAATAGGCTTGAAAGTGGGACCTGAATTCATCTAAATTCATCTAAAAGCTAAAAAGAAGTTGAAGAAAAATGTATATCTTAGTTGATTTTTTGATCATGGGGTTTTAAACCTGTTGGATGAAAGTCACAAATGCTTCATGTCATTCTAGTCTTCCTCCCCACCTTCCTCTAAAGGTAAAGCATAGGAGGAACTTGGCAATGTCTGTAGGTGGTCTGTAAGGCCCTACGGCATGTGGCAACACAGATGCAGATTGACCCACTCTACTGCCAGTGGTGCCAGGGACTCTCAGACATAACGGGCTGCTGAGATAGACACAACCAGGGCTGCATATGTGAATTAGCTCCTTACTGAGAGGTGGGCCTGTGTGAACCTCATGAAATACAACAAGGCCAAGTGCAAGGTCCTACCTGTGGGTTGAGACAATCCCGAGTGCAAATACAGGCTGGGCAGAAAATGGATTAAGAGCAGCCCTGAGGAAAAGGACTTGAGGGTATTGGTGGATGAGCTGTCAATGTGTGCTTTCAGACCAGAAAGCCAGCTGCAACCTGGTCTGCATCAAAAGAAGCAAGGCCAGCAGGTCCAGGGAAGTGATTCTGCCCCTCTACTCCGCTCTGTTGAGACCTCACCTGTGGTACTGCATCCAGCTGTGGGGCCCCCAACATAAAAAGGACATGGATCTGTTGGAGTGAGTCCAGAGGAGGCCACGAAGATGATCAGAGGGCTGGAACACCTATGCTGTGAGGACAGGCTGAGAGAGTTGGAGTTGTTCAGCCTGGAGAAGGCTCTGGGAAGACCTTATAGCCCTTTCCAGTGCCTAAAGGGGATACTTCCAGTACTACAGGAAAGCTGGGGAGGGACTCTGGATCAGGGAGTGTAGTGATAGGACAAGGGGTGAAGGTTTTAAACTGGAAGAGGGGAGATATAGATTAGAAATCAGGAAGAATTTTTTTCCTGTGAGGGTGGTGAGGCACTGGCCCAGGTTGCCCAGAGAAGCTGTGGCTGCCCCATCCCTGGAGGTGTTCAAGGCCAGGCTGGATGGGGCTTTGAGCAGCCTGGTCTGGTGGAAGATGTCCCAACCCATAGCAGGGGGTCTGGAACTAGGTGATCTTTAAGGTCCCCTCCAACTCTAACCATTCCATGATTCTGTGATTCTATGCTTCCTTGACTTTACTTTCCTGCTACTGCAAGGAATATGTGGGGAGCTACTGCTGAATAGGAATGTTTAAGGAGGTCTTCCAGAGGACAGCATCTTCAGTGCCCTCCCCAAGGAGCAGTGAACTGGGATGTTAACAAATAGAGATTGTGCCCGGGGAGGTGGGACTCTGATAAAGAACAGGCAGGTACGAAGCATCACACAGGCTGTTAACTTTCTGCAAGTCCTCCAAGACAGGTTATGTTTGAAAATAAAAGACATGATTTTAGGCTTATGGAGTCTTTAGTTAGGGAATGATGAAGAAAGACGTTAACTTGACTAATCATCCCTGTTTTAAAGAGTTATCCATTATTTCTTGAAGACCTTCCTAAAGGTGGCAAGCTCTCCCTTTTTTTTAAATAATAGCTTGCTTTATTAAATTAATTTATTCTAGGTAAGTAAAAAATCAGCTTAATCATCAACCAAACTTTTGCAGAACAAAACAAAGCAGAGTGGCTGTTTATGGCACTTTTCTGTGTAACATCTGCCTTGAGAAACCTTGTAACAAAAGTAAGCCCAAGCCTCTACAAATTATTTTAAGAAAAGTCCATTCATGTTGTCCTCAGCAGTACTTAATTACACTCTTGAAATAAAAATAATGGACTTTGCCTGTCCAAATGTGATATTACCCCATAAATTTGCTTTTGCGCTTCTTACTCAAGTAAAGAAATTGCATGCAAAGAAGCAGATCTGTGAAAGGCCCATTAACAGCTCAGTAGGCAGCAGATGCTCACCAGAGATGTAGACCAGAATGTCTCATTGCAAAGAGGTTATTTGTCAGTTAAAGCCTCAAGAGGTGGTGACAAGTGAGATCTTTCTGATGGGTCCTCACAGTTGTGGGTAGGAGCCTTATCACAAGTCTCTGGAAAGATTCTTCCAAGCCCAATAGGTGCTGGGTCTTCACCCTAGTGCATAGTGTGAATGCAACACAGATCGTGTCTGAATACAGCATGGATCAGCAGGAACATGTCTCAACTACAAAAAAAAAGTGGTCTTGATTCAAATGTAGGAGAAGGTCTGGATAGGAGCTCCGAGATGGACAATTTGAGAAAAACAAGACTGAGAAGTCTCCTTACTCAGACGGCACAATGGAGCAGAACTCAGATTGCACATTAGAGTGAGAGAAGATTACAGAGCTGTGACCTGCCTTTGCATGCTGACCATAACCTTCTACAGGATGTGAAGGTCAGTATGAGGCTAGAGGGGTGTCTTGGGGGTTAAGATCCTGCATAGCTTGAGGGCCAAGCTCCACCATGTTTGGCTCAGGACTCAAGAGGGTCAGAGTTGTCACGGTAGGAGCAAGACTAGGGGTGCCCCACAAGGAAAGGGAAATTGGAGGCTGGGGGTAACAGCAAGACAGGCAGAGACCTCTTCAACAGGGAGCTCAGGCCTACAGGACCAAACAGAGCTACCAGTGACCAGATTTAGCTGAGAGCCCAGATCACCAGGTAGGACCATAATTATGAGGCAGGTCCAAGGATATTCAGGACCAGCGAGGTGCCCAGCTGAGCACAAATCTACTCATAATAGATCTCAGGGAAGTCAGAATTTCAGTGCAGCTCTTGGGGCACCAGCAAGAAGATGTGTGGGTGGAGGCCCTGGGCAAAGCTGGTCAGGGGCATTGAGATCTATTGGTGTATGCAGGGCCTTGGCAACAGTTGGTCCAAGGCTGGCAGTGTGATCCTTATCAACAGCTATGTTTAATTATTACTGATGTATGGATTTCGATGAATTACACAGACCATGACTCAACATGCTTTAGATGGCAACACTCCTCCAACAAAATGAGATTTAGCATCTATAAAGAAGAGACTTTACACTCACTGGATATACAAATTTGCATGGATCATCAGCAGTAGCGATTATTACTATGACTGCTGTAGCTGATAGAGAAGACTTTTTATAATTGTTCTTACTTGACCATCAGATGTAAAACAATTTTTGCTCAGGCTCTAGGCACTTGAAATGTTTTCCCTGATGAAGACGTGAAGAAAATTACACATTCTGGCTTTGACAGAAGCAACTTATATGCCACAGTAGTATCTACAATCATTCATATGGGTCATTAGATTGAAAGAACAAATTAAATAGAGTTGTTCTGCAAAATTCACCCATTGTTAAATAATATATCTTGCTAGAATAAAAGCTTTACATATTTCTGGTAATATGCTAGCTCCATTTTCAATCAAAAGAATCATTAAAGGCTTGGTTGAAAAGGGTGTATTTTTCTCTGTGGCTACTGGTGCTTTAAACCATGGAAATGTTAAAATGTTTTTGGCAGATGTTCATTCCTATACAGTTGAAAGAGAAGTGATCTATTGTCTGCTTAATTATTTTCAATACAAGAGTAAAAATTCATTAGCAATGCTTGGAAATGCAAGAAGTGTATTAAAGTCAATTGACTTCACAACATGTCATGATTCGCAGATGACAAAGCTAATACCGACTTTCGTGGTACGAGTAATGTTGCTGGTCTGTGGTCATCTGAAAATATGACGTAAGCAAAGTTTGTAGTGAGAGATAACATCTTTTTCTTAGACAATCTGATATAACTGAGAAAAAAAAAAAAAAAAAAAAGAAACAAAAAGCCCATGACCTTTTAGGCACACAAGGTCTTCCTCAAATATAGAGTAGAATCAGCAGCCTTCCAAGCTAAA
The DNA here is from genome assembly GCA_008658365.1 of Alca torda. Classification (NCBI taxonomy): domain Eukaryota; kingdom Metazoa; phylum Chordata; class Aves; order Charadriiformes; family Alcidae; genus Alca; species Alca torda. The sequence goes on from CM018077.1 coordinate 162,055,968, forward strand.
CAGAAGTGGGGAATCATTATTCAAAGTTAAATTCACTTATATTAACAAATTGAAGAATATGAAAGAACATCTAGCAAGAGTTGGTGGAGCCATAGTGATGTGGGGAACAGGAGATGTGTAAAGGGGTTAGCATCTCCTGGACACAGAGAGAGGTTATTAGTTATTCATGCAAAATACTGAAGGCTGAGATCTGGAAAATTCCTAATGAGTGAATCTTTTAAAGCTATGGACAACAAATAGTATGATATGACTACTGAATATTCAACATCATTATCTACTACATATATGAAATTTATCTTAGATTAGTCTTTTGAGAGAGTTTTGGTTTTCAAGGCTCTTGCCTGCATTTGACACTTGGATTGCAAGAGAACGTTCCTTGGAAAACACTCGTGGAAGGCATCTAGTGCAGCTTCCTGCCTGAAGCAGGACTGTTACCAACACTAGATCAAGACAGCAATGGCTTCTTCTAGTCAAGTCTTTAGACGTCTATGGGGTTGTACTATTCTGTGAACTATTCTGGGGTTGTACTACTTTGCTAGTGAGGGGGTTGGGTTTGGGTTTGTTTTTTTCAGATGTCCAACATGAACCCTCCAGGCTGCAGTTTGTGGACATTGTCTTCCATCATATCAGCCAGCACTACCAAGAAGAGTTTGGCCTCATTTTCCCTATGACTGTTGTTATGGACAGCTACACAGTCACCCTTTAGCCACCTTTTCATCAGGCTGAAAAAAAAATGATCTCAATATCTTTTCATAGGATCTGTGCTGTAGGCCCCCATGACTATCATAGGAGCTGTCTGCTGGACCCTCTTCAGTTTCTCCACATGCTTTTGAATGGAGAACCCAAAACTTGATGCAGTATTCCGGGAGCAGTCTTACCAATGCCAGGTAGAGAGGGATAAGAACTCCCCTTCATCCTGCCGGTCAGATTCCTTTCAGTTTAATGAAGGACATGGTTTGATCACTTGCAATCAGAGTGGGCTGTTAGCTGATGTTCCACCTGATGTCCATCTTAAGTCCCCAGTCCTTTTCAGCAGGGCTGTACCCCGCCAGTCAAGTCCCTGCCTTTACTGAGGTGTGGGATGATTTTGTCCTAGATGCAGAACTTTATACTCTTCTTTGCTGAACCTCATGATGTTTGTCCAGTCTGCAAGTTTATTGCATTCCCTTTGGGTCAAGACTCTGCCATGTCTCAGCACGTTAATCCCTCCTCTTAGTTTAGTGTCCTTAAATTTGCTGAGGGTGCACCGTGTCATCATCCAGGTTACTGAAGAAGATGGAGGACAATGTCAGCCCCAACTGTTCTTGTTATGAGCAGCCAGACAGACACTCGTCCATTGATTGCTGTCCTTTGAGCAAGGTGGTCCAGCCAACTTTCAACCTCCTTGACGGCCTGTTCAGCCACTGCTTCATCTTCCAAATGAGAATGCAGTGGGAAGTGATGTCTAAAGTCATATTAAGTATGAGACATATCGATCTTCTCTCATGCATCCAGCCATCCATTTTCTCATAGAAGTCAATTAGGGCCCTCAATCACTGTTTTCTGTTGGACTCCATGATTTTTCCAGAGATGGGGGTGGCATGGAGAGACTTCTGCTTTCTGATGTTCTCCTTGTTACTGTTTTTTTCTGGTTGGGTTTTACTTGTTTTTTTTTTTTGTTTGTTTGTTTGTTTTTTTAAGATGTGCTTATTTTTTTTTTTTAAGATCAGCCTTTCTCCAGTCATCAGGGATGATAAGCAGAGGCCTCACAATTACATCATCCAGGCCTTGAATGCTGTACAATAATTTTAATGACCTTTCTTAACCCTCCAAAAGGAGTTTAAAATTTACAGGGCATATTTTATCATGCGGTTCTTGAAACCAGGAAAATATTTAGACACATCTACAAAAGGTGGTTGTCTTTATGCCCTGCATTATGATACATTTTAATGTGTTTTCCTGCCGTAAACTTTTTCTTTTGTATGTTAGGGACAATTGCTCAATTTAAATTTCTAAGTTCTTTGGAGAAGACAAAACTGAGGAGGACAGAGTCGCTTGCAATTGCTGAGTGGTAATGTGTCTTTTGAAATGTGCTAGAAATCTAGCTGGTTTTTATGATTTAACATTAAAAGTTAGAATAACCTAATCTTGCACTAAAGTTTAGGCATAACATAGTAACTAAAAGGGAAATTATAATAAATTATGAAAAATTGGTCATAAATCTATCTCTTACCTAGAAAGCATGTGATAACAGGAAAAAGAAGTTTTATTCTGCAACATAAACTACTTCTGAAATACTTGACATTTGTTTTCATGGAATGCAGCGTTCTTAATCTAATTTATCTATTTTCTTAAAAAAAAACCACACTTTTTTAGGATGTCAGAAACATTATGAAGTAAGTGGGATCAGCAAGAAGATAAGATGAAGTAAAAGATTAAGTAGAGTGTGTTTACATGCCTCAAAAATCATGCATTCAGAAATTATCAGAATTTTTTTTCTTCAAATCCCATTTTTTTTCATTTTTTAAAATCTTGTGGAATTCATTATATCCATTTTTATTTTCAAGGCAGCTATGAAAATAATCTTTTCTCTGTGTAAACAAAAAGTTCCAGAAGCTGATAAATACTGATTCCATTAAGGTTAAATCCTTTATATCTGTAAAAAAAAAAAAAAAAAAAAGAGTTTCAATAGATTTTAAAATGAATGTTTTATGAACTGTCTTAGGCAGAGACCTTTTGTTACTTAGAAAAGTGAAGATTGTGGTATTCAGTGGTATATTTGAGGGCAATATAAGGTTCACTTTAGAGAAAAATACTTGATATATTAACAGAAATGGTATTTTCCTAAAATACCTCTTGTAATAAAGTGTTGTCCTTTCTTCTGTATGCTTTCCCTGAAGCATTGATTAGTACATGTAATTACAGAAAAACTTTGCTGAAATCATTAATTAAAACAGGCTCCGTAGAAGCTGTGACCAGTAGATGGGCTGTCTACACACAAATGTGCTAATGAGGAAGGGAGGATGGTGCATGATTAGCAGTCCTGTGAAATCTTACAGGTGGCTGCTGTTGTGTCTGTATCTTACCGTGCATTTTAGCACCTTGTCTGCTAAATCATGAGCTATTGGGGCCATTCCATACAGAGAATAAACTTGGAGGAGCCTCTGCTGCTGAACCGAGCAGCTTCTCTATTCACTGAAGGTCATTATTTACCGCAGTTTCTGGACATCGGATTTGCCAACCCCATGGCAAGGGATTGACAGGATGAATACATGATAAGAAGCAATTTCATAGAATCATAGAATGGTTAGAGTTGGAAGCGACCTTAAAGATCATCTAGTTCCAACCCCCCTGCCATGGGCAGGGACACCTCCCACTAGATGAGGTTGCTCAAAGCCCCACCCAGCCTGGCCTTGAACACCTCCAGGGATGGGGCAGCCACAGCTTCTCTGGGCAACCTGTTCCAGTGCCTCACCACCCTCAGAGTAAAGAATTTCTTCCTAATATCTAATCTAAATCTCCCCTCTTTCAGTTTAAAACCTTCACCCCTTGTCCTATCATTACACTCCCTGATCCAGAGTCCCTCCCCAGCTTTCCTGTAGCCCCCTTTAGGTACTGGAAGGGGAGCTCCAGTCTCCCCGGAGCCTTCTCTTCTCCAGACTGAACAACCCCAACTCTCTCAGCCTGTCCTCATAGGAGAGGTGCTCCAGCCCTCTGATCATCTCTGTGGCCTCCTCTGGACCCACTCCAACAGGCCCATGTCCTTCCTGTGTTGGGGTCCCAAGAGCTGAATGCAGCACTGCAGGTGGGGTCTCACCAGAGCAGAGTAGAGGGGCAGAATCACCTCTCTAAGGTGATAAGAAACAATTTCTAACCAAGAAAGCTGCCCAAATGAGAAATTAAAATATTTTTTGTTACAGATCAATTTCTTGAGTCTGCTGAGTTCTAGGGAGCATTAATAAAATGTACAACCATGCTTCCAATTTCTTTTGTCTATAGCTGATGTCTTATCTTGAGCAAACTCCCTGATATCTCTCCTGCCTGTAACTTTGACTTATACTGGGTTGTCTGAATGATTTTCAGTCATTTAAGCGATTTTTTTGGAACACCTGCTTTTTCAGGTGACTGTTGTGAAGCATCCTAAATTAATGCTGTCATAAGAAGGTGGGACCTCAGAAGGGATTTAGCTGCTTTGCAATACACTTCCAATTCTGTTCATTAGCTTAAGCTTTTCCAGTCTTGGCTAATCTTAGTAGATACAAATATATGCCTTTTGCAGTGTACAAACTCAATTGTTTTTCTGGTTGCTGAGGCATCTGTAACAGCTTGTGGAAAGTAACAGCCCTTGAAGATCTTTTCTTTTCTTTTTTTTTTTTTTTTTTTTTTCACTGCTTAATATTTTCCAGACATTTTTATAGAAACCAGCTATATAAGGGATCCTATAAACAAGCAGTAGCGTGCTTAGAAAACAGAAGGGTAGTCCTGGTCTTCAGGAGTTTCTCACTCAGATGCAGGAGAACAAGTTGTAGAGAGCTAGGTCAAACAATCCAGGAGAACAAGGTCATGGTGACTCAGCAATGATTAGAGTAGTTAAATGTTGCTAAAGTTAAGCAATCTTAATAAAAAATATAATTTCCAAGCCATTAGCAGTAAATATTGTCGTCTCCCTCTTTTCCTTCTCCAAGACTTGTTATTGTCCCCTGGAGTCAATGTCATCTTCTGCTTCCTTCTTCCACCCACCTTCCCCTTCCCAAATGCTGACACGTTATTTCTGTCAGTGTTTTCTGGTTTGTTTTGTTTGTTTTCATAACAATGAAATAAAAGCCTCTGAAATCCCATTTTTTCTACAGTTGTCGTAACTGCCTTCATTAATGATACTTCCCTTTGTTAGGAGAAGCTGATTTATTTTATTCTATTTGCCAGAAATGTATCTGGAAGAAAAATAAACTGTGAGAAACAGGCCTTATTATGCCATGCACGCCTGACTTTCAAACTGATTTTACTGGAAGCTACATTATGGGGACAAAGCTGATGCACTGGCATTTTTCTGAACCTCAGAGACAGAGGGAATCTTGACAGTCCTCCAGGAGAAACTCTTGAGCTAGCTGTGTGCCCACTGAAATTCAAGTAAATGCCTTCCCTTTCTTTTCTGGCTTCAAGCTTTGGAGTTCACAGAGATGTTAGGCAAGTCTTTTGCTTTGAAATGATCTTAACCTCATGAAGGTGGGAGTCACCTTGGGTACTTAGATTCAGGCATTCAGCTTTGTTGTACAGCTACAGGACATTTGTGTTCCAGCAGAGAGCTGAGCAGACTAAAGATATGTCTAAAGATCTGATGGTCTCATCAGCTGTCCATTTCTACTCATCAGGAACTGCAAATCCCACTGGAAAATATCCCTTTTTGCTTTAACTTAAAATAAAATTAAAATAAAAAAGAGTGGCTGACTAATGATGTAAGGCAGCTTAGAAAAATCCCAGCAAAGGCTGACCCAAAATAAGACACAAGCACTCAATGCTTTCCATCCAAGGGTGAGTCTCATCTGGGTTCAACAGGATTGTCTCTGGAATCAGAGTGCAGTTCAGACATTCCAACTCACCTCTGCTCAGTGGAGAATGATGGTGATTTTGCTGCTGGGTCATGTGTCACCAATAGGTTTTCATTTCTGTGCATATTAACCTCATGAAATTTCTGTTTTGGAGCCACCAAATACAAGGATGTTGCTAAGTCTTTCCGAAACCACATTCCAGGGTCTTTGATTCCCCACTCCTCCACTTCCAGTCCCCTCTTTGCACACACATCCACCCCTTCGTAGCCATCTACTGGGATAAGCCTTTTCTTCTAGAAAACAGTTTCTGCACATTTATGGACAAAGGGAGGGAGAATGGATATCTTTGGAGGGAGATATGATTTGGATTTTGTTCTCAGCATCACATTGCTTTTAGTTCTCACAGGATTTTCTGCATGAGAAAACTGAGTGGAAGTCTTGGCCGGGGTCCTGGAGAAGACATTGCCCACTTAGGAACTGATCTAGAACCATATTTAATTTTGAATATTAACTTAGGAATGTTTGGTTATGGTTTTGCAAATGGGGTTTCAATGTCAAGTTTAAATCCAATGTTCAAAATCCCCCAAAAGGAGAAAGGGGGTTGGATTTGAAGTTGTGATTTGAACCTTTTTAAGGATAATTTTCTATAATTCAGTTCTGGGTTCTACATTATTTCCCACCAGCTTCCTAGTGTTGAAATCAACATTAATTAACACTGCTTTTATCATGTCCTTAGCATTACCATGAATTTCAGCCATGACTTTTATCACTGTCTTTGTTAACTCTGACATATTTCAGTTGTCATTCTAAACCATTATATACCAAAATTAATCAGTAAGAAGCTGTACCAGAGCCAGGCAAAAGTGATTCAACTCATATACAAATAACTTGAAATTTTTTTTCATGGACAAATAATTTCCAATAACACTGTTATATGGGAGGATGATTCTTGACTAGCCTTAGTTGTCACGGTGTCTCAGTGATGAAGCAATGACTAGATTCGGGTAATATTTAAAACCAGTTGCAGCTTATAGATTCAATATTTGCTCTATTTTCTTTCTAACTGATCGCTATGTAGTCATCGTATGGGCTTTTTGTTTCTTGCTGGACCATGCCTACAACTAGCACAAGAGCTAAAGAAGGTCTGTATCCGTACTGGTCAGTTAAATGTCCCCATGACCAGACACTGAGGACCTCCCCCTACCAGTGAGCTGCTGAGCAGAAGACTGACAGTTCCACTATCTTTTAATTTACTTTTTTTTTTTTTTTTTTCACTTGAAATTAACCTGGAACATTGACCAAGATTCATAAAGTGTCATGAAAAGTGCAATAGATAATGTGTAGGAGGGGATAAAGAATAAGCAAAAAATGAATCATTGAGTAAAAAACTAAAAATAAAATAAATTAAAAGAAAAATTGGCTAGCCCCACTTACGGTGTCTGCAGGGTCCTGCACACCAACACCTCTGTCTAAGTTTGAATCTCCAGAGATATTAATATTGTGCTAATAATAACCAGCTCTGTATCTCTACCGCTCTGTGTATTCTACAGATGCGTAAGATATTCATTGCTAATTTGTCTGCAGGAAGGTCTGAAATCCTCTCTGAAGATTTAAATGTCTTACAAGTTTTATTTTTACATCGAAGTTGCCGAAGGTGAGCCCAGATTCACCACCCACGCCTGCACTGAAAAAAAAAAAAAAAAAAGCTTCTAATTTGCTAGGAGAAGGTCCTCAAATCCCCACCCACAGGAGGATGGTATTTTAAATTTTCCCAGAAGAGTTGATTATGGCGAGACCCTTAAATTACCACCTACATCCATACACCCACACACATGTGCACTTGGGTTTCTCTAACATGGAGCCTTGGAAAATTGACTTTTTGAGAGATCTGGATGTAGGTTTCTACGTGTTTGTTGACAGAGCAGAGGTGAGAAAAAGAAGTCTGTTTGCAAGCTCTGCACTGCAGCTATAGTTACAGGGCAGTTTTCACCCTTAGAAATCTATGTCTCTTAACAGGCTGGGGCTCGTCTTCAAACCTGCACACCTGTAACTGTTTCTTTCTTTGGATTCAGCCTCAAAGTTAAGCTAGTTTTCTGTGCTCCTTCTGCATTATATCACGATGATGTATCAGGCTGGGTAGATGTTATGCTTATCCTTTAAAAAAAAAAAAAAAAAAAAAAAAAAAAAACAGAAAAAGGAAAAAAAAATAAAGAATCACATGGTCCTCACTCCCCATATCAGCTGGAACAGGGTAGCTGCAAATAGGCACACCACAGATTTCAAGGTAGCAGATCCAGCATGACGTGAGAAGTGTTGGCACTCAGAATAATGTCGAGCCTGTTGATAGACCATTTCATCGGGGGGAATGTGAGCAAGTGAAGGTCCCTGCGAAACTGGTGCCATCCCTCTTTGCCAGGCAGGGGAGCAGAGGCACAGGAGGAATAAATGCCCTGACTGATTAATGTTCCCTAGCTCTTGCCATGACAGATTTAGGAAGAGATGCTAAATCTCCCGATAAGCAGTTTCCTGTCTCAAGTACTCAACAGTACTTCTGCATATTTTATCCCCTCCTGTCTCTCTGAGACACTCCTGACACCCTCTCTCTACTGAGCTCTGATCTGCTCCCAGAATATAATCCTGCAATGTCTCTCCGCTCTTTCCCAGCCAGGGAGGTCTATAGATTAGAATCAGAGAATCACAGAATCGTTTTGATTGGAAGGGGCCTTTGAGATCATCAAGTCCAATCATTAACCTAACCATGCCAAGTCCACCACTAAACCATGTCCCTCAGTACCACGTCTACACGTCTTTTAAATACCTCCAGGAATGGTGACTCAACCACTTCCCTGGGCAGCCTGTTCCAATGCTTGATAACCCTTTAGTTGGAGAAATTTTCCCTAATATACAATCAAAACCTCCCCTGGCGCAACTTGAGGCCATTGCCTCTTGTCCTATCACTTGTTACATGGGAGAAGAGACCGACTTCCCCTCCACTACGCCCTCTTTTCATATAGTTGTAGAGAGCAATAAGGTCTCCCCTGAGCCTCCCTTTATCCAGGCTAAACAAACCCAGTTCCCTCAGCCGCTCCTCATAAGACTTGTGCTCTAGACCCTGGTTTTGTTTTGGCCCCAGGTCACTTGTTAGGCTTCTCACTGGAGCCATATGACTTTCTGTTCCTAAGCAATACAGCTATTTCCCTAGACCTCCTCCCTGTGTCTCGGCATAGTAGCAGGGATCCTGGTTAGAAAGGCCCACTTTCTAAAAGCAAATGAGGTCATTAATGTCCCAGCTGAGATTCGTAATCTGCAAAAAGCCAAAGCATGGAAAGATGTTGAGCATCCTCTTAGCTGCAGCGCGTTGTGTGTTGGCATTTCAAAACTCATGCCTGGACACCATGCTCATAAGTGGGCATAGCATGCTCAAAAACTGTGGATGCAGTTGAACAAGAGAGATCTTGGCTGTATCAAGACTCATTTTTCTTTTCTATATGAACACATATGTGAGGGCCCTTTTTTTCCCCATCTGTTTCCAGTTAGAAGCCAAAGGCTGATTGCAAAAGTATAGAAAGGGCCATAAAAAAGCAATGACATTATGGCCCCATGTGCGAGGTCGGAGATTTGTCCTTACAATGGGATTCTCAACAGCTAATCAAGGAGTATTGGAAATGTCAGACACTCTCCTGTGTGTTTTCCCAATGTTGGGTATGCAAAAGTGCCCAGAATTACAGAGAACAGCCCTGGATGGAGTTCAGCTCCTCTTCTCCACTCCAAGGAGGTCCAGAATAGCAATCAGAGATGGATGGAGAGAGGAACTCCTGCCATTGCTGGCAGAAGCTATGCTGGGAAAGTAATAATGCAGGCTGAACTGGCTTTAAGGCAGTAAGATGCAGCAGCATGAGGCTGTAAAACTAGAACTTGGTTGGGAAGTACCATTCAGCAGTCACCTCACCTGAATGCACCCAGAACAGACTTGGGTTTTATGGTTCCATGGGTAGGTTGAGGTCCTGTGTGTCCATCTCAGTGTAGCCCTTGCCTGGTCCTTCGTAACACTTAACAGCGTGGCCTGGACATGTTGGTGAGAGGGGGACCATGTCTCAACCCTAGTGACAAGGTGCCTGTGAGAACAAACATCCCCACGAGTGGGACTAATTGGGCTCCTTCCTATGAGGTCCATTAATGAACTTTCAGGGATGTGCAGCCCTTGTGCTCCAGGATTTAGGCTTGTAAGCTTGGAAGAAACTCGCAGTGAAGTTTCCAAGGCTCATCCCCTTTGAATGCTAAGCAAAGAAGTATCCATCTGGTTTCAAATTCCTTGTGGGACAGGGAAAATTTGGAGGAAAAAAAGCAGTTACAGAATTGCCTAGGACTTAGTGATTCTAGTCATCAGACTGCTGCTGAGCGGCTGCTGGGTAAATGTGACCTTTCCTTTGCTCCGCTTTCCTCCTAACTTTTCAGAGGTGACATAATATTATCTAACAGCCAGTTTCTCACCTCTGCAGGCTATGACTGACACTGTAGTGAACTGAGGGAATACATCTTGGGTTTTTTCCTCTTTTGATTTGAAGCAGGAACAGCAGATCTCCAGCATACTCATGATTCACGGAGTCATGGAAATCTTTGCTGTGCTTATTCCTGCCACGTTCCCCAGTCTTATGCAATGGCCTTTGGTCTAGAAGACATAGTAGATTGTGGGATTTCTGTCATCTCTTTCATAACACGGAAGGTGGTAATAGAAGTTCCACATCTCAGTGAAATTAGCCCAATTGGTCAGATTTTAACCAGGCTTGAAGTGGCGTAAGCTGTGGAAAGATTCATCTTCTCTCATCTCTGGGTTTTAGCTTTAATTAACAGCAGAAAAAAGGGTGCGCATAAATACCCAAGCATATGTCCACCATTTCAACTGAGTGAACGTCTGAGCCCAAATAGTAAACTAGGAAGCTCTAGCTGGGGCATTAGATCTTTTTGGGTGAGGACCCAGGATGTTTGGTGACTCAGAACATCATGTACGAATGCTCTGAGCCTGAGCTAATGCCAAATAACAGCCAGGAGGGAAGTGAAAAGCTGATAACTGCATCCACAATGATCCACGCTAAATTAGCACTGACCCCTCAGGAAAGAGACCTTGGAGTCATTGCAGATCCAAATCCTAGAACTTAATAGGAAATAGAGAGAAAACAGAGTTTCACTTTAAAACTGAGTCTGTAAATCCCTAGTGAACCTAAATCTGAGACACTTCCATTTATGTGTGTACTTCCATTCATGCCATATAAAAAAAGGATGTGATGTAGTAGACTTCAAAAAGGTAAAAAGAAGGATGATCAGAGATGTGGAATAGTTTTAATATGAGGAATGGCTAAGTAGGATTTCTCATTGCAGCAGAGAGCCATTCTGTGTACCAGTAGACATCTACAAGGTGATGACGAATATGGCAAGGGTGAGTAAGCAATGGTTATTCATTATTTCTCATACCATGAGAACCCAGGGGCACTAATGAAATGATCAGATAGCAGGTTTAAAACAAACATAAAGAAGTTCCTTTACACAAGTCATGGAACTTGTCATGGGAGTTAAAAATATAACTTTTTTTTTCAGAAATAGTTTAGAAAAATCACTGGAGAAGAGGCTCAGGGCTAGAAACTAAATACCTAATCCAGAATAATCTAGCAAAACCACTGAGTGCTGGAGCATAGGAGAGCAAAACAGATGAGATTCACTTTATATTCTTGTTTTTAAACTTTCCCCTAAAGCCCCTATTATCAGTCAGTCTGAGACTGGATAAGGTAGATTCAGGTCCTGACCAGGATGGCAAATTTATAGCAAGGAATTAAATGTTCCTACACTCACCCTATAGCCTGCTTTCCTTCCAACATGGCCTTAGCCAGAGTACCTTAAGGAAGTTTAACATCAGTGATTTCCTAATTAATTTCACTAATGCAGATCCAGGGCTGGGAATGACCAATCAGACATCAGTTCTCAGAAAAAAAAAAAAAAAAAAAAAAAAAAAAAAAAAAAACAAAAAACCAAAAAAACACACCACCCAAAAAAAACCCCAAAAAACAAAAAAAAAGATATGGAAGTGTAATGAATCACAACCTGCCTTCAAATCAACACATCATGCTATTGTGAAAAAAAGGAAGGCTATACTACGCTGTGTAACCTGCCAGCAATGCTCTGCTCACCCCTGGGAAAACCTCGGTTGGACGAGAGTATATAAAGTGGGGCACTCCATTTCCAGAAAGATTTGTCCTACTTCAGGAATATCTAGCAGGAACCACAAGAGTAGCCAAGAGGGGAAAACCACCAGTGGGAAACAATGAAATTATTATCTCCTTCAGAGGGAAGAGGACTGAGCAGAATATGGTAGCACCATTCAAATCCATGAAGGAATGTTTTCTCAGAGGAGATGAAATCTCTTTCTTGTGTTCACAGTGTATAAGAAAAGACAGAATGGGTTTAAACTTCTATGAGGGAGATGGTTGCTATTCATATTCATAGAATCATAGAATCACAGAATGGTTTGAGTTGGAGGAGATCTTAAAGATCACCTAGTTCCAACCCCCATGTCCCTGGGCAGGGACACCTCCCACCAGCCCAGGTTGCCCAAAGCCCTGTCCAACCTGGCCTTGAACCCCTCCAGGGATGGGGCAGCCACAGCTTCTCTGGGCAACCTGGGCCAGGGTCTCACCACCCTCACAGTGAAAAATTTCTTCCTGATATCTAATTTAAATCTACCCTCTTTTAGTTTGAAGCCATTACCCCTTGTCCTATCACTACATACCCTTGTAAAAAGTCTCTCTTCAGCTTTCTTGTAGGCCTTCTTCAGATACTGGAAGGGGCTATAAGGTCTCATTGGAGCCTTCTCTTCTCAGAGGTGAACAACCCCAAATCTCTCAGCCTGTCCTTACAGCAGAGGGACTCCAGCCCTCTGATCATCTTTGTGGCCTCCTCTCTACCTGCTCCAACAGGTCCATGTCCTTCTTATTTTGGGGGCCCAAAAGCTGGACACAGTACTGCAGGTGGGGTCTCACCAGAGCGGAGCAGAGGGGCAGAATCACCTCCCTCCCTGGTGGCCATGCTGCTTTTGACGCAGCCCAGGACACGGTTGGGTTTCTGGGCTGGCAGCGCACATTGATGGCCCCTGTTGAGCTTCTCATCCACCAACACCCCCAAGTCCTTCTCCTCAGGGCTGCTCTCAATCCATTCTCTGCTTAGCATCTATTTGTGTTATTGGGAGAGATATTGGGAGAGATTTTCCAATGATCAGGACTGAAAAACACTGGAATGAATTGCCTGCAACATCTCCATCATGAGAGGCCTTAAAAAAACAGTTTTAACAAAGGTCCATCAACAGTAACCTGGAAATACTGTGTCTTGCTTTGTGACAGGAAAATAAATGTTGCAACGGCTTGAGATCTCTCCCAGACCTATGAATTTGTAATGCAGTCTTAAACCTCTCCTGTAGGCTTGATAATTTGGGTGAAAACACTTTGGGTGTCTTGAATTAATTACACAGATTTTTTATAGATCGTGAACTGGGACTGGCAATGTCATTTCAGCGAGGTCCGTGAAACACACAGCAATTTTATCTGTCTATAGCTATACAGAGATTTTAATTTCTCTTCCTTGCAGCAGGGTTCAAGAAGTATTCAGGCTTTGCTGGGATTTTGAGGAAAGAATTGGGGGAGCGACGTGAATCATTTCATCCTTATTTCTTTAATCACAGCTGGCAGGAGCATGGTGTATGGTTTCCTGATCCCGGCTTCTGGTTTTTCAGTGTGAGTTAGCCGAGCTGATCTTGGATGGGCAAAGATTTCATTGTCACCCACGAGGAGCTGTTGTGGGTGATTAGAGAGGAGAAGGCTCTGCCACAGAGGTGATGGCAGAGGTTGCTCAGGGCAACACAGCGTGGGAAGCGGTGTGAATGGATGTGTGGATCAATTCAGCCACCGAAGAGCAGGACCAGCAAAGCCGAAAGGCAGAAGCTGCTCTTCCTTCACTCTGCACCCTTGCAAATGTCGTTGGATTCCCCTCTGCTGTGGGTGACCTGGGGGCAAAAATATTTGTGGCGCAGGGCTCAGGTGAGCTGCTCTCTATCATGCACTTAGGACCACTGCAAGTCCAACGCAGATGCTACCACTGAGCAATACCTCGGGCAGCTTTTGGCTCACGCTGTTGTCTATTCAGCTTGCCGCTGCTGGATGAAGAAGGCATGAGCAAGACCTTCACATCTCTGTCTGACTATGGAGATGAACATCTCCCAGAAATCTGCTCTGGCTATACGAGACGTAAATGTCAACCCTGTTCGTGACTGAGGTCAGCAAGAAATAAGTGGGAGACTGCTGGCATCAGCTGGGAAATCTGTGTACTTTATGTAACTAATATCGCAGGGCCAGTGCCTTATACACTAAACCAAAGTGAAAAAAATGGAAACTAGATGTCGTCTTGTTTATTTATTATATTATCTCTCAGTCCAGCAGAGCAGTCAGCAAACATTTACTACAGCTTGTAAGGAGCAGTCAGTGAAAGTTTCTACACTCTCTGGAAATTCATTCTTTCTCAGGCAGAAACCTCTGCTTGGAGAAAGTTCTTTTCCCTGCTGATTACATTTTTTTTTGTGGGGGGTTGGTTGGGATGTTCTCTGAGAATTGTTCGCCAGATGAGCAGATTGTTTGCTCTACTCGCTTCCTTTGGGTTATGCTTTTAGCCAGGGCTGCTGCAGTTCCCTTTCCATGATGTGTCTCTGCTGACTCTTCTGCCTTGCATTGGCTTTCTGGCATGACTACAAGGCAACGGGGGATATACGGGGAAAGAGTTGCCTGGGGAGACCTGCCTGGAATGAAGTTCAGGATTCACTTGGGCTTCCTCTCCCTGAGCATCACCAAAACACGTTTATGAGCTGCTTGGCTTTGTCATAGAATCATAGAATCGTTATGGTTGGAAGAGATCTTTAAGATCATCATGTCCAACCACTAACGTAGCACTGCCAAGGTACTACTAAACTACTAAACCATGTCCCTCAAGTTGTCCTCCATTTGAGACGTGGCATAAATGTCTACAGCAGTTCCTCTCTGTCACTACTCATCCCTTGTCTCCAGACTGAGTGGAAACACTCCAAAAATGGAACAAGGACATTGCACTGTGCATGCAATGCTTGATGCCATGACATCCGATCCATCCCAAGCCTTCTTGATGCTGCAGCACCAGATGCAGCAACTTGTGTTTGGATGCACATTTCCACCTCACAGGAATGGGGAAGGAGATCATTTAGCCACAACCGTTGTTGGCTCTGGGTCCCTAACAGCCTGGGATGGGTTCACATCCAAACCGTACCCCATACTGTATTTTAATTAAATTGAACAAACAAACCAATCATGAAGCCATCCAGCAGTGCTAACTTTACATCGTGGCTGAGCTGGGCCATGCAGCAGTACGAGGAGGGAAGCTAGATATTCACACAGATTCTTCTTTCTGAATATGTGCAGCCAAGGACTCACGTATACTTTCTTACAGTCAAAAGTTGCTGAAAAAAAAAAAACACACAAAAAAAAAAAAAACACAAAGAAAATGGCTTCAGGACTGTTCCCCTCTTGCCCACATTTATTCAAGCTGTCTTCCTCTCTCTGCAAATTTGGCAAACAGAGTCTGGCATCCCTGCTCAGGGGACACCTGTTAAATAAATAGGCTCAGTCTCTAACTGCTGCATTCATGGCAGAGTTTCCTGGTTCCCTCAGGCAGCTAATTTTTGTTGATTATCATACAGTAGAGGGGGATTGTTTGTGTTTCTGCATCCCATCCAGGCACTGCCGCTGGTAACAGGCATGTCCACAAGCGTCAAGCCTGCTGCCTGTGTGGAATAAAGAATGTTTGTTTTTTTTTTTTTATTCTGACGTTTAATATGGATCACGAGGCAGGGAGAAGCAGCCAGGTGGGGTTCTCCCGGAGGTGAGCTGAGCCCCAGTTGATTTGCTTGGTTTTGCTGTAACAACACCTCTTCGAAGAAACTTAAGAGCTGAACCAAGGCTTAACTAAAAGCAGAAGTCGCTGTTGCCTGAGGCAGAGATACAAAAGAGCTTGCTAAGAGGCAACAAATGGGCTGGGAGGCCCCTCAGAGAAGGACTAAGCAACAGAGAGCATCGAGGAGCTGGATTTTAGTATTGAGGACTCCAGGAAACGGAGGAATTGAACTGTCCCAGGCCATGCTTACAGCCAGAAGCAGACCTGCACAGCCTCACACAGAATGCAAACCAACACGGAGAAGGCATGGAGCCACATCAGCATGGTGCTCTCATAGAGTCACAGAATCGCAGAATGACAGGGGTTGAAAGGACCTCTGGAGATCATCTAGTCCAACCTCCCTGCCAGAGCAGGGTCACCCAGAGCGGGTTGCACAGGAACGCGTCCAGGCGGATTTGGAGTGTCTCCAGAGACAGAGACTCCCCCACCTCTCTGGGCAGCCTGTGCCAGGGCTCTGCCACCCTCAAAGGAAAGAAGTTCCTCCTCATGCCTAGATGGAACTTCCTATGTTCAAGTTTGTGCCCGTTACCCCTTGTCCTGACGCTGGGCACCACTGAAAAGAGCCTGGCCCCATCCTCCTGACACCCACCCTTTAAGTATTTATAAGCATTGATAAGATCCCCCCTCAGTCTTCTTTTTCCAGACTAAAAAGACCCAAATCCCTCAGTCTTTTTTCATAAGAGAGGTGTTCCTGTCCCCTAATCATCTTGGTAGCCCTTTGCTGTCCCCTCTCCAGCAGTTCCCTGTCCTTCTTGAAGTGGGGAGCCCAGAACTGGACATTGTACTCCAGATCCGGCCTCACCAGGGCAGAGTAGAGGGGGAGGATGACCTCCCTCGATCTGCCCTTGGGTCCATTTTCCCTAAGCCAGACCTCAAAACTCACAGTGCTGGGCTGGGCAGTTTACAGAGGTGAACTTATCCCTCATCACCTTCACATACAGGCAGAGAGAGATGCTGCGTTCCCTCAACCATATAGTTTGTCTGTCTGGAAAGCTCCAGCTCCAACCATCTACAAATCTGTCTATGTAGAGGCGTTAGAGATTTGAAGCAAATGTAACAGTTCATTAGTGCATTAGTGGTGCTTTGTAATTGCAAAGGCTTAGGAGCATAAGAACATAGATATGGTTCCTTTCACTCGGCTTCTGCCTTAGGGGCTTCTCTTCACTACAGTTTCTTGGCTGGACTTGTAGTGAAGCCTAAAACCACTGGCTTCAGAACAGAGAAGACTCCCATTTGCAATGCCCATCACCACACCTGGGATTTCAGGCTTTAGTGCCCACCAGTTCTCCTTCAGGTCTGAAGTGGAAGCAGCAAATTTCAAAACTGAATTACCAGCGGAGGGCGTGATGGTTTTTGCCTAAGTTTAGGAAGTAGATGGCACTGTTCAGTTTGGCTTCTTTCTTCTCTGTATCTTGTAGTCCCCATTTAAAATTCATTATTTTCCATACTCAAATGATAGTACTTCTAGGGTAACCGAGTAGTACTGGGGTACCCTTATCCATGTTGTAGGCAAGATGTAAGTTGTAAGTGGATGCAATATCTTTTACTAAACCAAGAAATGTACTGAAAACAGTACAAAAGTACGTGCATCTATCCACCTTTTTTTTCAGCCTAGACTGTTCTGCCCTCCCGAGGAGGCTGCGATCTAGAAAGGGGTCGGTTCGCTGTAAATACCGTTGAATTAAGGGTGGGATCCCTGCCAAGGATGAGAGGAGCAGCCCATCTATTTCTGTGTGTTTTGGACTCCTGTATGAAGTTGTCGTCTTGAGAGATCCTCCGTACTAGCTAGAAAGATTCACAGTTTATTTCTGAGCACGGAATAAACTACGTCTATCTATAGATTTGGCTCAAAACTGGAACTCCCTGGGAATTCCACGGAAAAATCCCCTCCATTTTCTTTTTAGAGATACTTGCTCTGAAATGGAATGAAACTCTAATCTCTTGTGGAATGGGAACTCTCACACTCAGTTTAGATAGAGGTGTGAAGGGATTCCCTTTAAATCTTTTTGAAGCATGTCTGAAGCTCAGTGAGGAGCCTGAAACCTGGTCTGCCAGCTTTGGAAAAGATGGGAACCTAAACAGTCCTGAAAATCCTGAATGAAAGCCACATATGGTGTTGCAGCAGAATATAGAACATTTCGGGCAAAATTTATTTTTTTCCCATAGGAAAATAATTGAAATTCCAGAAACTCCATTTTGTCTGAGAAAATAATCCCAGTGAAAATCTCCCAGTTAGAGAATTTTTTTTATTATTATTATTTCTGAACCAGTGCACATTAAAGGGAAATGGTGTTGTTATCCCATATATGAAGGGCTGTGAAATCCCACTCTTTCTCATAACGTGAGTCCGGCTTTCCAAAAGGAACTATAAAAAATTCACAGTCCTGACATCCACGACTGCACCAAACACACAGAGAAAGGGGAAGAATACTCACTTTTTATGTCTGTGCACACGTTGAATGGGAGACACTCACCTGACTCCTACCATGCCTCTACCAAACCATCCTCAAAATGGAGATGTACATTTACACTTAGGTCTAACCTGCAAGTGTGGCAAGGTAAGAAAAAACATTTGACAGTGAGCTGCCGAAAGAGAAGAGCTTCTTATCTCATCCAAAAGAGGAATGCAGGGTGCTTTGCTTGCCACACATGGACATGGATGATCCAGTTCCCCTATTCCTTCAAGTTCCTTGATGCCTCCAGCTTTTCAGGTCCTGCCTCACTCTCCTCAGTCTACTGTGAACCCATTCCAGTGTATCAGCCCCCTTTACGGTGGGGGACAGCAGGATCAGACGCAGTATTTCGGAGCTGGTTGCAGTAATAACTCTATCCCCACTCATAGTTTCCCTGTTAGACATCCAAGACTGTTTTTCATGGAATCATAGAATTGCCTAGGTTGGAAGGGACGTTTCAGATCATCTACTCCAACCATCAAACTAACTCTGACAATATCACTAAACTATATATCTAAGTACTACGTCTACCCGTCTTTGCTGCTATTCAACAGGACTCTGCATGCCTGGCTGAATGTGTTTTGCAGGAAGCAATCCCTTTCCCCGTCTGTAATTTCCATTCTTTGTTAAAACCCGACCTTGCATTGAGACGAATTGAAACACATTGTGCTGGGATAAACCCAGCTCGCCTGGTTATTCACCAGCTTTACAGTCTCAGCTGCCAGGAGCCGAAGCAATCCCATATTTTCCTTGCGTTCATATCTGATCAAGAAAGATAACTGCTCAGCACGAGCTGTAAGATAGAGTCTTAAAATGCCTTTACACCCTGGGTGTCTTGTTTGTTTTGCTTGAGGTCTATCAGTGGATCAGTTAAGGTGTAGCTGAGTAACAGCTAAATTCCCTGTTGTGCAAATATTTGCTGTGCGGCCTCAACAGAAACTCAGGTACTAGAAATTCTTTGCCCCTTCCTCAAAGAGCTGTCTGATTCTCCTTCACTGGGATTTTGCCTCTTGAATCATTCATTTTAATGAGTTTTTTTGGTTTTTTTTTTGTTTTTTTTTGTTTTTTTTTTTTACCTTTCACATAGATTTTAATATGCATATCAACAAGTTTAATATACTTTGGATTCAACACCTAAAAAAATAATATATCCTAACCTGCTTATTTTATTGGTGTCATTTATCTTAATTCTAACAGGGACAATATCACTTACAGGCATTTTGAAATATAATATACTAATCTTATTTACTGTACACCTGGCAAATCTGAAATATAACAACACTTTTTTTTTTTTTTTTATCTTATTAGAAGAATGACACATCTGGATAACTCTAACTTATTAAGTCATCTCTGCATTTTAATAGCTGCTACTCATGCTGTATGGTATATGCGGAATAATTTAAATAGCAGTAATTACCTATCAAACATCTTTGTGTTGGCATAGTTTGTGGCATAGTTTGGCTGCCTCTCCTGAATGAAGAATGATGAATTTGGGTGGGGGAAAGTAGCTACCTAGGAAGAGAAACTTCAGATGATTTCTAGCCATGTCTGTTATTCAGTAGGGCTGTGTCTTGCTTTGCTTCATCTCCTGTGAAACAAGTTTCACCCACTGAAAACTGACATAATTTCTTTGCTGGAGTGAAACTGAGATCTGAAATCAGACTGTGTGATTTATGAACACCAGTGACAGAAGGCAAAGAAAGAGGCGAGACATGAAACATAACTGAGGAATATTGACTAAGCTCTGGTTCACATCCAGATTTGGGGTCTAGTCCTAACACGTCCAGACTGCACAGATGAGGAAGTTTTTGGAAACCACTAATTTAAAAGCATATTTATTTAAAGCGTTTGGCAATCTCATTGACTTTTTCTGGACCTATTCAGGTGAGAAAAGTTACTCAAGAGTTTGCTGACTCAGGCTTTGGTGTTGCCGCCGGGTTTTTTTTGAGCACTGTTGAGCAGGAATGGCCTTCTCCAAAGCCCACAGATGTTTTGGGAGTCCGTTCATCAGACCTTTCTTCCGCATCACTGCAGGGGTGGATGAAGCGCTCCAAGTATGTGCTGTACGTCTTCTTGATGCTTTTTGAAGCTGGATCGTGAAAGACGCTCCATGCATGTAAGCTATTGTTAGCACTTGTGTCTTTCCACTGTAGTGTATGTATCACTCCGTGTTGCCCAGCGGCTGCTTGCTTCCACATTGGTGACTCAAGAAGCTGTAAAATAACTAGATAACTAGCCTGAGATTCTCTCCCTTCTACACTTTCAGACTACAGCCTAATTTTAGCTGCTGCTGCTGCCATGCCAAAAGATGTGCATTTTAGATGCATTGGCTGCTCTCTATCATTTAAATGTTCCCCACAAGTAGTGGGGATGTGGGGAAACACTTCTGAATAGATGGGAGACATCTCAGGTGTCGTGGGAGCAGGTATTCTTTTCTGAGCATGGAAAAGCTGATGCTGAGGGGGGAAGAAGGCACGATGGAAAAATAAATTGGTTCTGAGACTGCACGGAGTGAGACATTGAGGAGGGGGGTATTACATCTAAACCATTCTTGTTACTGGTCTAACCGTAATGAGCATGACTGGAAAGCAAAGAGAAAAGAAAGTCTTTCCTCCACCCGTTCTAGTTTCTCCCATCACCAAACTGCGTGAACCGGGAGGCTGCTGGGCACAGGAGACAGGCTAAAGTCTGCCTGGTTTTTGATGCTCTTCAAGCTTTTCCTCTCTTCCAGGTACCCTTCTCCTTGTGATATACATTGTCTACAGATGATTGCAGCCTTTCCTTGACCTGTGCCCCTCCAGCCATCACTTGTAAAAGAGCTGACAATTTTGATTGCCTAGATTTGGACAGTCTTTCCAAAGATGAGGTGGTGGGGAGGATGGTACAGCAATTCAAAACCCCCTAATGCTTCTCTTGAAAACCTGCATAGGATTTATGGCAGGGTAGATGAATTTCCTGGAGGGAAGAAACGGGGGCCCAACTTGTTCCTGGACAGCTGTGGATGCCTTCTTAAAGAGACATCCAAAATATGATGCACATCTCATTATAAATTCTGTCCCCTTCCTCAGCCCTTTAAAGGGCCTTTTAAGCTAAGACTGTGCCTAAACTCTAAAGCAGCAGCCCTGGACTGTATGGCCCTCAGTCCTAGTCATCTTACTGCCCACACTGAAGGAGGGAGTTGGAGTGACCTGTCCTTCTTCCACACCTAGGTTGGCCTCCAAAGGCAGACAAAGGTTAGGAAGGTGGTTTGGTCCCATGGAGTCACACCTGAGATCCATGCTCCCAGCTCAGTGTTTAGATCTCATTGAGAAAACTCCACAACTGCCAACTTCTGGTCTTGTTTAAGTTTTTCTGTTAACCAACACTGTCAGTCACCTTATGGGGGTGAAGTCTGACACCTGAAATCCCTCATGTTGTGTAATGATCTGGCCTCGGGCAGCAGAGGTGGACAAGATGAGCTTCCTTCAGTCATTCTTTCCTATGATCATCCCAAGTAGTAGCTCTTGTCAGGAATGTTTCCATGGTTTCAGTGTCTTGAACAGACTGTGTGTGGTTCCATCCCATGCATTACTCATGACAGCCACTGATGCTGGGGTGATTCAGGTGGGCTTTGGGAACTGGGAGTGATTATCTGAAATGATTTTTTTTGCCTGATCCAATATACATTTTAAAATGGAGAGCCACAGGGAGCAGGTAAAGTATGAAGAAAACAAAATCGTCATTCTCGAGTAGGACAAAAATGATGGGAAAACTACCTGGGGGGCTTGTTTTTACAGTGATTCCCAAGGGACTCCGCAATGTGAGTGCTCACCCCACGGCTATGAGAAGGCTGCAGGTTGGGGTGAAATGCTTGAAACCTGAAGGGTTTCCATACCCAGGTGGAAAACTCTGGCTGAAACAAATGTCCAAGCTACAACCATGTATCCAGGAAGCACTCCTCACCCTTTGCATTTTGCTTCATGTTGTGGTATCTACCTATTTTGGACAGTATCTTTGTAGCCTGTGTGGGTGTGAGGCAGAGCATAAAAAGCATGCCAGTCTTTAGGCATGTATTAAAAAACTGAATCAAAAGACAGAAACTCTCAACATACCTCCCTGCCTTGGAAATTTAGCATGCCCCTCCTCTGATGACAGAAAAATGAGTAAATGAAGGGCTGTGTGGATGGAAATGGAGGACATAAATTATTTTTTAAGATCTGCTGGAAATTAAAAAAATGATTTTTCCCAATAAGATGCTCAAAAATGTCCCCTGAATATGCATTACTTCCCCTAAATAGGTAATTTTATAAGTCACCTTTAGTCCTGCTTGATATTTTCTATTTTTCGGGGGGGGGGGGGGGAGGTTAGTGGTTTTTTTTTTTTAGGGTTGTTTTTTTTTTTTCTGAGGGGGGCTTGTTATTGGTTCTACACACACACACCGCAACAGTAAGAACATTGTCAGTGAAAAGATTTTACAGGACCTTATCTGTGGGTCCGAGACCACGAACTTCTCCCTTCTTCAGACATCAGCCAAAAAAAAGACATTTTTAAAGAAACATTTTTTAGAGAAAATTTTAGTATTTGCAGTGACTTTTTCCCAGGAAAAAAAAAAAAAAAAAAAAACCACAACAAAAAACCCCCACCAACCAAACAAAAATGCTTACCTCAAATCCCTCCCCACCTGCCTAAGAGTTTTTTCAGCAAAGGACCATCATTTTCTGATCAGTTCAATTTTCAGCTGTCATAAAAGCATCAAATGGCTTCTAGTTGGCATGGAGAATTACCCAATTTCACTAGGCCTGGATACTCTAATTTAAAAAGGCCCCTAAAACGTCTTTATCTGGGGCAGCAAGGGGTCATTAGCAACTTTAGTTCAGGGAGGTTCCAGGGGCAATGAGGGAGCAAGTTCTGGTATGCTCTGGGTTCCCATCTGGGTTAGGTCAAGCATCCTATAGTTGTAAACCAAGGGAGAGTAATAGGTGTTCAAAGACTAAGCATTTGTATTGTTCTGGACTTAAAAATAAGCTTCCCGAAGCAAAAATATTCAGAATTCACATTCCTTGTCTGAGTCAATCCCTTCTTGTGATGACTGGTTAGTTGACACCTCTAAGGCTCACTGCAAGCTCAGATGAAAATATCTGCATAAGAGATGTCTAATTTGCATTTTGAGGCTTCTCCCTCACACCTGTTGGCATTAAAAATGGATGTGGCTTCTTGTTGTTGTTGGGAATGGAAGATGGCAGGTTGAGAGACAGCTGCAGGTTGCATACCAAGAATGGAAAACAAACTCTATTTGGTTCTCAGCAGTCTAGTATTTCTTTTATGTGGCCTGAAAACACTCGCTCTCTTTCTCCTTCTGGCTAGCAGGGGTAAATTATCTTCTCTGATTGAGGCTGGAGCTATATGTACTGATTTTGGTACCATACACAAAGCAATGGTGTTGTCATGTGTTTCCTTCCAGGCTGATGCAGCTGAACACATAACTGCCTTCAAGAAGCATAACCAAGAGGAAAAGAGAGCCCGTTTTCTGCTGCCTCTCCTGATCTGCGTGCAACCACATGATCTTTAATGACCATCTGTTGATTAATTTTCTCTTGAAGATTGATGGATGTGATTCACAGCCCTTTGAAAACAGAGCTGCTCCTTGACAAAAATGCGAAAGCCTTTCTGAGCATGACAAAAGGAGGTGACTTCCAAAGTAAAGAAGGAAAGAGTGGCAGGTAAGATACATATCTTCTGTATTTTTTTTTTTTTTTCACAGAGAGCCTCTGGGCAGTCTTGACAAGACCCCTTGACTCTTACTGGGGTCTTTTAGGAGATTTTCCTGTATTCTCTTGAGCTATTCATCTGACAAATACTTGCATTCAGATTTTGAAGCTGAGGTTGGCAGTGTATTGCAGGACTTCTCCAAGAAGCTAGGAGAAGTACAGGAAAAGACAGATTTCCCATCACAATGCCAGAAGCTTCCTATGCCTGGTATCTCAGTAAGGTGTTGGAAAAATCCCCTCTTGCTGGAATCTAGTCTGAGCCCATCATTTGAGTGATACTGAATGCTCTGAGCTGGGACTCCAGAGAAGCAGCTTCTCCTCTGAGTCCTGTCAGGGACTTCCCCTGGGACTTTATGCAAGAGATTTCAACTACCCTTTGCAACCATTCCCCCTATTTCTAGAAGAGCAATAATACCTTCATAAATCATTGAGATGTTACAAAGGTAAAATTACAAAAGAAAATTGAAAACTAAAAAGGTAAAACTGAAAGGTAAAGTTGAAAGATTGGCTTTTCTGAAAAGGAGGGAAAAAAAACCCACAAGTTAATTGCTGCCAAAAGTAACTTTTTTGCAGCTCAGGCACATGATGTCTCTATTTACTCCCAGAATGGGTGGAGGATAAGCAACAGCCGGATAATCTGGAAATTAAAGAAAGAAAAATCAACAAGTTGAAATGATGTATTGTAGTCATTAGTAACAGCATTGTAATAACCCAGCTTTCAGCACATTTCCAAATGCCCGTCTCTGTATGCACTTTTTTATAACAAGAATAATTTTCCTACCTCTCCTACCAAATCCCTTTAAATTGTGCTGGGGCAATGTTCTTCTACGTCCCCTGGGGTGAATCTTGCATTATTACTAAAGGGGGAACAATATGAAGACAATATGGTCTTTTATAGAAGCAGATCTCACAGGCACATTCTCCCCATAGAGGATGCTTTGACCATTTCTTTTTCCATCTGTATGCCTCATGCTCTGTTAACCGAAGCTTTTCAGTGTCCTGCTGTGTGGAGAACTATTCTGCAGTCCCTCCACAAAAGAGTAGCGGGGCCCTGTTAACACCTCTACCTAGTAAAGCAATTGACACATAGACTGGAAGAGTGGACTGATACGTATCTCTAGTAATTTGCCTTCGCATTGGGCAAGCATAATAAATACTACAAAGGCATGTAGTGATAGGACGAGGGGTAATGGCTTCAAACTGGAAAAATGTAGATTTGGATTGGATATCAGGAAGAAATTTTTCACTCTGAGGGCGGTGAGGCGCTGGAACAGGTTGCCCAGGGAAACTGTTGAAGCCCCATCCCTGGAGGTGTTCAAGGCCAGGCTGGATGGGGCCTTGAGCAACCTGGTCTAGTGGGAGGTGTCCCTGGCCATGGCAGAGGGGTTGGAACTAGGTGATCTTTAAGGTCCCTTCCAACTCTAACCATTCTATGATGCCATACAACACCCTTTGACTACCTCTTCCCATTTACGCATTCACGCTCTGAATTTTTGACATCAACTAAGAACATCTAAGAAGAAGCATTTGTCAGGTTGAGAGAACCAAAGGTTCTTCGGTTCAGCTCATGCTTCCTTGTCAGCATCTGCTGGCTGTCATCTGGGGAGAGGCTCCCATTCATTAAAATTAGTGGCATCACCCAGATGGGAGTGAGTTATCTGCCCCATGTTGCATTGCCTGTGTGGCTTTTCAGTGCATCACCGGAATAGCTGTGCCCACACCCATGTGCAAACTGACCCCCCAGTTGCGGCACTTACCCAACCACACAGATCTCTGTGGATGAGCTCCTGGGGACCTGGAGGTTGCTGTCCTAGCTGCTAATCATGAAGGGAAGCTTGCTTGTACCTTGCTTTTGGCATTCATGTTTATGTCACCTACCGGCTTTGCAGACAGGTCTACCATCACGTCAGGCCTTTATCTAAACCTCTGGTGACATCAGCAACCAAAAGACATGATGTACAGTTCCTCTTTCAAGGATTCCTGGGGTCCAACCTGAAAAAGCCCTGATATAACCTTACTTAAGGGACTAGATTTGTAGGAAAATCTTAATTTGGCTTCATGAGAGGATTTTATAGTTGCCTGGGGCAATGAGTTGGTAGCATTTAGATTTTCTCTGTGACACTTTCTGACACAGAGAATAAACACAGCTACTAAGATATTTTAGTAGAAACACAGGAGGTGATCTGGCACATCAGACGCTTCCCATTTAAATGAACAGCACAATGACAATACTGCATTATCGCTGTCAGTTGGCCAGGCTGTAAACTGCTCAATTAGACTGCAAGGTTCAAACATCCATCTTTAAATAAGGCTGCACTATCAAAAAAAAAAGAAGGAGTGGTGTGTTTGGACCAGAAAGTATCAGACTCCAGCTCTCCCCCTAAGGTAGCAATGAACGGGCACTGAATTTTACCCAGAAAATTTCATATATAGAGAAATGACTACACCTTGCTGGTGAGGTCTCTCCCCACCTTGCTGTCACCCTTGGGTTTCCACTCGCCTTCCCTTGTGGATCATCCCTGCACTTGTGGCTTCCTGACACCATCTGTGAGGCGTTTGGGCCTTATCTTACTGTACTGGATGTCTTGGCAATAAAACATCAGGTGAAATTTAGTGGCATTAAATACGAGTGTTGCACACAAGGAAAACAACAGTTCTAACTCTGCGTGCACAGTGATGGGCTCTGAGCTGATTATTGCTACTGAGGAATGACATTTGGGGCTTATAATGGACAGCTGAATGAAATTATGAGCTCATTGTTCTACAGTAATCAAAAAAGGAAATTGAATGTTAAGGATTATTAAGGAGGGAATAGAAAGCCAAACAGAAATCATTGTAATAACACTGAAAAATGAATTTTGGACCTGCGTCTTGAATAGAGTGTGTGGTTCTTTTCTTTCCCTCTCAAAAGGCTCATCTCAGTGGTCCTGGAAAAGGCTCAGAGAAGATGACAGGAGGATGGTAAGGAACAGCTGCAGTGGAACAGAAAAGGATTAAATAGACGTGCACACTTCAGTCTTGAAAAGAGATATTTTGGGGAGGGAGTTTGTCAGGATGAAACCATGATGGATGTGAAGGCAGTGACGGGGAGTGGGGTAGGGTCTTCACAGGCAGCACGTGGTTGAGCTGTGGCATTCCTTGCCACAGAAAGTTGTTGTTTCTATGGAAAAAATCATGGGAAAAAAAGTCCATTGAGGGTCATTAAGATTTTGGCTGGTGTCAGTGTCTCCCCACCTTGTTTTTTGTACTCTTCTGTAACCACTCTCTCTCAGGACATAGGCTGAAACTGTTTTTTGTTCAGATCCAGTATTTTCATTTCAATGTACTTTTATTTAAGTTTTTCGTGCTGAATTCTTACAGATTTATACACTCACAGCTGACTTTTCTCTGCCGTGTAGGACAAGAGACGAAAATCTCATTGAAGCCACAAAAAATATTTATTTGGTAAACAGCAGGAAACAGAAATACCATAGAAAAGTCCTAACACAAAGATAGAACTGCCCAGATAGCTTCTAAAAATGCAATTACTGCTATAAGAGGACATCACCCAATCTTTGGACAATAAATAGGGGAGAGAAGAGTTGATGAGAATGTCAAAATAAGCTTCTTCCATGAAAATCTCGAAGGAATCGTTAATGCCCATAATGTGAACCGTTGCCAGGCCTCTGCAGCACAGCCAGCTGCGGGAAGAATAACCTATTTAAATAAAAATAAATCCCCTCTCTTTTCTCCACTTTGCGCTCTGTTAATAATAACAATAATCATTCAGGTTGGCTTGGATAGCCTTAGAACCACTGAAGCAAAGATTTAATAGAGTTCAAACAAGTCTAGATTTTTAAAAATGTACTCTTTTTCTGCAGTGTAGTCAAGGCTGTTACCGCTGGTTCACCCTTTTAATAACATCTTGCATAGTTGGGAAGGTGGGGTAGAAGAATTTCCTGGACCACTATGTCAACTGCTCACCTTATCCATCACATCTAAAAAATCAGGCACGTTGTGACCCAAGGGATCTTCTTTTCACTTGCCCCCGCTGTTAGACTTTCTCTTCTGTTCCCACTTGAATACATCTTTCTGGAATATGAGTTGGCAGAGCTGTACTCAAAGTCTGGGTGTTGTCTCAAGTCCTCCAGCAATGGCAACAGCACTTCTTTGTCTCAACTGAAATAAGGTCAGTGAATCACAGTTTGTCTGAGGAGGCTGTTACGGACACAGATGTGTCCCAGTTTAGTGGACCTCTCTTCTTGAGACACTTTTAGCATGCATGTACATGGATAACCTGAAAGAAAGACATATGGGAGTGCTTTCTCATTAGATTATCCCCTCTTTGATTAGATGGTGCTTTTCAGCTCGATATGCAGTTGCAGATCTGGAGTTTGCAAACAATAAGCATCAAGTGTCAGACAGCAAATTAATCTTCTGGTGAAATATACTGCTGAATGGAAAATGCTTATTTTTCCTCTCTTTTACACCGTTTTATGTCTCTTGCAATTTGCCGATGGCAGTACTGGTAGCTTTTGTTGCTCATGGCTCTAAAACCAAAGAGTTAAAATCATAATCTCCTTTAATTTCATAAGCGAATCAATCAGAAGATAAAGTAAAATTAAAAAAAAAAAAAAAAAGAGAGGAAAACAAGATACGCTTCTGGCGACAGAGTTGTGCTGTGGTGGATTTCAGTTAGATGGGAAAGTCTGCTGGCTTGCTTTGAGCAATGACATTGCAAACCCTCCTCTTGGGGGAAATAATATTCTTTTGCACTTTTATGGAGCTTTTCATCCATCAGTTTATGAAGGAATAAGTACAAGCTATTGTTAATGAGGATGGCTGGGACTAATTTGTAGACTAGATATTTAACAGGCAAATTAGAGAGCAAGTTCTATGCTGAGAAGAATTTACAATGTCGACAGGCAACAAAGATGAGGGATGGGTGGTGACAGAAGCCAGCGGTGGGAAACAAACAGTGATGGTGTAGATCCTCTATCCACACAATAACGATCACAATTAGCTTTGTTCCTTTATTGACATGCCCACAAGGAATAAGGAACTTTCCAGTAGGGTCTTAAAAATGCAGGGGCTATATGTCTGACATTTAGAGGGGGAGATCTGGCATGAGACACAGAGGGGACATGAAAACCATTTTACCATTGCAACCCCTAGCAACTTCAGCCCAAGGTGAAGGTGATTTGGAACTGTAGGCTGTGCAGACAAATCATTACCTGACATCCTAAAAAGTTCCTTACCAGCTTTCTTGTAGGCCCCCTTAAGATACTGGTAGGCCACTATAAGGTCTTCTCAGAGCCTTCTTTTCTCCAGACTGAACAACCCCAACTCTCTCAGTCTGTCCCCATAGGAGAGGTGCTCCAGCCCTCTTATCATCCTCGTGGCCCTTCTCTGGACACGTTCCAGCACGTCCGTATCTTTCTTGTAGTAGGGGCTCCAGAATTGGACACAGTAAAGCTCCCCAGATTTAATTCTCTAGTATTCTCACAAAAGTGAATTTGCGATTTCGATTATGTCGAGGTGTGTGATTGAACTACCCTAAATATAGACGTTCATGTTCCATTATCTACCAGATATCTACGGAATGGTTTGGGTTTTTTTTGGGTTTTGTTTTTTTTTTTTTTTTTTGCTGCAGGAGCTATGTGGCCTCCAGGTCTGAAATTTACTTAGTCCAAATGGGTCCTGTTACCCCTGCACAGCACGGTATCATAAATTTCAAACTTGATGCAGACTAACTTTCCCAGTGTCACTGAGATAATTTTAAACCAGGAGTGGAATACAGAATATCCCACAAACTCAACGGACAATTATCCACTGGCCCAATATTTTCCTATGTTTTAACCTTTAAATATAGTGAGCTTCCAATTTGCAAATGAAATTATCAAACAAAACCAAATACATTCAAACTTTGTCAGTAAAATAAAACTGCTGACTCGCATTTTTTTCAGTAGAAACTCAGTTTAATCATTTTGTTTTGCAGGAATGGGGTATAATTAGAGAACCAGTGAGCATGTAACTCTTGTGAATTTATTATGCAAGCAGCTATGAAAATTACTGTCTTCAGCACAAAATGATTGAATGTCATTAAGAAGAGTGAATCCAAGGGTGAGACCCCAGTGGGATGCCCTCACATGGGAAAGCGTAATTGGATAAAGTAGCATGGGGCCATGAAAACCCAATTTGCCTCTTTCTGCTGCTTACATGAACGTCCTCCCCATATCTTCATCAGCTGTGGAACTGGGAAGTCAATGAGACAGATAAATCATTGGGACGATCTCTACCATATGTAGGCAAGCTATTCTGGTGCAAAACACACACAAAAAAATGCATTTAAAGCCAGGATGTTGATGCTGACATTCTCTTCTGCAGCTACCAACTCATTTTAGCTGTTTTGGTATTGTTGAATGTGTCGAATGCTGGTGAAGATAACGGACCCGGTACACTTAGGAATTACCAATTCCTTTACTGAGTCACATTTCAGCACCTCCTGCACCTCTATATGAGTATGTATCTGCAGATATAGCAGAGGTCCCTGAGTAGGGCTGGTCCTGAGAGCCCGGGGGAGCAGTCAGCCTGGGAGCTCAGCTGCAGTAACTGCTTTTGAGCGCGCTTTTAGCCCAATACCGCTGGGATTTACTTTGATTTAACGCGAGCCGCAGTGGACGCGCAAAGCATACAGGACTGATAGTTACCACAGCCCAGCTGACGGGTGGGAACATACTGAAAGGACCACAGCTCTGAGCCTTAAGTTTCTTAGAAAAAGAAAAAAAAAGTTATTTTAATTATGTGGTTTGAAGGAGTTATCTCAGCTGGTGCTATCCATGGATGAGCATCGGCTTGTTTCTAGCCTAGCAAGTCTGTAATGAATAGACATGTGAAGGAATGATCTGGCCAGTTATTAGGATAAATAATAACAACTTTCTTGAAAGAAGTTCCCCCAGGTTTGAATGAATCCCCTATTTTGAGGAAGTCATTGACTCTCTTATTACTAGTAGAAAAAGATTTTCCCCACAGCGACGCAGCTACATAGCAGTTGTCTGAGAGTTTGCATTACTGATTTGCATCTTTATGCAGGGATTTATTATTACCTGTATATGACCTTGTGAATGAATTTTTGGGGCTTGTATGTGTTCTTATGCAAATACCGGTATGCATGCGTTCTTACATATAAGTGTGCATTGATGCTTGTGAGCCAAGGTGTACAAGCGCTTCTTAGCCTGCAGACTTTAATTTACTGCTGAAAATAATAAGGTGATTTTCACTAGCGCAATAAATTCACTGCCTGCTTGCTGCCTCTCCTGCAGAGTGAGGACACAGACACTTGTTAGTTTGAGCTACTGCTCATGAAGTGTCAAGTTTCTCTCTGGCCGAGCACTAGGCTAACAAAGCACCTTCTGAACGCACTGCTTTTTCTGAACCCAGAGAGAATGTTTGGGCTGATGGGGGACATCGATTATGCAGGGCTGGGAGCACCTTGTAGCTTCATTTTATATCACTGCCGTCTTCTCCCTTCCTTCCCTTCCCTTCCCTTCCCTTCCCTTCCCTTCCCTTCCCTTCCCTTCCCTTCCCTTCCCTTCCCTTCCCTTCCCTTCCCTTCCCTTCCCTTCCCTTCCCTTCCCTTCCCTTCCCTTCCCTTCCCTTCCTTCCTTCCCTTCCCTTCCCTCCCTTCCCTTCCCTTCCCTCCCTTCCCTTCCCTTCCCTTCCCTTCCCTTCCCTTCCCTTCCTTCCCTTCCCTTCCCTTCCCTTCCCTTCCTTCCCTTCCCTTCCCTCCCCTTCCCTTCCCTCCCCTTCCCTTCCTCCCCTCCCCTCCCCCTCTCCTCCCCTCCTCCCTCTCCTCTCCTCTCCTCTCCTCTCCTCTCCTCTCCTCTCCTCCTCCTCTCCTCTCCTCTCCTCTCCTCTCCTCTCCTCTCCTCCTCCTCTCCTCTCCTCATCCTCTCCTCTTCCTCTCCTCTCCCTCTCCTCTCCTCTCCTCTCTCTCCTCTCCTCTCCTGGTGTCCCTCTTTCTTCTCCTGAAAGTCTTGCCTGCCCAGGAAATGGCAGGTGGAGAAAGCTTTCTTGAAGGAGGTTGAGGGAAGAGCAAAGACAGGTTCTCCCTTGAGAACAAGTTTTGATGCTGTTTCACACCTCTCTTATGCCAAATCCTAAAAGTGCAAAGTCAGTGATAGCCTTGTGGTAATCTGGGATCAGATCAGTCCTGCTAAAGACTTTTTTTATTTCAGATAACGAGAAAGTTGCCTGAGACCCTGTCTGGAAAGAACATAGTTATTACCTTTGTGGAAGAGAGCAGCTAGAGTATAATTGATGTTCAGCAATATGATAAAATTGGTATGGTATTAAGCTCTTTGGAGAGGGTTTGTCCTTTAGCAGCGTGTTGATGTAGAGTCTGGATGCTACTGCAGTCTGAATGCAATGAATTAATATAAGAGCAATATGATGCACATACACTTTTTTTTTTTTTTTCCATGCAGAGTGCACTGGAAGAATATTTCTAGATTCCAGTTTGCTTCTGGAATGAACTAATTATGGAGTAGAAACTCACACCTGCGGTACCAAGCTTCATAAAGGAACCAAATGAACCTGGGACAGGCTGCCCAGAAAGGTGTGATTTCCATAGAAGGAAAATTGCTTGCGGTAGTGCAATAGAGAAAATAAGCCATGCGGCTTGTCCTCTGCAGGGGGAAAATCATATCTCAATAATCAACGAGAATTCATTGCAAAGGGCTGTGAGATGAAGTTCCTGGCGGTGGATTTTATTTGGATCTGCAAAAAAAAGCCTTGAGACAGTGTTGCACACAGAGGCTATTAAGAAAATGCGTGGCCAAGGGCGAAGTGCTGCAGTGCGGTCATAGTGGCCTCAAAGATACTTAAGGGACTGAAGTCAGACGAGTGTGCCTAGTTGTGAGCACTGTGTTAACGAGAGGTAGGTGCCAAAAGCATGGATGTGTGTGGTCTGGAATAAACTAGGTAGCAGCAATATCACAAATACGCACCTAATGCACAGTTGTTCATTAGTCACGATGAGGAAACTATGAGGAACAGTACAGGTTTGAATGCTTTGCTGAATAATGGCTATTCAGAAAAAAGAGGCTTCTCTTTATTTTTTTTTTTTTTTAAACAAACAGGCAAATGAGCTTTCATACTTAAAACTACTGAATAGTTTCTATCATTCTGATTTATGAAAGGCGATCGTAGCTGGCAAATATCATCAGATAAAAATTTGGAAGATCTCATATTGGATTGTCTGAGCAATAATTCTCATTAAACTTGCAGTTAATTTGAAAATTTAGCAGCAACAAATGACGTTTTAATAACTATTTTCTCTCACAGACACTTTCACAGGACGGAGGTAATTTGGAAAAAAAAAAAATTATTGGATATTTTTAGTGGGAAACTTTATATAAAAAAAAAGGTTAAGTCATTTTTAGCAGGTAATCATGATATCAGGATATTCAACTATCGGTATTCAAGGAAAAACATAGGCTGGAAGAGATATATCTCCTAGGGAACCCACTAAAAATACCTTTAGGATTATTAATGTTATAGATAAAGAAAATTAAAAGAGCAGTGACAGAATGAGAGCAGGTGGAGAGGAAGAGGCCCAGTCCCTGGTGTTTTATATAAAAGATTTAGGAAATGACCAATTTGCTTTGGTAGATTGGACTATGGGGGTCTCTCAGGCCCTCAACTCTTCCCTCCCCATTATTGCCAGCCTGAATCTCTGCATTTCTTGGCTCCCACTCCCACAGCCAGAGCACGAATTGTGCAAAGCAGCCAATATGGATTGTAATGACATCTTTCAATTGTTTTTAAGTTCCGCAGAAACTCCCACCCCCATCTTCTGTCTCAATTTTCCATCCCCCAGAGAAAGGAGGTATGGCAACTACAGGGTCATCCTTCTTCATCCCAAAAATGTTTGCACGTGGTGTCAGAGGAATGACGTTTTTTTTCCTGGAAAGCTTCTACTTAATTAGCTGGCCTCTTTACTTGCAATTTTGGGTCTGTTGCCCTGGGGGAGAATACGTGCTGGTTAACTATTCCAGTTAAATGTGTTTGAGAATATAGGACTGCAAACATACATGTACTTTTTTAGATAGTTTCTTAGGCTTAATCTTGCCTCTTCCTTTTTTTTTGGTGCAGAACCAAACCCAAAAGAGTAGAGTTTCGAGATCAGAGATCTGAGATCCCTGGATCTCCCTCATCTCCTTGAGTTCTAAAACACTTCTTTAGGGGCTTTAGGGGTGGTTCCAGATGGAGACCACCTTCGGAAGGGCTCAAAAAATGTCTGGATTAAACCCTTTTGATATAAACCGTTCCCTCTTAAAGCAGGGCTAAACTCTTCATGGAGAGTGTATGCGATACAACAATATAACAACGTTGTAATATAAATATATTACAACGATATAACACTGTTAAAAGGCCAAGCATCACATGGCTAGGAAACCTTGAAGCCAGCTTTCTGGCAGTCCACTCTTTCCCTGCTCTCCCCTAACCAGCTTCACCAACGCTCCACATTTTTGAAGTGTGATTCTCAGAACTGCAGCTGAGTGAGAGACTTTGCTGGGGCTGAAAAAAGTGGATTGGTGGCCTTGGGCAAAGATGGGTATGTGCCTCGTAAGCTATGTTCCTGTATGTATATCTGAGCAGGCTCGTGCAGGTTCCTACTAGACGTGTGCATTCATTTTGACAGTATTACACCCTCATCGCTCTGCATCACCCACTTTTTCACATTCATCTTCACCATGTTTCCTTATCTTGCTCAGGAAAACATCATACGAACCACTGACCAGAGCCTTTCTAATGGCAGCACGTAACTTCTGCTGCTTCTCCTCCTGCTCGCAAAACCCATTACCCTTTCTTGGGAAAACAACTGTAATTGTCTGATATAATGGTTCTGATAAACTGAAGATTTGGCGTTAGCACAGGAAAACAAGATAATAACACAAGTCTGGGAACTAAGCAGGGATGGGAAGAAACAGCAAGCGATTTCAAGTAACAAGCACAGGCAGAAATAGTGGGAACTCTTGGCCATTTGGAAGGTAACTACACCTGCTGTCTTAAACAGAGTTGTAGAGACCACCATCAGATTCCATGGGGCAACTGTAGTTGCAGGTACCTTGATCTAGCTGGCGTGACCTGCTTTTCTTGTGCTTGTTAGAAAGCCTCAGCTGGGGAAAGTTTGAATAGAAATAAAACAGGATGAAAGGAGACCCTAAAATGGTTTCTGCAACCAATCAACCTTACCGGACCTTCTTCCTCCCTCCTCAGCTGTTGCTGGGGTCAACCACAGTTTTGCCGTAGGGCTACGATTTCATATGAGATGCACCAAAATGATTTCCCATCTAGCTGTGCCCCATGTTAATTTAGAGGCAAAAGTCCTGAGTCAGATAATGCTTCACCTTGCCAACCGCTCCATCACTCTCCAAACAGCAACAGACACCCCACAGCAATCAATTCCACTGCTTCCCCTCCTTCCACCAACTGATCCTCTTGCCAAGAGCAAGAAGAGCTTCCTTGTTCCCAACATCCTGCCACTCTAATTTAACGGGTTTCTCACAAAGTCTAGACTTTTCCTGAATTGCATGTTAAAAGCTCCTGCTCCACTTCAGCTCCATTAATCCTGCAACTCCAGGTCCAACAAGGCTGATGTTCCTCCATCGGCTCTGGGTGAATTACAGTTTAAATGACAACCGCGCAACTCCTTGGCAGTGACTCTGTGCCCTTCGTTCCTGTATTTTTCTGGATGGAAGGAAAGAAATGATAAATTCCTTTCAGGCTGCTGTCTGTCCGATTGCAGCAGAAATTAACTGAGCTGGGAGAGTTCAGTGCAAATTGGACAGCTTGTACTATAGCCAGTTGATAGCATCACCCTGCAAGTGAGTAAAAACCCTTTCTCACAGACTCTCAGGGTGCCTGTGTTGATTGTGTCACAGATGTAAAAGATGAAAGACGGCTAATGGGGCAATTACAAGTCTTTTGGTGGCTCATTTACACTCTACAGAGCTTTCCTTGGCATTAAGTTCAGTCTTGCTTCCAAAGACCTAAGTAGAGCTATTTGCAATATTTTCTTTTAAAGTTTTCTTTTAGATAAAAATTACTTTTTTCCTCAAGCAAGTTAAAAAAACCCCATTGTTTATAATTTTCAAATTGTCCTGTTTTAGTGATGTCTGGGGAAGCCTTAAAAAAATCCACCAGCATTCAATTTGCAATTTTCTGCCCTCTCCCCATTTCTGCTTCTCTGCATTCTTTTCCGCGGCTGCCAAAAAAAATAAAATTAATTAAAAAAAAAAATTAAAAAGAGGAGCAGAGAGGAACAGGAGACATTATTAAAGTTTTATTCATATTTCCTACTCTCTAAAACCAAGGACTGAATTATGCCTTTTTGCCGCATTGGGAACTCATGGTTGTTGGTTCATTCAGGGATGAAGGTATCTCTCTCCAGGGCTGGGCTTGCCCTCCTTGAGTTGCCAATTCACTGAATCCGGACACATTTTTAGTAATGCTGTTGGTGGTGGTGCACATGCTGAGTAGATCAGGTATAGAAATCACCCTTCTGTATCCCAGCTCTGGAACCCTCAGCACAAGATGGACATGGACCTGTTGGAGTAGGTCCAGAGGAGGGCCACAAAGATGATCCGAGGGCTGGAGCACCTCTCCTATGAAGACAGGCTGAGAGAGTTGGGGTTGTCCAGCCTGGAGAAGAGAAAGCTCCGGGGAGACTTCATAGAGGCCTTCCAGTACCTGAAGGGGGCCTACAAGAAAGATGGGGAGGGACATTTGCAAGGTCCTGTAGCAACAGGATGAGGGACAATGGTTTTAAACTAGAGCAGGGCAGGTATAGATTAGACATTAGGAAGAAGTTCTTTACAATGAGGGTGGTGAGACACTGCAACAGGTTTCCCAGAGAGGTGGTGGAGGCCCCATCCCTGGAGACATTCAAGGCCAGGCTTGATGAGGCTCCGAGTGACCTGATCTAGTTGAAGATGTCCCTGCTTACTGCAGGGGCTTGGACTAGATGGCCTTTAAAGGTCCCTTCCAACCCAACACATTCTATGATTCTATGATCCCACTAGAAACACCTGTTTTCCCCACTGAGGACTAGTTGTTAATAATTTAGCTCTTTAATTTATTTACCATGTGCTTTACCAATATCTCCAACTGCTGATTTTGTCATCACTACTATATCGAATTCTTTGGAAAAGTTTGCTGCTCTGTAGTAAATGCAGAAGAATGCACCAAGCAGCTTTGCTACACCAGACCAGTTTAATTCCAGTTCAGCAGACTT
Source organism: Alca torda (assembly GCA_008658365.1). NCBI lineage: Eukaryota > Metazoa > Chordata > Aves > Charadriiformes > Alcidae > Alca > Alca torda. The sequence continues at coordinate 162,092,986 of CM018077.1, forward strand.
ATGGCATCCACACTCCCATGCGTTCTGCATTTTCTCTGACATTTGAAGATTTCTCAAAAGCTGACCCCAAACATTTGGCCCAAAGACATTTGACAGATCTTACAGAATTTCAGGGTGTAAGTCACTAAATATTCAATGCATTTCCATGAGTTGATGTGCATTACAATGCGCTTGGTTTCTGAATGACTGCAAAAGGCTTTGACACCCGAAGGCAATATTAATCTTCCACATTATTGTAATTCCAAAGAGATTAACAGAAATAATCACTGTACACTTTTTCTTACATATTATAAGCAGACCATCTCTATCTAGCACTAGGCCCCATTTCATTGCTATTTTTTCTTTCTGTCCCAAAGTCCATAGCCTTTTAATTGATGTCTTCTGATTTTCCTGTATGGCTTCTCAACACTTCAGATAGCATTATTCTCACAGTTGTTATCATTTTCCCTTTTCAATCACAAGTTATTACACTGCTTTGAGTATCTAATCAGGTTTCTCAGGTTGCTCACAATGCGAGGTATATTGTGTATTACTAAAGATCTAGTGCAATAGCACTGACTTTTACAGTCCTGTGTCACTGGGGCAAAAAGAATTAGATTGTAACCTAACATGTCTTGAATTTAGGATGAATCGTGACTCTCCAATTCACAGTCTTCCCTGGTCTGCTGTCTCTGCCTCCCTCCAAATGGAGGTTTTGGTGATACTCTGGCAGGGACACTCAAACTGGGCCCTTCACCATGGGTCTTTTTTCACTTGAGCTCAACATCTCACTAGTAATGCTTGTGCAAAGCACCAGGGACTGTTTTTTCTCACGTCTTCCCCAGAAGCAGTCTTTCTTATAGGACTTCATCCCCCGAGAAGTTAAACTTATGTTGTTGTTTCCTCTCTTGTGCACGATGTCCTTACTGATTTCTGTACCAGTCTCCAATCTGCAATGGCCATTAGGATTCTCTGACCAATTTTCTCCAAATTGCTAATAAGGCTGTTAAGCAGATTGATCTGACATTGATCCGCACTGCGATCCAAGTGACACCTCTTTGTGACTCACATGTACCTTATATCCCAAAGTAGGACACGCTGCTATTAAAGCCCTGTGTTTTGATTCTGGAGATCTGGGCTTTGTCCATCTCACTCTTATCTATCTTCTGTATGTGTTTGCACAGGGGACTTATTTTCTTTGAACTATTTCTCCCTCGGTGCAGAAGGGTTAACAGCACTGCCCTTCCACACCATGGAGGAGGTTTTAGGACATATTTATTAACGTTTATGTGGCCACAAGAATATATCTATACTGAGAAGTGGAGTATATGGTTGGCTGACCTGTTGGCCAGTCTGGACTTGAGTTTAGGTGTGGAAAAATAGAGGTTTCAGTATCCTGTGATTTATCAGGAAACAGCAACTGAGAACTTTTGCTTACCTCAACCACTTGTGTGTGGCATCTCATTCAGTCACGGGAGCTAACGGGACCGGAGCTGGGGATCTCCATCAGTCTTCTGCTGTAGCTGTTGCCTCAGTCAGGAGAGGTTAAATGTTGCAAACGCTGCATACACAGAATTACTTTTGATTCCGAAGAGCATGATTTTCCTGTGTTCTGGTTAAAAAAAAAAAAAAAAAAAAAAAAAAAAAAAAGGCAAAACAACCCCCCTGTTCTTTAGTATTTAATCAAAGACATTATTAATGTTTTTTACCAAAACTAAAATTTATTGAGAGAATTCTGCAGGTATGCAGTAGCCTGGATAAAGGTTATGCTTTGTTCTCTATGCATCCACCAATTTTAAACTCAGCAGTTCTCTCAGAGACAATATAAATTAATATCACAAGCGGTACTCTGTGAGAGACTGTTTCAAATGCCACATCATTAACTGGCATATTAAATCTGCAAATTTCCTTTCACCCCATAATTTTATAATTCTATCAAAGAAAGCAATTTTTCATGCTATAATTCCTTTTACCCCTTTGCATCCGTCCCCTGCTGCTTGCCACTCATAATGTGATGCATTTTATGTTGTCTTTATTTCCCCCACCCCATACGTCTGTGCATGAGGCTCTCATCAGAAAGGCTGGACTGGTTCTAGCCAGACAATAATCATAATATGGACTATTGACAAATGAACCTGTCCCTTTCTTCCTTCCCAGTCCCACATCCCAAGGCGAGCTCTGAGCTGGATCCCAGCAGCTCCCAGAGTCCCCTTGCTCTTTGGCTGTTTGGTCAGGGAGTGTGTGTCGTAGAAACATAGAATCATACAATGATTTAGGTTGGAAGGGACCTTGAAGATCATCTAGTTCCAGCCCCCCTGCTATGGGTTGGGACTCCTTCCACTAGACCAGGTTGCTCAAAGCCCCGTCCAACCTGACCTTGAACACTTCCAGGGACGGGGCATCCACAACATCTCTGGGCAACCTGTTCCAGTTCCATGGTAAGGAGGAAGACAGCTGAAGGATAAAGAGTTCTGACCATTAGAAAATGCGCTAAATCTTTCCTATCCTAATCTGGAGATCGAAGTAGTCCTGCAGGGTGATCTGAAGTGGGGATTCTCACTTGGTGGAAGATCCCATGTTCCTGCTGCCAACAGCTGGGACCTTTAGGCTCAGATTCTCTAAAGACAGTGGATAGTAGTCTCTCAGATTCATCCTAATTAAAGTAAAGCCTTCCAGGGTAGGTGATTCATGTAATTGGGAAAAGCAAGGAGAGATAGTTTAGTGAATGTGTGATCAGCATATGGGAAATCTGCGGCAATTATTGGAAATGTTGGATCAGCTGTTTTGGGAAATGGATAAGCTGTTGTGAGTCTGGTTCTCCCTTTGATTTGCATTGATAGAGGGCAATTGTGGAAACGGAAACTGGGATACTTGCCTCTGCTTTTGTACAAAGCTGGCGTTGTCTCTCCTCCAGCCATACTCCATTGGCATAATGTCAGATTTCTAGCTTCTACGTGTGGAGGATTTGGTGAAGGAATGTCACTTAAAAAGGCCTGGATCCAGTGGATCGGTGTGTCCACCAGCCCAACTACCCTGTCTGTGACAGCTGGTGCTCATGAACACTTAGGGTAAGAGCATAATATGAGAGGTATAAAGAGGTAATTTCTTATATTTCCTGGGTTGGAATACATCTGATTAAATAAACATCTTTGTCAAAACAAAAATATTGAGTCAGTAAATGGAGAGCTAGTCAACGCAGACAGTGGAGTTCAGGACGTGATTCATCTGATCCTGAAGCAGATATATAAAAAAGGTCAGGTGACTCACTCCTTAAAAATGCCTATATCTCTCCATTAATTATAAAGACAACTTGCTTCGACATGTTCATCCTCGATTCTGTAGAAATCTACAGCTGCATGGCCTGAGCCAAACTCAAGCTGGTTGGTTACTTTTTGAAGCTGGAGAAGTGCAGAGAGGTTGTTCCCCTCTTAGACATGCAACTGGTAGATGATGCCTGGGATAGCACAGCTTCATGTATTTGATCACCCCACAGACACTTTCTTACCTGTTTTCTTTCTGAGGGAGCTGAAAACATTTGGGGAAAAACATCTCTGATGTTCTGTGGTCACTAGCCAGTATATTTTACCTGTCTGGAATGAGTTCTGGACCTTGGATAGTCTTTGAATCTGGTTATTTTAAATTTTGTAGTTTAGATCCCTGTGCGCAAACTGCCATATGTGTGCAACAGATACAGGAGGCTGGATGTTCTTGCTCTTGTTTTGTTGGTTTTTTTTTTTTTTTTTTGGTGTGGTGTTTGTTTTTTTTTGTTTGTTTTTGGTTTGTTTGTGGTTTTGGTTTTTTTGGGGGGGCTTTTCTGGGGGACAGGAGTGTTGTTTGGGTATCTGGATTTGGGTTTTGGGGTTTCTTTTCTAGGTGGATGAAACTTTGAAACCATGCCATTTTTGGTATGCAGAGGTCTGGGAAACTGAAAATCTCGATGATATGATAAGATTATCACTATTCTGGAGTGAAATCTTAGAAGAACATTTTGTATGCTTGACTTCAAGCTCATCTTTGAGCTTTCGATTCTCAGGTTTGAAATCTCCAAAACTGTAGATTCCACAAAATGTGATCCCATTCTAATGTTTGTCAGCCCTTATGGTGACTTTTCCAAAATAATATGTTATAAAATGTCTTTGTTATGAACCTTGGAGAAGAATCTGGCCCTATCTATACTGTAAACTTCTGTTAGGTAGTTGAAGAGAGTAATGTTCCCTTCACCTCTTGTTTTTTCAGGTTGAACAAAACCAGCTATCCCACCATCTCTGTCTGTCATGTACTCCATCCCCTTGACTATCTTGGTATCTCCATTGGACAAGTATGTACGTGTCTTGCACTGGGAAGTCCCGCGTTTGATATGGAAATCCAAGTGTGATTTTCTGAATTAGAGGAGAAGAATCCAGCTGGCCAGCACATGGATTTCATACAGCTGACCACTACCCTTTGAGCCCAATGGTCCTTTCAGTTTTCTACCTGTCTCTTAGTCCACTTATCTAGTCTATATCTCTCCAATATATCTGCAAGAGTGTTATGGGAGGTTGTTGAAACCCTTGTTAAAGTCAAGGTAACTGACACCTAGTTCTCTCTGTTTCCTTGGAGCTAGTCGTATCTTCATAGAAGGCAATCATGTTGATCATGCACTACTTGCCCTAGATAAATTCACTCTAGTTGTTCTTAGAGACTTTCTTGTTTCCATAGTTTTCAGCAGGATTGCACTGTAGCCTTTCCAGAGACTGAGGGTACGACACCTGACCTGTAGCTACCTGGATCCTCAAAGCCAAAGAGAGCACCAGATTAGAGAGGTTTTATCATCTAGTGTATGGGACAGGAGACGGAGACACAGTTGTCCCAGCTGGTAACTTCTTCTCTCTTATTCCTAGCAAAGTTCCTCCCATTCTTGCTGCCATCGCTAAAACCACTCCCCTGCACAAAGGAAAAACAAGTCAAAACATAAATTTCTCTATTGTGTGAAATAAATAAATAAAGGTAGTAAAGTGAAGGAGATAAGATTCCACCGTGAAAAATATATCGTCTGTAAGCGAGGAACGAGCTGCTCCATGAGTAAGCTGAACCACTCTGGCTATATTTCACTCTTCCCCGTGAACACTGCAGAGAACAGAGCCGGGGCAGCACATCAGGATCAGCATGTAAATGAAAAGTTTGGCAGCCGTGTGAGACCCAAGGAGCAGAACTGCATAAAGAAAAAAAAACAATAAGAAAACCCTGTGCTGGATTTGTTTCGGTGGGTGACAGTTGCAGGATCCCCTGGTAGGGCAAGTTACTGTGTCCCCCTGTGGCAACTGAAATGGGAGGAGGGTTATTGAAAGGCATGTCTTCCCCTTGCTACATGCATGGGGCTGGATTTCAACTGCTGACAGGGAGCCAAAATGTTCTTTGGGCTAGTATCTCTTCTGGCAGAAACAGACATTCACTGACCTCACTGCGCTTTATGGCAAAGGTGATTTTGGCACCTCCTGTTCTGTTTTTCGTACGAATATGAGGGAATCCTTTGGATCACAGGTGGGTAAGCAGAGCTACAGTTGTGGAAACAAAGGCTATAACCAGCCCTATAAGTGATTCTTATAAGTTTTCAGGTTATTTTGGCCATGAAAGATTCCTTCTGAGGCTAGTAGAAGATTGTGAGCAACAGTTAGGGCTGGAAGCATACTAAAATTCTGTGGAGAGATTCAGGATGCTAAGCTAACGCTCTGGAGACAGGCCCAAGTCGCTTTTGAGCTGGGTTTTATGCATGACTTGTTTCTCTGTCTTCTGAGTCTCTTCTGTGAGACTTACCACTCAGCCTCACCATGACAGCGCATGGATGGAGATCATCAGGAGCACCCATAAGCATGAAGCCACAGATTTATCAAGTTAAACAGAGATGTCCAGTGGAAAGCACAGAAGAAATAATTCAAGGTGTAAGGCACTTTGATACAGGAGGTGGTTTGGGCACCAGGAAATGTAGACCTTTCTCCAAACAACCCTTGACATATGTACATAATGTGTAGCATTATGTACATATATAGCCCCTGTGGAATTTAGGGAGAATACTGCATCCCACATTTCACTGGAAAACCAAGCCTTTATGGTCCATGGGAACTCAGGAGCTCTGTCAACTACTCACAAAATAGCTCTTCTCCTGACGTAATTTTCTCTGAGAAAAGACCATGAGATTCTGAATTGTGAATACCATTCCTAGTACCTCCATTTATTTCCCTTCTAAGCATCTAACGCCTGCTTGGTGTTGGCTGTGTGATAGAATCTTATCCTGGTGAGCATATCCCTGAAGGGAATTCTTCCCCTGGAGTCTATAAAACTCTGTGCTTGCTCACCTCTCCCCACTCATTTCAGAAGCTGAGAACTTCAGGTTATCTTTCCAGAGACTTTCAAAATGAACAGCACAAAAGTGTCATTTAATTAACAACGTGCCACCATCAGCAAGAGTTAGTTTTAGCACAGCCCAATTCATTTTGGAATTGGATATTTCTGTTACAAATAAGGCAGCAGTGAGTGTGATATACAGCGCTTGTAAATTTTACTGGTAATAATTTTTAGTATTCTTTGAAAATCAATTCCAAGTTCTATTAGTTTATTCCCCCCTCCCCCACCATTCAGATTTAGATCGTGGTACTTGTAATAGTTTTAATCCATTACCTGAATAATTCCAATTATCATTCCACACTTCTTTTATGACCTTTAATTTTTTTTTTTTTTTTTTACCCCCACAGTTAAAAGATATTTTAACTTGCCATGGCAAGTTAAGTAAGAAAGTGGATGCTAAGGAAGACTTCAAGCCTATTCAAATGTGGGCAAACTCAACTTTTCCAGCTGCCTCTGTTCAGCTACCTCCATCGATCTTTCTCACCCGTCCTTCTGTCTGGTCTTGACAATGCCTCTCTCATACAGATGCATGGGGAGTTTGCAGGTGGAGGCGATTGTCGGGGGAAGGATATCGGACAAGCAGTGCTCCACCTGCTGTGCTTTCTCACAACAGGAGACCAGCCATGCGTGAAGAATGATAATTACCTGTTGTAAATCAAGAAAAGTCAGTTTGATGTACTGAATTTTTATTACCCCTCTCTCTGCCTTTTTTTTTCCCATCTTCTTCTGGCAGGATTAATATTCATACATATGTATATGGAGACAGGCAGAAGGAGAAAAAACTTTTTAGTAAGACTGCAGGAAATTGGTTATGGTTGTTATTTATAACATGGAGCTTCCTGGACCCTAGATGAGATCAGGATTGTACTGCTCTACATACTGAAGTAACCCAGAGCATTCCTAGCCTGAACAAGCAGGACAAAGGATATAGCACTTTTTTAGCAATTGGAAACTGAGGCAGAGAGTTTTTAATATCTTAAGCTAATATTACAGAGGGAATCGGTGCCACAGCCAATAAGTGGATTCACATCTTTTTACTCCTGATTGGGGCCTTCAATGACAGGAACATTATTAAAGACTGCTCCCAAAGCTACTTAAAATATAACCAATAACATCCACATTAGGGACTGTTTGAACAAAGAGATGCTGAAAAAATTTGAAAAATTCAGCTTATGTTTGTGGGGAAATTTCTACCTTGTCCTTTGTCCAAGTCCAGCCATTTTTCTACACTCTGGCACACTTCCATTATATCAGCAATTTTCAAAAGGTGAGTCACTCAATAGAAAGATGATGCCTGTACCTGACCACACTTTTTTATTTATCTATTTGCTTAGCTATGTATTTATGATAAAAGATTGGAAGGCTTTTTTTTTTTTTTTTTTTCCCCAAAAGAAAAAGTGCTTCATTTGTTTCCACTCCTCTCCAACCTCCCTGAACATTTGTTTTCAAAGTGTGGTGCTCCTCTCTGCAATTCCACCCAAGGCTTTTTGTAGTCCAGTGCCTGCCCCAGGTGCTGAAATTACTTTTTCAGAAGTCTCCAGTGACCTTTCCCAAGCCAAAGCTAAGACTCAGCACTGCACCTTACTCTTCACTCATTATGGGCTCTTCTTGTCCTCTTTTCATTTCCATGACTGTTGCTTCTATCCCTCTCATGGCTCTTGTGAAAGATTCTCCTTATCATCCAGCTGGTTGGGGATTTCCACCAACTTTTGTCCCTGATACTGTCGCTTGCCATTTCGACTGCCATCCCTGTGTATCTGCTTGAAGAATTTCTCTTTCATCAGGTGGTCTCATAAGGTGGGATTAATCTTGCCTGATTTTATACAGATACAAGAGACACTTCTGCATCTGAGATATTAATGAAAATGCTTTTTTTGCACCCTCAGCAAGTTTGCTGATGACACCAAGCTGCGTGGCACGGTTGACACACTGGAGGGAAGGGATGCCATCCAGAGGGACCTTGACAGGCTTGAGAGGTGGGCCTGTGCGAACCTCATGAAGTTCAACCAGGCCAAGTGCAAGGTCTTGCATCTGGGTCATGGCAATCCCAGGCACAAATACAGGTTGGGTGGAGACTGCCTTGAGAGCAGCCTTGAGGAGAAGGACTTGAGGGTGCTAGTGGATGAGAAGCTCCACATGAACAGGCAATGTGCACTTGCAGCCCAGAAAGCCAACAGCATCCTGGGCTGCATCAAAAGAAGCGTGGCCAGCAAGGTGAGGGAGGTGATTCTGACCCCACCTGGAGTACCGCGTCCAGCTCTGGAGTCCTCAACACAAGAAGGACATGAACCTGTTGGAACGGGTCCAGCGGAGGGCCACAAAGATGATCAGAGGGCTGGAGCACCTCTGCTATGAAGACAGACTGAGAGAGTTGGGGTTGTTCAGCCTGGAGAAGAGAAGGCTCCATGGAGACCTTATAGCAGCCTTCCAGTACTTAAAGGGGGCCTACAGGAAGGATGGTGAGGGACTCTTTATCAGGGAGTGTAATGATAGGGCACGGGCTAATGGCCTCAAACTGAAAGAGGGTAGATTTAGATTGGATATCAGGAAGAAATTCCTCATGGTAAGGGTGGTGAGACACCGGAACAGGTTGCCCAGAGAAGCTGTAGATGCCCCATCCCTGGAGGTGTTCAAGGCCAGGCTGGATGGGGCTTTGAGCAGCCTGGTCTGGTGGGAGGTGTCCCTGGCCATGGCAGGGGGTTGGAACTAGATGATCTTTAAGGTCCCTTCCAACCCAAACCATTCTGTGTGATTCTGTGTGAAAAAGGTACTTTTGGGACACAGTTCTTCAGATGTACTTCAGATGTCTTTCTGAGGAGACCATGAAAAGCACTGAGAAATACTTGTGTCTCTCCATAGACTGTGGGGATTCGCAGTGCTTAACGGAGAGGGCGGCAGTCTGTAGAACAGACTTCTTAAGTTAAATGAGATGAATGTTAAAATTTCTGTCCAAACTAGTAATACGTCTTGTCTACTTCTGCCATCTCCTTGTGGCTAAACTCAAATCAGTCTAATATGACCAAAACAAAGCTTTTAATCTCCCTCAGCCACAACCCTCTTCACTCACTGTTTTTCAATGACAGGTATCAACATCCTGCATATCCTCCAGATCTGAAACATGAGCGCCATTGTCAGCTTGGAGCTTTTAAGCCCTCACATCACAGCACCTACGTTCTCCTATGGAACCTCTCTTTTTCATATACCCAGGGATTACACTGCACATCCCTGCAAGTCCCACCATATAGCAAAGAATGTGATGTGACATTTGGCTTACTCCTCTTGCTCTTCACCTATCAGGACATAAAGATGGGATATCACTGCTCGAAATAATAGGAAGATGCTGAAACATAGAGAAGAGGTGTTGAGGAGCCCAGAATAGCCTCAGAAGAGTCAGGAGTTGCTAGTTGAGGTACACCACTGACCACTTGAGCTATACCATCTCTGGATCTGAGCTGGACATCTCTATGTTGCCTTCCCATTATTGTTTCTTTGCAGTACTCTTACATGGCGCTAGATATGTGGCAATTTAATGACAGAGAACACCCATAAGTTGTCTTGGGCGCTGATTCAGCTACTACTGTTGTTCATGGAGTATCTTTGTACCTTCTGTTGCTCATGAAGCAAAATGATTGATGGTACCTTTTGTCTATCTCACGTCTGTAAACACTCATAGGTTCACTGCTGTATTGCTTCCTTTTCCTTTAGGGACACCCTATGTAAGTAAGAACAAAGTAAACTAAAGTAAAAAAAAAAAAAAAAAAAGTAAAAAAAAGCGCGCCTGTAACCCTTCAATCAACACCAGGTCAGGTTTTGAAGAAAGGAAATTTAATATCAAAATAGGAGGCTGCAATGAAGCTGGAAGTGGGCTGGAACACCTCTGCTATGAGGACAGGCTCAGAGAGTTGGGGTTGTTCAGCCTGGAGAACAGACGGCTCCGGAGAGACCTTACTGCAGCCTTTCAGTGTTTAAAGGGAGCCTACAGGAAAGATGGGGACAAACTTTTTACCAGGGTCTGTTGCAACAGGACAAGGGGTAATGGTTTTAAACTAAAAGAGGGGAGATTTAGACTAGATAGAAGTAAGAATTTTTTTTATGCTGAGGGTGATGAGACGCTGGCCTGCATTGCCCAGATTGGTGGTGGATGACCCATCCCTGGGAACATTCAAGGTCAGGTTGGAGGGCGCTCTGGGTAACCTGATCTAGTTGAAGATGTCACTGCCCATGGCAGGGGGGTTGGACTAGGTGGCCTTTAACGGTCCCTTCCAACCCAAACTGTTCTATGGTTCTATGCAGACCTATGGTTAAGCCAGAAGAAAACACTACCACCACCCAGTTGCCCGACCACATCACTGTGCTGGATTTTAAGCCTCACGTGGTTTCTTGTGTGGCTTTCGGTTGATAAAGACAGAGCAGCATGGAGGATCTCTACCTTCTATTGGCATGAGGTGCGGGCAGAAAACCATCTAGGCTCCCACGTTTTGTTGCACAGAGTATGATTCTGTCACCATGAAGTATGTGACCCAGAAAGATATCCAAATATCAAAATGAATATTTATCAGCACAAACCAGTTAAAGGGAGGGAAGGCCAGGCTGTAGGAGATGCAGACCTGCAGCTGCACTCCTGGTTCGTGATGCGTCCCTGTCTCACAGGTGTCTCCATGGCTTGTTCCATTTCCCTGTATAGAAAAGTCAATCTGTTTCCCCTTTCCTCCTTCCTTCAGCTCTTGCTGGCCATGTGAAATTGTGTTTAGAGCTTGCTGTAGGGTGAAAGTGCTTTTTCAGCTTTGTAAAACAGGCATGAGAGAGAAAGCACAGAGAGTTTAAAGGAAGAAAGAACGAGAACAAACAAACCCATTTTCATATTTGCTGCTGAACGTCTTCCAGCCTCCAGCCTTGTTATTTTTCCTCTAGAATTAGAAAAACCTGTTAGCTGAAAGTGTGCTTGCTCTTTGAAAGTTAACAGCATATTATTTAGATCGATACGGCAATTCTCTTCTCCCCTTAATAATACCACTTTGCATTTATATAGTAGTTATATATATATTTATATATGTATTTCTGCAGTAGATATAGCTAAACTGGGTTTTGCAGGAAGCTCTGAAAGAAAGTGAATGTCGTGTTCAACAGAACTGATGTTCAATGATCAAGTAGATCTTTGACCTCACAGCTACACTTAAAAGGTCTGCAAACAACCCATCTGTCAAGAGAAATGGAAGGAGTGCTTAGGTGCTCCTTCATCTATAACACAGCTAGAGGTAATAGAATCTACTTCCCAAGTCACTGATCCACAGGGTAAAAAAAAAAAAAAAACAACAACAAAAAAACCAAACCAAAACAAAACAAAAAAATCCCCAAACCAAAATGCCTGTAAACCAACAAGTAGAGAAGGCCCGAAAAGGGTTTCTGTAAGACTACTTGCAAATCTGATATCACATATTTGGAAGGGTGAGAAAAATGGAAAGGGAAAACCCAGGGAGGAAGGAAGAGTGGCAGAATGAATATGTCACAGGACAGGGACAAGCAGACAGTGCTGGGAACAACACAACTCCCTGAGGACCCAACTTTGGCTATCAGGAGGGAAGAAACTACCCCTTCATTGCTTCTCCAACATTTGGGAAATAGGATGCTCTTTGAAATAGTCAGGACTTTACCAAAGAAGACACTGACATCTGTTTGTTGATTTGTCACCCTCACAGACACTGATCCACGATGCTCATATACTGGTGAGTTGAGTTCCTTCATTCCAGTTTGAACTTTGGAAAAACTGATATGTGCCAAGTCGTGCAGTTTGTGAGCGATACGGAACTAGAAGCCACGCATCCTAAGGCTTTTGTTTTCCTGATACACCATTAAAAAGGGAAAGTTGGGTGCAGTGGACAATGTGACTTTAGGATCTAGCAGCTACAATGGGACTTTGTGGAAGGTGAAAATATCTGCTTGTCAGGTGGATGAAATACAAATCCGTATGGAAGGCCCATATACTCCTTTAATTCAGCTCATGCCTTACTCAGACGTCTCTAAGTCTCCTCCAATGACAGCCCAGGCCTCTGCATGGTAATTATTTTTCCCTTTGAAAAACTAATCCCAAGGAAATTTGATTTGGTTGTGACCAAAATATAACTATGCTGGATTATTCAAGAAGTGAATGTAAACCATGTATTTTAAGCATGCATAGAAATTGCACAACCACACGCATACAGTCAAATAGTGGTGGTAAGTGGGCAGATTTGAGTTTTAAGTGGGTAAAAAAGTGCAGAGACTCTTCCCTTCTCTGTGGGCTGCAGTTGAGCTAGGCTGCCTGATCTAGGCTCCTCCATGCCCCCTTCCCCCTCCATTATAGGGACCTGCACCCCACAGTGACTAGGACCTACTTCACAGCAGTAAAACTTGTGTACTTGAGAGCTCTTTGTGCAGCAAGGGTATGTTTTTAAGGGAATATGTCAAGCTATGTTTATATGCCTCCATTCTTGCAAGAACACCCTGGTGTTTTCTTCCTTGTAGAAAACCAAGGGAATCATTTTCAGTATATTCAAGAGAAAAGCTAGTTTGCTTTGTATTCAGGAACAGTTCACATGTCTGGAGCCAGATTCTTCAATGTGCTGAGCATCTCCAGTCTCCAGCAAGCTGTGAATACTGTCCATGGCCAGCTTTGTCTTCTCCTGCTGGGGAAAGGCAAACAATCCCAAATGCCACATAGAAAAGTCAATGAGTTCCTTGGAAAAGCTGCATCCTTCCTAGGAGTATTTTCTTGCACAGGTGTTTTGCTGTGACGGTGGTCTGTGATCCATGCTTCCAACTGCAAAAAAAACCCACCTTCATTCCTGCTCTTTTCATTGGCTTATGTTTCCATCCTGAGCATTGTCCAAGGGAAGAGCTTTCAGGTCTGATCTAATCCTGTTTCACGCTCAGGAGCTTCATCACACCTGGCAGGTGCTGGGAACTCGGCCAAGCCAGGAGGTACCAGGGTTGGACCCAGGCTCTCCCAGAAGTGTAATTCTGCACCCGAAAGAGCTGTGTGAGGCCCTGAACATCACGGCGTTCATGTGTTACTGTTACCAGTCCATCCTGTCCGTTTGAGAGTCTTTCCCCTTGATTACCTCCTTAAATCAATACTAATGGATTTTCTCAGAGTTATTTTTTTTTTTTTTTATTCTTTAACTCCTTTCCCACCATCTTTCCCCAACACTTTCCATGTCTGGTGACGGAAGTCCTTGCCAGCTCCCCTCCCTTACATCAAAACACCGTTTCATCACAGGACTGTAATTTATACAATTTCTCCTGCTCGCTTTGCTTAATTGTCTCATTTGTAATATTCTGTCCTCTTTCCTTTTCAGTTCATTCAGAATACACAGTCTGGTTAAAATAAATATGTATTTTTAATTTTAAGCAGCCTAATTTAATTTCGTAAATGCGGGATGAGTATTAATCAGGACAGCTTCTGCATCCAAGGCACATCAAGTCTCAGCCAGCAAAGTAGCATGTGTTGCTTGGTTTCACACCCCTCCTGTCACTTTTTTTTTTCACATGCAAAGCTCTGAAATTCTCTGCCTGAGCTTCAGGTATTCAGAGGACTTCTCAAACTCTCCGCAGGTGGTTAATAACCAAGGGGAAGTAGAGACAGAGTGGAAGATGGGGGGCCCTGACAGGTGGTGTTCTCAAGGTCAAGAAACAGGCTGGTTTTAGGGGAGGGGTTGTAGTAGTCTCTGTTAGTTGAAGACTTACTTCCCAAGTGTCTCCCATGGCCAGTTTGCCTGATACTGCTGTCCCCACTAGTCCTCATGCCTTGCCTCCATCACTGACTTTATCCCTCCCACTTGAAAAAAGCCTCCAGACAACTGTTTTTCTCGCCATACCACTGCCTGTGAATCACCACCAAAAACCTTCTGGCTGTGACTGTTTCAAGAGATTCTTTGAGTTTACAACAGGCTCGAAGGTTTTACCAGATTGGCATCAAGACTTTTCTTATTGGTTTCTCCCTATGTTTCATCTCCCAGCTGAGACTTCAGAACATCTGATGCATATCCCAAGGGGGGCCACACGCTGCTGCCTATTTCACCCCAGGGGGAAGTGAGAGTCTGCAGGGGAGCGCTGATTTATGGCCCTCTAAAAGCATTTCCAGGGAAGTGCAGAACTTCAGGAAGTTTATAGGTAGGTATTGCTGGTGAAGAAAAGTGTTTCTGAGTCATGTCTTAAAGGCCTCTCTTTGCTAGTCTGTGGCTCTCACTGGTGCACCAGCAATAACTCTGTAGTGCCCGAGGACTGCTCATCAACGTGGTGCTCCATGGCCATTTCTGTATTCAAATAAATTAATACATTTTCTTCTGTGCACTAATTGCACATTAGGCAAGACATTCATGCCTTCTCTACACTCCTGCCCCTCCCACTTCTCCCATGCTTAAACTCTTCTCGCTGTTCTCTTGGTGGTGACTGACACACCCCTTTTGTGAAGGCCCTCCAGACCTTCAAATCACATCAGCTCCAGGCCACAAACCATCCAAATGTTGCTGGAGGGTCCTTGCCAGCATGGCATTCCTACTCCATCCTGAAAACTCCCTTTATAAATGATGGTGATGGCAACCAGAGAGAGTGAGGGCCAGAAAGACTCATTCGGTGGGTAGAAACACATACTGCCCTTTGCACAAGTCTGAGTGGAAAAGTCAGAATGAGATTGTGAGGGAATCTAAGGGGACTGCAGCTCCCTCCCCAAAACTTCCATTTCTTTGTTCAACAACCCTGACGATTAATTTAGCCCTTCCCTCGTTTCTGCTGATGGGAGAAGGAGGGAAGATGCTAAAGCTGGGGCACAGGCTCAGGTCTCAGGTACTCAAATGGTGATTATTTGATGGCTCTTCCTTTCTCACCAGGACAGGAACAGCTTTCCCCTCTCCCCACTCCCACGCTTCCTTTGCCTTTCTAGTCGAAAATCCCAGAGCTGAGTTTCCAGATGTGGCATGCTAACAATACACCCTTTAAGACTGGCTTGAGAGCAGCCCTGAGGAGAAGGACTTGGGGGTGCTGGTGGATGAGAAGCTCAACATGAACAGGCAATGTGCGCTTGCAGCCCAGAAAGCCAACAGCATCCTGGGTTGCATCAAAAGAAGCATGGCCAGGAGGGTGAGGGAGGTGATTCTACCCCTCTACTCTGCTCTGGTGAGACCCCACCTGGAATACTGCATCCAGCTCTGGAGTCCTCAACACAAGAAGGACATGAACCTGTTGGAACGGGTACAGCGGAGGGCCACGAAGATGCTCAGAGGGCTGGAGCCCCTCTGCTATGAGAACAGGCTGAGAGAGTTGGGATTGTTCAGCCAGAAGAAGAGAAGGCTCCAGGGAGACCTTATAGCAGCCTTCCAGTACTTAAAGGGGGCCTACAGGAAGGATGGTGACGGACTCTTTATCAGGGAGCGTAATGATAGGGCACGGGGTAATGGCCTCAAACTGAAAGAGGGTAGATTTAGATTGGATATCAGGAAGAAATTCCTTACGGTAAGGGTGGTGAGGCACTGGAACAGGTTGCCCAGAGAAGTTGTGGATGCCCCATCCCTGGAGGTGTTCAAGGCCAGGCTGGATGGGGCTTTGAGCAGCCTGGTCTGGTGGGAGGTGTCCCTGCCCAGGGCAGGGGGTTGGAACTAGGTGATCTTTAAGGTCCCTTCTAACCTGAACCATTCTGTGATTCTGTAATTCTGTGATTCTGTGATTCTGTTTCCAGCCTGTTTCTTGAGGCCTCCCAAAGCTGTCACTTCATGGTAGCAGTGCACCCTGCCATGTCTGAGAACACAAGGTTTGAAACGGGGTGGGAGGCGTTAGGTTCACAGCAGGAGCTGGAACGATGCTCGTGTAACTCACCTGCATCCAGCACCTGACCCCTTTATCAACTTCGGGTGGGCTTTGCCGCACTCAGGTGGGGGTCTGGTTGAAAAGACCTTTCCTGGACAGTTGGTGTGCCTGTCACTCAGGAATTAGCACAGGCTGCTGAACCATCATATCTTGTCTATTTTTACCTAGCCTTGCACTCAACCTGTAAAATTTCACATCAGTGCATGATCCAGTGAGACAGGAAGAAATCTATTCCAGAAGCTAAAAGGTTTCTATTTGACAGAAAGTGCCAGAAGGCTCCAGTACATCCCTGCCCCTGACATATGCAGGAGAGGTCCCTCTTTTCTTTCCACCGCCTGCTCCCCTCGACTCCCTCCCAAGTTGTTTTTTGGTGGCACTGCGGACTGTGCACCATTGCCAGGAGTAAGACAGGAGTAACTGCTATTAAACAAGGTAGACAGAACAAAGGTAGACAAAACAGAACTCAAGGGACCACTTCAGTTCACAATAGCAGTGATTATCATTTTTAGCACTGCATGAACTATGCTGCACATTTTTGGAACATCAGTTCTTTCCATGTTGTTTCTGTGTATTTTATTTATTCATTTTGCTTTCTCATTTTATTTGATGTTATTTTACCGTGCTGAACACACCTGTAACAGTTGTATAAGGCAGGCATGAAGGTATCTGAGCTCTTTGACTCCCTCCTGTGAAAATGACTCCCAAAGTGTGTAGTGGTTTCAGGAGGAGTGTCACTTCCAGACAGATGGCCCCACTCCCTGCTGCAATGAATCAGGCTGAAAAGGTTATTTTAAAAGCAATTTTTTGCCCTTGGGTTGTTTCATACATCTTAGGAGTGCAGGTGGAAGGACATTCACTCTTCTACTGGCTCCATCATGCCCATTTGGAGGGGTAGGTGCTTCTTGGTGGACTACCTGCTCTTCTGTGTCATGTCTGAATGCTCTGGGAGAGGGAATACACTTAGGTGTCTGCCAGGATTCAGAAGCATTTGGGGTTTGATAAGTTGCCTTAAGATGGACACAGGATAGATGGGGGTCTGTAGTGTTCACTGTAGGTGTCATTGAGGGTTGCAGCTGTGCAATCCCAGAACATCATCTTCCAAAGTGATTACTCCCAGTGCTTCTACTCTACGCTGGGAGAGAACCCCAGCGGAAATAAGGCTTGGGGATTTATATGCCTGTGCCGTTGTGCACAGGAGTTCATCCACTGAGGTCAGCCATGCAGCAGGGAAGACCTGCATTTGGGATCACTCCTGTTTGCTTTGCTCCCTCACTGTCCCAGGAGTCTCTTGTTCATGGGCAATACTGAGCCTGAGTTTGTTCATGGTGAGTCACTTCAAATTTTCACAGAAAAGGCAAAAAATCTATCACCTCTTTTATTCTCCTCCATGCAGCATCCCCACCAGATGAGGTTGTAAGCCAGGCTGCAATTAGGAGACAGACACTTATCTTTTCCTCTCCATTTGGAAAAAAAAAAAAAAAATGCACAGAACTGTAGTTGTTGAAAGAGAACTTGTAACCACCCATACATATTAAGGTACGCCTTGTCAAGATTGCAACCAGCATGTGTGGAGTGAAAAATCTGAGAGAGACCTACAGTGAGGCCAAGATTAGTGATTCCTTCTCAAACTGAGGGATCTTCTTCCACTGAGCAATGTTGTACCACTGTTGGTGGGCTGGCAGACCCCAGGGGAGGTGATGGTTTGATGGACAGCTAGACCTCCTCACCCACTGCCTCGCAAAGTGCTAACAGCCACCAAGTCCTGGTTCCATCCTAAAGGCAGCAAGAATGAGATGGGCACAGCCTTCTTAGGCCAATGCTGAGGGACAGTGGCAAAGCACTGGTGGGACAGTTTCTGTGTCACCTATCTCAGTGAAAGCTAGATATGAGGGGACTTTTGGGGGGGATCCCTAGCAAGACAAGAAGAAGAATTAGAGGCATGGGCTACCCAAAGGGTAAGAGGGAGAAGAAATGGGTAACAGGTCGGACCATGTCCCAGGCTTCACACTAGCACTTCTAGCCCCATTGCTTCTCTCTTTATCCTCCAGCACATACGCAAGATGTTCTTTGCTTAGAGACACAGCAGTTGCACTTGAAATGGCCTTGACCGCCAGTTATTGCCTGTTTGTGGGAATGAGGCAAAGTGCAACAAAGCATGACAGTGCTCTGGCCAGCTTTCTCTGCAGATTCACCACAGCCCAGGAGCCAGAGCTGGCGTGACCACCATCATATGCAACCAGAGAGAGTGTGACCATGAGGGAAACAACCTCACCCAGCCCTAATGCACACATGAAAAACTCCTGGCCATACTGAAACATCTTCAAGATGAACTAAAAGAGCAGGAGGACCATTGTCATTGAGAGCCTTTCATGGCATTGGCTTGGTAGTAGCCAGGTTTGAAGGCTATTCCATGGCTCCCAACTGTGTCAGTACCTCATTATGAACACAGTGTCCACTGGGTCTCCTGCAAATATCTGGGAGATGTTTCTAAAGGGTTTTGTGTTATCTGGATCCACACATTTGTGGGCGATGGCACTGGGACACACACAAGGATCACATCTAGATATGGACCTATGATATCACACAAAACCTTTTTCATCAGTTCAGGCTGTGGCTGAGTTGCAGTGGTCAGTGCGAAGGCTGGGGACAAGGGATAGAGGGTCTATGCTGGCATGGGCAACATGAAACAGCATGCAGATAAAAAAAAAAACAACACACAAAAGACCTTTTTTTTCTTCCTCTGAGTATTTTCTGTAGGGCAGTATGACCTTAGTGCTCTATTTTACAGACTGTAATAATGGACACATTTTATTGAGTGTATGGGCAACCAGCCATCAGTCCGGTCTGGAGGTCTGAAATCAAAGGGCAGAGCGGGCAAGTATCCCTTATTTTGTTTACTTCCAGAGACACATTTTAGCGCTACAGGGGCACTATTTATTTCCTCGTGCTCAGGGGGAGCTGAACTAGAACTTGGCTTTTTTAATGGCTTTCTCTAAATAAACTTTGTAAAGCCCTAGCCCAGAAAAGGCTGTTATGTGCATGTATTTTGACTAGACTCTTACTAATTCCATACGGCCCTAAGAAGAGAAACCTATTTTAAAACATTCGTTAAGAGAGCTGTGGCTAATCTGAGCTGACCTAATTAACCCAAAATGTCCTGTGTGGAAATTGTTGTGGACGCTGAATAAAAGGCCCGGGCTGAATGCACATAAATTTTCTGCCTGCACTTTCATTCCCAAGGAATCAGTCAGTTCTTCAAGTGTTATTTCTGGGTTGGTATTCAGAGTTTACACCTTGCCAGTGGCTTCTTCCTGCAACGAAGCTAAATACTTTCAACTCACCCTGGGAAAAAAAAAAAAAAAAAAGGTGTGGTCTTGACAGCAACAAATTCCTTTTACACTTGGTAATATAAGAAGGTTTCACCTATGTGTGATGTCTTCACAGAAAACAGTTGCCCTCAGCTCCGCTATAATTGGGGGAGATACAGTCAATATAGTCAGTGGAGCGTTGTAGGGCTGGGTACAATTCCTCTTGTCGTTATGAATAGACGTTTCAAAATAAAGTGGGTCAGTTGGGCCTTGGAGTATCTCTTTTTTTTTTTTTTTTTTTTTACCCCACTGACTATACGGGGAACCTCTAAGCAATGAGCTCTGCTATAGATGGTTGTATGATAGGATTCACAAGATGGGTGAGATGAATCCTGCCCTACATATCAGGACTCAGGAACTCCTGGGCTCTCAAGCTGATGCTCAGACCAGGGAGGGGCACAAGGCTACTGGGTAGGGAGGAATCTCGTCCATGAGGAAGCAGGTTTGCATCTTGCCAAAGAGGTGATAGCAGAAGATTGGAGAGGTGAGGAGCAGGACACTGTTTAACATACCACAGAGTACATTTTATGTACAGGGAAGGGGAACTGGTAGAATCAATAGAGATCTGTTAAAATAGCCTGAGAAAGTGACTTTCACAATGTTTTATGTGATGGAAATGCAGATAAATGCCCTGGGGAAGATGTGAGAGACCTTCGCCCACTGGTTTAGCAGCAGGGGCCAAGAAGGTGAGACTGTACAGTTATTATTCAAGGTGAATCTGCAAGACCAAGGCACACCTTGGATGGGTGGATCGCAGACACATCTAATCTGAAGCCGAAACACATTAAGGGCCTGTGTGACAGTTGAGAAAATGGTGTTTGCCACAGACGTGAAGGAAGGAGACAATAGAAAATATTGTGTTGGTTTGCTGGTGTTCGGAGTTTTCAGCTGAAGCATACCAGAGAGGGAGGAAAATTAAAATTTAGCTTAATCTGAGCAGACAATGAGACATTTATGGGTTTATGTCAAAGAGAAAGGATGAGATATCCGTTTGGAATGTAGCTGACAAAGAGGAGTATTTTTATGATGCCCTTGCATAAAGATGGTGGTTGAATGTGTGTCTTCAGATGAGGTTTTTTTTTTGGAGAAAAGTGGTAAGAAGGGGTCTAGGGACCCTCCACACACACACCAAAAAAAAAAAAAAAAAAATCAGAAAAAAAATCAGAATCTAGAAACTGGGAAGAAACAAAATCTTAAAAAACAGAGAAGATCTTAACCCTGTAATAGTAAATAGTGCAGAAAGGAGACAGATGAGATAAAGAACAACAAATAGGCAGTCCCAGATCTATCCATTCCCTAAAGATACAGAACACACCAGGTACAGAGTGTGAACATGAGCTTGGAACAGCATTTGTTTTTTTTAGGGAGAAATTATTGACCAGGATGAATTGACACAACTGCTATTTGGGCTTTCCAGCAGAAAATGGGGTCTGAAATTACTTTGTCTGGGAAATAACATCCCTGTTGTTGTAATCAGTGACTAGAGGCATTTGCGGTGCTGAATTGTGTCTCCATAGTGTAGGACAACATGATGAACGATGCTTGTTTGAGCAGGAAACAGTGGAGGAGATAACAATCTACCGGTACTCGTGCATCTCTGGTGTAGCCCTATAGTTACGGTTCCTGAATATTTTTGGACAGATACTCTTCAATTATAAAGTTTTCTTTCTCCTCTAGGGTGATGCCTTTCCAGGGGCGTCACCCAAAGACAAGAGGACTTCATTCCATAGCTAAACCATCCTAATTTTAAAGATGAGACTTGAGCCCAGTCTGCAGTTACTGCTTCACGTACAAGTGAGCTGAGCATGTGCGGGTCAGGCTCCCTTAAGATAATTCTCTCCTTCAGGGACAAAATTGCGAAGGATTCTGAAAAGAAATCCCATTTTTTTTGCTATGGAGTGACAGGGATGAGAAGGAGAATTGCGGGTAAACTCTGATAACTTGAATTTAGGTGAGTTTTTTCTTCCCCCCCACCCAAGATGACTAAATAAAAGCACCTGTCAAAGAAGGCAAGAGGATGAAACTCTGGGTAAAACGGTATCACACACCTCTCAGTACAGTTCTAACAGGTGTCATGGATGAGACTGGATGAGTGAAGAGATACAGCTGAGTGCGACGTCAGGATGAGAAGTAAATCAGCACTTCTCTAAAAGACGCCAGCCAGCCCGTCCTTCCCCTGTTCTGGTGTGGAAAGAGCGTCTGGCCGGGCTGGAGGGATGCCAGGGAGATCAGTGCAGTCATGGGCCAAACAGAGCAGGGGCAAAGACAGGGTTCCTCTTTTTTATATCTTTATCTTTTTAGTTTGACCACTACTACTACTACTACTACTACTACTACTACTACTACTACTACTACTAAATAGGCTGCCTCAGTGTTTTCGAGAATATTTAAGCTCCTAAGCCATACTTTCCACTTAGAAGCAAATAAACAATCTTTTCTTATATTTTTTCTTTTTTTTTATTTTTTCCTTTTTTTCTTGCTATTCCTAGACAGGACACTGTTGGAAGTGCAGTCCAGTGTACCATTTTTAGAAGGTGGTTCTGATTGTCTCACAGTTGTCCAGTGCTCACATGTTTTTCTGGGTGCAAATTGGTATCTTTGCGAAGAGACCATAATGCAATTGGTGCTATTTGTGTGCATCAGTGGGCTTATTGAAAACCTATTGGTTTTTCTTTAAAAGGATTAATGACTGCAGAGAAATTGGATTGCATATAGCCTGTGTTTCAGCTCTGTGTTCCTTGTTGGCCGGAGACTTCAGCCTGTCAAAAAGCCTAAACACATCCAGGCACGGATAGCTGAATAAGGCAACTGCAACTCCTAAAAACACTGTCAGGAAGCCTACAAATTCCTTTTTCCGGGATCTTTCTTTGCAAAAAACCTCTCATCATCCAGTTTTTATCGGGTGACATGAGGTGAGGCTGCTGAAAAAAATCAAGTATCTGCTGAAAAAAAGTATCTATCTGGTGTTTATCAAAGGTAGGATAAACTGGCAGGGTGTCTATGCAATGAGATTATCTTCTCTCCTCCACCCATCACCGTTTATCTTCTATTCTATTCTATTCTATTCTATTCTATTCTATTCTATTCTATTCTATTCTATTCTATTCTATTCTATTCTATTCTATTCTATTCTCCTCTCCTCTCCTCTCCTCTCCTCTCTTCTCCAAGGTTGGTGTGGGTGAAGGTTGGTTGCTCACTAAGGGCAGTTATCCGCTGGAGAGGACCCAAAGAACTAAAACTTCCACTGCAAGCTCTTTGGGGCAGGAACTGTTTATTCAGTGTATCCCATACAGTATGTCACATAGTGAGGCCCTGACCTGGTTGAGACTGTCATGAGTAATAAATAAATCAGTATTAATCATCGTGAGCAGCAGCCACCTTGGGATGAGAAAATGATTCATTACTCCAATCTGCTGAATTATTCACTCTTCTGGTGCAAAAATGGCATGAAATATGAGCTCCGAGGATGTGGAGGTTTTTAGCATGATAGGGGTTTTATTCTGGTGTTAGAGGTAAACTGCAGCTGGTGTAAAAATAATTCTGTTTGAAAATTGTGATAAAAAATGTAGCAGTATTTTTATTGAATAACGTATTTTCTTAAAAATAGCCCTTCTTTTGTCTACACTTTTTTTTTTTTTTTTTTTTTTTTTTTAACATTCCAGCACGGAAATTGCTTGCTTAAGTATTCTCCATACAGAATTATACTCAGCACCATGCAACAAAAAAATAATTTAAAAAGATGAAAAAGTTGAAATTTCAATTTTTATTAAGATTTTTTTCAGAAAGGGAAATAAATATTTACTGAAAATAAGAGTTTCCTTGTAAAATCAGGAATTCTCCAATTTTAAGTAGTATGAGCTTCTATGAATAAGGTGGATTTTTTTAAAGGTATTGAGAAATTATATGACTAGGAAAATTTGGAAGTTAAATAAGGAGATTATCAGGGAGCGCATGGATGAAAGCCAGTATGTTCTGCACTAATCTCCAAAGGAAAAATCTGCACAAGATTCTCGTTTGCCCAGAAAATTAAGTTGCACTCAATGTTATGATCTGACTACCTTCACCTAAGAGGCCGGCGAGAATATGAAGCACAGAAATACATTTGGAGGTCCTTCTTTTTGAAAATAATTTTGAACTTAAATTTCACCTTCAATTTGCCACTATGGATCTTCCGGAGCATCATGGCTCTTGGTAGCACCTTCACTTTTTGAATGATTCTTTGCCCTGATACTGTTATTCCTATTGATGATGCCATATGATGATTTGTACCTTCATGTGTCCTGTAAGCAACAAAGAGAGAGAGAGAGTTTCATGCAGGGTGATATGTAATTTAATGAAAATTAAAAAAAAAAGGATCTCATTCAGAGAGACCAAAACAAACAGTATGAATACCTTTCTTCTGCCAACCTGAAATGATTGCTACCAGTGCTATCAGTGCTGCTTATCTCATACAGATAGGTTGTGCTCTGGTAGAAGACGGATTTATTTTGAATGAATTATTGCATTTCCATCATCTGATTCTTGGATAATAATAATAATAATTCTAGCCATTTTTGATATCTATTTCTAACTAATATCATCTTTCTTGAGGGCACTTTCGACTAAACAATATTGGGTTTACTGCCTGTGTAGGAAATAAAATCACAGTACAAAAAGAGCAATGTAAATTAAATAAACCGAACCAATAAAGTGGTTTAAAACCTTTACCTTATTGGAAGTATTTAGGGATGTGAATGAATTAGGATATTGGTTCTCCTGTCCACCCCAGTCTTTCCGAAGACTGCCAGCAGGGGATACACCTTCAAGAATGTAAATGAATGCCAAGCTAATGAGAACCCATTAATATTATTAAATTACCCAGAAAACACTATTCATCACTGTAAACTCATTTAGCAGAGAAGAAACTCAACCGAATTACTGTAGGGTCCTTGGCAGCTACCCAATAACCATGATGAATAAGGCTAGTTCCTGACAGCTTATTGACACTGATGCTGCTCTCAGAAGCTCCCCAGCACCCCATTCTCAAATTGGACTTCAGGAGGATTGTTGTGTCTTGAGGAAAAGTTGTATGGAGAGAGGATATCCACTTCCAAGATGATGGAAAGAAATGGGCATCCCTTTGCCCTTTCTATTCTGCCAAGTAGTCCCTCCTCACCTTTGCCCAGCAGGTCTAGCCCAACCCACCACCTTCTTCCTCCAGACTGCTGGAGGCTATGGGGTACTGAGTGAGGAGCACAGACGTCCAGCTTCATCCATCCGCTGCAGTGCAGATGATAAATTAGCACAGATGCAGCAGACTGATTAGCATAACTCATAAAAACCAGTGAACTCACAGAGCAGGGCAGGGAGAGGAACCCACGAGGGAGAAAGAGAAACCTTAAATTAAAATCAGGCTATGTAAGCATGAAGACAAAGTTCACCTTCCAGCCTGGGTGAACACCCCAGCATCAATCAACCTGCTATTCCAGCAGAAAGTATGGCATGAGAGAGAACGAACGTTGGGTTTTTTTGGTTTGGTTTGGTTTGTTTTTGTGTTTTTTTTTTTTTTTTTTTTTTTTTTTTTTTAATATTCTTGTGTTCTGTACAGTTGGTTTTGCAGGGATTGAGTTCCCCAGTGCTCCCCCCGTTGAACTGCCAAGGTAGTACATGATACACCTAGGACTGGTGGTCCTCCACCCTTGGTGGGACCATAGTCCTTTCCAACAATACTGTGCATCTCCATCCAAGTAAGGACCAGAAGTGTTTGTTGTTGAGATACCAACTGAAATGGTGGGAGATGTTCTTGGCAACTTATTGCTGCTGCTTTGGGGAGCCCTAACAGTTCAGGATAACTTTCTGGGCTATTGGATGGAGAGATCCCTCTTTTCCATTCAAGGTCATGTTGGACAGGTCTCTGAGCAACCTAATCTAGTTGAATATGTCCCTGCTCATTGCAGAGGGGTTGGACTAGATGACTTCTAAAGGTCCCTTCCAACCTAAACTATTCTATGATTCATAATTCCAGTTTTCTAGTTACTTCGAGGTTTTTTTGGCCTCTGTGCTTTTCATGAAAATTGTTCTAATTGAGGACATCCTCTCTCCAGATCTAGTATGCAAGCTTTTGCTTCAACTTATATCTCTCTAAGCTAAGTCATTTCTGAACTCTTGTTTTGCTATAGAAACACAAGTATATGAAGAGGCTGACAGGAGCTTATGGTGTATGTGGTGACTGTCCATCCATATTCCTAAATTGGAAGATACTTCAGTGAATTCAAGAGTGAAGGGCTAAAATTTGGTCTAAAATAAAATTCAGGGCTAAAAAGCTAGAAGAAATTTGCCAAAACTTACTGTGATGATGTCAAGCTGACAGTAGACGAGAGAGTGGATATCTTTTGGGAACTTCATCCTGAAATCTACAAACAGGAGTGAGGATACTCTCTGAGCAAGGCAAGGGGTGATAGGAGCCCAGAACTGTATTTAGCACAGCGGCCACTCTCTTCCTCATCTAACTTGCTATCAGTGGCATTAAGGTGGCCAGCAGTTACTAGAGCAATTGCAATAGTCGGTGTTATGCTCGCTCACAATAATTTCTCTTCCCAATGAATCTTTGTTGCAACACAGAGATATACGAGTGCAAAATACAGGTGCTCATTATCAGCACTTGTGTTTATTAGGCACAGTTTGATATCTGGGCATAACTTGATCTAGCTTGGCAAGGTTTAAAAACCAGCTAGCTGAAAATGCCTGTCCAAGCTCTCCTCATTTCCAGCTTGCTAACTAAACATTAAAGACTGGTGATTGTACACTGAAACACATCTGGTGACATATAGAAATGGTGTATATAATTCATAACAAACCATTTGGTCCGTTTATCTACTTAAAGTGGCCCGCAAAGAGATCACAGTTTTCTGAAGAGCAACATATTTACCATACGCTGCCTGCCAATAACTCTTGGTTTGTAGACAGATCATGAGCAGTTGGCTGTGAACATTGAATGTTTTGGCCTATGCCCATTTTGGAATGACTGTGCTGCTTTCATCTGTTCCTGGAAATGAACCCGTTCAAGGCCTGGCGAGTATTTAGGTGGGAGACTGTTTAGGAATCCTGGATGCTCTACTAACAACCCAAAGAAATTGAGGTAAACAGCAGAAACCAAATCAGAAAGCTAGCACCTAAGCTGTGTTGATGAATGGAAATAGAATAAATCAGAATCCAGTTGCTCTTAATTAATGCTTCAACCTCCAGAATCATTCTGTTCCCAGCCTGGCAGCCTTAGCATTATATATTGTTACACGACAGTGTTCTGGGTGGAGAATTAGCTAGTTAAGGGAAGAAAAAGTCTTAAAATGCTAATTTTGGCATTATTTAATAATGTCATAATAATAATAATAATGCTGCTATAATTTTTGGCTTTATATAATTTCTCTGAGATCATGTTAACACAAAACAACTCATGCACAGATATTATATGACAGTCCTTAATATTTGTGCTACTATCAAAAATACCTATATATGACCCTCTTCACCTAGTCATCTGAACATATCCACTACCTTTGTGTGACCATCTGGGACATCTTCAAGGTGATGTTTCTAAGCAATGTTGAGCACTCAGACTGAAAAATAAAGCAGGCATTGCATTCAATATCTGCAATAAACAGCAAGCCGAAGAGGTCTAACTCACATTTGAGTGAATATCAATTTTTTAAAAGGTTTGCAAGCAGAATGACAGGTGTGGAAACATACACCATTTCAGATCAAAGATGTCCAGGTCAGGACAAACTCCCTGAGACAAAATGGGAATAAAAATCAATGGGACATAGAAAAAGGATTTTTTTTTTTTTTCCCCTCCACTCATCTATTAATACCTAATTTTTGTCTGGAAGACGGTTGTACTTGTTTGGAGGTGTTTTATGCAAATGTATCTTGATTCTGATGTAACCAGGGTGTTCTCATTATCTCTGTAATGACTGAATATAGTTAATTAGGTAAAGATTCATAGATTCATGCAAGCCTTAGAAGAAAAGATAAGAGAACAGAGGTCATTAGGTCACATTTTTTGAGCTATTTCTTAAATTTTACTGATTCCTCCTGTAGCAAGACCAATAGCATATGTTTACTGGAAGCATCCTGCCTGAAAAAGCAAACACATTTGCTCTGAAAACATCAGGAGAAGAGATTCAGCTTCTTCCCTGGATAGTTTCTTTCAGTGATTAATCACCATTAATAATGTGTGCCTTTCCTCTAATTTGGATTTCTCTGCCTTCGGCTTTCTGCTTTTGGTATTTGTTTTGCCTTTCTCTGCTAGATTAAAGAAACTTGAACACCCACAATTTTCTCTGATGCAGGTATGTCTATGCCATTACCTAGGCACCGCACTTTTTTGGTAAACAGCATGACCTCTTTACGTCTTATTTAATAAGAAATCTTTCTCTACATCTTAACTTATAGCGCAGTATTTCCCGGAACCTCCAGTGACCTTTTGAAAAGGATGGACAACAAAGTGACGCAAATTTGGCAGTAAGAGCTTGACCAACTCTATCTGTAAATATAGCATTGCTTTTCTCTCCCACTCACTTGTCCCTTGGTCATCCAGCCAAAGGCCGCTCTTGCCACCACATTGTGTTGGGAGGTCACGGCTGAATGCCATTCAGCTCCCCAAACCCTGCTCACATCCCCTGTGAGCTAGAAAACCACTTTCTGCTCTGTAAGCGCAGCCCACGCTCCTTGTTCTTGGCATTTGGTTGGATGCAGCTGCATATTACTGGAATGGGCACAGGTGACTGAAAGGTCCAGGTTGCCCTATAGGACTGCTTCAGCCTCATCACCCATCACTATTTCCCAATTTACTGTTGTCTTCAAATTTCATCCTAATTAATTTTATATTTATTTTCAGGCTGCCGGTGAAAATACAGGATCAGTAGAGGGCTAAGACTGATCCCTGCAGAATCTTGCCAGAAGCAAGTCTATCAAACAATGATTTCCCACTGTCTGTCAGTCAGTTGTCTTATAATCCATTTAACACAGTAATGATACTGTTTGGGTCTTGTTTTTAATCTCATTGTCATCCATGACTTGAGTCTTCATCCATAGAGATATTAAAAACCTGACGGGACATGGTCCAGGGCAATCTGCTCTAGTTGACCCTCCTTGAGTGGGTGGTTAGACTAGATGATCTCAAGGGGTCCTTTCCAACTTCAGTAACTCTGATCCTGTGATCACTAAGCCAAATTTCTTAAAGTTGTCTCTATTACCTCCCAAATAACTTTTAGCAAACACCCTGAAAGAATGAAATCAGACTGAGTTTTTTGCATTGCTTCTTTTCCACAAAACCATGTTGACTGACACTAGTTATATGCCTGTCCTTCTGTTCTTTACCAACTAACAGCTATATTTCAATGTTGTATTGGGATTGATGTCAGGTTAAGCAGTCTATGATTTTAGGTTTGCACTTATAGGGTGTGAGAGTTGTCATAAATCTTACCGAGCCTTCTGAAATGTCTCTGGGGTTCCAAGGTGTACGAAAACATTACCAAGGCTGAAAATCTCAACTAGTGTTGAGATCTCCTGTTATAGAACAGAAATGTTTATTCAGTGCTTATCCTTCCTCACTAATGCCTTTAGTTGGAGATGGTTAAATTGTTGGCCTTTTGCATTCTCGACTTTGTTCTTATTCCGGTATATTTGAAAACCTTCCTTCCATAACCTCTAATTCCTGCCAGCTTGGGATTTCCCCCCCCTTATTTATTCTTTCTGAAAACTTTAACTGTCTTTTTCTGTTTGCCCTCTGTGATCTGGGGTTTATAAATAAATAAAGGCCAAGTAAGGTCATTTTAAAAAGGAGTAGATAAAACGGCCAAGTGCAAGGTCCTGCACTGGGTCAGAGCAATCCCTGATATCAATACAGACTAGGTTATGAACAACGTGTGCTCACAGCCCAGAAAGCCAATTGTAACTCGGGCTGCATCCAAAGAAGCATGGCTAGCAAGTTGAGAGAGGTGATTCTGCCCGTCTTTTCCACCCTCATGAGACCTCACCTGCAGTCTACGTTCAGCTCTGGGGCCTCAGGAGAGACATGGACCTGTTGGAGCGGGTCCAGAGGAGGTCAGAAAAGTGGTCAGAGGCCTGAAACACCTCTGCTGTGAGGACAGGCTGAGAGAGTCGGGGTTGTTCAGCCTGGAGAAGAGAAGGCTCCAGGGCGACCTTATAATGGCCTTCCAGTATTCAAAGGGAGCTTCTAAGAAAGATGATGAGAGACTTCTTACCAAGGCCTGTAGTGACAGGACAAAGGGGTAATGGTTTTAAATTGCAAGAGATTAGATTTAGCTTGGACATAAGACATTTTTTATGATGAAGCTGGTGAGGCACTGGACCCAGTGCCCAGGGAAGTTGTGGATGTCCCATCAATGGAAGTGTTCAAGGTCAGATTGAGCAATCTGGTCTAGTGGAAGCTGTTCCTGCTCACGTCATGGGGTTGGACTAGTTCATCTTTAAAGGTCCCTTCCAACCCAAACCATACTGTGATTCTGTGAAAAATACATAAATGCGTATTTTTTCATCTGCCTGAAAAAAATGCATGTATACACAGAAGAAGTAAGGAAGCAATTAGATATAATACATGCACACAGACACAAAGATAACTTGCCTATATATAGATATTTCTACTTGATGTTTTCACTTTGTCAGAAAATTTTAATGGCTTTTTAGTCAAAGTTATCCTCTGCCTTGATTGCGGATGCTTGGCTTTTGGCCATCTAATAAATTATTCCTAAAAGACTCTCAATTTTCATTCACAATTTCCTGTCTACACTTATGTCAATTTCTCTCAAATTTTTTCTCAGCTTTGAGAAATTAGCCCTTTTAGCGTACAAAGCACATATTTCATGTTTGAGATTGTCCTTTCTATGCCCATAATAAATGTAATCACCACAGGGCAAGTTATACCAAGAAGGAAGAAGAAAATTATAAGTCTACAGCATGGATTTTTTTCAACTTTGGATGGAATTTTCAAATGTTTCTAAATTACCTCGAAGAAATGATCATAGATCTGTAGCAGGGAGAGGTGCAGCACAGATAAAATACCTAAAATTGTATGGCAAGGCTGGTTTGGTGTTTTACTCTATTATGTGTAACTGCTAAAAAATAAGTTTGGATTTTAGAGGGTTTTAAGGAAAGCACAACTGGAATGTTTTTGTCATGTTCAGATTCTCAAAATTAGGAAACCTGCTTTTTTTTTAGGAAATTCTACAGCATGCAAGAAATCATCAGGAGAGGAAAGGTGAAAATAGAGTGAAATTAAGCTCTGAACACTGAGTAACATTTTTACAGTGCCCCAGTCCCATTGCCTCTCATTGCGACCTGGGATTCAAAAAATCTTGCAAAAAAAGTCAAGCTCGTTGCCAATGTTTTCAGATATCAGCTGGGATTTTCAATATAAGAGTTACTCGCAGAGCTTGTTCTGCATTTCTGTTTGCTGACAAAGAGCTCTGGACAAAGTCTCTTGTTTGAACTGACAAAATACTCAGCAGTGTATGCAAATGAACCATTATCATACTATTAATATTTTCCTCAAGGTCATTTACATGGAAATTACTCATGCAGAGTATCTGCAAATTACAGCGAAGATGTGTGTCTAAAGCCTTCTGCGTCTCCTCTCATTCCCCAAAATTTGATAGCCAAATAGCACACACCAGTGACCACCAGAAAAACCAAGTAGCCCATTGGCTCTGACTGTTAAAAAGTTGATGTCCTTTTCTTTCTTGTATCTCTATATGATATCTTGGCAATATCAGGACATCTGAGCTATAAACTGAAGTTGAATAAAGTAGTGCTCTTCCTGACACCTGGGATAGTGTTATGATGGGGTAATGCCCATCTCATAAATCCAGAAAACTCATGCCTCAGATGGAGAGAAGCCACCACAGAAACCAAATCATCATGTAGGCTGGATTTATACTTTTAGCCAACTAAGAGCTGTACCATTTGTTAAGACAGTTGAGTAGGCAACTTCAATGCCTATTAGAGGTTGAATGATATCTCCGTAGGGTGATTCATCTCACCTTAAGCTGGGAGGGGGATCAGATGTTGGGAGAGAGGAAGATGAATCACCTCTACAGGTGCTCATCTTGTTTTTTGAGCAAGGAAGGAGCCAAGACCAGCTAGCTTAGTGGGTGCCCACTTTGTAGGTAGGTGTGACGAAGCCAAGCCTAATCACAGGTTGTCTGCAGGTAGCTGGCACCTCTGTTATTAAATTGGTCACAGCACACCCAACTGCTCGGCATAATCCGTTGTGGACAACATGAAAGATTCAGTTTGTTATTCTTAGAGCTGACCACTGGTTACGCCCCTAAAATGGGAAAAAAAAACCCCAATTTTAACACCCACAAAAATTCCCAGGTATCTCTTGTCCTGATGATACATCTCCTTCTTTGATGTTTTTGTTGAATTGTAGTTGTGTTTTTGTTTTTGGGTTTTTTTAATAGTTGTGCTGTGTGTCCTGACAAATTACCACGTTATTTCCATCCCCAAAATTAACTTCTGTTCCTTTGTGATTCTTGGGAACTCATTTTTTTTCCACCCAGAGTGAATCTTGTTCCATTTATATGACAGCAAGGGAGGCTGAGTCCATTGCCCAGCATTACCCGAACACATCACACCTGTGTAACACAGGCTTTACTGTTATGACCCATCTCCTCTGCCCCTTCATCTTTCTAAAAATCAATGTGGACCTTTTCCTCCTCACTGACCACCTCCTTTCATCCCTGTTGGAAAGCCTTTTTTCTCTCTCTTCCTTTAGTTCACAACACTTTTCTTAGGAAATCCCTATCCTCCACAGTGCAGACTTCAGTCCATGGTCCAGTCACCTCCTGTTTGGTTTACCGCGATGGCTTGCATAACCAACTACTTTATTTTCCTAGACCTTCTCCACTCTTTGTGGCTGACAGGCTTTTTAATTCTCCACCCAAACAGTCTCTTCAAAATCTAATCTCTGGTTTCCTCCTTACAGAATTACAGACTTGCAGAATGAACTAGAAAGGGACCTCTGGAGGCCATCTGCTCCAACACCCCTGCTCAAGCAGGCCACCTAGATCTGGTTGTCCACGACCATGTCCAGATGGCTTTTGAATATTTCTAAGAATGGAGACTCCACAACTACTCAGGGCAGTCTGTGCCAGTGCACGGTCACCCTCACAGTAAAAAAAAGTGTTTCCTGATGTTCAGAGGGAACCTCCTGTGTTTCAGTTTGTGTCCGTTGTCTCTGGTCCTGTCCCTGGACAGCACTGAAAAAAAGCCTGGCTCCATCCTCTTTGCACCTTCCTTTCAGGTATTTATAGGCGTTAATAAGATCCCTCCTCAGCCTTCTCTTTTCCAGGCTGAAAAGCTCCAGCTCTCTCAGCCTTTCCTCATTTGTGAGGTGCCCTTAATCATCTTAGTGTCCCTTTGCTGGACTCTCTCCAGTATGTTCATGTCTCTCTTGTACCAAGGAGCCCAGACCTGGACACAGCACTCCAGGTGTGGCCTCACCAGTGCTGAGGAGAGGGGAAGGATCACCTTCCTTGACCTGCTGGTAATGCTTTTTTCTAATGGAGCCGAGGATACCACTTGCCACCTTTGCTGCAAGGGCATGTTGTTGGTTCATGTTCAACTTGGTGTTCACCAAGTGGGACTTCCCCTTCTTTCTCAGTGCCCTCCTCACCAGATATATGAGCAGCATTTACTTTTGTTGTTGTGTTTAACATTTAGATTTCACTGGAATTAACTTAGATGCTATCACGCTTTATTTCTTCTTTGAGTTTTTCCCATCCTGGTAGTAGATCAGTCTGAGCAGTAGGTGGACCAGCCAGTTTTTAAAGCCACTGATTCTGTTTTCCTCTCTGGAAATCTGCTTAAGGGAAATCTGATACATGCTTCTCTTAAGAACTTTGTGATCAAAAAATGTATTATAGTGCTTTTGGAGGGGAAAAAAATAAAATCAAAGTCATTCCATGTAGAGAAGGAAAGAAGAATTAACCATTTCAAGGGAAAAAAGGCATCTTGACTTCATGGGATTGCTTAATATTCAGGCCAGAAGTCTCAGAAATCAAGGAATAATTTGAAACAGGCATGACTTCTGGATTTGTTATAGGTTTTAGACAGACAGTGGGTCACCTTCATTCCTTTTCAGTGCCTGTGGCTGGGGAAGAGTTTAACCTACAAAGGCCAGCATGAGACAAGGACTTTCTCAATTGCCTAAATAACCAGTATAATTTGGTAACTGGTGTGTGGAGCTCATGAGCTGAGTTTAATGGTATGTTCTACTGGCTGATCATAGCTAATTAATCTGCCTTTAGAGGAAAAAGAAGAAAAAAAAAATTATTTCTTTTGAAGCCAAAACTTGTTCATGGTGTCCCTTGAAGAATCTAAATCTTTTAAATTGCCAAAAAGAAAGTTGGTTGTTTACATGGGCTGCGGGTAATATTTGTCTGCCCCTGAACACAGTGACGAGGCACTGCTTGGTGTGAACCTTCTCATCCCGGTGTAGATGCCTACAACAGGTCACCTAATACCTTAAAAATACTTCCTCTACATTGGTGTAGAGCGGTCTGATTTCTTGCAGGCCAGGCACAGCTTCTGAGCTATGGGCTCACAGCTCCATGCTAAGTAGTAAAGTGTCTGAATGTCCAGAAAGACTTTATTATAGTATCACCAATGCAACATTTACCAGTTTGCTTTTTTCTGCCTTCTTCATACAACAACATTTTTTGTTGCTTGTAGGGGGACTTCCCAAGGAAAACTCTCTCCCTTGCACTTAGCATTCTGGAAAGGCTGGAATAATTAGATGTTTTCAATATCTGTTTATGTTTCCTCACAGGTAAGGACCTCTGTTTAAGGTAAAACTTCCTATGGTCTTATGCTCCAAGCTTTCCTGCTTGAGCCTTCTTCTGGCGACATCTCTGATCTGAATGCATTAAGATCACTTCTCCCCAGATGCTTACCGGCTTCTGTTTTATTTAATGTGCCTGGATGGTTTTCTAGGACTACAACCAAGGTAGTCTCTGACCTTGCTGGTCCTTTAGTTAGCTGCGGTGTACGCAGAGCCCTCCAGAAAGATGTGGCTGGTTCCACAAGCCTTCCTGCAGAATGTGTCAGGTGCACTAAATTTCCCCACGCTCACTCTTTTTGACAGGATGCACGTACAGGGATGCAACAGTGACACATTTTTCACAGATGCCTGGGTAAGGCCAAGATTAGGTTCTCACATTCATAAAATCATCACAGCCTACCCTCAGGAAGGCAAGGAACTAATTTATTTTGCCATTCCTTATCATTATGTCATCTGGTCTCTCCTCTTCATCCCTGAGACAGTAACGTGGATTTCAGCCATGGCTTCCATCCTGGGAATCTCAAAGTACCATGCCAACATGAGCGACTTCAGCCTCCTACCACTTCAGCAACGGTTGTTATTTTCAAGTTTCTTTTGTCCATATTGCTGGGCTTGCTTGGAGAGCAAAACTTCTCTGCATTGAGGAATAAGGAATATATTTTTAAGGAGAAAGATACATGGACTTGAGAAAGAAAATAGCCATAGTGGAGGGAGGAGATACCTTAGCTAAGACTAAAAGTACCAATCCAGTTACTGACAGCAGTGCAGCAGCACAAACTCTGCCAGAGCTCATTATACCCATGTCTAAAGCCTTACAAATTTGGCATGGGGCAATTTGCTCTGCATTTTTGCTGGTGGGTCATTGAACAAGAACTAAGAACAGTACTTGGGAAAGAGAACCGGAGGCTTCCCTGGCAGGTGGGTACTTTCCAGTAGTCTCAGAACTTTGGAGGGATTTGTGCGTGAAACCTGCAAAAAGACTGTTCCTCTGACGGTGTATTTTGTGGTGAGAGTGGATGTTGCATGGATGCATAGTCTGTGCTAGATGCTGATTATCATTGAGGAGTTGTAATACATGGCATTACAAGATCCAGCTCCGTTGCTGGATGCTAAAGGAGCATTCCACAAAAAAGCCCAGGAGAAAATGAGTAATATTATGAATACTGTAGAGTTTCCATTGTCTCATATACCAAGCTGCACATTGCTTCATGGGACTAAAGAGAAGTATTTCAGAGTTTCTTTTCCGAAATTATGAGCCAATGTCTGCACTGGAAGTGTAAGAGGTCAAGTGGAAAAAAAAAAAAAAATAGAAAGGAGGCAATCTTGAGATTACTCTGCACTTGGGCCAAAATTAGGCATATTTCCTTACTTTCAAGCTGAATAAAGGTTAATAATGTGTTAATGATTTTGTATGTGTAATGAGTGAATATGGCATTGAGAGGCTCTATCAGGAGTCATCTGCATAAATGGGTTCACTCCTGAAATATGACACCTCTAATTTGATGATTTTCACCTGTGGCCCTTCATCATCTTGACTGTAACTGGCATGACACAATACAAGCTATACCTGCTGTTTCTTTCCCTTTAGATCAAGTATAGGTTTTGTGATGGCAGCAAGAGCAATGAGGGCTGAAATGCCATCACTGTGGTGGCTGAAGGGCATTTGCTGCTGGAGACCCGACAAAATCTTTTTTCCCCTGCCAGAAGAGGAGGTTCCCTTCATGCAAGGCACTTCTCTGCTTGTGTCACTCTCCCGCCTGTAAGTTACTGTGTAATTACATCATCGTGGGAAGTATTCATTAAAAAGCTGGAACCATTAGCGGAGGCACGGCGGCCTCCTTTGTTTTGTGCAAAATTAGATAGCAGTGCGAAACCCAGTTCTAGCTGCATTCATGTTCGTAAATCAAAGTCAAGTATTTCATTAGAGTGTCTGCAGTGTATGTATATAACTCAGCAGCAGAGTGTCTGCTAAGCCTAATATGTTGCATTTAATTAACACTTAATTAGAGGGTTTTTGTGGGAGGTGCATACGTATTTGCCAGGCAGCTCGTAAGCATGAATCTACATATCGCTTGCTGGACATTAGTGTGCAGTTCTTGTGAATAAAGGCTGCAAGTTGAAATCACCCTTTCAAGCAAGGCAGATCTAGTCCAGATCTAGACCTCAAATTTCACAAAGTTTAATTTTGTATTGGATCTCTCCTCTGGTTTTCTTTTTTTTTACTGATCTTACGTATGTTGTCTTTTAATGATTATACTCTTACTCAGTTGAGTGGGGAGTAGTTAAGTCATACTGGAATGAATTGTATATCTTGTAAAAAAAAAAAAAAATAATGCTTTGTTTCAGAAATAAAACCCTTCCCATCAGATCTGTGAGTCTGGAAGCTTTTAAGGTGCTGTGGCAGACATCTAACTGTTCAGGTAGTACAGTCATTTCCATGTGCAAGGAAGGATCCATAATAATTTTTCACAATAAAGTCATTACTAATTGGTATTTGGTGGCCTGTATTAGATCAGATGTTAGAGGGATGAGCTCTGATTTTAAACTGATGTTTGAATGCACAGTTCTGTGTTCAAAATAGGAGTCATGTATCAGCCAACTGGACACCCAAGGTCTCCTTTAGAGTCATTGGAGTGAACTAAGGCTTCCTCAGAAAGACAGAGCACACCCAGGCCAGACACCTTCCCCAAATAACCTTCTATAGGTGAAAACCATCTGACCTAGAATGGTCATAAAATCTTGCCAGCTGCCTTCCCTGGATAGGGCATGCAATATATCTGCGATATAGGTGTCTCCATCTGAGCAAGCCACCTCAGGTTCTCTTTATTGAGTCAAGTTCAGGGCATGATTTATCTGACAAAAGGTAGGCATCTACTGTAGGATGGATGAATGTGTGGCATTACCTCTATTGACTCTGTTGACTGGATCTCCTCCATAAGAGGCCAGAAAACCAGTGCAGATGTAGACACTTGAAGGTAGACACCTGAAAACAGATAAGATGAATCCCACCTGTGGTTTCTCACCACCAACTGTAGAGGGAGACTGAGGACATCTATCTACAGTGGGTGATGAAACACCGGCATAGGTTGCCCAGAGAAGCTGTGGATGCCCCATCCCTGGAGGTGTTCAAGGCCAGGTTGGACAGGACTTTGAGTAACCTGGTCTAGTGGGAGGTGTCTCTGCCCCTGACAGAGGGGGTTGGAGTAGGTGATCTTTAAGGTCCCTTCCAACTCTAACCAGTCTTTGATCTGTGATCTACCCCATGCTGTTAATAAGCCACTGCTGTGCTCACCCTGTGGCTGGTAGGAGAAGTGACCCATTTGGAGTAGCTGTCCTTTTCAGAGTGTTGCTGCGGTAAGGAGAATCTAACCAACATGACAGATTTCTTCATCCTGGACTAAACACTTTTTCTGGCTAAAAATAAAAGGAAAGAAGAAAAAAGGAGGGTTGGTTGGTTGTTTTCTTTTCTCCACCTGACCAGCTGCCCAATGCTTTGTATTATGAA
The DNA here is from genome assembly GCA_008658365.1 of Alca torda. NCBI lineage: Eukaryota > Metazoa > Chordata > Aves > Charadriiformes > Alcidae > Alca > Alca torda. Next base: position 162,130,895 of record CM018077.1, read on the forward strand.
AAGCTGTTGAAGAGGGCTCAGCTCATTACTTTTCATTCTGTGGACGCTTGTGTGAGAAATGATCTCTCTGATCCTCTGCAGGTTGGCTGGCTTTTCCTCGTGTATCCCATTCCCTAATTGGTTTTGCTTCATCCCAAATTCAGTGGCAGCCACCCAGAAAGGCAGGATAGCGTTGAGCCTTCAAGGGGAAGAAAAGCAGGAGAGAAAACCAATCCTATTTTTCAAACGGACACGTGGAATTTGTTTCTTTGCCATGCTAGCGTAAGTCCAGAACAACTCCAGTATGGTGGAGATGGTGTATAAAAGAAAGGCAGAGGAGAAAGAGTATAGTGAAGTCAGGTCTGACGTACAGAGTAGTTTCCTACCTGGGTTAGTGGGTTTGATGGATGATTGAAGGCCAGATCTCGGCTGCCACAATTTGTGTATCTCCCCTGGGGTTAATGGAAGTCACTACTAAATTATCCCCCATATAGACTAAAAGACCACTGAGTCGAAGGGTTTTTAAATGATGCAGTTCAGTGAGGTGAAGCGTTAGATGCATCTGGCAGGAGTCTGTAGAAAGTTGCAAGTTTTCATAACCTCTCCATCCCCTTCACCAAGACTTCTCCCTCCTCTCAGGGACTAAATTGCATCAGCTCAGGCTGCCTGAGCCTCCTCCTCTTCGTTTAGTTTGTGCAACTCAATCTCATGATGACAACTCAGGTCAGCTCCCCCCAGACCCATGGGGTGAAGATGAGTTACACCAGCAGCAGGCTGGGCTCTCCCTTGTTTGGTACTGGTGGGCTTCTCATGGGAATCAGAAAGGGGAGGAGGAGGTAAAAATCAAGAAAGCAGCAGGAGTTTGATTAAGTTTGGAGATCTCTAAGTTGCCACTGATCAAATCCAAGTGCTTTCCTCATGTGTTAAAAAAGATTGCTTCCATCAATCTCCAGGAAGGCTTCAAGTTGAGCCTCCCTGTCGTAGGTGTCTTCATCCTTTCGGATGTGGGACGTACTTATTTTTCAAAGTTAGCTTATTTTATGTGTCTTCCTACTCCTTTCAGTTTCCTCCTTTGCCAAAACCTGTAGGAGAAAGTCCAGATACAGGTAGTCACTGAGTTAGCTTTCAAAGACATCACGGCAGTGTTGTCTTGATTTTTTTTTTTTTGGATGGAGCATTGCAACTTTTTGTTCTCTCCAATTTGTGGCTCCCCATTTATTTTCCAGATCAGTAGAGAGTTATCTTTCTCTTTATTGTTTTATATTAATACTTGACCTACAGATAAGAGAAGAAACATGGCAAGAATACGAGGGAGGGAAATGTGAAGCCACAGGTGGCATTTGAGGAATATTCACCTTTCACAGCAGATGCTTTCTCTGGGGTTAGATGTCATCCTTTCCACAAGTGAAATATAAAATCTTTCAAGGGATGTCATTTTAACACTGTGTGGGGTAGAGAAGGGGGAAAGAGAGACTGTCACTGTTTGCTGCACGATCACTTTTCAGGCCAGCAGGTCTTTGCCACATATTAATATTGTTCTAGCAGCACGACTTGGCTTCCCATCAGAGTTTACATTCACAACACTATACATTTCACTGTTCACTATGTTTCCATAGATTTCCTGAAGGCCTCTTGCTCTGGGCTTGTGGATCACACGGGATCAAGATCACAGAATGGGAATAAGGATATTTTACACAGGTGTGGCCAGAGATAGAGACACACAGTGGAAACCATCAGCGATAGGACTGCGAATATACAGCCACACTGATGCCCATGTTCTGATTTGACTCCTGCATCCCCTATCTCTAAATCTAATCTCAGCCAGTCTTGCAGTCACCTCAGTCCACAGGGGCAATCAATCCCTGTAGTGACTAAAATGGGAGAAAACCTTAGCTGCAATGATTTTCTAAGGAAAAAAATGGTTTTTTTTCAATGCTGAAATTTTCATGTGACTATTTCTCACACCTAGTTTTGCAGCAAATGCATGGTTTGTCTGTCAGGGAAAACTGAACTGATGGTCCTTGCTTGCCAGCCTCCACGACCTTTGTTATTTATACTTCTGCCTTCAGGCAGGTAGCTGGAGAGCAGGAGCCAACCCAAGAGTGGGAGGAGAAGGCAGGTTAGCAGGTATTCAGCCATGTGGGCAGGCAGCTGATAAACTAACGTACCATCACCCAAAATAGGATAACTTTGTAAACTCTTAAAAAAACCTAAAAAAGCAAAAAAGAAGGGAGGGGAGGGGAAGGGAAGGGAAGGGAAGGGAAGGGAAGGGAAGGGAAGGGAAGGGAAGGGAAGGGAAGGGAAGGGAAGGGAAGGGAAGGGAAGGGGAGATAAAGAGGGAAAACCACTTTGACATAGGCCAGGATAACTTGTTCATTTGCAAGATGCAGCATCTTTCTGGGGAAAGGATTTCCTATGTTCAGTGGTTTCACCTGCATTGTTTCACAACGACTTCTGCCCTGTGCAAGGTTCCTTGTGTCCTCTCCATTCCACATGGCTTATTCACGACCCCACTTGCACTTCAACCTGGCACTCAAACCTCTTGATTGATTTCTGGCATCAGTCCCATCCCCACAACTCTTTGGTACTGCTTTGTGGGAGACAGAAATGTTTTTTCAGGCTGTTAGCTAGCTCAGAAAAGCATATATTTCAATGTATGTGAATATTTCACCTTGGGCTTTCAGTTATATTTTTGTTTAAAGTGTCATCAACCATTCAAAAACACTGATGAACTGATTTTGGTCCAGTTCTTCTGCACAGCATGAAGCAGAAACAGTACAGAACGATTCAGACCCACGATTCAGACAAGGAAAGGAGCTGTGCACAGGACTTATTTTTCCCAATTTGGCATGTAATTTGCCTGCAAAAGGCCCAACTTCAATTTCTTTGCATCATCCTAAGAAATAGCAAGGTGAAATCTACCCCAGGCTTGTGATTTGCTTCATCCCCTAATAAATCTTAACAGCCATTTATTGCTCCATATTTTACCAAGCTAAAGAGATCATGCCTTAATTATTTCCTCGCGTGCCTTTGAGGGTTGCAGGAACAAGGCAAACAGAGTTCCAGTAAAAAATAATCAGTGAAATAAAAATTAAAACATCAATTTTCTCTTCTGTGGTCTTGTAATTGAAATACTCTGTCCTTTTCAAGCTTCACGGTGTTCACGTATCTTGGTTTCCCTGTGTGATCAGTGAAAGGAACAAGGCTCCTCCAAAGATGTGTCGCCCCACTTCAGAGAAGTGGTGTCTGGAGGCGACTGTCTCTGCTGACTGTTGTAGAAGTCTGCCTTACAGTAGATACCTAATTTTTAGAATTAGTTTCAAGAAATCCATTGTTAAAACCAAATTTCATATTTTTTGCATGTAAATTATCGCTGAGAAGGTGCTTTTAATCTCCTACCCTTTATGCCTCTTTCAGGGCAACCGTGGTGGCACAGCCCCAAAACTCTTCTAGGAGCATGTTGAATTATTACTGTGAATTTATCACAGTGTTCAGATATTCCAGATTTACTGCCATATGTTGGCCTTTAGTGTAACTCCCCTCGTCCCCCACATTGTTAGCAGCGTCAGGTGTCCAGAATGGCTCCATGAATCTGTGAATGGGATAAATGCTATCCATTACAGGCAAGATTGTTTCATGTCTCTTTGCAGTTGATTTCACTACAGAAATGCTTCTGGTAAAATGCAGCTTTTTATTTATTTATTCCAGTGATTTCCATATCTTCATAATTGCCCTGGCCAGTGCACCTTTCATTAGTTATTGGTTATTAAAAAGTTGTACAGTGTAAATTCATTGCCTGCTGTCCTCAGGGATCTGAGTAGGAAGTTGACTTGTGATGTGTGCTTGAACTCCTACAGCTTGGCCAAGCGGATGTAGACCAGGAGAGCAGAGCAAGCTCCCAACTTTTTAAGTCCTGCTGCCACATGGCCTCCTAGAAGAAGCACCATGTGCAAACAATGACCTTCAAGGGGTGGTGGCAGTTGCCAGAGGGCAAAAGCCATGCCAGGGACCATTGCAGTGACCATAATGGTATAGATGAATAATTCGTAGTATCCTTCATCATTCCCTGCATCGGTTAACATATCAGTCTATAGTCAACTGTCCCATCCTTGTGTGAGTGCTGTGGAGTTGCAATGTGTGCTGTGGAGTTTCAAAATCCACCAGCCACTGTTTCACTTTGGAAGTCACTGTACTATGAAGGTAAGAGCATCTTACCTTCATCAGCATCAGGCCAACGTATTTGGCTGCACCAAAAGCAGCGTGGTCAGCAAGTTGTCCCCCTCTATTCTGCTCTGGTGAGATCTCACCTGCACTACTGTGTCTGCTCTGGAGCCCCCAACATAAGAAGGATATGAACCTGTTGGAGCAAGTCCAGAGGAGGCCATGAAGATGATCAGAGGGATGGAGTACCTTTCATATGAAGACAGGTTGAGAGAGTTGTGGTTCTTCAGTCTGGAGAAGTGGAGGCTCCGGGAAGACGTTATAGCCCCTTACAGTTCCTTAAGGGGGCCTTTTGAGTAACCTGGTCTAGTGGAAGGTGTCTCTACCCATGGCAGGGGGGTTGGAACTAGATGATCTTTAAGGTCCTTCCAACTCTAACCATTCTATGATTCTATGATTTTATGATCTTCCTGATTTCAAAAGCTGCACTGAAACTCCCAAAGCCCCTTACACCAAAAGTAATCATGTTTTTTAAATGCAGATAAGTAACAACTCTGTCTGAAATTCCAGTGTTCTGGCACACTTGTGACCAAGAGGGAAGAGAGAAGGGGGAAACCAGAATCGTAATTTGGATGCATCCAAAACTTCATTTTGCTCCATACTTGGCTGGAGAGATTCTTTTAACTGGGCGGTAACTTATCCGGATAAGGCTTTAAATTGTGCCCTGACCAGATTTTGAGGAGGAAGAAAAAAAAAGTCTGAGGAAAAAAAAAAATGTATGGTAGCCTCAAATTACTGTGTAATTACATCATCGATGGAGGTATTCTTTTGGGAACTGGAACCGTGATGAGCAACATGTCAGTTGCCTTTTGTTGAGCTCAAAATTAGATACCAGTGAGAAACCCAGTTTTAAGTGCATTTGTATTTGTAAATCACACTGAGGTACCTCATTAGTGTCTGCAGTGCATCCTTTTAACTAAGCAGCAGAAGGGCTGCTATGTTGCAGCTAATTAATGTTTAATTGGAGGTGACTTGTGGGAGGGGTCTGACTATGCCAAAAATATATGCCAAATATTTTCTTTAGGTGTAAATCTCACTCTTGGGGTAAAGCGGTGCAGTCTACTTTGGAAAGGTACCCATCAAAACCATACCTCTGTGCTCTGCAGATCTCCTCCACCCTTGGTCTGACTTTTAAGCAATCATCTGAGTGATATAGTAACTCTTCAAAAGACTTCTAATGCTCTCCCTGTGACTTTTCTTTGCCCTAATCGTATTTGCTCTGGATTTATGCCTACCCGAAATAACAAGGAGGCCAAAAGCCCTTGTGGGAGATGTGTATAGATGTTGGTGTCCTGTAAAGGAAAAGACCCAAGAAATTTTGGTAAGGAAACTTCTGATGAGTCCATGAGGATCTTTATGGGTATTCTAGGCTTGGTGATGGTATGTGTTACCTTTCTCTATGGGTTTGCTTGGATCACGTTCATTTAATTTTACCTTCAAAGCTGAAAGAGCCATAAGGTTTCTGCTATGGGTTGGAAGAATTTATCGCACTCATTGACTACCATTTTGTAGGAGCTCATTCAAGCCATGCGTGATGAGCTCTGCAGAGACAAATCCAAAGATCTGGGGGGAGCTTCTCTAGGACCTGCCTGGGGGTGCACGAGCTTCATGCTATTTTTACTGCAAAGTCCCTGGGAGACACCACAGTGCTCAGAATGGTCTCGAGTTCAGCAAACCAGGTGGTGGTTTTTATTGGATTAATGGTGTTTCTGCAGGTGCTGTGATTGCACACTGCTGAGAAATTACATCCTACCTGCTTCAGTTTTCCCAGCCATTTCATTTCTATGCAGAATTTCTCTTTGCTGCCTGATGCTGTTTTTTTTTTTTGCTGTTGCTTTGTGTTGCTAAACAGCTGGTCTGTTCCACCTCTAAGTGGGCCACCCTCCACCCTAGGAAAAAATGCCTGAATCAGAAGAGGGTACTGTATTCACCCAGTGTGAAACGTCGCTGTCCTCATCTGAGTTTGCAGGGGTCTCTTACAGAGGTGTCTCTGAAAATTTGTGAACAAATATTGCTCCTTTTTCTCATCTGTTCCTCTAACAGCAAGGATTCACACCCATTCCTGTCACATTTTCTGCCATTCAGTGGGCACTGTGGTTCTGCCTGTGTGAGTCCTTCTGCAGAGCGACGGAGAGGAGGGGGGAAAAGCTGCTGTGTTTTCTGTCAGATGGAGTTTAGTAAATAAGTGTAAATAAGGCTTACAGAGCCATCCACAACTTTAAAAGGCTCCAGCCAGAAATAGCAAGCTGGCAGGGCGGGCTCTGCTCAACAGCATCACCCTGGCCATCGAGTTTTGTTTGTACATTTTTTTTCTGTGACTGAAGTGAAAGCTAATGGAAGAAAATGTGCGTAAAGGTCCAGGAAGTGACCTGGAAGTGAAAAATCAAGAAAAGAAGGCTCCGTGAAATTGTTATATCTCAGTCATGGGCTGGGCAGCTTTCTTTACTCCTACATTTCCTTTTATCTGTGTATAAGGTACTATTATTTTTGTTTGTAGAAGAGCACGGGGGCTCATCTGACACTCAGATCCATTATACTTTGTGGATTTCCTAAATGAATGACAACAGACTTGCAAAGAGGGCTTCCAGAAATGGCTTGGTAAAAAAATCCTCCCTCCAAAACCTCTCTATGGAGCCTTTTGGAAGGATGTAGGAGAGAACTGTGGGCATGCGCTGAACCAGTGGGGCTTTGGTTCATGATCCCAGCTGATCCAAACCCTGGATCAGTAACTGCAGTTGAAGGGCATGCTGAGCCCAGCTCTGAGGGGTGGAAAGGGACTATCTGGGTCTTGGAGTGCAATTCTTGCCTTGTGTTATGGAGCACATCTAATTCAACTTAAGCCACTGAAAATTATCTCTCTCTACATATATATATATTTCATAGAATCACAGAATTGTTCGGGTTAGAAGGGTCCTTAAAGATCATCTAGTTCCAAGCCCCCTGCCACGGGCAGGGACACCTCCCACTAGACCAGGCTGCTCAAAGCCTCATCCAGCCTGGCCTTGAACACTTCCAGGGATGGGGCATTGACAACTTCTCTGGGCAAGGTGTTCCAGTGCCTCACCACCCTCACAGTAAAGAATTTCTTCCTGATATCTAATCTAAATTTTCCCTCTTTCAGTTTAAAACTGTTACCCCTTGTCCTATCACTCCACTCCCTGATCAAGAGTCCCTCCCCATCCTTCCTGTAGGCCCCCTTTAGGTACTGGAAGGCTGTTATAAGGTCTCCTCAGAGCTTTCTCTTCTCCAGGCTGAACAATCCCAACTCTCTCAGCCTGTCCTCATAGGAGAGGTGCTCCAGCCCTCTGATCATCTTCGTGGCCCTCCTCTGGACCCATTCCAACAGGTCCATGTCCTTCTTGTGCCGTAGACTCCAAAGCTGGATACAGCACTCCAAGTGGGGTCTCAGGAGAGCAGAGTAGAGGGGCAGAATCACCTCCCTCGATCTGCTGGCCACGCTTCTTTTGATGCAGTCCAGGATGCGGTTAGCTTTCTGGCCATTGCCGGCACTGAAGAACAACGCAGGAGACATTTCAGGAGACATTACCTCTCAATAGGCAGGAATTTCTCTGGGGAGACCAGATAGTTGTAAAATCAAGTTTGTATTGACAGCTGGTACTCTAGAGGTTAACAGATACTCTCATTAAAATTCAGTCCTCTAAAATGAAATATCCTGAAATCTGCTGCACTTCACACCACATGAAAGTGGGTGTAACAGCAATGGAATAAGTTGGAGTTCATCTCTGCTTAAAGTGTTGGGCAATTTGCAATGCAACATGCAATATTTTGGTGCGAAGATATCAACTGGCCTTTCCCAATGAAAGCTGGCACAGATTTTAATTTACACTAGAAAAAGACCTGGTCCCAGGAGTTCAACTAAATTATGAGCAATGTCAAAGAAATACAGTACTCATAAGAGTGACAGAAACTGTCAGTCAGTAGGGTAAAAAGAAGCTTTGAGCATCTCTTTGCAACACAATTTCTTAGTTCCTGCCAGACCCATGTATGCCTATTTATAATTCCAACTTTCCTCAGTTAATCATGTCAAAAATGACATTTGTACCCCTGGGAACTCTATCTGACGTAACAATTTTTACCAAGTTGTTAATCCCAGAAGAGAATCCCCAAGTAAACTGATTACGACGCTGGCAGCACGAAATAAGCTCAGACCTTCCATTAATCACTGCACAAACCACAGCAAACTGAGCTGAATTTAGATCTATAGGAACATTCCTGTTGCTTAAGGGAATAATATACAGACAGCTTCAGACATCATGTGAGTGGGTAGCTGATGAACACAGAAGCTGTACCCTGCTTGGTGGTAATGCATGAACCAGAAGGTCCTGTTCATTTTTTTCGTTTGCCTGTATGGAAGTGGTTCATGCAGAAGCAGTGGGTCTAGAAAATCGGAATATGTGAAAAGAAATGACACTCAAGGAATATTTTTCTAATGATTGTCTTGCCTTTCCCATCAAAGGTTGCCCAGACAGGTCCTTCTCCCGTCTCACTGCTGATGGGCACCCATCATTTATAGGGGTGAGCGTCTCCACTGCCTTTTTGTTCAAGAAATAAAAATGATTGGAGATGCCAACTGAAACAACAACCCGACTGCAGAAACCCCAGTAATGCAAAGGCCCACGTGGAGAAGCTGAAATGACTGTTAGACACCTGGAGAGTTCAATTTGCTCAAGCCTTGGCCTTCTCCAGTTCTCCTTTGCGGGGAACAAGAAAGTATTTTGTGAGAAAAAAATAATATGAGCAGTTTCATTTTGCAACTCGCAGAAAAAAAAAAAAGGTAAAGATGTTTGAGTTTTACAGTGTTCTTGTTCTCAAGGCAAAACCTTTTCTCCTGTGAGACAGTGAGGACAAGGGGAACCCCTCCAGTTCATACACACACCCAATGTCCAGCTTCCTGCAGATCCTCTTTCTGAAAAAAATACTGCAAGTCCAACCCCTGACTCAGTCTGTGCTTACGCTCACCAAATGGGTACATTGGTTGGGATGATAGAAAGCTTTCTGCTCTATCAAATAACCAAGCTCGCTGGTTTATTCCCAAGTCCTGATATCCCCAAATCTTGCTGCACTCCTGGACTTTCTCCTTGGGAGACAACCCACCAGTTGCCTCCCAAAAGGCACTGGAACAGGTTTCCCAGGGAAGTTGTGGAGGTCCCATCCCTCAAAATATTCAAGACCAGGTTGGATGGCGCTTTGAGCAACCTGGTCTAGTGGGACGTGTCCCTGCCCATGGCAGGGGGGTTGGAACTAGGTGATCTTTAAGGTCCCTTGCAACCTAAACCATTCTATGATTCTAAAACATGACTTGCAGTAGCAGTACTCCAAGGACGCTTCCCAAGTGACGGTATAGGTGAGGCTGCAGGTGAATTTGGAAGGGGAAATGTAACCAGTGAAGCAGCACAAAGGCAGCTGGGTGGAGCGATCAGCAACATATGGGAGTTGCTTTCTATAAGTTCATCCTGCAGGAAACAGCGCTCCTTCCTTGAATATCTGTCCCTGCTGTTCCTCATTACATGCTGCTCAATTGCCTTGGAAACAAAATAGCGGTTTCCTAATGGTCCATCTCCCCTCCTCCCCTTTTCTGCTGCATGTGTCTGAAATTGCATTCAGATTTTAAATCACAGGATGATTTATTACCATTTTCTAATGCTCAGCCCCCCCTGGTTAAATAGATGATTTACCAGTAGCTTCACCCCTCAGGCACTGAATGGATGATACGAGAGTCTTTGTTAGAAGGTGGTGGGCAGTAAAAAAGTCCCTGACTCGTAAGATTTAAAACTCGATATGCTCACCATTTAAGTGAATTCTCACTTTCTTCCGAAGGTCTAACAGACTGTTCCCATCAGTAGCCATTTGCTTGGTGCTGGGCTAGGACTTCAGTGTGGTCGTTGTGACCCAGGGAACTGGTTGAGTCACCATCCCTGGAGGTATTTAAATGATGTGTAGGTGTGGTACTTGGGGACATGGTTTAGGGGTGGCCTTGGCAGTGTTAAGTTAATGGCTGGACTGGATGATCTTTTCCAACCTAAATGATTCTATGACTCTATGAGTTTGCCTTGCTAACTAATCCATCCCTTTTGGAGAAGACTGCATCCAAATTGTACCTAAGGGACAAGGACTGGGAAGTAAACTGAGAACTCAGTTACTTGACAGTGTGGCTGCATCCTGAGACATTGCTTGGGTTTCTCCATGATCCAAATACTCTGAAAGATGAGGGAAACCAAAGCAAAGGAGAAGGTAGGAGACAGCAAAAGGTATGTATGCACTCAGTGCAATGGAAACACTTCTGAGCAGTGTTCACCTCCCAAATCCAAGTAAATGGGAAATTATCACTGTGGTAAATTTAAAAGCATGCTCAGTACGCCTGTGAAAAATAGTTGAGTATGATTCAGAGCACATGAGACATTTCCACCATGCTGAGGTGAATACAAATATGCAGCTCTGCTAGGTGAGGTAGGATGTAAATCAGTATTAATACTTCTGGTCTTTCATAGTTCAGGGCACCAGCCTGCACAAGTTTGGGACCGGCGTGAACAGTCCCCACGAATTAAAGCACAGCTGCATACCTTTTGTGAGGACTCCTCTTGGTCTACTGCGGGCAGGTGATTCTGGTTCGTCCTGGGGAAATATTTCCAGTGGATCAGACGGAGCAAAGAGCAGCTGGTGGGAAAAGCTTGTCTTTGAGAAATGGAAGCAGAAAGGTGTCAAACACATTTGGGAATTCACTCCCCGGGCTGGAAAATGAGATTGAAAGGGAAGACACAAATAATCTTTGCGTTAAGCTGTCCTTGCTGCCACTGGAAGCCCCTGCTGCTTCCATTAGACAGTCTTTGCTGAGCCTCCGAGCTGTGGAAGGGTGTTTCTGCAGCGGGCACGGCTGCTTCTGTGCAATATCCCTCCTGCCTAGAGGGTCTGGCGCTTGTTTTTGTGATTTTTGCTGTCTTTCTCTATTTTCTCTTTGTCTAATATAAAGAGGTGCGCCTTCCCAAATGAATCTAAGGAGAGAACATGAAGGTTTTTGCGGTGGGATTTGCCACACACCATGCTGCCTCCTTCAGAGCCAGCTTTGCATTGTAAGTTAAAACCTTGTGTGGAGGGCTGGGCTTTGCGGGGGACGTGGAAAAGGCACCTCTAGATATATTGTTAGACGTACTGAAGATACATCAGAGCCTCCTTCCTTCCCTTCTCACCCAGCGTATTTCACATGCCCGTTCTCTGAAATGGATAAATCCTGTTCCCCAGGGTGTGGGAACCGTGGTGCAGGAGTTGAGGTAAGTCAGGACCAGCCCTGCCTGCTACTACGTGCCTGTGTTGGATGGAAAGAACCGTGTAACTCCAGCGTGAATTCATGCAAAATGTCTGCAGTGGTTGTCCATCCGTCTACATCTGTCCGAGCTTTTGGGAAACTGGGCATTTCAAGGGAGATTTGAAGGAAAAAAGAAAAAAAAAAAAAAAAATGAAAAGAGGATTCTTCAGTGCACATGAAAAAAGAATGAGACCAGGAGACCCCTTGCAATAGTCTGTCGGCTGGAAGTGGCTTTCCTTGACATCTTTCTGCATCGATTCTTCTCAGCGTTCAACTTTATTGGCTTTTCAATATCTGCATAAAGTTTAGTGTTTCATGAAACAATGTTCCATATCCAGAAAAGGAAAGCAAAAGCAAATCAAAGTACACATCAGCACTGACTAAGGTAATGAATGAAATAAAACAGTTTTCTTTCGTCTCACAGAATATTTTGAAAACATGCTTATATAAATACCACCAAAATTTCCAAATCTATAGCAGAAGGAAAACTGATAGCAATTATGTGTTTAGTAATCCTCTCAAAATATAATAGCAACAGGCTTATTGACGTCAGGACTATCTGCTGTAGTGAAAAGACATTAAAAAGCAATCATAAACAAAGCAGATCTCTACCTAATGCTCTCTTCATTCGGATATAGGAAGGCAGATTACTGTACTTCAAGGGTTTTGTCTGAGCCAGCAGCATAAGGAAGGATAAAATGGAGGTAGGTTTGCTACACATATTTTGGTTAAAACATTGGTGATGCATGAATCCTGATTCTCACCAAATGCATTTGTCAACTAAATACTTGCTTAATAGTTACAGGCAAAGGAAATATCACTTACAATTGTTGGTGCACGGTTGTTCTCAGATTTTTATTTCTTCACCTGAATTTGCAGTGTATAGCTAATTAGCAAAATTTGCATTGTTCTGCTTCTTCTCCCTTAGTGAGGAAATCAATGTTTTCAGCCTGAGGATAAGGAATAGTAAATGCCACATATGCTTATGCAGTATCTGTGTGCTCTTTAGCTCTTCTAACAAGAAGTAGGATGTATCTAGAATCAGATTGAAGAGGATTCAAAAGCACTGAGTGTAAACATTCAACATCAAATAGGCAGGCATAATAATGATATAATTAAAAAAAAAAACCACACAGCAAAATGGAGTATTTATTCACAAAAGGAAAAATATTTGTAAATCAGTCTTTAATGACACACCAATCTCGGCATCAGGAAAAAAACACACTTTTATATTTGGGTGATTAAATATGTATATTTATAGCTGAGTGATATATATATCATAAGTATAGCTGAGCTGGTAGAGCTATCAAGTCTCAACTTCATAGGAAATTCAGTAGTCCTGAGGTTTGGTTTTTTTTCCACTCTGAAATCTAATGTTACGTTTTGAATTTTTGCCTTTCAAATATATTTAGAAAAGCATCACGTTTTTGACCAATGAGAATATATCACTAAAACTATTTTAACATTTATTTTTGTTTGACTTCTAGTATTTCATTTCTAATAGATAAAACTGTAGAATATGGAATTAAAATAAGAAAGTGAATATAAAATTAAACATGAACATAAATGTGGAATAAAAGACAACATAATAAATAAGCTTATAACATAAAATAAATCAGAATAAACAATGTATGCTAAAATATATTTCAAATGGAATAACTCAAACAACTAAATGCTAAAATGTATTATGCAAAAGCTTTTTTTAAGCAACATCAAATTGAAACCAGTGCATTCTTCCAGAGGGTTGAAGTTTTGATGACTTTGCAAATTGTGATGGAAAAATGTTTTGCCAAAACCCCGTAAAACAAGGCAAGTATATTTTGAAAAGCATATGTTAAGAAGCCGTTTTAGATGACATACTTGGGCCAAATGGATAACAAGACTATTTCCAGTTAATTTCAGATGGGAAAGCAGATGGGGCTGTTTCTCGCTGTTAGACTTCTGTGGTCACAGCGTCTCAAGGGCTGAACTTGAACATCTGAGTTCTTTTAATTATTATTATTATCACGACTAAAATGAATGTGACCAGATCTGCAATCCTAACTTGTAGCCTACTGTCCTTTGCACCGTGCAAAGGACATGAAGATTTTATATCACTGCCTGAAAAATCTTTAGCCCATTAGAACTTCAGGTGCCATGCATGTGGTGTGTCTCACCTCGGTTTAGAGATAGGGCTCACTTGCACTCTTTAGGAAGTGCAAGTTTTGCACTCTTTAGGAGTTCCCAGGATGTCCAAGGTATCTGCACAGGGCTAACAGAGATGAGATAGGAACTACAGAAGACCTGCACTCTTCTGGACTGTCGTCAGGTGCCATCAGTGTTTGAAGCGGCATTACATGCCTATGTTAAGGCAAGTAAATCCTACCTTATGTATTCAGTGTAGGTCTCTATATGAGTGACGTATCAAGGGTCCATACACAGACAATGAGGAGTGCATGGAAGTTAGTCTATGACCTGAGCTATTGCAGGCATCTGTCTTAGAAACAGACAATTTGTCCCCAAACTTCACTTCCTGTATGGGGAGCATGGAATGAGTTACTCACATCAAATCATTAGGTAGTTTGGGTTGAAAGGAACCTTTAAAGACCATCTAGTCCAACCCTCCTGCCATGACCAGGGACACCTCCCACTAGACCAGGTTGCTAAAAGCCCCATCTGACTTGACCTTAAACACTTCCAATGATAGGGCATCCACAACTTTTCTGGGCAACCTGGTACAGTGTCTCACCAGCTTCATCATAAAAAATGTCTTCCTTATGTCCAATCTAAATCTACCCTTTTTCAGTTTAAACCCCTTGCCCTTTGTCCTGTGACTACAGGCCTTGGTAAGAAGTCTCTCACTGTCTTTCTTAGACGGCACCTTCAAGTATTGAAAAGGCACGATAAAATCTCCACAGAGCTTTCTCTTATCCAGGCTGAAAAACCCCAACTTTCTCAGCCTTTCTTCATCGAAGAGGTGTTCCAGCCCTCCAACCATTTTTGTGGTCATCCTCTGGACTCACTCTAACAGGTCGATGTCTTTCTTGTGCTGGGAACCCCAGAGCTGCACGCAGTGCTCCAGGTGGGGTGTCATGAGAGTGGAGTAGAAGGGCAGAATCACCTCTCTCAACCTGCTGGCCATGCTTATATGGATGAAGCCCAGGAGATGATTGGCTTGGAAGTGCACATGGCCAGCAAGTGCACAGTGGCTGCAAGTGCGCATTGACAGCTCATATCTCACCTTCTATCCATCAATGTCCCCAAGTCCTTTGCAGGGCTGCTCTCAATCAGTTCATAACCTAGTCTGTACTGATACTGATGGTCCAGGTCCCAGGCACAGGACCTTGCATTTGGTCTTGTTGCACTTCCTGAGGTTGGTCACGGAGCTACCTATGCTACTGACACGTATTCGGGGAGAAAACTTTCACCCTGGTGTTTGCTGGAGTGCTGATAATATGGTCATCTGGATCTGAGACCTCAGAGAGCTTAGTCATGTTTCAAAACACATGACGTCTTCGGGTGGCCTCTTTTATGTGACACCATGCAAAATGCTAACTTTGTGTAACTAGAACTCATAGCCACCTGGAAGAAGTGGTAGATGCGCCATGCCTGGAAACATTCGAGATTTCAAGGTATCAAGTGCTGCTTTTGGTTACATCCCTGCTTACCCCGGAGATCTGCAGAGGTGCATCCTTCAGTTGGGAGCAGACTGGAGAGGGCTGACGAAGGCACTGCTTTTCATTGCCCGCAGTTGCAGGTATCACATCGTACAATCCCACGGGAAGTTGCACCGATTCAAAACCATTTAACTGCACTTAAACATGGACTGACAGGTAGCTAAAGCTTTGGTTACATTTCAGCAATGGTTCTTTACCTGGATTCTAATTTCTAGCATGATCACACTGTAACTGTCCATCTGTCTTAGCTGACTGTCATTCCTGCTTCTTCCTCCTAATACTGTTCCCATCCACCTGCCAGTTTCAATGAGACTGAAAGAATTACTCGGAATCACAAGAATTTGTTCTTAGAAATGTACAGAAAACTACATTTGTGGGCCTATGGAAGACAGGGTTTCAGCATGAAAACCAGAATTACCTGTTCCTCTTGGCCTGGTGGCACATCATTCAATTTGTGTGCACCCCTGAAGGCTCTGCTGCCTCTTCTGCTTCCTGCTAAACTGGTAATGAGTGGACATGAGAGGAGCTGGAGACAGGATGAGCGGGAGTCCATGGTTTATCAGGAAGAACTGGAGGGGTTTGGGGAGTTTCAGGGCTGGGGAGGACTGGAGGTGTTGAGATCTGAAAAATGGATGCAGTTCCAGGCTTGGGACTTGGAGAGGTCCTTTGTGTATCTCAGTAGGTGGAGATCATTCTGTACATGGGAGGAAAGCCGAGACAGTTGTGGTAGGATTGTTTACAAAACACTGTGTACACAATTCTGTAGAAAATCTGTCTTAATTTGATTTTGCTGCTTATGAATAATATTTGGGTGGCTTATAATCACGAATATTCATTTTTCCCTTTTCAGAATTGAACACTGTGGTGACTGTTACATCCTGGTCCACAGGGTTGTCCATTTTGATTTTCCTTTTGTGTTCATTTGTCTGGCTAATGTGAGTATTTTCCTAATCAATGCTGGTAGATCCCTCTTTAATTAATACTGATGAGTTGGAGAAAGAATAACACAGACCACTAGTAATATTTTCCTGTGCCTGAGTGTTTGAGGGGAAGATGGCTGGCTTGCAAACAAGAAATCATCATGGAGGAACACACCGCAATGAAGACCCTCACCTGGACCCCTGTTTCCGTTCAGAAAAGAGAAGAAACGCTCCATCATGTGAAGCTGAAGAAGATATATTAAGAAACCAGGGATGCTGGGAAAAACAGGAATCGTAAGGCTGAGTGAATCTGTACAGCTGAGATGGTGCTTAACTTCACTCCAAACTGGCTCTGGACACACTGGCATCAGCAAAATCTCTGCTGGGGATTTGGTGCTGTAAGTGATATATTCCTGCCCCTGTGACATCCCGACATGGACATCCTTGGACAGCAAGATGCAAGTGGCTTCAATAGGCTGCCCACATGCAAAACTCTTTACTTACAGAAATAAATACTGCCCAGAGTGCGCTCTCCGAGGGGAAAATTTCATGTCAATAGGTCCCAATCTCCCTATAGCACAGGGCTGATAAAATAACACTGATTTTCCCTGTTGGCTTCACAAAGAGGGGATCTGGCAATGTATCACGGACAAAATAGTTCTGTTCAGATGAAACTACCCTGACAAATAACATCCTTCTTAAAATTTAAATTAACTGTTCCCCACCCCCCCCGATAATATCACTCTCATAGACAAATTCTTAGCTCTGCTTTCCCTTTGTTTCTTTTCTTTATTTAATCTGATTTAATTTAGTCAAACATTTCTTTTTGGAGCTGTCTTTATGAATCTGTTTAAATGTGCTGAGTGCTACTCTGGAAATATTCGCTATCCTTTTTTGTCTTGTTTTCCTCCTGGATTGCACTCTTCCTAATGAGGTGCAAAATCTAGAGTTTAGAAGATTCTTTTTGATGTCTCTTCGAAGCAGACAATCCAGTCTACCTGAATAAAGACTGATTAAAAATTAATTGAGGTCTTCAGGATGCACCTTGATACAAAGTGAGGCTGGGAAAAAAACTTGCAGGAAGGGTTCATGTCTCATGGTCAGGAGTTGAGCTACCTTTCCTGGTGGTCAGATTTTCTTTCTAGATCATCATGGCTACAACACCATTGCAAATAATGAAGATAGAGACAGCTCTATCTCAGCTCCATAAGCAAAATAAAAGGTTGTTACTCTGAATGATGATGAATAAAGGCTAGAAAGGGATGAATAAGGGCTACCAGAGGAAGAAGAAGGGTTGAAAGGACAACCAGGGACAGAGGGCTGAAGGGAGGCCACTGAATGGTCACACTTATCTCTGCTGTTCGGAGGGGTAGGAGACGTGAATATAGCAAACACTGCCACATGAAGGAGTTAAAAGGGAGGACCTTTGGCCAAGCTGTTGGACGCTTGCTCAACAGTGGTCACTGTGGCTTTTCATGATTCTGGCACAGGGGGAAAAAAGTGTGTGCATTGATGACCCCACAGTGTTTGATCGCTCCTTTTGCCCATCCCACTATCCTCCTTCAGGCAAGACAGAAGGTCACAGCTGTGCATTGTTGTGTGTTTAACCTCTGCTGCATGCCAGGTACCCACCAAGCCACTCTATCACTCCTCCTCAGCTGGGCAGGGGAGAGAAAATATAATGAAAGGCTCATGGGTTGAGATAAGGACAAGGACATCACTCAGCAATTACTGTCACAGGCAAAACAGATTTGACTTGGGGAAATCAGTTTAATTTATTACCAATCAAATCAGAGTAAGACAATGAGAAATAAAAACTAAAACTTAAAATGCCTTCCCCCCACCCCTCCGTTCATCCTGGGCTCAACTTCACTCCCAATTTCTCTGCCTCCTCCCCTCAAGTGGTGCAAGGAGACAGGGAATGGGAGTTGTGGTGAGTTCATCACACATAGTTTCTGCTGCTCCTTCCTCCTCAGGGGGAGGACTCCTCATACTCTTCCCCTGCTCCAGCGTGTGGTCCCTCCCATGGCTGACAGTTCTCCACAAACTTCTTGAACTTGAATCCTTCCCACGGGCTGCAGTTCTTCATGAACTGTTCCAGCAGGGGTCCTTTCCACAGGGTGTAGTCCTTCAGGAACAGACTGCTCCAGTGTAAGTCCCCCGCAATGTGACAGGTCCTACCAGCAAACCTGCTCCAGCGTGGGCTCCTCTCTCCATGGGTCCACAGGTTCTAACTGGAGCCTGCTCCAGTGTGGGCTTCCCATGGTGTCACAGCCTCCTCTGGGCACATCCACCTGTTCCAGCATGGGGTCCTCCACAGGCTGCAGGTGAATATCTGCTCCACCACGGACCTCCATGGGCTGCAGGGGGAACAACCTGTTTCACCATGGTCTTCACCACAGGCTGCAAGGGAATCTCTGCTCTAGCACCTGAAGCACCTTCTCCCCCTCCTTCTTCACTGACCTCGGTGTCTGCAGAGTTGTTTCTCTCACATATTCTCACTCCTCTCTCTCTTCTGATTGATGCTGGTGTTGTGCAGTCTTTTTTTTTTTTTTTTTCCCCTTCTTAAACATGTTATCACAGAAGTGCTACCATCGTCACTGATGGGCTCAGCTTTGGCCAGTGTTGGGTCCATCTTGGAGCCAGCTGGCATTGGCTCTATCGGACATAGGGGAAGCTTCTAGCAGCATCTCACAGAAGCCACCCCTGTAGCTCTCCTGCTACCAAACCCTTGCCACCCAAACCCAATACATGCGTGCAGAGAGGGAGGCTTGATCTCAGCAGCAACAGGGAAAGGGAGACCATTTAACAGGGGTCCTCTGAGTACCATGTCCTGCCAGGTGGCATTGCACCAGCTGCAGCACCCAGCATTGTCTCCTGCTCTGCACCATCAGTCGAGGGCTCAGGATGGCCGCAGTGCAGAGGCAGGACAGCAGTGGAAGTGAGTTATATGCCAGCCAGGCTGCTGGGTAACACAAGGTGAGAGTCAGCAGTGTGACTCTCTTTTTCAATATATGACTTGACAGGTCTGAGAACCTGGAGTGCTCCCCAGCCACAGACTAAACGGGACTTGCCAGCTGGTCCAAAGTGAAAAATTAGGTAGGTTTGCCTGGATATCAGTGAAACAAATGGGGCTTATCAGAAACTCAAAGGTCAGAGCTTGTCACTTACCAAAAAGGGTATCAGATGGGAGTAACTTGTGAGTATCATAACAGAATCTGTGTGATGGGGATACAAAAGAAATAATTTGCAGTATTGTCTACAGTGGTTTTGCTCGTCTGTGCTTGGGACAATCACCCTCGTCACCCTTTCAGAGTTTTGGGGGAGACATTAAACAGAATACCCTAAAGGGTTGGTATAAGTGGTGACCCTTTAATAACCATTTATTAACATTTTCAGCTCTCCTTAACAAAACACTTCTAGAACATAACTGATTCAAACGAACTACAGACTTCCTTTGCTCAGTATTATTTATTACAATTTAGTCATCCCAGGGTTTTCAGACATGTCATTAAGTGTCTGCCAAGTATGCTGAGTGACACAGCAAAATCTCAACAGAAATCCCTTTCTTTACCTTACTAAAGAAGTAATCAAGCTATGGAGCTGGACATAGTCCACCTACAGTGACCCCATTACCCTTCCCCATTATGTCTTGTAAGAAAGGAGTAGAGGAGCCTTAGGAAAAAGAAGGAAAAGTTGTAAGGGGCAAAAAGTCTGCATGCCACACGGTTCTTTCTGTTCTCTCGTTTCCCCACTCCGTACCTGCTTCCCCTGAGAGGCAACCTCAAAACAGACGATGTCCCTGCTCCATTTTCAAAGCTTTCTGCTCCATGGTCTCAGGTTACCCTAAGAAAAGGCAGCAATTCTTGGTCATCCCCAGGCCTTGTAGTTAGGACAAGGACACAGAGAATATCATATAAAGACGGAGGGAGATCACAAGCACCAGCTGGGGAACTTTGGAGAAGAACAAATTAAAGGGGGAATATGTCCTAGAAGGACAGACCGGGCATGGATTTTAAGGTGAAGCAGACAGAAAGAGGACAGAGGAATTGCTTAGATGGGACAGAGGTCTAAGGGGACCAAACGGGCTAAGGAAAATAGACATCAAAGAGGAGAAACTCCATGGGAGAAATACAGTTAAGGGAGAGGGACTTCTCTTCAACCTATGTACCCTCAGGAGACATCACCTTCTATCCTCATATACCCAGATTTTTCCCTTGCCACTCATGTGTCTGGTTCTGGAAGTTTATTCCTTGATGTAAGGGTTGTGCCAGCTTGAAATATTCTTGTGTTCTACTGTTTTGTCCAAGATTCAGCTGCATGGATACCTTCCATTGAAAAAAGGCATGGGGAACAAGAATACCAAAATACATTTGGAACCACAAATGAGACACTTAGGAAGGTGGAGTTCACATCACCTCTGCGTACCCCAATGCAGTCTGTCCATCTTTCTGTCTGTCAAACCTTGTAGAGATCTCTGGACGATTCTTGCTTCAGTGTCCTGGGTACAACTCTGGGACCAGCAAACTCAGAGGTTGCACCAGTGAACATACTAGATGTTTGGTGCTAACCTAGGACAAGACTCACAAGGGGTGACCTGGGGCTGTGATTTCTAGGGTGGTGCAGATACCATTAATATTGGTAAGCATCTCCCCATCTCTTTTCCAAATGCATCTAGCAGAACTGGTCAAATGGAACATTTGGGGTCTGTTACTTAAATTCTCTTCCAAATTAAATTAGATTCAGATTTTAGCAGATAGCAAAATTTATCTTTAAACATATGGAAGGTGCACCAAAATTTCAATCCTGATGTTATTAATTACAGCATAGATGTGTTCAGGTGGTCACCAGTGACCAGTCAAAAAAGTACTTACCAAAAATCACATGCAATATGCAGACACTTTAACTAATGATGCCAGGTTCTGATTAAATATGTAGTTAGAGAGGAAAGCTTTGCTATTCATTAATAATGAAAGCATTCTTTTTCATATGAGAAAAGTAAGAATTTACAACACTCGCTTACTATTTTTGGAGGGTTTAAAAAAAGTCACAACACTTGAAATTGTCCCAAGTCCTGTTTAAGGAATGTGAATGAAGTATTTCATTTTCCTAAAGCAGGAACATGCAGTACTTAGCATTTCCAGTCGGAGTTTATTTTAGTCTAATTTATTTTCAACAGCTTTCCCCTCATCTTGAGTGCTCTGAGAAAAGATAAAGATAATACATTCCCACTAGAGACAAGGGATAAAACAACATCAGCAAAAAAAAAGACGTGTACGTTGAATCAATCCTCTCAGCGAGGTGAGATTTCAGACAGAGGAATGGGAGCAGGAGGGTTGGAGACTCCAGGTGTGCGAAGTGTTTTCCCCTTGGCAGGGGGTTGCGATTGGTATGTGGTAGAAAGTAAATTTATATTTTGGTATCACTGTGCGGCATGGCTTTGAGATACAAACATTGAAGCTCCTCTCAAATAAGGTTCCAATAGCTCCATCTAAATCTTTGGTATTTAGGGCAGCATCTTTTTTAGTTGCGTTTGATTAAAAGAAAAACATTTTTTCAAAAAAGAGGGGAGAAAAAAGATGTTTTCTCCGATTTCTGTTTTGTTTTGTTTTGTTTCTTTTAATGAAATAGAAATGGATAAGAATTTTTCACAAAATACCAACCAGTAAGGAACAGGTTAATCCCATGTCCCAGTTGACTTTGGGTAAAAGTCATGTTGTCGAATGTTGGTTGTGGGCATAGATGAGACTTTCTGATAACAGGTAGCCTCCCTGTTTTTTAAGGGACTCTTTTGATAGGAGAGGTGGAGCTATTTGGATTCCATCTTAGTGCTTCTGTTTTATCTGCTGTCTTTGTCTGGCCATGTGTGGGGTTTTTTTCTTAGCAGCTGGGTTTCTGGATATCCTTAAAAAATAGACAGTACCCTTCTTGTGATATATTCTGTTCCTCCTGGAGGACTGCTAACACTCCACTGTTGATTATAATAAATGTTCCTGGTATAACTAATCTAACTGTTACGTCTCCAAATTGTCAGCCTCTATCAGCTTGAAATCTAACAGTTTGCCCTACTTGTTGTAAAGGTTTGATACTCCTGTGTCTTGCTTTTATAACTATTGTAATATTGTCTGGAGAGCCTGGCAGATGTTGGCAGTAAGGTTTTCTTCCTCTAACCTTCTCAGGTTGCTCTTCTGAGGTTTTGCATCTGACACAAACCTTTACGTGCAATACTTTGCCCTCTCACTGATTGCTTATGTTGGTTGCTACTATTTGTCACTTATCTCTTTATTTTTGGAGATGTTTCTCCATTTGCACTAACTTCTCCTTTCCCATTCAACTGTTCTCAGCAAAGATGATTGTAACAGTTATGACACAAAACCTCTCTCCATAAATTATGCTTTTAAAGGCTCACTCTCTGAAAATCCTCATCAAGGACCAAAGGCTGCTTATTCACAGAGTTTATTGGAGATGTTTGAATAGATGCAGCAACTTCTTGTTCTTTAAAGGCTCTGCAAGTGAAACAAAGAACATGCAGTCCAGGGTTAATGGTGGGGTGACAACTTCTGGGTTGCCTCGGTATGAGTAATAGTCACATACAAGGATTTTTCAAGACAGCTGGCATGCATCAAGGTTAAGGACTGTGGAACAGCTTTTAGAATAAGTTATTTGAGCACATTTCTGTTTCTCCTGCCCCCTCCTGGGTGCTTTGTACTGTATTACATGAAGAAGTCAACAGTAAAGCTCCATCCAATAAGCTGGCTTTGACTCAGTTCATTTGAGGTTGATGGTACACGTGCTAAACACAGAGGTAAGCTGGATGTCCTTGTATGGACAAGCCAGGACTGCATACTTAACGTTACTACCTAAACAGGATCAGTTACCTGCATCCCTCTCTTGAGTGAGGTCTACCTTCCATGGGCTGCAGAGGGAGATAAGGACGTCTGGGCTACAAACCTGGAACTGAAATTAAGGTACATATTTTGCTGTTTCCATATGCACAAGGTGTCTAAATGCAGGATTGTCACCTTGATCAAAACACTATTTCTACTCTGTATGAGATGTTATAGGGTGTCTGAGGCACCTCCATGGGGCTGGTGTATGGGGCCAGGCTCTTTTCAGTGGTGCCCAGCGACAGGACAAGAGGTAACGGGCACAAACTTGAACACAGGAAGTTCCATCTCAACATGAGGAGGAACTTCTTTCCTTTGAGGGTGGCAGAGCACTGGCACAGGCTGCCCAGAGAGGTGGGGGAGTCTCCGTCTCTAGAGACATTCAAAACCCGCCTGGACACGTTGCTGTGCAACCTGCTGTAGGTGACCCTGCTCTGGCAGGGGGGTTGGACTAGCTGATCTCCAGAGGTCCTTTCCAACCCCTATCATTCTATGATTCTGTGTTTCTGTGTGATTCTGTGTATATGACACAGGGGATGCACTTCTGGAGAGGCATCCAGAAGCTGGTGGAATCTCTTACATTGTCTAAAGTAACACAGGACACTTAAGTTTAGGTTTGTCAGTTCTGCCTGCTTTTGAGTGAAGCACACTCAGTCCAAGCCCTTACAAAGCCTAAGAGATACAACCTGTCACATTCCTCATGTATACCAGGTAGATAACTACAGTCTTTGAGTCAGCAACCTGTACTTTTTATAAGTAATGGAAAATGCTTAACCTGACAAGTGGAATGCGATGAAGGCAGCAATTATCACATTGTTCTGGAGGACACACTCATACATAATATATTTCACAGGCAAGCTGGCAAAAGTTCCCCCAGATCAGGGGATAAGCAAGTCTGTGCCCATATTCCCGTATAGAAACCTTGACATAGGAGTTTATGTAAAAGAATCTTCAATGATGAGACATTTTCCTTTTCAACAGGAGATGAGGGTGCTGTCAGTACTAACCCTTACCGTTTCACCAGGGTTTTCTTTGCAAAGTGACTCATGACAGAGGGTGGAAACTCTTAAATCACCACTGTCTAAGAGGCATGGTACAGAAGTGCATTCTGGGACTGAGAAAGTTCTAGCAAACCTTTATATCTCTCAGAAATTGGTGCTATTCTAGGCAGGAATTTATGACTGTCGCTAGTAATATGTTCAAGAGTTTTACCTGGACAGGTCTGTTTTTTTCTCTAGATTACCTACAGCCAAAAAATTTCACTGGAAGAAATGTTCAGCAAGAAGAAAATCCAGGGTGGACAGGAATGTTCAACAAAAAGCAATTTTGCTTCTGCAATCATGCATTGCTGTTCCTGGTTTGCAGGCTGAATTGCTGTGTCTTGGGCTGTGAGACAGGACTGAAGTTCAGTACCCAATTGTAGAAGAGATAAGGATTAGAAACAACACACATAACAGACACCTTTCTCTACACTTCTGGTTTCACTGGGAACAAAAGAACAATCTCTGCAAGCCGTATCAGACTAAGGGGATAACCTCTTCTAGCACCATTTTGTAGGAATGTCCCAGCCTGCCATTTGGAACTTGGATCTCAGGGTTTCTGGACATCTCAGAATGTGGGGGTGCTGGACATATCAAAAGCCTCGTTCAGGTCATATACCACAAATCCAACCCTGTACTTCAGTCCCACTGCTTTTACATCCACTATTTCTGTTTAAAGGAAGAGGGTGAGGTGAACCCCCACTAAGTAGACCCCAATTATAGAAGATCTCCTGAATTTAGGCAACATCTTGCCCCCAGAATCTCTGCTAGCTGGGGCTGTGATTTGTTCTGTGCTCAGTTTAACTCCAGGAGAGATCCCAGTGCTCTCTTCAGGTTACTTGGTGGACTACTGCCTCACCGCACAGCAAAGCATGGGTGAGTAGTTGGTTTGAGTCGTGCCAAGGATTCTTATCTGGTTTGTCCATCACAAGGACCACCCCACTGCTGTGTTAACAAGGCCTCCCTTTTCCTGCCATGCTGGATCTCCATCCAAGCAGGGCATAGAAAATGCATCATTCCTTCCCCACTCTCCACCTCCCTCTCTCCACCACCTTGGTAACCATCAAAATGTCATTTTGGCCATCAATCAGCAACCTCGTTTGGGGGAAAGAAGAATAAAAAAGTCCAACAAGGGGCTTAAATTCTCCAAACCCCTCTACTCAGTGCAAAACTCTTGTGTGTCCTTTATTATTCCCTCCTCCTTTAACCCTCTCCCTGCTCCTCCCCCCTCGCTTTTCTGCCCTGGCAACTTGGTCCCTTTTGTACACAACATCCTTTTCCTTTCACAAAACCACAAAGACCCAGTGGGGAGGCGGACACAGGAAATGCTGCAAGCAAGAAAAATCCATCCCCTCCCTGTGACACTTGAGCTGCTGGGGAGGGGAGGTATTGGCATTTCTTATTTGTGTATCGGCATGTTTTATGCTTTTTCCTTTTTTTTCCACATTTCCCTTCCTGTTGATTTGAAAGCAACTGACAACGAAACCTGCAAGCAGAGCATTTTCTCCCCCGCCTTCCTAATCTTTCCTTTCTTTTGCTTTCATAAGCCTCAGTCCTCGCAATGCTTGAAGAGAAGGGGAAAGACTTCATCCTGTTGTGTATTCTACATGCACATAATGCCCACCCAACTCCATGCAGCAAGGCACTTAAGCAGTTCTGCTGTGACTGAAATCCTCCATCCTTACTACACAGGACCTGCATGTGCAAACTTCTGCTGAGATTTCATGTACTACTAACTTCAAGTGTGACCATAGTCACTATGTGGACACAAGGGGAGCTAACAGGGTTTTTTGGACGAGCTAACATTGCACATTTTGCTACATCCTTTATCCAGACAGGACTATTGAATTCCTTGACTTACATTACAACGTCAAGCATAGGCTCAGCGAAGGCAAATTAAATGGCATCAGGTAACAGAACATCTCACGGAATTGGAGTTTGCAGTTGGGCTTATTCTTGTCCACGTGGCTTTGCTGGAGTAGGTTTGCTCCATTCCGATTTCAGTACAGAATGATAATTTCATGCATGAGAACATGTCATAAAATAGTTCAGATCTTGCCTACAAAAGGGTTTGAGGCTTTGCAGACGTACTCATTAGCACTGCAGTTGTGCTCTTGAGTAATTCGTCTGTGAGCCACGTACTGACATCTGGGCTCAACTTTTCTAACTTTAGACCTCGCGCTAGCAACTGGAGAGGAGAGCTTGTCCTGGAAATGCATACCAGTGGGCAGTGTGGAGGTGAAACCCTTCAACCCTTGGGATTACTTCCAGGCAAGTTTGTCTTTCAGGAGGGTTCTGCTATAAACTTGTTGTTGCTCCCTTGGGGGGAAAATTTAGAGAGACTGTGTCTGGGATGAAGACCAGTGAGAGAGGGGATACCTCTGCTATGGGAGACCACACCAAAAGAAACACTTCAGGCAACATCTCCTTATGGGCCTTGCTCAGGCCCAGCTGTCTGAAGGATGAGCCTTGGTCCAAAATCTTGGCTAGCCATGGCACAGCAGGGGGTCTGACCAGCAGCCTGCCCTTCTGCAAAGGTTAGAGCACAAACCTACAAGCTGGCAACATTTTTCAAGGCTGGAAAGAAATCAAAGAGCCAAAGTCTTTCTGTCCATCACAGAAATGTGTTTAACATTAAATAAATAAATAAATAAATAAATAAATAAAGTCTGACACCCAATCTCCCAGTACCAGCAGCTGCCAGTATCACAGCAGTTCAGGCTTGATATCTCGGTTTAATCTCTTCTGGTGGCTTCATTTTCTCCTTCCCCAAGCCTGCATTGTCCTGCACCTCTCCCCCCACTCCCTTTCCAAAGACTTGTGATAACCATTGCCTAGGTAACAGCATCTTGCCTGGTGTGTTTTACTGACTGCAATGCATGTGGGGGCGTGTGCTGTGCCTGCATTCCCAGTGGGATAAGAAGCAGAGATTCGAATACTGTGTGTGGGTGAGAAACTTCTTGCGTTGCTTCTGACACCAGCAGAGGAAAGAAGGTCAGCCTCGCGTGTCCCTCTGTAGTGCTTGGTAGCTGCTGTCATGGTGGCTAACATAGGATTTATTGACTTCTTGGAGTCCTGGTGAGAGGGCTAGGAAGGGAATGACTTGGTAAACTTTCTGCCGGCATGCTTGCCCAGGACATCCTTCTCAAATGTGAGTTAGCTATGCATGGTTAAAGCTTTAATTGCTCAACAGCCAGCTGGTGGAGAAGCTGATTGACACTTCATTCATACCTTGGGCTTCCTCTGGAGCAAGCTCTAAATCCAGCAGGGAAAAAACAAAAAAAACACAAACAAAGCACCACAAGATCCATCTCTCAACAAAGATCAAGAGAAGGAGGTCGAGCAATCCAGCAAACTAATCTAAGAAACATTTTTCTGCTGCATGAAGGGTTAATCCGAGCCCAGGGAATGTCAAAAAGTTTGTGTCCCCCATGAAACTTCCTCAAAGCATTAAATTAGGGAAGTTTGGATTTATTTTTCTGATGTGTGGACTGAAAACCAGGTAAAAGACAGCAAGCAGAAGGTCAGGCATAGCATAGAGGATGGAATAGAAACAGGACCCATGGAGGCTTTAATTATCTTAGTTATAAAGTGAGCTCGTAACATATTCATGAATTCTTTTTTAAAGATGCCTGAAGCACTAAGTGTTGGACCAACAGGCAAAAGAAGAAAGGTAGATGAGAAGGCTCAGAATTTAGAACTGGTGGCAGAAAAGACTAAAATGAGGTTGTACGTGCAGAGATAAAGAGGAATAAATTCAAATGTAATGTAAAAGATAATTTAAGAAGCAGGTCATGCTGTAAGAGATCAGTAAGCAAGGATGGACAGCAAAGTAGATGGCAATTTGGTCCCACAACTCAGGACTTGTGTCAGGGAGAAATGGAAGGGAAAGGCCCTCTCGGTTCACTGCCACCTCTCCATGGACCTGCTGCTTGCAGGTTTCCTCAGAAAGTCAGCAGTCGGTGGGTTCATAGTGGCAGAGCACTCATTGCGTTATTGAGAAAGGGACCCAGGTCAATGGCTGGCATTGGTGAGTGAATGCAGAGAGAGGGGTGCAGAAGGGATGCCCGTGATCCCGTGCTGAATAGCAGGTGGCTGCAGAGCCAGGATGTTGTTCTGCTGGAGCAAAGGTGTGAGCTGTATGAACAAAGTGCACAGAGAAGCAGTCAACCAGGCAATGGAGGTAAATCCATTAGTCTCAGAAACATACCATTTTTCACCTATATCACAGCTCCTTGCTACCAGTTTGGTAACACATCAGGAAAATTCCTGACGTGCGACTTCTTGAAGAAAGTACAGCTCTGCTTAGCAAATTTGGCTGTTCGAATAAGAAGTTAATCCAAGTGAACTATTCTGCTGCCAGCCAGGGTCTTCCTTCCACTAAAAATAACTTTTCAGTGCAGAGAAAGGATTTAAAATATTGACACGGGGATATTGGACTCTGGTAACAACTCATATATAATAAAAACCACAAAGTTAGCTCAGGACAGTACGGACAGCTTCCATCTCCCTTGACTGGGAAAGATGAAAACAAGACCTGGAGAGGAAAGGGTTCAAGCCATCACCCGACAACTCAGAAATCCTAACACTCGTGGAAGATATCAGCCAGACAAAAGTAAACCCAAGTGAAAACCAGTTGACCTCTGGCCACTAAACCACACTCCCCAGCATGAAGCCATCTCCCTTCTTTTCCCTTTGCCATGTGGTTGCCTCATATTCCCCTGTTCCCTCTTTCTGAAGGGGTGCTCTTACTTTTTTCTGCTGCTTTTAAGTCTATTTCTCCTCTCTCTGCAGAGCTTCTTAGCCAAATCCAGTGTGTCAGAGGTGGAGGGGACAGTACTAACCACCAGAAAACACTGTTGAAATTATTTTCCAGTACAAGCTAAAATTAAATAACTCAGCATAGTGTGCCTATCACCCCTGTGGATTTATTTCCAGCTCAATATTGATTTAAATTGAAAGGGGAAACCCTTGGAAATGAATATAAAGCTCCCAACACTTCTGCAAACTTGAACTCATTTGTGGTGTTCCCCTCCTTCCTTCCTTTTTTCTTTTCTTTCTTTCTTTTTTTCTTTTCTTTTTTCTTTTCCTTCTTTCTCCTTTTGCCAGGAGTGAAACAACTGCAAGCTTTCATAGATCCTTCTTGTGCCATTCAAGTCAGTTTCAGAAGCAAGGCAGCAAACAAGGCCTCAGGGTATAAATCAAACACTGAAGTCCTCTATGTAGGGAGAAAGAAAACAGCTTAAACATGTGCTTACTGTATTGGAAGGGGAAATAAAATTCTTCAGAATTAGTGGTTTCTTTCACTTCCCTCTCACTGCATTTTTGTTTGCGTTGGATAAGTATCCTGTGGTTTGCAGCTTGTATACTATTAGATTTCTTCTTTTTGGATTTAATGTCCTGAATAATAATGTCTTTGAGATTCAGATACTTTCTAGATTGTATGAAGACTTGAAAGGAAATTTATTACACTATACAACAATTACCAATTGTCATTCATAACTCTTATTAATCTGGAAGCATTTAGGAACTGCAAGCACAGGAAGACCTCATTGTGTGACCCCAGGCTGCAGTCCAAGGGCTTGTTGCAGAAGTTTTAACCAGGCAGGTGATGGAACACCAAAAGATAATCCTGGTTATCATAATTCCTGCTAATTACCTCTTATCTATCACCCCTCTGCACTATGGATGTTCTTTTCTCTGGTCTCAGACCTAGAGGCATTTTACCTCACCCTTCCTTACTGATTTCTTGATAATCCTTTATCAAAGCACTCCCTTTCCATTCAGTGCTGCATTCACATACCTTCAGAGCAGAAACTGCATCCTTTGAGGATGTCATTAATGATGAGGGGAACTGCCTGGTCTCCAAGCAGTGGAAAAAGGTGCAATGCATAACTTGCCCACTCATGAAATAAAGTGGGGAAAAAATAAAGAAGCAATCACCCTTTCCCCCATTTATTTTTAGATGGTTGGTCAACGCAAAGGGCAGATACTCAGGTGTCTCTTTTCATATCGGGGACTTGCAAAAGCAGGAGGAAGCAGCAAAGATGGATGGAAGAATATATGGAAATGGGCT
Source organism: Alca torda (assembly GCA_008658365.1). Taxonomy (NCBI): domain Eukaryota; kingdom Metazoa; phylum Chordata; class Aves; order Charadriiformes; family Alcidae; genus Alca; species Alca torda. Next base: position 162,160,995 of record CM018077.1, read on the forward strand.
GGAAAAGGATTGGCCACACATGAGATAAAAAATAAGAGCGGGAAAAGGAAGAAGGAAGAGGATGGCAGAAAGAAGGAGCAGCACCCGAGTTAAGAAGAGGCACTCAGTGTTCTGCCACCTGGTTCTCTGTGGTCCTAAAACACTAATGAAATTTCCAAAGAGAAAAGGTAGTTGATAATATAACAAATGCTGTTTTTCTCCATCATATGCTGGAGTCACTCATGAATTCCAGGAAGGGACTTTGAACCTCCTCTAGAAACAGCCTCGGAGTTTGTCTCCTACCTCCGTGTTAAGGGTGAGGGATGGCAATGACTCACCAGCCACTGACCAGGGATGTTCGTGGTCATTGCCTGGGGAAGGCAAAGTGCTCCAGTCCCAAGGCTGGGTCCAGCACCAAGAAAAACAGTGCTGTGGGCTCCTGCCCAGCAGGAGCAGTGGTGCTTTGGTAATGTGAGGGAGCAGGTCAGATGGGAAGAGTGTCTGTCTGTCTCACTTTTGGCTTCCTTATGCTGTATTATCTGTGACAAATGTGGATGCGGAGCTGAGAGGAGCTGGGAAGTAAGCTGAGATTTTGTTCAGCTTATGAATGAAGGAGGAGAGCGAGTGGCACCCAAATGGCACAACACGTGCATCTGTGGGGTAGAACTGGGAGGGCAGGGTGTGTGGGGAGCAGACACCCTCCCTCCGTGTGTCTGTGGGGTGTGCATCTTCCTCCGTCCCCTGCCTCTCCCTCTCCTACTCCTCCCGAGGTGCCTTTCAGAGCTGCTGCTGTGGCAGGTGAGTCAGTGTGACAGCTCAGACATGGGGCAGCCCCCTCAGCTGCCGAAATGCCAGCCAATCTCCCAGCAGACTCAGAGCCCACTATTATAAACGAATGCAATGCATTATCCCCCCTCCCCCCCCTTCAGCTGGCACGGTGAGTCAGTAATCAAGGTTCCTTTGTCATTTTTCGAGGTAGTGGGGGAGCTGGTGGTGGTACTGGTGGGCACAAACTACGTGGGGCAGATTAGCTGCGTCCTTGTATAGGTCTTGCATTTCTTTCCCACCTTGGCTGCAAAAGCCCCACAAGGGCAGGAGTGGGGACAGAGCGGGAAAGAAAAGAGGGGAGCAAAGAGTCCCACCAAATTTTAACACTCTCCTTTCTGATTCATAGCACTCTTAAATAGAGACTGAGATCCTTCCCCGTTAATGAGAATTATTCAACAAAAGCCTGAGGGGTCAAGAGGGGAAAAAAAAACCATCACAGTACTGAAGTCCTGGCAGCACTTGGAGAAGCTGGCGGGCAACAAGCATAACGTCAGCCCCTTTGTTTGGCGTCTCTTTGCTGAGGTGGGCTGCATGCTGTGTAAAACATGACAGCAGCAAGAAAATAGGTGAGGGAAGGGAGGGGAGTGAAGGGAAGGACAAGGCAGGGTGTAGAGGGGGTTGGAGTTATATCACTGGCAAGGGAAAGGGAAAGAAAGCCCTGGGCAGAGGGGAGACAGACAGCCCAAAGCATGTTGGGGGGTGATGTGGAGCAGAAAATCAGCCAGTTCCTGCTGGATGATCCCTTAGACATATTTGAATGAGCTTTTCCCTGGAATGGCACAACAGTGGTGGTGGGTCGAAGCAAAGGACAGTGCAACCCTGAGCAGCCAAAGCAGGTGTCATAAAGAGGGCAACAGCAGAGTAAATGCACTGGAACATGTCCCTGGGGTACCCAAACCCCAGCAGGGATCACAGACTTTCTGAACAAGAGCTGATGTGATGGTACTAGGCAACACCATTTGGATTTTTCTCCTGTGAATTTATCCAAAGACTTAAACCCATGCAAACACCAGCGGCATCATCCAACAAAGAGCCCCCACAGCTTAGCACAACTTGTGTGAAAAAGTATCTCCTTCTGTTTGTGGTGGCCTCCTTGTATTAGAAGGAAGTGTAAAAGATCATCCCCTTATTCAGCATTTCTTGGCCCCTCATGATTTCATAGACTGCTTGTATTCCTTCTCAATCATCATTTTTCCAAGCCACTGAGTCTTTTGGCACAGCATAGTGGTCTCCCTCACACTGCCGGACACTTCACAACAACTGAAGCATCAGTGGTGTTTATCATGGCCTTGGGGTTTGTGTGGTGCCCAAGGGGTGGGCAAGCTGGCAGAGACATTCCTTGGGTGCCAAATCAAGCACCAGGGCAATTGTCCCACAGGAATCAGCATGGGAAACTGCAGAGAGTTTTGTAGATAGGATGCAGTCAGAGAAGGTATGGTATCATCACTGGTCCTGAGATCACATTAATGCTCCTTCTTCTGTACCAGCTCTGCCTTGAAGCACTTCTTCCCACCACTTTCCCTCTGTGTGTGTACATGGCTTTGTGTAAAAATCCAGGTTTTTCGGGAAAAGTAGAGCAATCATTGTCCAGAGCTTTCAGGAAATGGTCAGTTTGTGATTTCTCATTTAGATTAAGTTGCTGCCTGCCATGCAGCTACCATAAGCACATTGTTCTTCCCATGGATGTGAGCAGAGATGGGCTTACCCTTCCCTCTGCCTCTTTTGTTTGAAAACTATTGTCTTTTCTGTATTGGTTTTCTGTTGGATCAGTGAGTGGAGCAGTCATTGTGTGTGAGCACACTTGCCAGAGTTGACATGCAGAAAGTTGTCTGAACACACCACCAAGGACATTGGAGCAAGTGGGACTGTCTCTTTTGGTGGCAACACAAAACCAGTCTTTGATTTTCTCAAGCTGGCAGCAAACTGCACCTTTCATTGGTGAGTGGTGCTGAAATACTGGAGGAAGACATTGCAAGACCATACCTCTTTGAACAGTGAAATCCTCTGGATTGGTCTTTTGATTGGCCCAGGGTATAACCAAAGCTTTCCTTTCATTTCATAATACCTTTCTGATAACATCTCTCAGATATGAACTTCTTAGTATGTAATAAAAGCTGATATGCAACAGCCATTTCTTTGGATGAGATCACTGACTTTCCTCCAATTATATGTGACTGTTGAGAGTTGTCTGAAATTAGTCAAAGAGTTCAGAAGCTGTTTGGAACATGAATAGGCAGAAACAATCACAGTCTCACCAGCGTGACCCTGGTTTTCCTGGAAAAATGAGTCTAAAAATGTTGATAGAGAGGAGGGAACATGAATAGAGAAGACAGCGGTGGACCTGCTGCAAAGGACAGCAAGGACTCCTTGGGACAGTGACCACAGGGATTGTTCATGAGGAAGAATGGGACAATAAAATGCTATTGGTTGGCCTGGTTAGTATGGAATAAAACAAGGGTTTAAAAACTGCAGGAGGTATAGTGAAAAGGGATGAGGAGCAGCAAACACTTGACCCTCCATGGGGAAGCTGGTTGATGGATGCTAAGAGGCATTTGCATGTTTTTTAGGTTTTGACTCTATTCTAGGGGAAAATTTACAGTTCAAGTTTTTCTAACACTGAAAAGGGTATTTTTATTACAGTATATTTTTAGCTAATTGTGTATTGGTTTGCTTTTTATTCCAAAGTAGAGATTAAGAGACAAATGATAGTTTGATTAAATTACTAACTTCTGTAATTGCTAAATTGTCCAAAGCAAGAGGAAGATCCTAATGGAACGTTCTCTGTGTATATATCTGAAGGACAGTTGGGATTCTTTTCATCATCTATAAAATTGTTCTAACATATAGCTCAGCGAACCTCACCTGTTGATGACAGCGGTCTAGTGCTTACTTATGCCAAATCATATCATGCTCCAGTGGGTACCAGTGACACCATGGCAATAGCTGAATCAGTTGTTGAGTGACTTCTGAGCAGAGCTCAGGGGTGGACCCACATTGATTTCTTTTCAGTTTGTTCCTTCAATTATTTGTTTCTTTATTTCACCTATTATGTATTTTTTTCCTCTACTCTTTCATCTCAGATGCAGCCACCTGAATTACTTTCTCTGTTATTTTGCTGTAAGTTTCTGAATGCTACTAAAATGCAGCAATAATCATGCTATGGAGGTCAATATTTTTGTTGGGTGTAGGACTGGGTGAATGCACACCTGCACCCAAGCTTCCCTAAGGCTGACAGGCAGGTTTACAGGCCAACTCTTTCAACACACAAAAACAACTATTAAAATTCCAGGGTGTTTGTTGTTGTTTTTCTGATTTATATTGTTGAGCAAAATGTGACTACATTATGCTTTGTGACACTTTAAAATACTTAGTCAGAGATAATTCCTTCCCGAGGAACCTGCAATCTGAGGAGACAAGACGAACACACACAGAAGCAAGGACGGGAAGCTTATTATCCTTTTAGTGATGAGGATTTGAGGTTTTCAGTAGAAAAGGTCAGCATCTTTCTGGGGTGACTCAGCCCAGCTTAGGTCTGAGTCACTTCTCATGCCCATCTCCCTCTGTGGAACACAGAAGAAGCCAAAGACAATGTGGTTCCTCCCATAGACATCTCCAGATGTATCTTTAAAGATTGTATCCTTAATATTTGTGTGCAGATCAGTTACGTAAGGTGAAAACAGGTCTGAAATTTCCTCCAGGTTTCTCCATGCATGCTTGGGCACTTAAACACCTTCAAAGCTCTCTCTTGAACCACTAACCAACCCAGTCCCAAGAGAAGCAGGGGGGAGCCCTCCAAAGACAGTGACAAGAGACTGCATGTTGGAAGCAAGCATGCAGTTCTGATTTTGTGCGTAATTTTTACCCACTAAACAGTTAAAAATATCCAACATTCTTCTTTTTATTTTTTTTTTCTCTTACTTTGGGTGGAATCATCATTTGTGTGCATTCAACCACATAACACTCTTAACAGAGCTGTTGAGCTTTTTATAGAGATCAATAAAACTTAAAAGGTGGAACAACGGTGAGTTTCTCAAGTCCCTTACAAAAGATTTCTCCAGGGCTGGGGTTGCTGACCCCTTTGGGGTGATTGTTAGGAGAATAAAAGCCTAGATGAGGACAAAGGCAAGGGAGTATGGGACAGAAAAAGGGAACTGTGGAACTTCTAGTGCAAGAAAATGCCACAAATGTTAAAGTCACTGGAAAGGTCAGAGCTACAAGCTGCATAAACACAGGGGTAAGTCAGGCTGGTAATGAGTAAGGGCATAAATTGACACATCTTTGTGCAGGGAAGGGAATGAGAGGGTTGGGAAAGTACCTGCGAAAGCAGCTGATGGGTGGATCCAGAGTTGTATAATAAAGAGTGTGTGTGGGGGGGTGGTATTTAAGGCTTCATTTCCTGATGTACATGGATGCGCTTTCTCTAGGCATTGGTTTAGTGAGGGGAGGAAAGGGTGCCCTTGAGATCCATGATGCATTTCACAAAACTAGGTGCCAACATCATTTACATCCATGTGTTCCTGCCACCTCTCCAGTCTAACAAGGACTGTCGGCCCCTTTGCTCACCAGCTCGCTGCTGAAAAATTGCCAGCTGCATCTCAGGAGCCTTCGTCCTCTCATTCATTTCACTTGCTGGCAGATGCATGGTCTCATGCAGTCAGATAAGTCACAGACCTACTTTTGCGGAGTAGGTCTGAAATTTCATGTATGCCTGTGGCCCAAAAGTGCTGCCTGGATATTAGACAGTCATTACCTAAATGACATTTGATATCTGTCATGGTTTAACTACAGCTGGCTTCTAGGACCACGCAGCCGCTCCCTCACTCCCCCCATTTTGGATGCAGGAGAGAATCGGAAGAGTAAGTGAGAAAAAAACTTGTGAGTTAAGATAAAGACAGTTTAATAAGTAAAGCAAAAGCTGCATACGCAAGCAAAGGAATTCATTCAATACTTCCCATTGGCAAGCAGGTGTTAAGTCATCTCCAGGAAAGCAGGGCTCCATCACACGTAAGGGTTACTTGTGAAGACAAACGCTGTAACTTCAAGTGTCCCCCCACTTCTTTCTTCTTCCCTCAGCTTTATATACTGAGCATGACATCATACGTTATGGAATATCCCTTTGGTCAGTTGGGGTCAGCTGTTCCAGCTGTGTCTCCTCCCAACTTTTTTGAGCCCCCCAGCCTACCCACTGTGGGGTGGTATGAAGAGTAGAAAAGGCATTGACTCCTTAGCAACAACCAGAAGCACCAGTGTGATATCAACACCATTTCTCATCCCAAATCCAAAACATAGTGCTGTACCGGCTGCTAATAAAAAAGTTAACTCCATCCCAGCTGAAACCATGACAATATCATAACAGTAAAAACAGAATTGATTTTGTCCTCATAAGCCTGACCAGTAAGTGCATTGACCCCCGTACAAATGTCAGACAAGCTTTCATCCATCCATCTTCACCATATTGCCATACAGAAGAACTTGGTAGTACACACCTAGAGTTACTGGTGCTGAGGAGAAACAAAGGTCATATCTCCAGACGCCCAGACCATGAGTCTTTACACATCATTAAAGTGATGGTCGTGAACATAATATACTTACCAGAAGGGCAGACAGCAAGAATGTGGCAAACAGAACAGGCAATTTGATGTTGTGCAGAAAAGCAAGTCTGATTAGATGAGTTCAATTCATCTAATTCAGTTCCAGATCTTAGCAGCACAGACACCCTTCCTTGCCAACTGGAAAACTCAGATGTGCATGGGATGGGAAGGAGAGTGAACTTCAGGACCTCCAGCAAAAGTAAGATTACATTTCAGACAGAAATTCAGACTATCTTATTTTGCCTAAAATACTTTTTTCTTCCATAATGCAGAACAGAGCTCTTCAGAATGGAGTTCAGCCTGCTTGGGGCATTGTTCTGAGCATAAAATTCAGACCATGCTTTTCTGAAAAATGCAGACCTGGGTCAGAATTGGAAATGTCGGATCTGGAGTTGAATTCTTTTAAAATCTCCGAGTGTCCAAATTTGGAATTCTTGTTTTGATCTCTTTTAGAGAAAACGGCTGAGGCTGAAGCTTCTGCTTCCTTCTGAATTGATGTATATTTGGAAATATTTTACTTTTTATGGTTTTGCAAAAAAAGAAGTGCCCTACCAAGAGGCTTAATCATAATTTTGACAAAATTTGCAACTTATTGTCTAAATGTTTTAAAGTTTCAGTTTTCTTTTTTATTATTTTTGTCCATATTAGAATCATAGAATGGTTTGGGTTGGAAGGGACCTTAAAGCTCATCTAGTTCCACCCCCCTGCCATAGGCAGGGACACCTCCCATTAGACCAGGTTGCTCAAAGCCCCATCCAGCCTGGCTTTGAACACCTCCAGGGATGGGGCATCCACAACTTCCCTGGGCAACCTGTTCCAGTGCCTCACCATTCTCAGAGTAAATAATTTCCAGTAAACACTTCCAGGGGTGGGGCATGAACAACTTCTCTAGGCAATCTGTTCCAAAATATTAGTAAAAATATTATTGAAAGTAGTAGTTCCAAATCTGCTTTGAAATAGGTTAATTTGATAACCATGATGGATTTTGAAAGGATGTAAGGCAAATAATATGTTTTCATGATCCCCTAACCAGTGTCTTTGCATGGAACACTTCTGAGAATACCCTTCATGTATTTATTACTCTTTCACTCTTCTTTCCCAACAGAGAGCTGACTAAGGTAGGTCAACGAAAATACATCCTCCAAACAACTGATGACCTGAACCTGTTCTTATTTTGATCCTAGAAGGCTTTTTTGTTTGTTTGTTTGTTTTTAATTTGACCTAGATAACACATCTTCTTAGGTACTGAATGTCATAGTTACCTGGACATTCATATGGTACCTACAGAGAAACATAATTACATATTCATACAGCAGATGTAGCCTATCCACAGAGATTTGCACCACCATTTGGTCTAATGAAATAACAGCTGGATTGAATGAGGGTGCACTATGAAATAGAAGACAGACATCAATTATGAAGTGTTCTCATCAGCTAAATTCCTGCTGATGTTACATCTCACATTCACATTTTGCTTAGAACCTGGAAACTGCTCCTTCCTGGAAAAAAATGCCCGCACTTCTCTTGGTGCTTAAAGAAAACTGCCTTCTGCTGTTTTCTGTTCTCCCAAAGTGGGCTTCTGTCATTCACTTATCCAGCTGCAGCCAGTCCCCAAAGGTGTATTCTAGGAGAATAGCATTTCAGTCTGACTAGTAACCATCCAAAGCTACAATTCAAGATTAAAAAAGAAATGAATCTTTAATTTTACTCTCTGGCTTCTCTCTTCTGACACTGATTCGTTGGAATTATACTTTAAAATACTTTTGTTGGCTCTGGTTATCATCTTGACAGCCTCAGGACTATTTTGAAGTTCTCCAGATTCTGGTCTGTGTTCACAATTCAAGATGAAATGCCCTCGGTAGCATTTCTTGGGCAGTTACTTACCCAGGCAAGGTTTAGGTGGTTGCTCACTTGCAATGCATGCTACAGGAAGCAAAACAAAGTGCTCAGTAGCTTTCCTCAGGTATTACTCACAACGCATCTTCATGCAGTTTCACTCAAGGCAAACTGTGGTTGAAAAGTTGTCCCCAAATCTTTAAAGGCTTCTCATGAATATTTTGATGGAAAAAAGGCCAAAAGCAAGCAAGCTGCCTGTTGCACAAGCAAGAGGGATACCTGTTTCCCTATGACCAAGGTAAACTTTTAAATATAAGTGACCTTGAGTTGTTCTCGTGTGTTGTGCAGATGATCAATGGGGAAAAGGTTGAGCTGTCTTTGTCTCTTTAAGTTTTATAGTCCCATCATTATGGGACCTGAGTAACCGTCACATAAATCAATAGCAAAAGTCTAGTTGTTGTGGCCCAGACATATTTTACGTGACTGTAGGTGCGTACCTGGAACACTTCTCAGATGATCCCAGGATCTCCTGCAGGCAGTAGAACAACAGGACCAGTCCTGGCTCCCTAAGAACTAATTTTCCTTGGGTGTGTTGGGACCTCTCTGGTGCTAAAGCAGGAGACTAGATTCCTAATTTCAGTGCCTAATTTAGCTGGGATGCATATCTTGATCCACTAACTCTGGAGCCTAGGGAAACTGTGTGTCTTTCTTAAGTTCTTCCCCAGGAGAGAGATTCAGGAGTCTCTGGAAACCTTTTGTTCAGGACTTGCACTCTCCTTTGTGTTTCCTTTTTCATTCTGAGCATTTGTTTTATGTGTTGTTTTGGGTTTTTTTTTGTTTTTTCTTTTTTGTTTTGTTTCGGTTTGGTTTGTTGTTTTTTGTTTTTGTTTTTGTTTTTGTTTTTTTTTTTCACTGGGGAAGAAAGACTTTGAAAATCAACTTTATTTTCACTACAAAGATTCCAAAATTTCTTGGTTTAATTGACCTCTACCACAACTTCTTGTAAACCATGATGCACCCTTTCCATTGAACTTGGAAGTTAATGCTGTTTTATACGGCCCTAAGGACCAGCTGGGAAGGGTTGTCATGACCTAAAGTACTAATGACAGTCTGGATCATATGTCTTGGAACTGCTGCTCTAATGAAAAAGTGTCTTTTTTTAAGAAAGGAGGTGGTTTAGGGGCCCTCTAGGCTGTCATACATTGGATTGATTTGCCCTGGTCTGGGAGATTGTCTCTTTTCCTTCCTGATTATGAACATCTCACTGCAGCTCTTTCATTTCAACTTCTTTTGAGATAAAATGCTGGATACCCAAATGGATGGGCTTGGCTCACCAGTGACCAGGATAGTAAAGGTAGTAGTTTTCTACTTTTTTTTTTACAGGGGACATGCTTGAGCCTGATGTGTGTCTGGTGGCTAATGCACGGGGGAAGGACTACACTCACTTTGTGAGTGCTTTGGAGTGTCTGCACGAGTGTCTTCTTCAGTTACACATACAGTGATACCATGTTGCTTATCCTAGGAGGAAAAAAGCAAATACCATGCAAATACCAAGGTCCGGCTTTACTAGTCAAAAAAGACCTTTCTAGACTTTAATGCTGTGTTACCTGACTGTCTTCAGTGAGAAATTTAACAAGTCCTGAAGGCTTGGCACCTGTTTCATGATGGGATAAAGTTTTTTAGGTAGGAACATTATCTTTTCTAGCTTCTCCCAGCACCACTTTTCATGGGTTTTGCTAGAGGTTTGTGCTGTACATGAAGAGCTTAACTCCCTTTAGTGTCTCTTTAAGTTTTTAGATTATGTTTGCATTTCAGTTCTACCGTTCACTTAGTCTTCAGTGAATGCCTTTACACCCTTCGAACTAAAGAAATTAAACTTCCATTGCTGTTTTGAATTGAAAAGGAGTGGTTTATCAATAGTGAAAATTTAGTGCAGTGTGTGGCAAATTTAGCAGTGGTTCCTCTCACATAAACACCTCTGCAAGCCTTTAAGAAGTGTTTCAAATTAATCTTGACACCCTCTGGGGTTTTGCAGCTCTTGTGAAGGTGTTGGGTTATGAAAGCAGGAAAAGAACCAGCACAGAAAGCTCTTTTCTGCTTGCCCTTCCCAGCAGAAAAACCTTATATTTAGTACAGGAATTAAACGAGTCATCAACCGTCAACCTGTTGATATGGAAATGAGTAAGAAAATTTCAAAAGTGAGGGTTCGGGGAAAATAGGTAAAATAAAGGCACTCCACTTTCCCAATGTTGTAAGTGTTGGACATTTCTGAAAATGTACTTTGGTGAAGCGTTAATTCATTCCTGCATTACAGCTCCTATATTCTAATCTGGACACCTTATTATTAACTCAGAGGTAAATGCAGACAGATACATCTCCCTCGAATGTTTGTGAATAGATAGCTCCTGATGCGTTGATCTTTCTGTCTCACAAGCGTTAGCCATCTGAAATAGTTCATTCAATTTCCTCATCCCAACCCTCCTGCAAAAAGCTCTCCAACACTTTCAGTAGAAGCCAGTGCTCTGTCAAAACAGAGAGCTACCTTATTTTTTTGGCTAGATTTGCAGTTGGACTGCAATCAAGTGGGGCTCCCTTTTGTAAGGAAGGAGTACCTCCTCCTGTGAATTTGTAGTGGTCTGCTTGTTGCTGCCTGCCTGCTTGATGGTCTGAAACTATAACGAGCTGTGGAGAGATAATTCCCTGCCTATAAAGCAAATTCTAGCCATGTTTAAGCTGAAGGAAATGCTTGCCATGTTTCTTTTCCTCCTAAGAGCTCGATGTAACCTCTCTTGACCCAGCCAGCAAGACAGTATTTGGGACTTTTCCTAGGCTGTTTCTAGTGGGATGGCTGTATTTTGAGGCGTGATCCTTTTTTCAAGGAAGAGAACCAAGTGCTAAGAAGAAGGGATTTTTGAGCTAGCTTCCATGTAGACCTTGAATAAACAGAAGCTTTGTCTTCCTCTCTCTTAACTCCTTCACAAGGCAATGGTAACAGGTACTCCCTGGCTTCCTCTGCCTTTTATGATTACTTTTATTGGTTTTCTGCTCCAGCCAGGCTCTGAACAGTGATTCAACCCATTCTCTACCATTGTGTTGTTCCTCAGTTTCCAGGGAAACCTCTGGACATCCACAGTTAAACTTGACCTTCAACTTTCCTAGGATGGGCCAACCATCAGAAAGCACCTTCTACAGTTTCACATAGAAACCATCACCAAATAGGAAAATAGCAAATAGCTTCACCCTTCTTTCTGAATGAAAAGTAGCTAGCAGATGCCCACCATGTCCCATGATTTCAGAAGGTGCTCACAGTTCAAAAGATAATGCTAATGGAAGTTGATTACAACCTCAAGTAAAAAATCTGATTTTTTTTGGAGATGGAGTAACTGTATATTTTCCAAGCTTTTTATCTCCTGGTTTGTGGCAATTACTGAAAGACTGACACCATTCCTAAACATGTACCACTGTTCCATTGGTGCTGGTGGACAGGAGGGATGCCAACCCAACTGTTATTTTAAGCCCAAGCAGCAGAAGCAAACAATATTTAATGCAGAGATGGTTGATACAGAAAAACATCTCAGTAAAGATGTATGCTGTGTAGGACGCAGGACTTTACTGAGCTCAAGAACATAAGGGGAAAAAATATCCTCTTTCCTTTAGCCCAGAGATTCCCAAGCTGTGGCTGTTACTGTACACCTACCTCTGAAAACCTTTCCCAAGCAGCTGTCTATAGAAATTAGTGCTTGCAGAAAACTGCAAGGAAGGATATCTTGAGCATGGTCGCACCAGATTGTCTCATGACTTCTTTGCGCTACGTTGTTGGTTTATATCCATCTGTTGTTTCTCGTCTCATCTTTCATCTAGTGAAAAGGATGTGGCAACATGGCCTAGGGATTAGACCTTCATCTTGAGGCTGGGGAAGAGATGAAAGCCAGGTGTAATGAAAGGCACAAGCAGAAGTTAAAGATGTTGTCAGTCTGAAATGTTATCAGAAGAAGAACCAAATTAATTCATCCTCTCCCACATTGCTGTTACCAGTTAACTAGCGCTTTGGCTTGTTCTCCATCAACTATTGGAGCATGCTGATGATTTTCTCTGATGGTTTCTCTAACTTCTTTGCTAAAATCTGGAAAAAATAATATATCCTACCTTTAAAGATTACGTTTCTTGATCAAGTGTTTCCGGCGCTGTCTGATCAATACTCCGTGCTCTAGCCTCTCCTCTGAAATGCATTAATGAGTGAGTAACAGAATGGGAAATTCGTGTAACAGAGTTTTTCTAATGTGTGCAGTCACTTGCCTTCATGTACCTAATGCAGCAAAGCACTTAAGCACATTATTGCCTTTAGGCGCAGGAGCATGTGTGCATCTCAGCATAGGTGAAGATTGATTGATGATATTAATAATGTCAAATTATATTCCTCTTTTCTTTAATACTCTTGGGTTATTTTACAGATAATAAGTATGAGACAGACAGGTGCAATGAGTCTTAGGATGTTTTAATTTTGTCTAATTCTTTGCTTCTATTGTATTCTATTGTTTCCAAGAGGTGATACTTGGGAAATTTAGGCTTCTGACACTGAATTAACCTTGTCAGCAATTCCACAGAGACTACCAAAAATTGTTTTACACGTTGAGAAGATATGTTGCTGAAAGAAGGTGACCTCCACAATCATGTCTCCTGAGAAATTAAAAAAAAATAATCTGGTTATCATTTTGAGGCAATCAGCCCTCTGTGATTTTGACCTATATTTTTTTGGTTCCTTGTTCCTTTGATCAACAACAACTCCAGATCATTTCTAACTGGAGGTTGACAGTAAATGACATGGTGTTCGATCACAGAGTGCATAACCCTCAGCCAGGGTAGTGTCTGTGCGTTTATAGTATATGATTCAGTTCCTGCTCTTGGTTCTTCTCTGGAGGAGCCTGATATCTGAATTCCTGTTTGGCAGTCTCAGGAGAAAAAACAAGAACTGAAAAGGCCATAGAGACTTGACTTCTCCTGCTCGCCCAAAAGGTCAGGCATAGTGTTGGGACTGTACAAGGAAAAAGGCTGACCTTTCTTTTGCCTTACCTACCAGAAATGTGGAAAAAACAGAAAATTTGCGGCTTTTGAAACTGTCTTGGGAAGATACTTCCCCAGTAATGTTCCAGTTGTGTAGACTTGGTGGATGTACATTGAGCAGGATGTCTCCGACATGCTGTGGGTCTATGGGAAAACACTTGCTACCAGCAATGGCAAGGAACTCATGCTTGACCCCTTCAGTAGACCCTACTTCTCATATCAGGTAGATGACAGTGGCTTTGAAATTCTTTGAATTTGCAAGGTGAAAGACACAGAGAGTAAGGGTCAGGTTTTCATGAGTATTTAAAAAAGAAGTCTTGTTGAGTTTATGAATGAAGAAAACTAGCTTATGATCTTTAAATGTAGTGAAAGGAAATGTGAGTTAAATAGCAACCTAATTTTCTGTGTTCCTGCCTGTATCACAAAGCCCTGTTTTTCAAAGACATTCAGGCACAGGAATAGCATCATGCAAAGGGAAGTAAGGCAGTGGGACATAAAAATTAGAGCACAGACTCTTAGGGCCTGGGGGAACCAAAGGGTAAAATTAAGATCCCTTTGCTTTGGCAGGATTTAGGATATGCAAAGCATGTCCAAGCTTCCTCTGGCCTTAGCAGAAGATATGAGAAGGTGGGGCATACAGAGAGAAGCCAAAGAGGTGTTTAACACTTCAATAACTAATTCCCCAAGTTGGCTCTATGTTCATAGCAGAAATGTTGTTGATTTTGGTGCAGAAGTCAGAAGTCATTCAAGACAGGAAATTCATCAGAGAAAGATGCAAGCAATACCCTTCTTTCTTTCCTCTAACTGAAAAAGAAAGTTGATGAAAAAAACACAGAATGGATTAAATATTTAAACATAAATTGCCCCCTCCTCTCCCCCTCCAAAATTTCCAGAGTATGGAGCCGTGGAAGTACTACTTTTGCTGCCCGTCCAGCTAATTAATACCTGCCAGTTTACCTTTCCCACTCTCACTATTTTTGGACTACTATTTTATTAAAAAAAAAAAAAAAAAAAAGGAAGAGAGAGGAGAAGAAAGATAAAAGGAAAAAAAAAGTTTAATTTCATCTCCTCTGATGAAAAGAATGCACATCTATCGTTAATTCAAATATTGAACCTATTCAAACTTTCCTCACATTTTTTCCTCTGTTAAATCTTCATATATATTTTTAAGTCGCGATCTGCATGATGATTATTCTATTCATTTTCTCTATAGCAATTGTTTGTATTGGTTCCTTTTCTTTTCCTCTCAGGTACTGTTGCTCACTGAAGGAAGTCTGTCAGTGACCAGCTTGATGAAGTGGCTTTATAGGTGGTATTAAACCCAGGAGTGAGGCTTTGGATCAATGTTTGCAATAAAGAGCAGAGGCGAGCAAGTCCTTGATACACAGTGACAAAGGAATTTTCTAAAAAAATAGTGAAAAAGGGACTTTCTCAAGTTATATTGATGTTTTTGTTTGTTGTTTGTGGTTTTTTTTTTTTTTTTTTTAAAGCCAGGAAATGTTCAGTCTTGCTAGGATGAGGTTGAGCCAGATGCTCTTCCTTGTAGGCACCCTGACAGATTACAAGTAGGGTTGGAAGCGCCACTGCAAGGCAGTGGAGCTCATCAACATATTGCTGGCAGGAGTACTTGAGTGCCTCTCCATCTTTCCAGCTGACCAGTAATAATCCAGGGTTCAGTTCACAGTCTCAATTTGTGGGCATGAACCAAGAATTCATCAGTCGTTGAGTTATATTTTTCTACTAAAGAAGAAGTAGGTAAGGCTGGAAAAGAACAATTAATATTGATGTATCTGGATGTGCAGGCAGAAATAAAAACCAGCGTCTAGCCAAGCCATATGTGACCCTGGAGTAAATCAGGGAAACAAGAAAACAAGAAACTCATATGAGAGCCCCATGCCTTGCTGGTGTGCCAACCCATGTCAAGCTGGTGAGCTTTGTGGCAGGTCTGACAGGTCCACAGATGCAAGATAATCTGGGCCATACAAATGCTGTGCACAGAAGGGAATCTCTGACACCAACCTTCTTCCCTCTTCCAGTAGAATGGGTATTCAACTCATGTTCATCTCCCTGTTGTGATGGTATACACATAAGAATGACATCTAATGTTTTAAGGACTTGTAACATGTAGGACTTTGTAGGTCAAGTCAGATCTCTCAATTCTCTCCACAAGCCAGTTTGTAATCAGAACAGGTCTGGGGTACGCTTCAATTTAATTTGTATGTTTATAACTTGACTTCCAAAAGACCAAGAGGTTTGAGGCAGATCGACATTACAGAGCTTTCCCAAAATCTTTTCCACAGTTGTATTCAGCAGTAGCGGCTAGAGTTCTCACTGCCAGGAACATTATTGCCTTCATAACAGAAATACTTTGCAACTACAGGAGGAGAACAAGTGCCTTAGCATATCTAGATACCAGATTGGCAACATCTCTGTGGCCAGGCAGTGAAGATTGACCTCATCTCATACGTTCAGGATGCTATTCATCTGGTTTATCTTTAGGGATGGGATTTGTCCCACTATTTGTGGGTTTCCACAAGGGAAGTGACTACTGAACAATTCATCCCAGGCTCTCTTTTTTTTTTTTTTTTCTCAAAGGAGAGTGAGTCAGCAGCATTGATGAAATTCAGGAGAAGATTTGTTCTGTCCTAAAGAAGGTGCCTCTCTCAGGTTCGATGAATCATATCCCTACCCTCACTGAATGCATTGACTAATTCTCCATTACTACGATAGGCATCTGATGGAAATAACTAAATATGAACAGCTAAAATTAGAAGGTGAATCCCAGACAAGTTATCTACAAGTCAGCTAACGGAAACACTTGCAAACTCTTCCTCTATATGTGCACCTCAGAGTGTGATTAATCCCATCCCATGATAAATGTCTAAATTAGGTGATCAATTATCTAGTAAAAGTGTCCACCTGTCTTAGCATTGGCTAGGAGGCTTATTCTTAGACAATGAAGGTTAGCTGAGTTGAATTGGACCCTAAAACTGGTATCATCAAACACCTTTGTTCGGAAAAAAAATTTCTTACCAGTGATGGCGCTAAAGCCTCAATGTCCAGCTCTAGGAACAATTTTCCACAGATTCTGTAATAGGAAAAGGATCCAGCTAGATCTTTCCGGTACTAAAACTCAACCAGGTGATGGTAGGGTACACACTCTGGACTTCATTGACATTCATAATCACAGGGACTTTGCAAAGATGAAGCACAGCATCCAGGGACCCCTGTCCCATGGTGCTAGGCACTGTACAAATTCCAATGCCCTCAGGATGGAGTTTGTCTTGTCCTGTAGTTTCCATAGTCTGTCTTGGAGAAAACAGTCTTGTTTGCATTCATTCATACATTTTCCTCTCTAGGACAAAAAAGAAAAAACAAAACAAACCAAAACCCTTCATGCTTGTTATTAAAGGCTTTTTGCAATGCTACTATCCCCACAGCAGGAGCTTAGACCCAAACTCATTGATTTCCTACAGGCCAGAAAACACCTTGTGGTTATTACAACTTTGCACCAGATTCCTGCCACTGACCTTGATGGGAAAACTCCTTAACCCACTTACTAAATCCCCAAGTCATCTTGAAGCCAGAGAGTAACAGTTAATAAAGTGCTTGCCAAGTTTCACATCGTTTTTAGCTGACCTGTATTTTGACTTGTTACATGATTCTTAGTGTAAGAAAAACCCATGGGTAACACTCCTGATGCTGAGTGCTGTGAGATGGCACTTGAGAATAAGACTAAACTGTAGTTCTGCCCCTGATTTACACCTGTATAAGTTCAAAATGGGGGTGGGGGGGGTTGGGGGGGGGGGGGGGAAGGGCGGAGAAAGAGGGAAAGACAAAGAAAAAGACAGAGGGAGAGGAAGGGAAGGAGGAAGGGAGGGAGGGAGGGAGGGAGGAAGGAAGGAAGGAAGGGAGGGAGGGAGGAAGGAAGGAAGGAAGGAAGGAAGGAAGGAAGGAAGGAAGGAAGGAAGGAAGGAAGGAAGGAAGGAAGGAAGGAAGGAAGGAAGGAAGGAAGGAAGGAAGGAAGGAAGGAAGGAAGGAAGGAAGGAAGGAAGGAAGGAAGGAAGGAAGGAAGGAAGGAAGGAAAGAAGGATTCAGCCTTTTCAGCAATAGGCTCACTGCTTTTCTGAGTTCCTCAGAGCAGGATCAGTTGAGGAGTGGGTGGGCTGAGTTATGCACTTGTCTTGGTATGTGTAGCACAGGGGACACTGAACTCATCCACCTTAGGGAACAAGTGACACATGGAATCACAGAAACACAGAATGGTTGAGGTTGGAAGGGACCTCTGGAGGTCATCTGTTCCAACCCTCCTACTCAAGCAGGGCCACCTAGAGACGGTTGCCCAGGACCATGTCCAGGTGGCATTTGAATGTCTCCAAGGATGGGGACTTCACAAACTCCCTAGGCAGCCTGTGCCAGTGCTCAGTCACCCTCACAATAAAAGTATTTCCTGATGTTCAGAGGGAATCTCCTGTGTTTCAGTTTGGGCCCATTGCCTCTGGTCTTGGCACTGGGCACCACTTAAAAGATCCTGTCTCTGTCTTCTTTGCACCCTCCCTTCAGGTATTTATGTGCATTAATAAAAGAAAACCCTGAACCTTCTCTTCTCCAGGCTGAACAGTCCCAGCTCTCTCAGCCTTTCCTTATGGGGAGTCCCTTCATCACCTTCATGGTTCCATAGAGTCTCTCCAGTCTGTCTTGTACTGGGAAGCCCAAAACTGGACACGGCACTCCAGCTGTAGCTCACCAGTGCTGAGTAGAGGGCACACCTCCAAACTCCCACCACCCAATGGCCTAGCACTCAGGCTCTTCCTAGAAATGATGTAACACAAATACTGGCACCAAGCTTTCATACAGTGCATTTTGCTCTTGCCTCTTAAAGCACCCTTTCAGAGGAAGCCAACATCCACCTCCCAGTTTGCCAAAGGGAAAACCAGCAAGGAAGTGATGTCCCCCAAATCAGTTGCAGAACAGGCTCTTGAACACAGGATTTTTCAGGTTCTACTACACCAACTTATCTCCCCTGAGCTGGGAGGACCCTGGGTGACAAGGCTTGTGAATCCTAATCAGACTGTAGTGTGTGCTTGGTGGTTTGCTACCCAAGCCTACAGTCATTCCTCTGAGCTCTTTTCACACAGGAGAGAACTGATAATTTCAGTGAATACAAGCAGAGAGGTTAGCACTGAAACACAAGCTTGCTCTCTGAAGACCCTTGGGTGAAAGCTGCTATGGAAATGCATGTTATCATTCCTATTACACCGTGGATCACCAACTCTATCTGTCCATAAGGAATGGTCTCCAGTTCGGGCTGTTTTTCCTCAGGCTAGAAGGGAAGCATCTAAATAACCTCTGTTGAAAAGTGTTACAATTGGTAAACAGGTAAATACAGGGGAGCTGACTTTGAAGATGCTGCCTGGAGAGTAAAAAGAGGAATTTTAAGTGTTTAATTTATTTAGAATCATCTGCATAAGTGCAAGAATAAGACCAGTCCTTAAATACTGACTCAAAGTACAGTTTTTTTCATTTCTTTTAATATTTTGCCCAAACTGAAATTTGCTGTCGGTGTCATAGCTATACTCTACTCCTTACTCTTGGTGCAGCAGTGAGAGCACTGCTAGATTTGCACTTGCAGTGATACAACTGCTCATGCTGCTACCTGGCATTTCCATGCTTCCAGGCTCAGCTGAACTGACAATGTTGGAAAGTCTGTGCAAAAGAGAAAGAAGAAAGTTGACAGCTCCTTAAAAGCTTTGTATGAATAGGGCAGTGCTTGACATAATGCTGTTGCAAAATCAGTCACCTGGACTTGATTTGCAAGACCTGAAAGAAGCTGCTTGTTGCCTGGAATTTTGCTGTGAAAGGTGGTTTGATTTGGTACCTCTGGGTTTAATGTCCTGAGCAAAACTGGGCAGATGCCATCAGTAAAAAAACCAGAAAGGTTGCAGGGCTTAGCTTCATCTGAGAGAGGAATTAGAGCTGAAGAACAAAAATGCATCTAAGGAGGATCTGGCTGCAGTATTTGCAACTGCAAATGCACATACAGAGATACACAGGGAGAAAAAAATCACTTTCTATGGCTGAATAGGAGAAGACCAGCAGTGAGCTATGACCTAGTAGATATCAGTGTCCTTGGTTTGTACAGTCCCTTGTAAAAAAAAATAAAAAAAAATAAAGAAGTAGAATTTTGTTATTACTCTAAAGGCTCTTGTTTGTCTGTCCTTGTTCTTTAAATGTCCCCACTTACATATCCACGGATCTGTGGTCTTCCTTCTGAGCACCACTTTCTGTTCTGTGGCTGAGTACAGACTTCTTCCCCCACCATTTAACCACCTGAGCATGAAGACTCATTTCACAACAAGGTAAATGTCTACGACATCGAACAAATCATTCTCTGGAGGTTTCAGCCTTCCTCTGCCCACTAGAGAGTCCAGCTGTGATGTGACATTTAGGGAGAAACCACAGGTGAGGTGAATCCTATGCAAAATGACACATCACAACACCATAATCTGAATTTGAGACCCCAGTTCTCTGCAGCGTAGCTGGCGCATATTCTGACTGCTGAAGCTCCCCAAAGATCATGTCTTATCTGATATCTTCTGCCCTGTGCAGAAGAGGAGCCAGTCGTGGCTACTACATGGCACAAATGATGGCATGAGAAGTTCTCACTATAGAAGTGGGTGCTCTTTGTTGAATATGTTGTTCTTCCTCTGATATAAGTCATAGCTTCTTGCACACAAGCCTTCAGGGATGATTCCCTCTAGGAAGATTGCAACTTTCTCTGTGTTTTATCAGTCTTCTGCCCCCCAGCCTGGAGAGACATCTGAACAGGTTGTAGACATCCAAGGGAGAGAGCCTCTAGCAATGATGCTGAAGAGATACCTAGGGTTGGATGGGGACTGAGATGGAAGCAGGAAACAAGAAAGGCTTTTGCAGTGATTTGGGAAACCCTTTTGATTACTATTTTCCAAAGCAACTCTGCAATTCTGCTAATTACTGGGATACTTTGTGATCAGGCCAGGCATGGATGAGAGACCAAAATGACTTGAGGACTGGTGATACGAGAGCAGCAAAAAAAAAAAAAAAAAAAAAAAAAAAAGAGATAAAAGCATTTTACTAGGAAACCCCAGAGCTGATGCACATTCAACTAGGAGGTAAGGCATCAGTAGACAGTCAGGGTAACTACATGCCCTTACATAAAGGGATGTTATAATGTTGACCTGGATCAATTCCTCTGGCCACATAATATGAATGTAAATGGATGCCAAGGGTGCAGCAGAAGCATTAAATTGAGGGTGGCTACATGCTAGAGGAAATTTCATAAATAATCAGCACCAAGTAATGCAGAGCTGTCTGCTGGCCCTGCAGGAGGCCAGAGAGATGGCCCTGGGTTTGCTCGGGAGGAGGATGGTGGTCTCCACTGGGAGGTGAGCAGCTCTGGATGGAAGGAACTTGAATCTATCTGGATCACCCCTGTGTCAGCAAGAAGCAATAGACCCCCTCCACAGGACTCATCTCCCTTCAGGTTCTCTGCCAGAGGGCAGAGATCACCCCCTCATTTCTCAGAGTAGAAACTGCTGATTCAAAAATCAAATATTTGTAGTCCCCCATCCTCTGCCTGTCAGTGGATAAACACGCTAGCCCTTAGCGGTGCCAAGCAGCAGTAAATCATCTGTGTGGGAGAAGGCGGGGAGGGAACACTGAACCTTGTGGGGCAGAAGCGCATGTGGGCAATGAGGGGAAATTAAAAATGCTCCCTGTCTTGCTACCACCTTCACCGACTTGCAGGGACCTCTCTCCCCTCAGGGCTGAAGCCTCCCCACTTGGGAAATACTGAGGTCAATAATTCACTTGTGTATCTTGCCATGCTGAATCAGCGCTTCCAAAACCACACAGCAAATGCCTCTTGCTACATCGATGTCAGGAGCTGGAAGCAGGAGGCACGAAAAAAGCTGGGACCTTCAGGCAACTTTCTTCTTCATAGTGTGGGAGCGATTAAACTGCACATTTAATTGCTTTGATATATATTTGTTTTACATGAATGCAAGATCCAGCTAATCTAATTGGCTTATTCGCTCCAAAGTTGCTAACAATGGACCCTAAACTGTACATAAATGACCGTTAAATTATTAGCTATCAGAAAGATCTGCAATTGGATTTGGAATGTGAAATGAAATGAGGGCTCAGAGAGGCAATTATTATTTTTTATTTTTGAATTTTTTTAAGCAGCATTATTATCTCTACAAGAGGCTTGCTCAGGAGACAAGCGTTCCCATTAGAAAATCAATAACAGGGCTGCTGTGATAGCAGCGGTAACCTGTCTAGTTTCAATTAGTGCTTGGGAGAGGTTGATCCTCTTCCCTGAGCCTGTCACTAGCTAATACCAGTGGAACTTTGTGCTTATTTATTGTCTGGAGAAGTTTAAACTCTTGGCAGTACAATTTTGGAGCCTGAAGATTTTTTTTTTTTCTTTTTTCTTTTTTTTTTTTAATTTTTTTACTGACACCAGCTGGTGTTGCAGTGGGCCACAAACACACAGTTGATGGCTGTAGGTAGAGATGGTAAAATCTTTGAGGTCTTTTATTAGCCCTTGGGCAACAATAGTGATAGCATGATCTGCGAGCAGCTCCATCATTTTTTTTGTCCCTGTTTTCTTAGACTACTGAAGATCCCTGAGACCATGAAAGACATTAAAGGGTTTTATGGGAAATAAGTCAATAAAGAGATGAGGGTTGTAGTCTGCTGCTCTCACAATTTGAGCAGGACCTCTGTTGCATCTTCACAGAAGACTGAGTAATCTTTTGGGTTTGTGCTCAGACTTTAAAATTAAATATTCATACAACACCTAAAACTCCGAAGACTTGATATGAGATAGAAAGCTGGTTTCTACAGTCGAAAGACAGGATCCTGAGATACTGTCTTCAGTCTTGGTCACGTTTTAGTTAGCGAGCTCCATCTAATTTCCTTTCCTGGGTTCAATTGAAGCTGGAAAGGACTAGCAGGAAGATCAGAGTGGGAATCCACACTTGTGGATTATTTGATAAACAACACAGCAAGCAGCAGAGGAGCAAGGGAGTTAACATCCTTCAGTGGGATACAAGGTCAGCCAGGTGTATCACAGGTGTATCACATTTTGTGGGACGTTAATATAAGTTGTTTTTTTCTTTTGAAAAACTTGACAAGCTCTGCCTGTTTTCCAAGGGTGACTGCCCTTCAGTATACCAGATTATCTCATGTTCTTGGTCTCCTCTCACAGGTTGTCACCCTGGATACCCCTTATCCCAAGCTCCACTGAGGCAACCCTCAACTGGTCTACATTACAGCTCTTATCTCTCCACAGTTTTATACTCAAGCTTCTCTTTTGTTTCCCTCCTCAGAGACCTAGCAAGTGAAGGGCTCTGCCCGTGCTGCATGGGAAAATGAGCTTTGCCTTCAAGTCAAGACTGCTTCTTACAGGTCAACCTTTCAGGTGTGAGCAGGTGCCCCTGGCCCTGCTGTGCTATGGGCAATGTCCCCAGTTGTGCCTGTGACCATCTCTGCTGTGACCATCTCTGCCAAATTCATGGGCAGTCAGCGCAGCCCTCATCTGCTCATCTGCCAAACTGCTCATCTGCCCTTTGCTCGGTAGGAAATGAGATGATTTTGCACTTGTACCATGAAGATATCTTTGTTTTGATCAGCAAAGTGAATAAAGCGAGGTAGGAAAAAAATCCACTGCAGGAGATGCTGCCTGTTCAGGTGTCTCTTTTTGACGCTTTAAGGAAAAATGAACCCAAAGCAGAACTGTGCAGAAACAAGAAACAGTATGTAAAGGGGAGGCAGGATCCAACTCACCTGCCTGACATGACATTGGCTACAGGAAGGGGCTTGATCTAAGCTCTTTTGAGAATGACAAAGAGAGATCAGCTCTTCCTGATGTTGATTCAACCCACATCAACAGGGTAGGTGGAATAGTCACCCTCTGGGAGAGGAGAGATTCTTCTCATTGACCAGAGAGGGTCCCCTGGTGAGTAGTTTTCATGAGATAAATCTAGATTTTCAGCTACTTAAAGTTCGGTAGAGAATTCCATGGTTGGTAGCTTGTTCAAAACTTTGGCTCTGTACTTCTCTATGCAGAAGAAAAATCAAAGCTTTCTCTCACTGTCATGTGTTACCACTTGGTAGTTGGCATGAAAGTTTCCTATCCTCCAGTGCCCCTCACTGAACAGATGTTTGTGAGAAAGGCATATCAATATCCTTTCACAGAAAGTTTAAAAGTAGAGTTCTGACAAGATTAATTTCCTGCTTCAGACAATGACTCCTCTATTAGAGGTTCTTGAATACTTAATTATTGGTCTGCATTATTAATGAACACTGCGGGATTCATGGATTCACATTGGAATAATGCATACCCCTAAAGTTACAATGTGTCTGACAATTACAGAAACATACAATATTCATTAAAGTATAGAAGTTAGTACTGAATCTATGGCTGGGTGCATTTTGCTACCCACTAGAAGTTACTTTTCTCTGATTTTAGGCAATTTCAGAGCGTTTTCTTTATTACACGTCATCTTGCTCTGCCAGTGACTTAAAACTTAGAATTGTAACTAGGATAAGGGGGTTGTTATTCTGAAGTACAGGTCTGTGTTTCCCAATCCCCAGACATTGAGTTGCTTATTTTGAGACTTGGTATAAGCCAGTAAAAAATTTCCAGCTGAAAGAAAAGGTAGATTCCAAACTGACAGAAACCCCATGTGATTTTTTGACAAGGAAGTTATTTTTTTTTTATCTGCAGAAATACAAACAAACAAACAAAATCAAAACATTTCACTTTGATTTTCTCCTAAAAAAAAAGAAGACACTTCCTTTTTATTTTTATTTTGTTTTAATTTGAACTGATGTGCCATTTAATTTTTTTTTATACTGTGCTGAGGGAAACACTTTTTAAAGCTTGAAAACAACATGAAGAAATTCATTGTGGGTGGAAGACAACATTCATTTAAACTAAGATATGCTGGGCTTGTTAGTCTGTTTGTTTGTTTTCCATTTTCAGTTAGATGATTTTTTTTTTTAAATTTTTTTCTTTAGTTTCATTTCAGATCTGCCTCCAACTTATTTATTTATTTGCTTACCTTTGCAGAATTGGCAGCAAAATGAAAAACCAGTTATTCCCACATCTCGGTTTAGCAGACAGCATGCCACTGTCTGTGCCTAGGGGGCTCCAGAAATTGCTCTAGATCTCCTGATAACATTTTAATATAATTGAGAATAAGTAACATACATAACAGAAATAACAATTGAACAATAATAATAATAGGACAGATTTAAGCAGTTGGGGATTAGTGGTGCTCACACTGGGTGGGAATGAATGAAGCCCCAATACAATGCCTTCATCAGTCAGCCTCTTCCAGAATCTCCACCTTGGGTGAATAGCTTACTGGTTCCACCTTAACATATCTCTGCACCTCTCAGACGTAACATCCAGCAGTGCCTTTGGCTAAAGGCTGGTCTCTGATGTCATTATTGTCCCCAACTCTGGAGCGCAGACCGTGAGATGCTGCTCTTCCAGGGAAGCCAGAGGGAAACTGCTTTGCCAGCCAAGCAAGGAGCAGCTGCTGCAGAGCTTGTCTCAGCTGTGGGATCACAGTCCCCTGTACCTGACTTGATGCCCTGCAGATGATTTCCAATCTATCTCAGCTACTACTGGGTTGCAACAACCAGGTCATGGCTAATATACCTTAAGCAGAGGTGACCCTAATGTTGGAAAAGAGTTTCATCCACCGTCAGGCAAACAGGCGTGAGTCTGTAAGCCTTGCGGAGGTAGAGTGAACCATTTCTTGGGCTTCTACTGCATCACAACCATGGACTGATAGAATTCTTGACTGAGCTGAACCTCTGAAGTTCAACCAGAGGAACCTGTTCCCCTCTGCTCACCTATGCAAAGCCGGCTCAGCACTAGTAAAGACAGATGAGCAGGAGGTCTGGACTTTCCTTTCTTCTAGAACTGGGGACAGAGCACAATGTAAGGCAGACATCCTTCAAATGCATGCAGACATGTCTTCTGGATGATACCTTTCTATTCTGATTTTTGGGAAAAGGACTATTCAGAACTGGCTTGTTGAAATCTATGCTGCAAATATATCAAATCCGGTTAGTGCTGGAGCTGAGTTTTCATTAGAAGCAGGGTAGTTTGGTAGGCTGAACGCATTTCTCCTGGAACGGTGCCTGCGGGGCTACGGCAGCACCTTCTGCAACTTCATTTGTCTGTGCTACCATGCTTGACAAACAACAGCATCTTTACTTAACTAAAACACAGGCTCCATCACAGCATCTATGTGTGCTTCCCCTCAGTGAGAATAACAAATGAGTTTAAGAGCAGTAACAATCCCTTTTTCCTCCTTCCCTGTGGGCAGAACTGGCTTAGTCTGATTGGGATTTTTTTTTTTATTTATTTTTTTTTTGCTTTGTATTTTTGTGTTTCTTTTCTTTGATCAAGCAGCTAGAGACAGTCAGGACCAGAAGACAGACTGTTACCAAATTTTAGTCCCTTTTACATTAGCTAATTATGCAACCGCCAGCTTGTTTATAAACTTTTTGGTACAAGGTCATGCTTTTGCAGAGACTCTTCCAACCATCCCTGTCCTGAATACTGGCATTCTCAGCCTAGGAGAGGAAACCAATGTGGATTGGAACCATCTTATCACTAACTAATTTTGTGTTTTCCCTGTGGTTTTCTGTGCTGTGGAGGTGTTTCCGCTGGGTGCCCAATACGCTGCATGTGTTTCACAGTTATATTTAGCTTGAAAGTATCTGACTCAACAGGTAAGGAAGATTCGTCTTTGCAGATATGCACTATTCTGATGAAAAGAGACACTGAAAATTGGTATAAAATCTATTGTTCCAAATTCTTAGGGAAATTGCTAAAAAAAAACCCAAAACAAACCAAAACCAAAGCACTTTTGTGGTGTAGTGTTGTGATTGTTTAAAATTTCTTATGAGCTCAGGCTGATTCGGGTTGTCACCTGGTTTAGTGGTCAGCCCTTCCTTTTTTAAAAGACAGCTTTTCACAAGTAAATGCTAGAGCCAGTGGTTTCTCCTTCTGCATAAGAAGGGCTGTGTGAGATCTCAGCTATCTGTACCCAGAAGGCTTTACATTTTCTGTACTGGAAGTCGCATCCAGATAACCTTTTTAATAAGCACTGGTAAATTTGCTCTTCATGGATTTATCTAAATCTGTGTCAAGGGAGAGACATCCACGCTTGAAAACAGGGAAGGTGCACAAATCTAAGACTAAACCCATCATCACCTCCCAGCTCTGCAGGGCTGATATGCCAATATGAGCCCATTTGCCCAAAGGTAATGTCACGCTCTTGTGCACACGTGGGACCATTGTTACCGCAAGGCCACTGAAGTTGTTTGCAGATTGTAGGATTATTTTTTTTTTTCTATCTGTGCAACACAATCAGGTTTATGCTGCAGTATATCTGCTCTGAAGGCACAGGCCTCTGCTCTTCTGTCTTCATCAACATCTTCGTCAGTGACCAACAGGTCATGGCCAACATTGTACAGGCTGTGAGCCCTCCTCGGGGAAGGCAGTAAATCCAGGAGACAAGTTATGTGTTATTAAAATCGCGAGATATTGTATGAATTTCTGTCGTGCCTATGCCCTCCTTGAGCAGAAGTTCAAGGAAGACAGAGCAGAAAGAAGGTCTCTGCCCCAAACCATTTACAGTGTGCAGTGTTTGACACCATTTAATGGCTTCCACACTTTGCCATATATGTAAAAATGTTACAATTGTACCATTGTACCAAATATTTTAGCTACACCAGGAAAGGCACGGTGACTTCCAAGAGTTTTCCATGCAGCTTGAGGTAAATCTGCTCACTAAGCAAAAAGAAACCAGATTCAGGGGAGGAACATACAACTGTATTGAGTAGGATGTTCTCAGTCTCCTCCAATTATTTCAAGTCATTCCTATACTCCTGTGAAGTTGCTGATTTTGTGAGTTTTAACATCCCTGGAGATCCTTATTCCCATTTCACCAATCATTTTACAAGCTCCTGAGCTTTCTCTGGCAGGGTTGCATTGGAGTCAATGAAAAAGCCTGGGGGAGCTGAAGGAAAACTGTGGTGGTGCTTGGGACAAAACATCCAGACACGGGTGTGTCCATGTGTCTACACACCGGTAGTGTAGAAAACTAAGCCTGTACCTGCTAAAGGTACGTGAAAGATTTGTGTGTCCCTTGATATGGGGCATATTTCTCACCCCCTGCTCCAAATAAACAAATTAAAGTGAAGCCTACTCTGCTTTTTCTTGGCTCCAGCACCAGTGCATACCTCAGCATGGGCTTCAGCCTGCTCTGTTGATCCCAGACTTACATGAGCTGATCTGGTCCCCGTCTTTAGGCATTCTGTAGTCCTGTGAGACTTTTGTGTGGTGAGGAATGGGAAGCAAATTAGCAATATCTGACTTAAAATGTGGGGCCTGATGTAAAAGCACTCTTATTGGTAAGAAAACAAACAAACAAGCAAGCAAGCAAACACAATTCATTATGTATTAATGAGCCTCTGAATAGCACAGCCGCCTTTGAAGGAAATATAGAAAGGAAATGTCACTTATGAAGAGGGAAAGGACAAATGCAATCAGCACGTGGGCTTTGAGGTTGTGTTGCCAAGTCTGATCGAGGTGAGGCAGGACTGGGGATACAGCTGGTGCTGGAAATGGCCCCAGGGTCATCTGCTCCATCCCCATGCTTCTGGACCACGATTGTTCTCTCTGTCTTAATCTCCTTAGGCCCATGTTTTCCAAAGCAGATAAGCAGCTTTTCCCTGCACAAATGGCACATCAGTGGTTCTTATGTGCCTCTCGAATTGCCTTCCAAATTTCACAGCAGCCTCCAAAGGCTGCATCTAAACCCCAGACCTCTCTAACCCAATAGGGAGATGGTTACTAGAGTCTGCGGTCTCCCTTGGGTGGAGCGGGAAATGCTGGGAGGAGGATGAAGGTCCTTGAGTGCAAATGGTCTTGCTTTCCATTGTAGTACATAATAAAAATAGAGTTAGGTTTCACTCAAACTGCAGCAGTTGCACTCAGTTATAGAAGTACAGTGGGTACAAAACTTGAGGGTCATGCAAAATAAGAAGGAAAAGAAAAAAGAAAATAGAAAAGAAAAACCCACACAAGAGTTGCATTGCTTGTGTATTTTGAGCTTAATATTACTTGACTGTGTCCCTTAAGCTTAGTTAAACATTTAATTTTGTTCTCTTGTTCTGTTCCCGAGTACATATGGATTTCACAGGGGTTTACGTTTAACAGGACAGCAGAAAGTTCCTTGTAATTGAAACAGGCTTTATGCACATGTCACGATGCTACGTCCCACACTCAGAGGGAGAAAAACATGTTCTTTCTGTCTGAAGTGACTTATTTTCAGATTAAAGGAAACAGCTGTGAGAAGGGAGAAAAGTCTTCCCCAGAAGAGCACCTACAACAGAACGGTTGCTGAACTCCCTTCAAAGGGAATAATCTTAAAACTTTAGGAGGGTAACACAGACAAAGCAGAGAAGGGCTCACGCAGCATCATGACATGTTTATTGGGAAGAGGAGGGCAAAAAATTCAATCATTGGAATAATTTTCGCACCAGTTTATGGCCAAAGTCTGGGTTCAGTTGCCTCCTCTGCCACAGATTTCCCATATGACCTGGGGCAAAGCATTTATTTGCCGTGCGCTGCCGTTCTCCCTTGCTAGTGTGGAATGTAGGAACTGCCTTGCTCTAAGAGAGGTGTTGCGGGACTGAAGAATTTGTCGGCAGTGGCACTGCTAATAAAACAAGGTGTTGCCAAATGCGAACAGCCGATCTCTGAGATTAAAGCCATCGAAAAAAATCGATGAGGGGAGTGGGCAAATTCTAAAACAACACAACGCTGTCAAAAAGTAAAATAGATGACAGCTCATTGCATTTAGAAGTAGCATTTTGCCTGCAGAAGTTTTCAACTTTGCTGGAAACCTCCGCAGAGTATTTATGAACACATGTAGCATCAAGGAGTGAATTCTACACTGGTACTCAATGGCTCAAAAGCCAGGCTTGTCCCAAGTGATCTCAGTGATTTATGGCAGGAGACAGTGATAAGCTGTTTGATAAATGGCTTCTCCATTATCATAAACTGACGTGTTCCAGCATATATTATAATTACATCTGAAAGAAAAAAAAACCAAAAAAACAAACACAAAGGTTATGGGGCTGAGTTTGGGTGAATGCTTTATTTAGTCTTAAGGTCTTTTTTGGTTTTTTTTCTTCCCTTATTCAGGATTAGTCCCACCTTGGAAGTTGAAGGACTTCCAAGGTAAGATCATATATTAGAGCTGTACACTATGGGATCAACTGTGTATTTCAGCATCTAAAAAATACACTTAGGTCAAATGAGCCATACAGTTATGGGATCAGTCTTTGATTTCAGCACATATAAAATATGCTTGGGTCAAATACATCTTTGGGAAACACACACATTTTCATTCGTGTGAGCATCAAAGGAACAGATCCTACAAGGTGCTGAGCACTCTCCAACTCTGTTGGTTTCTGTGTGAACCTGGAAGTACTTGCCCTTGCAAGAATTAGACTTGGGAGGTGATTTGAATTGCTTGAATCTGCAAAATGAGGCTGGAAACACACCATTGCGTGAAATTTTGGAGATTTTTTTTTTTTTTTTTTTTTTATCTTTTCCGGCATCAGTGAAAAGCTGACTTGGATCCTTGTACGTAAACCAATTGAGATGTAGTCCCTGGGTGCTGGGAACATAGGGGCAAGAAGATGACCTACAGATTTGGCCAGTTGTTAGCTGGGATTGTTTGGAAATGACTGTTAGAGATGCCACCTTGTAGTGTGCTCATTGCTATGGGGAGATGACCTTTTTTCGTCCATTTCAAAGTTTTTTTTTTGTTTAACTTCAGGTATAAGGCTCATTGTTTCTGCTGCAATGCTGGAGAAGATGCAAGTTTGCCCCAACTCTGTCAGAGTCATTAGCAGATCTGCAGGAAGTTTATGAGTTTCTTCACTAAGCTTCAATTAATAAAATCCCTTCGCTGTGTAGCTTCGATACACCAAATACCCAGCAGGAAGAGAAAGAAACTTGCAACAAGTTGCATATTTCTTCAGTGTGGTTCTTTGCTATCTTTTGGGGTTAGAAGTGTCATTTAATTGAAATTAGACTTTCATTGAAATTGGAATTAGTTTGTGGAAAAAGTGTGCTTTACTACAAGAAGGAGAAAAGGAGCGTTGGTATCTTTGTGGAAAAAACAAACAAACAAACAAACACACCATTACTACCTTAAAATTCTTTTGAATTTTGAAAGCTAAACTTGTGATATTAAAGCAATAACAAAGCAGAAATATAAGTTGAAATAAAATAAAGTGTTTCGACTGGCTTGAATGAAATTCACATGCTGGTTTGTGAAGTGATCCTGGGATTTTATTTCAGGTTTTTGTGGCAGCCAATTGAGATATCGTAAACTTTTTTCCAGTATGGAAAATTGTTTCCTTGTTCATCTCTGTGAAAGGGGATAGACAATCCTATACAACACAGAGGTATTTTACATTTCAAGCTCCGTTTGCCAGTATTCAGGCAAGGAGGCTTTTCTGGCTGTGCATTTACACTTTCTCCACTGATTTAGGAGTTCTCATTCTGAGCGCGTTGTAACGACAAGGAAATGAAATTCTCTCACTTTCTGCTAAAATAAGGAGATTTACTTGGGGAAACAACTCCGTAAATACTACGTACTGCCATCTATAGCTCTGCTTGGGAAACACATACGCAAGGCGAGCACTGCAAATGAATCTGCTTTTACACCATCAAACCTTTTGTGCTAAGCAAGGTTTTAAAAAAAGTGGCTAGCAGTTTCCAACAGCTATTGTGGGAAAAGGCGCTGTAATTATTATTACCATTGCTATTTTTAGAAGGTGTGCAGTGCTTTCCCTCTTGTGAATACAGTTTCCAAACAAGGATAAGGAAGAGCTGAGAACTTGTTAGAGAGATTCCCTTTATGTGACCATTTGGGATGCTCCGCTTTTGACTTCACTGGCAATAGCGTCACTCTGTGCCCCACCATAATGCAGGCAGTTACAACGCAGCTCCCTCTAGAACAAACATCTTCAATGTTTTAACAGCTTCCTACTCATTAAAATAATCTCTTTCTTTTTTTTTTTTCCTTCCCCCTAAAATTGCACTTTGTTTTTATCCTCAAACTACTGCTTCTCAGCCTCTGGTTCCTGGATCTCCACCAGCTTTTGGCCGTGCCATAGGAGCCTGCAAAAGATGACTGTGACATCTCTCCAAGCTCTCCATAGGCTCGCAGTGATTGCAAACATTAAAAGTTTGGAAAGCAAGCCCAAGACCGGGACAGCGGTGTGAAGGGGGTGCCAATTCAAGAATCCTGAGATAGATCAGGAAAAGGAAGTGCCCTGGGGCATTCAGGGTGTCTCATCCATCCCTGTAGCTGGAGGGGAGATTTTGCAGAATTAGGGTCAAGCTGGAGGTAAAACAGTTTCACACATAATGATTTGGCCCTTTCCTCTCCCCCCTGTCCTTACAAAGGGAAGGTGTCTCTGAAGCTCATCCCTTGGCGAACCGAGTTGATGTGTCCCTCCATCTCTTACCCTCCACACCCAAATCCCCAGAGCCAAAGGGGGATGCACTCAGAGCCCAGCATCTCTGCTGAGAGGTGGGGATTCAGGGCTGGGGACCAGGGCAGGAGTCGTTGCCTTCAGGGCTGAAAGGAGGGGCTAGGGGGTCCCTCTCCCTCCACACTCAGGCCAAAAGTGAAATGTAAAGCTCCTGTGATTCCCACGAGAGTGTGCCTGTCAGGGGAGTGGAGGAGGTGTCGGGAAGGTGGGAAAGGGGGCTGGAGCCACAATGAATTGGTGTGGTCAGTGTGGTGTGGGAAGGCAGCAGCGGAATTTCACCATCATCTACTCCTCACCCCTTCCCTTCCTAGGCAGGGAGTGGGGAAGAGAAAAGATCAGGATCAATGCAAAGCTCTCAGAAGAAAAGAGGAGCTGTAAACTTCTATACCTGGGGCTCCATCACTCCTTCTTGCTGCCAGACCCAGCATCACAGATGTTTTCAGAGGGGGTTCTATCCTCTCCCCTGACGATTCAGGAGGTTTGGGACCCTGGTGATGACTTAGTTTCCTCACCAACAATGCATTCACTTGTCTAAGCTCTAGCCACCATCACTAGCCATGGCCATGTACGTGCTGGTACTTGTTCCCCTCACTAGGACCCCTCTTTTGGGTTCCATGAAATTGTCCTCTGGCCTTGGTGTGAAAAGCAGGGTAGGGGGGAGGACTGGAGTTAAGATTTCCCCATGCTGCCACTTGGGAAGCTGGGACTGATGCCTTGCCTTACTTTACAACTACATAAAATGGGTTTAATGCTAAAATCCTGGTTTAGGAGAAATCTCTTGGCGTGTTATCCAAGAATGGAGGTCTTTGAGCAAAGGCACTCCTTCAACACAGACAATTTCACCCAATAAATACAGCCCATGTGGGGAGGAAAAAGAGTCTTCTCTCTTGCACTTAGGAGAGGCTGCAATTGTTGGGTTTGAGGTGTGATGATGTGAGCATTAGCACCCGCTGAGCAGCCCCTGACAGCAAAAACCACAGCTGATAACAAGAATAAAAATACATTAAAACAAAACTAAACAAAACAAAACCCAACAACAAGAAGAAAAGGTAGAAACCACAAGCCAGCAGACCTGTGAGAGAAAGGAGTGGGAAAATCCCTTTCAAACCCTGTGTCCAGCTGAGTTATTCCACGTCACGCTTCGCCAGAGGGATGCGGCTGCCTGGAAATTGGAAATTTTCAAGCAGATCTTTAACCAGACACAATGCAAGGTGTTATAGATGTAAACACAGTGGTATCTGTTGCTGGAGGGGAAGTAAACTGATTACTTACAAGCTGTCCTGCTTTGCAGTTATCCTCTTCAAACAGATCCCCTGGGAAACGCAGACATTCCCTGTTTTTTTTCCTCATCCTTATTTACACCTCTGATGGCTGGTGCTGCCACTGGCAGGAGGGCCCCTTCCAACAAACTGGGCTCAGTTTCTCTACGTTGCAATTATGCTTCCAGCAGATTTTAGGGACAGAACTATTAACCCAATGAGAAAGAGTTACCAAATCTAAATCAGCTCTGAATCATCAACCAAAACAGCCTACTGCCAACAGTATTAGGTGCTTCAAAAGAAGGTGCAAAAATTGGGCAAATAGGATATGTTTCGGTCTCTATTTCATGTCTCCCTCATGTACTCTGTAGTCTGAGACCAGCTTAGATCCCTGAAGTGTGCAGCTTATTCCTTCTCCCAAAATCTCATTGCAGATTCCCATGGATGCTGCATTTAACCATAGATGTTTCCCATCCCTTTTTGATCTTGAACACTTTTGCCACTAACAACGAGAGACATTTTCTGTGCAACAAGCGGGGGGATCTAAATTCAAAGCGTGTGTAAGGGCAGAGGGACTTCTTGTCTGTACTGAGTTTGCTGCCTTCCTTTGTCAGAGAGAAGCAGAGTTTCAGCTGGATCCAACTCATGCCTTGCCATCTGCAAAGCCCAGACAGAAAACGGATTAAAGGTAAAGTCAACAAGAATCTAGCGAAGAGGAGAACAATAGTTGTCTCTTGGTTTTGTTTTTGCACATCAAAGCCAATGTTCATCATAAAATCCACCAAGCAGCTCCCCGAGAAGTGTTATGGGGGGGGTGGCCTTATTAGCACCACCATGGTGGTCTGGGGATGATGCGTCCCAGAAGCTGCTGTGCCATGTAACCTCTAGTTTTGCTGGTCTGGTCTGCTTCCCTTTCCTCTGGCAATGATCCTGGAAGGTTCTGATGGCACCCGTGTCCACCCTGTGTAACCTCAGGAGCCTTTGCACCACATCTTGGTGGGACAGGGGTTGCCAGTTTAGTTTGAACTTAGTCCTTTTGGTTATTTCTGCATAGTTTCAAGCAAAACAGAGCTGGAATCCCTGTTTTGGGACTTTCTGTGTTATAAATAAATTGTACTGCCCCAGGGCTGAGCAGCGTGGTCCCAGCAAGGTCCACATATGAGAAGCAGAGGGTACAACCACCAACGCAAATGTGTCTTTATGTCTCAGTGTGTCCCAGTGCTGTGGGCTCAATGACTCCCTTCAGAGGCACCTTTGGGAACTATGAAGGTTGGTGAAGGGAAAAACCTTGTTAATTCAACTTCTCCATCCCTTTCCATGGCATGACTGCTCATTCAGCCCTGCTCTCCAAAATGATAGTCCCCTTTTGCTTGAGGACCCATGGGCTGTCCTTCTTCACTATGTGACTGGGCCAGGATGGAAAAAGACGTGAAGACTGCTCAAACCAGTTGGCTTAGAAGTAGACTGGTATAAAATAAGCCATTGCCCCCATGGATTACATGGTTCAGTTATGTTGGCAGGACGGAGGGAAGGGTGCTGGAGCACCTTTTCTATGAAGACAGGCTGAGAGAGAAGACAGCCTGGAGAAGAGCAGGCTCCAGGGAGAACTTATAGCCCCTTCCAATACAAAAAGACGGCCTACAAGAAAGCTGGAGAGAGACTTTTTACAAAGGCATGTAGTGATAAGATGAGGGGTAATGGCTTTAAACCAAAAAAGGGGAGATTTAGGTTAGATATTAGGAAGAAATTTTTTACTGTGAGGGTGGTGAGACTCTGAAAGGGGTTTCCCAGAGAAGCTGTGGCTGCCCCATCCCTGGAGGTGTTCAAGGCCAGGCTGGATGGGGCTTTGAGCAACTTGATCTAGTGGGACATGTCCCTGCCCATGGCAGGGGGTTGGAACTAGATGATCTTTAAGGTCCCTTTCGACTCTAACCATTCTAGGATTCTATGATATGTCTTCCCAAACTCACACTTTAAGAGACCTGGTTTACCAAGAGCATCTCTTGCTCTGCAAATGGACTTCTTCGCCCTCAAAGGTATCCTGCAGCAGTGAGTTTCACAGATCCCTGCACATTATGGTAAAGCTATTTCCTCTTAATCACTTCACAGACGTGTAAAATCAAAAGGACCATGTGAGTTATTGCATTTCAGTACCTCAGCCAATTGCACACCCTAAATCCTGTTCACTGTTGCAACTCACCCCCAGTTCTCCCTGGAGGGCACACAGTGTGAAACGAGGAGAACAGACCCCTCCTCTCTATGTTTTTAAGGTGTGGCTCATGTTTACACTCTTGTTAAATAAAGGTCTGGGGATTCATGGACCTCTCTACCTAGAACTGCACAGAAATGGGATGCAGTGAAATTTTTCATTGCATCGCGCCCAGTTCTCCATTCCCACAAAGGTGAGATTTCTATTGTCCCCCATTGCAGCAGTGGGGGTTGGGAATGCGTTTAATTTTATCCGTGGCACTTTCTGATACTTTTTCCTTGTGCTGAGCTTCTTTGCCCTACAGCACAGGAGAGATGCTAGCTGCAGCTTGCTCTGCTTGACCTCCCCAACCACAGGACAGGGAAGGCAAGTGCTCCCCACTTCTCCCACCACCCCAAAGGCGCGGCAGAGATGCCCCATGGGGCTCACAGGGGCAGGACTCACTGCTTTGTATAGGTTCCTTTTGCCAAGCACCCTGTGGTTCCCACCAAAGCTCTCTTGCTTGTACCTGTGAGGGCTGGAGAAAGAGAAGCTGGAAAAAGAGAAGCAGAGAAGAAATTCCCAGGGGACTCAGAGGGGCAGAGAAACCTTCTTGGAGGAAAACAAACCAGCCAAACAAACTCCCGAAAGGCTGGAGAGAGAAAGGGAGAGATTTCCATTCGGAGCATGCACCGTGCTAATCCAGCATAGCCGCCTGTCGGCTAAAAACAAGCATTTCAGGCCCCAGCTGCCCCTTTGCTCCAGTCCCTGCTTAACTGGAGATGTCACAGATGCCTTTGGCCAGCAATGCTGCAGTGCTGGCTGGGCACAAAGAGAGGCCGGTTTGCCGAGCTCCGCCACAGCCAGGGCTTGCTGTTCAGCTCCCGTAAATCAACAATTTTCTCCCTTTTCCCCTTCTCTCAGAAGTTCTTTTTTCTGGGGAAAATAGGTTTGGAGGCATGGAAATGGGGGTAAAAAGGCTCGATGAGGTGAAAAGAAGGGAGTAAAGGGGAAGAAGGCCAAGGCAAGGGGATTCAAGTGCCCTAGAGAGTCCCTGGAGGAAGGAATGGGGTGTTCCTCACCCTCCTTGAGGCAGAGGGACAGAGAGTGAAGGCAGCTGGGATTTTTACCTCTACCCTTTGGGGCAGGTCCGTGCCCCTCCACTGATGGGGCGGCAGCAACCCCAAGCAGGGAGGGAGGTCGTTTTGTCAGGGAAAGGGCTGGTTTCCTCCTCGTGGAGTAGAAAGGGTTAAAGACAAGAGGCAGGTCCTGAAGTCTGGCAGGATGCTGAAGTCCCCCTGCTCTCCCCCCACCTTCTCCAGCTTTATCCCTCTTCCCCCCATCCCCTTCCCACATCCCCCTTCTCTGCTCAGCAAGCTCCTCATTGCCAGCGGACCTTCCCCAGGCTGTAAATCCGGAGGCAGCACCTTTATCCCAAAGCTGCTGGGATGCAGCATGGTACCTTTTACCCCAGCCCATGTCCTCCTCCTCCTCCATCTGCTCAAAACTCTCCCTTCCCCCCATCCTCCTGCAACCCTGGGTTGTTGCGTTGGTGTGAGACCCCCCCCTCCCTCCTCCCCCCATATATGTGTGGGTTGATGGAGCAAGGAGTTAGGGAGGATGCTAGGAAAGAGGTTAAAAAAATAAATAAATAAGAAAGGGTTAATGGCTGTTGCTGTCTCCTGCCTTGGCAAACCGTGTGCCCTGGTGCAAAGCCACCGCCGATCCGGGGGGTGCGCGGGGAGCTCCAGCGCCCCACCCCCTCCCCCCCACCTCCGCCAGCCGGGCTGGGGGCAGGAGGAGCCGCTGCCCCGGGGGTCCCCGCCGTCCTGTCCAGTCTCCCGTCTCCATCCCCGGGCTGTCAGCTCCAGAGGGGCGGTGAGGGAGCACCAGCAGCCCCTTTCCTCCCCCCGCCCCCGGTACCCAGAGAGCGGCGAGCCGTGTCCCTGCGCATCCCTCTGCGGGCGACCGGCACCTCTCCCGCTCCGAACCCCCGCAGGTTGTTGGTTTTGGATTATTTTTTTTTTTTTTTTTGGGGTTGGGGGGGGGAGAAGCAGAGCCCCTGCCATCCCCACCACCACCATCCCGGCTCCCTCTTCACCTCCTGGCTCCGCGCTTAGGGCTAAGCTGTCCCAGGGAGGCTGCGCTGCCCGGCCGCCAACGCGCTCCGGCTCTCGCTGGCTCCTCTTCTCCATCCATCCATCCATCCATCCATCCATCCATCCATCCATCCATCCATCCATCCATCCTCTCTTCCTATAGGCTAGCGGAGCATGCCTGATGCGATACCGTGGCAGTTAGGGTCCTTGCCTATAGCTGCCTGTTTTACAAAGCTCCGATCTGTGCGTGTGCGTGTGTATGTGTGTGTGCATTTTATCCCTCCCTCCTGTCCCTTCCTCCCTCCCTCTCTCTCTCTCTCACTCTAATGTGTGATCTGGAAAGCTTATAAAAGCCTGATGTAATCCTTAATGCAGCCCCTGGCTACGAAGACTGGATCTAGTTTCACAGAGAGAGATTCAGAAGCAGAATTTGAAAAAAAAAGAGAAAAAAAAAAAAAGAAAAAAAAAGTGGGGGGAGAAGAGAGAGAAAGAAAGAAAAGCAGATGAGTGGATTTTAAACAAACATATCTTTCTGAAGAAGACCATTCTCGCTCTTCGCTGCTGGGAAAGCTACTCTGAACCCCGCTGTACATTTTTTTTTTAAAGGAGAAGACTTGATTGTCTGCTTGGATCTAATGATTTACTGGCTTTTAACTGCGTTTTTCCCCTCTCCTAAGGATTCCTCAAAAAACGGCTTAATTATTTCCAGCTTTTCTCTTCCACCTGCCTGTCTGCAGAGACACCAAAGGTTCTCCCTTCTTCTCCCTCCCCACCCCCTTTTCTTTTAGGATTTTTTTTTCCTTTTCCCATTTAATATATACATATATATATATATATATATATATAAAGTGTCTATGTATATATATATGTAGAGGCACGAGTGGAGGGAGCGGAGGGAGAGAGAGAGAGCTCTGCCATCCTTTTGGACTTCACGCGCTGCCCAATGTTGGGCTGGTTACCCCTGGATATGTTGCTGGTTTCCATTTGGAATTTGACAAAGGGAAGAAGGAGGATATAAAACCTGGGGAGCTCTGCAAGGTAAGGGGCTCCCAGCCACCCTTCCTTCTTCCTCGGAGGGGAGGGAGAGGGGGGACACGACTTCTCCAGGCTGCGCTTTGCCTCGAGTGCAGGGCGGGTTGTCTCTCTCCATCCCCAGGGGAGGCAGGGATGGGGGCAGCGGTGGGCACCTGCTCCTCTGCTTTTTGCCCCTGGAAAACAGCACCCCGGAGGATGTTTTCGTCCCCTCCGCTCTGCAATTTGGACTGATAGAGCATAATCGCTCCCTGCCATGGGAAGTTTTAACTTTCGTGCATGCGGGTCCTGTGGGCAAACGTCAAGCGGCAGTGAAAAATATTGATGTCTGCAGGATGTGGAGGGGGGAAATGCATTTGTGTCCTGGGGAAAGGAGCTGGGGACTGGGTTGTTGGTGTTTTTTTTTTTTTTTTTTTCCTGGGGGACAAGGCAGCCAAGCGAGGGAAGATGGGAGCGGGGGATCGCGGCGGGAGAGCTGCAGAGCCAGCCGGGGTTGAACTGCGAAGTGCTGTGAAGCCGCGGTGCCTTCATGGGCAGCCCTTGGGGTCCGGGACTCCTCAACCTGCAATGTTGGCAAACAAAGTCTCGCAAGGATAGGCAGCTGCCTGCCCCAGGCATGAATCTGCCCCCATCCCAGCTCCTTCTCCTTTCCCTTGGAGAGTTTTGGGCGGTGGGTGGGGGGGTCCTTCATTGCTTTGCCACTCGTGTGGCACCTTCCCAGGGCTGGAGGCAACGGCTGGGGAGGTGAGGAGCTCCTAATTTCCCCCCCGCAATGCTGTTTATCAGCACTTTGCTTCACATCGTAGGAGAAAATGAGCTTTTAGCCTATGTAGAGAGCAGAGTACGGCAGACACACACACACACGGATCCTGGTGCTGGGCTCCTGGGGGATGCTGGCACCCAGGCATGGTTTAGCCTTTCTTTTGGGAGGGGGGTGGTGGAGAGAGAAGGAGTCTCCATCAGGGATGCGTAATTACAAAGCATCTTGTTCTGAATCACCCTGTGTGGGAATGAATCGCAAAATTTGTCTCTCCCTCTTCCCCCACCGCCCCCTTTCCCTTTCACGGCCTGACATTCGCTGATGGAGGGTGGCTGTTGATGCATCTCCAGACTTTCGCAGAGAGGTATTTCAGCCATGGCTCTGCCAAGGCTGGAAGGAAAAGCTGGGTGGAGGGGAGCAGGTAGGGGTTTCAAAGGGACTTTTCAGCCTGGTTATGCTCCGGTCCTGGCTTAGGGAAGGCATCAGTCCCCGGCAATTGAAGGCACGGGTTGCAGATCAACTCTGCAAGGTACCTTCGGCTTGTGACTCACGCTGGTGTCCCTGATCCTGCCCTGGCCATGGAAACAACCCCCCTGAATCAGTCGCACAGAGAGGAGGTGGTGGGGAGGGGAGCATCAAGGCAAGGTCAAAGAGATGGAGGGCAAGAAGACCCCCTCCCTCCATCCCTGACCACCCCATCCCTTCGGAGCTGGGGCTTTTCCGGGGCTCAATCCAGCTCCGGCGCTGGGTCTGGTGAGCGCCAGGGCCAGCTGACAGCTGATGGCTGAGGGAGGAGGAGGAGGGGAAAGAAGTCGGGGGGGGGGGGGGGGGGGGGGGGGGGGGGGGGGGGGGGGGGGGGGGGGGGGGGAGGAAGGGCGAAGCTACTTTGACAGATGCCAAAACCTGCCTGCGCGGCAGAGCAACAATCGCGGTGCCTCGAAAGCCAGTGCTCCCTGGGAAGGTGCCAGGGGGTGGTCAGGGTGCTGGGTGCACCTCCCCGGCCCCTTTACCTGTTGATTAGCTATAGGTTCTCGCTCTCTCTTGGCCACGAAAATCCGAAGGAAAGCCAGGAGGGACAAGCTCCCAGGCACTCCGCGGAGCTGACTGGCGACCTCCGCTGCGTAGCAGGGAGGACTGTGTATTAATGATGATGACTCTGCTTTGGCTGGTGCTGAAATATCTGTGTTATCTATTATCAGCTGGGAGATGAGGCTGGAGGCTTCGCAGAGCTGGGATCTCATCCAAAGCCCGGGCTGCTAAAGGAAACAAACAACTCCCCATGCATATTAAGTGGGTCCCTAATTAATTAATGACTCATTAACCTGGGTCCCACAGTTGTTACCGTGTCCTGAGACCTTGCTGAGGAAGAGGAGGGAGGTCACAGGGGAGAGTGAGGGAGGTTTTTACCTTCAGAGGGTGCTGAGGAATTGCACCGGCTCTCAGCCAAGCCAAACTGCCAGGGGACAGGGTGGCCACGGGGCTAAAGCAGGGGACAGGCTGAGCAGGGAGGACACCCTGC
Source organism: Alca torda (assembly GCA_008658365.1). Lineage (NCBI taxonomy): Eukaryota > Metazoa > Chordata > Aves > Charadriiformes > Alcidae > Alca > Alca torda. The sequence goes on from CM018077.1 coordinate 162,201,801, forward strand.
CTGGTGGGTCTCAGCTGCAGCAGAGGGACATGGGGAACGCAGTGCTGTTGGGTGGGGGGGAACCAGGGGACCCCCATGCTCCACTCAGCTTGTTACAGAGGGGTCAGGGTGCAGCATCGCTTCTGCTGCTGAGGGCGATGGGGAAGGCCAGGCAGAAACTGGATGGGGACAAGGCAGAGACAGGGAAAGAGCAGGCCAGGAACAGGGAAGGAGCAGGGCTCCAGGCCCTTTCCATGGCATTTGGGATGGTGTTGCAGAGCCCCAGGTGCAAGGATAGGGACTTGGAGCCCCCCGTAATTGACCAGCAAAGATGGGCAAGCTCAGGGAAGGATTGACTCTAAACTGGGGTGAGTTTTCTGTTAATGAAGGGTCTGTACGCTTATTCCCCTTATGGTGGGGAAACTGAGGCAGGGGAAGTGTACCAGACCCCATACCCGGCCTAGAAAGTATCTGTATGTGTGGGAAGACTTCTGAACCCTAGTCACATCCCCAAGGTGTAGCCAAAGGCAGCCTCTGGGTTGGGGGGAGCAACCCCCCCATCCCATTGGTCTGCCCACCCCCCCCCCAGGGAGATCCTCATTGCCCTCCACCCCAGAGGCACTCAGAGGTGGTTTGGGACACACACAGCCCTTCCCTCCCTTGCAGCATCCCTTTCCCACCCCCTACACCAAGCAAGCACGCCAAACTTAGCGACAACCCCACACACGTCCCCCCCCGCCTGCCTTCCCGTAGCATCGGGGCCATCCCCGCTGCGATCCCGGCCGGGAGAGGCTGGGAAAGGGTGGGGAGGAGCACCTCAGCCTAGTGTTCGGGTAGTTTCCCGCCCCCCCCCCCCCCCGAAAAATACCCTCAAACCCTTTTGGTAGCGGGGGGGGGGTGGGGGGTGATGGCAACCGCGGGCGGCCGCGGCTTGCGGCAAGCGGCGGGGAGGTGGCGCTCGCAGCCCGGCTATCGCCGTCCGCCGCCCCCGGAGCGCTCGGCTCCTCGGTACAGCCCGGCAAAGCGGTGCCCCCCCCGCCCTTCCCCTTCCCCTTCTCCTTCCTCTCCCCCCCACACCCCAAAAAATACCCCCCCCCCCCCCACACACACACATCTGGGGCTCGCAATAAGGGCTGCATCACACAGACACACGCACACACCCACCCACACATACCCCCTGCACCTGAAACACGCCGCCCCACGGGGTTTATTCCCCGCGAGCATCACCTTCCCATGGGCTTTTTGCACCACTCCCCCCCCCCCCCCCCCCCCCCCCGCCATGTTTTTTTACCATACTCCCCCGCATGTTTTATCCCCCCCCCCATTTCTCCCCCATTTCAGTATCCTTGTGAAAACAGAGGGTATTTGGACAGCCCTGGAATGTAAGCAGCAAGGGCAGCTCTGCTCCCCTCGCATGCCTGAAGTGTGTGGGTGAAACAACCCCCAGCCCCAAGGGCTTGCTCAGGGGCTGCGTCAGACCCCTTGCTCCCTCCAAGTGGAGAATGGGATGCCAAAGCGCTCTGCTCCTGGGTATCGTACCCAGCCCAGAGTATCGTCCGGCAGGGATGGTGCCCCATCATTGCTCCTGGGGAGGAAGATGATGGTGGGGCATCCCACGGTGCCTGTGTGGCTGCAGATGGCTTTTATTTTCCCCATTTCTGGGGAGGGAGAGGGGGAACCAGTGTGATGATAGATCCGAATTCGCCTTCTCACAGAGCTCAAGTGTAGCACGCAGGAAATCCCTTGTCATCGATACCTGTTGCAGGGTATCAGCTTGGTTCATTAATTAGCTCCAGGAAACCTGAGCTGGTAAACAAATGAGTCAAAGCTTTTCCCTGGGCCTGATCCTGAGCTTGCAGCAGGCTGATTGCCACCTTTCTGGGAGAGGTGTAAAGAGAGAGGAGTATTTTCTTCAAGATGGATGACAGGCTGTCTCTGTAACTAGCTCGCCTCCTCCCCTTGGAGAAAATTCACATCTTTGAGCGAGCCTTCAAAGGGAAGGTAGCTGGCACCTGGCCTGGAGGTTTGCAGAAGACTCTTTTTCCGTGTGTCGCAGCACATATCAGAATGGCTCGATGTGGCTGTAGACAAAGCACAGCGGTCCTCGGCTCATCCCGGCATTTGCCGTGCATGGGATGCTCCTGTGTTCTTCTTGTGGCTCCTTCCTCAAATTCCCTGGGCTCTCCACTTGCCCAGGGTCTGCAGAGGGTGCTGGGATGAAAGAAGGCAGGAGGGGGAAGCCTGTGCTTGGGTGAAACTGGACTGAGGCACCGGTAACTTGCTGATGGAGGTTGGTGCCCATCCATATATTTGGGTGGGGACTGGGGGCTCTGAAGCAAGGGAAGAAAGGGGCTGGGGCACAGTTGTCTCAGCCAAGGTGGGGATAGGGGTCTCCTTTTCATCTCAGTGGCTTAGAACCACATTTCTGCCAGGGAAACCAGTATTTCAGTGTCCCATTCACACGTGAGAGGCAGGAGTCCCTGTTGACTTGAGATGCACTCTTCTTTTGATTCATGTGTGGCCCCCTCAGGTCCCAAATCCACTGGGAACCAGCCCTCTAAGTCCCAAATCACCATGACAGGGAGCTGTGGCAACCTTTGTTTGGCCACCACAGATGTCATCCCAGTCTTTAGCATCCTCCAGCGTCCCAGTATAGGAGGTCCCATCTGCCTTGTAACCCTTCTTAACGCTCCTGCTGCCCGAAAGGCAATTCTTCCACAGCACCACACCAGCCCCAAGCCAATACTGGTGGCATTTTATTACAACATAAGAAACCACCAACTGGAAACCAAACTTCTCTCTTGGAGAGCAATCTGGCCGGTCAGCTGATATGGAGCGTGTACATCCCTTTCTCTTACATGTACGTTGTGTGATAGTTGGCTTTTTTATACGGTTTGCAGTGTGCTGAGGCTGCAAAACACGACAGCACTTGTTAAAAAAAAAAAAAAAAAAAAGGAAATGAGCAGTATATGAGGTCCCTTCAGAACGTCCATTTGTCGCCACATCTGGGGCTTAGAAATTCCTTGCGGGCCTCTTGGAGCGAGGGTTTTGTATTAGTCTGATTATGCAGAAATAATCTGTCATGTTGCTCCGGGGAACTCTCAGGGAAGGGGGGGGGGGGGGAGAACCAAACCGAAAAGAAAGATAATATTTTTAAATCAGAGGGCTGCTAGCTTGGTGACTCTGTCTCGCAAAGACACACATCACTGCCCCCCTTTATGAAAATTTAAATTGGTTACCTCTGTCAGAGAAAATGAGAGAAGATTTGCCGATTTAATTTGTTGAGCGAATCACCCCTGCCAGCGTTATCAAAATTAAACTAGGGATGGTTCCTCCTACTTCCCTTCTTCTACTCCCTCTGCATTTTTTACCAGTATATCCCTTCCTAAAACATTGATCAAGGAGTGACCAGCTGATGAAAAATGAGATGTTGAGATGTTGAGCTCTGCCATGTTTGGTGCCATGCCTTATCCCTGGGACAAGAGGGATCGGGGAAAGCAAATCACACCTGGAAGGAGAATCAACAGAGACCTTGTGAGGAAATCTAGACTTTCTCCTAGTTTGGAATATTTGGGGGTAAAAAATTGAAACAGATGGCTGTAATCTTATGTGGTACGCTCTATGTTAACCTAAGTGCATGCATGAAGTACATAAAGAATGAAAAATCCTCCCTCCAGTGAGCATCATAGTTTTTAGGGAGGTGGTTTACTCCAGGAAGAGCTGCAGTTTGCTGACTTGGTTTGGCCTGAGAGAAGGGCGGAGGGATCCTGCATATATCTGGGATACCATTTTGTTCATGCCGTATGCGTGCACTAGTATATATTATTGCTAAGCTCTTTTTCTGAACATCTATGTCTGGTCAGAGGCAGGCCTTGTGGTACCTCATCCTACGATTTCAGCACTCCCACCTGCATGCTCACCTTGTCTTCTGCCTGTTATCAGGCCAACTTTGCTAGATGGAGATGTTTCCTCGGTTTTTGAGCTCAGCTGGCCTATAACAAAGTCCTTGCTGTTTGCAAAATGGCTCTTTTCTTTCTTCCCTCCGCCAGATATTAGGACTATCCCATTCCTGGCAGACCTACCTATTCCATAGTCATTGAGAGTTAGCATAGATCTCTCTCTAAATGTTTTCAGGATAGGGGTCATCATGATTTCCATGCTAGAATAGATCTGGAGCTGAAACACTTTGTCCCATCTGTGCTGCTATCTTCTTGTGGACCTCTCAGCTGATCATTTCAGCCTACAGCTCCACAAGCCACTGAAAGTTTGGTCTACCCAACACGAACCCCCGTGGCTTGATTTTAAAAGGTTCTGTAGTGTCATCCTTGCTAAGGGCCAAGGCTGTTGTAGGGCTGATCTCACCCACTGCCAAACCATGTCTCTTAGGCCAGGGGTTCAGGTCACAATTCATTTAGATACCCGTCTTTCTGCACTTTGGTGTTTTCATCTGTAAAACGGGGATATCTGGCTTCCTCCATCCCAAAGGGGCTCTCTGCCAGCTGTTCAAATGGACTTGGTCAAACAACAATTCCTTTGGAATTCTGAGATGAAGGGCACCAGCCAAGTGCCAGGCATAAATTATTCTTCTTGAGTTTTGACTGTGAATGTGTCTCAACCCTTCAACGTTCCTCCAGAATCCTGTTTTCTTGTCCTTTCTCAATCTTTATTTTCTTGATGCCTTTCTACAACTGAGGGTCTGGAAGTGTGCAAGTCTCCTGCACCTACCTTGTGTTCCCTCTGGATTAAACACATGTTCTTTCAGGAGACCTTGTATAACACTTCATCCTGCAGAATGGTCCTTTGTATAGTCCAGCCCACTACAGCAAGTAGGTTAAGCCCGGGGTAGGAGTCTGGTTTATTCTATATGTTGTTTAGCAGCAATCTAACAATGGCTATCTTCTGGAAACAAATATCTGCTGGTTCCTGCAAATGAAAGTCGATACACCTTCAGAAGGAAATTTGTCCCGATGGGGTCTTTTGTATTGAAAGCCCTGTTGGTAGATTTATTCATTGTGCAGGTTCGTTCCCTTAACAAGTCAGTTATTCATTGGCCATTGCTTGAGGGTTTGTGGAATTTATGGTCATAGTCCTGTAATCAGATATTTTGTTATAGAGGTCTTTGCCACTGTGGAAGGTTTGAATAAATCAGTATGCAGCAAAAATTGATCCTCTCACAATCTATTTCTGGACTCAGCTCCTGCTTTAAGAGAATTTTCCCCCTTCTTGAACCATGATACTAAATCCTTTGCATGTTTGTGCTCTGGTCAGCTCTACCAAAGGTATGCACCAGTGCACATGCACAGACATACACACAGATTTATGCGTGCTTTCTGGGCATGATTTTTGTTCTGACCATGATTGAGACACACATTGTTGCCGTTTCCCAGACAAAGAAAAAAAAAAAAGACTTTCTCTCTATGACCTGACTTAAGTATCTGGAAGTTGGAAAGTACTGCCTGAAAAGGCCTTAATCAAATGCCAGTAAACAAAGGGAAATCTGATTTTGAGTAGCTGCACGGATGCCTTAAGTACTAAAGAGCTTGGCCTGCTAATCTCCACTTCTCAGATGTTATTCTACAATCTGATCAACCCTATTGAGCTGCAAGAAGGGTTAATTGCTGACAAAAAGCTCCTCACCTTTGTGCATACAAAGAAAGGGGCGAGGGTGAGCAACTTGTATTTGGAGCTCAGTGCAAGCTCGCCATACGCAGGTAATGGTAAGGGACTTTGATTCTTGCATGTGTCCCAAGAATATCTCTTTATGGAATTAAAATTACAGAAGAGCCTATGATTTTTATGCCAAAAATCAGGGATGGGAGGGGAGAAAAATCTCTGTAAACCAACAGCCTGTACAACTGCTGTCTGTTAGGTTGTTGGTGATGCTAAACATGTAAATGGCAGTGAACTTCTTCCCTGCGAGCAGAACTGGACTGTCTTGGCACTTATGCTTGGGATGGAGCTTGGCAGTGAGATGGTTAGTCAACGGTCTGACATACTGCCCGCTTTGCAAGTATTCCCTGAGGAACAGCATCTTTCTAGGGAATCTCTGATGGCTCTAGGGGTGGGTTTCAATTTAGGGAGAGTGCATGACAAAAGGCATTTAGTGACCTGGTCTGCTCTCATGAGTGCAGCCAGCCCAAAAAAGCGTAAGACTTTGTGATGACCTGGACCTGGGAGTCCTGGTGGACAACAGGATGACCATAAGCCAGCAACGTGCCCTTGTGGCCAAGAAGGACAATGGCATCCTGGGATGCACCAAGAAGAGTGTGGACAACAGGTCGAGGGAGGTCATCCTCTCCCTCTGCTCTGCCCTGGTGAGGCCGCATCTGGAGTACTGTGTCCAGTTCTGGGCTCCCCAGTTCAAGAAGGACAAGGAACTGCTGGAGAGGGGACAGCAAAGGGCTACCAAGATGATTAGGGGACAGGAACATCTCTCTTATGAAGAAAGAGTCTCTTCAGTCTGGAAAAAAGACGACTGAGGAGGGATCTTATCAACACTTATAAATAATTAAAGGATGGGTGTCAGGAGGATGGGGCCAGGCTCTTTTCAGTGGTGCCTGGCAACAGGACAAGAGGTAACAGGCACAAACTTGAACACAGGAAGTTCCACCTAAAAATCAGGAAAAACTTATTTCCTTTTGGGGGTGTCAGAGCCCTGGAACAGGCTGCCCAGAGAAGTGGTGGAGTCTCCATCTCTGGAGACATTCAAATCCCACCTGGATGCGTTCCTGCGCAACCTGCTCTAGGTGAACCTGCTCTGGCAGGGGCGTTGGACTAGATCATCTCCAGAAGTCCCTTCCAACCCCTACCATTCTGTGATTCTGTGATAAGGACCATGTGGATTGCATCCATAGAGCATGTGGGTAGACAAACACTTGGGTGCCTATGGGAGAGGAGCCCAGTAGGTCCCTGAGCTGCCCACATCTCAGATGAGGAAGCAGATGTGACACAGAACTGCCCTTCCAATCACCCACCTTAGCACATCCAGGTCAGCCATGAGGGCAAGTGAAGGAATAGTAAATAGTGAATGCACATTTACTGCATATTCTGAATGCTTAAAAGAATAGCATGAACAATGTTAAATATTGTATGTCCTGTGTGATTTTTAGATACATTAATAAGAATAGCAATGCTGTTGGGACTTCCAGATTTCCAGATGGAAACAATTCCCCTACCAGCAGGAGAGATGGTGACTGTCAGAAGAGCAGCAAGGCTGGAAGGGCAAGAGAGAAGCCAGGAGAGATCCCAGCAAAGTGTTAGTTAGCTGGGGAATCCATTTAAGTAGGATGCATGGAAATATCAGGAAGTCACCCTTTACCATGAGAGTTAGCATGCTTGTAGATGTACCCAAGGCAACCCTCAGGGACTAGACAACTGTGAGCAGTACCTGCAGGCATGGAAATGCCACTGGAAGGGGAGGTTTTGGTAACAAGCCCCCAGAAGGGGTAACCTCCATCCAGCCTTGATCCTCTACCAAGACCAAGGAAGATGGCATGATGGATTGGCGGAGGTGATTTCCAGAGGTCCCTCCCAACCTCAGGCATCTGTGATTCTGTGAAGATGGGACATGAGTGCTCCAGACTTTGATGACTCCGTTGGACATAGCTGCCATCAGCAGCAGCTCTTTGGCCTGTATATGGTGAGCAGAAGGCCTGCAGGGAATTTAAAGGTGTCCTGGGAAAAGTACTGAAGGCTGTCTTGCAGCACAAACTCCAGGGTGGAACTGTGTGACAGCACCCTTTGATCTGCGTATATCTCAGAAGGGAGGAAATCTGATAGGGACTGAGGTCTGTGGGCTGAAATCTAAGGGTGCTGAGGTGTTTTGGGTGAAAGCAAAACCTTTTGCTACTGTGTGAGACAGCCTTACTACCTCTCAAAAAGCAGAGACGGTCCTTGCCCTGTGTTTGATGTCCTGTTGGCTTTATCCCACTTCTCCAGACAAGGACCGTCTTGGTAAGTCCATACCCCTTCGTCTCTCTGGAGTCTTACCCTGATTTTTTGGCTGGGCTGTGGCTGGCCAGTGGCAATGCTACAGAATCTTTGATCAGAAATGTGTACACATCTTGTCCTAAGGTGTGATACTTAGCTTGTTTTACTTCCATCACTAAAGCCTTGTTGTGAATAGGGCTGTTGTTGGAAAAAGCCAAGCCTTCAGGCTTGCTCTGCAGCAGAGGGGAGTTTTCTGGGATGTGGAAAGGGAGGATCCTCCACCACAAGTTGCAACTACTCCTTCTTCCTAGTTCTGTGGGGCTGATGGTTGGTGGGTCCCTCCCTTGCTTGGTCTGGCTTTTGACTTCCAATTAGTAGCAAAGATCCTCACAGAAGGACCTCTAAGACCATCCTAGAGCAACTGTGAGGGTACCAACAGCATCAGGTACGATGTGGGTTGTAGCGCTGGAGACGAGGAAGATGGCTGGTAAAGCTGCCTGTGATTCCTACCAGCTCCCACCGCATGCAAGGACTATTTCTTGGGTTGGAGATCATCTTAAAAGGTTCAGGGAATTGAAACACCTTTCTCTTCCCTATCTTGAACAGGTCTCAAATGTGTTTACGGAGGAACTCACCACAATGGTTTCCATTTTGTGCGGTGAGGGGAATGTGAGACAAAGCAGTGATTTTTCTCACCTCCCTTCCCTTGCCCAAAAGGGCGTTTAGATCTAAATCGGACAAAACTCCTCCCAGTCCTGGAGCTGGGTTACCAGGCTCTGCTTGTGTGCAGGTGACAGTGCCGGGGATTGACAGGAAAGCTGGTGCTAAATGTAACTACCATGCACAACTAAATACATTGGATGCTCCACACCAGACATGGCTGCCTTTCATGTGGACTGAAAAGTCTTCCTGCAACTTCCTGTGCTCATAAAAGCAGTTTAGGAACCGCAAGGTGCACAGCATGCCTTAGAGATGTGCTTATTAAAACCCCAGCCTCCCACCTCAAATTACAACCCAAACGCTGTGTTTGTTTCCCACTTAATGCCGGCCCTCAGAGGTTTCTTTTTAGCGCTAAGCCCTTTTGAAGTTGCTGTTGATTACAGATCCGACAGCATAATCTCCCTGGGGAAGTTATTTGTAGCTGGGGAGGAGGAGGGGGCAAAAAGAAATCAATCACCCTAGTGAAAATGCCAGAAATGGGGTGGAGAACTAATGGTGCTGCTTAGCCATACTTTTCACTTTGGTGGCCCATCCTGCCACTCAGATGTCCTTTTCTGAAGGTGTCGGTCTGATTGCTGCAACTCCTTAGACAGTCAGAGAAGGAGTAATTGGAAGGGGGTTTTAGTTGTGCAAATTGGCTTCTAGTCTGGAAGGTGACTTCGGTGGTGTAATTGTTCTGTCCAACAGCCGAGCCCTCATCAAATACTGGCAGCTGGGGCTCTGCCTATACCCTTATTTTCTCTGTTCCTGTGGCAACTAGCTTGGTTGTTTCCTGGATCATCAACAGGGCAAATGATTAAAGTCATTGTGCTTTATTCCTTCCCGAATTATTGACCAATACTGTCTACCGTCTCTGAGCTTTTCTTCGTGAGCTCTTTTAGGCTTGCATCACTTGATCGCCATGGGTTCTACAGCACTGGATATGAGCATGGCCAACGTAGAGCTCCTGAGCACAGAGACAGCTGGTTTGTTTATGGCTTGAATCAGGTGGAAAGTGAAACATTAGCAGAGGTGAGGTCAACATCAGGTGGTCTTGGGATCTTGCTTCACCTCCATCTCAGCCCTATCTCTCTGTGAAGCTCCTGGAGAACTGTTGTTATCTCTGGACTATAAGTTACTTTGCACCCTTTCCCAGATACACTCAGCCTGGGGAAAATTTGGATTGGGGGTTCATGAGGTTAGGGAGGTTGATCCTCTTTACTACAATACGGTCTGACTCTTAGTTGGTGCCTCCTGGTACTACTGTGGCAGAAACAGTGAGGGTGGGAGAGCTCTAGGCTTACAAAAAGTTGGTATACAAGCACCTGAATTTTCTCTGTGGAAATTCAACTGCAGTTTCAAAGCCTGAAGCTGTTGTTTTGGTGTCTTTTTGTTTGTTTTTGTTTTCTTTTTTCCTTTCTTTCTTTGGAGACAAGGACTCTTGCTGGTGAGTCTTGTCTTCCAGATGTTTTTGACTTGATCCATTGCAGGTCCTGGATGGCTGCAATATTTGGATTTTGCCAAACATTAGCCATAAATAGATTTGAAACGGTACCAGCATAAAGCCTGGCAGTTTTGCACTGGTGTGATGGGCAGGCGGAACTGGGAGGCGGAGGACATCAGCCCAGCCCAGCCCAGTGCACCAGCTGCTGATTAATGGTTGTTTCCCTTTATTTAATAAAATCTGTAGAAGAGACTCCGAAAGTGGTTGAGGCTCAGTAAAACATTAACTATTCTTCCCCTGGAAGAAGAAAAGCTCTTACATTGATAAATATCCAAGGTGAAAGAATAATGAGGAAGCCCAGGTAAATATGATGCTGTTGTTAGCACCATGGCAGCTAGTAGAGGCTCTGACTGAGGCTGAGCATTGTTGTTCTCTGGAAAATCAACTTTTTTAAGATCTCTTTCCTTCTTATTCCAGGAGTGGATGTGGGTTTCACCTGGGCATGATCAGAGTTTCTTTTCCTTCTAGTTAATCCTTGCTAGTACTTTGCTGTGCCAGCATCTCTAGTGCGTGCAGGGATCTGAATCCCTGCAGACCTGCAGTCAATGAAATATCACATCAAATATTAATCAACAGTATATGCCAGGGCTTGTTCTTTGACTAAGCAGCACGGTGCAACTTGTTGCCACAGGACTAAGTTCTCTCTGTCTCTCCACCTGAGGCTTAGTCTATTTATTAGTAATACTCCCTGTTGTTATTAGTCCCTGGCCCACGCTGTCCTCTGGATAATGTCTGGCATTGTCTTGATAATAACTACATAGTGTGGATGGCCATCAGAGAGTTCTTGAACTCAGGCTCTGTCCCTGTGCAGTTCAACAGTATAGTTGCAGACAAAAATGCCACTATCAACACAACTAATAATAAATAATTGGTGTCCAGGAGATAAAGAAAGAAAAAAAATGAGAAGGGAGCCATTGACATCAGGATCCAGGCTTACAGGGAGGTGGATTTGCATTTCGTGGCTTGGCCCACAACTAGTCAAGGTCAATGTGTTACACAGTGGCATCGCAGATGAGTCTTCAACGTAACATTGGCCTACCTGGGCTGCACCGCTGAATCCACTGTTGCCGTGGCTCACAGGGTAAGACCAGTCCAGCACACATATAGAGGAGTCAAACAGACCTGGCAGCACATTTTTGTCCAAGCTTCAGTGACTTTCAATAGTCGGGAAGGATCTTGGCTCCTCCTTTGCACCACTTTTCAGTAGTGGTGAGGAAACACACCACTGACTTCCCTGAGCATCTGTTTCATCCGTGGCATGGGGGAAGTGATTTTCTTCACTGCTGTACTGATTGGAAGTCGAACTGCCTTCAATCCTGTGTTGATTATGTTCCTTGGAGCACTGAGTCTCCTGCAGGCTCTGAGAGCCTATATGCATGAATGCCAACCTGTAACCCAGCAGAGTCTTCGAATCCATATTTTCTTGTGAGACAAAGCCTGATAATTTCTAGCCATTCAGAAGCATTCAGGAACATCCTAAATTGTGTCCTCTGGGCTGGATTCCAATGTCAAGTCTTTTGTATTTCTGACTCTCCTGTATGATTATTGGAGCAGGGGGATGGAGTCAGTACTTGAGCAATCAAGGACCATCCACCCCCCTTTTCTCCACTACAATGGCATTTTGCTGAACCCCAAGGTACTTTCTAATCCTATCTCGCTCCTGCGCTATAGTTAGGACCCAGTAAACTAAACAGGGATAGGACACAGATCCAAAAAGTGCAGTGCATTTGTGCAGACAATTTGATTTTTAGAACATAGCCTGGTGTGTTTTCTGTCCTGCTCAGGCAGCACTCTCCCATCCCAAGCCTGGCCACAGTTCAGAGGACAGCCTGACCTGGGACTGTTCCCAGCAGGGACACGGTCACCCTCTTCTGGCAGGGAGAAGGGTGAAATCTCCAGCCATATAGTGACCCTGTGTTAATTGTAAACCAAGCGGCAGCACATGGTCTGAGCTGTGTGGAGATGCCTATCTGGGGGCTCCTCTCTGCTATAACGTCACACTGCAACAATCAGCCACTTTTACAGCTCCATAGATCACTGGATAAAAACCACATTTAATTCTATGGTAAGGTCACTTTTTAGTCAAAAGAGACAGAATGGATTTAATTTATAAGCCTCTCCAACTTTATGGCTTGCATTTAGAGTTATATCTATTATGTAGTGCCAAACACATATTATAAAAATTGATTCCCGCTTTCTCCTCCCTAGATTTGCTGTGTCAGGTAGATTCTGATTACCCTCCTGTTTGCTTTAAGCCAACAGATAGACTGAGGTAGATCTAAACGTCAGGGATGACATCCATGGCTGCAAAATGCAAGTTTATAGGGAATGAAATTGGCCCAGATCTGTTCCTGGGTGGATGGGTATGAACACGATTTCTACCAACCTACCACAATACAGAACAGGAGGACAGGGATGTGGTCTGCAGGGGGAAGTGCAAGTCAAAGTGATTGCAAGGCGCAAGTAGTCAACGGGTGAGCTGTTGTCACTGTCTTTGTGTGGGTCCTTTCATGGAAATGTGACGTAGACACAGCCTCTAAATTCAACAGCAAATTTCAGGCAAGGGAAGTAAAGTCCAGAGGAGGTCAGGGAGAAGAATAATTTTTTTTTTTTTTTTACTTCCAGGAAAGCTTTTAAAGAGATCCAAGGGTCTTAAAAGCAGTGAGAATGAGGACTGGAGAGACATCATTGAAGGGAAGAGGGGGAATGGGGTGATAACAAGAGGAAGCAGACCAAATTTATCACCCAATCGTCATTCCCAGCTTCTCAACAGCTGGTGCTGTAGCCACATAGAATCATAGAATATGTTGGGTTGGAAAGGAAATTTAAAGGTCATCTAGTCCCACCCCCCTGCAGTGAGCAGGGACATCTTTAACTAGATCAGGTTGCTCAGAGCCTCATCAAGCCTGGCCTTGAATGTCTCAAGGGATGAGGCCTCCACCACCTCTCTGAGCAACCTGTTCCAGTGCCTCACCACCCTCATTGTAAAGAACTTCTTCCTAATGCCTAATCTAAACCTACCCTGATCTAGTTTAAAACCATTGTCCCTCATCCTATTGCTACATGCCCTTGCAAACAGCCCCTCCCCAGCTTTCTTGTAGGCCCACATTTTGGCTTTATTTGATTTAAGTGGTCTCTTTGCAGAACAATGAACATCAGAGAGGGGGATGCAGGAAAAGTCAGTACTTGCAAGGCCAGAAGGAATCATTATAATCTTCTGTCTGAGCTCCTGTGGACAGGAATGGTAGGTTCATCCCAGGATGATTGCATGGATGCTGTGACTTGTGGTAGGAATCAAACGAACCTGGTAGAGAGATGCTGTGCCTTGATTTAGATGCTTCCAAATGGTGATGAATGGAGAATGTTATGCAAGTGGGGAAGACTTGAGACATGGCTCTGAAAGGAATAGGGAGCCTGGCTCCTCCTTGGAGCATCTCTATATCATTGTTCATCAGCCAGGAGGGCCGTGAAAGGGGGAACTGCCTCCCTCTCTTGCAGCTGTGTTTCTTGAGCAAGAGTTTTCTACCTCTGTTATTAAGTTGTGCTCATAAAATTCATATCAAACACTCTGGACAAGCTGTTAGCTGCCCTTTAAAGTTGAGGAGGGGAGAAGTGAACTGCATTTGCCTATATACAGTCCTGGCCATGCTCGACTGAGTGACTGCAATAAAACTAGAGCTATAAATAAAACACATGTGCCTCTGTCCACTATGGTAATCTCCTGAGAAGATGTCATTTGCTTCAGGACTTCAGTGAAATATCCATATTTTCAACCTCCATTTATATTAATTAGGGGTGTTTTATTATTGTTTTTTTTTGTTTGTTTGTTTGTGTTTTTTTTTTTTTTTTTTTTGTTTTTTCTTTAGTGCAATGAGAACAAGGTAGTACAGGACGCCCAGTCTAAAATAGCAACGTGAACAAGGTGTTAAGGGACACTTGGACCAAAATAGCAGGCAGTGGTGAGGAACAAGCACGGCACCAGGCAGGGGTGAGGGGGGACTGCACGTTCCTTAAACAGGGTCACACTGTGGCAGCAGCTGCTGTTCTTCCCATGGACTGGAGGTATTCTTCTCCAAAAACTGTGTCCAGGCTGGGTTTAACTGTGCACTCCAAATCTTGTTTGAGTGTTGCATGGGCCTCAATGGGAAGATCTTGTGCTGGTCATCTTTGTTCACTTAGTTATGAAACACGGCCAAAATGAAAAAAAAAAAAAAAAAAAAAAAAAATTGTGAAACTGGATCCTGTCAAATCTTGAGTTTCTTAGTTTTTTTTTTTTTATTTTATTATTTTTTTTTTTAATCTGGAATTTGAACTGTGGTCAGCCTCTCCAGCTTGTTTCAGCAATGAACAGCTGGGATTTCTTTTTTTTTAATTGCTACTTGTATGTATTTTTTAATGTTATCTGTCTTTTACAATTCCATTAGCTCGAGGAATTCTGATTCCACAGAACACCAGGTATCACAAGAGGCTGCCCACAGACGTGTCAGGATGTGAGGCCAGAGGTATGTCTGAAAGGACCAGGAGATTACCAAACAGTAATAAGGACAGAATACAGTCTCCATGGGGAGTGAAATATTTGCCTCTGCATCTTTTCTTTCGGTCTCCAAGGAGCTCTGTCTCTCTAACGGCAGCATCTTAGAAGCTGAAAGGAGCAGTTCACAGGGAATGAAGGTCTCTCTGGCACTGTAGCCACATTTGTCAGCATCCTGGCTGGAAAGGGCATGTCCTTTCGGTTTATTGTGCGTGTGGAGATGCAGTCTTATTTTTAGAAACTTAAGCTTAAATTTGCCTAAAATTAAACATCTGAAATGTGCCAACAGGAACTTTGGACTTGAAGGTGAGATTTAAGCGTGGTTGAGAGTCACACCTATGTGGAGAAATATCAAAGAATCCTGCCCCTCTGCCGCAAATGTGCATGTGGTACCTGTGCTGGGGAGGGTAATGATTGCGGGAGGCATGTGAAGGTGTAATTGAGGGGGAAAAGCATCATGGGATAATATAGATGGGAGAGGATTAAGGGTCACTGTATTCAGAGTGACTGTTTCTCTGGATTCATATTTGTTCATGTGCAGAAATTACTGCCATGGTAAAAGGGGTCTGGAGATGGTTCAGCAAGTTTCTTTCATTGATCCTGGCCATCTTAACCTCAACATCAAGAGGAAAGTAAGGTAGGAGGAAAGTTAAGTGCATGATGAAGAGAGTTCTGTCCCCAGTACCATGGTGCTCAACAACCCTTACAGGTTTCTCAGGAGTCTTAGGCTCAAGGAGGAGGAGGACTCCAAGATAGTTCAGTAAGGATGGAGTAGGGCTGCTGAGCTTGGACCCACTGGTTTGAATGTGACCAGGCTTGTTAACATCATGCTATACCTTATCAGGATGAAGTCGCTCTCTGGAATTTGCCCTGGACCCCTAAAATGTCTGTATCCTTGAGAATAAGGAATTAGAGATGTAGAACCTTGAAGTAAAAATGAGTACTCAAGTGTACGGAGTCTACCCTGCCTGCAGAAGGTAGCTGTCAGGTCACATGAGTCCTTGAGCTACTGAGGACTTTAGTGTGAGGTTAGACCAGAAAACTTTTGCCTTGTTCCCCGATGACTCACTGAACACCTGAGAGAAAACAGCAAGGAGGCATCTCACGGGATACAGAAATACAATGATACAAAGGCCCCCTGTTGCGCTGAGCTCTAGAGATGGAAGCTACAGAGGTGTGAAGATGTTTCTGTCTCTTTACATTAAACGTAGGAAGACAGAACTAGGAGCCACTTCCCAAAGCCCCTGCCTTCCTAGTGAACTCCAGCTTCAACAGTAGCAGGGAGATTGCCTTGTTACTATAGATTGATATGGCATATATGATATGACCCTCAACCTGAGTATATTTTTTGCCAAATCAAGCCTGTTATTCTCATGGCATCACCGCCCTTTAGTTTGAAGAGTCTTTCTTCCCCTGGTGCTTCTTTCTTAGCATTTACGTAGTGTATTTTAATCTTCCATTCACCTTTCTTTTGCAAGGACGAATATGTCAGTACCTTCTGATAAGTCTTATGTTCTCCTAGTCGTCTTAGTCATCTTTCTCTGCAACTCTGTCTCACTTTTAATTCGTCTTTCTTGAACATGAGCACAAAAAATGGATACAATATTTAGATAGAGCCAAAGATAGTGTCTTCCCTAGATTTGCAAACCTGGAAGTATGTCCCCCATATTGACATGTTGCTTTTTTCACAGCTGTGTTTTGTTTGTACCCAACCTGTACCTTCATCTCCTCCTTTTTTTCTGCACTATAGGAGTCACTTTACTCTTACAGCTTTTAGCCGTGACAGTACTACTCTTATGTTACACCTCGGGAAACTGAGGCAGAGGCAAAAAAGTGACTTGACCTTCACGAAGGAGGTTATAAGCCTTGCCAAAAACATTGCTAAGGAGAGAGGCTCTTCAGGCTTCAACACCCGGCTGCTGTGGGCATCAAGGCTTTGTCCTGCCATGACTTCCCTCCGATGCCAATGAAGTCTAAGTTCAAATGCCTCCCCGTGGGCAGAGACTGCCTCTACCAGGCGGGCATTATTATAAGGAGACTTTTTTTTTTCCTGCTCCTCAGCCTACATCCCCCCTCCCTTCTTTGCCGGGCAGGGGATGAATGGGAAGAGAGAGGCTCTGAGTGGACTCTGTTCTCCAAAGCCAGTCACTGCTGAATTTCAAATAACTCCCCAAACAAAACCCAAACAAGCAGGCCCTTGTGTTTCTCTATCTCCTCTCTCTTTGGCCTTAGTCACCAGGCTTGGCAGCACCTCTGCTCTTCTGTGGCTTGTCACATGCTAGGCGGGGAGGATGGGCTGCTTTTTCCTTCTTTTTTCCCTCGGGGGTCCGAAACAACAGAGCCCTTTGCCTTGTTTGCTTTGCTGGGGCAGGAGTGAGGATGCGCTAGAGGAAGGGGAGGATGGTGTAACCTCCCCCCCCAGCCTTTGGCAGGGTTTTTGGTCAGCAGCAAGGTGAAGGTTGGTATCTTCAGAAGAGGGGCTGACACCTCCCATCCTTGTCCCCTGGCTCCCTTGTGCTGGTGGTGTCTGGTCTCCTCTCAGAGAGTGATGGGAAGGTACTGGTTGCTCAGAGATTGAGGGAGAGGAGAAGGTGATGTCTGATGCCCAGGAACGGTGGCTTCCTTGCTTCCTGCGGGGAGTCACTAGCTGGCTGGAGTGTCCTGGCTGCAGAAAGCCGCCAGTGCAAGTGGGTCATCTTTTGTCGTAAATGCAGGTAGGGGTGAAAGGGAGCAGTGGGACAAACCCAGCTGGGAGCAGCTGTTTGCATAGGGTGCTCATCTTGAGACATCTGCGGCAGATCTCCTAGCACTGGTGTGCATGGTGGGTCGGGGATGACAGGAGAAGGGAGGAGGAAAAGAGAACACACAGCTCCTCTGATCATCTCTGCACCACTGCTCCCTGAAGCGGCCTGGGGCACAGCAGTCGTGGAGGGAAGGTCAGGCCAATTCATGTGATCCGAGCAGAAGGTTTTTTGGGGTCTTGAGACCCTTAAAGTCCCTTCACTTACGATCCAAGACAGGACTTGGACTCCTTCAGCTGGCTGGGAGAAAGCTCTCTCCAGACAGCATGGTGAGGTCAAAGCTATTGCAGACTGGGGCAGCTCATTTTGACCTATCAATTTTCAGCAATCCAAGCCCGATAGACTGGGACAGTGTAGTGTGTTTTCTGGGAGAAAAAAAAAAAAAAAAAAAAAAGGAAAAAAAAAAAGGAAAAGAAAAGAAAAAAAAAAGGAAAAAAAAAAAGGAGGAAAATAAAAAGGGGGGGGGGGGGGGGGGGGGGGAGGGATTTAACACCATTTCTTTATCTTGTGTCTTAAACCAGAAAAGCCCTCTGTGTGGAACTCACTCAAGATGCACTGTGAGTATTTGGCAGCATATTGCGGTGTTGTTCACTCCGCTGTGCTCAGGCACAGGTCTCGATTCAGCCCAGCTTTAACTGGATGAGAGGGACTGCTCATCCTGGCAGCCCGCTTGGCGTGTGCTGACTTTAAACGGCAGGACATGACCCCTTGCTTGTGATAAGGGATATTAACTCCTGACCTAAATAGGGCAAAAGAGACCTGAAGTTTATGGAAAGCCTGTTCCACTGGTCCGAATAAAAGTCAGCCAGCTTCTGCCTGTGATCTATTGACCAGAAAGAGAAAATCATTAATAACCTTCCTGATTGTCCACACGGAAGAGCTTAAGTGATAGCTGATGCTTTTACAAACTCAAGGCATGGGTCAGGAAAAGGGAAGCTGACTCTGTCTCATGGATAAATACGAGTTTTCCTTTTGCAAGGCTCATCACTACCGTTTTTTTTTTTGTTTTTTTTTTTTTTTTTTTTTTTTTTTAATGGGAAAAACAGCATCCAAGATATTGTTCTTGTTGCTAGTCACCACTGCTGAATGGCTCATGGGGCTGTCAGAAAATACAAACTAAGGTATAATTGGGGGGGTTGTGCTAATCCGGGTTTCTGGGTTAAGCACAGGAATCCTTGGGTGAAATTTAATGGCTTTGCTCTGCCCGAGGATGAACTACATGAACATAAATGTCCCTTCTGGAATTGTGCTATATATATATGTATGTGTGTATATATATAATATATATTAAAAAAAAAAAAAGGCAAGATGTTTTATGAAGAATGACCTAGAATTAGTACCATCCCAGTGTTTCCCTCAAGCTGAAGAATTTATCCTAAAAAGCTCCTTGAGGACAGTGCTTGGGACCAGTTGTTTTTGCCTCTCTTGCTGTATGTATCCAAAACTGATTTTCTGGGCAGAGCTGGTGTTTGACTGTGTGATGCTCCACTGCTTTCGAAAGGGTTGTCTTTTTCCAGTTATACTCAACAGTCTGATTTTGAGAAGCAGCTCCTATAATATATCTTCGTATATATTCCTACATATGATCTTTATAGCTAAGTATATATATGAAATAGAGAACACCTCCAACTGGGAGTGGTATGTAAGGAGTCTTTTACTGCTAGGCAACCACTTCAAATCCAAGGCTGCAAATTGTTACTTGGTCTGTAACAGCTCTCTTAACCCCTGAGCTCTTCTGCTGAAACTGGGGAAAAAAAAAGGCATTTTTGAAATGAAGGTGAATCCAACTTGTTCCAGAGGCAAAGTTCAAATCTTTTCAAAGCAGATGATCTCCAAAGTGATTGGGGAAAAATAACAGACAAGGGTAGTCAGAATTACAAAATAATAATGATAATGATAGTAATAATAATAATAAATAATAAATAACAACAACAACAACAACAACAATAATAATGAGTGAGGTTAGTCTCTTTCTTCTTTTTTCTATTTTCTTCTTTCTTCTTTCTTTCTCTCTTTTTCTTTCTTTCTCTTTTTCTTTCTTTTCTTTCTCTCTCTCTTTCTCTTTCTTTCTTCTTCTTTTTCTTTCTTCTTTTTTCTTTCTTTCTTTCTTCTTTCTTTTTCTTTCTTTCTTTTTCTTTCTTTCCTTCTTTTTCTTTCCTTCTTCTTTCTTCTTTCTTTCTTTCCTTCTTTCCTTCTTTCTTTCTTTCCTTCTTTCCATCTTTCTTTCCTCTTTCCTCCTTTCTCCTAAGTCCATTGGAAAAGATTTCAATTTCTGTGAACAAATTTGTTTGTTAATACCAGCTTGTCTCAGAACCAATTTTAGCCAGTTATTTTTGTCAAACTCCCTTTGACTGCTATGTATTCATGATCCTTTCAGTTGAATTCTATATTAATTTATTTGATAAAATCTAGATCATTAATTTTACCCATAGAGTGGTTTAAGTGAGTCCATATGTAACACGTACAGGTAGTTTTCCAAGCTTTTTTTTTTTTTTTTTTTTTTTAATGAGATGAATTGGTTATGTACTAACACTTCCAGATGCAGATGTCGGGATTTCTGAAGTCTTATTTCAGCCTTGGGTGCAGGGGTGTGTGTGTCTTTCTCCACCTGTGTGTTGCACACATATACATACACTTAATTCTGTTCCTCTTGTGAGTAACTGATCAGAGCAGAAAGATGACAAGTGCTGAAGAGCTGATAACAAATAAGGTATTTCTTTCACAATGTCCCAGACCCAATGGTCCTGGAGAAGCTCTCTATGGAGAACTAAATCTGCTGTCATTGAGGGTCTTGCTCCTTCCTCATGACCTCCTGAGCTGCTCAGAGGTTGAGATCCCTCAGCCTCTATCCAAGTCCTTGTCACCGGAGGGAGGCAAACAGATGCCTTGTTAAATGAAATAGTTGCCCCACAGCTTTTGATGATAAACATTTTTCCAAATGTTTTGCTTATCATCAAAGTATTAATGAGTAATCAACACTTATACATATATATACATATAAAAATAAGACAATATCTTACTCTTACAACTGCAAATTTGTTGCCTGCTCCTCCTCCTACCCCCAACCCAGGCTCACCATATTTATGAAATCTGGAGATTCTCCATCTGTAGAAAGAGACTGATAAGAAAAAATATCAGATGGTGATCAGAGGCGAATGGCTGGGATAATAAGGAATTGGAAGATTTACAGAACATGTTGAAGGCTGCATGAGAATAAATTTCTGGAAATGGGGTATGAAAAAAAACCCCAAACCTTCTTGGATTAAAATAAATAAAATGTAAAAATGTAGCAAGGCACAAGCTGGAGAGCTGCTGGAATGGCAACAGTGTTTGCCATGCAAATCACTGCACTTTTGATTTTTCCCATACCTGGAAAAGGAGATTCTCTTTCACTACAGTGACTTTTCCATTACCTAAAGCTCAAAGACTAAAAACTAGATGCTTTTATCCTAAATAGCCTTATTGCTGTCTTAAACAGCCTTACTGCTAAAGCTGAATGTGCAAAGATTAAAAGCACTGCTTAAAGGTTACTTACATTACTAATTACTATTTGTCATTAATGGCCAACCAGAGTGTGAAGAATGACTTTGTACCTTTTCCTCCCGGACACTACTAGTGAGTCCCACTGACTTCTTACTCTGATGAAGGATTTTCCTTCTAGCCATCTTAAATAACTACCCTTCTAATTTCCTGAACTATCAGCCAGAGAGCTTAAAGTTTTGTGCATTCCTTTTCTTCTCAGTGTGTACTGGTGATATTTAGCATTCGTTTCCTGGGTTAGGAAACAAGGTAAGCATAAAATTCTTGTTAGATTTTGATCTCGTTCAGTTGGATGGTAAGGCACCAATCTCTTCCCTGCTAACATAAATAGAGGTTTTCCACCACCCCACATAAGCAAAATCACAAGATTTCCATATAAAGCATCTGTGGTCAGGAAAAAAATCCAAATGGAGAAGATTAGTTACCTCATCTTCATCAGATGATAATGTGCTCTTGCTCCAAGGCTTCCAACTCCCACACTTGTGAAAGGTGTTTTATAGCTAGCATCAAAGCTGAGCCAGGGAATTCAAGAACCAAATTTTGATCCATAAACTCTTTCCAAGGCAGGACTGTCCATGACACAGCGGTCTGGAAGGATAACTCAAGGTTGCCACTGGCCAACTTTAATTTATGCTGTTGTCTTCTATGAACAGTATTGACCCCTGACTGAAAGCCTGATGAGAAGGAGGTGACTTGGGAATTTATAACAACGTATTATTGTCCATTTGCACATCCCTCCACACTTCTTCTTCACCTAATCATTTTCCTACACGTGGCCAAAATGAGCTAAAAGCCACAGCTGGATTCCCAATATCCCCGAGTTGCTGTTAATGTTGGTAGCTTCAGTTGTTTCAAGTGCCCAGGTAATTATGGAGGACAAGTACTGGCCACACTGTGTCCACCTGTTATGTGAAGGTGGACCAATACAGCTTCTCTCGGTGGAGTTACAGACTGACTGCCTCTTATCCAGGCTTGCCTGAATGCCGCTGCCTGTACACTCAACAGACACCCAAGTTAAGCACTGGTAAGCATTACTCACCAAGTCACAGAATCGCAGAATAGTAGGGGTTGGAAGGGACCTCTGGCGATCATCTAGTCCAACTCCCTGCCAGAGCAGGGTCACCCAGAGCAGGTTGCACAGGAATGCATCAGGCAGGTTTGGAAGTCTCCAGGGATGGAGACTCCACACCTCTCTGGGCAGCCTGTGCCAGGGCTCTGCCACCCTCACAGTAAAGAAGTTCCTCCTATGTTTAGGTGGAACCTTCCTATGTTCAAGTTTGTGCCAGTTACCTTCTTGTCCTGTGCCGGGCATCACTGAAAAGAGCCTGTCCCCATCCTCCTGACACCCACTCTTTAAGTATTTATAAGCATGATAAGATCCCCCCTCAAGCCCTCTGAATGTCACTCCCCAGAAGTCTCAGAAGCATATGGATGCCTTGGAAATCCTGCAGCTTAAATATTAAAGCCACCAAGAACTTCCTCAATACCAGAAACCATAAAGTTTGGTCCCTGAGTTTGTGTATCACTAGGGACTCCTAGATCCATCTCTTTTTCTTTATGATGTATCAGGTCTCCTCATTCTCTCTGCAGAGAGGGGATCCCTTTTAAGCTGATGTGTGCCTTGATATCTGAAAGCAGCTCCAAATCCCTTATGCTTGGTGCCACAGAAATTTTCATGCTTTAAAGCCTCAAGGATGTGGACATCCTTCAAACATTAAAAGCAATTTCTCAGTATCGACCACTTGACAGAAATAGGGTACTGGATGAAGAATGGAAAAAGGCACCTGACTGGATGGGCAACAAAATGGACACAAAGAGATTTAAACTTCCCTTTTTGCCTGCAACTCTCTCAAGGTTTGAGTCCCTTATGTAAATCTGAACATGGAACGAGGAAGAGAGCTTTTTTAGGTCCCAGCGGTGAAAAGGGGAGTAGACACTCTTGAAGGTCGCTAGGAATGCTGACATTTGATAAGCAGCAGTAATGGAAAATTACAGATCTTGACTCCTCTGACACAGCAGAGGACTGTACCAGCACATAACCATCCCAAGGGTAGAGGACCTGTGACTGCCACCTGCTCCAAAGGACAAGGAGAGGACAAACGTCATGGAGGGATGGAATTCCTAATGCTGCAGGCCAAGACAGTGTCCCTGTTGTCTTCACCTGAGGGATCATTGGGAGTCTCTGCACTGAAGTCTGAATAGTTTGTCCTTTCTGAGATAAATCCGGTTTTATGAAGACTGTCCATTGGGACCTCCTGGCCCAACACGTGCACGCCAAATGCAATTTCTCTCTTTTATACTTACTTTTTTAATCCTCTCCCCTTGCTTTGGATTGAGTTGAGTGTTTAACTGGCTCTACTTCATGCTCAAAGAAGTGGGAAAATCAACAACGAACTGTCTCTCCTGTCCTAATGCAGGTGGTAGGGCTGTTCCAATGTTTTAAGCAATTGGTGTGGAGAGAGAGATTTCCTTACTGCATTAGGAGAGTGCCTCATTCCTGAATAGCCATTCATAAACACCTCTCATTGCATAGCATCTCTACCCACTTTTATCACTGATTATGTTTATTTTTACCTCTAAAATCACACCACACATCCCCATGTTGGAATACTTCTAGATTTAAGCAATTACTGTATGCGGCCATCAGTTTAATGAACCTCTGACCCACTCCTTTGCACTCTGACTGCGGACTCTTCTCTGATCTGGGCTTTTCCCTGAGATTACACTCATCAGTGGCCTTTCGTGACTGTGAAGACAAAAGATCTGTGATAACAAGCCCAGGAAGACAGAAGCAAGCTGCTCTATTCCTCCTAAGCCCCATGGTCATGCTGAGCTGAAGAAACAATCAGTGGATTGCCTTCAGCTTGAGAAGGCTGAAACAGAGCATCAGTGGGTATTAGAAGGGTTTAGGGGTATTAGAATAATTGGTGGTACTAATTTCTATGCTGGAGACTTCAGCTGAGTGAAGATACCGCAAGTTGCTGCTCTCCGCGGAGAGAGATGCACTTCAGAAAAAAGGAGAGGTAGCTGGATGATGCTCAGGAGAAGTAAAGAGATGCAAGTGTTAGAGTCACATATAAAGGATCCCAGTGTAGGAAAAGCATTAGGTGAAAAAAAATACCCTAGAAAATACCATGAATAAGTTTGGTGGAAAGTGTCAACCCAGGGTGGAGGACGAAGGGAGAGAGGAGCAAGTATTGAAGTCTTCATTTGGAACTTGACTTGGCGAGGGAAAGAGGAGGTACCATCTGCATTTTCTTGATACCTGGGGAAAGATAAATAACCCCTATCCTGTGTGTGAGGAAGCTGTGTAACCTCCTTAGACTATCTGATATCCTGCGTGCACCTTTATCTCAGCTGTAGCCTGAGAATAGGATACACAGTACCTGTACATCTCTATACTGGTCCCACCAGATATCAGAGCTCAAACAAAGCTGGGACTGTGAAAAGAAACATGCTGGGACCAGCAAGCAAGAGTAGGGATGAAATAGTGAGGGAAAGGGTTTCTGATGTCCAAGGACAAGATGGATCCTGTAACTTTCATTAGGAGGTGAAGGACTTGTGTTACTGACAGTGAAAAATAAAGGAGGATGCAATGGGCTTTTTAAAGATGGCCCATTACTTGAAATGTTTAGATAGGATGAAATAAATCTTTCCCTTGACTGGAAGCACATATTAAATTAGATCTACAAGCCCTTTCCCACTCAGTGTTCCTGACTCTTGGACTAATGCTTTCCCCTTCTGTTACGTGCAAAGATGACCCTGCACAAAGTAAGTGCCAGTACCGATTGCTCATCTTTCCACTGGGTTCATATCCACTCAGTCTCTGAGTGAGTGACTCCATCTCTATGTTCAAAAGTTAAAAATAAGTGAACTGGAGTTTTGAAGATCGGTTATGGTCAAAAATTGTCAAAGTGGTATCAGAAGCTTTCTTAGGTGCCTGCTTGGTCAGTCTTGCCCTTGTATAGAAGAACACTATACATCAGGTTAGGTTTCTCCTTAGCAGTCTTAAATGCGATCTTTAGGGCCATCAAGGAATTTTCAGTTAAAAAATCATTCCTGTGGCCCAGCCTTAAGATTTTTAAACATCCCGTGCATTGCAGTTTTGTAGTTTTTGGGGTTTTCATCAGAGAAAGCCTGGGGTGTTATGTGGGTTTTCTGTGGTGAATGGGGCAAATTCTTAGTGGACTCTCCATAGCTGCATAATGCCAGCTATAGGGTAGACCAGGCATTTTAAGTTTCCATTCCTTCAAGCATGTTTTTCCTTTTAGTACTAAGGAAGTTTCCTTGTTAGCCTTTGTCACATGGTCGCCAGGAATGCCCCTACAAGCTCCTCACGTTGACTGCCTGAAAAGTTCAGCAAGTAGCTGGTTAAATCCTGCAGAGGCAGGGAAGATTGTCTTCAAGGAGAGCCTTGAACGCTGCAGCTTTCTGAGGAAGACTTCTCCAGTTCCATCTTCGGGGAAGTGAGAAGCGATAGCATATGATTAACTTATGAAGTGCTTGCTGAGGCAACGTCATTAGTTCGAACAGGCCCTTGTGAAAATGGGAACTGCCAGAGCATGAATTTTTAACGTCTGGGCTGCATTAAGATCTAAACGTGACAGAGACTAAACTTAGAGCCTGAACTCAGAGAGCGGTGCTGCTATTTGCGGCAGAAGCCAGAGATGGGTTTAGGGGGAAAGTAGACGAGTATTTTTTAAGAGGCATTTGTGTCAGGAGAAGCTTCACCACTTTTGGGCAAGTGGCAGCACATATTAGACTAGTTTCTAGGGGATGAGTACACCTCTGTCTCTGACTGGGATCTCCACCAAGCTAATTCTGTTTCTGCCTTTAAATGCTTTCTTGCCGTCCGTCACTGCATTCACCTTCATTCCTGATGGTCTGTCCTCACCCACTCTCATGCGATCCTTCCTTCTCCAAGGCCAATTCTTCCCATCCTATACAGAATTCTGGTCCCTCCTCTCCATGCTTTGCTTTGCACACACACTCCCTCCCTGCCATGCCCTGTAGGAAACTCCTCTGCTCTGAAACCAAGAGTTGGCACTGGAGGGAAACAGCACTGTGCAACTCGAGTGATGTGGGAGATGGACAGCTAGAGGCTGCCATGGCAACAGCTGGATTTCCTTCATTCCTCCCCTTTGCTTCCCTGGAGATTATACTAAAATGACAAAACAAAAGAACCCTCTTCCCCTCAAAATCATCTGGCTTTTTAAAACATGTTTCCCAATGCAAATCACTAGCACAAGAATCTTGTGATTGTTGCTTGTACATGGTAAGCAAAAAAAAAAGGGCTGGTTTGCTTCCCCTAGGTGGGCAAGACCTTACTTTGCACTTCTTGTTCTGTGATCTCTGAGCTAAGTGACAGAGCTGTGGTCAAAAAATGTATTTGGAGATTGAGTTGTGGGGCCTGTTGCAGTTGTTCCATGGAAAGAGAGGCACTTGGGAAGATCTGGGGTTTGGGATGTGCAGGTGTGTAGGGGTGTCTCCAGGAGAGGTCCCAGTGATGATGCTTCTCCTGTGACAAGCCAGAGGACAGGCAAGCCCAGCTCTTTGTCACAAAGTCATTACATCAGTTGTCAGCATCCTACATGTGCGCACGGACAGGTGCAAGCCTACTTGGCATAAGGAAACAGGTGAGATGTTGACTGATGTGCGTCTACCCAAGCAGGGTCTGGGTCTTCATCTCTCCTGGCTTATTTTGAATAAGATATGGTCGATGTGCTTTTTTTCTCTCTCCCTCCATAAATCCCTCTGTGGCTGTTTGCATTGGGAAAGACCAAAATTGCGTGGAACGTTGAGAGAAGGAATTCCCTTGAATAAACAGGAAATTCACTCCAATTGCAAATTGACATTTAATGTTGCATCAGAGAAGAGTGACTGTCTGGGGATGTTTGTGCAGTACAGTCTTTCCGTCTGTGCTGCCATATCCCTTCCCTGTGCCTATCAGCAGGGATAGTAAACTTGAATTTTTAAATTCCTTTATATGTCTCCAACCCTGCCCCATGCTACTTTTAACATATGTCCCCAGGCTCTTTCTTTCGGACTGGAGGCCTTGAAATGTCATAGGAGGTCAGGTGTTGGAAGACTTCAAGCTTTATTTCTGAATGAAGCAGCATCTAAGAGATACCGTAGCAGCTGTAGCAGCAGAATAGCTCTGTCCTGGTCAATGAACCTACAGCAATGAACATCAGCTGGGAGTATAATCCACAAACAGTCAGACTTGTCCTGCAGTCAAATCATTTCCTCCTAGTACTGACATGCCCTCGTTCTCCTTGGATCCCAACCCAAACAAATTTTCAGGTGAACGCTGCTGAGATATTTTCAGTTTCCTGAGTCCTTTCCTTGGGACAGAGGGGTTTTGCAGTCATTGATGTCCAGTCAGAGAAGCCAGCAGTTACAGACACAGGGGGATGCAATTAATACAGGGCAGGGAATTTGAATTTCAGCTTTACCTTGAGGATGTCAGATTGCTCAGCTCTAATATCCTCACTTAGCTTCACGCTGTTTGTTTTTCTCCCCCCTCCTCTCCTCCTCAACAATTAACTTTGCAATTAGACTTAATTACATTCAGTAGCTATTGAATGTGTCCTCTGCCCCAGTTGCTGCTGATGGAGAAATGCAGCAGTTGGGGTGAAAGATGCACAGTCAGCTCAGCAGACAGTTCAGCAGTGATTCACACATCCTCTGCATGGGTGAGAACGGGGATCTCTCCTAAATATGCGGTCTTGTGATTTATTTCTCCTCTCACTCTCCTAGAATTTCACCTTTCTGTCTCATTTTAGGAGTCAAGCAACTGCTCTTAAATGTCAGGAAAACCTGGAAGGATGCCTTAAGGGATGTGTTTTTTCCACCAAAGATAGCGAGTCTCAGGACAGCATTATGCAACCAGAAAGCTGTTTTTTAAAATGAATCCTAAAACCAAGATACAGTCTTTGTTAATAAAAGATGACGTCCATCCTCTCACAGTCTCTAGGGCACACAGAGATTGCCTATGAAGCTGACAGACCTGAAAGCAAAGTTTGTAAAAAGTCTTTTGGTACCAAGTACCTTTTGGTGTTACTTGACTCTAAAGTGTCCGGATATCCAATACCCAGTAGTGATCTTGGGGTATCAGTGTTAACATCACTGCCCTTCTTCTGTTCTCGGTAAATGGCAGCGTGTAAAGAGTATGTGCATGTGTGTGCATGCATATGTTTGTGCGTGTTGGCTTTCGTACAACATACAGTTTTATCATAGAATCGTAGGAGGTTTGGGGTTGGAAGGCATCTTAAAGATCATATAGTTGCAACCCCCCTGCCATGGGCAGGGACACCTCTCACCAGACCAGGTTGCTCAAAGCCCCATCCAGCGTGGCCTTGAACACCTCCAGGGATGGGGCAGCCACAGCTTCTCTGGGCAACCTGGGCCAGTGCCTCTCCACCCTCACAGTAAATAATTTCTTCCTAATATTTAATCTAAATCCCCCCTCTTTCCATGACCAGTTTAAAACCACGACCCCTTGTCATATCACTACACTCCCTGCTTTATGCCATGTTTCAGTACCTGAGATATCAGGTACTTCGGCAGTCTCTTAACAACTTTTATATTAATACAGTATATGAATGTTAGATTACTTTCATTCCCTTTTGGGAGATATGTGACAATTTTCCTTCAGGGAGGATGAGGTAATAAATAACATTTCCAACCGATTATGCAAAGCGGAGATTGGTCTTGGAAAACAAGCAGTTCGGCTCAGCACAACGTTGTGTGGAAGCTACTGTGAAGGGCAAGTGGCTTGTGAAATTTGGGTACAGAAAACCTTTGAAATTGAGTTCAAGATCTTGCATAAAAATGACCTTTGTTGATGGGAAGGGAAAGGTTTTTTCCTTGCTGGAAGGCTATCCGGAGAAATAAATTTGTGTCATTCTTGGTCTTAGATTCCGCCAAATGATTATGGTGATGGGACAGGAAGAAGGAAGTTTTGCTATGAACATCAATCTGCTTCAAACCAGGTGTGCAAGCGGCTTTGGTTTGATTAGAAGTGTAACCGACTGATTTTGAAGAAGAGTGAAGTTATTTCCTTGGTTTTCTGGATCAGAGCCTTTGCTCCTGGAGGACTGATACTTCTGTAGCCAAAAGGCAATTAGTACTCCTTGCAGTAAGGCAGAGGCTACATCTTCTGCTGGTAAATAGTCTCCTAAAGGCAAGGATGGAAGGTAGGGTAACAGTAAACTGAAACAGCAGCCCTGTAAGTGCCTGACTCTACTCGTGCTGTGAATAGAGGACTTCATTATCTTGGGCTGCTAAATTAAATTAATTTTTAATGCATAATACCTCCCCCATCACTCTTGCTAGCTGGAACTTAACTAAACAATGCATCTCTTGAGATAAACAGGCAACAATCCTGGCCGTTGGGTCAATTTGCCAGGAGCAGAGACATCGGTCAGATGCAGAATGTTAGCCAAGTGGTTCCTTGGGTATTTCATTTGGGGAACCTTGGGGGAAAGCTGAAACCCTCCATCTGCTTGGTGAGAAATTGTGCTCAGAAAGCTGAGGAGCTTGGTCCTTCCTAAAGAAGCAGTCTCTTCTTGCTTGCTTCCAATTAGGCGATCCATATACTGCATTGTCAGAAAGACATGTAATTGATGGAGAACATAGAAATTCACTCCCTGTTGCTCCCTCCCCATCTCCAACTGTGAAGGAAAACTTGATTCTTTCTGAAAACTTCCTTTTTTCTCCCCTTTTCCCGAATATTATTTATTTATTTATTCCTCTACCTAGTAATTAAAACATTGTGTCTGGCCAAATAAAAGAAGAAATGCCCCAAACCTATACACCCCACACTACTCGAGGGAAAGAAAGGCTGGAATTGCCATAAATAACACAGTAGTTCATGAATAATTCAAACCAGAATATACTTGTTATTGTAAGGAGTTATCGCAGCTAATTATAGTCTATTGCTATCATTCTCTCCAAAGCTCTGGCATTGATCACTGCAGGACATGCCAAATATTTCACTAAAACAAAATATTGTGCTCGATACTCCCCTGTTGATAAGCACGTCTTTGCCCAAGAGGGATCCCTGTTCTTCGGTGGCTTTTGTTCCTTCGATCATGGTTGGAAAGAAATGGAAAAGACCTTTCACTTAACTGACTCATTCATCTCTATTAGTCCAATTGGTCTCTGCGGACTGTTCTGCCCTGCCCAACCTTGGTCTAACTGCCTCGGCACAGAAAGGGCTCAGTCTTCCAACATTCCAAGAAAACAGGGAATAATCTTCTAAGATTTTTACTTTTTTTATATATATATTTTTTTTGTTTGTTTTCTTTTTTTTTGTTGTGTTGTTTTTTTTTTTTAATATTCTGATTTAAAAAAAAAATAATCTGTCTATCTCCTCTTTAGAAAAGACTTTCATACTGGGTTGGGAGGAGGATTTATGTACATTGTAGAATACTATCTATCAAGACATGTGGCTTCCCTGTTGGATTTCCTTTCAGATTTCCCCGTGAGCTGCAAGATTGCTGGGTGCGTGTAAGACTTTTTGAGTTGTAGACTATTGGCAAGCGGCAGATGTTGACTAGACATGAGCTTGGAAATGTTTAAGGAATGAGCTCCAGAAAATCAGAACATGCCAAAGAACTGTCTGTAAAAGAAGTTTTAATGAGAATATTAATCATGAAATGCAGCAAATGAAGTAAAATAATGTAATGGAAATATTTCATGAGAGAACTGCAAAGGCAGTATTATTTCTATAAAATTGACAGACAGGGAGGAACATTACTGATATCTTCAGAATTTTAAGAGTTTGAGGAAGGCTAACAGATGGCCAGCCTGGTAGGGGTAAATCTTTCCCAAGCTTCAGATATTAAGTTGCAAGGAAGTGAGGGTGTTATTTTACCTGCAAGTGGTAACCTCAGCATGAACACGAGTCCAGTGCCAGCAAAACACTGCTCCGGGGAAGAAATTGCCTATTGTCCAGTCTCTGACATAAGATTTACAGTATGTTGTACCATTGCAAATAGTTGTTGTCCTTGGTCAGACTAAATTTAACTTTCAGCCTATTTTGAAATATGAATCAATCTTATGTTGCTGTATGGTAAAAGTGATAGTTTCTTTTTTTCCTTCGGCACTCATCTATGTCTGTGATTTCTTTTCTCCTGACATCTCTTTTTGGCCTAACTTTGGCTAAAGGCCTGAATTTATAAGGCATAAAATTTATATTCCTAAAATCTACTGAGGACTCTGCAATTATCATTACTACCTCCCATATAACATAATTCTCTGTATGCATTTCCTACAAGATCTTTAGATAAAGTGAAGGCTTTTTACATGACTGTAACAGTGCATCTTATGGTCTTGCTCCATCACTTAGGCTCTCAGACAACCCTAAGAGGTCTTCTAAGGGGCAGAAAGTTTGTGGGTCTGCTCCAAACTCTTCTGAGTGAATGAAAAAGCCTTGGCGTATCTGCATTTTGCTGAAGGAGTGGCACTGGACTAGCATTAATATGATAAGCTCCACATCTCAACCCTGTCCATCCTCCTGGGCACTTGTTTGAGTGGTGACAGGAGACCCCCAGGTGATTTGCTGATGTTTCTGCCGCACGAGGGCACGAAGGTGCCAGGCATTACTTAAAAGGTATATTTGACTGCGCTTATGAGCTTCCAAGATGGCAGGTAGGCAGGGGTAGTGTTGAGGGCAATTAGGGACCATCACTGAGAGAACAGAAATGGTCTTCTTGGCTTTCCTGACTGAACTCATCATACCCTTACTTGCATTAGTTAGGATGGGGGGATATATGAGATAAATGCAGCACATTAGATTCTTTCCAGATTTGAAGTCAAATTATTTCAGACTAAGAACTCTGTTTATTTCATAGATGTATACCTAGTTTGGTTGCCGGAAATAAAAGGAAATACCTTCCAAAATGTTTTCCAGATGATTACAGAGAAGATAGATAATCTAAATTGTGACTGGCTTTTTTGGGTAGAGAGAAATCACTGTATTGCAAGAAGAAGAAAACTGTGCATGCATTTTACATGAGGAGGTTATTTGAGAACACGACAGCTATAATGAGAGAGAGATCATCTTGCTTGTGGCTGTACTGAGTGGAGGTCAGACAGCTCTGAATTAGCAGAGTCATTAATATTCTACTACAACATAAGGCTGGAAGGGACCTTTTAGGTCATCAAGCCAACCATGTCATATAATCCCATTTGAGAGGAGCTGGTGACATTGGGGGCTTAGCAGTGGAGAAAATGCTTGTGGAGACATAAAGTACCACTCACTGACTGAGCAGTTAACAGAAAGCAGGGGCGAGGGTTTTGTTAAGGGACTTGAGGGAATTATGTAGCTTACTGAGATGTCTTGGAAATTTCCAGTATTTCTAAACTAACTTTAGCCTGGAGAAAGGAAGGTTCAGGGGAGACCTTATTGCTCTCT
Source organism: Alca torda (assembly GCA_008658365.1). Classification (NCBI taxonomy): domain Eukaryota; kingdom Metazoa; phylum Chordata; class Aves; order Charadriiformes; family Alcidae; genus Alca; species Alca torda. The sequence continues at coordinate 162,234,206 of CM018077.1, forward strand.
ACAAGGAGGGTGGTATCTTTTCCCAAGTAAGAGGAGACAGGACAAGAGGAAATGCACTCAAGCTGTTGCAGGGGAGGTTTACGTTGGATATTAGGAAAAATTTCTTCACCGAAAGGGTGTCAAGCATTGGAACAGGCTGCCCAGGGAAGTGGTGGAGTTGCCATCCCTGGAGGTATTTAAAAGACATTTAGATGTTGTGCTGAGGGACATGGTTTAGTGGCAACTTGGTAGTGCTAGGTTAATGGTTGCACTTGATGATCTTAAAGGTCTCTTCCAACCACAACAATTCTACGATTGTATTCTATTTTAACTTCTGTATTCTTTACTGTGTTTAGGGAGGAGAGGCTTGACTTTCCACTAAGCATCTTGTGTTATCAAATGTGACAACATGGGGGGAAATGTGTTCCTACATGGATCAGTGCAAGCTGCTAGGTACAGAGGAAAGAAGGACTGATCCTGCCTGCTCTTCGGTGCCCTCAATTCTTCCTGGAGCTGAGGGTCCTGAGCACTGTGGAGATCATCCCCTTTGGGGGTGTCTCTGAGGTGTGAAGGACACATGACCTTGACTGTTTCTGAAGCATGGATGCAGGAGACAGGGATATGGAGCAGGGAACTGAGGTGCCAGGTTTTCTTCCTGGGAATCCCACTTGATTTACGTCTTGGTTTTGCCTGAGTAGAATTTTAATTCCTCTCTCCCTTTGTTCTCATCCATGTAACGTGCTAAGATAATTACATTTTTGTGTCTCACAGGGATGTTGTGAGGTTTCTCTAACATTTATCAAGTGTTTGAAGAAGATCTTATGAAGGTAGAGTGTAAGTACCACAAATTGCTAACAGTTTTGACGAAGATCCTTCCTTCGAGCAACGTAGACAAATTCAAGCTGGAACTGTGGCAAACAATTTTAACAGCAAAATTAATTAACTGCTATGGCAGCTTCCCAAGGGAAGTGGTAGATTTTCCATTGCTCAAAATCTGTAAGTCAAAGTTGCCTGTCAGGCTCTAGCTTAGCTACAAGTTATTTGGTTCAATGCAGAAATCAGTGGATGATGCAGGCAATAAATATGATGGTCTTGTTTCACACCCCCACACCCCCCACCCCCCCCCCCCCCCCCCCCCACCCCTCCCATGTCTGAATGTTTTTATCTGGGAAGGAGGGAATCCGCAGCGGATTTTTCTGTTACTGACATATTCCCCAGGTCCCCTCCCCAGTCCATGGCCCTTGTTTCTTCAAATAACTTTCCATTCACCTTGTGACACCAGCTCCAAAGTATTATCATCTTATTTGGGGGCATAATGGTTATTCTGGGAGCCACTATGCCATCACTTCTGTCACTTTTTTAGGTGACCGATAGCTTTCATTGTAATTTTTTTTTTTTTTTTAATTTTTCTACTTCTGGTTTAGAAGGGACTGTGTGTTGAAAAAGTTCTGTCTCATGACAAAGACCAACCAAATGACCTCACACTCTAGCGTGGTCAGTGCTAGAAATACAAGCAGAACCAGAGTATCTGAAGTACTGTGAAGGTGTTTTATCACTGAATTTACCTTCACTCTTTGTTTCTTTATTCCATATGCTGCCATGCCAACAGTGCACAGTTCTGTTTTTTATCTATACATAAACCCCAGACACCAGATAGAAGAGTATTTTGGGAAATGAAGCTCTCCTCTTTCTCTCTGATCTCTGCCTGGATGCATTGTCCTTCACATGTTTATGAAGCTGGAAAGGGCACAGCCAAAATTGTTTTGCTTCCACCTTCCACATAATCTCAACCTCCCTATGATATCTGTGTGGGATCTTAGACAGACTTCTATCTCAGGGTTGTCACTTTGTGACCAGTGGGTAAGATCTTGATTTGGGAAGAAAGGTTTTGGCAGTAGATGGTACCCAACCATCAACTGTTCCTGAACGTGGCCCGTTGCTTTGGGCATTTCTAGCTGTGGAGGACAGCAACGAACCTTGGTCATATAAATCACATTTGCCACATCTACTGCCTACACAAGAGGTTGCCAAAATCTACATGAGACACTCTCTTCTCTGTTAAAGAGCTTAGACTTCCTTGTTGTGGCCCAAAACCAAATTTTTTTTTTTTTTTTTTCTAAAACACACCAAATGATCCTCAAAGAACAAACATGATTTGCTGCTTATGTCAAATTTGCAAAGACAAGTTACTCCTACAAAACTCTGTACTCAAGACAGGCATTCAAATAACAAACTGGTGGTTAGTGTCTTCTAATGTGACAGATGAAGCTAAGTTTAGGAGAGGAAAGAAGGCATTGTGTCAACAACAGACAGGTTATTCTTACTACTATTTTAAAGGGGATTATAACATGAACTATAACGAAACAGAGTTGAGAGGTGACCTTTGTGCTAGGAGGTGGGGAAAGAAAAGCATTTCATCAAAAAGACCACATCTGGAAAATTCATTTGATAGTGATGATACAGTAACTGCTACTGTAAATGCAATTTTCTCCATTTTTAGAGAACCATTTTGTTTCCAGACACACTATTCAACATTGCACTAACTGGCAGCTTTGGTGTTTTAAAATGGATTGTGTCGAGACAAGGTAATACCCAGAGGCAAATGTGCTGTTAGGAAAGAGCTGTACAGGTTTATATTAAAGTCACAAAAGGGCTTTGTGACTGTCAGGAGGCAGACTAAGGGCAATCTTAGATCTCACCAACACACTTAACTGGAGTTTGCAGAAGTCATCTTCTGTCTTATGGCTACATGGACTAACTTTCAAAAGTACAGGAACTTGAAGGATGGACTCTCATGTTCAGGAAAGTCTTGGTGATACTTAGCATTCAAGTAATTAGGCTAGTTTTAGCCTGGGATAATATTTGGCTGAAGAGATTTCCTAACATACTAAATTAAAGGTGCTTTAAAGATGTTTTGTGCTCTGTTGCCTTCTCCTAGGACTTCCAACAGCAAAAGATAATTCCTCATTTTAAGGAAAAAAGCACATTTTTTGTCATGTACTGCCAGATCTATACATGGTCCTAGATGTTCAGATGCCTCTTGATCACCTGAATGGGGGCTCGTTACTTTTATGCATCTAACCCCCACTGTTTGGAAAACTTAAACCATATTTCTCCCTTTCATGTACTGGTTGATTTCCCAAAAACAACTAAGTGAAGGGAGATCCTTGCTGCTGGGCAGTGCAGAGAAGAGAGGACCCCCTAGGTTTCACTACACAAAGCCATTTTAAAGCCAGAAGGGAACATGATGATCTGCCATCTGTGTAGAGCAGACCAGAGAGCACCACTCAGCAGTTTCTGAAACAGTCCCCTAACTCAGGCTGAGCAGGAGAATTAGATCCAATCTCAGTTTAATATCTCCTAGCGACAGAGAAGCTGCTGCCCCTTCTATGATTAGTCACCACAGTTTAGAAGACACACGCTCACACAAAGACAATGAATTTCCATTTTAAAATCCTATTTGTGCCAGGTTTTATCAATATAACACTGATGGAAAGGGTGGGTGAAGATCTTAGCTTGTAGATGTGCCAACCAGGTTGGTAGAGGGGCTGGATATAACCTGGTTCCTCATATCATCTGGAAAAATCCCACATGTACCTTACTGCTCTAGCTGCGAAGATGCTGGAAATACCCATGTTCTCTCTTTTCCTTGCCTATAGGCTTTTCTATTAAAGACAATAGCCACCTTCATCCTTTCTCTCCTTGGGCTCCAACCATTCCAATCATCTCCTGTTCCTCCTTGCACCACTGATTCACTATTCCTTGTCTTGGGCAGCAAAAAAGTGAGTTTCATTCATTTTTGGTGCCATTTTTTACTTACACGAATGTCAGGACAGAGAAAGGGATGGTACAACCTGCCTCACCTGTGTGAGAGCCAGGACATACATGTTGGTGACCTGTGAGTCTGTGGAGGAAAGATGCCAGAGAGCTTACTGGATGTATTGCACAGTCATCTGCAATCCCTGAAAAACAGATCCAATGTGTTAGATTATGTTTACCAGACCTCTGTGCCAAGCTTTGCCATCAGTTTTCCTGCTTTAAAGCAGCCTGTCCACTCACTTATTTCTAGTTTTATATATTTTGATAAACTCCTCAAGGTTTTTGTGACCATTCATTGTGGCTTGGACTGTCTACCAGCAGCCTGCTTTCTTCCAGCTGCTTCCTCTGGGGTTTTTGACCCTAAAAAGGGAAAGCCATAATGTACTAGGTGTGCCTCCTCCTGCCCCTTTTGCTTTGAGACCAGTCCCCAGCGCAATACACAATAGGACATATCATCTCCACATGGCATTGTTGTCATAAAGGGCAAAGGACGTGCGATCTCCAGCCATTACAGCAAGGAGAAGTTTGTGCAGAATGCAGACTTGATGCTGGGAGACGGGAACCTTGTTAATTAAAATGTCAGTGACTCAAATCCCCTTAAGGTGAGAGAGCTGCATTTTTTATTACCATTGTTGGTAATGATACAGTCAGCTGGTACCTTGTAGAGGCATAATGCACTTCATTTATCTTGACAAGGCTTGCACACTTTGCATGCTTCCTCTGTGCCTCAGATGCGATTCTTTAAAAGAATCACAAAATATGGCTAGAGATGGAGAGAAAAGGGGAAAAAAAAGAGGTTTTTTTTTTTTTTTATTTTTTTCATCCTGTTAGACTAAAGCCATTCTTTGTCAGTCTCCAAATCTTGAATGTGATATTGGAAATTAACATCAAGCTCATAGGAGGGGAGGAACAGCCCAGAGGGAAATGGAGGTGGAGTCAAGCAGGAATAGAGGTGAAGCTGGGAAAATTCTAAGTTAACTGCGCCAGGATGGGTTCAAAAAGGGTGACTTACACTTTTAGTTATGACTTGAATGATCTGCTGAAAAACCTCACTCCTTAATCAGCTCTTGCATCATTGGAAGTATCTACACCTTTGCCCTATTCCATCCTGTTTTAACTGCGATTGATGCTGTAAACCTGCCCTTCTCTTTATAGAGAACGGCTGTAGAAAGAAGGACTTTAAAAAGTAACATAGAAGGGCTTAAAAGCTGTGGCTAAAACTGTACCCCATTTCATCGGGTACTTTATAAATACATAGGGCCATCTCCATGACTTATTTGGAGCACCAAGCTCTCACTGAAATCATAGCACTAATGAAACATTTTGTGTCTGCTTTACCAAAGGCAAGCAATCAACAATGTGCCCCCAGTTCTTGTAGGGCAGAAAACTCTCAGAGCTTCCTCATTCCAGCTTGGCAGCACAACCAGGACGCGACACTTCTTTCACAGCTACTTAAGGACCGGAAAGATCACACTATAGAAGTAAGTCTGTGCTTCAAAAGTTACAGTGAATGCAAACTCAGTGTCAAGGTAATGGACCTTTTCAGGCCTTGAGATATAAAATATTTCTCTCAGGACAGCATCTATGAGTCAAGCTCCAGAGGTTCTGATTCCACCTGGGACCAGTTGCCACGAAGGCCAGCCAAGTCATTAACAGTCTATGACTAATTGCCTGTTGTAAGATGGGCATAAAGCAACTTCCCTTTGAGATGGAGCTCAGCTTGAGCCCTGTTGCTGGTTTCTCATCATTTAGCCAGGATTTATCTGCCGTCTTGGTGTTGTCGTTCATGGCAACTCTGGTCACAGGATGGGCCAGGAGAAGCTCTGCTTAAAACCCTCATCTCACCATGACACCGCCCCTGCTAAGCAAGGTATAGCGTGAGATCCAGACGTGAAACCTGCCCTGGCAGCTTTTGCACATTCTTGCCATTGCAGCTCTGCACGTGCAAGAATCCCATTAGCATCGTCTCACTGTTGCTAGGAGATGGCATTGTCTTCGGCTGCGCCAAAGCGTGACTCAGCAGGTTGTAGTAGCATGTTTTGTTGTTGTGAGAGAGAAGGCATCGACTCCGAGCTGTAGAGATGAGTCTGAGGAGCAGAGCGAATGCCATATGAGGAAGAAAAGGTTGAGCAGTAGGTTGTTTGAGGAGCAAAAGGGAATTTTTATGAGTTAAAACTCACCATTTCAGAAGTACCTAAGAGCGTTTCTGCATTAGCACAACACAGAGCCATAAGGATACCCTGTTAAGTCCTGTACAGATTGACTCAGACTTTGGGAGCATCTCAGACATGTTAGCATGGTTTATCCAACCAAATATAGACTGACTATAAGGCTTAACTCCTTCTGGGCTTAGCCAGTTCCCTCCTATGCCCTGTGTACATGAAGATTTTGGACATACCTTCCACTGAAATTTAGTGAGGTTATTAACTTTGGTAATGAGGGGGGAAAGTGTGTATCTGATATTTAATGTATATTCTAGTAAAGAGCTCTGCAAGGCTGTGACTTTGTACACAAAAGGAGAAGAGGTAATCGTGTCAAAACCCTACAAATCTAAGATCTTGCATGAATATTTACTCATATTTTGTAAAAAAAAAAAAAAAAAACAAAACAGGAGATATCTGATTATTCTGGTGTTTAGGCTCTGTTATTAACCTCTTGCATGCTAGACATGCACTATGCATGGGATAAACACAGTTTCTGTGGGGTGACCTGGGCTTCAGGAAACTACTGCAGTACCAATAAACAGTAAGAAACACAGCGATTATTTCACTGGCAGGAAGAACAGATTCTGGAAGGGAAGAGAATAAACATGTCCTGATTTTCACCCTCACACAAGAGTGTTTCTGACAGCAGAACTATTGTACGCTGCCCAACAAGGAGCAGAAGCAGCAATTTGTGACTGGTCTGGCCGATATCACTAACTAGCATGGCAGCCCAATAGCTCTTCTTCCTATTTGTAATGAAAGTGGCACCAAAAAAATAAAATTAAAAAAAAAAAATGCATTCACCAAGGAACAAATAATTGAATAAGTGACAATAACTAATAAATGTGCTGAAATCCTAATCTCTCAGTAGGGAAAAATACAAATCGTATCAGATCATTACCTGAAGTTGACTGCTCACTAACTTCTGCCTTGGGACTCACATTTCAGCGTGGACAGGCAACGTACTGGAAAATGAACACTTGGGCAGTCTTTCCTGTCCTAGATTGAGTAGATAAAATGAGCTGTTGCTACAGATCTTGTCCTTTCAGTCTCCTCCGGTTCTTACGCATGCTTTGGTCTTATAGGTAGAGCATCAGCTGGAAACTTTTCTCTAAAGGTTTGTCCAAAAAGTGTCTTGAGATCTTCTTCCTGACAGGAGAGGGAGGCGTGCTGTCGTGAATATAATGCTACCAGGATATCACTTTTTGTGTCAGAGTAACAGAGCCTATTTTCCTGCCCCTGAATCGCAGCTTGTTCTAGGAGAGATGCATATTCCCTGCAGCAGCAGAGGAACCTCTGTAGAAAGCCACCGCCGGTTTTGGATTGCTGCCTCATCTCCCTGATGGAGAGTTTCTCTCCTGGTCTTTTAAATGGCTGTCTTCTCTGTTCCTCTCATGGTGGGTTGGTTTCTGATGTATCGCACTGGCACGTACATGGATGTGGTCTTCCTGCTGAGTTGATGGGTGACAGCTTTTAGGGTTTGGGTTACTTTGCTTAGGAGGCTGTCAGATTAGTATTAACTGTCAGACAAATGATAGAGATCTTTCTGTAATGATTCTGACAGCACTTCTCTGGGTTCACCATCTAGATGGCTCCAGGACATGCAAAGCAATCAAATCCCTACACGACATGTATAAACACACTCAGCTCTACCCCCTGTACCAGAAGAAGTAAATCAGACCTTCGGACTCTCTGAATGGAACAGAGAAGTGAAGAAGAGCTAGGTCCAAGATCGACCATCTTGAAAGAGGAACAAGAGGCTAGAACATCACAATCGCTCTGACTTCTACAAATCGCTGCTTTATACCTGATACTTTCCTTTTCTGCCCAAGACCTCCTTAAGGAGTGAAATGTCTTATGTGTCTGTTGCAGGGTTTGGTTTAGGAAGAATCCTCCTCCCTCCCCAGCCTCCTGAATGACTCAATAATTACTTTAACTGATTCAACGCTCCCCCTCAACCTCCTACCACCCCCCCCTTCCCCCCCCCCCCCCCCCACCATTCAACTTTAACACAAGACCACACTGTTTCTCAGTTTCCAATGCACCCGAAGCTATTCAGGCCACTTGTTCCTCTCTGAATGGAGCTGACAGAGCTGCTTTTGTACGGAGGCAATTTTGGATTTAATTGGAGGCCTACTGGGGGCAGGGCTCGGGGGTGGGGGAGGGAATGGGGTCACTGGGTCAGTGTTTTGGAAAGATCACCTCAAAGGAGAGTCCAAGGAGAAAATGAAAGTGGGTTAGATGTTAGGGACGAGGTTTTGCCTGTGTTCGTGCATGTAGGGGCAGTGCTCCCCATCCTCCAGAAATGATCATGATACCTATTTGGCATCAGAAAGCAAACCAGGTCAGGCCCGGGCTAGATGGCTTTAATAGCCATTTTGAATCTATAATGACAGATCCCAGGGTCCTTTTTGCAAGGCTCACAGAATAATTCAAGCTGTGGTGAAGGAGGTCTGATGTCGGAAAGGTCACTTGCTGCAGTCCATCCCCTTAGGTCAGGCATTCATCATGCACATTAAAGGAGCTTCGCTAAATTCCTTTCTCCAGTTCTGCATCCCTCCCTGGAGATAAATTCAGCTTCAACCCTGTCTATACCACTTACGGGGCATGGTTCATGCCAGCACAGTGAATGTGTCACAAGAAGGGAAGACCTTTTTCCTGGTGAGTCACGTGGTAAGTCATACCATGCTTTGAACCAGCACAATCTTGCTATGCAAGGGGAACCCAGGTCATAATCCACATGAAAAATGGACGTCAGTGAGCTAGCATAAAAGCAATGGGACTCGCTTACTTCACTGCTCAGCTTCTTTTTGGACTTCCCCACTTTCTCACCTGACTAAAAAAATATAAATTAAACTGGAAAGGATTGTATTGATTGTGCTGCAGAAAGTCAATATAATCCTGGCAGAGCTAGACCACAGCCCAACAGAGACTCAGTAAAGATGTCTGTGCAAAAAGAAACCCTTTTTTTTGTCTCAAAACCCCCATGGACATGGCTTGAAGTACAATAGGTAAGACTGCTTTGAGTGGTTTAAAAAATTCCCTTTTCCCACACCTGTCTGTCTTCCCCTCTCTACATCACCTTGAGGTCACCTTCCCTCAACTGAAGGGTTACCAGTCCTGGTCCCTACTTCTCCTTTGCATGAAAGTCATCAGTGGCACCTCTCAATTTGCTGGCTTATCTGACTTGATTTTTAAAATGACTGGAAGCACCAAGAGAGATGGGACCATCTCCTCTTAAACTGCTCCAGGTTGATAACAAGTGTGGAGCTGACAGTGCCCTTGTACAACTCCGAGACAGATACCTGCTGGGAGCATGTGCTTGGGGGGTGATACATAATTTAGAAGTAAAACAGCAATCATGCTGTTATCCTGAGGATGCACTTTAAAACCCGACATCTCCTGCCAGCTGCTCTGGGGAGGAGCAGACTGACACTGCTGAAGCAGGATGACCAGGAGGAGTTCCTGGTTTCTTGGGGGTACAGGGGGGTGGCCTCAGTTGAGTGAACAGAGACAGGGTGAAAAGATGTTTAGTTAGGCTTGCTACACCCCTGAGAATTACATTTTCCACCCAGCAACACAACTTTTCTCTGCTTCTTTCACTTACGAGCCTCCAGTTGCAAGTCCCTCTGGGATGCTTCCGCTGCCATTTCACATCGTCTGGGCCCCATATTCCAGTTTCCTCTAGGGAAACAGGGAAAGGTGTTTAAGGATGTCAGAGACCTGTTGAGCTACGTTTTCATCAGCAGTCCACCAGACCCAGCTCTGGCAGCGTTAGTCAGATTGAAGTAACACAGAGTGCAAGCAGCCTTTGCTCTATTCCCCTTACCTATTTGAAAGCAGACAAGGCTGACATTTATAAGGCATTAGCAAGCCTGAGTTTAGGATTAGATCTGCTCTCACATTCACATAAGCTATCGTATTCCTCTCCCTAACAGCTATTTTGTCTCGAACTGCCTGTTTCTCGGATAGCAGCAGGTAGGGATCAGTGAATTTACCTTATAAGAGGTGATAGTGGCTTGGAAGAGGCTGAGAACATCTTCTGTCCCCTCTCAGCTTGAAGGAAAACACATGGGTCTGCCTCTTCTTAGTACACTTCTGTTACCAGGGAGTTTAGGTTTACTCTCCAAGCCCAGGATGCTGCAGTGTTTTAAGAATCACTCTGTGACGCTAGATGCAAGAAAATAGTAGTGACTTGTGTCAGGCAATTTTATCTCGATATCTTTACTGGAGCACTATTCTGGGCTGCGATTGCACACAGAGCTGGCAACAGGAAGGACTTGCTAGACCAGGGATGTATGGACAGAAACTCCCCTTAATCCATCACAGCAAGACTACCTCGTGCTACTTCAGGCTGATGGTACTGATGGTTAAGAGCCGGGTACTGGCCACATCACAAATAATGAGTGAAGAATTGAACATGCCTGGTCAAAGCTAGATGCAGCAGAGGAGAGCACAGAAGTCTACTTATCTCCATCCGCAGACCCAACTGGCAGACCAGTCCTGGCCTCTCTTAAGGCAGAACATAGCATACATCAGTGCAGCAGCGCAGAGGAGGGCCAGCAGCGTAACTCGTGCCAGGCAGCATCCCACAGTGCAGAAGACTCTTGCTGACTTCAGCTTTGGCACAAGGAGAGAGATACACTGCTTCCCATCATCCTATGGATCACACAGCATTGGACTCAGTTCCTGGGGTAGGAGGGCATGGGTACACAACCGTAAGCAGTCTGACCATGCTCAAGTTATTGCCAGCTGGGCTTTTCATGCTTCACAAAAATCAGTGATTAACCAATGCTGCCCATACTTGAAAAGTTCATATTCCCAGTGACTTTAGATAGGGAGCAAAGGAAGAAAGACAGGTTGGCACTTTTTTCTCTAAAACCTCATCCGGGACTGTCTCTATAAATAAATAAGAGTTTTCTAGGTATCTGCAGGGGAATGAAGAGAAGCAGTGCTGATCCAAAGCCCTTATTATATATTGAATGTCCTAAAATGGTTATGTTTAAAGAGAAACCATTCTGCCATTAATAAATCCAACAAACACCTAGATTTTCAAGGCTAGGGTGTATCGCCAGTGTATATATCTCCACCAAGACTGTAGACTGTCACAGAAAGTATAATTAATGTGCCTTTAGCACTGTGAAGGTGTTTGCTGCTGTATATATACCTTCTAAATATGAGTCCTGGTATACCAAAACATGACCCCAGCATCTCAACTAATATTCTCTCACTCAGATGCCAAAATCTAATGGCTGGGCTTAAGTGTGAACAATCACCACGGCTACAATTGCTATTTCCCAGCACTGCTCCATCAGTATTTAATCTGCTGCTTTATAGAGCACCATAGGGGATCCCCAGAAAGGAAAGCAGCTGTAGCCAAGTTCTGCTCCAAAAAAGTATTTTCGATTGAGATGCCTACTAATCTAGGCAACAGGCATTAAATGACATAATAGTGAACCTGGAGGGCTGATATGCCCTTCCACCCAGGGCAGGAAAAGTTTCTTTTTTTTATGCCTAGGATAGTTGCTGTAAAAGAAGGCCCTACAGAAGTCTATGAAGTGTGTTCCAGCATTATTATTTTTTTCTCTCTTGAAGTGGCAGCTGTTGGCTTTTTTTTTTTTTTTTTCCCTAAGCCAAGATAATGTATTTAATTTCTTTGGTTGTTGCAGTGATTGGTTAGGTATCCACAGACAGCAGTCAATTGAGTATTTTCAGTGCAAAAAGAGCCTGGAGTTGTGTGCCTGTGTTCCCAGCCATTTCCATTCAAGCAGTTTCACTCTTTGAGCCTGCAAAGAAAGAACATCCTCCAAAGAGCGGTTGGAGTGGTCTCCTAGGAAAATGGTTGGCTTAGACAGCAGGAAACTAAAAGTCACATTCAGGATCCCTGTGCAACTCTGAAAAACTTGCTCCATGTCTCTGTGCCTGAAACTCCAGTCAGGAACATGGAGGAAACAGCACTGCCTTCTTTCATGGAGAGGTAATGAACATTTGTTTTTGACTTTCAGAAGCTCATTCAGAGCTGAGATTGACATTTAAAATGTATTGACTCTTCAACTGAGGAACAGCAGCCAATGAATCTTATAGATCAGAGAAAGGCAGGTCCTGCTTGATCATCTTGACTCCATCTCATAGCGCTTATCCTTGTTATGAGAATGCAATGGAGCACTATGTTATGAGTATGCAATGGAGCAATGAATGCAATGGAGCAATGAATGCAATGGAGATTAGACAAGGTTAGTGTGACCACAGCCAGAAATGTGAAAATAAGAGCTAGTTCTCCTCTGAGCAATTCTGCATCATTTTCTAAGATACATCATCAATATATCCCTGCATATTGGGTTTTTCTTTTTGCACCTCCTATTTTCCAACAAGTGAAACCTGAGATGAGATGTTTGGTATTTCCCACAATGACAAGATTTAAAACCCCATTGGGTATATGATGTCCTGATTTTCTCTGGTTTTTTGGTCTTCTCCCGTGTTTGAAGACAAAGTGAAGGGACTGAATACATGAGCTGGGATGATATCGGTGTTTAAGGGTGATATCAGAAAGCTGCTCCCACCTTGCAGAGTGTACACTGTGATAACCTGTTCACCCATCTTGGTAAGAGGCATAATAATAGGCTTAAATCTTTGGAAAGGTTGTGTTTCTGACCCTATTTTCTTCTAGGATCCGAGTCACTGAACGCTCTAATGCTGTTAAGTCCGGATTAACGCATTCACGTGATTAGTTTTTGGGAATAGCAGCAACAGATGAGAAATATTTCCCTATTTGACTCATTACTCCTGCTGCAATTCAGATCATATCGGGCTTGGAAAGTTATTTTTGACTCTATATAATGGACACTTTACACAGGAGCTGGATTCAGTACTTCTGTAACATAGGAAGTAAAATAGACAGCAATAAATTACCAGAAAACTGAAGTAATGAAGTATCTCACTGGACTGTCTGGTCTGCAACTTGTTTTTCCTTCTTCACAGTGGAAATACCCAATCTTGTCTCCTCTCCTTCATCTCTACAGTCCCTTCACTTTCCTTTTAGACATGTTGATTCCTCTGCCTTCAGAAAGAAATTGCTGTTCCCTGAATTTGTTTTTATTTGTTTGCCTTTCGTGACTACATCACCTGACAATTTCCTTTCATCATCTGCCAATTTCTTTTATAAACTTGCTCTTTAATTGCTGCTCAGACTTCCCATCAGCTTTTGCCTAAACACTGCTTGGCTCCCAGTCCATCCGAAACCCACTGGCTTTAATAACAACGCAGCATGATGTGAATATTATTTGTAACAGTGGTTCTGATCCTGTGTTATGAATCAACATAATGCAAAAAGGCATGTTGATTCCCCACGAAGGTATTAAAATTGCAATTGTTCTGGAGAAACATTGTGCTCATGATCGCACCTCCCAGTATACAGCAGGTCTGGCCCATAAAGTAGTGGACCTCGTTGCTGTGAAGGATGTCAGTCTAAGGGATTTTTTCCACCTACAAGACACCTGTCCATGGGCGGCTGTTCCTTCTGCTTTGGCTGTATTTGAAGACCCTCACTGTATTCTCTCTAAATCAGCTCCTCTACTTCCTTACTAGTTTGGTCCTTGGAGTTTTTGGTCAACGCAGAACAAACTCTGATAAACTGCTGTCTAACATGCCAGCCAGTCACTTTCTGCATTGGTCAAATACCCAGCGAATACACACTGGTTGTTTTCCAGTAAAATCCCAGTATTCAAATTGCAGTTTTATTTCTTTCTGGAGTTTATGTACGTCTCAAATGTCCAGATATCACATGATTTTGCCAGGGGAGTCATTACTGTGACCCATGTTGGAGACAATGGAGAGGTATCTACATTTCATCTGATGAATTGTGTCCTACTCTTCATTGACTACATTGTCTAGGTTGCTACTAACTATTTGAGGAGCTTACAGACTTGCTTTTATGAAAGTATCCAATTTGAAAACAGATAAAGTTAGGGAATAGGGTGCCTACTGCCTATATGCATTAGTTACAGATCCTGATATTGGGACATCAGGGCTGAGAAAGCTCCGTAGCTCTCATACATGCTCAGTTTTTGATATAATCAGACTCTTTAAATCAGAAGTTTTCCAAGATACTAGAGTACATATCATTGTGCAGTATCATTGGCTGTGAGATGAATAGCAGAGATAAGCTCTTAGCCAAACTTTAGGCTAAGCTTTAGTATGTATACCATGCTTGGAAGGACCTGAGCAAGCGAATACCTCCTGGCGAAGCTTGGTCCATCCTTGTTCACTGTACCTAGACAACCAAGAAAGGCTTGAAACTCTTCTTCCATGTATATCTGGAGACTGGGTTCAGGAATCTTCTCAGAGTAGGCTGGTGGGATCACTGTGGATGGAGAAATTGAAAACATGGCAGTGTGCCCAGGTGGCCAAGAAAGTCAAGAGCATCCTGGCTTATATCAGAAATAATGTGACCAGCAGGACTAGGGAAGTGATCGTCTCCCTGTACCTGCCCTGGTGAGGCCGCACCTTGAATACTGTGTTCAGTTTTGGGCCCCTCACTACAAGAAAGGCATTGAGTGCTGGAGTGTGTCCAGAGAAGGGCAACGAAGCTGGTGAGGGGTCTGGAGCACAAGTGTCATGAGGAGCAGCTGAGGGAACTGGCGTTGTTCAGCCTGGAGAAAAGGAGGCTGAGAGGAGACCTTCTCGCTCTCTACAACTACCTGAAAGGAGGGTGTAGAGAGGTGGGAGTCAGTCTCCCAAATAACAAGTGGTCGAACAAGAAGGAATAGCTTCAAGTTGCACCAGGGGAGGTTTAGATTGGATATTAGGAAAAATTTCTTCACTGAAAGGGTTGTCAAGTGTTGTAACAGGCTGCCCAGGGAAGTGATCAAGTCAGCATCCCTGGAGGTATTTAAAAGACAGGTAGAAGTGGCACTGAGGGACATGGTTTAGTGGTAACTTGGCAGCGCTGGGCTTGTGGTTGAACTTGATGATCTTAAAGATCTTTTCCAACTTAAACAATTCCATAATTCTATGATTCTATGCACACTTAATGTGTTCACTCACCGTGTGCCGACACGGGATGCTAAAACTACTCCATGCCTCTGGTGTAAGAACACCAGAACGTTTTGGTGGTTTGGGACTCACATGGCTCATGCAGTACCATAAAAGCAACTTATTTATGAGAAAGTGCTCTAGCATTTTTTAATCAACTTCTCCCAGGGGCAGGCCTGCAGCGGTTTAGTGCCATGAATGCCAATTAGGTGCCTGGCACGTTTTCCAGCTCTTTACTCCTATAGTTTGTATTCTCCCTTCCAAGGCCATACAGATTGCTGCAGATCACAGCTCCTATGTGGGATGAAATCTTAATGGTAGTAACCTTTACCCTGGGAGATGAGGCAGGATAACTGCATTTCAAGTGCTTCATTGCTTTCCCAGAATTTCTTTGAGCATGTTTTCTTCCCAGGCTCTCCTTTTAGGGCATAGCTTTCAGCTGCCAGTCATGTAAAAGAGTATCAGTCCAAACTTCTGTACTAAAGTTGAACATGCAATTTCTTATATTTTCCTTGGCTCAGGATCTGTGTCACATTTCTGACCTTTGTCTTTTGTTGTGCTTGGATAAACTGAGTGTTTACAACTGGTTAGTTAATTGAAGTCAAGATGGGAGTTTTGATTATGGCATCTTTTATTTGCAAGAGATGCATCAGTGCTGTTGCAGATTTGTTCGCTATTTTGAAAGGATCCTCTGATTTTATAAGCATAGCTAAGTGTCCATCTTGACACATGGTGTGTGAGGCTAAGAAAGAGCCCGACAGGTTATCTAATGCGGTCTCATCACTAAGGAAAGCTAAGCCACACTACAAATAAACCATAATACAGGGATGTGGTCTAATGGTTCAACCATAAAACTGGTCATCAAGGCCCCATGATTTTCCTTCTGCCTCTGCTACTGACTAAGCAATACAGCCAAAGTCAAGTCACCTTGTTTCCTATGTATTGTTTAAAGTAAGATAATATTAATATTATTGTCCCTTGGATGTATTGTGCAGTTGTGTTGTGGCAGAGGAAACCTCATTGTTTGTAATGACTCCCAGTTACACTAGGCAGATGCAACCAGGAAATATGGTGCCAATTTTTAAACAAATAATAGCTGTTCACAAGGACATCTTCACAAGAAATCAATAAACAGTGTCTCCTATGCAGGCTTTCATATTGCCGTGATACTTCTTTGTTACACAACTGGTTTCATCTTTAGATAAAAATCCCCAGACTTCAACAGAGAAATCCCCATTTTATGGGTAAGGAAGCTGAGGTAAAGTTAAAAAAAAAAGGATATGAAATTAGGCTCCATGCAAAAAACTGTCAGAGCTATGAGGAGAACCCAGGTGTCCTGGGGCTTAGTGCCCTAACAAAATTTGCACTTCTTGATTTAACTTGTGTTAGTTCTAAAAGACACACTATAACAGCCGAAAGTTCAGGAACAGTGTAATGTCTAAAGCCATCACCATTCAGGAGGTAAGAAAGAGAAGGGTCCAACTAGCCTTAAAATCCAAGAATCTGCGAATGGCTGATTCTTGTGAGTCACTTAAGAGTAATGTGTCCTGCAGGAATAGCTCAGATAGATAGGGACACACCAGCAAACCATAGAGCACCTTATGGATGATAAAATAAAATAATTCAAGGCTCATTATGAAAGGAACCTGTATGGAAATAATCTCAGCTGAAAGCAGAATAAAAGAACAAAAGAATCAGCAAGTACCCAGAAGGGTCATGTAGGGCACCTTCCCTTGATATGATTAAATAGACGAATAAGTGAATAAGTAATAATCTAATCATAGAGGGGGCCAGGCAAACTCGTCATTAAACTACTGGAGTAGGCAAGTTTTTCATTTGTGACCAAATGACCTCATATTTTTTCCATCTACTTCTATTAAGCAGAGTCGTTTCCTCCATCAGTGCAGTGGTGAAAAATTTCTTCAACTGCTCCAAAGAGGAGAAAATGGTTCCTTCTGGAGAGGGAGAGGAAGAAATTAATGCCCTGACATCTTCTTTTCTAAAATCAGTGAGAATTTTACTATTAATTTCAGAGGTCTGTTGGGGGAGGACTGAGCCCTGGACAGAACAGGACTTATGTTCTATCACTGAAAGCAACAGTCACTTTGCAAGCGAGTCACAGGGAACAGCATCCGAAACTGAGATTGGGGAGTATCACCCATCTCTGCAGAACAGGTAGAGCCTTGACCATATGTACAAGAGGATGACCCATGTCTCAGTGGACAGGATCAAACGCTGGCTCGTCTGAAGCCCGTGTCAACAATGTACCCCCCTCAACTCTCCTCTATATCCATGCTCTCTTCTGTAAAGTTGCACTACCCCCTGCCTGTGTTGTTATGAGTCTGATTGTAGCATTGGGGAGCTTCTGGCAAAGTGACTTATGTGACAGAGCAAGAGGGCACCATAACATTGTTATTGAGAGGGCAGATAACAGAGAAAGTTGGGACTTTGTAGACCCACTCAGCAGTTGCATCTGTGTGAAGCTGGTGTGATTCTGCTAGTAACAGCTGCTCCTTCCTGCAGAGCTTTTCATGTGAGACTTTAAAGCATTGCTCGAGACACTCTAAGGAAGACTCAGTATCCCACCAGGCATTTTTTAATAGACGGAGCAGCCATGGTGCAGAACCGAGTCACTTACCCGAGAGCACCCAGGAAGTCACACACTTGGGAATCAAGAACAGGCCTGATCTTCTGCCTTTCAATAAGGTTTCCAGTCTGTTAGCTTGTTTTTAAGAGAAATATCCACCCTGTTCACGTTTCTTTGGCCACCCTGTTTCTCCTGGTAGAGATGAGACTAGACTTTGGGCCACTGGGTCTACATGTATCCAAAACAGAAAAGCTGATGGCCATCAATCCCAAATTTGGTGTCACAGCATTTGGTGGCACTTCTGCAGGCCTACTTCAACAGCTGTTTGTTAGAAAGGTACCTGTGGAAGTGGGAACTCTGTTGTGATTTCTTGAACCTCTTGAAGCTCAGAAGAGTAATGGCAATCCTAATACTGCTCCCTTCTACTCAGCACGTTCAAAACGTGTCGTTCTTGGGCAATGGCAAAATGTTCATCCCAGGGTACAAATTTTGTTCTATCAAAATATCTGCTGCAAAGACTGTGAATTGGTGGATTTGGTACCATGCCGCTTGGCAGGAGGAAAACACATACGGAGGCAGAGCAGCCATTCATTTATTTACAGAATAATTGAAGGGTTTTAACTAGTTAATTAATAAAGATTAGATTGAGTGGTGGAGGGGGGAACTTGACATTAAAAAAAAGTTTGTCAGCAGTAATAGCTGCTGTATTATAAATGTTTGTACATCAGTGGAGGAAGAAGAGGAAATGAAGTCCAATTGATCAACAGAGAACAAAGGAGTAAGACAAGTAGGGACAGTCTTAGCAGGACAGTTCAGTGTTTAAAAAAGGAAACAAGACAATAGCCTCTAACCAGCTCCAGCTGGTGAATAAGATCACTGCCTCACCTGGCAGGGTTGCAAGTGGAATGTGGATTGGGCTTCCCATCCCCAGGGCTAATTCTGGGCAAGCAGATGCTCAGCTGAGTTGAGAGATTAAGTCAGTGTGAACCAATCGACAGTATGTGGAGGAGAAACTTTTCAGGCTATTCATAATAACTTGACTTTTCTCTCCTAGAGTCCTCTCCACCACAGGATCACAAAGCATTATATAAACCACAGTTAGCTAAGTTTTTTGATGAAGGTTTTCCTTTCTTATTTTAAAGAGCGGGTAAGCGTTATTAGCTTTGTTCCACTGATGAGGAAACCCAGGCATAGAGAAGTCGATATACCTCTACCCACAAATCCCATTGAAAGCATCCCCTGACTGCTGAGAGCCATGCAACGAATTCTGGGAGACCTGCCAAGACAGCCAAGCGCCAGGATCAGTGACTCACATTGTCGTGTGGGGATGAGAGATGATTTACACCACTACAGTTCAAGCAGTCAGAGCTAGGTTGGGCTGATGCCATCAATGCAGACTGCACCAATGCACTGTATCCACTGCTGCCCCCAAAGACGGAGGCTGGTGGCAGAACTGACCATGACATCAAAACCACACCTAGAAATCATGATCATCATCTGCTCAAAACACTGAGGTGATGCAGCTCTTTGGTGGGCTAAATCACTTTTAGGAGATTGCTATCGTTCTCTTTTGGCTGTTTGAAGGCTTACGTCCTTGTACCACTCTTCCTGACTCTGTGCCTCCAGTACGATTGCTATTAAAACCAATAGTAAGTCTTGTGTATGTGCTGACTGTTGGAGTTAAAGCCCTTTATACTTTTATAAGGACCTCACATATAAGCTTTAGCAGAATGCAGATGTCTCATCCTAGGACAGGAGGTCCTAGGAGGTCCTGCAGCTGTTTTCCTACAGAAGAAGAATTTATTTTACCCCACTCCTACTGCACACACACACACACATACAGATTTTAACAGTCTTTTAACCCTGGCTGATGACCTCTAAACCATCACTTACTCATACCACCTCTTTCTCACACCCAATTCCCTTTGTGCATATTCTCATCTCCGTTTCATTTGTACTGGGAAGGGGTTAGTATCCACCATAGTGTTTATTTCTGGAAAGACGAAGCAGTAGGAAAAAGATTCTTTAAGTGACATATAATTGAGTGAATAGGTAAAGGGGATAGAGGTGCTCTGCTCTTTGGCTCCAACACTTCCCAAAGCTCCCAAGTATTATTTTTACACCCTCTTTTGAGCTGAGTCCATCAGCGGAGACTGCAGAAGTGATGTCCACTGGTGTCCTCTAAAGAAGCTGGCTGGTGATGAAACGAGGTGGATACTGAAAGGGATACCTGGCAGAGTCTTCTCTAATGCCTCTGAATCAGCAGTTCTAGATTCTGAATAGGAGAGATGGGACAAAAGTATGTGCTCTCCCTAAATAACGTCTCCTGGTATGATGTTTTTCTCTTATGAACTGGTGAGTTCAAAGTTTAGATTAGGACACTACCAATGTTGAAAACTAAATAGATTGATAGATTGATAGATGGATAGATGGATAGATGGATAGATCGATAGATAGATAGATAGATAGATAGATAGATAGATAGATAGATAGATAGGATTAATTTTTCAGTTTACAGAAAAGTACATTAAAGGGAAACATGATACTGGTTTGCTGTGTAGGGGTGCGGGAGGAATTGTGACAAAGGAAGGACATAAGGTAGGTCTCTGAATCTACAGGACTAAAAAATAATTGGCTAAGATTGTGAGATGTCTAAATTAGGCATGGCAGAGCTTTTCCTGGAGGGATGGGTAATGATACACTGGGCTGCTAGGGTTGGGAGGCTTCTAAAAGCAGATTGAAAGGTCATTGCTGAGGGATGTATCTGCAAGGTGACACACGTCTAGAGGTAGGAAGATAGAGTAGGTCTCTCCCTACACTGTCTATGATTCAGTGTTGTTCTTCCAACCCTGGGTTGTTTAAGGACCTGGGAAGTTTGTTGTGAACTCTCTAGTTCCTAAAGTAACATCCCTGTGTTATACACGCTTCTTTCAGACAAGCCTTTTTGTTGTCACAGCAAAGGAGCTCACTTTGGTCATTCAGTCAGTATCACACCTCAGGAAATGGGTTTCCACTTACATGTGCTTTTCCTCAGCATTGTACATTTTTTTGCAAGAGTTTTAAGTAAGAAAAAGAAGAGTACCCTTGAACAAGCTGTTGAAAAGCTGAGTCTAAGGCAAATCACATTATGTGTTGTGTTCATTTATTTTCTAGGTAAAATGTTTCTTAGAGGGTTTGTTTTCTGGCATATGCATTTTTTTCAGTATAAACTCCAGGTGTTGACTGGTTATTGATTTCCAGGGAGCAAACAATTCCCTAAAATAGCCTCTTGCTTGTCCTGGACCCTACAGAGGAAAGAAAAGACTAATAAAACTGATTCTTTGGTGGGGGCTGTTTATACGGTTTATAATTGGTCTTCATCACCAGTCTATCGACTAGTTTGTTAGATCATTAATCGCCCTTGGCTTTGATCTGGGCCATTAACTAACAAACTTGTTATTAGCTGTTGGAAAATGACCAGCTCTTTTTTAGGATTATTGCACTGAGCAATCACTGCTGTTAGATCCCAGAGGGTGTGAGGCAGGACTCTCCAGAGCACCGTTTGCTTGGTTCATTGGTGGTGTATGAACGTCAAGCCAGGCTGTTTCTTTTGCAGGGATCAAGAGCTATCTAGGATACTTGGGCATGGGTTTTTGTTCCTTCCTTGAATTGCCAAAGAGAGGTATTGTCTTACTGCAAGAAAGGAAAATTTCTCTCTCTGGTCCCTTGTTAAAAAACAATGAGTTAGTTTGAAATGATGTTGCTTGCTTGATATGTTAGAAATTTCCTGGCTTATGCCAGCATAAGATCTTTGCTTGTAGGCTTATTTTCATGCCTGCAAAAGGTGTGGGACTGAAAGCTGTGGAGATTAAAACACACAGTACAAGAAAAAAGAAGCTGGACTCCATCCATTCTTCCTCAGTGGTGTCTCTCAGACCAGATCTCAGATGGCAGAGGAGAAGTCTCTCAGTTTCATTGAAGAATATCATCAGTAGGGTTACTAGTACTTGTTTGCCTTGGAGTTTCTGAGGTGTGAGCACCAGCTTCATCAGAAATTGAGGAAGGATCAAAAAATCCATCAGGGAGCCATGAAAAGGACACTTCCTTTTCTTGTTACTGATCCAAACTTCCTTTTTTTCCTCGTTGGTCCAAACAGGAATCAAGCCAGTCCTCTAAAAATGAAACTCCCCATTTTTCATTCCAAGTTCCCCGGAGCCAACTTCCCACCATGGCACTTCTCCAGGACACAGAGAAGTTGAGCTTTACTATCCTGGCTTTCCCAGGAAAGCAGATCTTGCTGTAAATAGGTTCTCCCAGAAGAAAAACCTGTATCTTTCCAGCACCGCAAAAGCAATTCCTTTCATTTTTGGTAAAGCCGGGTTCTCGGGAAGAAGCTAGCCAACAAGCAAAAATAAACAAAATTCATGCAAGCTCCAGTATTAAACAAAAGTGCCAGCACTGTTTCCTTTTACAAACACTATTGATGGCAAATTCTGTTCCAGCTCAAGATCTGGGAATTCAATTCCACTGTCACATTGGACCCACTGCCTGCCCCCTGCCTCCCACCCCCTCCCCCCCCCATTTCTTTCCTCTGCAGGAATTCAATCATGTCAACATCCTACTGCTGGCAAGGGAGCCATGGAAAGAAAGAATACATCATTTTTAGAGTTTGTGTCTCCCAGACAAATTGTGACCCTCCAAGTCATGTTATTATGAAATCCGTAATAATAATAGTAACAACAACTAGGAAGGGAGGGAGGACTTATGTCTGCATGCCGCAGATGCCGCAATGCAATTCCTTTCTGCAGAGCATCATTTGTGCTAATGCATCCCAAAAAAAGCTTCATATCCGATTACAGGCTGTGCAGAGAAATGCAAGGAAACTCCCTGCAAGGTAACTGCTTGGGGCTGCAATCTTTCAGAGTTCATCAGCTAGGCAATGAGTCGAGGCTGATCGGTAGTTCAGCTGGGAGTCCACTGAGGAAGGAAGAAAAGTGGGGCTGACGTTTGGGCAGGTGATGTTCTTTTTCTTCAGCTTGATATTCAGTCAGTTGTTCATAGCTACCCTGCCTTTCCCTCATTTCCTAGCCTACCTGGCTTAAATATTTGCAGATGTACCAGTAAAATGCATGGTTCTGACAGCTTAGTTCACTACAGATATGCTGGACATTTCAGAAGGGTTGTTGGACTAGATGACCTTTAAAGGTCCCTTCCAACCCAACACATTCTATGATTCTATGATTCTGTGATAGGGTGAGTGGTGGTTAAACACGATGATGGATGTTGTAGCCAGTTGCAATATCCTTGATGCCTTAGAGGAAGTTTATAACTGATTTCTTGCCCCAGTTCTGAGATGAAAGTTGGATCCGTTTAAATAAGGAGTAACTTATCTCACAGATCCCCACCGGAATGCTTTTAATGTCACCAGGGATTCAGGGATGTCTCAATAATAGAAGCTTCAGCTTATCAGATGGCCCAACTCAGGACATTTGGAAGGGTCTGCATCAGGAAGAGATGAGGTCTCATCTTTAGGAATCAGCCCTGCCATGATTTCTGAAACTGACTACCCACACTCCTGAAGAAATCTCACTCCCTATAGAAGGACTCCTTAAGGCCTTCAGGAATGCTCATGGCATTGAATTCTTAGCGCTAACCATGTGATGAGGGGGAAAGAATTCCCACTGATATTCCTTAATGGACCTATTCTTCATCTATTCTTCCAGTCCTCCTTCAAATGAATTCAACTAAATAACTTTTCCCTCCCAGAGATGAAAGTTGCCTCCTGATTTTTTTCCTCTTGTTTCTGTCTACAGTCCTGCCAAATTTCTTTCTTCCCACCAGCCAGTCTTTGATTTCCTCTTCTGAAGGTTGCTTTCAGCGTATACCATGACCTGACAGCATAAATGAGTCCCAAGGATCCACAGTAAAGATCATCCATTACAGATCTTCCTTTACATAAATGTAGTTTTACGGGGGGCTGACATGTAGGATTCCCCCTTCTTTAACTACCATGTCCCTAAAATGTGTTTTTTCCTCTCTGGAGATGATTCAGTAAGTATCAATTTTAACCTAGAGTTTTAAATGTGCCATTCCTCATTCGTCAGAGAATCCTCTGACAGTAGCATACAGTATATCTGTTTAACTGCATTTATCTATATACACACATAAGTTTGCGCAGCCACGAGTCCCTGGAGTATTAAAGGATCCAGACTTTTCTTAGCTGATAATTTATTGAAGCAGCATCTTAGCATAATTCCATGCCTTGTGCAGTTATTGGTTCTGGCAGGGTTTTCTTTGTAATAGCTTGATCTGCTTTCTATTGAGCAAGAATGGAATTGACTGTAGGACAGCGGTGTATATTCTAAAAGCACCGTTGCACACTCCGAGTATCCCAGAGCACTCAATAAAGTAATGAGTTAGACTCGGAGCACAGTGACTGTGGAAGGAAGCAGAATTGCCAGCTCAGCTAGGCTTATGCTTTACACATTTGGGAGTTTTGTTGTATTTTATTATTATATTTTTCACGTGCCAAGTGCTAGGCTTCTCTCTGTGCCTTTTTGTAATGAGATGCCATGGGAGTATATCCCTCTTTGACAAGGATTCCCAGCAGAGATGGGCAGGAGGATCCTGCCTGTGCTGTTTTCCCTGCAGGTTGCATGTTAGCTTTCCTCCCTCCCCACTTTCCCTGGTGCTGCAGTGCAGTGTCAGCGTTGGTTGCAAGCCCAAGCTCTAGCACACAGTCCGACTCTGCCACAGTCTCCTGGCACTGGGGAGAAGCATGAAAACACTTGGCCCCTCTCTCATAGCTGCTGCAGTCTGCCTGCATGCTCCGGGAGAGAAGGCAGAGCTGGATCTGCAAGGCAGGTTAAGGGTTTTTTTGCTTCGTTTGTCCATAGTCCTTCTGCTGGGCAAGGTGAGAAAGAGCAAAAGTCAAAGCAGCAGAAGCCAAGCTCCCTGTCAGTGCCTCCTGTAGGGTTTGATGGCAAAAAAAAAAAAAAAAAAAAAAAAAAAACCACAAAACAACCCACAAAACAAAAAAGCTCCAATTCTTTAGCTGGACTTATTCCTTGTAGTCGAGAGGAATCCTGTTCTCCTGGAGGACCTGGGTGAATCTGGTGTCTGTGGGGTATGACCTCACTACCCTGCACTTCTGCTTTGAGCCTTGGCCTGAAATGAGCTCATTTTTCAAACAGAAATCCAAGCAAGACACTAGGCTTGAATACCTCTGCAGTGGCAGGCATTGGGCCATGACTCTGAGCTTATTGGCTACGCCACTGTGCTTGCTTCAGGTTTCCCTGGAACATCGTGAAAATTCACAAACCATTTCCAGCTCTGACGACACAACTCAGTGGCTCCAGACTGAGAGACATTGTCCGGGATGATTCTATGATCATACGAGAAGTCCATGATCTGCACGGCAGTATGGTTTACTACACAATTTGGCCAGGGCCTACCCTGTATTTACCAGACTTGGGATCTCACCAGAGATCCTTCCTGAACTTGGGGACCAGGCTTGAGTCTTTGCTGAATGCTGATCCCAGCTCCCCAGCTCAGCCCTTCTCTTGACATCACCCCTCACCTTGCAACACCACTGTTCACCAGCACAGATGGAAAGTTGAAGGACAAGTGTGACTTTGAGCACCAAAAACTCCTGAACACCCATTCTGGGTGAGACCAATGGTCTACAGAGCTAGTGCCAACAGCAGATGCCTACGAGAATAAAGCAAAAAAGAGTAAGCATAAAGTAATCCCACCTTTGATGCACACTTCCCTTCCAGCAGTCACTGAATTAAGGATTGTTATTTTTTTCTGAGCTGGAAACTGAACAAACATGTTCTGTAACCACAGATGCGTTGTGCCCCTGTAAATCTGTGTAATCCTTCCTGAATCCCATCAGAACTTTTGGCCTCTAGGGCATGCTGTGGCAACGGCTCCCAGTGTTTAACTGTTATGTGCTGCTCAATCAATTCAAGTTGTGCCTCCAACCCACCTTCCAGCCTCCTCCCCTGTTGTTATTTTGGGGGCTGTAATAAATGCCCATGAAAACTTCATGGTCAACCTGATTTCATCTGGGGCTGGGTCATGACCTCATGCAAGTAACAAGAGGGAGAGTAGTTAATGAGAAATTGTACAAAGTGTTTTCACGGGTAATCACTGGCCTATACAGGAGATGGACTTGTAACAAAAATTCCATTAGTTCATGTAAACATTAAGACAAAAATGGAAAAATCAGCGGTAAAGGAGTTCTCTTGAACTGCTTGTTGCCATGGCTACCGTATCATCCGGAGTACCTGGGAGGCACACAGGATTTCATTCCCTTCACAACTTTTTCATTGAGTTTGATTTTTTATTTTTTTTTTTTAATGAATAGGAAACAAGGAATAGAGGATACTAATTGTTCTTCCCAATACTTTAAACACAAAAATGCTTTGAGACTGGTAATGAGATAGTTGCCTGTTGTCACCTGTGAGGTCTCTCAGCCCTTTCTTGTTCCAAGACAAATAGTGTAACTCCCTTTGGAGCTTCTGTGGAGCAACATCTTCCATTATCACTGACTTCAGAGGGACCCGGGGGGAGGGGGGGGGCTCACAGCATTGCATCTTGAGTAAGGTGGGATCAGCATGAACGATCTTCTATCTCATGCTCTCTGGGTAGGCATCTGTCCTGAATCATGTGGGATTTTGGGGAGGGAATGGAAAATTCAGTAGAACACTATTCCTCTTCCACTCTAAATACTGTAGTATTTTCAAATAGAGAGGAAAGAGGCCTCCTTAAAAGCTGACAGAAGATGCTAAACTGAGGGTAAGGACGCATCTTATGGCATCATGTCTTCCCATTCAGTATTTTTTCAGGTTTTGTAAGTGCTGGTGATTTGGAGATAGCAGAGACATGAAGAGTTCAGGAGGGTTACTCAGCAATATTGTTCTTTGTAGTTAATTTTCCAACAGTAATCCAGGTTTAGGTTGAAATAATTGATCAATGATGAATCCTCTTCTCTTGGGAGGCTGTGCAATATTATACAGTAATAAAATCTTTTAAAATTATGAGAACAGTGTCTCACTAATCTGGTTGTTATTGGCCAAACCAAATAATAGAAAAACGTGTAAGTACAGTAGAATTATATTGCAATTAAAATGTAATTACACTGTGGGTTTTTTTGCTCAATCAATAATTATTTCTGTTGATATAATAAGAACATTAACTGCATGAGTGAATGGTTTGTGTTAGCTCTCTGGTGTCCCTATGCTACCTGAATTGAATACACACCATTGCAGTGACATTTACAGTATTTATCCTCAACCACAGTGTCAACTATTCAGTCACTTATTTCTCAAGACATGAGGGGTGGGGGGTGCATGTGTGTGTGCACATATGTAAAATACTAATACATGTAATACAGCCTATAATTACCAAATATATTATTGCATTATCATAAAATTATATTGCAATCCTAATACATATTGTAATGGATCATAATTATATTACATTTGTATTTGTGGTATTAAAGTGTGTCAGAGAACATACTTATCATAATTACACTGCAATTGCTCTTTAAAAAGAGTGGAATTACAGTCACCATATTATGAAATATGACAGTGTAATCTTTACATGGCTCATTAACAAGATTTTTGGCATGTGGTCCTGGTGGTGGGTCTGGATTTCTATTTTGGAGTCCAGTTTCTGTCTTCCCATCAATTGTCCTCACTAAGCAGAGCTGCTGATGAATTTGTCTGTGGAAATTTATGCCTCTCCCCAAAGGCATGGTGGTAGTGGTTCACAAATGTGCCCATGAAAGCTTGTCTGTTGGTGCAGGACTAACTGAGACGCTAAGATTTTCGTATCACAATGGTTTGTCCAAAATCCTGGACAAAATTCTGTGGACAGCTCAAGGACCCTCAAGTGGTCAACACAGATATGTACCTCTGTCTTCTAGTCATCTAAGGATAGTTCAGGGGAACCCTTTCTCAGTATCTTCCAGATGGTCCTACCTACATCTTAAACATCAAAACCTAATGGTTACAGCATTGTATGACCAGACCAAAAATCTCCATTTTCTCAAGTCTTGGGCAACTGAGCAGAAAGGTAGGGATGCAAGCACACGTCTGCTTCACCACCCCTGTTGCTACTATGGTGATCCCTGGTGGGAAGAAGGTCATGACGTGCTGCAGATTTACCTCCCAGAGTGCATGCCAAAGTACTCCATCTTATATCAGATGTGTCCATTAGTCCTTCATCTCAGGCATGGGAGACTGAGCTGGAGATCCTGCTGTCCCAAACAAGGTTTGCTCTCCAAGATGTGGTCAATGCCCAATGGACTCAAGACTCTGATCTGTGCAACTCAAGCTGCCTCACGAAACCAGTGCCAAAAAGGCTGAGACTGAAGCAGTTTTCCCTGATCCCATTAGCAGATGGGTTTGCAGATACGTGGGCTTTTTTCAGGTCAAAATGTAGGGGTCTCCTAATGAATAGCCGTTGCCATTGGTGGTTTTTTACTGAAATAAAATCTCAAGCTTCTTGAGGAATATGTGTAGTCTTACAGCTTGCTCTGCCAAAGGCAGAAACAAACAACCTGAACCAACATTTACTTTCTGCAGTATTTATGATTCACCAAAACAATTGCTCTTGGCAATTTTGCAAAGCAGGAACTTTATTTCAGTAAAAATTAGTTGGACAAATATACTGTGATGTAGGCTTGGGCAAGAATGTGTCTGAGTGTGTGGGCTTCTTACAGGATATTCAAGGAGCTCCAAGCAGAGGAGGATGAATCAGGATGAATGAGCGAGAGAAAAATCAAGAAAATGCATAAAAGAGGTCTTTACAGCTGCATGAAAACAATACGTAGGCATTGAACTCAGGAATGAAGAGATAGACTCCTGGCCCCACTGACGTCAGTGAGGCTTCCTGCATTCAGTGAATAACTTTGGATCTATAATCAAAGATGGATGGTACTTATTTCCTAAGAAAATAGCTACAAACTAAGTAAGTTACCACACTGCTTGAGTGCAGTCTCTAGCTCCACTGATTACCACAGGCCTCCTGAAACATGGTGGCCTCAAGACATTAACTCTGAGCATCTTATGACTCCTCCTTTCCTTTTTTTGCATCCTGCATCTATACTTTTGCCAGTTACAGATCTTTAAAATTCCAGTCTTTTTTTTTTTTTTTTCTTCTGAATCTTCCCTCGGTTTTAACCAGCTTTTTGAGATTTTTAGATCCATACAGAAAACCATCATTATTTGAGTCACTTGCAAAGTGAACAAAATGCTGCAAAGTATACTGCAGGGGATCAGCTGTTCCCACGGGCATGGAGAGCTGGAGGAGATAAGTAAGCGAGCCTTCTGCCAGGGGTAGGCTGATCTGGTGAGGTGAGATCTCTATCCTATCCTAAATACTCTCAGCGGTTCAGAGGTGCAGGTTCAGAGCATATTCCTAAAAATTCAGAGAATGTTCCTATATATTCTCACAGGTTCAGGATGATGTGCATAGCTAAACTCAAACTGTGAATACAACATAGAGAAATGAGTTTCCTGTGATGGGTGGGAGACTTGACTTTCAGTATCATGTTTTAAGCACAGCTGATCTTTGCCTTGTAAAAGTCCCACTTTGAATTCATCTCTCTCCCCTGCTGTGATGTTAAATGCCTTTAGCCAGAGGGCTTGGGCGCTCTTCCCATTTGTTTTTTCTGGGCTCTCATTTCATCCAGTTCCTTCCTGAGCCTGTAAAGTGAGGCAGCATTTCTGCCTGTTGGATTTTTAATTGATATTAGTTTCCAATCAACCAGAAGTCCTAAATCATAATCTTAAGAGGTGCTGATGCACGAGTTTGTGTGTCCTTTTCCTTACTGGTAACTCAAGGAGGAGGATAAGATTTACTTTACAGAGGGGTTGTGAGTAGAGCTGAGCAGTCGTTGCAATTTCCACCAGACAGAGACTGGCTTTGTAGCATTGGTGGGAATGAAACCAACACTATTAGCACTGAAAAAAAAAAAAAAAAACAAAAAAACCCAAAAAACAAAAAACCAAATAGAAAAATAGGGATCGTGCAATGACATAGCGACCCTCACATTCGTTTTTGGTCAATGGTAGACATTGCTGGTGCTGAACTTTTTTTACAAGGTTGCCAGGGTCTGTGGCTGAACCTCCAAGTTCAATCACCTTTCTCTTAAGCTGGATGTGCTGGGAAAACTTCTTGTAGGGCTAGATTCAATCAAAATTTGCAAGACCAGAGACGTTTCCAATAAAGTTCACAGGGTTCACATAAATAACTGTATTTTCTTGCTGAGACTTTGTTCAGCTGTGAAATTTGCTGCTGGCTTGCACCATTATTACCTGAGTTATACAATATGCTTCAAGATCCCCAGAATGGCAAGGACCGTAGAAGAGCAATGTAGCAACATTAGCTGTTTGCCACAATCCGTGTCCAGGATTGCTATGCTTTCCCTGCGGCAGGTGAAACGGCACGGAAACAAACAAGAATTTCACCCTGTGCGTGTGTGAGTGGGCGGACAGGACCATTTTCACCAGGGTCCCTCTGACTAGCGTGGACCCGAAACAGCACCGTTTCTGCTCAAAATAGCATGCCACAGGCAGAGACATTTTGTTTTTGCTAAAAGCAAACAGAGTTGCTAAGAAACGAATATTGCAGAGATGGAAACCCACAAAAGGCTTGACAGTTGCCGAACAGCGCATGCTGGATCGAGTGGCTTGGCAAACATGACCGTACAGATAGCAAAGAGGAGCCGGCCGATTCCCTAGCTAAATATGGTCCTTCCATGAGGAAAACCTTAAGTTGCTCCTTATATCTTGCCTCTATCGTGCATATTGCTGATGGGGACTGACAAGCCAGGGGTGTAAGAGGGGCAGGGCACACAAAGACCAGAGGACTTGCAAAGCTGGGAAGACTTAGTGGGTAGCAGGCTTTGAAGGATGTACACTCCAGCATTCCTGTGTCTCAAAGCTGGGAACAGCAAAGGAGTGGTTACAGTCCTTCTCATCTTTGCTGCTGCAGGTCCAGTCGTGGATCTCCAAGGACAAGTCATGAAGTTGTGTGTGTGCCTCCATCAGTGATGGCTATTCCTGAGACTCTGGTCACGGTGCCCCATCATGATGAGGGTCAGAGACCTTGTTGGTGCCAACTTTGCCAGAGTGTGAGAACACCTCTCTATATTTAAGTCCTTGTGGAGCCTCTGGAGACAGTGGTCACCCGTGGCACACTGCAATAAGGCTTTTACTTCCACTATGTCCCCCATGAGGCAGTCAATTTTTAGCTACCTCAATTTCATATGCTAGGAGAAGAGATCTTACATACCTTTCTTACCAGATGATAAATAACAGATGCACTGTACCCTAAAGGTGGCTGCTTTTCATCATGTTTGTGATTGTGTGCATGCGGTTTCACCTTGAACGATGCTTAGAGAGCAGTATGGATGGAAAAGACTGGTGAAATATAAGGCTTTCAAGGGAGTGCTCTCCCCTACTGGGGCATGGTACATGTCTGAAAGCTTGAGAATCCAGAGATGATGACTACCTGTAACAGCTCAAGAGCCACCCCTGCTTTCCAGTGCATTGCTGTTATTGTTAGGTATGCTCTTCAGGAAGGTGGGCTTGGGGGAAAAAAAAATGAAATATTAAAATAGAAGATAGAAGCAAAGCAAACTAACACTGAGCCAATCTGATTAATAAAGGATGCCAGGAGTTGGTGTTAATTTGTGTCTGATTTAAAGTGCCTGGTGGGTGGAGAAAGAACAGCCCACAAGAAGCAGCTGGGCTCCTTTTCCATCCCCCAGCCCTGCTGCTGGTGCGGCGTGGTGGGGGAAAGAGGAGCACACAATCAGGCGATTCATCCCCACGCTGTCGCACTTTGCAAAGGCAAAGGAGAAGAAGGGAAGGAGGGAGAGGGAGAGAGAAAAAGCAGCAATCCAGTTCTCAAGAAAAGCATCGGCAGCAAACATTATGCTTCCGCTCACCTAAACAGGATCAATCCATCCTATCCATGTTTACCGGCCCTTTGGGAGATGCCAATGGGCAGCCCTGACAAAAAGAAGGAGGTGGATTAATGATTTTCCTTGTCTGGTTGTTTGGGTCAGGCATGCTGAGTGATGAGGGGAGTGCTCTAATCAGCTGTGGTGGGGCCGTCGGGGTTCACAGTTTTCTCTCAAGGCCAAAGCTCCTGATTTATGCGCAGAGATGGGTAAGACAAACTCCCCCGTTGACGTGGCTCCAACACAAAGGTCCACCTGAACCAACAAAGGTAATACCTGGATTTGCTCCCCATGAGGAGATCTCTACCACCACGCAATTCTTCCAGTGAAACCAAAGAGGACAAACCCTTTGCTGTTCCTGTCCATTCACTCCCTCTGAGAGTATGTCTATCCTGATAAATAAATGAGGGATTAAATGCAGGCATGAATGTGGTCCCGTGATCATCCAGACTGTTTAATTACTTACATGTTCCCTGGTG
Source organism: Alca torda (assembly GCA_008658365.1). Taxonomy (NCBI): domain Eukaryota; kingdom Metazoa; phylum Chordata; class Aves; order Charadriiformes; family Alcidae; genus Alca; species Alca torda. Next base: position 162,266,264 of record CM018077.1, read on the forward strand.
CAGTTTTGGCCCAAGAAGGTGCCAGGACACAGTCTGGTAGATGGCTGAGCCAGGGGACTCTCTCCAACAGGTCTGTGGGATGAGGCCAGCCCGTTTCCAGAGGAAGAGAGCTGAGGTGTGTGGCTGCAATCTGTGCCATGCTTGGCCCCAGAGCCAAAGAACAGCCCCTGCTCTGTTTCCTTCAGTAGTATAGATATAGCCTGTGGAGACAGACAGTAAAAGGGCAAATTAGCATTTAGTTGGCATGAGAATTTCTGTTCTTTAGGAACAAAAGGAGGGCCATCTGTTCATTGTGTCTCACACGAAGTGGGGGCTTTCGCTTGCAACCAACCTGTGCTGGATTTCAGCCTGTAGCTCAATGTGGAGACTCCGCAGGCCCTCCAGGTATTGTCCTGGGAGACTGAGGACATCCACTGTGTCCCACTGTGCTGGGTCAACCTACCCTCTAGGCAAAAAAGGCAATGATCCTCATCTCCTGGCACCTTCCTAAAAGGACTGCTCATCTCTCCTGAATTTCCTGGTTTACTGTGGCTGGTTCCTGGACTGCACATGTGGGTTTGTCGTTTCAGGGCTGCTGGGGGACACCTGGGTCTGTGCATGCTGCTACTTTACACTGAGGTTTCTCTAAACAGTGCTGGGCTGGAAGCAGGAGGAACAGCCTCAGAATCTTTCTCTGGAGGTAATGGGAAGCAGAATTGCCTACACATGGCCTTGTAGCTGAGGCCCCCTCCTAGGTCTTGGGTCTTGGGTAGAAACCTAAATCTTAAGCCCTGGCTTTTGTCTGCAGACCTCCAGCTCCCCTCCAGCTCTTCACTCTTGTCCTGTCTGCCTGTCCTCTGAGACAGAAATGAAAACCCATACAAATGAAGGAGCATGTGAAAATCACAGTCTTTGCTGTCATCCCTGTGATGAAGCATCATCCAAGCTCTTCTCAGAATAAATATAAACCATCCTCCTTCAGTCCTTCATCTTCATCAAGGCTGCACACAGACAGCTAACTAACCCCAGCCCCAAACCAGCACATTCTCAATGCTGCACAAATCACTCCATAACGTCCTCCATCATCTCCTGTGATTAAACAAAGCCCGAGAAAGTGAGGAGTCCTTTGCTTCCAAATAACTCCCATGCTTGCCCCCTCACCAGTAAACCATCTTCCCTCCCATGTCACATTGCTCAAGGATTCCTGAAGAGAAGACTGAAAAGGGGAGGGAGGAGTGTACATCTGCCTTGTTTATGCAAATCCTGCAGTTCAGGATGAGATGCAAGGAATAATCTGACTCTTTAACGCCTGTTGTATGATTTCATCCCTCTGCCAGCCCATCTATATTCGAGCATCTTAGGATTTGTTAAAGGGGACCCTAGAAGGCACTGTCTGCCCTGAGGAGTCTGCATGGAAAATTTGGGTTCTCCAGGGAGCAGAGCAGGCAGACCCCCTTTGCTGTGCAGCATGGTTAGCTCAGGCATGGCACTGCATGGTGTGGCCGTGACACTCCAGAAAGACTTAGGTCAAGGCATATGACAATCCAAATGACGGATCTTCCAGTCAGTGCAATGACACCATGCAGGTCATCGCAGACTGAGTATGGACATGGATCAGGCCAACCCATTTTTTGTAGGGGAGTTTAGCAACATGGATGGGACTTGTGACACTCCATTTAGTGTCAGGCTCTGGCTGTGGTTTGTTTAGCAGTGTGGACATATGTCTTTTGGCTTAGGGATAGTTACTAATATCCCTGCACCTCTCTATAATAAATGCAAGAATTACATGGAATGAGAAAAGGTTGTAGAATCGTAGAATCAGAGAATTACAAAATCATAGGGCAATTTGGTTTGGAAGAAACCTTTAAAGGTCATCAGTTCCAACCCCCTCCTGTTATGGGCAGGGATATCTCTCACTAGATCAGGTTGCTCAAAGCCCCATCCAACCTAACCTTGAATGTCTCCAGGGATGGAGCATCCCCAACTTTTCTGGGCAATCCGGGCCAGTGTCTCACCACCCTCAACATAAAAAATGTCTTCCTCATACCCAATATAAACCTACCTTCCTTCATTTTAAAACCATTGCCCCTTGTCCTGTCACTACAGGCCTTGGTAAAAAGCCTCTATCTTTCTTATAAACTCCCTTTCTATATGGAAAGAATGCAATAAGGTCTCCCCAGAGCCCTCTCTTCTCCAGGCTGAACAACCCCAACTCCCTCAGCCTTTCTTCATAGGAGAGATGTTCCACCCTTCCCATTTTCCTGGCCCTCCTCTGGACCTGCTCTAACAGGGACTAGTGCTGGGAACCCCAAAGCTGGATGCAATACCCCAAGTGGGGTCTCACAAGGGTGGAGTAGAGGGGCAGAATCACCTTCCTCGACCTGCTGGTCAAACTTCTTTTGATGCAGCCCAAGATTGCTTGGCTTTCTGGGCAATATTGCTGGCTCATGTCCAGTTTTTATCCACCAGTATCCCCAAGTCCTTCTCCAGAAGGCTGCTCTCAATCCATTCACCTGCCAGTCTGTATTGATACTGGGGCTTGCCCTGACCCAGGGCCATCCAAATGCATCTGGATGCACAATAAAAGACTGAAGGAAAGGTAAAGAAGAGTAGACACTTCTGAGACTGGCAGTTGTATCCAGACCATCGCGTTTAATAACATATGATGGACTTGTCCTCCACAAATTCTTTAATCCATTTTGGCACTCTTTTATACCTTTAGTCTCCACAGCATCCTGTGGCAATGAGGTCCCCAATTGAATTACAAGCTGTGTGAAAAAGTACTTCCTGTTGTTTGTGTTCAGCCTTTGGGGTCAGTAAGGATGGTTTTCTGCGTCATGAGGCTTAATTCACTGCTGCTCCTCATGTCTCTTGAGTACCTTGGAGAGAAGGTGCTGTAAAAATGCACATATTTATCATTCTTTTGTTTTGTAAGTTCAGGTTGCAGACTTCTACATCTTCAAGGTCATGGCTGGATCCAAAACTTGGGCTTTAAAGGGGATCGGGTATGATCCTGATTCTCTCTACCTTTGGCACCTGTGATGAACTTGGTAGAAAGGGCCCACACTCTGTTCAAGCTCAGATATTTCTACCTTCTCCATGCCACTGGGAAGTTCCCATTTGCCCACATTAGTGTGGTATCAGAAGACTTCAAAGCCCCTCGTTTCAGTCTGTGTAGGAGCAGCTGGAATAATTCCCATATCTAGCGCAGTCCTGTAGTTCAAGTTGTCTCGTGCTGCTCACTTTATGCAGACTGAAAGTAAGGCAAGGGATGGTGAGAGTTCTGGTTTTACTAAAAGGACCTGTATTTCAAGTGTCTCTTGTAGCCACAACCTCAATCTCCATCTCCCTCTTGTTGAGAGTTATAGGAAAACTGCAAATCTGAGGTCCTTCTGTTTACAATGTAAAGACATCCTCACTGGGCACTGGAAACTCAATGCCTAAAATTATGAGCTGAATTCCTGTTGTCAGAAGGAGAAACATTCCCAATCCAGTTTTAACTGTGCTGAGACTGCAGCATTCCAAAACTGAGCACGGTGCATCTTCAGGTTTGCTTTAAAATTGGACCCCGATATAGTCTTTCCTTCTTTTCCCAGCTGCTGCGTAGGAAATCTCTCTCCACCACTGGGGTAGTGTCAATGTCATTTGTCAGATGGGGAAACTGAGGTACAGTCATTGAGAGAGAGCCCAAAGCCATGGAAGGAGTCAGAAGAAGAGCACACATTAAAATTTCTGTACATCCAGGGATGGTCAAAGGCTTCTGTTTGTGGTCATCACCTGTTGCTGATCATATCCAGCCACGTAAGGAGCTAGACGACAGCAAAGCAAAAATCTGCTTTCCTGGTGCTGGGAGAAGCACTGGACTTGAGCTACTGCAGGTCTTAATCTGGAGCTGGTTGCAAAAACAGCTACTTGGATGCTCATCCCCTTTCTCTCCTTTCCTTTGGCCAGCCCAGCTCCAGGCTGCCATGGGGCAAGCAAAGGGCCAAATCCAGTTGGTATTCCAGTCCCAGGGGGTCTGGACAGACCGGGCAGGAGCAGAGCTCCAGGTGCGTTGGCCATAGCACCAGCTTTTCCTTTATCCTCTGTAGCCATCTCTGCACCAGTAACTCCAGAGATTCAGAATATGGCCTGAAACACTGTCCCATCACTGCCTACACATCTCAGGACACTTCCTGGTGAGGTTTTGGCCTGAGCTGACAAGCATCACCCTAGACTGTGCCTGGGCAGAGCTCAGAAGAGAGCATTAGGCACCGTGGCAAGGCTGTTCTGCTTTGGCGAATAGGCAATTTAGCTACGTGGATATAAGCTGTGTCAACGCTCTTGGCCTCAGGGGCCAGAAAATGAGCCCTGGTGCATATGATTTATGCGGGGTGCATAAGTGAGCAGCGTCAGGACATGTACTGAGGTCTGACCTGTGCATGTGTAACCCCATGAATCGCAAAGCCCAGTTTTGGGTTTGCCAACCGTTGCTCTGCCCACGTGCCCGTGCAAGTCTGAGTCTCAGCATGCACACCCAACTCCCCCCTAAACATCCCCTCTCCCCGGGGGCTCCCACTTAGCTTTCCAGCTAACGCCAGTGCTTTTAACCTCCAGCTGACTTTCCAATCAATCACATCCCAGTCCCCAGCATGAATAAGCGGTGATGGAAGTGGTTTCTGCCACTCATTAGGATGACCTTGCCCTCAGAGGCCCTCTTGTGTAACCCTCACACCCAGGAGCAGGGTGGGAGCGCAGGGGAAAAGAACCCAAAGTGTCGGTTGTGGAGCATTAATGGGCATAAATAAGACAACAGGGGAAGCGGCAATTTTCTAGGATTCGCTGATGTAGAATCCAGGGTATTTCTGGCAATGTTCGTTGCTTCTCAAGAGGTATCACTAATGGGGATGGATGGGACCTAGTGCGGTCAGAAGCTATAGGTGATGCTAGCATAGAGGAGAGGCTGATCTTACCGGGATCAGAAGAGTTGCATATTCTCTTGGGGGTGAGGAAACGCCTGGGAACACTGTGGAGCAATGACCAGCCTAAACTCACAGCAGGCTTTACCTTACCACTGTTAAACGGGGTTTAAGGCTTCTTTGTTAGTGGGAAACTGAGGCAGGGAAAGATGAAGTGTTATGACTACCTCCATCGGCTGTCTTCTGCCAAGAACCCCCTAGGCTTCTTGACTTTACTATGCAATGAGATCTAAACCATCCCCATGTCATGTAGTCCTTGAGAGTTCCCGGTCCTGGTAGTCCTCTCAACAGACCAGGCCAATAATACTGTACCCGTGTAGAGGAAAGCTGAGGACATGCACAGCTGCAGCTCAGGCTGAGGTGATGTTTAAAAGTCACCATGTACACAGACGACATCTGTCTGAGGCTGTGTAGAACCCAACAGAAGGTGCTGCAGAGCTCTGGGCCCACTTTCCTCGGGCAGCCACATGTGGGACCAGATGGAGCACAACTGGCCATCCTTGTCTGTCAGGCTTTTCTCTACAGAAGTTTTACTGCGTCCTAGATTTTGAGGTCCAGTTTTTCTGCTCAGCTCTCTCCTGATACCATTCACTGAAAAAACCACACAGAGCCAGGAACTGAGCCTGACCTACCTACACCCCTGCCTGAGAGTTTTAGCTATGGGCCCATCTTCAATTAACGTGATCTGGAGCGGACACCTTAGCCTTTAAGGTTGTTAATCTCATCTCGGGATGAAATCCTAGTAGGTTGGAAATGAACCACCAACTTCAGCACTTTGCTGGAGCTTTTCAGATCACAGAGTGCTAGACAAAAGCAGAGGATGCTTGTTATATCCATCTTTTCAGGTGGGAAAACTGAAGCATGGTTTGGCAGAGATGCTTAATTGAGAGTGTTCACAAATCCTGGAGTCAGGATTAAAATCTGGCCTCTGGCTCTCCCTGATAGTGTCTCCCCATCTGGCCAGTGCTGAAGGTGATCAGGAATGGGATGGTTCACCCAAAGCTCAGGGGCTTTGGAATTCCCTCATTGTGGTTGGCAGCCTCTTGGGGCTTCCCAGTATGGTCTGTTTCAATATATCACCTCTCAGCTTTCCCTTTCTCCAAATCCCTCCTTCCAGCCTTTGAAAATTGAAATGGGACCAGGATTCTGACCCCCCCAAGCCAATCCCCATCACAGAGTCAAATATTTCCCACCCTACTCATGATCTTCCTGCAGGCTGCTACATGTCTGCTGGAGTTTACCCCTAACACTTTCCAGGTTGGAGCTGAGAGAAATTTGGGATGAAGGATGTTAGTGTGTATAAATATAATTTATTAACACAGCAGGCAGGTGAGAATCAGACTTCTTCTGCACTCAGGAGACTGAGATGGATGGAAGCAGTGGGTAGCGCATCACTCTCCACAGTGGTGCTGCAAATATGCCGGGTCGTGAGGGGTCCATGCAGAAATATGTTTTTGGCAAGTGAAACAGCAGGAGGGGAGCAGGGCTGGACTTTTGTCTGTCTGACCCTTGTCTGCTTTCCTTTGCTTCCCAAAGGGGCTTTGTTGAGGTCAGGTCTCAGCATTTGATCCACAGGTAGATCTGGCAGGGCAAGATCCTGACCTAGGGAGCTCCATCTGGAGCTGGTTTAGCAACCATTCCAGGATATAGTCCGCGTCCGAAATGCCTCTCCAGAGAGAGGATGTCCACTGAAGTCAGGGTGAGACCTGAAGGATTTCCCAGTCCTGCAATACCCACCAAGTCATCCTTTTGCTCTTTCAATCCTAGATTTCACTAGATTCTGCTATGCCAGAAAATAAGCACAAATCTTTATAGATAAACTGTTGCTTGGAAGGGCCAGAGTCAAGTAAATACTCATAGAAAACAGAAGAGAAGGAAAACAGAACACTAGAAATAATATTAAGGAAAAGCCTGATTCTGAGCACAGATTTTATGGAAGAAATGCTGCTTCAGGATCTGCCCAAGCTCCATCCCTCTTGTGGGTGCCGTCCAGGGCTAATTCCTCTCCTTGCAGGCCAGCAGAGCCACTGCAGCCAAACGACTGCCAGGTCTGAGCGCTTCTTGACTCCTTTGTGTGTTGTTGGTTCACATCATGTTTCTCCAGGCGTTTTCACCATGCTTTGCTCACTCGCCTCGGTAGCAAAAAGAAAATTTCCAAGCAGTTGCAGCTTTTTTTTTTTTTTTTTTTTTTTCCTCTGCTAGCAGTTCCTTGTGAATAAGGACAGGCATACTCATTGCCCATGTTTTCTCAGAGTGGCAAGGGACCGAGCTTTTCCTGGCAAGGGCCAGGCAATTTTCTGCCTCTGGCAAAAGGGATATTTTGTTTAATATCTAGGGACTTCTTACAGGGAAATGGGAAGCCCCAGGAAAGAAGGATTAACTTGATGAGAGTGGTTTTCACCCTGCTGGGATGTCAGCCGTGTGCCAAGGTCAGGAGAAGGAAAAACAGAGGGACGTAAATCGTGAACGATAGCATATCTGAGCTGGTGGGCAGAGAGAGGGGGAGCTGTGGCATGGCCGAGTTAGTGGGGACAGATCAGGGTAAGGGTGTTGGGAGAGGTCCTACAGACAGCAGTGAGGAAGGATGACCTTTCTGCAGTCATTGTTTTGATTTTTTTCTTCCGTGGAATGTTTGTGTGTATATGTGTGTGTGTGTGTTGGTGTGTACATGTCTAAGAGTGCCCTCCATTGGCCAGATCAAGGCTGCTGCACCAAGAGTCCTGTGTCACCAGCACAACCGAGGAAGGTGGTGGATACGCGACCAGGGATGTTGTTCCTTACCACGTGGGGGGACTCTATGCAATGCATGAATCCTGTAAAGCAGGGCACGTTGTAGCATTGCCTGCATTTCATGGGATCCTCCTGCTCACGCAGAGCTGAAATCCCTCTGCTGGGGTGTTATGGTGTAAAGAACTCACAACAAGTTATTGTCCTTTAGACAATCACTCTCTCACCCAATGACCCCTCCCCACTCAGGAAGGGGAATCGGGAAAAAACAAGGAAACCCAAGGGTTGAAATACAAACAAATCTAATAGAATAAGACTAGATAATTAACATTAATAACACTAAAGAACCAATATTGATCCCAATACCAATCTAAAATATACAAGGATTATACTCAGCCAATTCAATCTCTAGGAAGTCGCGCACTCCCAGCAGAGGGCAGCAAGTGTTGGACACTGGGAGCGCTATGGCTTCAGGAGGAAGGGAAGGGCTCAGGGGTCCAGCACCAGGGCAAGAAGTTCTCAGGACTGCCAACCATCATGGAAGAGAAAAATGCAGCAAACTTTCTAATTTATATTGAATGCGGTGTTCATGGTATGAAATAATCCTGGTGGCAGGTTGGGTCAAGTACCCGTGTCTCACTTGTCCTCATCCCCTCACCTAGGGAGCTCAAAAATACTGAGACCCCCCGCATACCATAGCTAGCTATAAAGTAAATATTTTCACAAATTCAAACACTAGAGTCTTCTAGAAATGCAGTTTTCCCAAGCATTAGAAGAGACCTTGTTGAAAATTAAAATTACTGAAAGAGAAATTAAACCTGTGTCGCTCAAACCAGGACACTGGGCACAGCCACAAAGTCAGACACAGTAATATAGACATGTACCTCTGGAAGGTCTTGATAGGACAGGGTGAATTGTCATGCGTCCCTGTTCTGGCAGGGGATGAAGGTAGTTGTAGATAAGCCCTGATCTCTCCCTGCTCACACACATCCCGTGCTGCCTGCATCGCCAGGATGGGCGTGGGGCGTTCTTGGGGCATATAAACATGTGCAGAAAGCAAGCAGGGACTTGAGGGTGGTGGAAAACTCCAGCCTCAGACCTGGATGTTCTTGGTTTACCATTACTGCAGGAAGATAGAGTTCACCACCAAACAGCTCATCATGGCTTGTAGGTTCCAAAATTCACTGGTACCAGTGCAAACTGGATGCCTAAACCCCTTGGACAACCCAGGTGCCAGGTGTAACGTGATTCAGTCCCTGTCTGGTGTTGTTGAAGCTGTGAAGGTCTGTCTCAGGTTGTGTTTCTGAACCATGTCTGCTCCAGTGAGTGCCAGGGTGGGATGGCAAATACTCAGCAAGGAGGGAGAAAAAGTTACCAGGACTCCGTGTAGTGGTGCAAGGGTGCAGGAGCCATGCTGGTGGTTCATATCTCTTCATAACCCTCTGCTTTATCATCTCTAACACCTGCTCAAGGTAGCCAAGGGAGAAGGGCCATTGCGACCAAGCTTCTCAGTCTCTTTTTGTGAGTTGCTTGGGATGAACAACTGCCTTCTGCCAGGGGCACACAGACAAAGAAGACAATATTTTTGCCCTTTGGTTTGTCCTTGAGAAATACAGGCAAGGGATAGCCCAAGGTACTCCACGGTCACCTGCTGTCCCTAAGCTTTACTCCAGAAAAGGTTTCTCTGCCAGACCCATCTCCCAGGCACAGGACTGGAAGGAAAGGGCAGGACGGGTGGCATGTACTCCAAGTTGGAGCCAAGGGAGGGGACCAGGCATGGATGTCTCCCATTACATAAAATTGCAGAAATAGCCAGGCTACCTAGACACTAGCTGTGGCAACAGCCATGGAAATATGGGCAAATTTGCCTGTGTGCCATATGAACGTGGTCTCCAACACTGGAATAATCTGTCCTTTCATGCATTTAATACCACTTCCCCACCTTCAGGCTGCAGCCTCTGGTATATGTCCCCCTTGGGATTTTTCTGGATTAAAGTGGAGAAGATGGATCTCTCTGCTGAAATGCAGCAGCCAGTCAGCTGCCCATCGCATCTTCCCTTCCCTCCAGGTCCAATGCATGTTGAGCCAAAGATACAGGTGTGGAGGGGATTTTATCTATTCACTTCTTCTGCTCTAAGTAAAGATTCCCACTTCAGCAGGGATTAGTTGAAGGAGAAAAAAATATGTTTATGTTCCTTATGGTGAAACCTTCCAGATGGGACTGCATTCAGGGGAAATCAATTCTGAGACCTAACAACCGTAACACAGCGTCCCATTAACGGGTCTGTTTAGTTAAAGTTTGTTGGCTTTTACGGTGCTTTTCCCAGAGAGGGGCGGTGAGGGGGGGAAACATTTTGTGCTTGCTGCATCCTCATTCAGTAGCAGGGTTGTGGCCAGCGTGAGAAAAATAAGGTTTGCGGAAAGCAGGAGGCTTGGGCTGAATCCCACACACTGAAGTCACTGTTAGGGACTGGATCTCGGCGCAAGCCCTGTCTCCTAATCATCTCGTTGCTATGGAGGCACCGCTGGCTCCTGCTTCCAACCGTGAGAGGCAGGTTTCTTCATGGGCTGGACCAGAGGTTAAAATGATCCCTAGCTGGCTCCTCAGTGGGAAGGTCGAGTAGATTTTGGCTTTGTGAAGGTTGTGCCCACTTGCAAACAGCACGAGCTGCTCAGACACTGCTCTACAACAAGGGAGAGGCAAACCAGCGATCCCTTTCAGCGTCTCAGTTAAGTGAGCACCTTCCACTTACGCAGCTGATATTTAAAGCACTCACAGTCATTTGCAGGCAACCCCTCCTGCTAATCAGGCTGACCTCTCTGCAAATTTATAGGATGTTTGGTTCACGCCTGTGGTTTTCCTTGCAAGCGAGCATTGCTTTGCATCCTCTAAGCAGGCTGTGTTCCCAAAATCTGGCCCCTGAGGCCAAGCAGGAGCCTGGCATGGGGAGATTTGCACTGCGGAGCTTTGCAGGCTGCAAAGCACTGTCAGGAGCGGGGATCTGACTTTTAAAAAATTTAAGTGCAAATGTATTTGGACTCCTTGCTGATTAGTGTCAGGTCTAACAGACACTCAGGAATCTGCTGGCAGAGGCTGCAGTGATGTGAAGCTTTAACTGAAACACAATTTGCAAATAGCAGATCTGACTTTCAAGTTACCTAACCCTTTCGTCCTCAGAAAAAAAAAAAAAAAAAAAAAAAAAAGGTTTTTGCAGAGAAGGGGAGATGCAGAGACAAAATTCTGATATAGAGCAAGGAGAGAAACCAGGGGTGAATGCGGAGATGAATTTGGCTTCTTATCTCTTCCCAGATAGGTGGGATAAGCATAAGGTGGTCTATGGGCTTCATCTTATTTTTCTGTCTCTCCTGGGACTGCGTTTAACTGCCTGAATTGTAGATTCATTGGGAATCTGTATGGCTGCTGTGAAAGCTTCCTCTGTTTGCAGACTGGGAAGGCAGAGCCTGGAAGTGGGGTGGGAGATGGCAGAACGGGGGATGAGCAGTGCGGCCGCCATGGGGTGGGTCAATGTCTGCAATGGAGACATTGGCGTTTTCCCTCCTCCCTTACAGCAGGTTCTGTTCTCTGTAGACTTCCACCTGAATTCCTTCCTGGCAGTGTCACCATGGTCCCTAATCACAGAGAAACACATCCCAGATGAGCTGAATCATTTTGGGGTTGCAGCCCAGGACAATGTTAGCACCTCAGGAGCTGGGCTGCTGGTACAATGCAGAGGCCCTGAGCACTGGTTTTTCACTAACCTGTGGACCATGGAGGCTCCTGAAATCAAGTCAGTAGTCTAACATTGTAGGGAAAACCTCCCTCCCAGGGGTCCAATCTGTCCTTTTGATACTGTGCTGCAGCCATGTTTTGGAGGCAGCAAGTGCTGCAGGGACGGGGCAAACCTCACCCAAGAAGAAACTCCTGATTTTCTCTACCTAGGGTGAGCCAAGCGAGCAGGAAAGGAAATGGCTGGAAAGATGAGAAGGAAAAGGAGCCGTGGCTGTATGCCCATTGGTGGGAGAAGCTCTGCCCCACACACTGAGGTTCTGTCCCTCCTACCTGTCAACCCCTACATCTGTTAATAGGCCCCATCCCCAAACATGGGGGTGCACACTGCATGGTGGGGGGAAGAGAGTGTACAAATTGAAGAGAGCCCTGACGGTGCTTCCCCCTCTTTTTCCTCCCCTGGAAAGAGGGGAGATGAGGGGAAGGGAGCACAGTGGGGTCTTCTTGGTGGGGTAAGAAAGAGGGAGACTTAGAAGAGAGCAGAGGGTGCAGGAATCTCTTCGGCATGGTGAGGGGCACAGGGGTCTGGGTAGTTGGGTTGGGATACAAGGGGTTGCAGGGAACAGGTCACATAGGGCAATGAAAGAGGGATATTATGTTTGCTGGAGGGGCTTTGGGGGCTGAAGGAGGTCTTGGGAGTGGTGGGGTGGATTCTCGCTCTCTGGAGATGCTCTGTGCCTGTCTACAGTACCACAAGCTTTGGGATGTCCTGCACACAGGGTTGCAAGGCAGGGTGACTGCATGATGTAGGAAGACTTAAAATTTCTCTCTCCACCCTCTTTTTTTTTTTTTTTTCTTCTGTACATGGTACATGGCTTCTTCCAACCCTGCCCTCTTGTCTGGGCTTAGGGTTAGACCAGGGTTGGGGTACTGAACAGCTCCCTTCCTCTGCACTGGTTTCGTGGAAGAGGAGGGAGGAGAGAAAAAAAGAGAGACAGAAAGTAGCAAAAAACAAGGGCTGGCAGGGGGAAGAGAGGAGGCAGAGCTCAGCTGCCCATGCTCACCTCCAGCCCACCCTCCCCAGGTGCAGCCTGGGTTACATTGAACCATCATCCTGACTCCATTGGGATGGAGAGGGGTGGAAACTCCCTAAACCAGAGATCAACGGTGTTTGCTTTGGGGACATGCTTAGAAATCACTGCAAAGGCTCTGCTCAGCTCCGCAGAGGGGCACTGCATGGGCAGAAGTCATAGTGAGTCACAGTTGGGCTCCTCCTGGGCATTAGGACATCCCAGGGATGGGGACACCCCTAAACCTAATGTGGGGATGGTGATGTGGGGCTGCATCTTCCCCCAGTGAGACGTGTTGTGACTGGAGATCCTGTATAGATTCTCAGCCTTGCAAAGGGTTAATAAAAAAAAACAAAAACAACCAAACAACAAACAAAACCAAAACACCACCAGAAAAACAAATCCCAAATCTCTTCTCTTTCTCTCCCGTCCTCCTTTCCCTTCCCTTTTTTTCCAGGTGTTGTTTATGGCCACAGGAGGGAGCTCAAATCCAGACATGGGAGGATTGGCTTGATTTCGGATCCAGAGGCTCTTAAACTCTCACTTTTCCTCTAAGCTGGTCCCTGTTATGTCCAGGATCTGGCGCCTGCTTGACATTTACTTTGAGTTCCAGAGGACCAGAGACCTAGGATGAGGAGCATTGGATCTGCCCTGAACCTGCTTTTGGTATCGCCACTCTACTTTGTGTGGACCGTGGTCGCTCTGGACCTGGCACAAACTCCCTGCACCACTTTGGTCCAGGGGAAATTCTTTGGGTATTTCTCCTCCTTTGCCGTCTTCCCATTGAACTCCTCTCTCTGCTCTTGGATTATCCAGAACCCTGACCCTCGGAGGTACACCTTGTACATGAAGATCCTAAAACCTACCGGCGTATGTGACCACCAGCACATCCGCACCTACCAGTTTGACTCCTTCCTGGAGTCCACCCGCACCTACTTGGGCATGGAGAGCTTTGACGATGTGTTGAAGCTCTGCGATGGGTCCACCCGCTATGCCTTCCTCCAGTCCAACAAGCAGTTCCTCCAGATGAAGCAGACCGCGCCACCAGAGGTGGAGAGCTGGCCCGTGCGGTGGAAGCCCACAAAGGCTCAGGAGAGGGACTTCTCAGTGGAGTACCTCGTGGTGGGCAACAGGAACCCTAGCAAAGCCGCTTGCCAGATGCTCTGTAAGTGGTTGGACGCGTGCTTGGCCATCAGCAGCAGCTCCCACCCATGTGGCATTATGCAGACCCCATGCTCTTGCTCAGGAGGGGAGGTCCTAGATCAGGCCAGCGAGATCCTGGGGCTCACGAGGAAGAAGGAAGATTGCTATAAGGATGGGATTTACTTGGAGAACTGCATGAGCAGCCCCAAGGACAGCAGCGGAGCAGAGTTCCTGGGTGAGTGGAGGGCAGCTGGGGATATTTGGGAGGGAGGGATGGTTGGACTCTCCTCTCCCGGGTCTCACACTGTCCCCATCACCTCTGTATCTGAATCTGAGGATGCCTGGTATGAAAACCTTATTTGCTAATTGATAGGCAGGTCTGCTAAACCCCAGTGGCTTTTTATGAGCCCACGACTGGAACTGCAAAGCAGCTTGCCCTAAGTACACCCCAAATGGTTCCATTCATTCCTGGGGTTTGTGCCTTGCTTGTTTTACTTCTGCAGCCTCAGAGCTGCTGAGGGGAGAGTCTTACCTGAGGGCAAGCAGTTTTCCAACGTAATTACAGATGTCCTAGAAAAGGCAGGATCCAAGTTACCTCCCGAGGCGGGCTGCACTCAGCAACCCTATCAACCATTTTAATTCAGGGGAGAAAAACTTAATTCCTGGGCTTGGTTCGCGGGAATGGCAACAGAAGGCACCCTCATTTTATTCTCTGCTTCATTTTCCTTCTGGAGGCTTTCAAAAAGAAAACTCACCACGCTGCTTCTGTGGGGTTACTTGGTGCCTTTGCTGGGGCTCATACCTCAAGTATTTCATCAGTGTTTTGATGATGATCTTGAGTATGGTATGGGCTGGAAAGGGACTAGGCAGGTGGAAGAGACACGACAAAAAGGGCTAGGAATAAGAGTGAGATGCTCCTGAAATCTGGTTTGGGCACTGGTCTGGGGAGGGAAATGGTCTTTGCAGAGATCCGATGTGGTCTCCGCTGGTGCTATGGTGCCATGCAAAGCAGAAGGGAACTTGGAGGGCCGGGGGGGGGGGGGGTGGTGTCCGGCAGCGAATCCTCTCTTTCAGCACCTGTGTCAGATCTGCTCTGATGTATTTATTCTCAGCTCCCATCCCACCTGCCAGCAGGCAGGTTATGTAAATTGGAGGTGTGATGCTAAATAGGAATCTCGGCGGTGGGGAGGGGAGCCTCCAATTCGGCGAGGTACACACCCACTCCTGACCCTCGCCCCAGGGTCTCCCCTTCTTCAGGTGCTGGACTGAAATGTTCTTTGTCACTGGGAAGAAAGCTGGCATCCATCTGGGTCTGGACTTTGGGGCTCCTGCCTGGCTTTTTGCAGCCACCCCCAATCGGGGTGTGTGTGGGGGGGGAATTTCTCGAGGCAGGGGGAAGGAGGCTGAATTTGCTTGCAGTAGGAAGAAGTTTACCAGGCACAGGTCCAAGCTGCGCAGCAAGATTTTCTTGCAGACCACAGCCTGGCGTTAGCTGAGAGATTAGTATATGATCAGGTATTAGTGCTTTCGTCAGTGTATTCTGGGGGAGATTTTGTTTCTCACTGATCTGTGAATCAATACATGAAGGCACACAGCAGAGCCATAAATCCTGCAAATTAGTTCTTCAGCTGTGCCTCCCTCCCCGGCTCTGAGCACACAGCAATATTCACTCTCCAGATTCTGGATTTCTTTGCAATGCCCTTTTCTCCTGTGTGAACAGCTTGCAAGGAGTACCGTCTTGGCTGCCTCCTCGGAGTGATGCGGGCTTCGTTAAGTCATGTGTCATGCCTTACATTTGCTGATTGGATGATTTATGCATTCAACCCAAGTAGCGTGACCTTTTTCATTGCAGCCAAAGGTGAAATTTGAAATAAGGTTTTCAGCAAATCCTGGAGCATTCAAGCTTAATATTGGCTTTTGTAAAGATCTCTCCTAGTCCAGCTTGAGTGCTTGAATGTTCCCAGAAAATAAATATGAAAGAGGCTCAAAGGTGGCTGAATCAAAATCCTTTTTGGGTATTAAATATTTGTAGAGAGCGTAGGTAATTTTTTGCTGGCTGTTCATATCTGCTCCATATTGAAGATACAGAATTATCATCTTCACTGGTGGGATGCCATCTACATAGAAACGATGCTTGCAGGGTGCCCGGCCTCTCCATGTGCTGCTCTGTCTGTCACTCTGTCTGTTTTGATTTTTGCAAAGGCTTGATAAGGAAGATGGAGGCGAGATCCAATTTGGACAGAGAGCCAGCAATCCCTTAACAGCATTTTGTGGGTGGAATATTTTGATAGTGTTCCTGATTTCCAAGTGCTGATGCTGATTATTGCTGTCATTGTTGTCCTGATTGTATTTGTAGCATTTTTTTTTCCTACAAGCCTTTTTTTTTTTTTTTTTCCCCTCCTGCTGTTTCCCAAGTAATTTGTTGTTTCTGGGCCTGTTTTAATACTTTCATCGTTGAACAAGCGTGCATGCATGTGTTGTACTAAACAAGTCTGATGACTTTCAAGGTACATAAGGAATTGCCAGACACCCAAATACCACCCCAAAATGTGGACTCTGACTTTTCCTCATGTGTTTCTTCTACACCTGGGATATTTTCAAAGCAAATGGGTGGGTGCAAATCTACAGAGGCTACAATGAGATGCCGCTTTGGAAGCAGCCGTGCTTTGGCTCACAGAGTCTGTAGATGAGATTCATTTAAAAAGGTTCAACGCCCATCCCTGGGTACTGCTATACTGAAGGATGGAGAATGCATATATGTTTCTGTGTGCTGGAGTAGATGGTGTCCCCTCTCTGGTCTCTGAAGTTACTCAAGAGCAGTCCAAGAATAGATCTGTTGAGCTGGACATTGGCTTTGATGACCAAAGAGCAGAGCTGGGAGATGAACTTCTGCTACCAACCCAGGCCACGGATCTCCTGGCCATGGTGGAGAAGTAGGGGTACTAACCCTGTTGCTCCAGAGCTACAGGGACACTCAAGAAACCTAACTGACAGCCTGATTTCATTCATGGCCGATGAGTTTACACTTGGTTCAGGTACATTGGGATGTTTGTGGTCATTGACGAGGGACTTCACAAAGTAACTCTGCTGAAGTGACCCTGGCTTGTCCGTAGCATCTATTCTCCAGTGTCTGGAGGAAGGAGACACCACTCCACATTTCCTTCCCAGGTTTAGTGAGACACCCTCTTTGTGCTTGCTGTCCCACGCAGACGTTGCAGAGGTTACAGCGGGCGGTGGCGGGGGTGGGAAGAATCTGTCAGGGTGCAGAGGCAGCAGGAGAAATTTCAGTGTCTTGCTGCACATGGAGCTTGTCCTGGTGATCAGCAAGACATGCTTGAAAACGTATTGGCAGCAGCAGCCCACTCCCCACATCTCCCCTCCTTGCTGCATCTCCCACAAGCTGCTGCTCCGGGAAGGCCTGAACAGCGTATTTTTTCTAGGAGAAGACAATTTGAAGGGGAAATATTTTTGGCCGGCACCAAATCTCCCTTGGCTGACTCAGGCAACATACAAAGAAGGCAGAGACCGGTTGTAGGTCCTGATGTTTAGAGGTGAACTCTTTAGGGAATGCAAGCTGACATTCCTAGAATAGGGTCCCACACTGGTTAGAGGTAGGACACCAAGGGGATGCAGATGGGAAAGCTTCCTGAAACACAGGGCTGAAAATCCTGGTGACCCTTCCAAATGTGAGCTGGCTTCACTGTAATCAGAGCTGGAGATTTAAAAGCGACGCTGATGTGACATTGTAATGAGAGAAGGTTAAATGTGTGCTGAAGTGCTGTGCTGAGTTAGGCACTTAATGAATGTCTAATTAGTCTTGTCTCCATGTAATCTGTTCCTGGAAGGCCATTGCAGTGCTGTCATGTTTTGGTGGCCCAAAGAGCTAACCAGCGTGTTCTGATCCGTCTGCTCTTCATGTCTCCATCTTGGAGGAATTCAAGATGTTGACTGCAAAACAGGGTTAAATGTGTGCCCCTGAAATATATTATTTACTCTGCGTTAAAATAGATGGCTCCAGGGCTGGAGGGATTTTTATGATGAACGAGTCTGGTTTCATGTCTCAGCCAGAGAATTTGACAAATTCATCTCAGTAAAGAACTTGAGATTGAGATTTAAATGGAGCTTCTTAGTTCTCAAAAAAACTGAATCAAGATATTGCGTCTGAAGTGCTAGGCATTTTCCTGTCTTTCCTGATAAACTTTTACACTGGTTTGCTGTCCCCATTGCTCTGAGTAAATCAGACCCTCCTTCCTCACACATGCTCATCACTTCTGTTTTGTTAGTGGTGTTTCATCTTCCAACCTTCAGATGTTTTTTTACCTTTGTCTTCTACATTAAGAAGTCATATAGTGTCCGCTTGCTACTGTTTGGAGAGGCATTTACAGACCCATGAACAAGTAGCTTCCTAACCTCTGCTGCATTAAGTAAGCTGAACTCCATAAATCTCTCACTGCAGGACACATCCTCCAAACCTTGGTTGCTTTTGGGAAGTTTTGCTTCATGCTTGGCCAGTTCTGCTGGTCGAAATCTGATGTCTCCTCAGCAGGGCTGAGCTTCTGCCAGACTTGTGGCCAAGTGACTGATGAAGGGGGACCCTGGTGGGGAATAGGGGCCAGAGGCACAGGGCAAAATGAATCAAACGCTATCCTCCCTGCTGCAGGAATCATGTTGTGGCACAGCTCTCCTCCACTTGAACCTTCCCCAGGGCAGAAATAATTTGATAAGTCATTTTCTATGTTTGTGGTGAACTTTGGTGGCCATGAAGGCTCAGGGACTAATAAAGAACTGTGAGTAAATTGTCCAGGGGCAGGCTCTCAAGTTTCTCCTTGACCTCTTTAGCTCCTTCTTACCACACAAGCTCTATTCCTCCCGCAAGATCCCCCAGGCCCAAACAACAGCCGAACTTGCAGAGAAAGGTGTTTGGCTTCAGATTTGTCTCAGTTTTGGATTTGCCAACCAGATGGCAAAGGGATTTGGATGGGTGCATTTTCATTGCCTGTCCTTCTTCCTGGCATGGACTTGCTGAGTGTGTTTGGGGAATGTGTGCTGCTTTTCAGCTCCTCACTCCTCCATCTGTGTTTGTCCCTGCTGTTTAGTCTGTATCTCCTTGAGAATAGAGATAGGATACGATGAGAGATCACTAGCAAAACATGGGGTAGAGAAGGGCCAGTTTCTGCTCACATGTAAAATTTTCCTGTGTTACCCAGGGGATTTTACCAGACATCTCCCCTGCTTAAGTCCAAACCTCAGCAGCTGTGAACAGGAGCTGATACCATTTCACAGCTCGTGGAGGAGGAGGTTGAACAGAGCCTGGCAGTTGGCAAACAGGGGACCTTCACCACCTTGTCTCCTGCAGTGAATCCCCACTGGACCCATGTGGGCAGCTCCTGATGGGACTGTCCCTCTTGCATGCAGTCAATGGGGTGTTTTATGGATGAGGCAAGTGTGGATAACTCCTTCTTTAGTGCTGGAAAGGGGGTTCTTGACTCAGTTTAAACATGAGATCTGTGTGATCTGTACAAGCCCTGCCTGCCCCGCTGCTTTCCTTTGGGGTCATTAAAGACGTTAGAATAGAATAGAATAGAATAGAATAGAATAGAATAGAATAGAATAGAATAGAATAGAATAATTTTCAGTTGTAAGGGACCTACAGTGATCATATAGTTCAACTGTCTGACCAATTCAGGGGTGGCCAAAAGTGCAACCGTGTTATTAAGAGCACTGCCCAAATGCCTCCTAAGCACTGTCAGGCTTGGGGCATCAACCACCTCTCGAGGAAGCCTGTTCCAGTGTTTGCTCACCCTCTCGGTAAGGAAATGTTTCCTGACATCCAGTCTAAACCTCCTCTGGTGCAGCTTTGAACCATTCCCATGCATCCTATCACTGGATCCCAGGGAGAATTAGGCATGAACGTAAGAGTACCGCGGTCCTCCCAGTGGCAGAGCAGAGATTTCCTGCATCTGTGACACTGTTTCAGCTCTAAATTCACTCATGCATGTATCTGCATGAAGATGTCCTATTTGGGAGATGTGGAAGAAGAGAAAAATGAGAAAAATAAAGCGATCAGTTCCATTGTGAACTCAACAGCTTGTGGACATGATCACAATGCAGAAACATCAGCAATTACCGTCTGAATGCACTATTGTTGTAGCAGGGAGACTAAAGGTGAAATTTACATCCAGTTGCTGAGGGAGTTTCACAGGCAACTACTCCCATTATTGCTATGAGGGGACCTTTACAGGTAATTTAATGAGTGGCAGCCTGGTGAAAGGCTCAGCTTTTCAGTTATACTTTTTTTTTTTTTAATTTGTCATTGTTTAACATCCTCTTGTATTCAAGACCCGTAGCAGCTGCCCCAAAATGTTTTGTATGGGAATACAGGGTGAAATTTAGATGCAGGGAAACACAGACACCAGATTCAAAATCATCACATCTGCAGTGTAGTTTTACAACTGTAACTGATGAATATGAGAATAAGGATGCTAATGCCTCAGAAGGGAGGGCGCACAGAGACACTCCTGGCCCTTTTCACCACCCACGCTGAGTATCTGATGTATTTAGGTGATGGAAGCAGGCTGAAAAATTGAAAACATTGTCTTTCCAAGGCAAAGTGGATCCACGGAGTTTTTCAGGCACCTGATTCACCTTTGAGTTGCCTGATCTCCATGGGTTTCCTTGCACTGAGCTCTCTGACCTGGTGGATCCTGTCTCTCATGGTGGATATATCTCTGGGGTTTCTCCCAGGTTTCCTTCAAAGGAAGTTTTCCCTTCTACAGTACTGTTTTTCTCTATCAAGGTCCAGCTCCCAAAGACTTTGGGTGAAACCAGGACTTATCAGAGATGGCACTTCGTCCAGCTCCTTAGAGATCTATCAAACAACGGATCCAGGAGGACAGAAGGCTCTGATCTTTTCCTAACAGGTTGGGAACAGAGGCTTAGCAGGGTTGAGAGTTTATCCGTGAGCACTCTGAGAGTGGGCATGGGTGCTCTAAGACACAGCAATCTCTTTACATGTTGGACAGAGCAGTAGATTTCACGCCTCTTCCAGAGCATCACTATCACCTCTGCAACTCATCTCTTATCCCATATTTTGCTTTTCCTGTTCTGATAATCAGTGAAATTTTTTGACATCTATAGGTGCTGATTCTGTCGTTCCGTGAGCCCATCATCACCCAAGACAGTACTGAAGAAAGTTTGGGGTAAATAGGTTAGAAAACTGGTTTTGGATTCTCAGCAGGTACCGTTTAGTGTGGCTCTGTGACACTTTAGCCTGGGGAGGATTCAGCAATTGTGTGTCTCTGGGGTGGCTCTGCCAATGTCACCTCCAGTCGTTGAATCTCCGTATAGTACACTCTCTTCTTGCACTCACTGTAGACATCAATCTGATACTGATATCCTACATTGCAACCTTTCAGCAGGGTGAGACAACCAGGCTAGGAAAGGATGTCCTTTAGCACATCATCAGAATTGCAGACCTTTTGAGTTAAAATGTATTTCTTTTTGTTCCCTGGCTCTAGTTTTGATAGAGCAGTAATTGCCACACACCTCATTAAGCTGAATGCTCTCAATAGTAGTATTCTGTAAGTGGCTGGCTGAAGTCTCGCAATCGCCAGCCCTTGTTCTGGTGGGGGACTTCAACCTGCAGGGTATCTGCTGGAAACATAACACAGTAGAGAGCAGTTAAGCTAGGAGGTTCCTCGAGTGCATGGAAGATAACTTCCTGACACAACTGGTAGGTGAACCTACCAGGGGAGGTGCCTCGCTAGACCTACTGTTCACAAACAGAGAAGGACTAGTGGGAGATGTGGTGGTCGGAGGCCATCTTGGGTTTAGTGATCATGAAATGGTCAAGTTTTCAATTTGTAGTGATTTAAGGAGGGGGGGTTAGCAAAACCTTCACCTTGGACTTCCGGAGGGCAGACTTTGTCTTGTTCAGAACACTGGTTGAGAGAGTCCCTTGGGAGATAGCCCTGAAGGGCAAAGGGGTCCAGGAAGGCTGGACGCTCTTCAAGAAGGAAATCTTAAAGGCCCAGGAGCAGGCTGTCCCCAAGTGTCGCAAGTTTAAAGGGCGGGGAAAATGGTCAGTCTGGATGAATAAGGAAGTTCTGATGGGACTTAGGAATAAAAGGAGGGTTTACCACAGGCAACTCAGGAGGAGTACAGAGATCGCATTAGGTTATACAGAGAGAAAATTAGGAAGGCAAAAGCCCAGCTGGAGCTCAACTTGGCCACTAACATTAAGGACAACAAAAAAAGTTTTTATAAATACATCAACAAAAAGAGAGCCAGGGAGAATCTCCATCCCTTACTGGATGCTGGGGGGAAAGTTGCAACCAAGGACGAGGAGAAGGCTGAGATACTTAATGCCTTCTTTGCCTCTGTCTTCAATAGTCAGACCAGCTATCCCCAGGGTGTTCAGCCTCCGGAGTTGGAAGATAAGGATGGAGAGCAGAACAACCCACCCATAATCCAGGAGGAAGTAGTCAATGATCTGCTTCTGCACCTAGACGCACATAAGTCTATGGGGCCGGATGGGATTCACCCAAGAGTACTCAGGGAGCTGGCGGGAGAGCTCACCAAGCCTCTCTCCATCATTTATCAACAATCTTGGTCAACAGGGGAGGTACCAGATGACTGGAGGGTGGCTAATGTGACGGCCATCTACAAGAAGGGTCAGAAGGAGGATCTGGGGAAGTACAGGCCTGTCAGCCTGACCTTGGTACCAGGAAAGATCATGGAGAGGATCATCTTGAGTGAGCTCTCACAACAAATGCAGGGCAGACAAAGGATCAGGGCCAGCCAGCATGGGTTTAGGAAAGGGAGGTCCTGCTTAACCAACCTGATCACTTTCTATGACCATGTGACCCACCTTCTGGATGTGGGGAAGGCTTCAGACATTGTCTATCTGGACTTTGGTAAGGCCTTTGACACCATCCCCCACAGCATTCTCCTGGAGAAGCTGGCGAATCATGGCATAGACAAGTGTACTCTTAGCTGGGTTAAAAACTGGCTGGATGGCCGAGCCCAAAGAGTTGTGATTAATGGGGTGAAATACTCTTGGTGGCCGGTCACCAGCGGTGTCCCTCAGGGTTCAGTTTTGGGGCTGGTGTTATTCAATATCTTTCTCAGTGATCTGGATGAGGGGATTGAGTGCACCCTCAGTAAGTTTGCAGACGACACCAAACTAGGTGGGAGTGTTGATCTGTTTGAGGGTAGGAAGTCTCTACCTCGATGGGCCAAGGCCAATTGTATGAGGTTTAATAACGCCAAGTGCCGGGTCCTGCATTTTGGTCACAGCAACCCCAAGCAACGCTAGAGGCTTGGGGAAGAGTGGCTAGAAAGCTGCCCGGCAGATAAAGACCTGGGGGTGCTGGTGGAGAAACAGCTTAACATGAGCCAGCAGTGTGCCCAGGTGGCCAAGAAGGCCAACAGCATTTCTGGTGCAGTTTGAGCTGTGTTCTCCCTACAATACATGGGCTTTGATCTGCATGAACTCCAGCAGCAATGGGGAACAGGCAGAGAGAGAGGTTGGTGTTGATTCCTGGAAATGTTGTAACAGTTTATGTGCATGGAGGTGATACAGCAGCAGATATGGGTGCTCAAGAAGTTTGGTAGGGTCCTAAAGAACAGGGATGAAATTACCATCAAATAGAAGGGAGGCTGATCCTTTACTCTGTCCTCCAGCAGGGACAAAATTACTGCTGCATGTCCCTGGCTTTGTCACTTTGCATGCATGAAGAAAGAGATGCCCTGGTCTCTACCAGCCTGGATGTTTGGTGTTGCTTTTTTTATAGATGGAAGTTAACACTTCCCTGCTTGTTGGTTTTTGTGGCAGGGATTTGGGTATCTTTGTGTTAAAGGTGCCTAAACCAGAGGAAGACAGTGAAGTTCAGCATATGATACTGAAAGCAGGAGAAATAGCTAAGAGCATGGGTACTTTCTCTACTTGATTTCACTGGTCCTCTTTCTAAATCTGAAGACTGAAGGACCGCAGTGCAGGTTATTGGCATCTGGGCTCTTGTTGAGACCATGGGGCTGATGCAGAAGAGGACCTACAGAGAGTTTCTGCTTCAGGATCTACTGGAGGCTGCAACAGGACATGGGATACGATGACTTCACCATGTCTCCCTGTGCTTCCTGCTCCCCCAAATTAAACCCAGCCACATGAAAAGCATTATTCAGTGTTCTGTGTGCACTTCATATGCAGGCCTATAGCTGCCCCATGTGCCTGTTGGATGAAATTAAGGTCTAGTTTTGGTGTCCCCTCCCCATAACTTGAGTCTGTTAACCATTTTCAACTAAACTTGATGGTGTGACCAAGACCATGAACAGAAGGCAATTTCTACTAGTTCTGTGGTCAGAAGTAGACTTGTGGTAGGGCATGTGCCACAGGGAAGACTGCAGTGCAGGTTCAGCTTGGCCATCAGAGACCTCCGTAAGGGCCCAGCCTAGAGACCAGATGGGGAAGGAAGCAGCTCTGTTGTTGCACACAGAGCTTCTTGGCTTTGAGGTTACTGCCCTGTGGGGCAACCAGGCTGAGAGACAGGGATGCTGTGCATGTATACTCACAGGCAAAACAGTCCTAGTGTAGGGACCTGCCAGAGGAAAGACACTCCAGTCCCCATTAACAGTTCCAGTCCATGAGGATGGTTGAGGATGGTACCACTTGTGCTCTTGGTGCCTATTAACGGGGGATTGGTACTAAACTCCCTAAAGTCAGTGGGTTAGTAATCTCTACAGAGCTGGACTAAGGAGACATCTGCACCAGAATTCCAGTGGTGGACATGTGTTTGAAAAGATGTCACGGGCCATGCCCAGCAGCAAAGCACCCAGGCAGATGGGTAAGGGCTGCTATTTACAGCTGGGTTTGTTCAGCGTTTGTCTTCTGTCCAGTTTGCATGGGGTCAGTCAAAGGAACATCAATAAACCTGACTGATGACAACTAATTTCTACCCACAGACCCCTCTCTTCCACATACCCCTTCTTCCTCCTTTGTTTACTTTGTTGGTTTTGGGGTTGTGGGTTTTTTTCATTTTAATTTTCTGAGTTACACAGCTTCCTGCTGTGCTGTACACTTTTTGCTAAGCTTTGGACAGCACACATTTCAGGGAATTCTGGTGGTTTTGGAGTGACTCTTAACTTGGGAGCAGCCTCATGAGGCTGTGCTCAATGGGGAGCCATGTACTCTATCTGTGAATGCTGCAACCAAATTGCAAAGAATCAGGTCCAGTGCCAGCATCACCCTGGGATGATTCATCCTGGAGGTGTTTATGATGCTTTCAACATGACCCAGCAATGCAGCATCTAAACCTGGCTGACCACCTTCTTCACAGAAATGAGATGCTCAACCTTGTTAGCCTCCCCAAACTCTCCTCTCCCATGTCTAGATTTTAAATTCTGGGGGTACCCTCTTTAATTGGCCTGAAATTTAGCTAGCCAAGATCAATGGGTGTGGTGTGAGTAGAGATCGGTAACATTTATAACAGGAAGGCAGACAGCGAGCGACAGAGGAGATGCTCAGAAAGCCGGCTGTCTTGCCAGGGGGTACTTGCTGAAGAAGAAAAGATGCAGGGACCAGGACAGTCCCCAGGTAACTATAGAGAGGTATTTAAAGAGATTGCTTTTCATGCTTCTGTGCTTTTGGGCCACGGAGGAGCTCAGGAGGCCCCTTCGGGGAGCTCAGCCACCTGCCCCCGCAGACCCACGGCAGCTGAGGAACCGTCAAGGAGAACAACGTACCTCGGGGGAGAGCTGTGATGGATCCCACCAGCTGCCAGGACAGGGATGGCTTTTCTCGCTCAGCAGCTCTTGCATGCATTGTGCCACTGAGCAGTTCCTTCCCTCCTACCAGCCCTGGTGTCCCTGCCCCATGGGCAGCTCAACAGTGCCATGTTTTAAGCCTATTGTCATCAGAGCCGGTGACTAGTTTGGTGGGAGTTTTGCTTTGGCATCATTTGGTGCCTTTTACTTGCTGCAAGGCAGACGAAGAGAGTAGTTAAAAGCTTTTCCAAACCTTTAAACAAAACGACCCACCTCCTTCTCCACTCCTGAGCCTCATGTATTGACCCCAAACTTGCCAGTAGGGAATGCAAGGTGGCATGCTGTCCCTTCTACTCTTAAAAATAAGGTTTTGTGATTAGAGGAAAGGATGAAGCCTGATTTCCTACTATGTGAAGTCCTGTATTCTCCTACTGTGGCAATCCCAACTCCTCTCACTGCTGCTCATATACGAATCCTTCATGACTCTCATCTTCCATGAATGCCTCTGGGCTTTTCCTGCTACCAGCACCCTCCTGGGTCCCCTAGTCATTCTCTGGACAGGAGGTAACACATCTGGAACATTGCTGGCTTGGATGGTCTGCCAAATAAACCAGATAACTACTGAACTAGCTATTTTTTTTGGTGAGTGGGATCACTTAGGCTGAACTCATGCTTACTAGAAGCTTTCATGGACTGAACATCTTTGGGGTGAGACTGGCCTCAAACATCAGTGGTTGAAGGAATATAAATCAAGGAGACAAAAGTGGTGACTATCTTTCTGTGGGGAGCTGCTTGGAAAGGAAACCCAGGCCAGTGTTTCAGTGGGTGCCCTCGGACCTCTCCCGCGTGGTCCCACTACAGCCATTGGATTAGCCCAGCTTTGGGGTTGCACTTTTTCTGCTGGAGTTGATGATGGTCCTGCACTGGGTGCTAGAGGCAAAGGGACATATGACAAGCAAGCGGTATCCCAAGAGCAGAGCAAGGGGAGAGCCACAGTTTGCAACATGTGTTGGCTAACAAATACAACGCTGATGCACGGGCCTTGAGTCTCTCCAGAGAACAGCAATGGTCTCTCAGAGATGCACATCAGTGCCCCAATGTCCTTTTTAGGAGATCAAGTAGCCCCTGACCTTTTGCGTGTTATAAACATGGGTGAATATGTGAAATGTCTATTTACTTCTGCCTCCAGAGATCACTCCCTTACCTGCTCCAGTACGATTTCACTCATGTTTCATTTAGCTTTTATTTCCAGCTGAATATTCTGCCAGTCAAAAGAACAATAGGTAGAAAAAGGCTACAACCTCTTGTCCAGGCTTACCAACTGCTTTTCCTCCTGAGACAGGGGCCTTATGTCAGGTTGTGTGATGGGACATCTGATGGTATGTGGCTGTGGGGTGGGAGCATCTCTCTGAGTGAGAGCCCTTTGAGTAGAAGCCCATCATGCACTAGCCTTTCCTATAACTGCGAGGTTGCTCTGCAGCATCTTCCCTGTGATGCAATGCCAGAAGGAACTGCTGTGTAGGTCACAGCCCTGGGGAAACATCTGGGTCACACAGCAGGAGTGGGTCTTGCTCTTTGGACCAGGGCTGGGTAGGTAGAGGTGAGCAGGAAGCCTTGGGAGAAATGCCATACATAGCGCTGGAGGCTTCAAAGGTTTGTGGACGAGTATTTGTCTTGAACCTTGCTCTCTGGTTCAGAAGAGAGCTCCTCTCAGCGAGCAATGGTTGGGGAAGAGCAGACACTGTGCACTCAAATGTTTTTTTAATACTTCGGTAGGAAAAGAAATGAAAAGGTGATGGGGGAGAGTCAGAAGCAGCAGTTATAAAATATGAATAGTGTAGCTGGGTTTCCCTTGCTTGACTGAGAGCATGCATCAACACGGGGAGAGGCGGGAGAGGAGGAGGCAGCAGCCAGAAAGCTCATATCCCTCTTCGAGGGTGCGACCATGAGCCTACGTCATGCCCAGACATGACAACCAGTCCGTGCTGTCACCCGGCTGTGTCCCACTGACCTGGTGTGAGAGATGCAGCCACCCTCTTTGTCACCAGAAATGCAAAATCTCCCCCCACCTCCTGCTCTACCCAGTCCCTCAGCAAGTTGGAATGCATACATCTGTCCATGCACAGGCAGGTCCTGTCCAGAGACGCTTGGATAGGCACACAGCTGCACCAGCATGCATCTCCATTCATGCATGTCCAGAGAGTCAGATGTACCTATACATGTATGTACTTACACAGGGATATTGTTCCTGTCCATGGCAGGGGGTTGGAACTAGATGATCTTTAAGGTCCCTTCTAACCTGAATCGTTCTGTGATTCTATATATATATACAGGCACAGGCTTATGAGTGTATACATGGATGCCCAGATGTGCATGTATATGGACATATGCCTGCACACAACGGTGTAAAACCACACAAAGCAGGCAAATATACAAATGGGTATGAATGTACCTGCACCACATGCAAACCTGACAATAAATAGATGTACATACACAAAGCTGAGCATACACAGAATCACGGAATCACAGAATGGTAGGGGTTGGAAGGGACCTCTGGAGATCATCTAGTCCAACCCCCCAACCAGAGCAGGGTCACCTAGAGCAGGTTGCACAGGAACACGTCCAGGTGGGTTTGGAATGTCTCCAGGGACAGAGACTCCACCACCTCTCTGGGTGGCCTGTTCCAGTGCTCTGACACCCTCAAAGGAAATAAGTCAACATGAGGAGGAACTTCTTTACCCTGAGGGTGTCAGAGCACTGGAACAGGCTCCCCAGAGAGGTGGTGGAGTTTCCAACTCTGGAGACATTCAAAACCCGCCTGGACGCGTTCCTGTGTAACCTGCTCTAGGTGACCCTGCTGTGGCAGGGGGGTTGGACTAGATGATCTCCAGAGGTCCCTTCCGACCCTATGATTCTATGATTCTATGATTCTAAATTCCTCCTCATGTTGAGATGGAACTTCCTATGTTCAAGTTTGTGCCCACTACCTCTTGTCCTGTCACTGGGCACTACTGAAAAGAGCCTGTCCCCATCCTCCTGACACCCACCCTTTAAGTATTTATAAGCACTGATAAGATTCCCCCTCAGTCGTTTTTTTTTCCAGTCTAAAAAGACCCAAATCCCTCAGCCTTTCTTCATAAGAGATTCGTATCTGCTCTGAGGTGGATACACGCTCATCTAAATGAGTCTGGAAAAGTGTGCACATGTAGAGCCACTGCACATCCCCATCCCTGCACACTCCCACAGCCATGTGGGTGCCAGTACACACCTATGAACATATCCAGGAACTAAGACCCTCCATGGGGAGCCCCAGCACCAGATGCACAGAGAGACACGGAGCGTGTTGTTTCCCACTTGAGAGAGTCTGCATGTCCATCGAGACCCACAGTGTGTAAACTCGCTGCAGCAACAAGAGGCTGACTCATGCTTCATCTTTTCCATGTTTCTTCCAAAATGCACCATGAGGCCTATCTGGAAAGTGAGTGCCTCATGGTGCATTTCAGAAGAAGCTGGTTTTGTTTATACTTGTGGGATCCTTCCCATGAAAAGTACAACTTCTGTTAATCCCCCAAGAGCTGATGGATTCCCCAGTACGGCTTGATAATTTGGTGGAAAAGGTCAATCTGCTCTGGCACTCAGAGGGACAAAACAAGGACTTGTTTTGAGACTGCAGTCATCCAAAGTTATCCCCAAGCCCATTGCTGGTGGGACATGCTTCCCCCTGCCCTGCCCTCTCACAGCAAAACAGTGCAGTGCATGCAGCAGTCTTCTCCTGATCTCCTTAAAGTCCAGTATGTGCTTGAGTGGTGGGTTGAACATAGGAACCTAGGGACTCCTAGGCACCACCAGCTCTTCCTTAAAGTCCTTTCTCCACTGCCTGAGGTGTAGCTTATCAAGAGGAGAACTTGCAGCAGCATGCATGCTGGTTTTGGGGGCAGTTTTACTGGAAGGCTGTGGCTTTGGAGACTGTAGGCTGCTCCTCAGCATCTCCACTCCTGCCTTCCCCACATCCCAACTCAGATGTGGGTACCAATGCACAATTCCCATTCAAGCACATGGAGACTCATTGATGTGTCTCCAGTTGCTTGCTGGTTTGTATGTGCAGACATATACCTCTGACTCCCATATGCCCCATGGCTCTCTCTGTCTTTCCATCTTGGGGGGTGTTTCTCATTACATCAAGACTCTTTGACATGCTTTTGAGGAGCAAAGTCACTCTAAGGCAGGTGTTGGGATGCTGACCTTCATCTCACTGTCTGATCCACTCCTTTTGTGGTGTCGGAGCAGCCTCAGTGCAGCAGACAATTGATGCTGTTCTGCTTTCAAAGGACTGTTGCATTGAGAAATCCCCACTTCAAAAGGCGACACTGGAAAAAAAAAAACAACATCTTTTTCTACCTCACATTTTAATCAAAACTCTGCCTATTCAGCTTTGCCCCGGCTCCTTCCCTCCATACCTTTCTCCACCCTGAGCCTCTCACTGCAAATGAACATCCAATGTCAGCTGGGGAAAACACATTCATTCAGCAATTAAATAATTGAATGCTCCTCTAGCAAAATGAACTGTCTTCTGCCTTTCTTGTGGTTTACCACTTTTTTTCCCCTTCTTTTCCCCTCTTCTTTCGTCTTCCCTCTGGTAAGATAAGGCTGCCATTCTTGAAAGCCATTATAAATATTCATGTTTTAATTAATGGGCTTTATTTCACGGACTCTATGTAAGATAATAAAAAGACTGCCTGAGGCACAACACATTTTTTTGTTTGTTCTTGAAAGGGAACTAAGAAATAAAAAGCTTAATACATTTCCTCAACAAACATTTGAAAGATACACAGAGATGACAGCCATGGGTCATTTAACCAGTGGGACGTCCATAACCCATGTGCTACCGAGTATCGCGTTGAAATGTGTCTCTATAAATGTGGAGCGTGGTGTAAATCCATGAGCCTCTTGCAGGGACTGGTTCCTCCAGATGAGCACCAGGCTCTGGAATGGGCAGAGGTGGTCAGTGGTTTGCATCCAGGGGATGCGCAAGTGGAAATGGAAGCAGAGGTGCACCCATCAAGGACACTTCAGGGCTGTGAGTGTTTGGGCCTGAATGCAATCTTTTGCTGAACCTGGAAACCGAATGCATTGTTTTTAGTTTGGGTGATGTTTTTGACAAAATAAAATGGAGCGAAGGTTTGGGCCAGTCTCCTTCCCTAATATTTCTGGGTTGAAGAACCCAAATATTGACTGTACATTTCTGCAACGGATTTTGCTTTTATTGAAGACAAACAAGTTGATAGAATGTGTGAATTTGGGAAACATCTGGTATTGCCAGTTATGTATTTTTGCCAAAAAAAAAAAAAAAAAAAAAAAATAACGTTAGATGGAACTTCATTCTATGTGGGTGTTTTCTTATGGTGCAGCATGCTGTAATTAATTTTGTATTCTGAGTGTGTCATCTGTGCTGCGTGACATGGGTCTCTGTACCCATTTTAGCTGTGGTCTTGTGCTGGGGGAGTTCCTAAAGATGCTGGACCAGAACCTCACTCTGTTCCTGCATCT
Source organism: Alca torda (assembly GCA_008658365.1). Taxonomy (NCBI): domain Eukaryota; kingdom Metazoa; phylum Chordata; class Aves; order Charadriiformes; family Alcidae; genus Alca; species Alca torda. The sequence goes on from CM018077.1 coordinate 162,297,175, forward strand.
GGTCATGACCTTGAAGAAGACAAAGCATTTGTGCACGAGGCACTTACTCTTGTTTTTATCCTCCCATTCTTTTTTTTTTTTTCTTTATTTTGACTCAGATCTTGAGAGCAATTGGCATTCACTTGAAAAAACAGACATGCAGTGCCTAGCACCAGCACTCCCTGCACTGTGATGATGGCTTTTAGTAAGACTGGATAGAAATAATCATAATAGCTAACAAATACTCCAGTGGTAGCTATGGTTGAAGTTTGGTTGTGGAGTTACTTCTCCTTTAGGAACAGGATCAGTCTCTTACAAGGTGACAACCTTGCACTGAGGCTGCTTGGCAGTTAGAAAGAGAGGGATTGTCCAGCATTAGAGGAGGCAAGTGGGCAGTGCAGAGAAAATATCTTTAGTCCCCCAGTGTAGGTTTTCAGTGCTTCAGTGATAAACTGTATTGTGCCCTGAGGATGTCTCCATCTATCACGCTGATTACTCCATTTGCTATCAGCCTAGTACTGAGTTTTTTCATCTTAAATCAAGAAAGCGCCAGAGTTCACCATTAGCTGCCAAAGTGTAAAGATGGGGTCACTTTCCTGAGTTGAGTTGAAGAGCTCTGGATTTACACCAAGGTGAACAAGCACACGGGTAGGCTGGTCTTAATAATAAATCATCTGGTGGAGAAGCCTCCATTCTGTCTTCTGAAGGTGCTGTCACCTCTGTGGTCCTCCATTTATGGAGGTGAAAATGCTGGACTCGCTTGTATGCTGCCTAGTAATGGCTGAGGCATCTGCTGCTTCTCTTGTTGTGAGCTACGGGTGAGCAAGTCAAGGTTATTATCTGATAAAGGATTCACACTCCTCTCTCTGCATCAGCAGAGCTGGAGGTGGTTTAACAAAGCCCAATTCAACAAAGCAGCTGGGGAGCCCATCAAGAGGAGTCAGTCCAAAGTGAAAATTCTTGCTCAATACTTGCAAAACTTTACTGACAGCACTGTGAGAGGAAAAAAAGTCCAGATTTGGGGAGATCATGTAATGACAGGAGTTCACTTACCACCACATATGTCTTAGAATGGGCCATTGCATCACAGATCTCCAAGCTCAGTTTGATCATGCCCCTCATTATATCAACATCAGTAAATGGTTTACTGATCCCTTTAAGCCATGAGCCCTGGCTCTCAGATCTGTTTTAAAGTTAAAATTAAAAAGAGGTTCTGTGCAAGCCTAAATATTTGGGAGGTTTCCCATTTCATAGTTGCTGAGATCTGCTGTTACACGATCCTCAGCGAGTCTTCAGTTTACCCCTCTGCCTGCCCCATCTTCATGATCATCCCTAGTCCCTGACTGGAGGTTGCCTTCCTACCCTCTGATTACTCCCTTCCTTTCAAGCATGATCCATTATTAAAAGGATGCCACAAGAAGTAATCCTTGCCCACCCCCTCATTTGCCTATCTTAATTTGAAGCTGAGCTCGGTGATTAGGTCTGGCTCACAGGAGAACAGCGGAGATTTCTCTTCATCTGGGGCTAATGAGATCCAACCCTGAGAGAAGAGTGAAGCTTGTGTTGACACACCTGGATTTGTTCATGCTTGGTTTGGACCAGCGTTGTAAGCCTGTTCAGCCTCACTGCACATGATTTGCACACTGCAGGAACGTCTGGGACCAGCTCGCACAGCCCTGTCCACCAGCCCATATTATGAGTCTCCCTCTCTCATCCAGCCATGCAGATAGAAAGTCTGGATTGTGAAACGTCATGGTCTTCTACCCCTTCATCCACTTTGCACTGCAAGGAATAGAAACAACCATGCAACGCTTGTGTTTTGCAGTAGTCTGGACCTAAGCATGGTGTGGGTACACGCTCCTAACACCATATGGCCTGCACCCTTGGGAGAGAGATTGCCATGAGACCAAGGCTGAAGGTGGTCCAGTGGCCATCTGTGTCCTTTGAGGCTCTTAAGTGGTGCCTCCCACTGCTTTTTGAGCCTCCCCTCCTCTGGATTCCAGCCTCCTTTTCCTTCCTCAGCAGCTCTGGCACAGCTGCATATGCAATCACTTGCAAAATTGGATGGGGAGCTGGCCCAGATTAAAGAAGAAAGAAAAAAATAAGTGTTTTTAATCACTCTAACAGGCTGGTTTGCTGTGTGGACCTATGGGCAGCCGTGCTGTCACAGGAAGGGTGATGGGGTGATGTGGGATGAATGGCCAGGGGTGCAAGTTAAAGCCCCCACAGCAGCTATGCAAGTGGAGCTGTAGCCTTCAGTGTATTACTGAGACCCAAGTGAGCCAAACTCATCCTGGATTGGCCCTGAGAAGGGTGCTTTGGCCTTCCCTCCTCTCCTTGAGCATGATCTTACTGTCCCCCTGATGTCAGCATCACTGATATTGTGATGGGTGGCGAATGACTCTGCTCACCGATCCAGCCGAAAGCCAACTCCAGGAAAGAAAAACAGGGATGACTTTTTATTTGGATCCATGAAGCGGCCCAAATCATGGTGCAACCGCACAGCTTTCAGAAAAGGGGACACGTGGCATGGTGCCTTCTGGCCACAGCCTGCCTTAAGGTCTGGTTAATCTGCCTACAAAGTCCCACCTCTTGGCTCTACCCCTGCATCTGAGTCACCAGCGATCCCTTTTGTTTGCATTCAGTGTAGATCTTTTTAATTGGCTCTTTCATTCCTCTAATTAAATGTAAATGAAGAGTGGATCATTAAACAGGGATATAGGAGCCCTCTCCAAACAAAGCAGGTTTCAGCTGGAGGAGGAAGCATAAGAAACAGATTTTCCTCTGCCCCTTTTACTCTAGGTCTCTCCTCTCTCTGGTAGATGGTATCAGTCCCAAAGGAGCTTCCCGGCTCTTTTACTGCTGAATACCTCCTCCTGTGGGTGTGCAAGGGGTTTCCTGGTGACAACAGGATGGGCCCAGGCCAGAAGCAGTCAGCCAAACCTGGCTGTCTTCCCTTTGTTTTGCAAGCTTGTGTGTGCCCTAGTCCTTCTGCCTGAATCATGCAAATCACCCTGCTTGGATGCAAGATCTCCAAGGAGGTTGCAAGCAACTTCATCAGGCACCTTCTTGGAGCTCCCAGCCCTATGTTATGCCAAGTCGGGTGTGATGGCCTTCAGGGTGCCTCACTGTCTGGTTTTGCCCTGGCAGCACCATCCTGTCCAGGGTGGAGGAGGGTTAAGCATTGCCTTGCTGGAGCCTGTCGCTAATGCCTTGTGTTTGGCAGTGCAGTGACGCATCCCACAGCGTGGCCGGATCTGTGGGCGACAGGAACAGATGGCATATGCTCTGCTGAAAGCAGAGCTCTCCCTTCTTTCAGGGTGTAAAGTGGTGTTTTCTTTCCTGCAGGTCTCAAATCTGTCCCTGGCGCACCGCTCTTGGCCACCTTAGAACATTAAAGAGGAGGTTTTGCTCCTGTGTGCTGATCAGTGCCATGAAGCAGGAACTGCAGGAGGTGGATAGCATGGGGGTTTGTCTAGGATGCTCTTTTGGGGCTCAGCAGATATTCTGCATGAGCATTAGTGATCTGGTGATCTGGCCCCAAACCTGCTTGGACTTCAAGGATCTGAACTTGGCAGCTGGCTGTTTGATCTGTGACCAGCCAGAAGGTCTCCACCTCCTGGTGACCTGGGAGTATCCAGGATTTGGAGGCCATTTGGAGATGGGCTCCTGACTTTCTATCAGTGTGAGGGCACCAGAGGATAAGTGCAGCTCCCTGAAGTATGGAGACACTGAGAAAGGGCAGGGCAGGTGATGCATATGACAACACTGCAGAGGCAGCCCATGGTAACAGAGTGCGGTGGTCTTGAGTGGGTGCATGGAGCCAGGGAGATAAAAAGGGGCTGGGGTGCTGGGTGAGAGGTTAAAATTCAGGTCTGAGGCTGTGTGTTCATCTTTGGGATGTAAAGCTTGGGAACAACAGGAAAGGACCAAACATCCACCATGACCAACCTAGGTCAATGTGGTTGTGGGGGTCACACTGAGACAGTTCTGGCCTCCCAAATGCCACATCTCAACCTAGGACAGAGGTTCCCATTTGACTAAATGCAGCTGGGTTGCAAAAAGAATGAGTTTGTCACATTGAATCAACACAGCAGGAAAAAATCCCAGGCCCCTGAAATGACATTAAACCTATGCAGTGTCCCCTCCAGTTCTCAGCATCCTGAGGAACCACAACCCCCCTCTTGCAAACCCTGTCCTGTGTCACAACCCATAAAGTTTCCTGGACTGTAGGGTGAACTCAGGTCACAGGGAAGGGACTGGCTGGTTGGATTTTTTTTTCTCCAGGAGATAGGGTGAATGGGAGCGTGCAGCTTGTCTTCCCCTTTGCTTTCTTCTGCTACATGCTGGCCCGAAGGGGTCTTTGCCTTTGTGTCCTCATGTGGCCTGGTGGAATAATTATCGGGGGAGATGATGAACCCAAGGAAGATCTGCGGTGCTGCGTGGTGCCGGGGAGAACTCTCCCCATTTCCAACCTGGAGGGTAACAGGGGGGAAGCAGTTGACCTTTTTTTCTGCTTGGGTGTGCTGTGCTCCTCCAAGCAGATGCTGCTCTCACTCTGGGAGACACAGGCGATCGGGAGCTGAGCATTTGAGCCAGGGATGCACAAAGGCAACAGCTCCAAGGCCACCACTGATGGGTCCTGGCATCCATCCCCCAGCGGAGGACTGCCTGGATTTTTTCCCCTGCAGTGTCCCTCCCTGGTCCCGCTGCAATCACAACAGGAGAAGAGTGCATCAGTTCCCTGCTCCATGTCTCTTAGTGCAAGAAATTTAACTTCTCTGCCCCGGTTTCCCCACATGAATAAAGGATTTTAACATCCTTAAGACTTTCTGGTGGAGGATGGAAAAAACAATACTTTTCTTTCTCTTTCTCTCTCTTTCTTTCTTAGTGCCTTTGTCTCTTTCCTCCCTTCTTTTTCTTTTTCCCTTGCAATATCCATCTATCCAGACATGTATACTCCCATCCAGGGCTAACAGAAGTGTCCTCTAACGCTGCAGAGGAGAAGAGGACCAGAGAAGGGGTCTGCTGCCCCACTGCCGTGGGGGGTGCCATGAGCTGGACGTTTTTAGTGAGCCATTCCCAGGACTCCAGGAATCCAAGTTCAAGGATATAAATGCTTCTTTTATTTCCAGAGTCTCAAATGGTTCACACGGGGATCTTTCATTCCCTTTTGAAACTGCTGCCAGTTTCTAATTAAGCATGGGGAGATATTTTCATGCACTTGAAAAGTTTTATCTAAAATTCCCTGCCTTTTTATTTTTCTAAACCCACTAAAACTCTCCTCTTAACTGCCCCAGCAGTGACACACTCCCAGTTCTTGTCTTCCTGCTCCCTCTCAAAATAGTCTAGTGGGAATGTCCCACACAGAACATTGAGTTCTAACATTTCTCTGTTTCACAGAAAAATATAGAAAAAACCCTGAGGCTTCCATGGAAAATTTGTCTTTGGGTCAGAAAGCAATTTACTTATTTTAATAAAAGTGTTTTAAGGGATGCTTACCATCAAGTGCTCTGATGAAACCTCTTTGCTCTGGTCTGTGCTGAAGTCTTGGCTCTGCTGGTCATTAGATGTCACTGGATTTTTTATGTTTTTTGGTGTGGTTTTTTTTTGTTGGGTTTTGTTTGTTTTTTTTTTACTTTATTTTTCCTACTCCTGTGCAGGCTCCTAGCACAGAGGTGTTGGAGAAAGTACCTTCAGAGTGGAGATCCTGATTGCCTGGTGTATCAAAGTTATGGGGCAATGGCTGCTGGAGCATGACTTTCCCCACACCGCTGTGCAGTTGGCAGCTGGCGTGTTCCACATCAGAATCAGCTGCATTTTAGTGCTGGGTAGAATAAGCTTTATAGTCCTTCTTTCAGCACAGCTGCGTTGTGTAGCTGCTCTGTGAACCATGTATAGATGCAGTTTAGGAAAAAAAACAAAACAAAAACAACACAATTTTAATCATTGCTTATGAAACTCCTGTTCATCTTTTAAGATCTTGGTAACTCTCCCATGTGCAGCTCTTTAATTCTCACCTATGGTATTGTTTCAGGATATCTGGCGATTTGGGAAACGGTTTACAACTTCCACCTGAAAAGCACAGTCCAGATGGGGCCTGGGTACCCTGGGTAGGGACTGTGGGTGTTTCAGGCTGTCTGAGTTGGAGGGCTTGCTAGACAAAGAATGACTTATTCTTCCCACTTGTCTACAAACTGTGTGATATTCCTGTAAACCGATGCATATACAAATAGTACTGATAACTGCTGAAAATGTGCACCATTGCTACAAACTCCTGTCATGACAACTGCATCTCTGCTTTCCATGTTCTCTCTTTCTCCTCCAAAATCAGCTCCCATGGTCCTCCAGACAGGGTGGGGATGCAAAGATCTGACTGAACAAATCTATCTCCAGAACAATCTGAAATGTGCTGTAACACTGGGACCAGCCTTTTCTAGTTGATATATCAAGACTCAAGATTTATAGTCATTTTGGGATTGGCTAGTCCATCCCTAGGGCAGGAGCTACTCAACTGTCCCAATTGGGTTCAACTGTCCCAGCTATGTCTTCCTCAAACTTTTTGTGACTCCCCCCCCCCCAGCCTACTTGATGGTGGGGGGGTGTGAGGAGCAGAAAAGGCCTTGAGAGCTTAGCAACAACAAAAACCACCAGCACTTTACCAACATTGCTTTCATCCCAAATCCAAAACATAGCACTATACCAGCTCTTAGTAAGAAAGTCAACTCTATCCCAGCTGAAACCATGACATCAACACATCCCTAATCCTTATCCAGTCTATCCCTAATAATCTGTTCTTCAAAATCAGTGAGGAAACGTCCTTTCCAGAAGATTTATTCTCATGTCTTGCAGTTGTTTGGGATTATCAAAAAAGTACAAAATCCATTCGTCTAAAATATGTCACTATGCTGGCTCATTCCTATACTACCAGCACTCCAAAGGCTCATTTGAAATTTGTGAAAAACAAAGATTCAGATTTAAAGGGATGTTTTTTTCTCCTAGCTAGTTAATAGCTACATGCTCCCACAACAGCCCCATCCTTGCCTCGTTTTCTGCTTATGCCTGTTGGTAGAGGAGCCTCAAGAGAGAAGACACCCCAGGTGCCTGCTGTGGAGTCATCATATCTCAAGTGCATCTTTTTTCCCAGCCTCCTTCATGCTGAGTGCATCTGAAAGGTGACACAGGAGGAGCCTTCCTTCCCTTCCATTAAATCATTTCTGGAGACTGTCACTGCTCCAGCATATTAGCTGCCAAACTTAAAAAGGAACAAAGGAGTTATTTGCAAAATACATGTTGGGAAGAGATTGAACCTGACATCTCAGCTACGGAGCCTTCCCCAGGCGAGGAGAATATACAGAACTGAAATATGTTTTCCCTCTTCCCTGGCTGCTGGAGTAAGGAACTTCCCCTGAGTTATTGTTTTTTAACCCACTTCTGCAGGCACTCACTAAAAAATCTCTCCTGCTAGTTAGCAAGATCCCTCGGCGCTCATCTTTCACTGTCATGATCTGATTATTGGGTTGGAATGGGAAGAAATCTGAAAGGCTCTGTCTGTCAAAGGAAGTCTTTCTGAGTCACGGTGTTACAGCAAAAAAAGAGGGAGAGGGATTGTGCCAGCTCAGAGCTTCCCTGTACTTCGCAACAAGCCAGGAATAACAGGAGCTGCAGTACTCCAGCCAAGGGGGCTTTTATCCTTCACAAGCCATGTGTTTGGAGATGTGTCTTGTCCGACCTTCAGTGCAATGAATCCTCCCCTTCCTGCTGCACCTCTCAACTCCACCCAAGTTTGGGTAGATGTCTGGGGCAGGTGATAGTCCCTTGGTCCATGGAGGGTAAGGGAAAAGGAAGGCCAGAACAAGGGCAGTAGGTTGCAAAACACTTCTCCTCCACTGCAAAAAATTAGCCCTGATTTAACGAGAATTATTACCCTGAAGCCCTGATTATCTAGGTCTTCTCTGCTGAAGGAGCTGTAGTGAGGATGCAGCCACCACAATCCTTAATTCTCCAATAGGTTCATTGGGCCATGGGGTGATGTTAGACAAGGCAACCATTTCTTATCTCCAATGTCCCAGCTGGGTTGTCTAAGTGGTGTTGAGCTAAGGTTGCTTAGCGTCTCATTATTCTGGGGGATTCTTGAAGGGAGAGGGATGGGGCAGACAGCAGATGAACAGCAGGGGCAACATGAGTCCTGGTGACATTGTTGTTCTGCCACAAGAATGGGTCTGTTACCCCAGACTGCTGCCTGCTTTGCTTGAATAATTGAACCTGACCTCTAACACTTCATAGCTCTAACACTGGAGCAGCAAATAAAGGATTTCTAACTTTATCAAGTTGCTTTTCCCAGAGGATGTTAATATTGAACTGGTGCTTAGGACAGACTGACTCTTCCTCATCCCACGTATAGACTGATTTAATTTGAAATGGTACTTTGGAGGTCCTCTAGACTGCAGCCTGCCAGGGACACCTCATATGGGCCAGGGCAAATGCTTCCCTGCTCTTGAGCTTTGGACCTGGGGCCATCCTCAACCTCTGAGTCATCTGCATCGATTTTCCTCCCTGGCTGCCACAGAGGTTCCCCCTTGCAGATCGTTGTCTCCTTGGCAACTGAACCAAGGCACATCGGATAAAAACGGACTGAAACCCATCAGCCCGTAGAGCCCAAGCAATGAGATGGGAAGGAGGGGGAAGGATGTGGGAAGCCTGGCTGGTGAGGTGCATCAAGCAGATAGACTTACTGCCTCCAATGCCACATGTTTTGTCCCAGCTCCCAGCTTGTTCTACAGCTCCTGTATATGACAGGTCTTGCAGCACACCCATGCCCATCCCAACACCCTCTGTTCACGGAAAACTGTAGTGTCCCATGCACTTCCTCTGCCCCATCCATTCCTAGTTGAAGCCCACACATCTGAGGAGAAGACAAGCCTTGTCTCTAATTGCTTTGAGCCCTTCCTGCTGCTACACAAAACTCTATTACTAGGAGCAGTGGACATGGCCCAAAATTAAATGCAGGGTATGTGTTTGCTGCTAGTCCTACTGCTGTGGGTGAAGGCACTTCTGTGGTCATATTGGTTGGGTATTTGGGTTTTCTTCCCCTTTCTCTGTTTGGCCTAACTTTGGTCTTAATTCAGCATCACTGGGCTATTTAATGTTGCAAACACGTCTGGAAGGTCTGCCAAATTTTGGCTTTAAATCAGAATGAGTATTTCAACAGAGGAAAATAGAACAAAACAGTAAACAGTGTGTTTCCTCAGACAAAATTAATCATGCTGCTCCAGGCATCTTTTCCCTTTCCTACTCATCCCAGGTCTCCTTTCCTTCCCACCCATTTCCTGAGTCTTAATCTCATCTTTCCCTTCGCCCTCCTGCCACCCAACTCCTTTCCCTTTCAAGTGGGCCCCAGCCCAACAGTCACCTTACCATCCCTTTCATCCAGACATTTAACATCTGGAACATCTGTCCCAAGACAGAGGAGAAAAAAAATCCAAACATCCTGAACTGGAGTGACTATGCAGTGTCCCCGTCTCCTCCATCTTTGGACAGGTTGGGTAAAGGAAGGGGGAATATGATCAAAAGACTGCTTTGCTTTTAGTTTAGCCTTTACATGTGTATGTATACTTTTTTTTTTTTTTTTTTCCTTGCAAAGATAGTCTGACTTCAAGAGGTAGAATTGGCAGAGGCGGTTAGGAGTGCAAGAAACCAAAGTCCCAACCCCTTCTGATGCAATTCCTTTAAAAACAGCACCAGTTGTACTTTTGGAAGGACATCATTAGACAAGTATTTTCCCTCCAGTCCCTGGCAAAAAGTCAACATTTGCATTTAAATAGTGCTTTTGCTACCAAACAGAGGCATGTTACAAAATAGCTGCACAGAGATAAAGATTCCTTTAAGAGAGAAAGGGGGGCAGAAAAATCTAAACTCACTGAAAGCCCAGCCCATCTCCCATGTGCTGTCAGCAGAGGAGAGGTTATTTATGCATTCGAGAGTGCGCCCACTGAGATATAATCTAGTGCTCTCAAGAGCCTTTGCTTGCTGGAGGTGAAATTATAAGAATTAAAAATTACAAGCATAAAACAAGGCCAGTCTAAAATGAAATATTACCCAGTGGGTGTAAATAATTCATGGGCAAAATAACCCTCCTGGGTCCCCCATCGATCCATCTTACTCCACAGGTGTGAAGACGAACAATCTGTTGAAAGGGTATTTGAAAACCTCCAGGATGCTTTCAAGGGTCTGCGGTAGTTTCCGAGCCGCTGTGGTTCGTGTGGGTTCCGTGGGAAAGGATGAGTGATGACACAAAATGGAGTTTCCTCTGACAATGAAACCTTTCTCATAGTTGACCAAGGGAGAAGTAAACACTATTTATTTGGTGAAAAAAAAAAAAAAAAAAAAAAAAAAAAAAATCAAGTTTTACTCCTGTGCTGCCAGAGTGCACCAGTAATTTAATCTGTATGTGCAGAGATCCCCGAAGGACCCAGCAAGACCTTCTTTGGCAAATATTTGCCTTTCAGCACAATCAAGTCCATTCCCAAAAGCAAAGACCAGCTCTTTGGAAAAGGTTTTGCTAGATCTGCTGTGTTCACTCTGGCCATGTCTGAGGTTAGAAGTACTCGTATGGCTCCTTCCTGTATGGCCAAGCGGTGGGAAGAACATACAAACCCCACATGAGGAACGTTAGGCACCATCATGGAAAAAGCAGGATAAGAGTTGGCCTTGCTCCAGCCAGTTTGCTTCTTGACGAGGAAAGCTGCTGCCTAATGCTATGCAAGTCCACACCTGTAAGATGACAATACTGACACCAAAGCACTTTTATCTGGGATGATTTGGTCATGTAGGAGGAAGAAAGTGAAGGAGGAAAAATGTCTTCACAATTGGTTGTATTTTCCTGATACACCCATGCCTGTACAGATATTTATGAGCAAAAGCATCTTTGGAGGCTGTAGAGAGTTAGTTAAGGTCATAGAAAGCTAAAAGAGTCAGTATTGATCCTGTGTATCTCTCTGTTGTAGGACTTGTTCAGACAGCGGTTACCTCTGCCCTCCCAGAGACATGCAGAGCCTCTGGAGCTGCAGCCTTTCTGCCCCATCAGATCCAGCACGTGCTGGTGTGGTCTCCACGCTGGCTGAAGGAAAGGATGCATTTAAAACAGGCTTTGTAAAAGCTTTGTCTTTGCAGTCTGTCCCCAGGCCAGCCAGAATTCATGTATACAGCTTAGCGTCTTACTGAACTAATACATCCTGGCTCTCAGCAGGGCTTTTTAACTGGTAGGTGAGCCCAGCATGCCAAGGCGATGCATCGTGAATCTATGGAACCACTCGCTGCAGGACACTGCCAGCGTTGAACAGTTCAGAGGTCCAGAAACAAATTCAGCAGATTTATGGAGGAAAAAAAAAATCCCTTCAGGGTGTTTAAAAAATAAAGTCACCATCTCTGAGCAGAAGATAGAGCTAGCGGCACAGGACATGTTTGGCTTGTCCGTCGATGTGTGCATCATGGGTCCAAAAGATGCTGTTTGCCTACAGCTTTTAGCAGCAGAAAACTTAACCTTATCTGACTATTTGTATTGCTCCTCATCTCTTCCAGTGTGTGTACCTGGTAGAGATTTTGTTTATGCTGATTAGTGTTTTGTTCTGAGAGGGTTTCGTTTTGGGTGGCTTTTAATAGTATGTGCAATTATATAGAGATATATGAGAAATGGTGACAAAAGACGCCTTGTTGGGGCATGGAGATGAATTTTGGGATGTTCTATGGAATAAATCCTGTCTCACACACTGACTCACCTATGGCAGGAAAATCTATTGTATCTGTGTTCTTGTTATCCAATGGCCAATTTGGGTACTATTTCATGCTCGTCTCCCAAAAATTGTAGTTATCTTAGGCACATCTAGCCACAGCAGAGATCTTCTATGCAAATGGTGACTGACCCTCCCTGGGTTTACCAGCTACTGGGCTTTCCCTGGTGTACACTTTGTGTCTTCCAGTAATTCTCTTTTTTTTTGGGCAGGGAGTTAACTGGTTGAGGGTATTTTCCCACTTTGCTTTGCAGCCAGTATAGGTGGAGACAGGCTGTTTGTACCTGCAGGTGTAATTTGTCAGGTAGTGCTGCGATACTGCTGCAGTATGTCTCCCCTCTTCTTTGCAGCTTTGCCAAATTTAGCAATTCAGAAGTTACAGCCCGTCAGGGACAAAAAGTAGCAGGCACTCTCCTGATTTCTCTGTCTCTGCAAAGTTGGTAAACTAGTATGAAAACAGTTTCCTGGAAGTCAGTGCCTAATTCTTGAGACAAGAAAAGGTTAACAACTTTAGGAGGAAGAGAAGAGCGACAGAAAATACTGTTTGGACATCTAAAGATGCTTAAAGAACATTGAAAAAGGCAATAGGAAGAAAAGATTAGAGGAAAACGAGACAGAAAATAAAGCAGTGTTTGAAAGGAGGGGACATAGCTCTGGCTACTGGGATTATTCATTCTCATAGGAAACATAAAAGAGCTAAACAAGGAAAATGCCACGCAGAGATCACACATTGTTTTTAAGGACAGGCCCCTAGACATGATCCCCGCTGGCTAAGCTGTAACCCAGCTCCCAATCAATCTCTCCTTCCTGAAATGTCACTAACCTGCACTTAAGTGCAATAAGACTTTGCAGACTAATTGAAATTCTGAGCCAGAGTCAGGAGACATTTGCTTCAAGTAGTGTTTTAATTGTCTGCTCCCTAGGCTGGTAACAGAATATTTTGCTCCTTGCATTATTCAAGGAGACACAAGAGCTCAACCTTTCCCTTTAGGTTAGTGCCCCTTCTGTCTTAGCTTTATGTTCTGTTCTTTATTTGGCCTCTGCTCACGCATTACCTGTGTGCATCCTCATGTACCTGCTCAGTCGGGGACCAGAAAACCTCAACCATCCCATCTGCTTAGATGCAGCATTTTGATTCAACCTATTATCCAGAAATAGGGACCAGCTGGGAAGCATGGGGCTGAAACCAAACCTCAGTGCTTCTGCAGCTGAGAATAATCTTTTTTTGTTGGACATAAGGGGGATTCCTTCTTTCCATGAACAAAGAGACACTTTCCTTTAAAGCCTTCCATGTTGCCATTTGCTGTAACCAAGAGATTCCAGTCTGGCAGAGAGAAGGAAGACTCAAACTATCTGTGGCCTCTCCCTTTTTCCCAAGAGCGATGTGCTGAAGCCATGTCTATAAAGCTGAGTGTGAAACCAGGTAGAAGTTGCTGTAGCACCCACACAGCATTGGATAAGGCCAAACATTGTCATTAAAATGACCCTTAATGAGTACCCTGATCTTCCTGGGCCTGTTCCAATCTCATTGGCCTTGGGTACTTACCGCTATTTCTCTGTGCTGGTCATGGAGGCAGTTTGGAGGAGCTGGGTGATCCATTTCCCTGTGGGAATCTGCCTGTCCTTTCCATGAGGTGCTAGGAGCCTAAAAGGGCCTTACAAAAACCCAGCTGTGCCATCATCTATGGACCAGAATCAAGCAGAAGATGAACCTGCACCTCTGTCTTAACTGCTTATGTTGACAGGTACCATGCCTGTGCAAGGAGGTGGGTTTGATGATGGTCCCTTTCTGGCTGAAGCTTGGAACTGAGGGATCTGATGGGGTTTGGGTTGCACCAGGCTCAGTAAAACATACACAGGACTACTTCCAGCTGGGATCTGTGTCTATAGATCATGGTCAACAAGAGCAAAATTTGCCTTTCCTCCCCAGTTTCAGCACCCTCCTATGTCATCATATTCCCCATCATGATCAGACACCCTCGCTAGCTTAGGGAACAGGGACAGAGGGAAGATGACTCTTCTGAGATCATGCAACCAGCCTTCTAGCAGGCCTGACCAGAAGTCCTTAGTCCTGTGATGCTGCTGGTCCTTACCCTTTCAAAGGGCACAACTCCCTGCAGACCTCAGATGTCCTGGTTTCAATCTTGTCTGCAAGGAACACCTGGACATCCTGTCCTGAAAGGAGACTGCCAAATGGGCAGTTGGATGTGGCTGTGAGTCAGCAGGCAAGTCACCTACATAGAGCAAGTTCACCACCTGCCTGCAGCAGGCAGGCTTGTTTCTTCTCATTTTATACAGTTTTGGCTTGTTGTTCCTGCTCATTTTAACCACTTACGGTTCCTGCCATCTCTCAGTTCTGCATCTCCAAAGGATTCCATCTCCGAAGGATTCCTCTGACCAAGCGACGTCCTCGATGTCTAAGGAGCTCATTTGGTCTCCTTCTACAATCAAAAGACAGAAATAGGCATTTCTGGGCTGAGATTCATCTCACTCTAAAGCAAGGTGGTGAAATAGAGAGCTTACACTCTAAAAGTGCTTCTTTTCCTCTTTTAATTATGAAATGTTCAGTTAGACACACCTGTACCGTCGACTTGTAAAACTAGCTGAGATGTTGCCCACTCTGGCAGTGCTTTGGAGGACTGTATGTGATCTTGCAGTAAGCTCAGAATACAGATCAAGCTGCTTCACTCTTAACTTCCCTTTAAATCTTGCTCTGCAGGGAGAAGTGGCTCTCTTGAGGGTAGGAAATAGTATTTTATGTGTAATTGGTTTGAAGTTCCTTAGAGCTCTGTTCACCCATTAAAGACCAAAAGGCCCTGTCCTCCAGGCCGCAGAGATGGAGACATGAGTTATGCCTGTTATTAATGAATTTTAGACTCAGTCTTCCTAATAAAATGAACTCACAGTCTTTTTTGCTTCCATTGTTTTGGGTGTAGCTTCACTGTTTCCTCTCTCTCTCATTCCCCACATTCCCTTTTGAGAAGGATTGTGAAGGGACAGGCTGAGGATGAGGAAGAACAAGGGCTGATAACAATGCTGAATTTAACACATCTAGACAGATTCTTTTGGAGGGTGAAACCTCCTCTTCCCGTCTTTTCTCATAATCCAGTTTTACTGGCATCATTAGTTACGCTGAGCCCCATCTTGAAATACACACACGTGTGCTGTTAGCTCTGGCTCCCCCCACAGCAGCAGACACACCAACATGCCTAGCCTCCAGATTTGGACCTTTTATTTTTGATGTCTAAAGTTAGACCACTTGAATAACCCCCCACTCTAAGTTTCTTGCATCTTTGGTGGCAATAGTTGGACTGCTACTCACCTCCAGACAGCTTCAGCCCTGGAACACTTTATGGGAAGTGCAAGGAGCACTATGCTATGAAGAAATGGAGATACACAGATACTTGTTTTCTACGAAGATGCACTGCCTGGGACACAGTGGGCTTGACTAGGCATAGATATGAGCTAGGTCCAGGTGTGCAGGCCTGAGATACTTGCTTTGGTAACAGCTTCCACAGCTGGGAAGTGCTGGTGTTCACCTTTGTGTTTGGGTGATAATTAAAAATATCTCACAGATGTGTTGTGGTCTGTAAAATCCATGGGTTGTACCAGATCTATGCTTGATATTACTAAGCAGCTCGGCCAGTAGATGTTGCTCTTGGCTCATACTGATGTGCTCAAAAAAGTTGTATCCAACTTGAGACATTTGGGAACCCTCTGAAGCCACGCAGTGCAGATCTGTCCTTCACACAGCTTTCCGCTTTTGGCCATCACGAACCATCCTAGATGGCCACAGAGAAAAATAAAATGACACAACTCCTCAGACAGCAGTCACTTGTAATTAGTAAATATAATTATTAGCTGTTGTTTGCTTTGTGCAAAGTGAGAAATCCCAGACAAGCAGTCAGTATTTCTAGGGGAGGTGTTGGATTGTACTTATCAGAAAGGTGGTGTGAACAGGTGCAGAGAGATAAATGATGGGACTAAACCATGTTAAGAGAGGCCGGAGTCAAACAGGTATCGGTCTGGGGATTATTGGAGCTACAGCTCTCACTCAGAGTTGACCACCATGATCCTTTTGTGCCACGTGGAACAGGTGCCATGTGCTATGTGTATCTGATGGTTTCAGATACGAGTCAGGGAGAGAGGAAAGGAGATCGGGGCTGAACTCCTGGGGTTGTATTCATGTGGTTATCGAGACGGGATTTAGCCATGTTCCTAGCTTTATGGAGTGTTAGAGGAAAATGAATCACCTGGTGTATTGTCTCTCCATCCTGAGTAGTCCTGGCAATCAATGATAACCCAACCACCCCTGACTGCACTGAGCACCAATGGTGACCAAAGGAAAAGAAGATGCAGAGAAATCTTCCGCTGTCAGTCGCCATCCTCTGCTCTCATATGGATTAATTTACACTCAATTCTGGGGAATGTGCTGGGAGGAAAATAACATCCTTAGTCTGTTCATAACCCACCCATTTGTGCAGACAATCTTATAGCTCAGGGATGATGGTCTGAGTTTCTCATAGAAAAAAATATCTAATGCACATGATGATTAACATTTAAGCACAGCCAATAGTTTGTAAAGTAGTCGGAACCTCTGTATATCTGTTAATATACCCACTCTTCTCCTTTTCCCTCTCCATACACGTTAGCCTCTGTCGCTCCGTAGTACCAATCACAGCAGCATTTAGGCACTGCCTAATGAAAGCTCTTAGGATCAAGGACTGTCTGTGACTGGTTTGCCTGTAAAGTGCCAATCCCAGGACAGCTCTCATCTTACTCAAGGACTCTTAACAGTGCTGGAATATAAATGACACATATGAAGATCAGAAAAAAAAAAAAAAATCATTTACAAATGCCTGGGTTAATGCTGAGCCTTTGTGGCATCTCCTCATCATCTGTGCTCTCTATACTGTGCTTTTCTTTTCTTAAGCAGTACCTCAGATCAAAGGAATTTCATGTCAGATCTGTCTGTAGAAAACAATGGTTTTAAGCAGGACAGACCTTGATCTCTGTTGGCTGAAGATTATGTGTATCAGCAGACTCAAGGTTAGAAAATGCCTGTGAAGATGCTCCAGATGTTCACTAGGGAAAACACTTTCTTTTAGCAGTCATAACAGGAGAAATCAGAGGGACACCTTGCCTGTAGCAAGGTAACATGGTCACACAGGCCATTCTGCATCAAGACATTCTGAAGAACAGGAGCTCAACTCCTATTTAGTTTTCAGGATAAAAACACAAGATGAGGCCACAAGTCTGCTGGCTGCAGGACCAGATGGAGTTGCATTTCCTTGTGTCACTCTGGGACTTTGAAAGGACTTAACAGGCATGTGTGAGTAATCCACTCTCACCATTGATACAAAAGGTGATGACTTTGGGAACAGTTGTTTATGATTCAGGCCAAGAATTGCTTTAATCGTTATAATCCAGTGTCTCTAAGGATCCGTGAGTGAATTGCTGTGCCTGCACTCCATTTTACAGTGCCTCAACTTCAGATTGCCAGCAGCGATGCTAATGACTCATGAACTTACCACACCTTAGCATCAATGTCAAAAGATCAATATTAACCTCTTAATTATAATGTTGATCAAGATTGATGATATTGATTTCTTGCCCTTGATGCTAAAGCATGCCGGATAGCACGTGGTCATTATCCCAGGTGCAAAACTGCTGCTGCTGGCTCCTTAAAATTCTCCTTGAACTGTACGTGGTGGTCCTGATTGCCCATGGGACACAGTGATGAAACCATTGCCACTGACCACAAGTATTTGCTATATAATAAGTCTCTTTGACTCATCTTCAGCCAGGATTCCCAAGGTGGATCTGCTCATACCTCAGATTCCCGTTTTCTACCTTAAACATTGGCAGATTCAAAGAACCACGTTCCTTCATTTACAAAATTCTCTAATTAATTTCAGCATTCAATAATGCTCAATTAATGGTTAGAAGAGTACAGACTGAGAACAAGCAGAATGGTAATACTAGCTCTTCAGCATCATTGCCCATGGCAAGGGGGTTGGAACTAAATGATCTTTAAGGCTGCTTCCAACCCAAACCATTCAATGATTCTATGATTCTATGAAATAAATCAAAGAGACCCTGCAAAGACCAAGGAATGAAACACTCCATGGTTAACTTCAAGATTTGTGATGCCAAGGACCTGTTCTCCTACCAGATGACCCACTGTAACTGGTATCCAAGAGAAAAGAGAGATATGTTTTGTGGAAAACGACTAGCAATGGGATATGAGGTGTTTCAGAGGCTCATAGTAGAACTCAGATGGCCTTCAGAGACCTGTGTGGAGGTGAAAGCTTGCATTCCTCTGCAGTTCATGACCACATACAGGGGAAGATTGGGCCCTGAATGCTACACAGTGCCTCTAAATTGTGTGTGAATCCTTTATTACTCCTCATATTTACCAGTTATGTACAAACTTAGGGCAAACTCTGCCCAGGTCAATGCTACATCCAGTAGAAATTTCAGGGTTTCAACTTAGTCTGATCTTTTCCATCCTACAGGATATGAACACCTTAAAAGATTTCCTTTCTTTTTAACACCTTCAGGAACAGCACATCCACATCACTTCCCAACACAATGGGGTTTGGAGTGGAAATCTTCCTCCCCTTCCCACCATGGTCCAATCAAGGACCCCAAATCCCTGAAAAAAAAGAGGAGTAAAGAGGAAGATGGTGCATCTCACTGCCTACTTTGTAGTCCTGATTTGTCCCTTGGGAGCATTGGGTCTGGCAGGGGAGGATTAAAGGCACACAGATTCATTCCTCGTCTTCATCACCTGTCCTGGTACAGTAACGCCATCACTCACTCAGGACACCCCAAGTGCAGACATAGCCCTACATTATTTCCTCCTGTTGTTGTCAAGGCTGAGACTGGATTCTTCCATGGTCAGACCGGTCCTGGGCATTAATCCATAATGTCATTACTGCTCCCAGTGGGAGTGGTCAACCCAATCAAGGATCTCAGATGCTCACCAGTACAATGCAGTTTCTGACCCCAAGCAATTCAAGCAACTCAATCTCCCAAGGGCTGTTTTAACTGTCTTTGGACACTGCTGGGTATTTTTTTTCTCAGCAAAGTGACCTCCTGAGCTCCCTGGGCACAGAGTCCTTATTGACGCCCTACTGTGACTTGCAGATAAGCTCCTCTCTGCTCTACGCCCTAACCCCTTAGACACACATCAGCATTTAACTCCCCCATTTTTTTTTCATAGAATCATAGAATGGTTTGGGTTGGAAGGGACCTTAAAGATCATCTAGTTCCAACCCCCCTGCCATGGGCAGGGACACCTCCCATTAGACCAGACTGCTCAAAGCCCCATCTAACCTGGCCTTGAACACTTCC
Source organism: Alca torda (assembly GCA_008658365.1). NCBI lineage: Eukaryota > Metazoa > Chordata > Aves > Charadriiformes > Alcidae > Alca > Alca torda. The sequence continues at coordinate 162,316,302 of CM018077.1, forward strand.
AGGGATGGGGCATCCATAGCTTCCCTGGGCAATCTGTGTCAGTGTCTCACCATCCTTATTTTTTCACTCATTTTGCCCAAGTGGTACATGACCCGACCATTCTGTCTATCCCCCTCTTAACGAGGGGACTTAATAAAAGGAAGAGACAGAAACTACACACAGAGACAAGCCTAAAGCCTGCTCCTTTCTGCAATGAAAAACACTAACGACATGTCAAAGGATGAGCTGGTAAAGGCAGCCTCTGCCCAGCAAGGCAGTCAGGATTAGCATCTTCCCACTGCAGGATGAGTATAACCGACAGCTCCATGAAGGAGAGGACACCGAAGGGAGAAATGCCTGCTGACAACTTGCTTGTTCACCAGCCTTCCTCAGAGGTGCACACACACCAAGCGCTTTCATGTGGTTTTCAACCGCCTCCGTTCCCCTTCCAGGCAAAATCCTTATTACTGACATCTCTGTGTGAAGAGGGTTTGGCTGTGCGTATCAAAACGTCATTAAATATTTGGTTTAATAACTGCCAAGGCGGCTGCCTCAGCACTGCGCTGGAGTTCGCGTTTCTGGCTCCGACTTGGGAGCAGTTAGTGGAGCCAGGAGTGCTGTGAGCCACAAATAGTGTCTGCAGAGCAGCGTCTTCTCGGCAAAACTGCTCTGAGCGGGGGACACCTGACTCCTGGGTGATTTAGTCTATGTCCTGCTGTAAGGTGCTTACCTCAAGAAAATTTAACTTCTGTCTGTTCTGTACAGCAGGTTCCCTGTGACACTGCGTGTGAGTCTTTTAGTTTTTTAGTCCCTCCCTGGCTCATCTTGCAGAGGCAATAATAGCAAAGAGAAATACATCGTAGCTCATGGAGGTTTGAGAAATTGCGGTCTTGGGGGCCATAGAAATCCTTCAGCTGGAAGCACTATTCAGGAATCAAGCTGAAATTGCATGAGGTTTGCAAAGCTCTGGGTGTTACACGATGTCACTGCATTTACGGGTTTATGCAGCATTCTGCATAAACCTTTATACTTTTTCAAAGGTGAAAACACGTTTGGCGAAACCAAGACCCTTCAAGCCAGGGCAGATGGAACATGAAAGGAAATTTCACAAATGCCCGTCTTTGATTTCCTTTTTGAGCAAGCTTTTATGAAAATAGAGAATGACACTCATATCAGGAAAGGTTTCAATCAACTTGGGCTACACAGTTAGAATTTAATGCATTCATATATTTATCAGCGTACAGAGGCACGCATGTGTCTATGCTAATATGTCCCCTCTGTGCTTTGCACCGAGGTCTGCAGTAACCTGAAGAAGCAAATAGTGTGTGAACTCAGCTCTGATGTGATTTATTCAGTATCAGAGAGGTTCAGGGCAGGAAAACATTTCATTCCTCCCCGGTGGTGTATGCTGGATTTTTCTTCACAAGTCTGTTCTCTGATATTTTGCCTGCTCTGCTTTGAAATAAGTTAAATGATTAGGCCTCTACGGCTTTCTTAGGGGAAGTCTTTTCCTCAGCCTTATTTGATCTCCTGCTCTAGACTAAACATTCCCTTTCTCATTTCCCTGCCCACCACCCCCACTATTTCCACATAAATAATCCCTCTTTATCCCTAGTGTTTCATTTGCAGGGATTCATGTAATAAGCACAGCTTTATGCTAGGTTTCCTTGAAAGCTGAGCACTGTGGCCTCATTTCCATCCTCCTCAAGCAATTTTCAGAGCAAGGGGAAATTGAAGCTGGTCCTAAGTGTTTGTCCAAATTGGACCTCATTTACCTTCATTTGCAGGGACTTGTGAATGTTACGGAAATTAATGGCAGCTTTGGCCACCCAGCAGCCTGGAAAAATCACATCATTTATTTGGGTAGCCAGAAGTGAGTGATTTGAGCATCTTCCTGAATGGTGGTGGGAAATACTGGCTTGACCTTGAGCTGTCTGTGTTCTGAGCACATCTCCGTGAAAGAGAGTCATAGTAATAGAGTTAAAGTAGGAAGAGGCCAAGTGACTGGGAAAGAGCCAGAAACCATCTTGTTGGCCAGATCAGGGGTCTTTCAGCCCAATATCCTCTCATTAGCAGTGGCTACGAAGGGAAAATAGCAGAACAAGACAAGATACATCATCCTTCCAACCTTCAGCAACTTGCAGCCCGGAGACCTTCTGAGCAAGAGCTGCTGCCTTTGCATCCAATAGTATTTGGTTGGTTTCCCTTTCGTGAATTTCCCTAGCTACTTTTTGTTCTCATAGAAACTTTGGTACCTCTTGCATGCTGTGACAAGCACTGCACAGCTTGACAGTGCTCTGTGGCTGCAAATTATGTCCTTCACTGCTTTTGCACCTGCCTCCTGCTAGTTTCATTTGACACCCCTCAATTCCAATATTGGAAAAGACAATGAACACATTCCCTGGTTACCTTGTCCTGGTCACTTATGAACTTTTATTCCAACTTCATCATTTTCCCATCCTCACCCATGTCCTTTCCATGGAGGAGAGTCCTAATGTATGATAATGGCTGTTGTTAATACAGGGTTTATTAGACTTAAATACGCACAACACAAAAGAGATGATCCTGGCTGTACAGATCAATGCCCCTATCTTGGATATCCCCTATTTTACTAATTGGCTAGTTTAACTTGAAGTTTGCTAGTGGCGTGTACATGGATCAGCCTTGATTCCCTCCCACCCCACTCCTGAGCATTCCAAACAAAGTTTTGTACAACCCTGAAACTCTCTCAAAGAGAGAAATTTTCTTTCTCCATAGGACAATAAGTCCTATAGCTCTTTAGGCAAGGGTCCCCCTTGGTTTGCATGGTATTCCTAAGAGCAGCTTTCGCAATTACACCAGGGAAAGATCCATCTCCATATAGGATACGCCCTTTGCATTTTCACTCAGTAGTTACCAAGGTGCTTCTGCCTGTCATATTTCTTTGATCATCTCTGAGGCTTTGTGTTTAATTAAATTTGTCATTAGCCAGATAACCTAACACAGCTCATGACACACAGTATGGATGTTGGGCAGAAGAGGGTACTTACCCCCAGCCTTTTCGTTTTGTTTCTCTCAAGGTCAATAAGGGAGGTGTGTGTTCATACATCATTCATCAAAATCTCTGGCATCTAAAAGAGGAAAGTTGTACAGAAGAGCTGGAATGAATGATTTTGCTTCTTAGGGAACTTGGGGGGTTAGCGTTGATGTTAGCGTGCAAAATATGCAAAACAGCAAAGTGTTACATGGGATTTATTTTTGAAAGAGCTGAGAATGAACCACCAGAGCAACTCTCTTGTGCTACCAGAGGCTTTCATCGCATGGGGCATGAGGAGGGGACATCTTCCTGAAAGATTTTTTTTCCTTTCTTTTACAGAAGTAGCAAACTGAATGCACGGCTGTCCAGGGAAAGATCAGTGTTTTCTGTAATGGGAGGCTGTCTTCAAAATAGTCCCTTCTGGACTTGCGCTTTCCCAGCATAGTAAGAAAAGAGAGTGATAAAACCCTGTGGAGCAGCTCTTTCGCTTTCCCCACTGTATAACAAATTTAACTTTCAGATGATATAAGACAATCTCACTCTTAATCTCTTTTCAGCATCATTTCTCCTATTTGCATAAGAAATAATGGGTTTTTTTTCACTCATTTGTGAGCTGCTGCTGATTTTCAGGCCCTCAGATACTGTGATAGCAGGTCCACTAAAAATATTTCCAGTGGTAGCACACAGAACTCTGGTGGCTTTATGTAGTCTCGGCATGTTTTCCAGACACAAGATGTCCCGGCCTGCCGAGTTTCAGAGAGCTGCCAACAAGAAGTGTCTGCAGCTGGGGTCAGTGGGAGGCTAAATCCAAAAAAACAAAATCGGAGATGGATGTAGTGTGTCAGCAAAGACCCTTTCGCTGTGCTCTATTGATTGTTTTGTGTTGATTCCTTAGTTTTTGCTGTTGTCACTGCCATCTAATTTAAGGCATTGCTGTTAAATTAAAAAGCATGATTGACTGGCATCTGAGACACATCGCAGCTGTCAGCTGCAAGGATAAACTCCGGATCAGGATGCAAATCTTCCCAAAGATCAAGGGTGTTTGGACGAGGCGTCTAAGTGGAGCTCTCTCAGTTAATTTGTAGTAGGAAAGACCTATTCTTTTGGCATCTCTGCTTAATATTCAGAACAAGATATACCAAATATGAGCTTGCCAGTTGATTCTGACCATCTTGAAATTTTCTCCATTTAAGTGTGGAGAATTAGAATGCATTGGGTCAGCCTAGCGTGAAAAGTAATTTGTTTTAGTACGTGATCATGGTAAGAACTGACTGAGGATCAAAAAGCCCTTTAGAAACTGGATTAAAGGCCCCCCTGAATGACAGTCTCCATGGAACTCAAAACAGTCCCATGAGCAGCAACACCATGTGAAACAGCCACCTCTGCAAAAATTATAAATTCATAAAATTGCCTCAATTGGAAGGGACCTTTCAGATCATCTAGTGCAACCATCAACCTAACTCTGACAAAAAAACATCACTATAGTATACTGCTAAGCACTACGTCTACCCATCTTTTAAATACCTCCAGGGATGGTGACTCAACCACTTCCCTGGGTAGCCTGTTCCAATGCTTAATAACCCTTTCAGTGTAAAAATTTTTCCTAACATCCAGTCTAAACCTCCCCTGGTGCCACTTGAGGCTGTTTCCTCTTGTCCTACCGCCTGTTACTTGGGAGAAGAGATCGATCCCCACCTCTCTACAACCTCCTTTCAGGAGGGTTTTCATCGTGCTAGGGGCTAGGACCATTCTCAAAAAATAAAAGATAGAAGCCCAACCTTGCCATGTGATTGAGGTGATAGCTGCTGCTTGTGATGAGAACTTCTGGAGCTGAAGGTGTGAGCCACAGCTACCCCAGGTTAAGGGAATAACGTGCAAATAAGACAGGTCTGCAGTTCTGCAAGGCTGTAGCTGAGCAAGACTTTGTTAAGTGGGAACGGGTTGGGTATGTGACCTTCCCAGGAGTCAGTGCCTTTGAAAAGCAAAATCCTTCATAAAGCATTTGCAGCAGTCTCATTATTTATGGATTAAGGACAGATGGCAACTCAACCCGCATCGATCAACAGGGTGCAGCAGTTTGATGAGACCTGGTGAAATGGGACTGCAGGGGCAAAAGAGACTGCCTGCAAAGGGTCCCGTTAACTTCAGTGGGATTCTGCGTTATATGTTACATGGGCTACCTGCTTTCCACCATCAGCAAGGTTTCCTCCAACCCCATGCTTGAAATGCAAAAAATGGTCAAAGCAGGGAATTGTGTGGCAGACAGGTGGGAATGAACATTTCCTGGAAGATGGGGAGTCTATGGGGGTTGTTGCAGCTCAACAAGTCACTCCTGATGAACCAAGTGATGAAGCACGTGTGCAGCCACTGCAGTGACAAAATCCCACTCACACCTCTTCTGCAGCATCTGGACAGAAGGTTCTGAAGACACTGGAACAGGTTGTCCAGAGAAGTTGTGGATGCCCCATCCCTTGAAGTGTTCAAGGCCAGGTTGAATGGGGCTTTGAGCAACCTGGTCTGGTGGGAAGTGTCCCTGCCCATGGCAGGGGGGTTTGGAACCAGGTGATATTTAAGGTCCCTTCCAACCAAAACCATTCTTTGATTCTATTATTCTATGTTCTGCACTGGGCTAAAAGCATCTATGTGTTGTCACAGCTCAGCTGCTCCACAGCCATGGCAGCTCATTTGCTTGTTGTTGCCCAGCCACCCCTTTCCACCAGCCAGATGCTTTCAAATATTGGGCAGAAGAGCCAAGTCTTTTACTCATGGCACAGCATTTTTTTTTCCCCCTCAAAGACGGGATGGGTATAACTTCATATAATAGACCCTTAACCGCTTGTTTACAGCACCACTAAAAAAGACAAATCACTTGAAACAGTGAATGACTAGACCCAGGAAAAGAAGGGAGATTTCAAAAGGTTTATCTGACAGCCAATAAACAGCGTAAATAACATGCAGTATTTCATTTGTCAGGACCATGGGACAACCTGATGATAAGACTACTCCATAAAGTGGGGAATACCTTTGTCTTGGCTATAAATGCCTGTGTTGATTTATTAAGTGTTCTGGTACTTCTCTAGCTTCTCTTTAGTACTCACAAATGGGATGGAAACTGAGGAATAAGGAGAGGAAGAAAGATATCTGTGCTCAACCTCATAAAGAGATCTCAGTCCAGTTAAGGGTTTGAGATCATAATGGTTTTTATTTTATGTTGACTGTTTCTCCTGTTGCTGAGGACGATCAGAGTAAGAAGAAGTCAAAGACTGGAACCTACACTATCCCCCACTCTTTCCTGTAGTGACACCAGGCAGAAATATGTGTATTTCTATATATTTTTAGGGATTTAATATCATCACAATAGGTTACATACTGAAATGCTGACTTGTTTGAATAACCCGTCATCAGACTGGGAACATCATGACAGGCAATCAGTTTGGGTAACCGGTCTGTATTTTGCTTACGAACACAGTATAAAATGACCTTTCAAAACACTGGAGCAGTTACATATTTTGACTCAAAAAGCAGCTGAAGCAAATAAATGACAAGCCTAGCCAAGGCTTGTGTGGAGCCACTTTTTGCCTTCCCGGGCCCACTCCTAATCTGCAAGGGAGTGAGAGTAAAAAAGGACATCCTTAAAAGGGCAAGCAAAGAGTTGATTACCTCCTAAATGTGTCTGGCTACAGATATGCTATCGATCAGGTCAAACAAGGCATCAGGATACCTGCTATTATGCCAATGGCCTCTCTTGTAACTGAAACACAACCTGTCTCCTGTCAGGAAATGGAAGAGACAAGCCTGTTTCCCTGGGCTGTTTAGAAAAGGAACCAGAAGAGAGAGTGACTTTCAAGGGAAAGACAGTCTTCTTCAAGGTTAAATATTTATTGTGTGTAAATAACAACTCCATCTTCCACAGTGCTGCCAGGATCTCTGGGCACTTTGCTGGCAGGTTCACTAGCCTGCATTTCCATCCTGCTCTATTTTCAAGTGTTATTCTCATTATTAAGTACCTAAGCAGCTTCCACTGCATTCAGCGGGGTGAGTGTTGCTGAGCATATGTTTATTTTCACTCTGTCTTGGGAGCACCAGATAGAGCACAGCTAGTCTGGTGGTAACAGAGTATGAACTTTGAGCTTTATTCTGTGGAGGTGGATGAGTATCTGCCCATCCCTTTGTAAGGGGATGCTGGTAATGGCCATATATTCTCACCTGGTACCTAACTGGGCTATTGGGGACCTTTGTTTTTCCAGACATGGCTGGTGTCCTGCCTAGGATGTGCAGGGAGCAGTGGAACCCACAGCTCAGAGAACAGCTGTGATCTCCATTGCCAGATAAACAGCAATACAGGGAGGTTGGGTCAGCTGAAATGGATCATTTGCATCTCTGAAATCGCTGACTCTTGGTGAGGAAAAGAAAATAAGGGACGTTTTATTTTTATTTTACAAAGCAGCATTTGTCTTTCTCCCAGTGATTCCTCTCCTTAAAACACTGTATCTTTAGCTCATTATCTTTATCTGAGCCTGAGCATGGCACGTTGCTGAATTTCTTAGACCTGAAGCATCTCCAAGGGTAACTTTGGGTAATGAGAGAATGCACAGCAGGAAAAGCAGCCATCTGAAAGTGGTCACCTCTGAGATGAAGGGCCACCTCTGCTCCTTCATACAAGGTGGGCAAATGATGGAGCCAAAGTGGTCACCAGCTGTTAGAAGCAGGGACCTATTACAGAGCGTGTTTTAGCTTGCTGCATATGGCCAATGAGGAGTGAACTGACCGCTGAGAGTTGTGACAGCTTATCCATCACTTGAAGAGCCTGGATGATCCTTTGCTGTCTTTTTACAGCACAAAACCAAGCCTTGCTGGGCTCCCTGCAGGCGCCCTGCTGCAAGGCTTTGGCCAGTGTGTGGCAACCCAGCTTGAGATGGCCTTCACGGTCCATCCTGACATCATTTATGGACATCCCACCAGGGCCAGTTGTTCTTGGCAGCAAGCTGGAAAGACGCGGGGTGGAGAAGGCTGCAGAGGCTCAACATTTCCCTTCTGCAAGTGGCAGGATCATCTCTGCAGCAAGGGGTTTGCTGGATCCCTCATCTTGCATGGCTGTAGCTGGTGGTACAAGGAGGAAAGTTATGTGTTGCCGACACCAACACTGAGCATGGCTGGGAAGGAAAGCCAAAAAGCACCTTCATCTTATGATGCTCACAGATTGCTCTCTATGAGTGCTGCAAGGGTGCTGGAGGGGAATATCATTCCCGCACCAAAGCTGTCCTCGAAAATGATGCCTCTCTCATGCTGGTGGAATCTGCAGTGTGGGGAAACGGAGTGTCTTTTTGGGGTGTGTGGGTGCTAGGATCCCTACTCCTTTCCAGCTTCCTTGTGTTGTCTGCACAAAGGCACAGGTATTTATGTGGGGGAAGAGGGAGGAGAGACAACCTCACTGATGCTGGATGTATATCTCAGAGTGTTTTTTGCAAGTGCTTTCTGGGGTTAGGAACCAACAGGCTGCAAAATGGGCACAGGGTCTTCTCAGAGGAGAGGGCTTCTTTGCCTCAGCAAGCACAGGAAGAGCTGGACTAGTTAGAAATGAAGCAGGGTTTCCAGGAAGGTAAAGTCCCTGTTTAGAGATAGGAAACAGGTGAAGAAAAGTCAATGAAAAGACAATGCTTCTCCCTTCCTCTCCTATCTCTTGACTTTCTGGGCTACTCTGTGGTGTTTAGTCCTACCAAATTCAAAGACATCCCAATTTTGGGTCTTGGCAGTGGGTACATTTTAGGGTCTGCCGGGTGAGCATTGCCTTGTCTTCCTGGGTGCTGGGCTGTCACTGAAGCTGATGGGACTTTTCTGGATTTTGTCCAGGTGGTTGGAACCCATGGTCGGCTTGGGGTGACTGCACCAAGGACTGCGGGGGAGGCCTGCAGACCCGCATGCGCACCTGCAAACCCCTTCCCAATGAAGGTCTTGTCTGCGAGGGAGTCCTGGAGGAAGGACGGCTGTGCAATAGGAAGGCGTGCAATAGTAAGTGGAGGCATGTTCCCTTGCACGTGCGCGAGCAGGTCGCTCTTCTCAGGAGGAGCCCAAACTCATCACCGTAAATAATGGAGGATGCTCTAGAGACACGGTGAAACTGTCCGTGTCAGAGCAGCAAACCCAGGGGAGCATGAGACTTCGGCTGTGCATGGCCCTGCCCTTCCTTGCCTCTCTCACGGTCACGCATGCACACGCTAACACACGTCTTCCAACACACACACACCTGCAGATCTAGCCCTTTGCCCCACAGAATAGGGGTTAATCTATAGGAATCTATAAGCAGTATTCATATGCTGGTGATAAATCTGCCACCGACAGCAAAATATACACCCTTAAAGGCATTTCTTTGATAGTTGGAACCTCTATCCCAAATAAATAAAGCATGCAGCTAGGAAAGATGTTAACCTTTTTGGTTTAGTTCACATTCCCAGTCAAGAGAAGTGTTGCTGTCCCTTTCTTTTACAAAATGAAGCCTACAGCGCTAAGATGTGGAGAAAGATCTGGCTGATAGTCAGACAAAACACAGGGCTTGAGCAAGGCAAAGTCTTTGGCAGATGCTCCACTCTCCTCCTGTAATGCAGGCTCTCTCCAGGTCTTCTTCTGAAGAGGGAAGAGGACAAATTGCCAACGTCAGTCAGCAGGGAGGTATCGATGCTGGAGCTGGTGACCTGCAGCGCTTTCATCCCAAGTGCTTCTTTTGTATTAGCTGAGCGGAGAGGGGGATGAAGAGGAAAAAGAAACAACAGCAGAAGCAGCTCAGCCCAGCAAATGCAAGCAAATGGCTGATTATAATTATTCCCTTCTTTTTATTTCAAATTCATAGTAGAGAATGTTTGAATAACTCCTCCAACTAGTCAAATAACTAGGGAAAGTTCAGCTGTCTTCAAAGGCAGGGAAGTATCTCCTGATAAAGGGGAAGTTCAAATAAAGGGACATAAATATATTTGTCTAATAAGAGCTAAAATGATTTCATACATTTTTTACCACTTCTATAAATTTAAATCATGTTGCAATTAGGCTTCTTTTTTTTTTTTAGATGAAACCTTCTAGTATATTGAATTTCACCTCCTTGACTCACAGTTGCTAATTCCCCTCTGAGGTTTGCCCACACTAGGGAAATTTAATCTGTGTCCCCCACACTTACTGTGTGTGTGTGTGACTTTGGAGTCACGACCCAAGTGCGTCTTGGGGCAGTGAGGGTAAGAGTGCATCCATCTGTGGGCAGGGATCTGGAACCCGGACCTGAAAGGAGGTCCAGCTGTGGGACTTGAGTGTGCCTGAATGGAGCTTTAGGAAGAGCCACGATGGTCTCGGTGGATAATGCTGTGAAGGAGAAGAAGGTGGAGATGGCATTGTGGGTGGATAGAGAAGGCTCTGTGGGTGTGGCCATGCTTTGAACATGGGTCCACATGAGACAACAGGCAAAGAAACTCTTTAGAGTGCCCTTCCTGTGCTGGACAAAAAAGACGGTGGGCAAGCCACCCAGCTTCAAGACTCCAGCTCCGTAAACTCTCTTTGCAGGACTTCCATCCCCATCCCTAATCATCTTTAAAGCCCTCCATGGGACCTATTAAATTCCTTCACATCCCTTTTGAATTGGAAGTCCCCAGACTGGACACAGTTTTCCGGGTCCAGCCTCACCAGCACCAAGCAAGGGGCATAACACCTTCCCTTGATCTGCCCCAGGGGCAAAACTTTGCTCTTCTTCATGGTAGATCTCTTGAGGTGGCTGTGGCAAAGAGGGATGAAGTAGGATGGTGGGCAACCATGGAGCCTGGAAGTCTGGGTTGGGTTTCCAGCTCCACTTGTTGCAGCAGAGCACAGCAGTAAAGGACGAATCACTACGTATTCACTATTTACTCACTCATCTTTTCCAGAACACAAAGCCTATCCTGAGTGCAGAAAAGCCTGATTGTGCCCAGGGGGGCCTATGATTCAGTAAATTATTTCACTTATCTTCCTGTCCTCTTTCCATTACATACCCAGCCAACTCCTGCTCCTAATTGCACTGTGGTTAGTTCAGCTGAGCTTATTTGGGAAGAAAGGATCTTGAGCAAAGTGGAAGGCCCTAGGTTGGAAAGAGAGTACACCTGCGGAGTGGGGCAGCAGAAATTGATTTATCACTTTGAAATAAATAAGTTAATTCTGATTAATTTTCCCAAAGGGCCTCTTAGCAGACAAACTGCTGAGCCCCTTTGTGATGCGTTCACGCTGGCAAACTGAAAAGCATTTGAGGGAAGATATGAATGATTAATCTTTTAAGACTTGCTCGTGCACATCTTGGAGTCCATGTCCTACCTCAAGATAAACCTATATCTCTTCATATCTACCAAAGCTGTGCATCTGGCTCTGAGCTGGCTCCTCAGTGAATCTGTCCCTTGCAGCCTTTGCAGCCGTGCAAAGGTTCATGTAAGAGAGGTGCACTTTTGACCCAGGAAGGGCTTTTAATTTTTTTGGACATATCATTTCCTTCTGTTTACTGTGATCTGTACCAAAATCTTATAGGATTGAAAGATAGAATATAAATCCTTCTGTTTAAAATGTGTCACTGTTATTCTTATATGACTTTTGCTCATAGATTTGTTAGAGATGAATAGGATGTTCATTCTTCCACTTGAACTGTTATTTTCCAAAGTGTTCATTATACATTGCAGTTAAACAGATTCTTTTTTTTTTTTTTTTTTAATTAAAAGAAAAAGAAGAAAAGAAGAACTGGACAGAAGAACATCTTTGTCTTGAATTGTGCAGCATTTCAGTAGCTTGTAATAATACCTGACTAGCTCTCCGAGTATAGTGGAGTAGCTGAGACCTTAATTTTCTTATAGAAAACAAACAAGAAAAAATACTCTTTTCCTTGACCAAAGGGCCTTCTATAATCCTGATAAAAGAGCAAAACAAAACAGGGATGAGTGCTCTGATGTTTTCCTCTTTGCTGTGGGAGTAAATTGAAACGTGCCCAAGGAAACTAATACCACCATTGAAAAGTAAAATCAGTTGCTGGCCAAGCAAGTTAGGTTAGAATAACACAGAAATCACGACCACCTTCAAAACAAGGGTAAGCCCATCTCTTCTTCAGCTTCTCCTTCCTTGCTTCTGCCAAAGTGGCTCGTAGGCTGATTAGCAGGACTGTTTTAGCTGTTTATTTGGATCTCCAGCAGCAGGGAGAGTTCTTAGTCCGATACCGCATCTGGAACAGGTTCTCCTTGGTAAAAACTTTGGGTGCTGTCACTCAGCTCCCTGGAGCTGCTGAGATGAACTTTTGTGGAGGATCTGTGAGGGCTTCATTTGTTGTTTTATTTTGCCTGGCCATGGCAAATGCATTAGAAGGATCTAACCTTTCTTGTCACATGGCTCCTCCCCTAGGTGGACCTTCTCCAGGTCCTGCCATCCTTCCTCTTCCAGAACTGCACCAAGTGGACCTTCAGCAGGTCTCAGTATGCAGCAGTGGGGATGATGGTTTTCAGCCTTTGCAAGAGGTGTGACTTCTGGCAACTTGGTCACTGAAATATAGGTATAGCCATGTGGTTCCCAGAGCTGATCCTGAACAAGTCTGTAGGCCCGTGTTGTTTGAAATCACTGCATAGGGATGGCTGAAGGACTCCACAGGTGCCACTTGTATATGGGCTTTATGTTTTTCTACTTGCTTGGACCACCATCTCTGCTCTTTCACATAATGGAATCTTTCACTTGATGATCTTCATCTGGCTAAATTTCCTCAGAAATACCTGCCCAAGCCCAACAGCAAGTGAGCCAGGTAAGTTATATCCATGGGCAAAACCCAAAGCTGTAAAACACTGAAGAAAAACTGTAATGAAAGCTCATCCCAAACTGGAAAGGAAACTTTGTCTGGTAACAGCAGCTTGGCTTAGACAGAGCCTTTTTTTCATGGCAGCTGTTCAGCTCAAGAGACATAATCTGAAGGACAACATTCAATGTTTGCTGTAACTCTGATTTTTCTTTGCTAGAGGTAAAGGACCCATTGATATCCTCTTCTCCGGCACAGACAGGGGAGATTTCCTCCATCTGTTCCATTTGGCCAGGAGCTGCTGTTTTGCAGAGGGAGAAAAAAAAGCCAACCCGAGTGTGGTGGCAAGTGCTTGCAGAGAAGCTCTCCAGGTCCACCCTCTTTGGATGGATGGGGACACCCGTTGTGCTCTGGTAGCCCCTCTTGGCTGCTTGGTGCTAAAAGATGTGGTTGCTTACAACCTGGCATGGCAAGAGTCATGCTGGGGAGGCTGGATGAGCAACATGGCAGGACAACAACCAAAGCAGAGGAGGGATGTCACAGGCCTGACCCTGGCACTGAATTCAACAGTGACAGAGAAATGCAAGAACAATCAGAGACGTAGGTGGCCTGCATTTATTCCTGGGGAATGAAAATCGGCAGAGAAGCCAGCTGAAATCCTGCCATTCCATCTGGCAGAGGCAATGCAAAACCATCTCTGACATTTATGAATATGCAGATTGGGCAGATACATCTCTCCCATGGCTGGGAAAGGGGTGGCTGCATCCTGCTCTCAGGCGTAGAAGTGTGGCACCAGTCCATGCTGGGTTTCCAGCATCAAGCAGGTCCAGGATCTAGCCCTTCAGCTGTGTAACTGTTAGTGGTGTGAAGAAACGTGTGTTCCACATGGTATTTGAAAGACTGAACCTCAGTCTCATTCTCTGCCTCCCCTGGTTTTCATCAAAAATAGCCTTTTTGCTGCAACCACTGAGCTGAAATATCCTGTGCATGAGTGAGAGCACCTTCATTCCCCAGGCTAGAATTCACTGCAAGCTGAAAGAGCACCTTGTTCTGTAGGTACCTGCTTCTGCCTCTGGAAACTTCACCCAGTCCCCCCTTTTAACGGTGCTTTAGACCTTTCATATCTGACAGTCATGTATCTCACCCAGTGACGTTTTCACAAGTCTCAGATGTTCAAACCAAAATGGTTTGGGCTATTTCCTTAAGTGGTGAAATTGCCCCATATCCAAGTGGCCTCCAAAATGACACTCTTCTACATCCACTGAGATCTTGGTTGTTAGGGGTTGTTAGAGATTCTGCCGTCCTCACTTTTACTCCTTTAGCAGTTGCTAGATGCCCCTAGAACTCCGTCGCCAACACCTTCTCCTTCAGTTTTATTACACTGAGATACATTTACCCTATTTCAATAGGGTTTTTTAATCATCCCTTTCCACTCTTTCCTCTGGTCCACCTTTTCATTCCCACCACCCCAATTTGCCTGAACAATTTTAATGATCCTGCTATTTTCTTTGCCTCTCCTGTTTGGGGGATGAGTATAGAGGAAAGAGTGTGCAGCTCTGGTGAGACGTGCTTGGACATTAAAACCTTGTCCCACACCACTGTAAAGTCTCTGCATTCAATTTTTTCCCCTTGGTTGTGTTGCAAGGTGCTGTCTGACACATTACATGTTCTCATTGGCAGTGTTGGTCACCTGCTTTTCTTCCTACTACTGCCAGCATCACAAGATCATCCTCCCCATCCACATCTGAGCTATGTTCTTCCAAAATCTCACATGCTTACCTTTGCTTGCAATTGAAATGTCTCTGTGTTTCAACCATAAAGGGCATTATTTCTCTAGCCCTCCTGATAGCTTCTCTGACGTGCTGGGTATTTCAACAATGTGCCATCATCACAGCGTTTATACAGCAGAGATGTAAATCAAGTCTAGGTCTTCCTTTCATCCTGGCACTGTTCCTCTCCACTGATCCCGCTGTGGGAAGTGGGCTGCTGAAATCCGACCAGTTCCCTACTGTTTTTATTTTGTGGCCTCCACCCCATAAAGTTCAGGTGCATAAAACCCACAGCAAAGCATCAACTTGTACCAACTTTGCCTTGTGCTTCTCCCTGCTTTGTCCAGAACCACAGTAGATTTTTGCACATATTCAAGGCAACTCTCCATGTTAAATCTAAGCCATGCTCCGTGTTAAACGGAGATAGATCTGCTCCTCTGCAACACCTTTTCCAAAGGAGAGGCAGCCTTTTGCTGCAATGGAGCGACCCCAACATGAGTGTGGAGGCAGTCTTTGCTGCGGTAGGTTTGGAGCAAGCTGGACAGGTCACACACTCAGCCATTAGACCTGATTACCTTTAATTAGGATGATCAACCACAGCACAAGCTTGTCATATCTGTAATATGGGGCCCAAATAATTGGTGAGCAGAGATCCAGGATGCCAAGGCTGCATTTAAAACTTTTGGTTTGCTCTTTTATCTTTCCTTCCCTACATCCTGCTTCCTGTCTCTCTCTCCATGCATCCATGCTTGCTGGCTGCTTCTGGGAGTGTCACCTTCCTTGCTCTGGGCAGCTGACAAAGCCATTCAAGCTCCACATCTAGCCCTTGCTGTCCAACCCCTATTTTTCCTCCTAGCCTGAAGAAATCTCTGGGAAGCCTTTGGGATTTACTGCAGATGGAGATTTTGTGTGTTCTTGTGGCTTGTATGTTTTCATGAAGAGGACTTAAATCAGAGCAGATGAAAGTGCATGGGTATAGCCAGCAATGGGTGATGGGAATGGAGCAGGGTTTGTGATGTGTCACACATATCAGACTAAATTAACCTATCCCCTAAGCAAACTCAAGACATTGGATACTGGAAAGCTAGTTAGAGGTTAACATTTTTTAAAAATTGAATCTCACACGGGAAAATCCCCTGGCTTTGTAGCTGTTAAGAACATAAGATTTGGGCCCTTTCTATTCCAGTACAAAGCCAGATAAAAACAAGGTGTATGCAAATATCAGGATATTTGTAGTCCTGATGTCTGGCTATTGGTGCCTTTCCTTTGATGATGGAAGATGAGTGACTACCCCATCCTGTCCCCTCCAGCCAGCAGCGTGCAACCAGCTGGTGCTGGGAAAGTTTGGAGGCGTTGGCGTGACCATTTCCTAGATTCCTTAAGTCCTGCTTTGGGGCAACAGTAATGGGGGATAATATAATTTCAGAAACTAGATGGGCCTCTTCCACAAACCAAGCTGCTGAATATGAAGTCTGGCTCCTGGCAGGCACTCTCTGAATCATTCTTCCCTCCTCTGCTTTCCCTTTTTGGATGGCAATAAAGACTCATGCCACCATACTGAAGCTTCATTAACCTTTATTAATTTTCTCAGAGTTCCGGGATCAAATTTGTCACCATTTCATCTCTTGGCAGTTTGTACTTCTTGAAAAGATGTCTGACTGTTTTACCTCCTTGGGGGAAAAGATCCTCTGTCTGGTACTTCGTGTTTGGAAACAAATTGGTTGCCAGATCACAGATTACTTGGGCTCAGCCCTGCTCTCTGTTACTCTGCATGACTCAGGTGGAGTCAGCTGAGCTCTCCTGATTTACAGCAGGCAGTACTGGTGGGCGGGATTTGGTTGCTATTGTTTGGTTGTTTCTCTGTTTACTAGGAAGTGCACATGCCAGGGTTGCAACATGTCCAATAACAAGTAGAATGGAAATTTTAGTTTTCCTCATAGCAAATTCATGGCTGATCCACATGACATGCAAATGCAAAGCTGGCAGAAGCGTGGGTTTGGAAAGAGCAGGGGTGTTTGCTGTCCATCAGGCGTTAAATGCACTATTTACCTTCTGATCTCAACATCACGGTCTTCAGTGGGAGATTTTCAGTTAAGACACTACGGTTAGGAGCTTTGCCCTTTCACATGAGTTGGAAAGGTGCCCAGCCATAGCTCTGTTGGTACATAAGTCACTTTCTTGACACCAGACCTTCATCTCTCCTTGTTGCTGGTGGTAGGGTAGAACATATGAAGGACACATCCTTTTGAACCATCCCTTTTCACGTGCCCTCACCTGCCTGCTCCACTCAACATTTTCTGGTTACTCTACAGAGCCTTTCTAAGTAGATGTTGGTTGCAAGGCAGAGTTTTCCACCAAAAAATACTGCCTGTCATCCCCATAGATCTCAAAACACTGCCAGGGATGGTGGGATTCATTGTCAGCACATCTGAAAAGGCTAAATCCTCCACAAGTACAGCAAAGAGTACAGACACTCTAGAAATTCATTGCAGTTTATTAAAGACCAGGCATAAGGGATCATATTTTGCATGGTCCTAACTCTCACTGAGAACAAGGGGTTGAACTGCCAGCCGGACCGAGCCTCACAGGTTGGCACGGTGCTAAAGCCCTGGGGACTTCTGGTGGCCAGGGGTGCTGGGGTTGGAAAGCAGGTGATCGTGTCAACTGAACATTGCAGGTCGCTGTTGTTTATACGTGTAACCTTTGTAGTGAAAGATCTTGCAGAGTGAACCAAGGTGTATTTACATGACCCATTACCTTGCCATAGCCAATGGACGCTATAATTCCAGAAGCCAATCGCTGAGGTCCACAGATAACAGAAAGCGAGAGGACACTGACGAACTGCAGCACTACGGGTACCCTGCACCTCAAATAGGTAAGCTCTGACCTACCACAACAGCCTCTGGAGCTGGCACACTGCTTGGTCACTGCACTTCCTGGCTGGGCTGGGCTGATTACATTGACTCGCTTTGCTGTTTCAATCACCCAGCTAACCAACTCTTTTCCTCCCAGGTTAGTATGGGCTTATCCAACAAGTCACACGCTGAGCAAACAGTCATCAATCAGTTTGTTCTCATCACATTCCTACAGGGTTTTGTGTTGTTGCCATTAGCCAGAGAAGGTAAAAAGAGTTAGATGCAAAGCCCTAACCAGACCATGCTTCTCACAGACCTCTTCTCACCACCCTGTCTACTTTTAAGTCACTGCTTTGTCTGAACTATCTAAACAGCTATGGTTCATTAAGCCAAAGCTGACCTTAGTGTGATACAGCCTCTTTGCTGATGTCCATGTCATGCCTTCCCATTGACCGTAGGAGGAGGTGTGCAGGATGTGATGGGGAGAGAGCAGGACTGCTTTCCTCTGTCACTGGGTCTTTAGTGCTGTGCAAGGACTTGGATCTCGTAGGTTCTGCAGCAGGACCTTCACCCTGATGCAATAGGAGGGGAGTAATATGTAGTAACATCAGAGATTGTGATCTGGGAAAATGGGAAGGAATTGAACCTAGATATATGTCAGCTCCAATCTGGAGAGGTTTTGTGCTCTCCCCTCACAGCTGCCTTTCATCACAGGAGCTGAACATGTCACAGGTCTTGGGCAAAGCAAGGTGTGCTGACCCTGGCTACAGGTTAAAATCATTGCCCAGTGACCTTACAAAGAGTTTGTGCTATAGAAAGGCTTCAGACAGGTGATTCAAAGAGCTGGAGCTGTGAAATAGATTATAAGGGAGAGTGGGTTTTCTTCTGGTGTAAATTAGCCGTATTCCAACCAACCCAGCAGTGTGCAGCAGCAAACAGCGTCAGGAAGCAGCACCATGCCTTGAAGGTTCCAGGGGTGATTGGGCAATGGCTGGGGTTGTGGTTTTCAATACAAGGCAGAAGACAGTCTGAATTTCCTTGCTACCCTCTACTGAATCTGCTCCCTCTAGTGGGAGTAGGTCCGCTGCCTGAAAGATCACTGACAGCTGGCAAAATGTTGGAGGAGAGGAAGGGCATTTGCATTGCTGTAACCTGGTGAAGCTGAGCTCAATCTCTCACTCACACATGTCCAAATAGAGGGGAAGAGAAGGCACTCCAAGGCAGGTCCTGTGATGTCCTCTATTGGTCCTGCTCTGCCTTGCCCCAGGTGCTTCCCTGGTGCTTTGTTCCAGCCTGTAGCTCAGCCATCAGCTTTATAGCTTGGCATTTCTTCCTGCCGTGCAGCTGGATACTGCATCTGGGCTCAGTGACATCTCTATTAACTCCCTGTCATCATAGCCTCTGCTGTGACGTGCCTGACTTGGGCTGTGGAATCCCTGAGTGCAGCAGGGGATGGGAGACCGGTCTGGGAAGATGTGTGTTGCCCTGTGGTGAGTTTGCCACACTCCTGCTGCTACCCAAGGGGAAGCAACTGGAGATGTAAAGATCAGGCAGAGGATACATCCCAGGAAGGGATTTAGAGGGAATCTTTAGCTGGGGATACCAAGGCAAAGCCCAAGTCTTCCCTAGACAGTTGGTAGAGGATAAGTCATTTCAAATCCACTCAAGACCTGGAAAAATATGAAATACAAAAACCAGGTATAAGAACGAGGGATGAGGGGATGGCCCTGTGTTGCTGAAGGCTAGTATTTGTTCCTGCCCATCCTCAACAGCACTGGTGTATAAGTCCTGTTGGCCCATAGGCTCTGGCACAGCTGTGCTATCAGCTGCAGTGCCACTGGCTGCCCAGGTGTCTCTCCCAGCAATAGCACAAGAGGGAGATCCAGCCCAGCAGGTCCCTGGCATGGGCCCTCCCAGCTTAGGCCACAGATTGCTTCCAGGAGGTCTTTGCCAGCATCAGAATGTGAGTGAAGAAGTGGTTGCACATGGTGAGATGTCAGATTGACAGATGATGCAAAAAAAAAAAAAAAAAAAGGGATCGTGGCAAAGGGATGACAGCGATATGCTGCTCCATTAGTGCCGAGGGACAAGTGTCACAGAGAAGCTGCAGGCACTGATGGGGACCCCACAGCCAGCCGAGCTCTCTGTAAGGCCAGCTCAGTTACTCTCAGGGCTGGCCAGGTGCTGGAAAGGATCCTGGATTGCAGTGCTATGTCCCCGTGGAGCATTGCCCAGCGTGTCTCCTTCTGCAGCACCTGCTGGATCCTCTCCAGCTGCAGCAAGCTCTGGAGGAAGCCCTAAAAAAGGCCATCTTCCCACTTGAAGTGGGGTTCTTGCCCCTGGGAAATCCTTTGGGACACACCTCTTAATCCCCAAGCTAGCCTGGAGCATCACAGGACTAATCAAAAGTCAATCCTGCAGAGACATCTCTCTACAGGCACCAGTCACGAGGAAGGGCAATGAATGGCCCCTTGTCCTCTGAGGAGTGAAGACCAATTTGGTGGAGTGCATCTCTGGTGGGTCTAATTATATGACGCTACTGAGCTGTTTTAAGGGGCTTCCAAACCTGATGAGCATGGTAGACTCTTGTCCTTATATCAAAAATCAGAGCCAAGATCTACTTCTGGGGTATATAGTCGGAAGATATTGCATCCAGTAATTTATATTTGTTCCAGTCTGACCCACAGCAGTGCAGAAATTCTTCTCATCCATAGTTTTAGTGCTGCTTCTCTTGGGTGGTGAATGAGAGACCTTGTCCTGATGCCTCAGAGCATCTCAGAACTGGGTCTGGCATGGTTTGAAAATCAGCTGAATTTCTGCAAAGTTTGAGACTAGACTGGACATAGTGCCCTAGGCGGAGATATATTGCTTAGTTCAAAATGAGACGAAACCCAAAGGAGTAACCAGCACTTGGAAAGGAATCTATATTATAGATTAAAAAAAAAAAAAAAAACAAAAAAAAAAACAGGTATTAGTGCAATGTAAGAGATGATAATTGAGGAGATTTACCTCTAATCATAGATATTTCTACTGTGAAAGGGCAAAGGCCAAAAATAATAAAGAAGGGGAAAGAGGCAGAAGAGGTGGAATTTCATTCAAAAATGCCACTCCTTCATCTAGTGACACACTAACTCTTGTCTGAATATAGAGATTGTAAAACCACAGAGACAGATCTGAGTGGAGAGGTGGTGGGATGGCAGGCTCTCCAAGCCATGAATTACTGATGGAGGAGGCCACTGTGTCCCTGCACGTTTCCCCTGTCCCACTTCTGGTCTCAGAAAGACTTTTGGGCACAAACTTGCACTGTTTGACTACTCAAAAATCCCAGCTCCATTCCACTGAGAGAATTGATGCTGCTGGGTGCAGTATTGGGGAGGTTGTCCAAGGTCGATGGAGGGCTCTCGGAGTAATGCAAAGGCATCGTCTGTCGGTGCAGCATCCAAGCAGGACTGTAGCAGGAATGGTTGGGATCTGTGGGCCAAAGAGTCATCTCCTGAAATCTGGGCCACTCTGAATGGCAAATACTGAAATGACAGTACCTAAAAGGTAACTTGCTGGTGGTGAACTCAGAGTTTCACAGGACTGTCTGCCTGACAGATCCAGTTGAGTTCCTTATTGGAAAGGTAGAAAAATTACCATGGAAATGCAGATCTTTGTATAACATTAGATCGAATCCTTGAGAAACAGGATATGGGAGCAATGTTTTCTTGAAGCCCAAAGGCCTCAAAACACACATGGTCTCCTACACATCCCAGAGAAAGACCAAAGGTCCATAACATTTATCTAACTGGAACCAACCGGGTAGATTAATGAAAGAAAATGCAAAAGCAAGGGGAAACAGTATTGAACAACTTTGGCTTAATGAACAAAAGCAGTTATGTCTCATGATAATTGTTGCAATGTCATAGATGAGGTGGAGAAAGACTCATCCTTACCTCCACCTCTTTCTGACCCCAGCAAGTAAATGAAGGAGTGAAAAACTGTCTACTTTGCATCAATCACAGGTCTTCTTCTGCACTTTTCTCCTTCAACAGGCTTGCACATATTGATTCACCAGCCTCCAATTAATGGGCATACTTTGAACTACCAACTGCCTGAATGACTGGAGACACTCAAAGTAGATGTGCTGAAAAGCATGACACATAACAAATAACACAGATAACTACCAAAAATCCCAATGAGCAGACTGATGAGAGCCATAAATACTTGAAATCCTGCATAAAATGTCATTGCACACAGAAAACTCCCTTAAGACACTAGTAAATAAATATACCACCTTGAGGAAGAAGTCAGACATGCACAGCTTTAGGTCAGCTGAGGTAGTATTGGGCAGTTTGGTAGTTTGCAAACCTTACAGTCCCCATCGCAGTTCCTGTACTGACACCAGCGTTCACGCAGCTGGTTTATAACCCACGCTGAGGGTGAGATCAAGCTGTAGTAGCCCACTGCTAGAGTCTCTTTCATGCTCCATGTGGCAGCTGGTCAAACCAATATAGCATCTACTGTCCAGTTTTCTTTGGGAATGGGGTGGTGGTGCAGGAAAACACATTCAAGTGCTGGGTGCAGCTCAAGCTGTGCCATGTTTTAATGACCCCTGAAGTCATGCTTACCTGCTGCACCTGGTGATCCTTGTTATATCATCTGTAGTCTGCCAGATGCATCTGGTTATGATGTGATATAATGCAGTCTGATGCTCTGGAGATCTTGTTACTAGTAGGGTATGTCCCTCTATTATGCATCCTCAAAGATGTGTTAGTGTTTATTTGCGCCATATGCCTGTGTACTATACATACCAAATATTATGTTCTAGGTTTATTATGTGTAATCATTAGTAATACATAAAAAATCTCAAACCCCAAACAGTGCAGGGCTCAGTTAAATGAAACAGAGCAAGTTTTCATCAGGGGAGAAAGGCATTTTCTCAAGGATATGCTTATGAAACTAATGGAAAACTGTGTGTTCCCTACACATGTCATGCTTCTCGTGACTTATCTGGAGCCTGTGGCCTGGCTGAAACACCCCTGGCATGAGCATCTTTCTGCAGGGATATTAATGACAAAGGGAATATGTCTCATTGCTTTCCACTCCCATCTCCTGTTCAATGGGATGCCTTACTTGCCTTTCCAATACTGCCCCTTCAGGTAAGCAGTTAATAGGGACTGTATGATGCCTGGGAACAGTCAGCCGCCTTCTGTGTCACATGCTCAAAGCAGGTCTTCTCCGCCGGTGAAGGAAATGACAAAAGAAAGCTCTGTGGAATTACTTCAGCCAATGTCTTTCTCAGGCACTGTCATCTTCTATTTTGTCTTCTCCTCCACTGCCAGTCTGTATTGGTAGGGGCTGTGAGAAGGCAGGAAAAGGAGATGAAGCCTTACAACTGCTCCATTTATGGACACATTAACTATATCTGCCTAATCACTGTTACTTAATTAGTACTTCCTGAGTAGATGATACATATCCCAGTTTACCCAGTTCTGTAGTAGCTACACCACCTCATCATCAGTGGTGGAGCCTGCCCTGTCCAGTGCCCTGATGCTTCCACAGTGTCCTTCCCTTTTTTCATGTGCGTGAATTACACCCTCTACACAGTACCCCTAAAAAACTTATAGCCTATTGTCAACCCTCACATTTTCTCACCAATCCCCTTTCATCCTTGCTGTCCCATATTGCCCTGTCCCAGATCGCCATCAACTTGTGAAGTGCAACATGGAAAACACTGGAGGACCCAGGACCAAGGATGCCACGTTCTCACCTTCTGCTCCAATCCCAACAGGTGACCCGGCGGCGGAGGAATGGTCCCCATGGAGTGTGTGTTCAACCACCTGCGGGGAGGGCTGGCAGACCAGGACGAGGTTCTGCGTGTCGTCTTCCTACAGTACTCAGTGCAGTGGCCCTCTCCGGGAGCAGAGACAGTGCAACAACTCTGCTGTGTGCCCAGGTGGGCTGAGAACTCCATGTATGCATGGACAGAAGGGGAAGGGAGATACACAGAGGACTGTGATATCTCCGCTGTGATATCTGCTTGGAGGGAGGTGTTTTTTATTTCCTCTTCCTTCTGCTTTTACCCTAAAGCCTCATACAGAGACCTTTGCTAGACTAAGCAACTTTAAATGGGCACTTGATTTGCATGGTATAGACAATTCTGTGCTACCTAAAGGCAACGAACTCGGTAGATCTGAAAGGTGTGTAGCCTTTAGGGTGTTTCCAAGCATGGGGCAGGGAAGGGAAGCACCAGATGACACTTTCAGCTGCTCAGATGCCAACACTGGGCACACCATTGCAAAATCAACACGAAAATCTCAGGCTGCTCGTATGTTTATGAATCAAGCCAGCCATCGTCTCTGGTTTCATACTCCACAATTTTTGATAAAAAAAGTATAGTCTGGGGAGCCTGGACATTATTTTGAAGAATTATACTATTAAAGCAGATGTGTTATTCATGACTCCTAACCAGCAACATCATTGTTCAGAACCAATCTTACAATGGTGAAACCACCAAGCTGTTTTCCTGTGCTCTTTCCTGCATTCCCTCCTTTAATTATCTCTTATCATGTGAGATGCTTGGTGACAGTTGCAAAATTTAAGTTTGAACACCCTTTCCTCATACTGGGGGATCAGACTCTGTTAGCAAACAATGAAGGACTGGAAACATACCTGTTTGTTGTTGGTGTTTTTTTCTGAAACATCATTGATTTTGCATTAGCTTCTCTCGTAAAGCTGGAAGGGATGAAGTCCCTTAAGAGAGATCAGTACATTCTTGTAACATTTGGCCTCTAGAGATTACAGTGACTAAGCTTCCATAAATAGCCTGGCTAGATTAGATTAGATTAGATTAGATTAGATTGGAGAAGATTAGATTAGGATAGATTAGAAGCCTTTGGATATCTAATTCCAGGAGTTACCAGTGTTGGCCTGTGCACTATTGGAGCATGTTGCCCATCTTATTTTGTTCTTCCAAGTCTCCCTAGCTTTGCCCCTATGGTGCCGCTGACATATGATAGTAATTAGTAGCCAGACTACAGCTTTTCTGAGAGCTTGGGAATGCAGTAGCCTTTGACAATTCAATGAGAGAATGTGTTGAGGGAGAGAAATAACGGTAAGAAGTGACAAAATGATGGTGATGCTGCTTCCCAAAGGGTGGTGGGCTTTTTGTTCCTCTTTAGCTAATTGCATCTTTTGCTCAAAAAATGCCCTTTTCTCTTGGTTCAAAAATCTAAAAAAATAGCGTCAATTAGAAGTGCATTTTGATTTATTTCAACTAGACTGGAAAGCAACAGACACTTGGTGTCGATACCAAGGCATAAAAAATTACGTGATGTTCTTCTTGCACATTTTGGGTTGGTTTGTTCTTCTTCTTCCCACACTCACTTCTCACATGCTGTTCATTCTGGGTGGGAAGATGCTGTGCTCTGTGGTCTCACTTGTTTCTCCAGATCTCCTTTGGAAAGGAAACTTACTTCTTCTTTGATTGCAGTGCATGGCACCTGGGACGAGTGGTCTCCATGGAGCTTGTGCTCTTCCACGTGCGGGAGAGGGTACAGGGATCGGACCCGCACATGCAAGCCCCCACAATTTGGTGGGAACCCCTGCGAAGGCCCAGAGAAGCAAACGAAGTTCTGCAACATTGCACTTTGCCCAGGTAAGGCAGTTAGAGATTCAAAGCCTTCCCTCCAGCAGGTCTTCTCACCTCTGAAGATGTCCACACATGGCTCATCAAGTGGGTCTGTAGCTGTCTCAGCTGAATGAGCACACAGTCTGCATCATCCTGAAGAGGATCCTCTACAAGGAAAGGACACATTGGAGGAGCAACCTAGACGTGCTTTCTGGTGTTATTTGTCTCAGCATTGTTTTAGGTTTGATTTGCCCCATGCAGTAACACTGAGGACATGTTATATAGGTTGGATCTGGACTGGCTCAGCTGTCACTACTATTTCCAAGACCATCTTAAGCTCCTCACCTCTTATCTCCAGTGAATGATTTAAAGTCATTTTGCCTGACTGGGCTTGTTATTGTGCTGGAATTAATTAATAGTTCTAATTGCTAGCAATATATGTGCATTAATTCATGATATATGCAAGTTTTCTCTGTACTTGATCCTGCTTTGGGTGGTGAGATGGACTAAGAGACTCTTGAGAGCCTTCCATGCCACATTTTAATACTTTTAAGAACCTCTTCCCTGCCCCTAGATTTCACTTCCAAATGTCTCTCCCCAAGTTTTGCTTTGAAACCTCAAGAAAGAAACCTCAGGATTAAATGCCTTTTACCCACTGGAAATCCTGTGGCTTCCTTCCTCTGAACCATGCCCTGGGTTTACCACAGAATCCCCATTATTTTGACTCAGAGTGTCCTGGTGAACATGAGGTGGACACGAGGGACCTCCCCAACACTCCTCCCTTCTCCCAGGGTAATGCCAACTGACATTTTTCCAGTTTAATGAGAATCATTATGAGACATTATTATGTCCCCGGAGGAGGAGAGGGATTGTGGGAATAATGAGAACTTTGTGAAAACATTTGTGAGAAGCCTCCTGGCATTTCCCACCCAGTTTTCACCACAAGTAACTATCCTTGGATTTCTGGCCACTGTCCAGGAAACTCTGCTTGGAATAGAGCATCCCAGACACCAAATTGACTCTGTCATAAAAGGACAAATTGAAGAAGTCAGACCTGGCATTGCTTGGGCAATAAAGCATACCCTGAGTTAACATTGATCCATAATTAATTTAAATACAAATAAATATGTGGATACACCGCAGCAAACAAAACAGTGGTGGAAAAGACAAGCAGCCCAACTGCAAGACTTCATCTCTAATTAATGCCACAAAGGCAATCAGTGGCTTTGCAGCGCCAAATGAGTACAGCGTTGGGGGACTCATTGAAGCACAACAATGGGAGCTGCTCAGCGCTTGACACACCAGACGGTCATATCGCTTATTACTGTCCTGCTCTGAGGATTTATTACTACAACTGATAAAAATGTTCTGCCGCAGGGACAACAGAGCTTTTGTTCCTCTGGAGCAATAGATATCACAGGCTGAGTCCCAAGTCCTTTGAAGAAAGAGAAGGGGGAAGACAATGCCGGTCTTTGCATAGATGACACCAGCCAGCCTCCAATAAACATTTTTGATAGACTCATGCCACAGTGTGACAATGGCATTGAGCAGTCCTTGCTGCGGCTGTGATGGACAGCCCTCAGCATCTTGCTCAAGAGACATCTTTACGTCACTTTTCCAACACAGAGGAATGCTAATGAGGGGCAGACACCGTCAGTTCATGGAAACTTAGCAGCGCTACCTTCAGTCAGAAAAGATACGCTAATTTACACCTGGTAGGATCTACTTTGTGGGGTTTTGGATCATTTCCAGGGAGGAATCACCTCTCAGTCGCCCCTTCTTGCATTTCCCCTCCTTGGGATTGATAGGCACTGACACAATGCCTTGGATTTATGCACGATGAAAACATCAAGCTTGGATTGCTAAAAATAAGCACCTTTTGCCTTTTGGAAGTACCTTTATGCCTGTCTGATTTTTCGCACCTTCTGAGCTCACGTGACCCCTTCTGAGTTAACAGTTGTTCATTTGGATGTTTTTGACAATTTTTTTCCGTGTCAATTGCAATGGGGATTATTCAGGACTGTTTGAGTCCTTGCCGATTACACAGGGGAGCAGGCATATATATTTGGACTGAAAAACAAAGCCAAAAAAAAAATGAGCCACAGTCTACAGCAACGTGATTTGAGCCAGAATTCAGACTTTTCAGGGATTCAGGTTGTTTTTCTGAGTGAGAGCTAGCAGCTAGTGAGAGCTAAACAGAGCATGATGACCGCTGCTAATGAGAAAAAAGTGCTCCAGGAATAGCAGACTGGGTGATGAATCTGTTGATCAGGGACCAATTAGAGTGTAGCTGCCACACTTGGCACACTTGGGAATGCCTCACACTGTACCACCTAATAAGATGTATTCATGTTTCTCCCCAACCCCATCCCTATCATAACTTCTCTTGTCCCTCTCTCCTCTATTTAATTATCAAAGACACTGCTGTGTAGAGTCATATCAAGCCTGTCAGTGTTAATTCAGCCGTGAGAGAAGTACATTGACCACACACGCGCACTCTGTCCTTGGTACACCTTTTCTCTGAGCATTCCCTGGCTAGCAGCGTGAATTCCTGAGAATAACTCCATGATTCAAGTTTCTGCATGTGCTTTAATGAAAAACAGAGCATTTGGGTTCTTGCGAATCTTCCTTCCCTGCAGACTTGTGCATTGCTTTGGTGAAAAATTGGTTCCCTCAAAAAGTGTTGATTGCCCAAAATGGGAAATGTCATGGTAATTCCTTCAAAATTTTCAATGAAATCATGATCCATGCTCTATATTTTGATGCCATGTTGGGATCGGCAATATTAATAGTTTTGACTTTTATATTGGAACGTGTAATATCGATAATTTCAACTTTCATGGTGTTATGTATGGACAGAAAAATTGAAATGTTATGGCAATCGCATCCTGCCGGGCCATAACATATCCCTCGGAGGTTGCAGAGGGTCCCAACAGATTGCTGAACTTTTTTTTTGATGATCTTTTCCCTCTCTAAAACTCTGGGACTCCAGTTTGCCCTCCCCTGCCTTGGTCTCTTGTAGGCAAAGGCACACGCCTCTTTCCAGTGGGAGCGATTTTCACATTCCGTTTTGTTTTCTCTCTTTGGGCCACTCAGTGGACGGCAACTGGAATGAGTGGTCGAGCTGGAGCTCCTGCTCCGCCTCCTGCTCCAATGGCACCCAGCAGCGGACGAGGGAGTGCAATGGACCCTCCTACGGGGGAGCTGAATGCCAGGGACACTGGGTGGAGACCAGGGACTGCTTCCTACGCCAATGTCCAGGTCAGTCACAGATGACTTTTTTTCTTTGTCTTGGGTCATCCTTCTCTGCAGTCGCAGGCAGGCTTTTGTAAAATCCCCTCCTGTTTTCTCTGGGGAAGAGTTGCAGAGTTTTCAGCAGTAATGCAGCAATAAGGAGGTTGTGGATCATACCAACAGACCATGCAACCCAAAATCCATAACTGACAAATGCTCCAGGAGGCCCCAGAGAGGTGAGTGATTACTCACAGGGAAAATGTCTTTCTAACCTTAGATACCAGTTTTCAGCATGTGCTAAAAAAGCCAAACCAAAATATCAATGAAACCCTTTCCATGCCTCCACAGTGCTTCAATTTTTCTCTTTTTTTTTTTTTTTTTTTTTTTTTTTTTTCCGCTGGTGTTTCTCTTCTCCTACCACTCCTAGTTATAGTTGAAGCAAACAGGGAAGCAACCACTACTGTATCATAGCTTTGAACCTTATCTATGACTAAATCTGGCACTATGAAGCCTTGATTCATGCCTAAGACTTGTCACTTACTTATCTATCTGTGTCTTAAAATAGTAATAATAACAATAATAACAGCAGTAATAATAATAGTAATAATCTCTGCTGACCCAGCTGTTGCAGCCAGTACCTTACATACAGAATAATCACCATGTCTTCATACCATGAACCATGGGCTCCAGCAGAGCGATTTCATGCAGGAGAAGCAAAGAAAATTGAAGCAGATACCAGAGCACACCTAACACCAGAAGTCTTCATTTCTCAGACTGACACCAGCACTATAAAGCTGCAGGTGCAGTTTCCTCCTTTCTGTGCAAAAGTCTTGGGGGAGGCCATTGCAAAGGGGCTAATTGAGCCAGGCAGTGCGGAAAATATTCTGACACAGAATATTTAGAAGCCTTCAAGACTGATCAGCAACCAATTTTTCTTACCGTGCTTCTCTTGGGCCTTTCCCTGGCTCTCCCTGTTAGACCACAGGACTGAGGAGGAGTGGATCCCTAAGATGGAGAGGGTTTTCTCCCATTTCCGAGAGAACAGGGACAGCCAGAAACAGCTCTTTGAGGTACTTCTCATACTTTGCTTAGGTGAGCAAGTATTGTTCTCTCCACTCCACAAACACAGAAGCCAGTAGCTCTTCAGCCTGGTATGCCTGTTTACTCAGGGAATCCTTATCCTTTCTGGTAGCATTACCATCTGCAGCAGAGCATAAGCAGTATTTAACACAGGTATTGGACTTTCCTACATGGTTTCTAGTAGGATTTGGTGTTTAGGTATCTCTCTCCTTCTTTGCAACTTACGGAGATCTTCAAAGACAAAAAGGGCCTCGCTTTTTTTTAGACAACATTGTCCCACTGGTTTCAGAGTTTTTTATTAAAGCAATGCTGGTCATGGCTTTCCCTGCATATGGTGTCACCAGAGAAAGCATCAGAGGTTGGTGCTGTCATTTTTTTTATGATAATTTTCTTCTACTTCTTGGAGAAGAAGAGAGGGATCCCCCACCCTCCCAAAAGGAGTTATTCAACCCAAGATGACATGTTATCTCCTAATTAAAAACAAAATAAGAATCAGGAGATTTAGGTCTTTGCTCTAGTTCTGTCACTGAGTTGTTTCTCATCTGTGATGCAGCAGAGGAGAATGTTTCCCTACCTTGCAGGCTTGTTGTGAGGGCTAATTAACATTTTTATAGT
The DNA here is from genome assembly GCA_008658365.1 of Alca torda. Classification (NCBI taxonomy): domain Eukaryota; kingdom Metazoa; phylum Chordata; class Aves; order Charadriiformes; family Alcidae; genus Alca; species Alca torda. The sequence goes on from CM018077.1 coordinate 162,346,228, forward strand.
GCTTTGATAAATGCTATTGTTAACGTAAAAGAAGAAGCATTTTGATAAATGCCATTGTTAACATAAAGGAAGTAGCATTTCCACTGAATCTGTAAAGATGTCGGGAGAAGATACAATATAGTGAGACAATGTCCTGAACCTCTTCCCAAGGCACATGAAACAACAGTGCAATGGAAACAGCTGGAGGGAGGTTTATTTGATGTTTCTTCACGGTTTCTCACCCAAGGGTGTCTCTGACTCTCTGGGCCAGGCTCTGGAAAGGTCTGTTTTCACGCATACATTGCACATCCCAACCCAACTCAAGCTATGTACTTTGGCTGTCAGATGTGGCTGCCAGACAAGTTGAATCCCTGCCCACCCAGGGACCATTCATGAGCACGGCCCCAAATCTGAGCGCAAAGAAAGAGATAGGGCTGATTTTTGCAGTGGGTGAAGGTACTGAGGAGAAACACGAGCACCCTGAGATATAAAAAGGCTGCTGCAATGGGAAAGAGCACACACTGATTTCATGTCTGTTGAGGATCAAACAAATATCCAAGACTGGAGAACTCCCTTCCCACCAAGCCATGCTCTACTCACCCTAAGTTCCAGTGTTCACCTTAGAACCTTGCCCCCTTCTGTTACAGATTATGTTTGAGATGTGACAGGCTGTTTCTCTCCTCTTTTTTGTCTCCAGTGGATGGGAAGTGGCAGGCCTGGGGAGTGTGGGGCAGCTGCACCACCACATGTGGAGGTGGGACTCAGAGACGTGACCGTGTCTGCTATGGACCCTTCTTTGGTGGAGAGACTTGCCAGGGTCCCAAGGAAGAGTATAAGCAGTGCAATGACAGAAAGTGTCCCGGTATGTACCCCAAACCCCTCATTCTTTCCGACAGGGATTTTGCAAAAAGTGTCATTTTTCAGAGAGCTGAATGCAACAAGGAGCTGTGAACTAGTTGGACCCTGCCCATACTCTAGACACAAAATACATCAAGGGCTGGATTTAATTCTTGCCAAAACCAGTGTAACAATGCTGATTTCAGTGCATGTCTGACAAGTCCCTCCAGTCTAACCATGATGGTTTTCACCTTATATTGCCATAGAGTCATAAAAGGAAAAGACACACTCATAGCAAAAACTGATATCGGTGTCTCAAGTCAATGAAGTAGTTGAGCACTGAGGATGCTGCAGCGGTTTCCCACCCTTTACCTAGTTTCCAGGAGACCTGCAGAAAACTTAGTTTTAAAAAAAGACAGATGTGTCTACATCTGTCAGAGCCTTACCCAAACTCACCCTCCTCGAGCTACAGCCATGGGAGCAACACCCTTTTGAGAAAAAGGGTGCAAAAGCCTGAATGTGAGCCCTCCAAACAAGTGAGCTGCAGGACAGGGGAAAAGCTGGGGTTTAATGTGAAAAATAAACAGGACTAAACACTTGCAAGTGGGAATGTTTCTGTCTGTCTCTCACACAGTATACAGAGGCCAGAAAAAAGTGCACCAGTTTTATTTTCTTTCCCAGTCTTAGTCGAAGCACCTGGTGAAAATGCTGGTGGGGAATCAATGGCCTATATGATGTTGACAGCCGGATTGCATCAATGGTAACAGGTCCTGATTTTTGACCAAAAGGGTAACTAATTGTCAGAGCAGTTCAGTGAGAGACAGGAGAGATTCTCGTGGCGGTATCCTGGCAGTCTTAGTGAACAGGGGTGTCTCCCTAAAAGACAGGCTGGAGCTCAGCACAGAGGTAACAGTTGTGGTGCTGATGTTTTTGAAGGCGGATCTGCCACGCTGAGGACCGCTGACACTGACACTCCCTTGCAAACTGCTGAAGACAAAGATAAAAGCCAAAGCACTCCAGCGTGGAAATTTCAGCCCGTTTAGCTCGAAGATAACAGAGAAAGAGGTTGTGTGGCTGTGACAGCATATTCACTCTTTCCAGCTACACTCTAATAAAAGACATCACCTCTCCTTACAAGCTGTGCCTCTCAATTAGCAGTGGCGTGTGAGAGTCCCTTCTAACTCAGCCACAAAGCTCTGCCTCGCCATAGAAAATCTTAGCACCGGCTTGTCTGGTGGTGTCTACAGAGCGATGCAGATTTAGTTCAGCTTCAGCATGTGCCAGCTGGGGCCCTGGCAGAACAAGCCCAATCTTTTCTTCTCTTTCTGCAGGGGCTTATGCCTGTGTAGTGCTCAAAAGTAAAAGGCATGTCTCAGGGACTAAGCCCTGCTAGGGTTCAAAACCAGAAGGGTCTCGTTGCAGTTGTTAATTTGCAAGGGAAGGAAAAGGTGGGGAGTCATCAGAGGCTAAAAATAAACCCACTCAATTTGTTCCCAAGAAAGTATCAAATGCCAGCATGATTTGATTTGAGCAGAAGAATTGAGCTTAATTGGGTTAGTTATTAAAATCTCCCAGTGCAAATAGGTTACTCTGGTAAAAAAGATTTTGTTACAAAGCAACATCAAAAATAAAAAAAAAAAAAAAAGGAATAAAAATAAAAAAAAAAAAAGGATGAAATTATTCTCTCCTGGCCTGGGAATTGTTTCTGCACTCACTAGCAAGATAATGTCAGACAATCAGTGTATTTCTAAAGAGCATCTCTGATCCACAGCATCCCTCAGTGGTCCCCAGGGAGACTGCAGGGGTGGTGAGATGGGGAAGGTTTGACAGGTCAGAGGAGGAGAAAGGGGAGGTCAGATGTGAACACGTTCCCTCTCTGCTTTTCGATGTGCTCTGCTTTTCTGTAGCTGAGAGTGCTAGAAGCTTCCCACCCCATGCCTCAGACCCTCCTTTGAACCCCAGTTTGAGGTGGAGACTGTCACCATGGCCAAAGCACTGGTCCAGGAGGCAGGAGTGTTGCGTTCAGCTCCCTGCTCAGGAGGGATGTGTCTTTGAACTGCAGTTGGGGCTGGAGCCACACAGTCTTGGAGCTCAATTCCAGGAGCAGTGATGTGTAGGCAGCTTGTTGGGACTTATATGAGTCCTTCAAAGAAGTAGGAGTTGCCATACCTATAATCTTTGGTTTGAGCATTCCTCACAGCCAGGTTGGACCCAGAGCAGCACTGGGCTATGACCCTCACTGCGTATTTATTTGCTCCATGATGCAAGTCCTGGAATGGCCTATGTAAGCACATCCGTTGCACAATCCCTTGTAGAAGAAAGCCTTCAGGGTTATCGTTGTCTTGGGAGAAACATGAAAACTCAAGGCCTCCCTCTTTTTTTATAGCAGATGTACATTTTCCCTACAACCTTCTCTACTGGTACCACTGGTCCCAGTTGGAGCAGCTGCCAGGCTCCATGGCTGGTTGGCTTTGGCTTTGCAGCTGCCTTTCCTGACCAGTTGCAGGCATTCAGTCAGCTTCCTTTTTATTGGTAGTTTTACATACACAATAAATAAAAGCTGCAATTGAAAACCGTTAAATATAATTTTTTCTCCTCCTCACCCTCAGGAGTGATAAACAGCTTTAACACCATCTTCACGGCTCCTTCCATTTTACGTGCTGCAAGTAATGAGTTTCTCAGCACAAAGCTCTCCTGCCGTGAATGTTTTTTCCCAGGTCCCTCCAACTCTGGGGACAACTCAGCTCCACCCACAGATAGAAGCATCTGAAACCCTCCTTCCAAAGAGCTTTTTCTGTCTCAAAACACATTTCTGCAGTCTCCTGGACTCTGCAGCAATGTTTGGAAATGAGCTGCTGATGCAAATCCAGCCTCTTGGTGCTAAGATCTTTTCCCTGTGTCCACTCAGGGGATATGTCCATCTTGTTTTTTCAACTACTTTTTGTTCTTTCCTTTGTACTTATTCCAACTTATTTATGCTGAGCCTCATTTTAGACACATCCAACCCTGAGGGATGAAAGGAGTAGACTCTGGAGACACAGACTTCACCCACAAAAGGTGGACATCTGCCCATTAAACAAGAAAAGAAAACTCTTTAGAAGGGTCTAGCAATAACAGCTTTCTTGGAAAGAGCTGCCACAAGGCAAAACAAGCATGTTAGTGGACTTTCCCAGGTTGTTACATGCATATTAGCAAGTTAATCCTCGGGATGGATGGACACCCAGTTTTCAGACAGGCAGAGCAAATTCCGGAGAGGTTAAGTGGTTTTGTCAGGGGTCATGCGCCAAGAAGCTGCGCAGCTGGGAGTTCACCTCCAGGCCTCCTGGCTCACACCACAGTGCTCCAGACCACGCTCCCGTGTTGACTCTTTCCACACCCCTTTTCCACATCCCTCCTGGGGAAGACGCTTTACCAATGGAGTTTTTCCTTCCTTGCAGAGCCCCATGAAATCTGTGACGAGGAAAGTCTTGCCTCTGTCGTTTGGAAAGAGACACCCGCTGGGGATGCTGCAGCTGTCCGGTGTCCTCGCAATGCCACCGGTAAGGATGACCGCATGCCTTGGCCAGGGAGCTGGCCCAGATGAGAAGAACCTGGTGGTGGGAGGACAGGACAAACAAATGAACTTCAGTCCCTTCGCTCAGAGCTAAATCAGCTCTCTCTGGGTTTCTGTGGTCCTTCATTGTTTAACAACAACTTCTTGGTTCATACTGGAGAATCTGAGGTGGTCTCTCATCCACCTACTACCTAGTCCTGGGACAGCTTTGTAATTAAGGGTGGCTGTGGTATGTTTTCCACATTATCTACAAATAGCTCTGCAGAAGCAGGTAGGGTTTTAGTAGAGTCCACTAGACCTCGGTGTTCTATTTCACCCCACTGCCCATAAAAGAAGCTAGTATCCAAAAGTAGTAAATCTGAATGGTGTTATCCACTCACACTTAGGTACTCTCCTCTCCTTCTTCGAAACCATAGCAGCTCTCTAAATGTATCTTCTGGTGCCCAAGTTGATGGTCTGACCATGGTGGTGTGAAATGATAGGATCAGGGCATACAGGTATTACCTGTTGTGACAGGGGCCACATGTTCCCCAACGAGTGGAAAGCAGCGTAAAGAAGGCACCAGGAGACATGCTGGTGGTAGAGCTTGTCGTCAGCTGGAGATTCCTCACTCTCAGGTGGGAACAGAAGTGGGGACAGCAGCGTCAGTAATGAATGTAAAGGTTTTATTTTGTTTGAGTGAGGTTTTCGGATACAGACAAAGCTTGCAGCTCTCTTTGACTCACACAGCCAGGGACAGTCGGTGTCATCCCAAATGCTATCCTAGAAGAAGGCCTGTATCCATAGCAAAGTCACTGAATCATTTAGCAGTAGCAAGGGGATTGTGGACCCAGCAAAGTCTGCTCCTCAGAGACTCTCCAAATGGCAGCATAATTGCTTGGGCAAGGTGATCCCTCTCCCTTTCCTCCTCGCTAATATGTCTGCTCCTCTGCATCACAAAGGCATGTGATCACCACTGCAAAACTCACTGTGGACTGAAGCTAAGGATATGCCTGGGGGAGGACTGCAAGCAGGTTTTGGAGCTTTTCAGCTGATGCAAAGATGGTGGTGCTGTCGGTTATTTATTCTCCTTGAGATTGTGTAGGCAGCACAAGCCACTGTGACTGGTTTAGTTGCAAGTACCAGACCGTGCCACCTGGGGAGGCTCGTGGAGCTTCCTGAGCCAGGAAAAAAGCTGCCCTCCAGGGCACAAAAAACCTTTCACCTTTACTAGACATGCTGGATTTGTTAGTTTTTTTTTTTTTTATTCCCAGTTCTTTTTGCCGTCCTGCCCCTCTATAAGAAAACGCAGGAAAAGAAAATAAAAATACTCTGTCCTACATGCTTGCACATGTTGTTCAGGGATCTGCAGATGCCCCTGCTGCCTGTTGTGCTGGTAGGTCTGCCTATGTGGATACACTGACCAGTCCTGGGTGGCCTTTATGAAGGTGCTTGGCTTTTCATCTTGCTGTCCCCGCTCCCATATTCATTATTCATTTCTTTCGTCTTCCAGGGCTGATCCTTCGAAGATGCATTTTAGATGAAGAAGGGATAGCTTATTGGGAGCCTCCAACATACATCAAGTGTGTTTCTATTGATTATAGGAACATACAGATGATGGTAAGGGAGACCGACTTCTCAGCTCAGCAGGTTTGGGACCCCCCCCGAATTCTTGTTACAATGTTATAGTTACAAGATATAGTATAGTATAGTTTTATATATATATATATAATATATACATGTTACAATTTACAAGTTATATAAGTATAGTTATATATATATATAATGTATACATGTTACAAGTTACAAGTTATGTAAGTATAGTTATATACATACAACATATATACAAATGTTATTGTTACACCAAAAAAAAAAAAAAAACAAAACAACAAAAACCCAAACAAACAAAAACCCCAAACCAACAAGGAAAGCAGCGTTTCCATGTGAAAGGGAGATGCCAGCTCTGTCCTGCCCTTCTCTTTTGTCTGCTTAACTTGTGATGCATGGGCACTTTATGGACAAGGGATGGTTCCTCACTGGGTATTTTAATATCTAGCTTGTCAGAATCCAGGTCCCACCAGGTCTTTCCTATGACATTATCAGTAAGAATCTTTGTGATTGTATCACTTTTGAATAAGACATTTCTTTTTTTTTTTTTTTTTGTTAGTCTTAAAATCCTTGTTGTGATGAATTTCTGCTGATATCCTGTGGCTTGCCTTTATAAGAACTGCCCTCTCCTGTTCAGGACAAGCTATGGTCTGTCTTAAAATAGTTTCAAATTAGTTGTAAGAAAACAAGGTTCTGCGGCAAAAATCTTCTGTTAGCTGGCCTTGGGTTATGAACAGAATAGCGTCGGTGTAGTAGAATAATCTGTTCTGAACCTACATATAACCTTTCCTTTGCGGACATCCAGAAAATTTCGCTTCTGCTCTCCTACTATTTTAAAAATATCACAGGCTCTCAGGCCAGCAGAATTTGTCAGATTCATCTAGTCTGCACTCTGAATTACAAGGAAGGTCAAAAACCTTCTCCCAGCAATTCCTTCACTGAGCTCATTAATTTGACTTTGACTGTCACTAAAGCGTTTGTCATGTTTCTCTTTCTCAGACCAGGGAACATCTTTCCAAAGCTCAGCGTGGGTTGATGGGAGATGGGCTGTCAGAAGTGCTCCAAAACCTTGTGGAAATCTCCCAGGATGGGACCAGCTACAGTGGAGACTTGCTGTCCACCATCGATGTACTCAGGAACATGACAGAGATCTTCCGTCGGGCTTATCATAGCCCAACTTCTGGGGATGTGCAGGTGAGCGGAGATGCATACCCTGGAGACCAAGGCTAGGTTAGAGGTGTGTGTGCATGCATAGGGGTCAAGGTTGGATTACTTCCTTTGTAGCTGTCACAATGCTGATGAAAAGCTGAAGCATTTTCTGCCCAAGTGAAGGGCCTTTGTGTGTTAACAGACTCCTTCAGAGGCGGTTCTCCCTGGTTTATAAAGTAAGACCTTGAAAAACAAAGTCACTCTGAACTATTTCAACCTGATAGCACAGTACTGTGGAGTCTAATTGATATAAGAACATTATTTGGAAGGCATTGAAATCTAATGACTAGAGGTAAGATGATCCTGTGGTACTGGATACCCAACTGGGAGAATGTCTTTGTGGCTTCTCATCCCAGGGTTTTACTTTCAGCACTTGCATGCAGAGTGGCTACAAGATATACCCTTGGGACAGGTCATCACGCCATGGCTTGAAATATTAAACTGATCCTGCAGGATCTGCAATAGGTGGCAAAACTAGAGAAAAAAATCAAGTCCTGAAATATCTGCTTCCTTCTCATAGTGTGCTGCAAAGATACCACCATGCATAGCACCCTTTTGATCAATCGCTGCTTCTCTTGCCTGATTGCAGAATGCAGAGGATCATAAGGTTTCCCTACGCTGGAAACAAGAGAAATAGTAGAAAAAAGGATAGGAAGGGATTTATACAGTGCAAGGTCATCTGGTTTTAACCAGTTTCTGACAGACATCTACCTAATACGGTATTAAAAACCTTTAGTAATGGGTAGAAGACATATTCCCAGTCCAATGCCTTATCAGATACAGTAGTCAAAGTGAAGGCCTTTGGAAAAAGGCCTTACTAAAACCTGTTTTGCCATTAACATCCTTGAGGGCAGAGGCCTGTGAAATGTTGCAGGGCTCTTTGGGAATGGGACTATGACAGCCCTCTTGGAGAAAGGTTGATTCTCACATGTTCCTTGCACATCACTGTGTCCTTCTTTGCCTATGCCACATTTGGCTAACCACCTCTTTTTTCCTCTTTTGTCTCCCTTCTCCAGAACTTTGTCCAGATCATCAGCAATCTTTTATCAGAGGAAAACCGGGAAAAATGGGAGGAAGCTCAGCTGGTATGAACCTTCAGCACCTTCCCTGAAACAAGACAGGCTTTCAGCACAGGTTTAAGCCATGACAAGGGGAAATTCCAAGTGTCTATATGACCTCCTAGCTCTTCTTGCCCATGACGTGTTGTGTGCAACATGTATCTGTTTCAACCACAGACCACAAAATATCTCCATCCACCAATGCTGTTCTCCTTGGATAAATCCTTATGATGAAAGAGACAGACAATCCAGATACGGTCAGCTGCGGTCAGCTTCAGAGTTGACTGGCAATCAGCTGATTCATGCAATTGGTCATGCTGGTGAGCTCAGTGCCAGCCCGAGTCATATTTATGGAGTAACTCAGTGAGCCACAGGATCTCAGCTCTAAGGCAGAGTCTCTGCATGAAAAACAGTGAAAAACTGGTGGTGAATGCCAAATTTTGGGTATCTCTCAGAGGTCAGGCTTTGTTTGGAGTTGAGCTTCTGGTTCTGCTCAGCATGAGCTGAGCAAAGGTTCAGTTATATTTACTTTATTTCTCTCTTTTCAAGGTTGGGTATCCTGATGAATAATTCTGTGGCTAAACCCTTGTGTATCAGGGGAAAGTGTTGTTTGTTTTCTTATCCATGTCTCATTTGCCCCTTGCCTCTTCTGCCCCAGTTGAACTCTCTGTCTGGGCTTGTGTGAGACCTATTCCTTGTCGCTTTCCCATTCTCTTGGTGAGCTCTTGGGCTTCTCAGTGCTGTCATCTCACTAGAGCCTTTGGGGATTGCATGAGAGTTCTGCCTCAGATGAGCAGCTCTGGTGGATGGACCCATCCTAATGTCCATTCCTTCCATGTTCATTCCTCATTATTGCATCTTGGAAGAGAAACACCAGCTCACCTTGGTCTCAAGCTTGAAAAAAACCTGGACAAGGAATATAACTCAGCCTTTGTGAGAGCTCGGTCTTGTGCAATGTACAAGAGGTGTGGATCAGAACCTGGGAGCTCCTTTTTAACCACTGACTGCTGCTACCAAATTCCTTGGAGAGTTCTGGAAATACAAAATAATCAAGAAAAAATCACCGAGCACAAAAAAGCAACCCAGAGTCCAGTTATACTGACACCAACCAGGGAAGTTCTCTGGGAAGAACTCTTAACAACAGGTGCTGGAGCAATTGTTGGTAGTCCAGAACGTGAGACAGGGACCTGAATACAGTTTATTCATGCAACAGAAACTCCACCAGGAGCCGAACATCTTTACGAACCTGTCCTTTGCCTCTTTTCTCCCTGAGATCTGGTGGCTTCCCATTGCATTTAGAAGAGTATGACGTGGTCTGGCTCCAGGACAGATAATGGACCATCTGGACATGGTCCTGGGCAACTGGCTGCAGATGGCCCTGCTTGAGCAGGCAGGTTGGAGCAAATGACCTCTGAGGTCCCTTCCAAATTCAAACATCCTGTGATTCTGTGAGTCTGTGACCAAATACTCAGTTTCAAGCCTACACGTGTGTGAACATATTTCAGCACAGAGCAAAGGAGACTATCAAGTTGTCATGACAACAGGGAAACCCTGTTGATCCCCTTAAAAACAGCTGCAGCTTACTCTCTGTGGCAATTTATTCCCACTGTCTTTCCTTGCACAATCTGCTCTTTACACCTATAGACGGATACAGCCCAGCCTGCTGCCAGCATCACCGTAACCTACACAAGGAGTGGGACCATCACGGGGAGGCAGTTTACTTGGTGCCTATTTTCGTGGGAACTGAGATAACAGCCAACACAATGACTTTAGGATGCAGAAATCTTCAGGCACTGGATGACAACAGACATTTTGGCAGTCTCTGACCTTCTCCCTCAAAGCTGCTGGACAAAATTCATACGCCATGTTTTGCAAGATGAAACAGTTCTTTTAAAACAAGGTCTTTGGGTCCTCATTAAAATTAAACCCAACTTCAGCACAGTCTCACATCCGAATGTTCTGCAGCCCCCCAGGCTGAGGTGTTGTTCAAGGGAAATAAAAAGCAAAAAAACCACAGAAAAATATTCAGAGAAGGGCTACCACTTTTTCTCAGGAGATTGTTGGTCATTATATGATAAAAGCCTGAAAGACAATGGCTAGTGTAGCCTAGGGTTAATTTGACCTTGTGATTTCAATCTGTAATAGAATATAAAAATAGCTTCCTCGCTAACTTCTCCTCCTTATGTGCACACCTGTTGTACTGGCAGGACTTTTTGATCTGATCCTGATACAGTTTTAGTGTTACCAAACTTCCTTCAGCTAGACAGGGAGACACTCATGGCCACTCCTGTGCTCTTTGCCCATATACTCACCAGCTCAGCCTTCCTTCCCATCTTGCTGTCCTACTTGTCCCCAGCTGTCCCTTCGGCTCTGCTGAGACACCTCAGGATGTCTGGATTATGATGAGGAGCGAAAAATGCTGTGAAAGTGGTGGAAAAATAAAATAGGAGATGTAAGGAGCTGAACTGCTTTTCCTCAGCCTCCCGTGGTATCTGCTAAGCCCCCGTAGGCAAATGTACTTTGAGGAAGAGACAGGTAGTCAGCACAGTTCATTTCAGATGGATTATCTTTTATGAAATCTGTCACTGGAAAACTAGTTATTGTTTAACTGCCTGTATTAGCCTGGCGAAATACAGGTGAAGAAGAATTATTGCCAATAACTTTATCATTGGGGAAATACCAGGAAAGAAAAAAGAGACAAACAAACTCCAATACTGGCCAGGCCCAAGAAGCAGTAACTTGGTTATTTGGAGAGTGAGACAACAAAAAAGGAAAGCACAAATCTAGACCCTACTCTACTCCACTCTCATGAGACCCTGCCTGGAGTACTGTGTCCAGCTCTGGAGTTCCCAATGTAAGAAAGACATGGACCTGTTGGAGCAAGTCCAGAGAAGGGCCACTAAGATGCTCAGAGGGTTAGAGTTCCTATCCTATGAAGACAGGCTGAAAGAGTTGGGATTCTTCAGCCTGGAAAAGAGAAGGCTCCTGCGGGACCTTGTAGCAGCCTTTCAGTACCTAAAGGGGGCCTATAGGAGAGATGGAGAAGGACTCTTTATCAGGGAGTGGAGCAACAGGACGAGGTGTAACAGTTTTAAACTAAAAGAGGGAAAATTCAGATTAGATATTGGGAAGAAATTCTTTACTGTGAGATTGCTGAACTAAAACAGGTTGCCCAGAGAAGCTGTGGATGCCCCTTCCCTGGAAGTGTTCAAGACCAGGGTGGATGGGACTTTGAGCAACCTGGTCTAGTGGGGGGTGTCTCTGCCCATGGCAGAGGTGTTGGAATTTGGTGATCTCTCAGGTCCCTTCCAACCCAAATCTTTCTATAATTCTATGATTCTATGATTTTCTGGATAGGTTTATCTGATCTGGTGCCTGAGATTTTACATTTCACTATGGAGGTCCTTTGGTGTGGCTGCTTCAGTGGAGTGATAGCAAAATTATCTATCCTGGTCTGGGTAATGTTTTGTATGCTCTCTCTCAGTAGGTAACATATACGTACCATCAGAAGTAGTCCAAATAATTATGTTTCTCAGGCCAAGTGTCACAGTACCTGAGTGTCAGGGAAGTCTGAGGCTTGGGAATCACAGAGTCACAGAATGATAGGGGTTGGAAGGAACCTCTGGAGATCATCTAGTTCAATCCCCCTGCCAGAGCAGGGTCACCCAGAGCAGGTTGCACAGGAACACATCCAGGCGGGTTTTGAATGTCTCGAGAGACGGAGACTCCACTACCTCCCTGGGCAGTCTGTTCCAGTGCTCTGCCACCCACAAAGTAAAGAAGTTCCTCCTCATGTTGAGATGGAACTTCCTATGCTCAAGTTTGTGCCCATTACCTCTTGCCCTGTCACTGGGCACCACTGAAAAGAGAATGTCCCCATCCTCCTGACACCCACCCTTTAAGTATTTATAAGCACTGATAAGATCCCCCCTCAGTCTTCTTTTTCCCAGATTAAAAAGACCCAAGTCCCACAGCCTTTCTTCATAAGAGAGGTGTTCCAGTCCCCTAATTATCTTCACGGTCCTTTGCTGTACCCTTTCTATCAGTTCCCTGTCCCTCTTGAACCAGGGAGCCCAGAACTGGAGCCCAGAAAGGCTCTCAGAATTTGACAAAGGGCAAAGCTTCAACATGAACACATGTTCACTCTGGCACGAAGTCTCTGGATGTGCAATTGCAAATGTCTTTGGCTTGTTGACAGCCAGGTTGGGCCAAATACTCCAGACAATGGGCTTGGAAAGAAAGTGGAGCTGCATTAAATCATGGCTGCTAAGAGTCTGTCCTAGCGTGTTTCTCTTCTTGCATTAACTGTGGGAACAGGACCATAATGAACATCAGCATATTTTATCTGCTCCGGGTGGGGTTGTTGGTAGTAGAGGTAATCCTAGGGAAGGAAAGGAGATGGGCACTTTATCTGCTGCTCCAGAGAGTCCCAGATATTTCGCTTTGCTTTAAGATATTGCCCTCCACCCTAAGTTTTACCGATCTGAATGCCATGTTATTTTTTTGCCCCTTTCTTTTTTTTTTTTTTTTTTTTCCCTAAGATTCCTTTTAGGATTTCTAAGTCTCCATTCTTTACAGCTCCATAATATTGCATTATATTCAGTCTGTGTTCCCAGTACACGCGTGAGGACAGAAACCTTTTCCCTCAGACAAATTCATCTTTAGTATCTATACTACTAAGTATTCTCCCTCTCTCTGCAGATAGGGCCAAACGCCAAGGAGTTGTTCAGGCTTGTGGAGGATTTCATTGATGTCATCGGCTTTCGCATGAAAGATTTCCGGGATTCCTACCAAGTGACGGACAATCTGGGTGAGTTGATTTGCACTCCCCGTGTTGGGTAGAGACCCCATGAAGTTGTTATTACTGTGCAATATGTACAACCTGGGCTGTGGGGAGGGAAGGAGGGAAGGCAGCAGGTGGTGGAACATTAAAAGGTCTGGGGAAAGACAGGGACAATCCTAAGTATGGGGTATCTTTTCTCCAAATAAGTTAGGACTTCAGTGTGAAAAAAGAGGTGTCCATGGAGAGATCTGAGAGATATCTATTAAACCATGAATGGAGAACAGATGACAAACTGGGCAGAATTAGTTGCTCCCTTTAATTTTTTTTAACACAAGAGCTGTGCAGCAATCGATGAAGTGATCAGGCAGCAAGGAAACATCAGGCAGTGTTTGATTTATGCTGTATGCACAATCACAGCATGGAACTTGTTGCCAGACAATGTTGCAGAAGCCAAAAAGTACAGATGGGTTCATGATGGGATTAGGAAAATGCACAAAGGAAAGGTCCATTGGTGGCTGTTAAAGTTGATGGTCTGGAAACAGCCACTGGCTGAGGAAGTCCTGCTGATTGCTGGAAGCTGGGAGGACAGACCAAGAAATGTCTTGCTCTGCTCTTTCTCACGCTTCTTCTCTAAGCAGCTGATGTTGGCCACTCCTGGAGACAGGACGCTGGAGTAGACAGATCTCTCTTCTGGCAGGTTTAGTGAAGGCAAGTCCTTTTCAATGAAAAGAAGCAAGAGCCCTTAACAGTTAGTGGCATCTTCCTTCACGCATAGACATTACCTGAAGACAGCATCATTCCTATAGCTATCAAGATCCAGCCTCACTCGTTCCGTAATCTAATTTCCCACTATTGCTTCCAATGGGTTTTTCAGCACATGGGAATTTATTAAGGCTGGTTTTGCTTACTGGTTTTATTTCTTGCTTCTCTCTAGTCCTCGGCATTCACAAACTACCTGCCAATGCAGCAACTGACATCACCTTTCCCATGAAAGGCTGGAGGGGTATGGTGGACTGGGCCAAGAACTCAGAGGACAAGGTCACTGTCTCCAAGAGCATCCTGTCTTCAGGGCTGACAGGTAGGGCACAGCCAGGACACTCCAGAAGATCATTTCTTCATTTTCTAAGACAGGTTACTTCCATTTGGCTGATCTTCAAATTCTCCTTCCAGCTCAGCTGGATTTGCTCACAAAATCTTGGTCACCAAAAGCATTGCTGTGTGCAAATAAGGCTTTCAGATGTGGCCTGACCAAGAGTCAAATCTAAACTCCTGCAAAAGTTTAAGGAGTGCCTTGATGTGGATGTATATCTTCCCCTAAATAAGCAGCATATTTAGAAAAGAGCAGGAGTTGTCACACAAACTCAGGGCAATACTGCATTGATGATTGTTTCTTCCAAGGCTTCTGAACCTGGGAAGAAGTGGAAATATCCCTGTGTCTGTTGGGTCCCTCTGTCATTGATCCACATGGGTGCTGAGCTAAGTCTACAATCCTCTGCAGGCCATGCTGGGTGCCGAAATGAGTTTCGTGTGACTCCCTGAACACGCTGGGTTGCTGTTAATGGTAGAGAATGGTAGTTGTCTCTGTGAGTACCATACAAGATTGGTTAATTAGGACAAGAAAGGCAGGACCAATAGCGGTGTGGTTCTGCCACCTATCACCATGGCCGTGTAGGCAAACAATGATGTAGATACCTTCCATGTAAGGGTAAGCAGAAGGAGGGCAGCACCTCAGGCTGGGTCTGCTGCATGGACAAGTTTTGCTAGATTGCGGTTTTATGGCAGTTGTGTGAAATGTCCTGCCCTCAGAAATGAAATGCATAGGCATTTATGACTGAGGTCATTGGCTCCACAGCAGGGCATGGATATGAGCCAGAGTGTGAAGGCGGGACCGATGGGTGCATCAGTCAAACTGGCCTCACTGCCAGATCTGCGAGGAAACCTGAAGGCTTCTGAGATGCTCTGATGGAGCATCCAGCCTTTACATGGCTGTGAGTCCCAGGAACCAACACCTTCTCACCTTCTGGCAGAGATCTTTAGCATTTGGCAGGATTAAGCTCTAGGTTTTAAAAATCAGGACCATAAGCTGTGCCTGTTGTGGGGAAATGGTGAGTTTTCCTTTTAGATTCCCTGGTGCTGCGTGGGGCACTGGTGACTTTGAGAGACCAAGCTGCTGGCTGCTGCATCAGGCCGTGGTTTCCTTCTGAGACATGAGACTGTGAGCTGTTGCAATCAGAAGACCTTTGGCCTCTTCTTGTCATACTAGGACCTCTTGTCACGGGTTTCCCTACTGGGGATGGAAACAGCACAGATGACATTTCTATTTTGGCAATCTGAGGCCAAGAACAGCTAAGTAACAGCCCCAATGGTAACCAGTGAGCCACTGGCAGAGCAAGGACCACGTCCAGCACTCCTTGGGTTTTGTTGTGCCTTGAAGACAACATTAGTGTCCCGGGAGGGTTATTACAGCTTGTTTAAGGAGGTTGCCAAGCCTTCACCTTTGGAAACCTTTAATCATTTGTTGAACAAACTTCTGGCACCAGACACAGGCAGAGCTGATCCTGCTCTGGGGCTGAGGGCTGTCTTAGAGACCTCATCTACTTCCCCATGGTGCTGTTTTCTGTATTTCTGTTACAAGCATCCTCATACTGAGCTGCTGCAGGGCCCCCAAGCAGCAGTTACTGTGCAAACAAAAGGCGGCATCTACCCCAAAGTGTCAATTTTGCGTCATTCCTCACCTCTCCATGGTGTCCTGTTCCACCCAGGACTGTACTGCCTCTGCCTTCTTCAGCATCCCACGCTGGTGCTCTCTTTTCGAGAGTTTACGTGGTGATTAATAGTGGAGATGCACCTCTCTCGATTTTGATCCTTGTCTTTCCTTAGCCACAGGAAATAGGGGCAGCTATCCTGAGCAAAGTGATGAAGACAGGCAGCTCGATGAGACCAAAACCAGATCCCCTCCCTGTTGGGAGCTGACTTTGCACAGTTGATTTCAGTGAGCCAGTGCTAATATATATAGTTGGGTGATGTGTCTCGTGGTCTGCAGGCTTTGCAAATACTGCTGGTGAGTGAACATCACTGGGGAGACGTTACATAGCTGAAATGCAGTGCTGTTTCAGCTGGGTATCACATCAGAGGATTTCTTTTTTGTGTACCAGGATGGATGGACAATTGCATTATTAAAGATCTGTCCCAGGCCAAAAGAGACAAGCCTCCACCTCTATTACAACCAGGATCCTTTGCCTTTCTGGGAGGGTGCTGTGATAACCCAGCCTGTGAGGCTTAGGGTTTTTCTTGCTCACATTCTCACAGGAGCACACATTGCTTCTGTAAATGCCCTACCGCATCCTCTGAGCACAAAGGGAAAACTCTCTTTGAAGGCAGCAGGATCCTTGTTTGCATAGGGATTCACGGGAGAGGACAAAAGACTGTGCCAGCTTTCCTAAAGAAGCAAATCTTATGAATCTTATGCAATTGCTCTGTAAGTCTGTCTGTCAGCCTCTCCTAGTTAGGCTTTCACCAGCTACCTCACTCGAGCCCAGTTTGACAAAGAGGAAGAGAGACATGCAGAGCTGTCTGTCCTGCACTGATGGAGTGGGTGCAATCTAAGTTCAACCTTAGTTCAAGACATCCGAGAAGCCTCACATTAGGATGCTTCCCCAGGCTTCCTCAACTCTGCTTTTCACCCAGCCACTTGCTTTTTTCTCCCCCTGAAAATTCAACCTCAGGTCTACCTTTGTTGCATGTGCTTTTTCTGGGGAAGTTCTTGCTTTTTGCAGCTGGACACCGTGAGACAGAGGAGAAGGAAGAGGAGGAGGAGGAGGAGGAGGAGGGGATCAAGTGACATGCCCGGAGGTCACACAGATGATTCAGAGGCTCATCTGGGACCATGGCCCCCATAGTCTCCTGAGGCAGTGCACGAGTTTTGGGGTCAGACTGGGCGCAGTGGAACATCTCCCCTTCTCAGCTGCCCCCGTCAGCCCAAGTGCAGCTCTTCTCTCTGATGGCTCGATAGCTATGGATGGGTCCAAATGCCTCTGGGTGGCTTCAAGAGACCTTTCTGCCCTGCAGATTTGCCCACTGTGGTGCTGTTGGAGAGATTAGTGGGATTTCTGAATGGAGGAGCACCAGGCCAGTCATTTGGGATGAATGAGCCTTGCACGAGGGCAGACATCTGGGGCACCAAGTCACCCCAAAGGCACTGAGCCCCTCCTTGGGATCAAGGGAGACCCAGCGTGGTGACAGCAGGCACTGCATTCCACCATAGTGGTGCTGGTATTGGCTATGTCCCAAAAAAGACCACTCCATGAGAGGTTTAATCCTGTACCTGGGTGTCCCATGGGGACAGGTGACATCTCAGTTGTCTCAGTGCTGTTGTCTTCTTCCCTTTACTTTGGTGTGCTGCAGAGACGGATGACTCCTCTGTCTTCGTGGTGGGGACCGTGCTGTACCGGAATGTGGGCAACATCCTCTCCGTCCAGAGGTAAGATGGGCTGCCTGAGGAGGGCAAGCAACTGGGAAATTACCAGGCTTCTTCCCTGCTGATCCATCTGGCTGCAGAGCCCTGATCCTCCAGGGAAATAGCAAAGGTCACTGGGTGCAATAAGACAGACTTTGGCTTGGCAGTGCAAATATTTTGACCCCCATCAACTGATGTTGCATGTTCAGGTGGGGCCAGGCCCATGCACCACAGACACTGCTTACTGAAAGGGGCAGGAAGCTTTTCTCTGCCTGTGTGCAGCGCCGTGCACACCAGATATGAGGGTAGGCACAGTGCTGTTGCCACTGCCACACCCCCGCCTGATATCCTTTCCCCTCCGGGAACGGATTTTCACACTTCCCTCCCCATCACAAGGGATTTTGGGGGGCTTGACAGGTGGGGGATGCTCAGCTGCCCTGAGCCTCCCAAGCTACTGGGGAGCTGCCAGCCATGCTGAGCCCTCCGAGAGCATCATGGCAGAAGACAGGCTCAGGGAGGGGGGAGGAGCGTACCAACACGCCTGGCTGCACATGTCTACCATGTTCCCGGCCACTGCAAACCGCCTCGGGCCCCGAAGCTTTTGTGTTCAGCACTCCCTTTCCTTTTCTTCTCTCCTCTCCCTTGCTATCTTGCTCTTTTTTTTTTTCTGAAGCTGGTACTGAGGCAGTAAATTAAGCATCCTAAGGCACCTTCTAAATCTGTTCTGCACTGATTAGCGTGAGCCCATTTACCACAAACACCAGGGCATCTCTCCTCACCGATAATCATTTAAATACCTACAGATTTAGCACTGGCAATGGCAAAAGAGCTCCAAGTGAGTGCAGAGAGGAATTAGCAAGCTAGCCAACTGTACTCTGTAATATCTTCCATTACAGCACTGGGAATTAGATCAGAAGGGCAATAAACATCATTGGCTCAAATGATCCAGCGGTATTTCAGCTTTCCCTGGCCAAGCAGTGAATAAGCTCTGATAACCAGCAGCTGCAGCAGCCACAGCCTCTGAACAGTGTTCCCGCGGGAGATCTGATTTAAGACTTTCCTTAATTAAAGGACAGTCCCTCTTTTTAAAAATCTAGAGTCCTGAATCACCTGTGAAGATTAAAAGGAAAGAAAAAAGGAAAAAAAAAAAAAAAAAAAGAATTAAAAAAAAAGAGAGTACCTCTTACTTCACCACTGTGCAAACGGACACAGAGAGAAAAAGGGGAATGTCTTTAAATAACCATGTACCTACATAGAGCCTGCCTATGGGATAAAAATATTTCTGACCAGAAAGGAGAGCAGTTATTCCTGGGTACACACAAACTATGAGGACCCAGATCCTGTGTTTGGCCACAACGATTCAACGCTGAGTGACTTTTTCCTAAAAGAAAAAAAAAATGTAGATTTAACTCAGCAACCAGCATCAGCTGAGCTGTTCCTAATTATTCCAATTTACCTCCCCCAAGCAGCAATTCCTTATCTGAGCCACACATTGCTCTGTCCCCCCTGATCCAGAGAGCCCCGTGGTTCTTGGCAGCTGTGACAATTGAGATGGGGTACACAGGATGCCTGATTTTTCAAGACGGGGAGGTGAGCTGTGCTTGGTCGTAGGTGAGCGCCGCTGCAGAGGATGCGTTCAGCAGTTGGAGACTCAACAGTCTGGCACCTAACAGCCCCGTGTACCAAACAGCATGTTTACAGCTGTTCGCACA
This sequence comes from Alca torda, assembly GCA_008658365.1. Taxonomy (NCBI): domain Eukaryota; kingdom Metazoa; phylum Chordata; class Aves; order Charadriiformes; family Alcidae; genus Alca; species Alca torda. Next base: position 162,365,402 of record CM018077.1, read on the forward strand.
CTCTTTACTGCCATGCAGGAGCCCTCGGAGCTCGCCTAACCTCCTGTCCAAGTCAGATCTTGATGCATTTTGTTTGCTTCCCAGAAGCTGGGTTGCGACATGCTTTTATGAAAGACGACTCACCTTCTTCCTGAAAGATTCCCCATGATGCTGAATCCCTTGCCTCCCCCGGCAAACTGCTCAGATGTTTAATTACCTTCTCTGCTAGGAGACTGCCTCTTATTTTAAGGCTGAATTTGCCTGACTTTCACTTCCAGGCGCTGGGCCTTTGGGTCGGTGACTGAAAAATCTCCCACGTGCAACAAACTGTCAGACATGCCTTTCAACAGAAAACTTTAATTGGGTTTTCTAGCACCTGGATCAATTTTGTGTCTCTCCTTTGAACTCTCTCCACTGCTTCCCTGATCTTGAAGTGGAATTGAACCCAACAGCACAGCGGCATCCTGACAAGGAAGGGTGCAGAGAGAAAATGACTGCTTCACCTCCTTGTTCCTGCACAGGATCACTTCTGTCCTTTCTGTCACAGCTCTTTGCACTGAAGTCAATCTTCTTGGGTACATTTTGGGTCACAGCTCCCCGGAGCAGAGCCTGTAGCTCTGCACACAGACCTTATGCTCTCTAAGCTCAGATTCATGTCCTGACTCTTGGATGCACTAGGACAACTTCTAGTCGGGCTGTGACTATGTGAATAACTTCTCTGTGCTAACAACTCACACAAAAATCAAATACTTCTCCTGGTTTTGCTTACTGCACCAATCCTCATGTGGTCCACAGCCTTCAAAAGGATGTTTCAGTGTCATCTAAATTGTTCATGCAAATACTCAATGGCACTGATCGAGGAACTGACCCTTACAGACCCAGCTACTAATGAAGACATGCACTGGTGTTTACCTTTCAGCAGCTTCCATTTTTAGCTTACCTACAGCTGCCTACAATTCAAAGCTTAGAGTTGATATTTACTCCCATTGGCTTTCCCCTTTAATCTTCCTTTGTAGTCTGATATTTGTGCTTTATTGCTTCTTTCTCTCTTTCTTTCTGTCTTTCTTAAATTGTTCTGGTTTTGTCTTTACCCTGCTAAAACAATGTTGTTCCCTCTGGTGTTGGTGGAATAGTGGCTTTCTGATCATCCACTTGCACATCAGCAGATGACTCCAAGGTTTTTTCTGTTTCTTTTGGAGGTTTTTTTAACCCACTTGCTGTTAAGCAAGGTCAAATCTTTTCCACGTAATTATTTTGTAAAAGGAAGATAAGACCCAGAAAGAAAAGTGAAAGATTTTGCCAATGTCTGTAGATTTGGTGGAGATTTGGATGGGGAAATATTTCTCTTGCCCATGGGTGCAGGAAGGGCTGAGACCAGCCTGATGCTGGGCTACCTCTCTCCTACCCATTTCTTCATGGTAAGGTTAGAGAGGCAGTGTTTTCAACTGCTGGTTGAAACTTTTGCTTATTTAAACACCCAAGTCTTTTCCTACTGAAGAAACACCATAAACCCCCATGTATTTAGATGCCCAGGGAAGTGCCTACAAAGGGTTTGGCTTTCCAGGGGACAGGAACACAGGTATGGGAGATAACTCCTCCCTTATTGCCTCTCCCAACAGCCAAATCTCCTAGGGCTGCCAGATTTATTAGACTATTTGTCTGGGTACAGACATTTAGACATCCACATGAAAGGTTTGGCCTCTTTCCACTAGCTTTTGATCCTCAGAGGATGGAGATATGCACCAGTGCCTCTAGTAGTGAACTGGACAGGATGACATGCTACCCCATGGATATGCTGTTAAAGGCCATCATGCCCCTGCCCAACACTTACTGCAGTACAGATTAAGCCAGCCTTTAGAGAGGAAAACTAGTTGTGGGTTGTTGGTTTTGTTTGTTTTGTGTTTTTGTTTTTTGGGTTTTTTTGTTTGTTTGTTTGTGGTTTTTTTGTTTTGTTTTGTTTTTGTCCTGAAAGGACATGAAATGAGTTCTGTTTCTTCACTTCAGCGACAGAAAATGGGTCCAGGACCATTTACTTACTGGGTTAGATAGAGCCTTTAAGTCCAATGCCTTTAGGGTCTATGTGATTCATAAAATGGTCTGATTCCTGGAGGAATAAATGTAGAGTGGCTGTGAGGAGAGCTCAAAGGGCAGAGAATGGGGTCCATCAGCAGTTAGTGTATTTAATTGTATTTTAAAGTAATGGGGCCAACTCCTGCACTAAACCTTGTAGCACCAGTGACTAATGCAGTGGAATTCATTGCTCTATGGAACTCCCTTGGTCCCCTCTTAAGCATCTCTTTCCCCTTTTCTTCCCAGGAACAGCACTGTTCTGAACTCCAGAGTCATCTCCGTGACTGTGAAGCCATTTCCCAGGTCTCTCCTCACCCCTTTGGAAATTGAATTCTCCCACTTGTACAACGTAAGTCTTCCCTGGGAACCTGCACCATCCCTCAGCTGTGTTTGCTTCTGCATAGCCGGAATGCGTTGGTGCAAGGAAGGGGGTAGTTGTGCTGGGCTCCTGAGATCTCTTTGTCATTCCACGACCCTTCAGTCTCCCTTAATGCAGGCTGCCAAGGCACTCAACTAACACCCTGGGACTGGTTTGTGTTGGTGTCCTGTTATTGCCTGCTGCCAAGGATGCACTGTATGGGTCAGCCTTGCAAACCTCATCTGCTCTGTGCTCCTTTATCAGGCATTGCCAATGCAGGAGGAGGGTGACAGCACTACTTGCACTGGGAACACGGGCACACCTGTCCCAAATTCACACCGTTTTCATTATGGGCATGACCATAGGAGGAGAACTGTGCGCTCATTAAAAAATGGGTATAACAATAATCTTCCTCGACGAGGGGAAGAGGGAAGGGAAAGGCTGTTTCCACTAATACTTGCAATGTTCTTTGCAGTCCTTAGATACAACTGCAGACATGAATATTACTGTTGTGATTGGTGTTTTAAAACACAGTTGAAGATCCCCCCCAGGTTCCCCTGCTCAACCCTAAACAGATATATGTGATGGACATTTATATACCCCAAGGCCTGTTCTTGTTGTGGGTTTCAGACATCCTCCTGAGGCTCTGCAACATGAATATTAGATCCGTCATGTCTTTGCTTTGGACTTTCCTGGAAGGATTTTCCAAAGCTGTCTAAGACAGCTGCAGCTGGAGTCAGTGGTAAACCTCTTCCAGGGGGCTTTAAACACACCTGACCACCTCCTGCAGGTCTGTGGCTCTTCTGAGTACTGTTTCCTACAAAAGCACATGCTGTATTTGATCCACTTTCCAGAAGGGAGCAGCAGAAGGATTCTGTGTGAGAGGAGGAAAAGGGAAGACCATCAGTTAGTTGAGTCAGGAAAGATGCAGAGTTGAATCCTTCTACAGTGGTGTTGATGCAGAAGAAACCGAGGCCAATTTTACTCTTGCCTTTCAAGCCAAGGGTGAAAGAAGATTTTCCAAGGACTCAGATCTGTGACCACCCATCTAGAGTATCGCAGACCCACACACACCATGTTTAAAGTAGTGGAAACTGTTCTACAAGACCTGCATATTTCATTCTAGTTGCTCCAAATGCTCCATAAACAGCACAGCACTAATTCGCTTCATTTTTTCCTTTCTTCTCTCCTGGCAGGGAACCACCAACCAGACCTGCATCCTGTGGGACGAAACTGATGGGTGAGTTCTGTGGGTTTCTCTTTACTCTCACAGGCTCATTTGCTTTTTCAGGTGAAATCATCACAATTTTAGCAGGAATGTGTAAGTTTGTTGCAGCCATTTGTTCTCTCTACTTAGTTTTTTCTTGTGTCCACCTTTGTGGCTGGCAAAGTCCTTCACCCTGGTGGGGGGTGTTTCACGCTTTCTCCTTTCTGCGTTGTCTTTTAGTGCCAGTTGAATTGGGTCTTATATTTAAAGATCTGCAATTAAGTGTTGATAGTATAGCCCATGAAGGGCCTGTGTGCCAGGAGCATTGCGTATCTGTACCAGGAAAACATCCCTCAGTGTCCCAGCAGGGATGTCCATGTGGTTTCTGCTCACAAGGAGGAGTGTTTGCATTTTCCTTTGACATTTTGGACCCTGGCTTATATTTTGCAAAAGTGGCCTCTGATTTCAACTCTTCCAATTTTGGATTTTCCCACATGAGAAAAATATGAACGGTGACCCAAGATTGTAGAGTCATTCACAGATTGCCCTAAATTGAGCTCGACGTAGTGCTTGGCTCTCTTCAGTGCTCACCCCAAACTGGGCACCATAAGGAGAGTAATGGAAAATCAGAGCCCACTGTTGTGCATCTGGCCTGCAGGGGTGAAGTATGTGTTGTGCTGGTGTGATATAGTAAAACGATTTTTGCGCAGATTCCTAAACTGACTGGTGGTGGTCAGGAGGTGTTGAGCTCTGTGATTGTGGCCAGCAGGGAAAAAAGAAATCCCAAATTGCCACAAAGTTAGCACCATAAATCCAAGATGGGAACTAGTTGTTGGAAAGTATGTATCTAAAAAAAGAAAATTAAGTACACTCTGAAAGTGTGGTCTTAAATCCTGGGTGAGCCTGACAAGGATACAGAGTATTTGATTTAATGACTGTTGTATCTCAGTTTGAGGACCAACCTGGCTTCTGCTTACTGTCAGTTTCTCTCCTTGAGATTTCATGCATTTGGCACATACCTCTGCATTTACTATTATTATTTATTATCATTATCTGCAGCGTCTGAAAAATGATTCTATTCTTCTCTTTTCGTGCTCCATTAAGTAGCATATACACATAGGCGGGCAACATATTTGCAGCCAGCTTACCATTCTTGTTGGTCTGTGATTAATTTGGCACGTATGAATGGATCCAAAACAAAGCTGAAGAACCCAGAGGGACTCTCTGCTTGTGAAATCACACCCATGTTGTAGCCCAGGGCAGAACTGGTGCCTCTGGGTTGTAGTGCAAATTGCTCCAGCATTAGAAGACGGTTGAGATGCAGGAGCCCCTTGTGTTCTATGCTGACCTCGCATGACAGCATGCAGGTGAACCTTCACAAAAGCGGTAAAATGGGATTTTATCATATTCTCTATGTGCCAGAGAGCAGACTGAGTCTGTAGGTCAGCCCAGAGTAGAAGGTTGTGTATAGGTGGGCAGACTCAGGAGGAGGCTTGGGTAGGAGCTGGCCTGCTCTGCTAAAACTTTTGTCTCTCCATGCTGGAATGGGATTAAAGCATTTGTATACAAATATGTTTTTTTGGCAAGTAAAGGCAGAAGTTGGAACTAGTTCCCCTCCTGGTCTGCACCTCATCTCATTGTCCTTGGCTTTCTAGCTTCTCGAGAGAGAACATCCAGAAGGATGGAGGTGTTTCCTTGCCGTGCTCAGAGCTGGATTTAATTAACTATAGTCTGAGTAAGAAAAGAGTAAAATCCTGTTTGCACATGGCTGGATCTGAGGGATAGTGATGGCATTCAGGCTGGGCACATATCTTCCAGAGCTGGCATTGAAAGGTGCCTGGTACGAGAAAGATGAAGGGTTGCCCAGTGCTGAACATGGCTTGAGAAGCTTGAATGCCATTGCTGATCTGGAGGCTAAACAGTGCCCAGTTGAGCATCATCACCTCTGCTTTGTCCTGGGAGGTCTGGCTGCTCTGTATACTTGTTCCCAAGGCTTGTCCACTTGTCTAGCTGCCTGTTGTCTCTCTAGGACCGTGGGGTGTTAGGAATGCTTTCAGTTGTTAATCCTTGAAACTCCATGGCATCAAAGGATGGGCTCATAGCTAAGAGTTGAGCAGGCAATTTCTTGGCACCAATGCTGTGGTTCAGTTGTCAAGGATGGTTTCCAAAACCCCAGCAGATTGGGTGCACAAATGTTGCTGCTGAGACTCTGCTTTCTGTGCGTGTTGGGGTGTGTGTGCACGTCTGCAAGTGGTTTCAACCAACATTTGAAACCTCAAGCAGTTGTAAAGGTTAAAATTGTTGATGTCAGCAGATTTTGCTAGGGGATGTTCCAAAGCTAGATCCAATCTGGGGTCTGGCAGTGGGAGCTGCCAAGCTGTTTGTGCAACATTTTAAAGCTGATTTGCTACCACTACTGCCTCCTGGGAAAGTCTAATGAAAGTCAGACTATGCAAACCCTATTTTCCAGGCCTGAATGCTCACCTGAGAATTGAATGGCATTCTGAAGCTGTCAAGAGGTTTGCGTCACAGTTACGGAATCACAGAATGGTAGGGGTTGGAAGGGACCTCTGGAGATCATCTCGTCCAACCTCCCTGCCAAAGCAGGGTCACCCAGAGCAGGTTGCACAGGAATGTGTCCAGAGGGGTTTGGAATGTCTCCAGAGACGGAGACTCCACCACCTCTCTGGGCAGTCTGTTCCAGTGCTCTGCCACCCTCAAAGGAAAGAAGGTTTTCCTCATGTTTAGATAGAACTTCCTATGTTCGAGTTTGTTCCTTTTACTTCTTGTCCTGTGACTGGGCACCACTGAAAAGAGCCTGTCCCCATCCTCCTGACACCCATGTTTTAAGTATTTATAAGCATTGATAAGATGCCCCCTCAGTATTTATTTTTTTTTCCAGACTGAAAAGACCCAAGTCCCACCAGTTCTGGATAATTGTTTCCTGTTTGGAGCAAGGATTTTTAGGTTACACCCTACATCCTAAACAGGACCTGTTGCCTGGTATGTGGTAGACATAATGGTGACCCTGAGCCAGGAATTCCTGAGGTTCAGCCATGTTTATGTGGGTTCCTCTTTTTGCTCCCCTCTTCTTCCTGCCACCCCTCTCTTTAAAGTGGAGGTTTTCCCATTGATCAATCTCATAAGTTATTTGTGCAAGTCACAAGCATACCAGGAAATCCCATTTCCCAGCTCTGACCAATTTAATGGCTTTACAACTTTATTTCCCTGTTATTCACCCTGCCATATTTCTTGTACTGCCCAAGCCAGTCTTGTGATGGTGTTGCTTGCTCAGAAGATACTGCTGTCTCTTAAGCTTGCTCTTTTGCAGGCTCTCCATGATCCTGCTTCAAGGTTGGCAGCCAGGGGAACCTTCCCCATGTTCACAGTCATCCATCCAAGGCTGTGGATCTTGGGGATCCAAACTCCACCTGGTTCCAGTGAACCAGCCTCTGGATTTAAGCCCTTGCGGCCAATGTGACTGAATGGGTACAGAGGCAGGAAACTGGAAGAAATCCTCACATGAGAGCTCCTGCCTGTTACTGCAGCCACCTGAGCTTCCAATCCCACCCAAAACATGCCACAGCCCTTTAAAGGCCACTTAAAATCCATGGGCCGTGAAGGGTTGAACTGTAAAATTGCAATTAGAACAGACAATTATCATGTGGCCATGTGCTTCCTCCATGACAGAGTTGTTGAACTGAACACTTAAAAAAAAAAAAAAAAAAAGACAAAAAAAAAAAAAAAGAGGAAGAACCCCCGAGTGTTCATTCATTTGCATTTAGATAGATATTTAAGCTTGTAATATTAATAATGGATTTTTGATTTATTAATCCCAGCCCCTTTGACTGTTAGATTCATGGGTGGCACCTCTCTGTCTCTTTTCTCTTCCTCTTGCCCCCAACTCCTCATGTCATGAAATAAGAGGGGAGAAGATCAGGGACTAATTTCTGTTGTGTTGGGTGCTGCAAGTGTGATTAATGAGCTCAGCCCTAGCTGGATAAATTGAAAGTTGAAATAGGAGAATGATTTGGGATTCTCTGGCTCTCCTCCAAGGGTATTCATTTGGAGTAATTATTAGCTGTTTAGCCTTGCTGCAGTTAAAACCCAGGCAGGATCTTGTCTCCTGCTCCCTGTTTCTCCTGTTGGAACAGGACGGAGGGTTTTGATGGATGCAGTCATGTGCTTTCATGTTCTTATGCATCTCCAGATCTCTCCTGACTTGCTCTGGTGCACAACAAGGATGCCATGTGGCAAGGGGAACTAGGAGACAGTTGCCAAAATTTGTTGTTAAGAGTCACAACATCGCTTCATGGCTGCAGTGGAAGGTGCAGGGCTAATTTGTGTTACAGAACGGTCCCGCTATCCCATGAAACAGCTGAGTCTGTGCACTTTAGACCTCCAAAGCTGGATTTTGGCATTCTTTGAGTGTGAGAACAGGTCAAATGATGGGGACTGTTGTGACATGAAAGGGAAGAGTCCCAAGCCATCAGGTGTCTGCAGAGAGACCATGGGATCATACTGACTGTCTGCTGCCATACATAGACCCACAGCCACAGGTGAATGCTAATTCTCCCCTCCAGCGTCCCCTGCCTTGGTGACATCAGGGACCAAACCAGCTAGCTGAGTCTTGTATTGGATCATGTTGCATGAAAGAGCATTTTGCCATGTCCCGTAGCTGCAGAGACTGGGATCCAGCAGGGCTGCATTGCCAGGGGACCTCTCATCCACAGGGAATGCTGGTTTTTAGAGGAGCTGCCTGGCTCCAGCCACCAACTTTGCTCTGCTTCTCTGTCTCCCAAATGAGCATAATGATTACTAGGCACTATAATAATTGATCTTGAGAGGCCTTCCAAACCTTCACAAATATTTGCATAAAAGGCTTTTTGCTCTTAGAAGAGAAAGTGCCTCAGGAGTTTTGATTCAAGGACACTCTTACCTTCCCTTGGGAAAGATCATCTGTTCCAGTAATTAAAGCCTTTAACCTATCTAACTTAGGAAATGCAGACCTCGCTGTTTAAGAAGGTGCCCCGTGTGTAGCAAGGTTAGGCATGGAGAACAAGACGAACAGTGCCTCAGCTAAGGGGGCAAGGCTAAATCACATCCTCCTGGCTCTGGGCTGGATCTGATGCCCAGCCGAGGTCAGGCAGAAGTCTCCCCCGAGGGTTTGCAACTGCACAGAGCAGTGTTTCATGGTGCTGACAAACAAAGTATGCTCTCAATCTGTCCCCAGATGGAGACTTGCAGGAGCCTAAAATATAGCTCACAGATGCTGAGGACAGTCCTGTTCGTGGACGCTTTTCAGACAGGAACCGATTGAGGTGCAGGGCGTATATTGGTCAACCATCCTTCAAGGGGATGGTTGATAGAGCTGTGTGAACCAAGGGCTGGCAGACCTGAAGGTGATCACACAGAATTGCAATCCACAGGGAGAGGTCTGTGGTGTCATAATAAGTTTTGGGGGGGTGTCTTTGTTTGTTTTCTCTGGAACAACTCAGAGGAGCCCCAAAAACATCCTAGAAGGAGGTATTGCCTGTCAGGCACCATAATTTTTCCATAGGGTAACTGGGCTCTTTGGGGTGTTTATGGTCCAGCCATCCCATGAGTCTTGCAGTGCAGCTACTTTGCCTGAAATTCCTGTTTTCAGGGTTGGTTGTCCAGCGTCTAATCTACAGAGTCCCAAGCTGTCCAAATTCCTGACTACATGTCCTACATGTTTACAAGGAGGTCGTGCACTGATGCATGGTGCAAGGCGGCATGAGGAGCAGGACACCGTGTAGGCTCCATGGGCTTCACCCTACTTTTTGAAAGCCTCTGATGCACTGGATAAAGAGAAAGGCAGGGAGTTTTCTTTTCTAGGCTTTCTGGGACTTTAATGCAACCTCAGGCTTGGTGATTACTCACTGGTTTCCTTTGGAGGGCATGTACAACAGGTCCATTTCTTCTACTACTCTCCACCACCAGAGAAACATCACAGAGGGGTCATATCTACAGCATCCCATGGACACTTTTTGCTCATCACATCAGTTGATCCATCTCCCAGTGCCTGTCTTTTGAAGAAAGGTTTTCTAAAGTAGGGAAACATCTTCACTTTTCTCATGTCCATCACCTAGTGCATTAATGGCCCTTCCAGAGCTGTAGACCAAGTGGTGACACAGCTTGTCTATGCTGACAAAGATGGATGAGTCCCCACAGGTACAGATAGGGAGAGAATCTGTTGCAGCCCCGAAGTCCCATGAGAAATCAGTGCATTTCTCTCCTCTTTGAACCTATGCATGACATATAAATTATATATATTCTACTTCAACACTCCAGCTGGCTCTGCGGGAGCAACATCGCCAGTGACATGCCCTTCATGCGATCCCATGCAGGGTGTTTGTTCTGGGGTTTGCCAGTACTCCTGTTCCAGGTCTATTGCCCTTAACTGGCATCTTCATTTTTAGCTCCACCTGCAAATGCTGCCTTTCCTGAGTGCTCCTGTGGAGGTACTGAGGGGATGTCTGTGAAAGAAGACAGTGTTGTGCTTGCGAAGCCTGTTTATGCAGGGGCATGCAGGGAGGTTAATCTGAATATTCCCATTAGTTCCCCTGTGTTAAACCCAGTAAAAACTCTAATTCTGTCTGACTGCACTTGCAGTGTGCAACTGGGCAAATTGAATTATGGCCCCAGGAGCCCCTTTCTAGTCCTGGATGAGAGTAGACAAAACAGGGCTAATGCAGTGAAACCCAGTCACACCTCTAGAGCCCAAGGATTTAGCTCCCTGGCTCAGCCTGGGCTCTGGTGTTGCTGGAAGCACCAGGCGGAACTGCTTCCAGGGAGCTATTGTCTTCTGCCTTACCCCGAAGCCAACCTTTTTCTGGAAACACTTTGTCATCTGGACTTCCAGGTGCTACAGGGAAGAGGTGGTCCAGTTCCTGGTTAGCACAAAAGAGCTGGCACAAGGTTCCAGCAGACCACAGGACTGTGCCCATCCCCATTCAGGAGAAGAGTCACATTTCTTTGGCCTTTGCTGAGCTGCTGCCCAGCAGTCAGCATTGTCCATGGGACCAGCAAAAAAAGAGTTGGCTTATTCTCCAGTGTCTTTCACTGCACAGGATGCAGGAGAAGCTGAGCAGCATGATACAGGGCTTCTGCTGCCTGCCAACAGAGCATGGTTTAATGGCTTTTGACAGAAGGGAAAGAGGGGAGAGGATAGAGGATTCAGAGGCTCTGAATCAAATGCTCCAGCTTTTCCCTTGCTTCCCTAGTAAAGAGGTCAGGACTATGGGTGGAATAAATTAATTCCCTTTACAGAACTAGCAGAAGCCAGACACTGAGACCTGGAGGATGCTCCCACTGGGAAGGGGAGCTTGGCAACCTCAACTCAATGCTCAGTGTGTACTGTGAGCCAGAGCACCGTGGAGTTCAGGATGGCTTATATGTCCACACATGTGTTTGCTATGTATTCATATAAAGGCACATTTGCAAAATATGTGCAAGGATATAAGAGGGTGAATGTGTGGGAACAAGTGAGTTCTGATGCACAGGTGTGAGTACAGACACGTGTGAGTGCGTTTCTGTGCACAATCAGGGCTGCAGGGTGTTATAGAATCATAGAATGGTTTGGTTTGGAAGGGATCTTAAAGACCATCTAGTTCCAAGCCCCCTGCCATGGGCAGGGACACCTCCCACTGGACCAGGTTCCTCAAAGCCCCATCCAAACTTGTCTTGAACACCTCCATGGATGGGGCATCCACAGCTTCTCTGGGCAACCTGTTCCAGTGCCTCACTGCTCTCATGGTAAAAAATTTCTTCCTGATATACAATCTAAATCTCCCCTCTTCCAGTTTGAAGCCATTACCCCTTGTTCTTTCACTACATGCCCTTGTAAAAGTGTCCCTCTCCAGCTTTCTTGTAGGCTCCCTTGAGATACTGAAAGGTTGCAATAAAGTCTCCCTGAAGCCTTCTCTTCTCCAGATTGTTGTTGGTGTGTCAGTGTGAACATACGCATGCATGAGATAGATATGCACGTATCTGCAAGTACAAGACAGTATGTGTATATATGTTTGTGTGTGAGCAGCACAAAAGTACATGTGCATGTGCAAAAACATGCACACGTACCCAGAGAAGGCTGTTAACCCAAGCCATCCTTCATTTGTACAATGAGTCTCCAGCTACACGTGCACAATTGTCCTGGTTTGAGTGACACAGGACTAATTTCTCTTTTAATGCTTGGGAAAACTGCACTTGTAGAAGACTCCAGTGTCTGAATTTGTGTAAATATTTACTTTATATCCAGCTATGGTATGTGGGTTTCAAGTTCTCAGTGTTTTTGAGCTCAACAGGTGTGAGGATGAGGAGGAGCAAGACCCGGGCACTTGACCCAAACTGGACAACAGGATTATTTCATACCATTTTATATTCAATGTAAATTAGAAAGTTTTCTGTGAAGTTCTCTCTTCCTTGATGGCTGTGATCCAGAGAACTTCTTGCCCTGATGCCGAACCCCTGAACCCTTCCCTTCCTCCAGAAGCCATAGCGCTCCCAGTGTCCAACAGCTATCCCCTGCTGGGAGTGCACAGCTCCCTACTGATAGAGTTGACTGAGTATAACCCTTGTATATTTTATATTGGTATTGATACCAATATCGTCTCTTTAGTGTTACTAATATTAATTATCTAGTCTTATTCTACTAAATCTGTTTATATTTCAACCCTTGGGTTTCCTTGTTTTTTCCAGATTCCCCTTCCCAGGTTGGGAGGGGTCATCAGGTGATAGAATAATTGCCTAAACAACAATAAAACGTTGTGGGTTTCTCAAACCATAATAACGATACATGTTTAAACGCATGCAGGAGTATAGAGTGTTTGTGTGTGCACACACAAACCTCTGTGCAGCATGCTGACCGTGCCAGACCGGGGCTGCGTGTTTTGCCTACATCCCTGCCTGCTCTCTTTATTTACAGCTGTTTGCTCTGAAGCCACAATGCCCTTTACTTGTATTCCCTCTGTGGATGGGAAGGGATAAGTTTGGTAGCCACGTGCCTTTTTGTGGCCATCTGCCATGGAAGTGTCAGGCTGCTGAGGGCTTTCGGTGGCACGTGATTGAAGCCCAACTTGACTTCCCAGGTTGCAATAATGCAGTCCAGGCCCACTCCCTGGTGCGTTTCTGCTGCATTTCACCTGATTCTTGTCTGTGTGTTACCTTGTATGTGCTGAGAATGTAATAACACAGTACAGGCATCTGTATGTGCTGGTGGAAACCTCTGATTCACAGCTCCAGGCCTTTAAGTGTGGGGAAAAAAAGGAGGGTGGGGAAACTTGAAGTCTACCCTTGGTGTGCTCTAACTCCATTGACTCAATAACCAACAGGGTGCAGCTTTTAAGCGACTTCAAGGCAGGCTCAGGTGCATAGAGGAGAGACAAACACCTGCACAACCGGTATGCTGAGAACCCTCTGCATGTAAAATTCAGAGTAGAGTCAGTGTAACCCATGTACTTTGCTGGATGGATTTTATTCTGCCTTTATGAGCACAAGAAAGCCTGTCTTGATCCAGAGCAGGACTTCCCAAATGGTTCAGTCTCTAAACCTGCAGATCCTATCACCATCCTGAAGATATAAGATCTGTATCTTCTTTTTGGTTTTGCTGGAAGCTGGAGGCTGCAGAGCATCCTGTGCATGATGTGAGGAAGGTGTGATATGACCACAAGTACCTCAGGGCCAGGTTTGTCCAAAGCACAGACCATCAGCACTAGGTAGATGCTCAAGCAGGTTATGTCCTATGTGTCTCTGTTAAGAACACAAGAAAAAGTTTCCCTGTCAGGCTGCTTTGCTCAGAAGATGAACTTCTTAAAATGCCTCATTTTTGAACGTCTCCATGAACTACACGGGCATGCAAGCCAGAAACACAGCAGTACCCACCATCATCACAATGATTTTATACTGCTGAAATTTGGGGGGCCTCAGTATTTCTTAAAATGTCTTGACAACCATGTAAGAGTTTGTTCTTTATCTTTACTGACTGGGCTAAAGAAAACCCTCCTGAGTTGGTATTCTTAGTAGGTCTCATCTCTGCTTTGTGAATCAGCCACAAAAAGCCATCAGCACATATTCCATAGCCCAGGCAATGGATTGCCCCACAGCAGGGATCCTAACTGGTTGGGAGGCAATATTGCCCCTTCCAGCGCCAGATACCTTGCAGAGCTCGCACTTTCATGATGGGAGCCCATGGGAAATAGTCAGGGCACAGAGACAGGCTGATGATTCCATGTCATTGCTCAAGGATGGGTAGGACTGATGGACATGGGGGAAATGTGCTGAGAACCGGCACATTGTGAATAAGAATGGTGAAAGTTTGGCCCTATTTTTGAAGAGGAGAAAAGGACTTGTTTTCATTTTCACCTGACTGCTTGTGCATTGCACTAAGAGATGAAATCTTTGGCTAAAATATAGCAGTGAAAAGAGGACGCAGTGCCTGGGATACAGCCTTTGTCTAAAGATGAACTTTCTGTATGTCTGGACAAATCAGTGTAAGCTTTGTGCCTCAGTTTTCCCTGAGTCTACTGTACTAATAACATCAGACAGCTCTTCTAAATGTCGTGAACTCTAGGAGTGAGGAGCTCCATTAAGTGACAGTAAGTAGCAAAAAAAATATTATTATTTATCACTGAGAACTGATTATCTAAACGTGAGCTCTTTGATTGAACTGGTCATCCATGCAAGATAAGCTTACATGGCGTCTGCTTTGCCCATCACGCCTCAGTCGTGTGAGCAGCAGCGAGTACCACAACGTGAATTCTAGTCTTCATGAAGCGGAATGGGACCAGGGAGGCACGGGGCAATCACTGTGAGACTGAGCACGCAATGGCACAGGACACCAGCCTGTTCATCCCACCGGCTGCCTGAGCTAACGGTGGCCTCTGAGCCGTGTGGCAGAGCAGATTAGCAAATGCGTGCAGCATCCAGCCCGCTCTGACAGCCAGCTCGATGCGGAGCATGGCAGCATCTCCCAGCACAGGAAGAAACGATGTCTTGCAGCCAACCTGCTGCCCAAATGGGAAGAGCAGGGGCAGGCAGACCCGTAGGGCAGGCAGTGCTGAGCCCTCCTGGAAGGCAATGGGCAAAGCTCTCCTCCCAGAGAGGACAGATCCTCTTTGCTCTGACCATTGGATTTATTAGGTTCCACTTTCACCCTCAGTCAGGAGCTGCAGAAAGAAAAATAACTGACGCATCAAGGTCAGAAAGCCCCATTACATGGTACATAATGATTTTCAGACTTGTCAAGGCCCTTTCCAGGGCTTTGCAAATACTTTGATTCAATTACAATAATGACCTTTTGGAAGAAGCGTATTAATTTCCTGGAGCTGGCCTCTGCTTTAGGCCAGAGCTGCCTCTCAAGGTGGTTTAATGTACATAGAATCATAGAATTGTCTAGGTTGGAAGGGACCTTTAAGATCGCCAAGTCCAACCATCAACCTAACACTGACAAGTTCACCACTAAACCATGTCCCTCAGCACCACGTCTACCCATCTTTTAAATACCTCCAGGGATCGTGATTCAACCACTTCCCTGGGCAGCCTGTTCCAATGTTTGATAACCCTTTTGGTGAAGAAATTTTTCCTAATATCAACCCTAAACCTCCCCTGGTGCAACTTGAGGCTATTTCCTCTTGTCCTTTCCATTTGTTACTTGGGAGAAGAGACTGACCCCACCCTGCCACAACCTCCTTTCAGGTAGTTGTGCAATGTTGGTGGGATGGTAATTCAGACAGGGGAGTTGTTGCCTGTCTCTGGTGGAGAGCCAGGGAACAAAATCACCCTCTGCCAGAGCCTGGTGCCTGGCAGGGTGGCCCTAAGCCTGACCCAGCAAGACCGTAGATCTTCCTGTGGTGAATTCTGTATGTTTGAGGACAATCTTTCTTTACGGTGTGGATGGAAGTGCAGACAGCAAAGTGGGTAGGAAGTACATCAGTTCCCCTAAGGCTTTAGTGATGTATCTAGTATTCCACCAGCTAGCCAAGGGGACAAAGATGGAAAGGGTCACAATCACATTGATGAGTTACGGGCAGTCTTCAAACACCTGACTGCTGTCATTTGCAGGGGGGAAAGGAGAAAACGAGGGAGTGATTTATCCATTGTCACCAAGGAGGAGCAGAGCTGAGCCACAGCTCAGCTCTCCTATCCTCTCTTACGGCCGTGCAGGTGGCTCTGAATAAAAGTTAGCTGTGTCCTGTACCGGGAGAACAGGAGCTCAGAGGAGATGGGGATCCAGGGCAATGTTACTCTTTTTTTTAGCTGTGGATATTATTTATTTAATGGTGGTTTTAGCTCATATGTCAAATCTTAAGGAATGATGAGCATCCTGCAAACCTCAGCAAGGCTCCTGACAGCTTCAAGGACACTGAGGGATTTGGCCCAGGTATTATCAATATGCATGTGATTTTTTTTTTTTTTTTTTTTTTTTTCTGATTTCAACCTTAATCTCAGGCTGGGGCACAAGTGTTGCAAAGGGCTGGTTTTGGGTCTTTTGGCTGTCAGTTGGCCTATCTTTGTCTTTGATCTTCCATGAGGGCCGAAATGAAAGCTGCAATAATGTATCACTGTTATTAGGAAGTTTGTTGTGTTCAGGTAGATTCTTTCCAGTCCGTGTGTCCCATGCGTTGATCAAAACTGTGCTGCAGAGTTTACCAAGGTTTAACACCATGTGCCAAGGGCCTGTTTAGTTACTGGTAGTGATAAGCAAGGCAGAGAACTGCAATGCAAATATCTAAAACCCAGGAATCTTTCGGAAAAAAAGTGTCTCTGTAGCTGCTGCACACACAAGGAGAGAGGAGGGAGCTCCCTTTGTCTAATATTACTGAATGATCCAGGTCCTGGCTGGGAAAATCATCCTTCAGCTGCAAAGTTACGTGGAGGGAAGGGATTTTTGATGCCTATGGTGTAATTTGCACATGCCAGCACATGGGCAGCCAGCGTGAGTGGGGTGGTAGGAAAGGTTGTAACACACACGTATCTGTAGCTGTATTGCGGCCTTAGAATTTTTACAGTCATTAAAGTTGCACTGATTAGTCCCAGCAGAGAATCTGTTCTCCATCCCCAAGAGAAACAACTTAGGGTGAGGGGTAGATTGAACATGCTTTGACTGAGACTCTTGTAACACGGCAGGAGAGGAAACCACCTGCAGCTCAGAACTAGCATAGGCTCGGCATGATGGAACAGACACACAGGAGCCCTCTATGCACACACAAGGAATGATACGGAGATGATGAACAGAATAGAATCATGGAATGGTTTTGGTTGGAAGGGACCTTAAAGATCATCTGGTTCCATCCCCCCTGCCATGGGCAGGGACACCTCCCACCAGACCAGGTTGCTCAAAGCCCCATCCAGCCTGGTCTTGAAACAGAGTAGAGTAGAGTAGAATTAAGTAGAATATTTTCAGTTGGAAGGGACCTCCGACGACCATTTATTCCAACTTCCTGACCACTTCA
Organism: Alca torda; assembly: GCA_008658365.1. Classification (NCBI taxonomy): domain Eukaryota; kingdom Metazoa; phylum Chordata; class Aves; order Charadriiformes; family Alcidae; genus Alca; species Alca torda. The sequence goes on from CM018077.1 coordinate 162,382,485, forward strand.
GAGTTGTCCAAATGTTGCTAAAGGTATTTTTCAAATGCCTCTTAAACAATGACAGGCTTGGGGCATTGGTCACCTCTCTAGGAAGCCTGTTCCAGGGTTTGACCACCTTGTCTGTAAAGAAATGCTTCCTAATGTCAAGTCTGAAATGATGGGGAGGTGCATTCCATCAGAGTGTTCTCAGGAGTATTATGTTTGTGAGACAAAAATGGTTTTGTTTTGTTTTGTTTTGTTTTGTTTTGTTTTGTTTTGTTTTGTTTTTTCTGCGTAGCTATAAAAAGAAATCCCCACCTACATCCCCCTGTTTCTTGGAGGCTGCTGCATTTCTCTCCACTCAGGCACTGGCATCTTAGAAGTATTGTTAGAAATAGGCAACACAGTGCTGGGTATTTCCCCGCTTCCCAGTTCATTTCCACCCAATTCATTCAGTTTACAAGTGCAAAAGATACTCTTGCTAATTGCCGGCTCTGCTGGCTCCTCCTGGGATCTGGAAAGCAGCTGAGATTGTCCTGCCTGTTACATCTTCAGCAGCAGTACAGAGCTGTTGCCGCAGTCTGTGAAACAGGACTTGCATGACTCCTATTACTGTCGTGCCTGAGTATTTCACAGCCTTCAATGTGCTGTTATTGCAACTAGAGCTGAACAAAAACCTCCTTTTCTAGGTCACTTGCAGTTCTGAAGTTTCTCTAACATTTGCCTTTACCCAGATTAATGTTTTAGGAGAGTTTTGGTGAAGGGAAAAGGCAGGAGAAAGCACTGTTGGTCAAATGGCAAGTCTCACTTTGCTTTTGAGGCTTTCGTGGTTAAGATGGCTTCAAAATGCAGCAAAACTGACAGTAATTCTCAGAACATTTCTGCTGTTCTGAAGCTGGAGCCACGTGGGGACCCACTCTCAGGTCCCCTGAACACGGGACTTGCAAGGAGCACTTTTTTTCTCCTGGCTTCCCTCCCAGGAAAGCTATCAGAAGAGGTGGCCGGGGAGCCCCGAGCTTGGGAGCAGTACCTCTTCCCTCTGACATCACTTGTCATCTTAGGAAAGAAAGAAAGATCACGCGGGAGGGTGGAGTGGGAGCTGTCACAACCACTGTATGTTTCCTGCTCAATTCTGTTACCCTTTGGCAGGTGAAGGCTGGGACCAGCAGCTTCATCACTTTGGTCCTAACCTGCCTGTCTATTCCCTGTTCAGTGCGTGTGGAAGACCTTGATTCACAAGCCAGCAATGCTGGTAGGGGCATTTGGATGGGTGGGGGAGAATACGCCAAATCTGTACCAGCACACACCTTAGCACTGTGGTTTACAACCTTTATTTCCTTCAGGACTCCCAAATGTCAAATTAAATGTCCGGATCAACTTCATCCCCTCTACACCCACGCATTGGACTCCCTTTGATCTCCAGACCCTCTCTCCCCAACTGGTTCTCTTTCTCCAATGGGTCCAGAAACTTCCTTCTCTGCAAAATCTCTGCTGTTTATTCCTTAAAGTAAAGCCAAACAACTCCTATTGCTATTGCCGATGCTTGTTTGCTTCTCTCCTCTGGATGTTCTCCCTTTCCCCACCTTCCCAGCTGGGATGGAGAGAGCTGCAGCTGTGGGAATCCCCCTTATTCACCCTCTGCAAGCCCTGGCTGATCTCCTCCTTTCGAGATTCCTAGCTCCAGGTGTCCAGCTTGGCTTTTGGAGACAACACACTGGCAATGTGCAGCTCTGCTGAGCCAGAGGATAAAAGCTTCCTGCTGGAATTCTGCATTTCTTCTGCGGTGGTGATACTAGCTGGCTTATCCCCATGTTCCTTCCCTCCTCTGGGCCTTGGGAAAGAGAATACCAGGGGGGTTGAGTGCATTTTGTTGTTATTGGCTTAAAACCTGAGATTTCAGTGGTTCTCAGTAGGAATTCTGAGTTTCCCAGTTTGGGAACTATAGATTCAATCCTGCTCCCTCCAGGCTCTGTGGAAGGTTGTACCAGAAATCAGTGCCTTTGACTAGCAGGAGCTGGTTCGTACTCTGCAAGGACGTTACAGCCTGGAACTGGAGCCCAAGGTATCTGCACAGGTCTGCAGGAGGTGCAGAAGCAGGGCTTTAATGATGAGTCTGCCAAGGGAAAAGGCGATGATAGATGTGTTTGGCACTGGTGTGTGCACCTATTATGGTTGGGCAGACTGGGGTGGATGGATGGACAGGAAAAAAAGGACACTTCTGCCCTAGGACTGTGCCTTCTGCTGTGCAATTTCTGCAATAAAGGCCGTTCCTGATGCTGCAAACCACAGACAGGTCAGCACAGACATTTTTCAGTATAAATTGCTTTAGCCAGCAAAGTCGTCATTTGTGCTGCCTTATAATTGGCAGGTATTTAATTAGCTGAGGAGTGTTTCCGTGTCTTCTTATTAAGTGGGAAGTCAGAAACTCCCTGTCGGGTGAATATCCTTTGAGTGCCTCCAAAGCCTGTCGCTGAAACTCAGCTTAACATCAGGACACAAAATACATCAGCCAGTTCAGCACAAGTTTGGCCAGATGCTGCAACACCTGTCCCATCTGGAGAAGTTGGTTGGCTGAAGGTAGGGGTGTTGCTGGAGGTGTGAGATAAAGCCTGAGTTTCTTGGGGAGTGCTCTGTTGCCTAGATGGACAGAGAGAAGACAAGGTGGGCAGGAGGGAGAAGAGAGCTTAATGAAGAAATGTTGCTGGGAAGAGAGACGTTTCCATCAGCCTGCAGCTCTTAAAGCCATTTTCATTAGCAGAAAGTGGGTTTAAAAGGTTTTGATATCAATCCCTCTTCGCACGAGTTCCAGGGGCTGGCAGAGTGTTTGGTTACCAGCGTCGCTTTGGTTAAACACATTTTCAGCAGCAAAGCTGGGAAAGGACTCCCCCTCCTCCCCCGTGACCTGCTTTCCTGAGAAAAGCGCAAGCGGATCCGTGTGGCTCCGCTCAGCACCTGCTCCTTATTCCTCCTCTTTGTGAAATGCTGGGGTGCTACGTCTGTGGGCCTGGCACGTCTTTTTCTCCCAGCCAGATCCATCAACAGGGGAAAGCAGGAATTAGAGCAGACCCGCCAACAGTCACGCTGTCCACGTAAAAACCTGGCAGGGAAATCTTCCAAGCAGGAAAACCTCTGCCGGCTTTGCAGGTCTGGAGCTTGATTTGTGTTTCAACCCTTGCCAGCCCAGCCAGGTTTTTAGCAGGCTGGGGAAGGGAAGTTTGCTTGGCTGCTCTCTAGTTTCGCAACAATCCTGAGTGCTGTCAGTGGCTTTCTGCATCCCTGCACCCCACGCTGTTGTCGTACATGTCAAATTGTGACAAGGTACTGTTCCCAGCAGCGTGGCTCGGGGCTGAAAGGCAAACGATGAATCCAGCCACCTCTCCGCTCGCTGCTCCGTTCCCAGCTAAGCAGTACAGCCCCACTGCGGGATCTCGCCTCTCTCCCTCTGATTGATCTGGGTCCTGCCCACCAGGGAGGTGTTTACATCGACCCCCACTGAGAAACCATTTGATCAGCACCCAGGAGGACTGGGAACAGGTTGTTCAAGGAGAGGGGGGCAGCGCAATCTTAAACATCAGCATTTATTTATTAGCATTTATTTAGCCACTAGTGCACCAGCCCCCTCACTGCATTAGCATCATCTTTATTTCCCAGAGGTTTCCTCCTCTCCTGCTAATGCAAATCCAAAGCAAACCTTCTAGTAGATTCCTTTATATGCCCACGTAAGTCAAGACAGAAATCACAGTGGTGCCACCAGGGTGGGCTTTTGTGGTTTGCTTTACATTTTATTTACCCCCTCCTTCCCCAAACCTGTAACAAATTAGCACGTAATGTGACAGGACATCTATAGGGGCTATGGGCACAGAATAACGATGAGAAGGTGGTGAGCAGCGCTGCAGCATCCCCAAACCAGGATCCAAATGTCCTTCAGGAACGGGCAGATGCTGCTTTCCAAAATTTGAACTGGGAAGAAGGGAGGCACTCCACGCATCCAAGGGGCTGTCGGCTTTGCTTCTCTTAGCTGCTCCGCTGCCATAAATGCTCATTTTTTCGGAATACAGAGGAAAAGGAGGCCAAAGGGAAGGGAAGGAGCAAAGGAAAGCACTGGCAGAGAAAAAAGTGCAGCTAGCTGAACTCACACCGACTATATAGGGCAGCATCCCTGTGTGTATTTGTGTGTGCGTCTGCCTCTTGCTACTATCCCCTGGCTCTCTGAACACCTCATCGCTTCTCAAGCCTTATTCAGAGCTCACTGATGTCCAGCTGTAGGCTTGAAGTGGGTCTTGATTTTGATTGTGGTGTTTCTCTGAAGTTCTAATCATGGGATCATTGTGCCAAGATCAGCAAGGCTCAAAACTCTGTCTTTCTGTCCAAGGAGCAGGGTTGGACCATAGCAGGTTAACACAGCCAGAAATAACTTGCTGGTTTTGTGGTCTGTACAGCCACTAACAACTCTGTATTGTTCAGGAGAACCTTATTAATATGTTTGAAAGGCATGATAAAACCCCTTCAGGGTTTTAAAACTGTTAATCCCACGGCTCCCCTCCAGTTCCTCCACCTCCTCCTTACTTTTACAGAAACAGGTTCGTAGATGCTCCACTGCAAAATGTGAGTTGCTTGTGCTAAAAGGAGGTGGCAAAGCAAAAGTGACCTTTCTCCCAGCGATCTCAATGCGGTGATGTGAAATGGTGCAAACGCCTAATGTGCTGTGATGGAACAAGTGTCTTCTGTGCCCAGCGGTGGAGCCGAAGGGTGACTGGCTTCACCTGTTTGCGCTTTGATGGGGATGTTTACTGAGATCTCGTTTGCTTTCAGCTGCAAAGAAGCAGGCGTGAAAGGTGCGCTTCCACTTTGAGCTTGCCCACTGTTCCTTTGGAGTTTTTTGGCAAGAGATTAGGAAATGCTCCATGAAGAGATGGCCCCAAAGGGCTCAGCAGCTCCCCCCGGATTCAGAACAATTTCAAAACATCCCCAGAATTTGTTTGTACAGGGCCAAGCCCTTCTCAGAGGATTTCTTGCACAGCCTTCCCTTTGCCTCAGACAACACAGGACTTTCCTTTTTTTTAGGGTGTTTGCCTTTGTTCTGCTTTTAATTCCCCTTCTCAGCTGGAAACACTGGAGTGTGAAGCTATCCAGAGTTCCCAGGTCCAGATATATCTGTTACTGTGATCCCGTTGCATCTGTGAGGACTTTATTCTTAGGAGATTTGTGTGGGTTTTGCTAAGTGCATTGAAGTAATTTGTACCTTTAAAGGACTGCATCTCCCTCTTGGTTACGGTTAATCTTTAATCCAGCATCTTCATCTTTGCCTGCAGCACCTTAATTTGGCTTCTTGATTTAATTTCTTTTACCGTCTGCTACCTCCTCCTATTCCCAGCCCCTCTGTCCTCTGCCTGATTTATTTTTCTTTGTCTCCTTATCCGCTAGCTCTGCACTCAGCCATTAAATTTTTCTGATTTAGGTTTCTGAGAAGCAGCGTACCCTGGAGCTAGTGTTTTGGTGGCAAGAGAGCCATCCTTCTTCCCAACCTGGCCCTGGGGCCTCCTGTATTCTTTGAGACAGGGTTGGGATATCAACAGCAGTGTTTGTTTGCTCTTTTGTGAAGTGCTGCTTGTAGGTAGACAAGAGGCAGCCTGTGTTTCCATCCCTGACTTTGCCGCGAAAAGTTGGGAAGAAGATCAAGATTGCCAGGGCTGTTTCAGAGAGGGGGGGACCAAAAAAAAGAGAGCACAAGTGACAGGGGATCTGGACCAAAGCTGAGATTTGCAGGGTTTTTTTTTTTTTTCAGAGCAATAACACACTTTCATCCTCCTCTGCCTTGTCAGTTGCACGCACCAAAGTGATGTTCAAAATCTCCAGCTGGACACGCAGAGGCAACCTGCTGTCCTGTCGTTGCCAGGGTTTGGTGTAAGCAGCCATGGGATGGGGATTATGGGCATCTCCTCATGCCAGCTAACCATCCTTCTGCTCCCCTAAGCTCTGGCCGAGGGCCTGGGTGGAGCTCTGAGTCCTTTTAGGCTCCACTGGGGTCATCTAGGAAGATGGAAGTGCTGAACTGCAAACAGGTCATAGCTGTTCAAACATTGGAACAGGCTGCTCAGGGAAGTGGTGGAATCATCATCCCTGGTTGTATTTAAAAGATGGGTAGACATGGTGCTGAGGGACATGGTTTCGTGATATTTTTTGGCAGTGTTAGGTTGATGGCTGGACTTGATCTGAAAGGACCCTTCCAACTCAGTGAATTCTATGATTCTGTGATTCTGTGTCTGAGGTAGCCTGACCATACCCTGAAGAAGATGTGAGATATCTCTTACCAGGTGTTTGTATTGCCCTCCCTGCCTTTAAACCAAGTGCATTTATACATCCTTGACTAGCCAAAGGGAGCGTTTCCAGCTTGTTAACTGCTGGCTGCAATGTCTTACACATATTCTGGCATCTGGTACGTTGAGCAAAAGCATTTACTACCTTGTTTCCCCATTCTTCCCAAGCCTCCTTTCCCATGAGACTCGAGCATGGGACCATGACGTCCGGGCGTAGAAAACGGTGTACTCTGCTAATGTGCTTGGTTCCTCTGAGGATTTTCCCTGAAATGTTTTCCGTACATATGACAAGGCTGCTGCTTATCACATTAGTGCGCTGAGTATCATTTTCTGGGTAACCAGGAAACTTCCCTGGTTTCTCAGAAATGATCGTATGGTGACTGGCTCTTGTACAAGGCAGAGAAAGAGGGCTGCCTGGACCACATATGGGTTAATGCCTGCCATGGAGCCACATCATTTTATAAACAGAGAAGTGGAGTACCCATCTTTTGGACCATAATCCAATTTGAGTCTTCCTAGCATGAAAAGGACTGACAGCATAACCGGCCACGGGTCTTTAATGTATCAGGCATCTCATGGTAATTGAGAAATTACAGCTGGAAAGCTGATAGGAAAGCTGAGAGTGTAAGCCGAACATTTTCCTGTCCAGCTGGAACATACACTCTTTCTACACGTTTGCTAAAGCAGGCGATTTCAGAAGGGTCGTGCAGTGTGGCACAACAAGTGGGTGACAGCCCGTCCAACACAGTCCTTGCTCACATTCTTCTTTTGCAAGACGTGCCAAAATATTTCCATGCAAGTGCTCCAGTCAAGGACACCCAAGGAGCTGCTCCTGGAGAGAATGGTCCTGTGAAGCCTGGATAAGCAGCTGTGAATGTCACATAGGGGTGGGACGGAGACGGATATATCACTCACTCATTTCACCTTGTCCTCTGTTGGAAAGGAGCCCTATATGATAATGAGACCAGGTATCTCACCATTCATCTTTCCATTCCCCTGTTCTCCCAGTGGTACACTTCCTTCCACTCGGGAAAGTCAACTTCAGAAAGCCCCAACCTCTGATGACGTTACTTTCACAGTAGCTCCTCTTTTCACCTTTTTCCCAAGATGACCCTGATATTTAATGAACTATTTATTGCTCCAATTTTCCAATGTAGCAGGAAAGCTCCAATGGGGGAACTTTGCCCAAAAAAAAGGTCAGGAGGTATGGCTTGGGCTTCTTGCATCGGAGGGATTCCAGAAATGCTGTAGTGATGCTTTTAGCTCTGGATAGCAAGACCGAGTTTAAGAGCAGAGGCTAAAGTCTTAGAGGGATAAAACATTGGTCTATTGTGGAAAGTAGTCCAAGGCCATCTCCTGCAGTCCCTGACAGTTGAGCTGACCTGATAATACCAGTGCTTGTAGTGTAGGTAAATCTGAGAATGATTTTTCTTTTTTCTTAGCGCCATGAAGTCATGGGATTATAGAGAGCTGTAGGCTTTTCTGTTTCTGTTTCTCTTTCTTTTTCACCAGGTTCTGTAGAGGATCTTGAAAATATCACCCTTTTAAAGGAGAAAATCCAAAAGACAAAGAAACTTCAAATATGCTATACAAAACCCCAGACCCTCACAATACTTCAAGCCAAATTCCTGATGTTGTGTGTAAGTTCAGCTGCGATACTGTGGAGATGGTCAAATCTGTTATTTATTAAGCAACCACTAGAACTGGAGTAAGGTTTGATGAGCAGGAGCTATTGAACTGGTTTCCTCTACAACAGGAATATTATGAAATCTCATAGGGATTTTTACACTTCTTTCAGTTTTAAAGGCCAAGAACACTAACAATGTCCTTGGTTTCTCCATTCCTTCTCTATTGTCCATTGTAGTCCATGGTGTTAGGTCTCCGGTATTAAAGTTTGACATTAGTGGCATGTGTTGAGGATTGTTCAGTGGCTTACTGGGTAGGACACACAGGGCAGAGAGGTCTTTCGAGGGGTCCATCCTGATGAAACATCTGTCCTGTGGAAAGGACGTTTGGCAGGGAAGTAGAAGAAAATTGCAATCATAGGGTATGGACCCAGTGGCCAGGTTCTTCTGTCCCATCCCACCCTTGTGCACTGAGTCAGGTCTTTGGAGACCAAGGCATAGTGCAAACTTCATCTGCAAGAGATGGTATCTGTATTTCAGGCCTTTTTCTGGAGCTGTGGAGCAGGGATGTAAAGGGAGAGAGTGCTCATTAATTATCAACTACATGCTCTGGATTTTAAACGATGGTCCAAAACCCAGGAGGCTGACGATGTTGGGAAGTGCTGAGCTTCCTCTCCAGCGGGACAGCGTGGCCTTCTGATGAGAGTCATTACAGCTCAGCGTCAGCTGTATTTATGGTGTCTGAAAAGATTATCTCCAGATAATCTTATGGATATCTAGCCAGCCATATGCTTTGTTTCAATGGTAATATGTATTTCTTTGTGCGTTTTAACATTGTTTATGTTAATTAAGGCTTCAGACTGGATGCTGCATATGGGCTGTTTCATCTTTTTTCTGGGGCTAATTTGCAGATAGTAAGTAACCTTGTCCCCTGCAAAATGCTCCAATTCAGTTAGCCATGATTATGAACTCACAGCTGGGAAAAGGCCTTGCTTTTAACCTCCTTATAACTTTCTCTTCCTGTCCCTCCCTCCCCCCCTTAAAAAAGAAAAGGACCTGGAGAAAATTCCAAATATCCCTCATTTCCCATAGGTCACGAATCTTTTCTTAAATCACCACTGTCTTAATTTTCCTTGTGTCAGTTCTGAAGTAAATCAGCTGAAAACACCTGTAATTAGGGGCCTCTAAGAAAAGAATTAAAAAAATTAGTATTCCTGCTCTTGTTTCATTTTCCTTGCACCAAGCAACTGGATCAATACTAGGCTTTTTTTCCCCCTTTTTTCCATTTTGATTGTTTTTTCTAAAGAGCTAATTTAATAATAGTTGCTAATCTGATTATTGATTCTTTCCTACCAGCAGAAAATTGTTTTGTTCGGTGCCAGGTCTGTGCTGTCAGGATAGAGGTGAGAAAAAGGGCATCAGTGCCTAACAAAATGCATAAGGAGACAGAGCGATCTCAGAAGTTGAGCATGAAGTTTCAGAGTGGCTTCAGAGACCTGGTTTTTTTTTTGTTTGTTTGGTTTTTTTTTTGTTTGTTTTCCTTTCTGTGAAGAAACCGGGAAACCCAGCCAAAGGATGTCTGGATGCATTTGTTGACTGGGAGGCAATGTTGCTCAGTAGTTTCAGGAGTCACTTGCTTAGTGCAAAGACTGGAGCTCTGTTAGTGCCCTTTTACAGGACCGTATCCATTCGCATCTCCTCTGTGTGCCTCAGTTTCTTTATCATAGAATCATAGAATGGTTTGGGCTGGAGGGGACTTTTAAAGATTATCTAGTCCAACCCTCCTGCAATGTACAGGGAGATCTTCCACTAGTTCAGTTTGCTCAAAGCCCCATCCAACCTGACCTTGAATGTTTCCAGGCATGGGACATCTACCACCTCTCTGGGCAACCTGGGCCAGTGTCTCACGACCCTCAGTATAAAAAATTTCTCCCTTATATCTAGTCCAAGTCTTCCCTCTCTTAGGATAAAACCACTACCCCTTGTCCTATCACAACAGGTCCTGCTAAAATGTTTGTCCCCATCTTTCTTATAAGCCCTCTTTAAGTACTGAAGGGCTGCAATAAGGTGTCCCCAGAGCTTTCTCTTCTCCAGGCTGAACAATCCCAACTCCCTCAGCCTGTCCTCACAGCAGAGGAACTCCAACCCTCTGATCATCTTTGTGGCCTCCTCTGGACCCTCTCCAACAAGTCCATGTCTTTCCTGTGCTGAGGGCTCCAAAGCTGGACGCAGTATTCCAGATGAGGTCTCACCAGAGCGGAATAGAGGAGCAGAATCACCTCCCTCACCCTGTTGGCCACACTTTTTTGATGCAGCCCAGGATGCGGTTGGCTTTCCGGGCTGTGAGCTAAATGAGATTGATGATACTTGAGTTCTTTGAAATGAGCGTAGGAAAACTACTGGACAATCAGTGGCTGCATTGGAGCTCCAGTTTTCATTCACATTGGGTTATACAGGTTCTCACCAAACTGGTGCAACACTTCGAATTCGGAGACACAGAAGTGCATGATTTTTCTAGGGTGGTACGTTATGCTCCAATAAACCTAGACTGACTTGCTGGATGTGTGAGATGTCTCTCAGGGTTTTGAGCAGCATAACTGAGAGCTCAGCCTGGCTTTGAATTGGTGGATTGATCACAGAAAGGCAAAATTATCTCTTGGATAATAGGATGACCCTTGCGAAAGAGTTTTGTGGCTTTTATCCAGTTCTTTTATCCAGTCTAGACTAACAAAAGCACGATTATTATTTTGGCACTGACAGCATCCAAAACTTCCCGAGCAGCTAGAGTGTTAAAGATTAACTTTAGCCCATATTTAACTTAGTGTTTAACTTATTTCAGCATTTATCTATCTGGTACGAGATCCTTTGTGACTGTTTTAGCAGCTAATCAAAGATTTATTTATTTATTTGTTTTTAATCAGCCTTTTTTAAAAAAAAAAGATGCAAACATTTCCCTGTCCCTTTTTCCTGGGAACCATCCGCTTTTTAATCAGACCCTGAGGTCCTTCAGAAACGGTGATTTTGACACACTTTGCTGCAGCAAAATGATTGTACATTTTTTGGTCCCGAGCTATTGTGCAGAGCCAAAGTGTTTGAAAGGCGCTCTGGGGCAGCCTTTGGCTGGAAATGGAAATTGCTTTTGGGAATCCCACAAAAAGGATTAACTTTGACTTCATCTCTGGTTCATTCTCCAAATTAATAATCAATCTGCCAGCTGGACCTGGGCCAAGCGCTTTCCTGACCTGCCTGGTTAGCGAGGGGGGGAACGGCCCATGCGAAGCAAGAAGAATCAGAGAACCACAGAATCACGGACGTTGGAATAAACCTCCAGAGATCATATATATTATTTATGTCTCAAATATAAACCTCATTTTTAAAACCTTTTTCTGATCCATGCCTCTTCCCACAACGAAGGCTCTCCATTTGTGCAGATTCCTATTCAGAACAGCATTTCTATTTAAGAGAGTCCTTAAGCATGTGCTTAGCTCCTATTTAAATCTACAAGACAGTGCTTAATTGCTTTTTCCCATCAAGTGCTCAAATAATGTTCATAGCCATGTTGTAACATATGGTGGAACATTTTCTTGTGGAACACCATTGGAATTATACAGGAGATAAATCTGACCACAGACATTAGAGACAGAACCAACTTGTCAGGTTTCTTGCTAACCCTTCAAGTACAATGTTTTTTACGCCAGTCTGGTTTGGGGATTTCTACAATTCCTCTTTGACTGGCTTGTAATCAGTCTGACTACACTCTTCTCTAATATTCTGCCCACGTTTTCCCTTTAGTACAGTTCCTCTTTCCTCCCTCCCCTCTTGAGACCGCCTGGAAATAATTCTGCTTCCTTATTAGTGTACCTGGATTCAATATTTGTGCATAACTCAAATTCTGCTCTTTGCCACCGAGCTGTGAGCATGGGTTTTCCATTACAAACCCAGTGTACTTTTCTGCACAATCAGAGGGTTTGCTGAGAAGATAAAGGCTCAACACTGATGTACAGATGATGTATACACAGGCACAGACACATAAACACACACCTGCCTCCCCTTAAGGACTTGTTTGTTAAAATCTCATTTGCTTCTGCAGCTTTTAATCAGGTTCGCGATGGAAATATTGTGCATACAAATATGCTATATCCCCTTTTTTTTAGTATCCCTGGTTTTCAAGTTGAACGGACCACAGTGAAACCACCTTTGTATCACAAAATTCAGTGATCGAATCATTTAGGATTTGAAGATTGCCCTGGATTATGAGGCTTTTTGGTAATACTTGCCACCTGAAAGTTTGTCTGGGCAGAACACTCTCTGAATCCAACAAGATGGAAACTCCCTCAGATGTGATTCCTAGACCACGGAGAGATTTCATCAGATCTCTCTTGGTGGAATTGAATATGTCATCTGCAGAGATGTTGCTGGATAGGCTCAAACATCCCCACTCAAACATAAGTGGGGCCACCCAAAATCACAAGACCTCATATCAATACAGCTGTGATTTTGAGCCCTTCCAGTTACAACTGAATCCTGCATTTTTCAGCATTTCTCAGCAATCACATGAATTAGAAGTTAATTTTAAAACAAAGAAACACAAGCTGAATCCAGAAGCTAGGCTTGAATGAAGGTTCCTAATATCATGTCCACACTGGGAGTAAGTCAATGGTGGTACCTCACCTCGGTACCATGAGTCAAGCGATGAGCAAACCTTTGGATGATGTATTAGTTAGCTCTTGTGACGGTGTAATGCCCAAGAAACCTTTTGCTCAGCTTTCTGAAGACTGAATTTAGCCTGCCTCTTGCCACATGGTAGCACGTAGACAGTGAAAAGAAGCTGGTGACTCTTCTATCACGTCCTCCTACCTGCAGATACGTTCCTCCAACCCAGCTCCAAGCCACATCCCAAAGGGGTGCAGAGGCATTCATATCAAAATGACTGCAGGGCAAAGAGAATAGGTAATTAAAAAGATTTGCAAAGAGGAAGGAAAGGATGAGAAAAAAGTTGTTCTTCTGAGGATCTTAAAACAAGAGGAATGGACATGCTCTTTGGAGCACCCAGCATTTGAATATTCTAAATATTTTAATAACTGGTAATAATCAATTAATAATCACTGGTAATAATGAGGGCTAGATTTTCATTTTCTGTTAAATGGCATAGTTGGACTTATTCTGAGGTGATTTACACCAAGTTTCTGACTCAGCACGTCCTGCAAGCACCCATCCTGATTTATAGCAGCTTTTAAAGTAAAAACCGGATGGCTTTGATCCAATTGATTTCTTTGAATCCAACGGGATAAATAAGCAGGCATCAGATCAGGTTTATAAGAACAAAGGGCAGTTATTATAAGTTTTTTGTTTGTTTGTTTGTTTGTTTGTTTTGCCTCGATATCTCAATGTGCTCTTTCTGCGTGTGCGTCTAGAAATGGATATCAGACCGTGCTAAATGTGGCGTTGGCCCTGGATAGACTTTATTCTGATATTGCATTCACTGCTCTGCTGTCAGCTTTTCTGCCGTGAGAACTGGAGGCCAGGCAACAACATCTAGGGAGTGTTCTTTGTTTTCTGATACCTTCCCTGGCTTTTCCTAGTTTGGTAGGCTTTCTGATTTCTTTTTGCCTTTTTTTTTTCCTTCTTTTTTTCTTCTTTTTTTTCTGTGGGCTGAGGTTACTTCTGTCGATGCGTGGCCCAGATCTGTCCTAGCCTGCTCTGAAAGCTGGTAAATGAGTAAAGCTGAGCTTCGGGATTGAAAGTGATGTTAAAGCAATTGTATTCACACATTTCGAGAGAGTTCAAATTGCTTGGGGGCAGGGGGTGTACGTGTGTGTCAACGTACACATATTTGATGCTTTAAGAACGACAGCTTTAAGCATGTCTATTCGTTGTGAAAACCTGCTTAAACAAAAAAAGTTAAGGATAATTAGGAGCCCTTTTAAGAACACTTTTCTAGATATCTGCCTGTTTTAGAGGGAAAGTAAAAGCTGTTGTAGAGATACGGACAAAGGGTAAATTGATGGCAAGCATTTCAAATTAAAAGCTTGAAAAAGATAAGAGAAAAAAAAAAAGATGTAAGAATTTTATTGTTCAAGGTGGTTAAAATGAATAAAAAGGAAAATTTGGAGTATACTAAAACCAAAATAAATCCTAATGGTATTGGTTTGTTACTAGCTAGAAATGAGAGATTTATTTATAATTATGCAGAAATTTCAACAAACGCCTGTATTCTGTAATTGGAAGAGCTCCTGGTTGCGTAATCCACATCCCAGGCTAATGAAATACTTTTCATTACACCAGCAGCTAGATACATCATCTAATAAAGTAAGATGTTTTTAAGAGAAACAAGACAGAGTGATTTTACATGCAAGAGTTTTAAAAGAGCAGGGTAAGGCTAATTGGGGATCATTGCTCTTTTAGTCAAAAAAAAGGGTGGAAGTGCTCCCAAAATCTAGAGAGTGTCTGTAAGCACAACAGCTTCACTCCAGAGCCATCCGCCTCACATCTGTCTTAGGCACGATGACGCACCTGATCTGATCTGATACGGGATCCAAAAAAATTCGGGGATTATGGGTAATATTATGATTATAATTGAATAATAGCATACTCGTTAAAATGGAGGAATTAATAGCAATCAACTTATGGAAAATAGATCTTGTCAAGCTAAATTAATACTTTCTGTAAGAATACATAACTGGTTGGTAGAGTCCGAGCATTTGTCATTATTTGTACACCTCATAAATAAGGCATTTGTCTTGGTGACAGTGAATAAACAGAACGACTGGCTAATGAAGTTCTTGGAAATATAGGTGGTACATATAGGGGAGAATGCGGAATTCGTATTCCCGCTGAGATTGGCCTTGGATCTCTCAGTCCCTTCCAAGGAGGACGCTGGTGAATTGCAGAAGGTACATGGAAGAGACCAGAGAAGGATGCCTGATCCCGAGAGTCTCTAAGAGATGATGTGACTTAGCTCAATGAAGAGCTGACTACCCGGGGAAGGCAGATTTCTGTCCCATCAGCTGGATGGACATGCAGGAGGGTCCAGACATTTAGAAAACCCTGCATGGGTGCCAGAAAAAAAAAAAAAAAACAAAACCCAAAAAAACCAAACCAACTGTTCTGTGTGTTGCTGACAGTCTCTACAGTAAAATTAGTTTGGCTTTTTTTTTATTTCTTTTTTTTTCTTTTTAACTATGAAAAGTGCTTTAATCCAAAAGTGGGATAAATTGTGAAGGCTCAATGTCATGTGTTAAACTGGTTCCAAGCAGATAATCACAACCGAATCAAGAGCATGTGCTGATGCTCTGTTGGTACCCAGCCCGTTCGCTCTGCTTCCTTGCAGAGCGGTGGAAGGAGGCAGAGGGAGGCTCTGTCTCATTGCGTGAGGAACGGGTCAGTGTCTGCATGGAGTCAAGACCTGCAAAAAAACCCTTCTCTGTAACTCAAGGCAGGTCTGCTGAAGTCAGCAGTACAGAGAAGTCCAGGCCATCTGTGGTACACCTAAGGCTGCTGAGCAGCTTGGCTCCATCTGGAGCTGCCTTGAGCTTGCTGCTGGCTTTCTTGCCTAGGTCCCTTCCTCTGAGGATGATCAGATGTGGAGAGGGGACATCTTACACCCATGTTCCTCCAGTGAAGGCATACGGCCCTTTTGCTCTGCCTCCACATCCTGTCCCACGCTCCAGTGAAGCCCAGGTTACCTGCATGGATCCTGACCTTCTCCCCGTCCATTGCATTTCTGCACTTACTCTCCACCTTTGCACCCCGTACATGACCACGTTTCAGGAGAGTGGTCTGGACAAGACATAGAAGCAATGGGTGGAAAATTACTGTAAAAAAAAGCAGTGGGTGTAAAATGACTGTACTCTGGTGCTTGAGGCAGAGTGTGAGATTCCTCTTTTCCCTGGCTTAGCCCTTAGTGCTCACACAGAGAGCAGGCTGCAATAACTTTTCCCAATTAAACCATCCCATCTGTGGGACAATGGCCAACTTCACATGGAGCCTTCCCCACTTATGACCCCTTCCCCATTCTGCTGCTCTTCCCCAGTCTGAAAGGATGCCATCAGAAAGCAGGGACTGTGTTCCTTCGATCTCTTGAGGTCTTGAGGGGCATTCCTGCCATGCCCTGAGCTTTGGGGGCACAAGAGAGGTCTGAGAGGGGTCCTGTCATGGCCTATGGAGACCTTGGCTCTAGAGAGCTGGAGGGGAGGGAGAGCTTGGGGGTGGGGAGAAGGAGGGACTGGTTCCTCTGGAGTAATTAAGGGGGATTGTGGGGAAGGTGTGGGGGAGGGCTGGAGTCACAAATTGGGGTAATTGGTGCGGGGGACATCTATATGGGGTGGTGAGATGGGGAGGACACGTCTGTATGGGATGCAAGGCAGGGGTGCGGGGTGGTATATAGGGTGAGGGATGGGGCTATGGGGGGGAGGAAGATGTATATTACGTCTGTGGGACAGGTCTATAGGGTTATGCACCCATATATGGGATATGTGGGAGAGGGCTATAGGGTTAGGGAGATGTAGATGGGATACGTGGGATGGGACTATAGGATTATGCATCCTTACATGAGGTGTATGTCACAGGGGTCTAGGGTTATGCAGTGGGTGTGTGGGCTATACGGTTAAGCGTGCATACCTGGGATATGTGGGCTA